>JAITYX010000077.1:707500-2017500 GCA_021018815.1 Talinum fruticosum
CCTCCCTACTTACATCTTCAAGAGATTGTTGAAGAACTCTTCCTGCTTGCTACATTTTTGCTATCATGACTCCTATTTCATTCGCACATTCGGCATCCTAAGACTTGGAATCCCAAGATTACCTGAAATCACTTAATTCTGGGTATTTGGGAAATATCCAGCAATTTCAAGTTCTCATTGCAATAGAGAGAAGAAAGGTTAGTTGGGAGCTTAAGAAGATTACTAGGGTGATCAAAGGAAACCTCCAAAATTCAAGCTCAATACCAACTTGGAACACTTTTTGGTGGGACTCAGTAGTGCAGAAGGGGCAAAAGCCACAGAAAAGCAGCTTGAAGAGTTTTTTTTTTTTTTTTTTTTTTTTTCTGTGGGAGCTTACTTAAAGTTATGGCTTGATAAAAAAAAAAAAAAAAAACTTTGGCTCCATCAAAAAAAAAAAAAAGAACTTGAAAGTTATGGCGAGTATCAGTATGTGAAACAAGTAGATGGTTCAGACATGTCAAAAGGAAAAGAAGACACCTACATAAACCAGTAAGAATGTCTGAAAGGATTATCATTTTGGTGGAAGAAGGAAAAAGACGAACTCGACAAAGAACAGAAGTCAGGTTGTTAGACACGACTTGCTGACTTACACCTCTCTGTGGGACGTTCAATGGGACGTTGTTAATAGAGTCACGCGCTGACCTTATCTAGGAGTAATTGCGTTTCTGGTTGCTCTTCTTCCCTATAATGCTGCGTGGTTACTAACTGTGATTCTTGTGTTCGACATCAACCTCTCTTGCTGCCTCATGTTTCTGTCTCTATTAAGCATTTCTCTCAAATTATTTTTGTGTTCCAAAGTGTGTATGTGGATTTCATGGTTGTACAATTTAAAAGTTGTTTTCTGTGCCTTTTGGAAACGACCTCTTCGCTCGTTATAGGTACAAGTAATGTTGCTTACATATGGACTTACCCAAACCTGCCTTTGGGCAATATCTACATTGGGAATGTTGTATTGATCATCGTGATAGCCATATTCAACATTAATTCATTATCCAACAAATATAGACGGAGCAAATTTGTTACATTTTGGTATATATTTCAAAATTGAATTTTAATTGGGTCAATGATTAACATAGTAAGATTGCTTAATCGGAAAAATGAATCTATTGCTCATATTGTTCTAGTACATTGGAAAGTTCTATTAAGGGACAGACCAACAGAATATCAAGAAGACAGTCCTACATTGTCATGCAATAGATCTAGGTTCCCTCTGCCGATTCACCTTGCTGCAAACACCTATTTGATTGTGCATTCATATTGTCTAATTTTCATTTTCAAATAACTTCGAAGTGTTTCTAATGTGTGAGAGAACCATTTTTAATCTAAAGTATCCTTTTGGTTTAAAAGGAATTACAAAATTTGATAAGAACCAAAACCATCATCCTTATAGTTAATGGATGGTTCTCTGAGTAATTACAACAAAATGACTTCAATCTTAATTATTTTTCCATCGGATTGAACACCTATTTTCAATTATTTGCAAGATTTGACCATATCAAAGGAACAAAGTATTGATAATTGCGAGTTCCTTTTATATCAATGAAGGACTTGTAAAATTGCTCGAGTTGCTTCCCGTGGGCTCTCATTTAAGTGCTTGGAAAAGGCCCTACAACTTCAACCTAGGCGCACTGTGGTCTGACGTCTGTGATGTCATGATGCCCACTAAGATTCACCTAAGAGAAAAGGGGAAAAGAACTGTTGATAAGCTAGAAAAAGCCCAGCCAGGTTATTTGCTGACATTGGACAGAGTAAATTTTCTACGCAAATGTATATAGTTTGAGCCATGTGTTATAGAGTGCATATTCATTATTCAATATATCTTCCTCATCTTTTCAGTTTGTCAATGATGTAATTTACTGCAGGAAGATGGAAAAAGATGGTAGAACTGAAAGAAAACCGCTTCTTCGAACATGACAAGAGTGTAATGTAACTTAAAACTTGATCTTTATCCTAATTGATTTGCTATTCTAAAAAAAAATACATCTGAAATTGTTAAAGCATCTTCTCATTTTTTAAGATCTAAATTCAGGTAGGAGCTGTGGTGGTTGGATTGGACCCATCTATTAATTACTACAAGCTCCAGTAAGATAATAAAACTATTCTCTCAGTTGATGACAAATGGTTCTTTTTGTTGTACTTCTGCAGATTACTCCAAAATTCCGAATGGTTTGGGCTGATTGAAAACTGAAGAAGCTATCATCTATGTTATAGTTTTATGTGTCCCTTAGTTCGTAGTCTACTACTGAGTGAAGCACTATCTTATACTAGGGACAAGTACAGTGTTGTTTTGAGCAACTTTTTCTATTTGAGTGTTATATACCAAGATGAAACCACTGTGTTTAAAGTGGGGTATAAGCATAATAACAACTTAGATTAATTTTCCCCTATTCTAAGTTCGTTTTGAGCTCTGAGCCCTAGTAATTACCTTGGGAACTCAACGTGGTGCTAATTGAGGGGCAGAAACATTTGTCTGTTCACCGGTCATGGTTTTAATTATGACCCATTCTTTGACCTACCACTTTCTGTTGACTGATAGGTATGCAACACTTTGTATTCGAGAGAATCCGGGATGCTTATTTCTTGCTACTAATCGTGATGCGGTGGGGCATATGACTGATTTACAAGAATGGCCAGGTTTATTTTCTTTGTTGCAGTCCCTTAATCATGTGCTTCGTAGAAGTAAAGCTAATGCATGTAGGTACTGAATGTTGGGCTCTTACCTGGCTTTGGATGACAGGTGCTGGATGCATGGTTGCTGCAGTGTGTGGGTCTACTCAGAAAGAGCCTACTGTTGTCGGAAAGCCATCAAATTTTATGGTGGAGTTCTTGCTAAAGAAGTAAGTAGATTTGTCTAAATTTTAGCATGTAATTGGATCGCCCTTGCATTCTTCCTTGTGCCTTGAGTGGATCTATCTATTTGATATTGTTATTAAAATGGCTCGTGAATATATAACCATATGAGACTCTCGCCAAATGTGGATTTTGCAGATTAAATGTTGGCACCTCAAGAATGTGTATGGTAGGTGATCGATTGGATACTGACATTCTATTTGGACAAACGGCTGGTTGCAAAACACTTCTTGTTCTATCAGGTTGCTAAACAATTTTGAGCATTTAGATATGTGAATCCTGTTAAAGATGGTTGTTGATTTTCACGGTTGTTTTGGTAGGTGTGACGACGCTGCCTGCTGTTCAGGACCCAAAAATTGCATCCTGCCAGACTACTACACAGACAAGTTACCTGACATGCTAGAACTGTTGAATCTACAATCTTAATAATGGAAGCCTCTGCCTCCGTTTTTGGGTACCCAATTCATTGCTTGTGTCCCAGTTATTGCTGGTGCAATGCTGTGTTCATCCAACTAGGCTTGTTTGATTTCACATACTTTCAGTTTTACTCCCTTTCTCATTGGCAACCTAAAGAAAAAATTGCTCATTGAGCAGCCTATTTCATTGTTATTATGGTGGATAGTTTTGTTACGTGATCATCAGTCATCACCATATTCCTCACAATTGTTACTAAAAGACTCCAAATTCCATGCAAATAATCAGATTCATGCCAGTTTAGTATTGTCTTAAGTGATCACTTATTAGGCTTGTCTATTCACAAGAGACAAAATAACAAAGGACATAAAGGCAAACAGTCATGTCTTGCTAATCACATAATGACAAGTAAATTTTTGTAACAAGAATATAAACCAACTTATTAACATATTTTAGTCCCCAGAAGTTACCTTAGTCTTGTTAATCAAAGTGATGGTATGTGGCTCTTTCAGGTTTCAAATTAAACGCAAACGTGGTTGAAGGCTGATTCTTAGGTACTTTTGAGAGAAAAATAGGGAGAAATGTTTTATTTTTCAGAACTTATTTAAGCAGAATTTTTATTAAGAAAAGTTTACTTAAAAACTTACAAGAATCTAGTGAGAGAGAGAAGAAAGTTAGAGAGAAGGACCGCATCTCTAGACAGGGAAAAGAGAATATAAGTTGTGAGCCTATGATAGGGGCATAACACTCCTATTTATACCCGTAAGACTAAGAGGAGGGTTAGAGGAACAACGAAGGTTTGCAAAAACACGAAAATTTCTAGATCTTCTGAGGGATAAAATATGTTAGTAATGAGTTTCCTAAAGAAAAATGACTTTCATGTAAGGCAAATCGCAACGGCATGCCGCTAGGTTTGCGAACAATTTTTAGGGTTAAATCATTTAGGTAATAACTTTTCCGTTTTTGACCTATGATGGATGAGTTCATATTATGTTGGAAGATTATTAAACTCATTTCTAATGCATATTATTGAGATAAGTATGGAAAAAGTTAAGAGTCGAATATTGAATAGATGTGCATTTTCACATCATCTAACATTTTAGTTTACATAATTTTCGTTACTTGATTTAAGCTTATAATTTGTCATTATAAAGCCTATTCAATGTGAAAATAAGTTATTTGAATTCATTTATATTCAATAAGTTATTCGAATTCATTTATATTTAACCTTTTGGCCTTAAGTAAGTACGAATAACTGGTAGTCAACAATCTTCACAAAATGGATTGGTTAATGAGGCCCTTATCTAGCTTTTCACTAATCTTTTGGGTCTTCGAATGTCTTTATAAAATCGTATTTTGAAAATCTTATTTTTGCACACTAGAGCATTTGGAAGCCAAAATTAAATTTCTTCTCGACTTGTCAGTTAAGTAAGTATCATCATTGGACTATATAATGCATGTAGGCGATGTAGCACGCAATGCACTCACTGTATTAAAAGGACATGGATCAATGTTTATAGTACTCAACCTAACTTTTTTGAATAAGTATTTGGGGAGAGGAAGGTTATTGAGATAGGTTCAAGATTACTCACCGGAGAGGGAGATAATTTGAGTGTTTCTACATCCTCAGTGACTTTCGAATCCTTGTCATTCAAAGTAACTACACCCATTAGAGCTAGACGATAATGCGGTTGGCCTAGTTTATCAATCATGATAGAAGTTGTTGGAAGGAGTCTTCGATTAAAAATCCCCATATCTAAGCTTTAGCCCTTGGACTAACTTATATGTCATTTATATTTCTTTGAATTATTTTATTGTTGGATTGACTTATCATCTTATCTAGTCATACAAGATTCTTGTTGTTTTTATTTAACAAAAATATTTAAGGTTCAAAAGAACGAAAAAGGAGTGGGAAATTAGGCGTTGTAATGAGGAAATAAAAAAATAGGCTAATTGTAGTTATTTTAGAACCGCACACTCTTGTGGTTTGACACATCCAATATGCATATTGTGTTTTGTTATGTGTAAAGAATCTATTATTATATTTCATTTATTTTTAATTATGTTTACATGAGAACATTATGAAGAAGGAGAGATAACTTATCAGCTCCGTCCATCATTTTTATATCTATGTATAAGTGTACAACTAATTATACTTTTCATACTTTATGAATAAATTAGATAATGTTTTTGATACGATAATTTCAAAACTATTATAGCAAAATTAATATACAACAATGACTTTTAGAAATTTAGAAACAAAACAGTGTGTCGTCCAATTGCCACAATTCTCTAAATTTTGTAAAAGAACTTGCTGTTGAGCCAACATCTTGAGTACAAAAAGCATCATGGACAGAGAATGTGGGAGAAAATGAATACTTATTAGCCTCTATCATGATTCATGACTGCAGTGTCGTGAGTTGGACTAGTGAGTCACTCTTGGTCTTGCACTAACCCCCTTCGCTTTAAGATTTGACCCTCTCTGTTGAATGTTGATTGTCGTGTTTTCCTTTCTTTAATTGTATATCTCCCATTCCCACACCAACAATCTCTCTGCGCAAGAGCTGAGTACAGCACCCCGGCCCCTCGCAGGAGCTCTCCAGAGCCCCCACCCCTCCTTCTTCCGAGTCTCCAGAGCAAACGACACAAGAGTGCTCTCAAACTTATTCTCAATTTTAGGTGACTCACTGACTTCCTCCTTTCCTGGCTTTTGCTTATTTGCTTTAATCTTCAATAATTCTGCTCATACATCTTCACATATCTCTCTTTCTCTTTCTGTTTCTCGTATTCTCTCTTTTCTTTCCCATTTCCTTTTCCTTTTTCTTTTTTATTTGCTTGGGCTGATCTCAAGCTCCGAGCTTTCAAGTAGTTTCAAGGCATGGAGATCTGTTCTTCCCCATTTTTTATACTTAATTTTTGTTTGATTTCTTTTTCTTTTTTGCTTCATATATTTGCCTTGTTCATGTTTATAACGTAATATAATGTTAGCTAACCGCATTTGCTACGTCGGGATAGCCAATTGGTTTTGATTCTTATTGTGCCTTGTTCTACCAGTTAATCCCCAGATCCCTTTCTGCTTGCTTATCTCTCCTCCTTAGTTGGGTTTCCCTTTATTCGTTCTTACATGCTTTCTATTTGAAGGAGGTATTTCTTTTGTTTTTTTATATGTGTGTGTGTTGGGAAGGGGGAGTTAGTCGGGGATCCAGTGATAGTTTTTGGGTAATTTCCGTCAAGTTTCAATTTTTATGTGGGTTTACCTCAAGAGTTTTCTCCTTCTTAGTAGTTGAAAGATCTTTGCAATCATACAGATTTGCTTGAAATGATTACACAATGCAAATTGTTTCTTAGTGGTGTTGCTGCTTCTGCGATTGGTGTGGATGCTAATTTTATGTTATAGTTCCATGCATTTGGGATTTTCAGCTCTTATTATGCGGGTGCCCTTCCTCTAGGATCTTGTAGCCTACAGGGGTAGGAGAGGTTTTAGAAATTGAAACTATCATATCCTCAAACCGCTATCCAAGCGTATGAATCTTATCTAAAATAGGGTCTTCAGCACCTTGCTAATGACCGGTTGTTGATGAATCTAATTCTTGCAGGTGGAGGATACACTGCTGAAGCTGGTTTTGATGGAATGCAGCATCCCTTTGAGAGTTCGTGCTAGCCCAAGACCTGTTTGCTTCTATTATTCAGTTTGATGATTGTTCTAGTCTTGATTTCTTCCAATGGCCTCTAGTAGTGGTACTAGACCTCCAATTGGTCACCAACAAATGGCAGCACGTGGTCCGTTTTGTCAGCAAATTTCAGTCACTAGCAAATCTAAACTGGGTTTCATTGAGCAGTTTGCAGAGTCTGTGCAGATCGCTTCAAAGGAGGGTGCTTTGGGAGCTTCTGAGCTCATTCAGTCTAAACCAATCCAAGATGCATCATCCAGCTTCGTGCCACATAAGCTTCATTCCAGAGATTCTTCCTCAGTTCTTGACCAATCTTCAACAGCCATAGAGCCTATGGACAATGAGACTAGGTTTTCTGAGGATTTTTCTACTGATCTAGAGAAGAAAACATCAGAGTATGGAAGCATCAAAGACAGTTCAGTTTCTGCCAAAGTTAGTGATGGAACCAGTAGTCTTGCAAAGACCAGCGGAAGTGCTATGACCAGTGATCGCCTTGACTTTGTTGAAAGTGGAAAGAGTAGTTTGTGTAGGGGAAGTACTAGCACTGATGTAAGTGATGAAAGCAGTTGCAGCAGCTTTACTAGCAGCATAAACAAGCCTCACAAGGGAAATGATGTGAGATGGGAAGCTATCCAGGTAGTTCGGACACGAGATGGAGTACTAGGTTTGAGCCATTTCAGACTGCTGAAAAGGTTGGGCTGTGGGGATATTGGCAGTGTCTACCTGGCTGAGTTGAGTGGGACGAAGTGCCATTTCGCTATGAAGGTAATGGACAAAGCATCTTTGGCTAGTCGCAAGAAGTTACTTCGAGCTCAAACAGAAGAGAGATACTGCAGTCTCTGGACCACCCATTCCTTCCTACATTGTACACCCACTTTGAGACAGATAAATTCTCTTGCTTGGTGATGGAATTTTGCCCAGGCGGTGACTTGCACACTCTTAGGCAGAGGCAGCCAGGAAAATATTTTTCTGAGCAAGCAGTAAGGTAGGATGCTTTCACTTAAGCTTAACCAACATCGTGGTGACTTTTTTTACCCCCTCTGTTTTTGCTCTTCATCTCTCGAGACCCTGCAAACCTGGGACACATACTGGGCTTCGGTGGTGGTGGTTGGGGGCGGGGAGGTGGTTTAGGTGTGGCGTTTACAATTTGTTTATGGAGCTTTGCTTGTGTAAGGTCTTCTGTTTTACATACCATTGACGATCTGAGACTTTCAACATTTTAAAACATTGAGATGACATATTTTCCTGTGCTGTTTTTGGCTGTATATCCTCTGGTTTATTCGGAATATGCAACTGGGAGCAGGGCAACATGCCTGTAGACATCTCTCAAAGTCTGAATATTAGTTTTATAATAAGTCTTGTGTGAGACAGTCTTATTTAAGAGATAGGTGTGAGATGGATATGCGCAAGTTGACTTTTTATAGTTTTGGGGACGACTAACAATTTATTTAGGTTGACATATATGAATGTCACCTCAAATGAATTGTTAGTCACCCCTAAATTAAGGAGTCACCCTACAATGATCATTAGTCGCTCCAAAATTTTTAAAAAGTCATCCCTCGTGGAGCCCGTCTCACCATAACTTTTCCGTGTAACAGTGGCACCCAAGAATTTGTTATTTACTTTTGAAAAAGGTAATTTTGAGCATGCTCAATGGTATTTCAAAATTCTGTGCTGCTTATTTTGACGATCATGTGTTGGTACATTGAAGGTGATTCAGCTATTCTCATGACAGTGTTGTAGTTGTACTAATGAATGATCCTTTGGCCGAGATGTTTCATCACACAATACAACATTTGGCTGAAATGCTAACTTCTTGCTATTACTTGCAGATTTTATGTGGCAGAAGTCCTCCTAGCTCTTGAGTATCTTCACATGCTTGGGATAGTGTACCGTGATCTGAAGCCTGAAAATGTCCTTGTGAGAGATGATGGACACATAATGCTCTCAGATTTTGATCTTTCCCTTCGCTGTGCTGTCAGCCCAACCCTTGTGAAGTCATCTTCCAACGAGTCAGAGCCTCTACGTAGAGACCTTGTTTACTGTGTCCAGCCTGCTTGTATCGAGCCTTCCTGCATTCAGCCATCGTGCGTTGCTCCAACAACATGCTTCTCTCCACGTTTCTTTTCTAGCAGATCCAAGAAAGAGAAAAAGCAAAGGATACTGGAAATCAACTGAGCCCACTTCCTGAGCTTATTGCTGAGCCAACCAATGCCAGGTCAATGTCATTTGTTGGGACCCATGAATATCTGGCTCCTGAGATCATCAAGGGTGAAGGTCATGGAAGTGCAGTAGATTGGTGGACCTTTGGGATCTTTCTGTATGAGCTGTTATTTGGTAGAACTCCTTTCAAGGGATCAGGGAACCGTGCAACTCTGTTCAATGTTGTGGGCCAACCTTTACGGTTCCCTGAAGCCCCAGTTGTTAGTTTTGCTGCTAGGGATCTAATTAAGGGGTTGCTTGTGAAGGAACCGCAGCACAGATTGGCATATAAACGAGGAGCAACTGAGATTAAGCAACACCCATTCTTTGAAGGGGTGAACTGGGCATTAATACGGTGTGCCACACCTCCTGAGATACCAAAGCCCGTTGTGATAGGAAAGATGGCAACGCCAGTGAACTCTAGTTCAAAAGGAGCTATTGCAGTGAGTGCCCCAGATCATAAGGGTTCTGACAATTACCTGGAGTTTGATTTCTTTTAATGTTGCAATCTCTGTTTTTTTATCCTTTTTTTTTGTTGGAGGGGAGGGGGTGGGTTTCGTTTTCTCCATTGGCTAGACCTGTTTTAGATATTATGAGGATTATTTATGGGAGAAACAGATGGGAGAAAGGTGGGGGCCTCCTGGGACAGAAGAAGGAGGTACGGTTGCTGATCTTGCCCTGCAATTGTTATCATCTGTTATCAATGCATAATGGGGTCGATGTACTTTTAAGATGATGTGGACTTTTAAGATGTGCAGTATTTGTTGTCTGTTATGTTTCATTGCAGCGAAGCAAGCGGTATAACTGTGGAATAGGGAAGAGCACAATTGCATATAGAACATTTGATATTTGCTATTGGTATTTCTAGACTAGTGTAAAGGAGGGACTTATTTAAACCATGTAATTACACACGACGTAGGATATCCCTGCTGGCCACAGGTTAGAGTCATGATTAGTTAGGGACAAGGGGACAACTAAAGCCACAAAATAGACAATTATATATATATGTCTATACTGTACTTTATGCATTAGGAACAAAGGAGCATTAATGCAGAAATATTTGTACAAGCAACTGGGAGCAGAATAGTTTCTTATCAATCATACAGTTAGAGCGTGTGTAAAAATGATGGTGGTGGTGTGTGTGGATTGGGAACTTGAATTGATGATCTTCAGGCTGATGCTCTCCACACCCGAGTTTTCACTATTGGCTCGGTCCTTTTATAATTACTTCAGAAATTTGGTTTGAAGCAGCAAGAGAAGGAATTGCCGTTTGCAGAATGCTGAGGCTTTTGCTCATCATCTTGTGCTCCTGCAGCAGTAGTGGTAGTGGTGGGACCGGAAGCAGCTTTTGGGGATGCGGGTATAGATTTGGATTTGGGAAATGGAGAAGCAGATCCTTGGTCCAACACGTCTTTGCCTTCGCAGACAACTTTAATCTCACATCCCACTGGAGCATTTTGCAGTATCTCATGTGCTACTATTCCACTCCCTTTCTCCCCCGTCAATTTCCTGTTTGATGAACATCCACGCATTGTTAGTCATTCAATTTTTACTGCTGGATTTGTTGAAGTCCAATGGTTGCTCCAGGTGGATGAAGAATACAAAAGTCCCTAAATTCTATGTTTTTTTGGCTTGGGGGGTGTTAATTGATCAATATCTGAGTAGCGACTCTAAGGAGCTGTGACAGCTGCCATCTTTTCATTAGCATCTGAATGATTGCTTCCTAATCCGTAGAGGTTCTCATTTGGTTTTGAAGCACTGAGATTTGAACTGGATTCGGGAGGGGGAAGTGATTGTATACCTCAGTTTGGACTTGGAAATTCCTACGACCAGTTTGGGAATGTTCAGAATAGATATAAGCTCGAGAATAGCATTTGCCACGGAATCACTTTCAATCAGCATCGTGTCTGCTGGTACCTGTATGTTTTATTGTCAGAACAACTAGAGCAGACTGTCCAGTATATTCTATCCAGGAAAAATGAAAAGAAAAGTGCAATATGTAGTCCACGAATTACTTCACGGATGCGTATGGGAGAGTAATAATTAGTTGTTGGAGGGGCAGTGATGAATTAGAATTTGCCTGATAAGAAGTACACTTTTGCGTGTATTTGCCAACGACTTGTCTTATTTCGCTTCTCTGCTGGGCAACGTAACTCTCCGCCAATTCTCGGCTCACTTGACTCATTGGCACCTTTCCAGCTCCCACTGCAGTAATTCATCAGCTCATGTGATGCGTTCATCATGATATATATTCCAAATCTTCTTTTAGGCATATGCATATCTTATAGGGAGCATCCTAGTTGGGGAAGGCATAGGAGAGCGGGAAGGAAAAACACCCTTCGTACCTCTAACCTAATTCAAACCCACCTCATATGTAGGAGGGAGCTTGCTTCCCACTAGGCCACTATCTCTTATGTTTGAGAACGAGTTGTCTCATTTAACTTCTCTTAATTTTGTTGCGCCAAAAAAACTCTTAATTCTTTTTCCTTTGTTCTTTCTTTCTTAAATTTATAATTAGCGTACAACTTCTACTGGAATAATCAACAGGCCAGCACTTGCACCCCCAAACATGGTACTAGATAGTTCAATAATGTCACTGATTTAGTCATGAATAGGATCGTTTACAAACATGTTATGGAACAGATGGATTAAGAAGTAAATTTTCAGTGCACTTTATAAGTTAACGATATTTTTGGTGCTAGCTTGTTTAATTTGCAGTTCAATTATAATTTTAGTTCAGGCCAGGGGCTGGATGAATATGATAAATGCACCAATATAAGATTTTACGTAATTAACTGCAATCCGAATTAATTGAGCACTGACAAGAATCGAGAATGCAATGTAATATACAGAGAAGAGGCTAGGGATGCATGCGAGCATGGACATGAAATTAAAGCTAGCACAAGTTGGGAAGGTTTGAAGAGTACTTACTGGGACTAGGAATGAATTTCAGAGGGGGAAAGACATGAACAAGACAAACAAGAGAATTTGGAGGTTGAACAGCGTGATTGAGAGTCCACAAGAGTGCATCCATGCTTGTCTGGCTCTCCCCTACAGCCACATATACCACATTTCCTACGTTATTGATATCGATGGAGAACAAACTAGTGGCGCCGGTATCTGGGCCCCTTGGCCCTGGTCGCTGATCACATCCCTTCCATCTTCTTTGATTATTTCTGTGATTTCACTGATCAAACCAGCATCACCGCTGTGACTGTGCCCGTTATAATAAGTGCTACTTGTCATTAAATTCTTATCCATGGAGGCTGCATTAGTGACATTATTGCTAATATCACTGACGACGTTGTCCGAGTTGGAGGATGACTCATTGACGACTAATACGCCTGTACCTTCACTAGCGCTGCTGTTACTGTGAAAATGGGCTGTAAGAGCTGTAGAGGCCCCATTAGCTTCACCAGTTCCAACCGCTATTGAGATTGATGTTGAGTTTGATTTTGATTTTGAAGGCAGTACTGCTGACATATTTTTGGCACCGGAAATTGCTGGAAAGAAACTCCAAGAAGGAAGGAAATCGGATTTACTTTTCCCTGGAGGTTGACTTCGATTAAGGAATATATGATTATTGCTTGAATTGTTAGGATCAGACGATAAATGTTGTACGATTAATGCACGATCGGAAGGACGGAAGAAGGTGTGTGATCCATCATATCATGGCAGGCATTAATCGACTCCAAAATTCTCACTTCGATCTTTCAATGTTGATCAATGGTGTGATGATCATTCGGGAGAGGCAGATGGCTAGACACAGAAAATATCTCAGTTTTGCGATTTTCTTCTACTTGAATCTGTATGTTTTGGTTTTGACGTTAGGCCTGAGATTGAAGAAATATATAGTCCTTCCAGTCTTCCACCCTCTCGCCAGGCAAAAGAGGTTATGTCTTGCCCCCTCAACTTGTTTTCCTTCTTTGTGTATTGACAAAAATAATGCTCCTTAAATGTAGCATGAGTAGAGTACTAATGTTATCATAGATGCCATCCCCTTTAACATTAGAATATATAAAGCTAATAGTTTGCTTTCTTGAGTCATGAATTGTCTTTGATGGCTTGAGGTGAAGATTCAAAGTTTTTTTTTTTTAAAGTATGGTCAATCTGCATGCCTCGTTCAACAAAGGAATATGCGAATACGTGAGAGAATCACGGAGGCTGTTCGATAAGAAGTCGTCAAGCACCAGCTAGTAAACAAACTCTAAACGAAGTATAATAGTTGGTATATCATATTCATAACCCTATATATATATATATATATATAGGGATGTATAGGGATGTATCTAATGAGAGGAGAGGGATAGGGTGAGAGTGAGAGGATTCAATATGGGCCATTGGATTAAAATGAGTGGTTGAGATTAATCTACTAAATAAAAACCCTAATTACTTCCTTCTCCACTATGTCACACTAAAACCACCACACTCCATTACTTTCTTCACTTTTGGCGGCAAAGCCATTGGAATTTATGAAAACCCTACCCTAAATGCATCTAATTTAGGGCATGTTGAACCCCAAATCGAAAATTTATATTTTGCACCTACGAATGATAAAAAATAACTTTGTTTTAATCTTAATCCTTAGATTTGAAATGAATAGTTGAGATTTAATTCTTTCACTCTCACTCTATCCCTTTCCCGCATATAAGTGGGTTACATATGAATTCATTTATATATATATATATATATATATATATAGAGAGAGAGAGAGAGAGAGAGAGAGAGTTAAGTGGGTTACATATGAATTCATTGACATCTAATGCATGATATACCATTTTGATATTAAGGGGCTTCTTTATCATTTGTCGATAATATATGATATTAAAGTATCAATAATCTATAAATATTTAGCAGCGGAGTAGAGTAGTCGATTAGGGTGGCAGATTAAATATGGGTTGTATGTATTTAAATTCATGTAAATTTTGGGTCCAGTGTATTTCGCATTAAGGTAAAACATGAATGGTCGTATATCGAATTATATGGATTTTTGTTCGACCCAACGAGTTATGATTGTTAATTTTATAATGTTGAGACATGAGTGTATATATAAGGTATGGTTAGTTTGATGATGAAATTAATTATGTATAAGTAAATTAGTAAAATTAGAGAAATTTATGTATATTAGTTATATGACGATGGATGCTTTTATTTATTTGACATGTTCATTAGATTAAATAAAGTTATATTTAGTTGATAAAATGTTTGAAATCGAGCACAATGAGCTTAAAGAAAAGGTCAATTAGATGGTTGACTTCTGCAGCCTTGACTGAATTTATAAGATTTGAACAAGCATCTGGATCCGGCCCTAGTCATAGCCATGAAAAATAGTTTCCCCATTAAAAACTCTCAAGGAATTTGGGCGCTTTGGAATACATCCAAAATTACGGTTCATACTTTAGCAAAAGAAAATAGGGATATCCATCTTTATGTTAAAGAAAAAGCAACCAATAAGAAAATTACTCTATCAGTGGTCTATGGACCTGCTAAAAAATGAGATAAACCAGATTTTTGGAATAGACTCCCGCTTCTGAATGTAATCTTTGATCTACCATGGGGTATAATGGGTGATTTTAACGAACTTGCTAGCTTTGATGAAAAAAAGGAGGCACTATCCTCAGTACAGAAAAACAATGCGCCTAAATAGATTTATGAACTCTATCAAAGGCATTAGTCTACCTCCTAATTGTAGAATTTTCACTTGGAAAAAAATGTAAGAGGTAATTTCATCTACAAACAACTTGATAGAGCTATTGCTAGGCAATATTTGTTCAATAATCTCTATCCTGAGATAGAGATCACCCATGGTCCTTTTTCGTCTTTAGATCATTGTTATATTATTTTGGATACGAGATCGAGTAGAAATAATCAAAGATCGTAGCATTAGATTTCAACCTCACTGGACACATTCACCTAAAGTCAACGATATACTTCAAAGTATAGTAGTGTTAGAGGCATTATTTTATTTCACATTTTATTTAAATTAAAGAGAATTAAAGTTGATCTCAAATAGTGGAACAAAATCACTAATAGTAATTTTAGAAATAAAATGGAAAGGAATAATGAAAGGTTATAGTATGTGGAAAATAGACTTTTTGATAAACCTTTAAGTTTTAGACTAAACCACTGGCTTTATAGATTAGCAAAATAACGAGAGAAGTTGTTACTTGTTCAACTAATGATAATGGGGGAGACATTTCAGAAAACAATGGTTGATGGAAGGTGATAAGAATTCTAAATTTTTTCATCAAAGTATTAATTATCGAAAAGAAGGAAAGCAATTACCCGATTGAGAGACGTTCGGGCGTTTGGTTAGAAGATATGCCAGCCATATGCAACCTATTTGTCAATGACTTCAAGAACTGGTTTAAACCTATTACAAATTATATTAAGACACCACCGACTATTCTAAAGAAATTAGATGCAAATCAAATATCGAAACTTATCCAAAAATTTATTACCGACGAAATTAAAGGCGCAGTCTTCCAAATGGATGCTTTCAAAGCACTAGATCCAGATGCTTTTGGACTAGGATTCTTCCAAAAATATTCGGATATTGTTGGACCGAGATATAATTTCGACGATCAACGAATTCCATGAAAAAGGGAAAATCCTTAGAGAAATGAATCACACATTTGTCACACTTATAATTAAAGTTGATGATCCCAACTTTACAAATCACTTCAGACCAATTAGTTTTTGTAATACATTATACAAAATTATACCAAAAGTATTGGTTAATTGACTGTGTCCTTGCTCGAACCATCTTATCTCGACCTTCCAAAATACGTTTGTGCTTGGAAGACAAATTCATGATAACACCTTCTTGCTCATGAGTAATGAACAAATTAGATATGGAAAAGGCTAATGACATAGTTGAATGAGATTTCCTCTTTGAATACCTTACTAACATGGGATTCCCGCCCATATGGAATAATTGGACAAAGGATTATTTATCTTTTGTCTATTTGATTCTTATTAATGACCAAGCTTGGGGTTTCTTCAATCTCCATAGCTATAATTAGCGTCAAACACCATAAAAATTCGTTCTTGATTGTTAGCGACCTGAAAAAGAATGAGGGATCCGTCGCAAATTCGTCTTTAATTGGCATTATTCCGCCTCTATATGACACTTTTCTAGTGGGCTAGTATTTAATTATTAGAATATGTTGTAGTTACGGTTTAGTTAGTACAAGTTGTTATGAGCTCTTATAAATGAACGAACATACTCATAATTTTTTTTTTAAAAAAAGCCACACCAAAAATTCACACCAAGGAGTAATAGTCATTAATCTTGCCATTTCCCCCTAGGTTTTTGACAGTCCAAATAGTTCTTTTGCGCGTGGAAACTACTTTAAAATTGCCAAATAATTGAAATCTTATATTTGCCGCTACCATCAACAACCAAATATACAAATAATTATGCAAGGATGAATACAACAGTACTCAGATTGAGCAATTAGAAATTTTGTAATTGGTTATTCTAGATAGCTTTCTATAAGAAGTAAATTAAACGTGAGATAATATAACACTGGATCTGAGATGACGCTAACATTGTGAATTTGTGATCCCAAAGAGAAGATGATGAATTTAACCGTGTCTCTTCAAAACAAATCCCAACAGTCAACTAATTAAAGAATTAACTGATTTGTTGATGATGCCTCTTTTGAAGCTCAGCCTCCAGAGCATTAGCTGCTGCCTTGGCCATTTCAGCACTCTTTAAAGCCTCATCTTCTGCTATCTTTAGTTGCTCTATCTCTTTTAAACCTGCTTCGATCTTCTTAGCAGCTTCTTTCTGGCTTGCAATTAGAGCTTCAACTTGAGCCATGGTCGCAACCACCTTAGCCTGTGCAGACTTTTCTAATTCATTCGCTCTCTCTGTCAGGGACTTGTACTCCTCTTTTGACAATTTAATCTTGGAAGCATTATTTGATAGCTTTGATGATGCCTGAGCAGCAACCTTAGCTCTTTCGGACATGTCTTCAATCTCTTGTTGAGCAGCTCTGCTTGCTAATTTTGCCTCCTCAATTTCTTTAAGTAGAGTTGATAGCTTGTTTTCCTTGTCAATCGTCATATCTTTGGCAGTTTTAGCTTCTTGCTTCAGCTCCTCTGTCCTCCTCTTATTCTCTTCAACTTCTTGCTTTGACCTCTCAGTTTCCAGCGCCAGTCGCTCTACTGAGGAAACAATGCCATCAGAAGCATCAACTGCACTCTTTTTGTTAGCATGACCTGCTTCGAGCTCTTTCTTTTTGTCTTTTAGTTCATCTTGCAGTTTACAAACTAAATCTGCTGCTCGTTCCTCCTTGCACTTTTGTTGGGATAATTCCTTGCTAAAACGTTCGAGTTCTTGCTTGAGGGATTCAACTGAAATTTGAAGGGATGTCTTCTCCTCTTCAACTTGTTTAAGTGTATGCTTGGCACTTTCAAGCTCAAGACATGCTGTTGTCTCAGCTTCTAAATAGGCGGCCCGAGTATTTTGGACTTGCTCCTGGAGGAATCCTACTTTGGTATTAGTTTCGGAAAGCTTCGCATCCAAGTTATCAGATAATAGACGTTCGTGTTCTTTCTTAAAGGCAGCAAGTTTTTGCTCTATATCTTGCTTAGCGAGCCTACGATATTGTAGCTCCGCTTCCTTTTTGGCTACAAGCTTCTCGTGCTCTTCCACAGCCTGTTCTGAAGAAGCCTTAATCTCAACCAATGATTCTTGCATGGTTGAGATTTGCTTTGATAGTTCGATCACTCTATCTTTATGAGCATTTTCCGCCAACTGGGCTTCTTCTGAATTTTGGAAAGCAGCGATTTTGGCTTCCAATGCTACGTTGAAATCCCTACGCACATTGCTAAGTTGTTGTTTGGTGGCATCAAGCTCTGCAATAGCAGCTTTATACTCCTCCTTTTGGTTGTCAGCATCGTCATTGGTACCAGAATCAAGAGGGACGTTTGTTTTACTAGATTTTGCTTCTTCAAGCTCTTTTGCCTTGCTCTTGAGAGCCTCTGTATCTTCAACTATTGATTTCTTGCATTCGTTTACAGATTGCAATTTGCCTTTAGCTCCTCGAGTGTTCTTTTTGCCTTGTTAAGTTCAGCGAGGGTTTCAGCTTTTGTAGATTCAGCACCTCTAAGTTGCTCCTTCAACTTGTTGAGCTCGTTCAGGGCTAGATGAAACTGCGCCTCCTTGTCTAATATTCCCTGGTTCAAGAATAAACACAGAAAAATGAAACAATTTAGTTGTAATTATTTAAGAATCAACTCAACAGAAAACTCAAGCAAATGGTTGAAGTCCTAAGAATAGGTTGATACTCTAATACACCCCCTTACGTGAATGTTTTTCGAGTTTAAAGAGTGGATGCAACAAAGACTTCTCTTTACCTTATGCAATAGTCAATGTTGGGAATGTTGAGATTCGAATGTGAGACATCTAGTTTAAAAAGACTTTGATATTATGTTTAAGAATTAACTCAACCAAATTATTGAAAATTTAAAAATAAATTTATACTCTAACAATACTCAAACTTAGTACAACTATGGTAAGTCAAGAAAACTAGCAATGTAAACTTTGATGAATATGAAATATAGATATCTATACCTCGGTTTGAGATTTGGACTTTTTAATGAAAATGGGTTTGGCCTTTGGGGAGGATGGCTCACCAAATAGGCTAACCGCAGCTCGAACGGATTGAAAGGGAGCTTTTGTGTCTATCTCCCCGACTTCTGCTGCTCTGGGAGACCCTCCTGACGAATTCCGTCGAGTTCTTATTATGTTCACCATCTTTGTAGTATGCCTATATGTGCTATGTATCTAGAACGAATCAACTTGCACTATGCGACTTCCATTGCTGTAAATAAAAAGAAATAAATTCAACAACTAGATGTTCAACGCTCTATAAAACAATGTTAAATGATCTCCTATGTATTAAAGATAGAAAGGGGGTAAGTTACAATGGTAAACAAACCCAACTAAGGTCCCATATCTCATAGGTAATACCTTAGGTGAGGGAAGTCATGGGGAAGGGAGGGGGAATAAGGGATAGGGAAGCCCCCAATGTCTCTAGTGAGATTTGAACCCACATCTCCTTGTTGGAAGGTAGGATTTTTCCCACTAGACCACCCCTTTGGTAATTTGTAGAGTTTAGGTTATGAAATGGAAAAATCTGCTTATTTTTTTGCCAAGAAAATATGTATTTGTCAGTATTGTTAGTTAACAATGTATATGGACAGAGGGGATAAAAATTAATTGATTTTAATTCCCTTGTTTTGGAAAACTAAATGGGGGAAGAGGAGAGGATGGGAATAGTTTACCCACATTCCATTCCATTAATCCTATTTTTATTTTCCCTAAAATAAGAAAGAATACAGATAAAGGAAAGATTTTTAATAGTTCTCCCTCTTTCCCCTCCATCCTTTGTATTGATATGTTCAAATAAGGAGAATATAATTCACCTTATGACTTCATCTCCCTTTCTTCCATTTCCTTCCCTCTTTTCATCTCTTTAAATTTAATCCAAGTAGAGTGTAAGATAAATATATTACATACTTGAATACAAAAAAGGATATTTTTCTTCACACAATTTTGATTTTTTTAAAATTTAAATATGCAGAGTGTATGAGTTGATAATTGGTGCATATTTTTATTTAATAACCAGCGATATTTTTTATTTTTTATAGTAGTTGAGATCTAGTAAATTAAGCTCGATGCACATAGGGCCTACAAGCATTTGATCTCAATCAGGAAAAATTCGAGTTCATGTATCACTTGAGGGGAAGTCTGAAGTCTATAAATGCGTTATGAGTTTAATTGTAATTTAAATAAAATAAAATAAAATAAAATAAAATAAATAAAAATATTTTAAAAAGAATGTATTGCGAAAATATATAAGCAAAGATGACAAAAGAGAAAAAGACACATTCGCAAACCTGAAATATATTTTAAAGTATCATCTCCGCACTAATGGCCATAAACGGCCACCATCATCATCCTTAAATCCAAATGGATGCGGGAAGACAGACAGAGAATTGAAGAAGAAATAGAAAAATTGTGTGCTGCAAAGAAACCAGAGAAGGAAACAAAATACTAATTAATATATTGTGGAAGTTGCCTCTTTTTTTCAACTTATTATATCCTTTTTCCTAAAAACAAAGATGGCAGCTAATTTCTCGGATATAAACATTGGATGATTATCTAGTAAATTTCTCTACTATCAAATATATAATGCTATATATAAATAGCGTCTAAATTTAAGATATAGAATAAATAAAGCAGCACCTGTAGCTATAAATAGGCTTAAATGTGCTTTGACTTTTTTGTTTTTCGACTCTTGTTGACTATAATAAGTCTATAAATTTGAAAATAAAACTTCGTAATTACAAGAAAAAAGATAAAATTTGAGTTTTCGGATCGCTCTCTTATTAAACCTTGTACAAATATGAGGTTTCATCGCTTAATTTTATTTGTATTAATCTAACCTAAAATTTTATAGACTACATGTATATCATCCTTCTTGAGCCAATTGACTAATCCATTTAACGTCTTGTCCTTTACGTGGGGATACATATTGAGACAAGGAACATTGTTCATGCCATTGCACTCCAACATATTCACGTAAGCGGCTTCCCAATATCACATATTCAAGACTAAAACATCCACAGCAACAAATAGTGTCACTGAAATACTTAAATATTTTTGCGAGGGATAATGATATATACTCCCTTTGTTGGAAAGTCAATGAAAAGAAAAGACAGAATAAAAAGACACAATTAATAAATTAGTTATTAGTGTCACTGAAATTATAAAACATAAAATAAAAAATTTTGATCAAAGCAACATTGATGCTAAAAGGGAAGGAGTAATGAAAAATGCAAGTCTTGCGTAGAAAGTTGGTAAATCTTACATTAACTGGAATTTTAACACACTAATCGGAATTTTTAAAAAATGAAAAACCAATCACTTACCCTGGGAAGTAGGACTTTCCACTTTCCCAACTAATGTTCCCCACACCCATCTATTTACATCGAAAAGCTTAACTACCGCACAAAGATGAGTCAAATAGTACATAATCACCTTTTCACACTCTTAAATTGAGGGATTTACTCATATAGTAGATGTCCTTGACCATGGAACCATTTTAAAAAAACCCACACACAAATCCGGGGATTATGCTTGAGCTGAGCACAGGCAGTAATCAAGCAGCCAGCTATAGCCTGAGAGTTCACTAGGGAAAGGTAGCGGGATGAGGATTTACCAACTTGAGTTTCAATTCAATTTCTCCGGATTCAACCCCACAAAGCCTTAACCAGACATCCTGAACAACATCTCCATTGACACAATTGATACAACTCTCTCTCACAAGACAATTGTCATTATCAGGAATGACCTTCCTTAAAGTTGTTTCCCCAGCGGATACCTTGAGGGCTTGCTTCAATCTTGCTGCTGACACAAGAGGTTGGATGTTGAGATGAGCAATTCCCATCTTGTCATCTGCCTTGAATCGGTCTTTGTCGAACACTTCCTACAGAACAAGAATGCGCAGTCAACAATCACTCATGCCCAGCTTCAGTAGGCAGTTCAGAGTCCATGGAGGTATCTTTCGTAATTATTCAAGGATTTGACCCATTGGGCTCTTGTGCCAAGCTAACTTTAACAAATTACTTAAATTGTCATTCCAACAATTCTATTTTTTCTTCTCGCTTTTTGGACAAGAGCTTAGATGGCCATGACGTCTAAGCTAGATAATGAAACACATTATAATTTTGTCTGCTAAAATTCAACAAATAATTTACACTTTTTAGGGATATGATGGGTACAACACCTACTAAGAGAAAACAAAGGGGAAACCAAAGAAATTTGCAAAGAGAATTTGTTAATTGTCCGTGACTAAGTTTTGAGAATACCACTTGACAGGGGATGTAATTGTTGCTTTTGACTGACTGGCCCTGTTACAGTTACAATTGCAGGAGATAGAAAACAGGTATATGTGAATTTGTGATTAGGATCAGCTGCCAACAGGGTAAGGGCTATGGTGGCAGGTGGGTCTCAGCAGTGTCTGTAGCAACCAGAGAGATGAAGGTTCTATGGTTTCAAAGTGATAGGACAGGAGTGCGTCAAAGAATGCCCTAGGGTGTGGTAAAGAGGGAAAACAGTGAGTTCAGTGAAGAGACAGAGCAAAAAATAGGGAGAGCGATTTCTGTGGGAGATGTTCTGGAGTTAATGGTGGAGTGGTCACAGTGGAACTTTTTTTTGTTTTTGGTTTTTTTATGGGTGGGGGGGTGGGGAGGGGTTGGGGTGAGTTTGCGGCAGAATGCTGAAAATGGTGATAGTTAGGAAGCTGTTACTATTAGTATGAGTACTCTTAATCACCATTACTATAAAGGAGTGACATGGAGGTTAGGTGTTGATTTGAGCCAAATTATTCATATTCAAAGATTGAGTCCACAAAATATAGTTACATCAGACCTCCATCGACAGCCCCTGTGTATGATTTCTCCATCCAGTGTATATGTAGACCAGGTGGCTCATATAGCAAACCATAGGAAACTTATAGTTTTAAATACTAATATCAGATGAGCCTACTGAAGCCTAGGTTGAGTTTAACATAGTCAAACTCTTATGTAGCATTTGGTTTGATGTAATCAAGCATACAATGCAAAGAAGTTTGTAATTATGTTTCTATTACTTCGTTTGGTTACATGAGAGTATTGCAATCAAACACTTACCATTCAATTATGATTACCACAAACTATGCAATCATGATATTTTTACAAGGGTTGTATAGTGCATGACCCAGAGGGCTTTTTGGAGGGGCTGAGCTTGACTCCTTGCAAGGCGCAAGGGGGTGGCCTTCACGCTTTTGTGAGCTGAAGGCGCACTTTTTAAACTAAGATTGCAACCAAATTGCATATTGGTTTCAACTTTCAATCATAAACCGAAAGGAGGCAGGGGTTAAAACAAGAAAACTCCAGCGACCTCTATCTAATGCCTAATTTCAAGCACACACTCCAAATTAGTCAGCTGTTTTCCTCAGTATAATACACATCTTTGAGGATCTACCAATTTGATTGTCAATAATCCATGTTTTGAAGTCCAGAACCACTCTAGTTACAAGCGGATGGCCTGAAAATATTACACTATAGTATCTAGTTCAAAAAAGCCCAAGCTAGTGGCAAAACCCAGTTTCACTCAAAATGATTCAATGAAACATGTGCATCAAGACAAATTAATAAAAATGCATATGAATATACACAACAATGAACAACAACAAAGAAACATCACTAACCAAATTGAGGGTCTCCACAGGTTCTGTCAGGGAGAAGGTGATCTCCTCATTCCAAACAGGATTTAGGCAGCTGTTGATAACCTTGGTCTTTACAATCTGGGTCAAAAGCTACTCACATATCAGTGATGTTTAACATGCAAAACAAAGACAAGAGCTTCTTTTTTTCCCGTTTTATCCTTAATAGCATTTTCAGACAGCCTTGAATCTTTTACAAGCAAATACAAATAAAAAATTTCATTTAACAGTTTGGGTAAGAGAAATCAGAGCAGCTTCGCTCTTAACAATTGATGCCTATCAACATGCATGGACTAAATCAGATGTTCAATTGACCTACTGAAAGGCAAACCCAAGAAACGTAGTTCTACTCTGACAAGTAGTAATACTTAACAGTTTTGATCATTAACATGACAGTAGAAACACACTGTTGGAAAACAGTTTTGATCATTAACATGACAGTAGAAACACACTGTTGGAAAAAATATCACTGAACAGCAAGAACAACAAGCACGAAACCAGTCATACTGTGTTCTTGAGTAGTGGTCAACTAACACATGAGCAAGTTTAAATTGCACAAAGTTAAGACTTTTCAAGTTATTGATTACACAAATCCACATCAAAGTTAAAACTTAAGAGCAACCATGGCCTCGGTCACTCATGAACCAGTAATATGATGAGTACCAACAGAATTTAGAGGTCAAGGCTCTAAACAAGAGGTAATTCAATCATCAAGATGTTGAGAACAGCAATAAGCAACTTTGGTAAGAGATGGTAATTGGTTAGTTAAGACAAAGAGCTCCATAAAACAACTAATAACAATAAAGTTTGGCATATTATAGCCCATTGTTGACTTTTGACAGGCATAGATTTACTACTTAATTTGTTATGTAATACACAAAGAGAAAAAACAAGGCAAAGGGATGATAAAGAAGAATGTCACCTGATTGCCGAGCTTGAGGATGACATAGGGATCGCTGCTCTTAAAGTCCCTTATAACCAACCTCTTGCCTTGGACCACCACAACCTTAAGAATACTTTCGGGATTTGACATAGCAATCTGGCCAAAAACACAGATATGAATCACAATTCACAAACGAACAAAAACCCAGAGACACGACAATCACCACAGGAAAGAACGAGCAGAATCCTCAATAGGATAGATAGGATTACGAGGCCTCTATGATAATAAACATTCTCTTGAGATAATAACATTAACACCTTTTTCTTAAAATCAAAGCCGACCGAAAAGGAGGAGCCTTTTGTACAGGAAAACACGGAAGAAGAAGCGAAACCCTAAACTAGAGCCATGGCAACGATAAAGAAGGTGACTGGAATGAAAAATGGAGTCGAGACTCCAAGCAGAGAAAGAAGAAAAGAGAAGCAGCAAATAAGAATAAAATGAAAAGGAGTTGAAATTTGAAATGAAAGCAATCGGGTCGGTAGTAGCAGTAATTGTTTCTGAATAGAAAGGAATCCAGCATCACATACGCTACGCAGTGAAGAAGGCAAGGTAAAGGCGGTGGCGGCTTCTCCCTGTGCCTGGGCTGGTGGTAACTTGCGGAGGCAGGCGGTTGTACTGCTGGTGATGGGTAACAAGTTCAGAACTAGGGAACCAGTGTATTATTATCACAGCAGGAAAGAAGCGTTCATACTCTGTAGTCTACTCGCTTCGCCTGTGTATATAAATTTACAGAAGGATACATAGAAGTTGGGGTTGGGGGTTGGGGTGTCCCTTATTAATTTAAAATTAACGGAACTCCATTCCATATTTCCAAGTTCATGTCCATGTCTGTTCAACTCAAACATCATCACCGCGTCCGCATCGGCATCCGCATCCGCGTCCTTCCAGACTTCCCGTACTTCATGTTTAGGCATTCCCCTACATTACCCAGTCCAACCTAAGCTTCATCTATTTCAAAGTTTACTTTTTATTATTTTGACTTCCTCAAACATATGCTAACCAAATTTCACACATATTTACAATTTCTTCGTATATTTTGAAGAGGGCTGGGTAGTAAACTCATAGTTATAGTATTAAATTAAAAATTAAAAAACTGTAAGCGCTAAAAATCATAAATTTAGTTGTATCATAAGTAGTGTTTAGATTTCTTTATATTTTCAAAACCTAAAAAATATTTTTAGTCAAATCTTGCGTTGTAAATTGATTTTCGTTGTATTTTATAGCATAATATAAAAGATTTTTTTCCATAGAAACCCATCTTATTGTATCTTTATTTTTATTTTATTCCTTTTTGAAATATCATATGATATGACTGTATCTTTGGGCAATAAGTTTCAGACCACTTAAAATGTTAGTATTTTTGAGTAAAAATGACCTAGGGAGACTATAAAAAGAAAATTTATTCCAACTAAAATTATTTTAGGATTTAGGCCCATACGTTCCATAGAAAGAAAAAGCAAACCAAAAAATGGCTGGATGACCTAACTTATCTGTCGGCGCCTCTTATCTCTCACTCCAGCCTTCTACCTATGTGAGCTTGTCTGTCCTCCCCCTCTCACCTCCATAGAAAGAGAAAGGAAATCACAATCTTCTAATATGTGATTCCCCAATCCCCCTTGCCCGGACCCCCTCATTAGAAAGAGAAACCAAATCATAAAGGGGTTGGATGATCGACATGGGTTCAAAATGGCTAAGTCTAGATATAGATCTGTAGAGAAGGCTTGGCCAAAACAAACACTTGCAAGGGGTAACTGTCTGGGAACTACAACCATAAGGGAATCGAAGTTTTATTGAGTGTTAATGGTGGAAATTTTAGTCGAACAATGGCTGTCCCGGTTAATCTATTTGCCCAGATTGACCAAGTTTGACCAGATTTGTTCGATTCCAAGGGTAAGAGTTTCATAGTTCAACCGCTGGCCACACTCACCGGTTCACAGTCCAACCAGTCAGTCCTGTTTCGTAACAGCCTCCACCCACACTCACCGGTTCACAGTCCAACCAGTCAGTCCTGTTTCGTAACAGCCTCCACCATCAAACCAAAAAGTAAAAAGGAATATCTTCTTTTTGATAGATTAGGATGAAAATCCACTACCCCACATCTTTTTCTTCATTATTTTCTTGCCTTGCAATGTTCGAACTTGTTAAGCTAGGCCAAGCCCTTGAGAGAGGGCGCCACTGGGGTCCAGCTCAGTTATCAAGGACAAACGGTTAGACTAGGAGCACAACTACTACAACCGAAGCTGCCTATCTATTCCTTGACTTAAAACACTTAACCCAAAGCTCTCACACGCCAGACACATGGAGATCATAAAATATAGTATAAGAAACTTCAATAAGCTACTGTTAACAATAGCGAGATACCTGCAGTTACTCTCCCATGACGATCATTTTAGGCAAGTGCTCGGGTTTTGATTATTTACATTCGCAACTGCAATTTTAAATGAGCGCATCATAAATTTAATCACCTAATCCCCGCCTGACAGAATCTCCTTGCTCGAGAGATACTGTGGCTGCATGCTAAATTTTCAAGGAAAGACCGTCAGACCACGGGCAGTAGTACTACTGCGGCAACGACAATCATCAAAGGAAATGACATTTGTGCTTCTCTAACACACATGCAAACACCATGGTCGGAAAACTAAAACATCATCCAGTGCAATACAAGATAAGCAATCTGCATATTATTAATTCGTTAGAAAACTGCAAAAGGCTGGTACCAAGTGCTTCCAAAGAGTCACACAGCAAAACCAGGCTTGCTAGCACAATCAAGAGAAGTGCCACCCTCTGGGAAATCAAACATTATAACCACGACCAAAAAGGTATCAAATGGTCAGAATATATGCAATGGCAAGAGCATGAAAACATTGATCTAATGGTCGGGGCAAGGGCAGAATACTATAAGTTGATATGATCTATGTACAAGTAACGATGAATAACCTAGAACTTTGTTAGACATGAGCACATAACTAATGTCCAACTACATTAGACTGAACTAACAGCCTACAACTGTACACCTATAATCAAGGTCACATCAACCAAATGCCAATCATGCACAACCAAATATTCTTGAAACGACAAGGACAGTCAGATGGAATTCACATTGGTACCCAAGACACATCAACATTGAAAAAAGATTGCTTTTGATGTCTCTGATCTGAAGATGACAGTAACTTGTACAGACAGCAAGCAAATACCACATGGTTAATCTGGCTCTATTCTTGAGTTGTACACCAGACATTTGAGAGAACCTACTTTGTGCGACGCGATTTTCCGAGCCGTTGCTTCCACAAACTCTGCATAATCGTCATTGAATTAGACTAAAGACGCCAAGGATATGAAGATTTACATAATCAAATGCATCCACAAAAGAGAGAGTGAGTACAAGAGGCTTGTCATCAGCATCTTCACCGTCTCCAGCATTGGAAGTGTCAGCTGCACAGGCAACATCGTCCTTTTGTTGTTTTTCATCAAGTTCCTCTTGAGATGGTTTATCACTGTGTGTGTCTAATTCATGTGATTTTCTTATGTCAGAAATGTGAGAATCCAGAGGACTATCCACCACACCTCTGTCTTGACCACTTTCAGGACTGGAAGCGGGTTCTTCAGAAGGATTTTCTGAATCAGTTCCAGCAGCACCACTGTCTCCTTCCAGTCCTACAATACCGGATTTATCAGCCACATCACACCCTCTGCTTGCAGGCACATCATTTGATATGTCCTGCTTAAGATTACCTATGGAAAAGGGGAGATATCAGATATATATCTCATTCAGACAGGCTTCAGAGTACAGAACCCGATAAAACTTTTTACAGAATGGAACTTGTGCCTACAAATGCATAACATATTCATATAACCTATCAGAGTCTAGACCTCAAATTAGAATTCGAACAAGAAACTTTGAGATGTATCTTGCTCCAAGGATGTCGAAGGAATGAGTAGCAGACATTACAGATACTGAAAATAAATTCTGGGCCAGTGCTGTACCGTCCTCAAGTTCATTGACATCAGAAGATACAGTCGGCTCAACATTTGATATCTCAGATGTGTTCTCCACCTCCTCCGAGACAGCAGCATTCTTTCCATGAAGTACAACTTTCTCTTCATATTTCAAATTCTTCTGTGCTCTTCTCCCCTTAACAACAGATGATCTGCCACTTGTTCCAATGTAACAGAAGAATAAAAACATAGTCACCAGCATATGAAACTGTAGAAAATACGATACTCACCTCTTGGCTGATTCCGCTGATTCTGATTTATCAGAAAGCTTACTTTTCTTCTTCCCTGATCTGTAAAAATCACCTAAATATTAACAAGCAAGGCACCGCAATCTTAAATGAAAATGCAAGGTTGAACCCAGCCCACCACAGCCCACAAGGGAAAACCTAATTTGAGTAGCAGCAGAGAAGGAACACTCACATTACTTTAGGAGGACTCTTAACAGTTCCTGTCTTCTGCAAAGGAAACAGAGAAGGGTCAGAAGGAATACTTCTCAACCTCAAAGCACTGAGGGTACTTTCAGCAGACTCAAACTTAAAGAAACAGATCTTATACCAAACCATACCTTTTTAGGCCTATGATCGTTGTCAACAAGCTCCCAGCGCTCTTTTTCTAGACGCAGTACTTCCACGTCCCCATCATCATATAACACCTTTAGTGTAGATAAATACGTAAAAAGCCACAGGAGAAGCATCATCAGACATGTATACTGAACATCATGTTCTTCTATAAACTGGGGAAGATGCGAAAGAGCCAAGACACTGAATGCGCACGCACACATATACAGACATGTGCGCGCATGTGTGTGGGAGGATTAGTAAGGTCAAGTTGGTAAGTAGACCTGATTAACCAAGTTAAGAGAAGTGATGTAGAAATTGTTTAGTTGATTGGTTTATTTTCATGAAGGTTATGTTTATATTTTTAAAAGTCAATGATGAAATAGTTTGCTGTGAAGTTTTATTGGATGAAAGGAAGATAATTTTTAAAACAATTTTTTCAGTTCAGAGCTGTCAAAATGCATTAATGATGAATGCAAATCATCAGCCCATCAACCTAATGCAATCTTACGTTACTCATTAAGTTTGCACCCTTGAGGGTGGTTAGTACCTGATCATGTTTCTCTAAAAACAGACAAAAAATTTTATCACGGACCAAGTCCATATCACAGTATGAACCGTGCACGCGTCATCTTGACAGTGGCAATGAACATTAATTAGGTATAGTGATAAACATTTTGAAAAATTTTGATATTTAACATTTGGTATTTATTTGCGCCATCTTCAAGGTTATAATTACATTTCTGAAAATACATTATTATTATTTTTAATATTTATAATTAATAAACATTTACTTGTTTCATCGATGAACATTTGTAAGATTTCGTGATGAAAATTTCTCCAAGAAAAACTTTTTAGGTATAGTGATGAATGTTTACAAGATACAATGATGAACATTTTGCAAATCTTTGATACTTTAGTTTTCAACATTGAGGTTATAATGACATTTCAAAATTGTTTTGTATTTTAACATTTATTAAGCATATCGATGAAATTTTTAGAAATTTTTGTATTTCTAACTTTAGGTATTAGATTGCCGATTATTATTACATTCCCATATCTACACCAGTGAATTTTTATTCATTAATAGATAAACATCTACTGAGCATATTGGTGAAACTTTTAGAAAATTTTTGTATTTATAACTCATATTATCATTGAACATTTGCAAGCCGTAGTGATGAACATTGTTCTAACAATAGTTATATACATTTTTCGGTGATAAACATTGTTCGGACCATCAAGTCAATCTTATAGGCATGCCTTCGATCTATATTGTAATATGGTTCTATGTCCATAATATAAGAATTGCACAGAGATAGAGAGAGAAAGTACTTACAACATGCTTCTTTTTGTCGGGATCATAGGATTTCACCACACCTTCATAGAATCTGCACAAGGGCAAAATATACTTACTAATGATCAAAGTATCGTCAGGATTCAGGAAATCTTAAGACAAACCTATACTAATGGATGAGCAAATAGGGATCAGTATTAATTTCATCCTGATCAAGTACATCAAACTGGAGCTTCAATTTTACAAGCAAACGACACCACATATACCATAGCACATAAAAGATGATAGCATAAAATAATTGATCTGTGATATAACGGTGATCATGCAAGCGAAAAGTTAGTATCCTCCTCAAAGGTTCAGCATAAGGTCTGTGATTTATCAAAGGGTCAGAGGTATACAAAGCCAGTTTACAAGAAAATAAAAGAAAAATAAAAGATTGTTTCTGTCCTTTTCTTGGGTCTTTGGATGCCATTAATTTGAACTTTGCGCCATTTCGACCAGAATAATTTGGACATCAAATTTAGCATACCTCCACAAAAGAACAAATTATTACTCCGGAGTTAAGACCAACTTTTCTCCCTGAACTGAGGTTCCAAACTAGCTGTCCTATGCAGAACGCTAGATCACTCAAATAGCCAAAACTAGTTAGATACATCACTTGGGCGAGAAAATTGGTCTGAACTTGGCCATAGTATAAATAAAAATACAAACCATAGCTGGCCATGAGCTCAACGATAATTTTGAACTCAAATTATTGCGGTTAAAATGGCTAAAAATTCAGATAAATGCTGTCTGAAAAACAATTATTATATGCGTTAAATTCTTCTCCAAACTGACGATAAAGAGGAGAAGACAGGACCTCAGTTCCATCCAAAGTGAGATGATGGATTACATGTCTAACCTCTGGTGGCAATATCTTATGCTTCATCAAGGGCAATGTACAATCAATGCAGAATATCTATTCACTGTTGTAGATCTTTCTACCTTAGCAGGCTTAAAACTACAGCCACCAACCAGCACAGTATCGAGCCCCTATGAAACAAAGTCATGGAGGTCCAAATAGTTCCAGCTTTTCCGTTAAACCTGACTTAGAATCTATTATTCAAATCGGAATTCAAGAAACCTACAGGTCCCACCTGACACTGCTAAAACCAAGCCCCGCAAAACAACAGAAACCCATAATGGATCCCAGTGAGGAGCACAGGGTCACCCCCAAACAAGCAGAGATGCTATGTCAGAAGACTTTCACAGAAAAGGAGCTGAGTAAAATTTACCATTGGACAGGTGACTATTATTTGCTGGAAGGAAAAATTTAGTTCCCTTGTCTTGAGATTCTTGCACGCTTTAGACCCCAATAACCTCCCCGTCCCTTCAAAACACCCCCTCCCCAAAAACTCCACAGAAAAAAATAAGAAGATACTCAGTCGTGCTAGAGGACAGTGTAGCGTGCATAATACTGTAACAGGAAGGGCACTCTCAGGTAGAAAACTAATCATAGTGAGCTGCAACCCTATTGGCAGAACCATAGTTGCCTGGATTGCAGTACATTCCAGTTTGCTGACGAATTCCGGTATGTGATTTGCCACCTTATACAGACTCCAGTACACCAGAGTAGTTAATTTCCATAGATTTTCTACGTACCAAACTTCACATGTTACAAACTAAAATTAGAACCAAAATGGCATGATTTTGAAAGAAAATTAAGGAACAGGCAAAAAGTAATTGCAAAACGAGTGGTTATGAAGAATAAAAGCATCGGCACCTATATCCCTCCATTATTGTCCAACTCTCTAGATATTTCCCCTTTTTACCGTGTCAAATAGCAGTTATTACCTCTATTTTCCAACACCTTCACACATAATTTTATTTCCAGACACCCTGCCCCCATTTCCTATCTCTCACCTCCTTCCTAGCTCCATTCAAATTATTCATAAACCCTATGCAGAATACTTGCTCCTTCTCAACCTGCTTTCTTCCCATGGTTTTTCAGTCCATGGAGGATCCTCCCCTTTCCGCTATGCATATTGACATCATGTCAGATAGCACCTGTCAAGAATGAAGTCGATGAGAAGAGCCCTTCCCTTACAACCATATTTTCATTTCTATTCTATATCTTTTTAAGATTTAAACTTTCCTTTTTTCTCGATGTGAACCCTAGATCTCTAGAAACTTTTAATTTTCTTCCAAAATCTGCCCATTTTTTCAAAAATTGTGCAACACCTTCTGATGAGAGATGGATTCGCTGAATTTGCCAGATTTAGCGAATTGAACGACTCATGTTTTGGGTCACATAAACTGGGTTCAGGTGCTGAGGGAGGGGGTGAGCAAATCCGGTAACTATGGACAGAACTTTATTCTTTCTGATGGCATAATCTAAAAGAAATTTCTGCTTGATACAAAGCAACAACATCCAAACTTATTCGGCATGCTCATAAACATTTACCATTAAATGGATCAACTCATACTATAGTCACCACATAATTGATGGGAAGCTGCTAGCCATCAGAATGATTCACGACGGAGGAAGCTCATCCTGTTCTAAGGCAAATAAGTGCATGAAACCATCGGCTTAGCAGTGGCAACCATTTTTATGGGCCAGTTCAATGGTAACAAGCCCTGCCTAACCTTAATGTTTTCGCCTTAAGAGGAGTCAAAAAGTGTTTTGGAACAGAAGTGCCATCATAGATGTGTGTGCAAGTGTAAATATGTTATGTTCATATAGGGAATATATCCAATCCCAGGAGGCCATTCACTTGTTTTAAAATATATTTCTAATTTTCCTTCCTACCCCACCAGCCTTGCACCATAACCAAAACCGCAAAGAGCAATTGCGGCAGTCACTGGATGGATGCCTGCCTGCCTGGTGACCGGAAATTGAGCAACCAGGGTTCTTTTACGCCAGCGAGTCCTCCACGGGCTCGCTGACATGTTCTCCCTACCTCCTCTCCCTTCCTTTACTTGCTTTCTCAAATCTCATCCATCGCCTCCCACCTGCAATACAAAATCGGCCTCCAGAAAAAGGAAAACCCTTCGACAAACACAAATCTATAATTTCCATAGCCATCGTCACCATTGTTAGCAGCCTGGTACAGCCTGCATAGGTGATTTGGGTTGGGGGAACAGGAGGGAAAGGGGAGCATTTGGGTGAATTAGATACTGCCGGAAAGGTCACCGATGGTTTCAGCAGCTGCTCCTAGGTCCCAAGTACGATGGGAGAAAAAGAATGTCGAGCCTGAGGTTACCAGCGCAGTCCGGTGTGGCACCAGTGCCACTTTCAGGGAAGCATTGACTAGCTGTAGCAGGAGAGAGAGAAGGTGAGAGATAGGTTGTAGACTTTAGGTTTTTTTTTTTTTTTTAATCTCAGCCTTCTAAATCAGATCTGAGGGCTAAAGTTTTATCATCTGATCTGTCACTCTAAGTGTGTGTGTGCACGCACGCATGTGCGTGCGCGTGAGAGAGAGAGAGAGAGAGAGAGTGCATGTGTACTGAAGCGCACATATAGATGGATGGATAGATAGGGAGGGGAAGAGGAGGAAATTTCAAAACAAAACAAGTGCTATTGGTGAGAGAGGGAAAGACTTATCACTCGAACCATCTAATCATAACACATGAAATTGAGAAGATACAGCCCCCTCCCCCAGCTACCCCTTTCTCCATCCTCCCTCTTGCTCACGGACCCCACCAGCACTACTTGTTCCAGCCACCACAAGAAATGCTGACAGCCAGTGAATCCCAATTTTGTAAAAAACCAAAACACATCCTTCTCATGCATTGATTCTGCAGAAAACCCACCCCTGCATTGTTGTCCCCTTTTCATCACAACCTCAAATTTTTCAGCAGCGAAGCTGCGAGGATTAAAACACTAACCCTAGAACAGAAGAGAAAAAGAAAGGGAAGGGTCACACTTGCACGGGAATCATGAATTTTCGGGCAAGTGATTTGGGTTGTGGTTGAAGACACCAATATGTCCTTAACAACTTCATACAACTCTTCTGCAGCCCAAGCAAATTTATCTCTCTAGTATCCAACTAAGTGCACATACCTAAATCCCAACACTCCACTTTAAAAATGAACTCAGCAACCTTTAATTGGCAAATGGCATGACTGACACAAGAAACATGTAATCTTCACTATAGAGAACGGAGAAAGAGAGATGATTTAGAGAGAAAAAGGCAAAACGATTAGAAGGTGAGATAAACAAAGAGAAGACAAAGAGAGAGAGAGAGAGTCGTGCTTAATTAGCTTATTCTATTATTCAATAAATCAATAGTCATCAAAAGGTACTAATAACCTAAGACAAAACATCCACTTATAAAAGCCTGAAGACTTGAGAATACCGCTGGGAACTGCTTAAAACAAACCTACATTATGTAGAATAAAGAACTCAATAGTACCTAAATATACTTCTAAACATCCCTATTTTGATTTTTCTAAAACAGCCTACGAATAAACCTATGAAAAACACTGAATTATCAAATACATAAGCTTTCCCAGCATTAGAATACCCCATTAGATTCCTATTGTCAGAATTTCCTTTACTCTTTATCTGCACTACTAATGCTCATCAAAAGGAAAGCATACAGTCTCAATTGTGTGCAGAAAATTTAAATTATCTATAACTCAATGAAACACTTACCGCTTATCCATTGGCCACCAAACTTTTATCCTGCAGTCCACCAAATCTGTTGTATGACCGCCGCCATCATTTGATGAGCACTGATGAGGAGACACGATCACATTAGAATATGAAAATTACAATGCTGATGGGCACAGCCACAGCTTCTTGGGAAAAAATGCAATAAAAAGAATGTATAGACTACCACTCAATTAATGCCATAAAAAGCAGCAGTTTAGTATATGCTAGATTGCAATGTTAAAGTACGAATGGCAATGGGTCAAATTGGGCAGGATTTTACCCAACCCAAAACAAACAGATGTCCGAATCCATACCAATCCAATATGTTTGACATCCAGATCTGACCAAACTACATAAAAAAGTGCTTTTGAATCAAAGGAACAATTGTTTAGTAATTGGAAGAATACACAACAGATTTATGATGTATCTTTTAATGGAGCACCAGTTATTGCTAAATATTAGGATTTGTCAACACAGTAAAATGTTTGATGTTGCACACAAATCCAACCAACTAAATTCAGTTACAGATAGTACTTAATTGGAATCAGTTATTATTCCTCAGATTGAAAAGGCATAAATAAGTAGAGGTGCCCCCAAACAGGTCTTCTACAAATAAGAATTCAGTTTTTTTTTATCAGACTTATTTCTTAATTCCGAAGCTTTTTCTTCTGCCGATAGGGGTATTGGTTTCTGAGAATCAGAATGCATTTATTGGAGGGCGCCAAATTCTAGATGTTGTGCTTATTGCTAATGAACTTAATGATTCTAGGACGAAATCAAGGAAGCCAGGAGTTTTTGTAAATCGGATCTAGAGAAGGCGTATGATTATGTCAATTGGGAATTTCTCATTTATGTCATGAGAAGAATGGGTTTTGGGCAAAAATGGAGTACTTGGATTTTTCAGTGCATCTCTAGGACATCATTTGCGGTGCTTGTCCACAGGTCACCCACAGAATTCTTCACCACATCTAGAGGTTATGGAGGTTTTTACGAGGATACTTGAGTCAGCTTCTACAGCTAGCCTCATCTCTGGTTTTGCAGTTGGCGGTAGGAATTCTACTACTATGAAAGTCTCTCATCTTATATTTGTTGATGATACCATCATATTTTGTGATAATGCTTGCGAACCTACGGTGCATTCTTATGTGGTTTGAGGCAATTTGTGGTCTGAAGGTCAATTTGGCTAAAAGCTCCATTATTCTCGTTGGACAGGTTGACAACAGGTGTTTTAGGTTGTGTTGTTTCTCTACCTACTTCTTACCTTGGTCCACCTTTGGAGCATAATTCAAGGAGAAAGTTGTTTGGCAACCAGTTGTTGAGAAATTTGAGAAAAGGCTTTCGGTCAAAATCAAAGTATCCCCTTATCAAAAGTGTCCTTTCTAGCATTCCTACTTACTTTCTCTCCCTCTTCCACATTCCTTCTTTAGTGGCTTCTAAGTTAGAGGCAATCTTGAGAAAGTTTCTTTGGGGCTCTTTTGGGAGTGACTTCAAGTACCATCCGGTTAGATGGAAAATTGTTAAGCTTCCAATCCGCGATGGAGGTTTAGGTGTCGGAGACTTGAAGATCTTTAACGAGGCTTTACTTGGAAAGTGGTCATACAAATTCATGAATGAGAAGGGCGACCTTTGGCGTAAAGTGGTGACCGTTAAATATGGTGAGGGCGGTTCCGGGTGGTATCCCTCTAAACAGAACGGTTCTTGTGGCCAAAGTCTTTGGAGGTATATAACTAAAGGATGGGAAAATTTCCTTCCCCATTTTTCATTTGAAGCTAGGGTTGGGAAGTCCATATATTTTTGGCATGACCGGCGGTGTGAAGGGGCTCCCTTGAAAGATCTTTTCCCATCTCTTTATGCCCTGAAAGCGAGAAGGACGCTTCGGTGGTGGATTATGTCGAAAGAGGGTATGATACTATAGTTTGGTCTTTAGTTTTTATTTGAGAGCCTCTCATTGATGATGATAATATTCTTAGTATCTTTGTCAAACTTAACAAGATTACTCAAGGAAACTCCTCTCGTTATATGGTTAGATGAGATCTCAATCCGAAAGGGGTTTTCTCCAAGTAAGTCATATTTGAAGCTCGCTTCCATTCAATATCCCTCTTTACATCTCCCCATTGTCAATCATCTATAGTGCAAGCTAAATTGGAAGTGGAAGGCACTTTTAAAAGTTCCGTTTTTGTGCGGGAAGCATGCCATGATAGTATTTTATTTTGCGATGATTTGCAAAGGGACAGATTTTGGTTAATAGATGTCCTATGAGCAAAGCTTATTTGCAATCTACTAATCATTTGTTGTTGCATTACGCTTTTGCTAGAGCTTTATGGGAGTCCGCCTTTAGTTGTTTGGGAGTATCTTGGGTTCTTTCAAGCTCTATTAGGAGTCATCTTGTGGCTTGGGAAGGCTATTTTGGGAAAAAAGCTAAAGAGAAGAAAGCCTTGCTTATCCCACGTGCCATTTTTTGGAGCATTTGGTGAGAGAGAAATAGGAAAGTCTTCTAGGAAGTGCAAACTTTTCTTCAACACTTTAAGGATAAGATTATGAAGACTTTACTTTTGGGATAGTGGCTATTTTTGCCAATGTTCTTTTGATTTTGTAGATTTTGTAGATAGCCTACGTTTTGGTTGTATATAGTCCTTTTTCTTTTATAAGTAATCACAAAATACGTATTAAAAGACACCAAGGGGTGTCACCCATGTACAAAAGGGGAACACAAAATAATCAAGCTCTCAAGCTTTGGCCAGTAATCATATCAACAAATTCCGAAAAGTAAACTTTGTACCATGATCAAGAACCTAACTCCAACTGTACAAATTTCTCAAGAAGTAAAGCCTGAAATCATCAAAGGACATCGCCTTGCCCTCAAAAATCCAGAAATTCCTTTCCTTCCATGTGGTCCACCAAATAGCTAACGGCGTCAAATTCCAAACACCTAGAACCCAACTCTTCTTCAACCTTCTTCGCCACGCCACCAAAACATCTTTTAATGTTAAAGGCTGCACCCAACTAACCACTACCAAAGAAAAGACAAGTGCCACAAAGCGGAAACCCACTGACAATAAACAAAAGGGTGGTCAGCAACACATTACACGCCTACTAGCCAACTTAAAATTTCTCTTTTTAAGCATGTCTTCAGTTGGAATCTTCCTTAAATGGCCGCCCAAGTAAGAAACCATGCTTTGGTTTCTAGACTTCCAAACTGGCTCATCTGGAACGCAAGAATGATTTGACCCTTCAAAAACCTCTTTACATAAACTCTTAACAAAAAAAATACTCAAATCATGTGGCCAAATAATCTCATCATCACACTCCAAATAAACTTCTGTATTTGCAAGAAACGCTGACAAACTCAACACACTCTCTTCTTCACAATCATTTGGGCTTCTCAAGAAAGTTAAATTCCAATGGTTGTATAGTCCTTTTGTAGGATGCCTCCTTTTGCATCCATCCACTTGATTCAATATATATTCTCCTTTTCTTATCAAAAAATAAAGAAGCTTGTACTTTAATCATCTCTGCCTTCTCGACATTTAGATTTCATCATATAACTTTATGGTTACTACATACGCCCTCTTTCTCTTCTACCTCTTATCTCCACATCCATAAACAGTAATCTATGTTGTTTCATCATACTCTCACTCTGTATAACTTTGCAATCCTTATATTAAACCACAAAAGCAATTCAATTTTTTTTTTTTAAAAAAAGGTCTTATAGAATATCATAAGACTGGAGAAAGAAATTGCACATGCTCACAGACCAAGAGATAACATGTGGCGAAGTATTTAGGGAGAGTCTTTAAGGAGGTCTTCTAGAGACGCTTGGAGAAAAAGGATATCTCAATTGCATATATCTGAGTTATCAAAGATATGAATGATGCAGAAAACATAAGTGTTAAGATGCAAGGGTCGACATTAAGCCCTTTGCTTTTATAATTGTTTTGGGTAAGCCCACTGCCTATTAGGGAGATTCAAGATGAGGTGCTATGTCATATGTTATTTGCTAATCACATGGTACAATCAATGAGCTAGAGAAGATGTAATTGCAAGTTGGAGATATGAACACATTGGAGTCCAAAGGTTTTAAATTGATCGGGCCTTGACAATGTAAGTTCAACGAGGAGGAATACAGAGAGAAGTCACCATAAGGATATTACGATACTGACGGCTAAATTTAGATTCTAGCACTACATCGTACAAGATAAAGGAGATATGGACAAGAACATCGTTCACAATATAAGAGTGGGATGGCCAAAATGCATTTGAGTTTAGTGTGATAAGAGGATTTCGTCAAACTTAAACGAAGCTTCTACAGTTTTACCATATGATGGTTACATAGGCCTTATTCTACAGCCCAAAATGTTGGTGATGAAGAAGAGTAAAGTTCATTGTGTAAAGGTGGGATGCTCCTGTTCTAAACCAAGAGGAGCATAGGTGCACAAGGTGTTAAAAGTTGACATGTTAGAGTGTAAGAGAGTGTAAGAGAGTGTAAAAGAAGTGAGGTATACCAAAGTAAAGTTGGAAAAGGTTATCGAACTAGAATTGACCCATTTCAGTATGAACCGGTCATTGAAATGTTTGAAAAAGATTCTCTTAATGGAAAACCAAGTATCTCATAAAAGGGCGAAGATCGACTCTTCTCAAAAGTGTCCTCCCTAGCATTACCTATTTCTCTCGCCTTTTCCTATGCCATATCCGTGGCAAAGAAGTTGGAAGCCATCCAGAAGAGGTTCCTATGGGGTCCTTTTGGTGATTATTTTAGGTACCACTTTAGTGGATTCGAAAAATGTTAAGCAACATTTTTCTGAAGGTGGCTTACACATTAGAGACTTGCTTATCTTCAAAGAGGCCTTTCTTGGTAAATGGTTGTGTAGGTTTACAAATGAGGAAGATAAGCTTTCGGACTGTGGTCAAGACCAAATATGGGGCTAAGGGTCCGAATTGGATCCCAAGCAGAATGGCATTGATGGTGCTGGTCTTTGGAAGTTCATTACCATAGATCGGGACCTTTTGAAAAGCTCTTTTCAGAGGACGGCAATGTCGCCCAGTTCTTTAGTATGCTTGATAGGGTTTCCATCAAGGATTCCCCCAACGTGCTTCAATGGATACTTACTGGCACTGGGAAGTTCACCGTCAAATCTTATTTCCCTCACCTCTCTTCCCCTCCAGATATTACACCTTCTGTGTTTGCAGATAGTGGTTTTCCATAGAATATTATTTGGAACTCTTCAGCTCCATTTAAAGTGTCATTTTTTTGTGAGGCAGCTTCTCAAGGCAAGATCTTAACCTGCAACAACTTTTAAAAGAGTACAATTTTGATTATATGCAAAGAACATTTGGAAACTAATGACCATCTATTTCTTTATTGGACAATTGATAGAAACCCTAGAGAGTTAGTTTTCAGTTGCTTAGGCCTTCATTAGGTGATGCCTAGTTGTGTGAGGCATCTATTACTGGCATGGAAAGGTGCCCAAGGTGTTTTCAGGACAAGGGCTAAATATAAAATCCTCCGAGCCAGTTCCCATGCTATATTGTGGTTGTTCGGGATGGGGAGAAACGGGAGAGTTTTCGATGAGGTTGAAGCTACAATTGAGCGCTTAAAGGACAAGTGGCTCAAGTGTTTGTTCTTTTAGGATGGGAAAAGGAGACTTTTTGTTCCTATAGAATTGATGTGATTGATTTTGTAGATAGCCTAGTTTCGGGTTGTAATTAGCTTTTGTAGGATGATTATTCAGCATCCCTTCTTGTAAATACCTTTTATTACTAATCTATCCTTTTCCTTAACCAAAAAAAAAAAAAAAAAAAAAAAGGATGACAAGGATCAGGATAAGAATTTATGGAGGTTTAGGATAAGGGTCCCCAGCCCAAAATAGGCTTTCTGTAGTTTAATGTGTTTTTGAGGCTTAAATTGTATTCACTATGCGGGATTGGAAAGTTCCTAACAAGATCTTTAAACTTTATGCTTTCTAATTCCAGTTAGTTGTGTGTGTATTTCTAAGTATTGTTATCTCCTTCCTCAAACCTTTTATTAATTACTACTTCACAATACTTTTCAATCAGCGTGTCTACTTACACGGGTTAGGTTGCCTACTTTGGGGTCTACCTGGACCTGCTCAAGGGATATCCACTCAGGCTGAGGATGATGATGTTGTAATGCATAATTTCTAGAGGCATAACAGCTTTACAAACCTTAGCCAATCCCGCAATGCTTTTTCTCTTTCTTTTCGTAACAGATCCCATAGGAGAACTGTCATTATGGACACTGCTATACTTGTCTGCTCCTACTGACTTAGCCCCCTGCAAGAGGCAAGAAAAACAGCAGATTACGGACATTCTCATCCTGCAATAGGTTAAAGATTTTACTTCTGAAAACAACAGCAGAACAAGCAATTCACCTTTTGGTCACCAATATCAGTTTCTTCATTATCCGGCTCATCAGTGCTCTGGTCACAGCCTTGGTTACTTTGTTTGCTTTTGATAGGCGATACCAACAACTCTGACTCACCAGGGTCATCCTCTCCTTGCAATGGACTTCTCAAGCTGACTTTCATGGAAGCCTTCACACTTTTTGAAGAAGACGACCTGGAAGAGTGTCGAGCTGATAATGACCTCCTGCGCTTTGGTACAACAGCAGCTTTAGCGTCGCTACCCTTTCTTTTCTTACTATGATTTTCTTCTCCATTTTGTGTCTCAGAATTCAAATTATTGTCATGGCCATTGCTTGGCTCGAACTTAGTTGCGACCCCTGATCATCTAAATTGATTTCCCTCACCACTTTAAGAACATCCACATCATTCTTAATTTCAGCTGATAAAGAATTGCCTTTCACTGCTGGCTTTGACTTATTCTTCTGAGACTTTATTCGTTTGATCAGTTTTCCAAGAGGCATCTCATTTGCTTCTATTTCAATGTCTTCCAAAACCTCATCCTGAGGAATCTCTAAATTTACCTGCAATGACCCCATTGAGAAGATAAATGATTACACTGAACAATAAAATAATCCATCTGCAGATGAATGTGGCTTGTACTTTTGAGTACATACAGTTCCATTGACATCCATTGACAGGGATTCAAAGTGGGATAACATAGAATCATCAACCAACCATGTCCATGCATCAACCTGTTCAGAAGACAGGGAGGGGAAAGGTGTAAGCAGTGCTGATTTCCATAACTGAACTACAGGTTGACAAACCACAAATAAAAAGGCATGAACAGCAATATAGGAAGATGTGAAGTGTGGATATCCACAATAACAGAACTTAACCACAGCAATACAACAAGATGAGAATTAAAATCCATTTTCCAAAAAGTAAATGCTAAACAGATCCAGGCATTAACACACCGGCCATACCTCATCATTCTCCACTTTGGAATCACTTGCTTTGTACAGTGTTGGCGGTAGAGAAACTGATTCATTTGCACCTAGACAATCACTTGATTTTCCAGCTAAGCGCTTGATAATCAACAGCCCAAGTTCAGAAATTGCGTGCGAGTTCTGCAATCATTAAGTGAAAAGAACGTGCTCAAATTCACATTTTAAGATATGATTTTATTGCTAGATTGTGAAGTCTTCAATTTTATCTCCATTTTTTCGATAGAAAACAAATAAGTGCTAAACACATCCACCATGGGGAAAGTTCCATTACTATTTATACAACATCATCAGAATTTTATAATCCAAAAAATATCTAATTGCAATTGATAACCAAAATAAAACTCAACCCTCCAATATTCAATCCTAATTCGAGAATCACAAAATTTATTAATGTGGGACCCATCTTTTATCTCTTCCCCTCACTCTACTCTCTCTCTCTACCACTTTTAGCTTTCATTCACAGCTTTTCAATTCATAAGCTGTCCCCATCCTCCCCCAACAAAAAAAATGAAAAAAAGGGGAGGAGATATAAAACCACTCCCGCCCCTCCCTCACATGCAGGCCCTGCTAATCAGAAATTCCTTATCCATTTCCTATTCCAGTTTATCCCATTGTCTGCTCTCCATATTAAGAAAAAGGTAAAATACTTTATCCCAAAAGAGTCCCACCCCAAAATGTGTGTATTGTGCTTGCTCTGATAAATTCTATAACAGCCAGGCAACAGATCTAAGAACATTTGTCGTACCTTTGACTTTTCCGGATCCAATACATCTTCAGATTGCTTGATACATTGCAAAATAGAAATAATGGCAGGCACAATGTCCTTTTCTTTATCAGCATTATTAACTTCAGGCATAGTGTCATCATCTCCTCGCACGACCATTGAGAGGAAGAGATACAACACCCTAGAAAACAGAACATAAGTTTAATGGGGGCAGAAAGCATCCAAATATGGACGGGACAGACAAAAGGTATCGAATAGAGTAAAAACGAATCTCAGAATCCAAGTAAACTTTTAAATATGACCTAAGCTCATCGAAGGAATTCAACAAAAAGAAATGCAGTGCAACAAATAATGATAGCTGAAGCAGGAGGCACTGCCACATATCAAAAAAATCATTTTATGGAAAAAACCCGTAACATATTCCGTTGAACCAAAGATAAAATCTGGTCAATATCGACAAAACAAATCCCCATAGTGGCTGCGTGCAGGAACAACCAATTGATAAGCTCATTGATTTGTATTTGGGTGACAAACTAGGAACAAACCACATTGTACAGAAATTTCAACTCAAAACTGTTCAATTCAATTTAGAACTAAGCGATCGAGTAAAACCTCGTCAACATCAGTTGATTACGTCAAGACCTGCATATATTTATGATGAATATTCTAGCAAATTCTGAACTGCAATGAGCATACCTACTCAGAACCTTAACGAACAAAGAAATTTGCTTTGACCACACCAACAAAAATAGAAAATCAACACCCAAAAGTCCTACATTACTGACAAATTCTACAGCACATAGCAAGCAGATTGCACCTGCATAGACGAGCTTCATTCCATCTCTTTTCTAGTTAGAAAGCTATGCTCTTGAAAACAGAAATCTAAGTAACAGTTTAAACTAAAAATGAATTTTGAGTTAAACATTCCAGAAAAGTCAAACCAGGATCTCCTTGCAATAATACAGCTCATGAAACTTTAGATAAAGAAACCATAAAAAAGGGCCAAAGTTAACATTTACAACTTTGTGTAATTGACACCCATTCATTATAAATCTGAATGAAAATAGACTATAAAAATGAATTCAGAGAGTATCAGTACATCACATCTTGCAAGGAAAAATCGCTCAGTGGAAAACCATGCACTGCACACAGAACTGACAGGAGGATACAAATTATTTACTAGCTCATAACTGCATGCCACGAAGGACATGAGGATCACCAGATTAAGGAACAAAGCCGCAGTAATTATGTGTATATTAACAATCAAATAACCACAAGACACCACCAAGAGTCCCACATCTACCTTCTAATAATTTTATTTTCATCTCTCCAAGCACTGATTACCAGCACCATAGACCTGGAGGGTAGGGTAAGATAATGTTGCTTTGTGAAGCTAGAACATACCTATACAGTGGCTCAAATGTTTTCACATCACTGCATTCATCAAAATTAGGACACAGACGATGATGTGCCAGAGAATGGACCACATAAGGAAGTATATATTCAGGGTAAGGCAATGGAGGGCTTGTATCAGATTGCACAGAAAGTTGACGGGCTTTCATTTGGCGACACATCTGTATGACATCAGCAAGACTATGTTTATCCTGCAAATCAGGTAGCAGAGATGAACATATATATGAGAAGAATGTCTAAGTTGCAACACTTTCGAATATCATAACAGGCAAGCAAAGTTAAACATGCACAGAAACGTAGTTAACTCTTAATGACTGGTACCTCCTCGACCTCTGGGTGCTGGGATCCGAAGATGTCCAACAGAAAAGCACAAGCATATTTGGCATCCAGAACACGATCCTTTATGTACTGATGAACTTTGCTGAGGAAGAGTTTCCTAGCTTGACGATAACTTATCTGTGTAATGCTCAAAATGTGAAAATGAAAAGCTCTGTATTAACTCCCCCAAATGAATCGACTCGTAAAGTAAACCATTGAATTCTAGACAAAAGCTTGAATCCAGATCAACAAAAAACAACGAAGTATAACACCACTCAGCAGCTCCCACCTCAACTGTTCGCAGAGCTAGATGGAAAATATCTACTGGTATTTTACTTTCCCAATATCTTGAAAGGCGAAGAATGGCCTTGGCTGCAGCAAGCTTCAGATGAGCCTTATCCAGAGAACTACAAGAAAGCAACATTATTAAATTGAAAAAACTGTATCATGTGAGTGAAAAATCATCACTGAGAAACAGCGGACCAACAAATATCAGTACCACAAAAATAGACTTTCTACATGCTCAGCAGTACCTTGATTTAAAATCTTCAGAATGTTCCCCGAATGAAAGCATATTTCTAAGAATTTCTATGAGACTATCAATCCCACCACGTAGATGAGCATCCTTAACTGGCAAGTAGCTCTTTACCAATGTTTTAATGCCAAATATCTGACCCACAAACACAGAGAGGAAGATATATTAACAAGAGAGTGATATGCATCATACAGTTTAAAAAAAAAAAAAAAAAAAGGTCCATAGAGGATGTTAGTGTCCATTAAGATACTGAATAAGAGAAATGCATAAATTGGGACCTAATTTAACTAAATATCCTACAATGAACAATCATTTTTTCCTTTTTTTGGCCATATTGGCAAAATGAAACATAAACCAACCTTCAAGAGACAAAGTTCACTCGGATCACGCCAACGTGCCTTTGACTTGACCTGTCCTTTCTGGAAGCAGTACAAGACAAGTTCAGAAAAAATAGACGAGATGCACTTTACTGTAAACAGATTAAAAAGGAAATGACAGAGAAGGTCCACAGAATCATGAATACCATACATTACTCAATTGCAAAATTTCTCTCTTAATAAACTCCAAAATTTCACTTTCTCTAGTTTCAAAAACAGCCATTGCAGTTTGCGCAATGCAGCCAAGTGACTGCAGTACAGTGGGTAGATGCGCCTTATCTTCCATCATATCAACAAGCCTCTGCATATAGCATGTGAAAGAATCAACTGTTAGACATCAAATCACAACCATAAATGCACCAAACCAAGTCCATTAGTGAATTTGCAATTAAAATAAAAAACACCTTGTACAGCACTGAGAGTGATCGAAGCCCATCGTCCTTTGTTATCGCGGCAAGAGCATGTACAGCATACTTGGCTTGCCTCCGTGTACCCTCTAAACATAGCCTTTCAAGCATAAGATCTACAGAACTGCACAGTTGACAGGTTGTTACACAGATTATTTGCAGCAGACTACTAACAATTAAAATATGGAACAAGAGTAAAACCTAGATGCTGATGCCAGCTGTTCACGAATAATTCCACCGGCCCTTGCTAAGACATGCAGAATGCCTTCTTTCACAAGTTCATTGTCATCTTTAAGAAGCTGCAGTAAATCTTCTTCACTCCCAATGAATAACAATGGTGAGTAGCTTGCTAGAATCTGCAAGCAATTCTTAGAGTATTAGAGAAACTAGCATAAATCAGCTATCAGAAAATTCCCAAATCTCAACAACAATAAACCAAACAAAAGGAAACCCAAGCAATACAAGGTAAAGAATCAAGCGTCTTCAGACAAATGAATATTTCTATTTTGCTTGTAATACACTTAAGGTCAGAATGTAGCAATTACCAAGCAGCAACAAGTGATTTGTGCAGGTCACATTCTACCGGTTCAAAGAGCGAGTAAAACAGAAGTTAATACCCTTTGAGCACACACAAGGGTGAAGAAAGTCACGCCCAAAATCAAAGTCATCAGCACCATTTCAATCATGCAGGGGATACACCCAACTAAGAATTGCTCTACATAGGTCATACAAGAGCAGTGGTAGGATTAGTTAGACTGCCTGGGAAACAAAGGAAGCAACAAACTCATTTTGTTTACCTAGATAACTTAACTTCTTTCTAATATCAGCCCCTCCAACCCCTCGCACACAAAGGAAAGAAAGATCCAAGCAGCAGCTTGTAAGGGGAAGTTTGGCAGTAATCACATAAATTCCTTACATTAAATGTATCATTACAACTGACAAGAACTATTGGAATCACATTCTTAATCTTTAGCCTCTCCCATTAGAAGAATAGAGCCAGGAATTAAATCGGCAGCAACAAAGATAAATGTACATTACTGTTAACAGCCAGTGGCTTATGTCACCTCACAAATACCTAGAACAGCAACAAATGCACCAAATAACTGCTTTCTGCTTGGGTATATCCACAAGAAAAAGACAACCATGGATTCTTTGATTGTGACCCTGTTTCCACTTTTTTCAAGCAGTTAATGAGCTAGAAAATAGTAGCAATACTAGAAGGAACACAAAAACTAACAAATACATATTCCTCAACTGTTGAACAAATGCCAAAATTTATCCAAGATAGAGAACTGAGATTTACCACCAGCATGTTGACACATGATAAACAACTCTCTGTATTCCCAGCAGATTTAAGACTTGCGAGTTCTGAAAGGATTTCTTTGACATGCTCCTTGCTGAAAAGCATGTATGAGCACTTCACAGAAAGAACTTTTAGGAAATCAAAGAGCCGATGTTTTTCACTTAGAATCTTAAGTAGATCATCCTGTCAAGCAGCAGGAAAAGGAAATTTAATTTATCTTATAAATTTCAGTTTTTGTCAACATAATGGCACAAAGTCCCAATACAAAGAGTAAGATACTATCTGAAAAAGGACTCTATCTCCCACAACAGCATAGTACAATAAAAGTGTAGATAATACTCAAAACACTGAGGATATGCTAAAAGCATCTCGCTTTGTTATCAATGATTAAGAACTAAAACCAAACTGAAATTTTGTTACCCCCATTGCCTTTGAATATCCCTGTCACATAGAGCACTATCAAGACTGTCACCGATGTAGAAAAAAGTTATGTAGCTTGACCCGAAAAAGTCTGAAATACAGAAAAAGACTCCCTATTGATCATGTCCAAATACATAAACGAGAGCCACCCAGTCTAGCAAAACAAAAATCTGGAAGGCCAAGAAGGCATCAGACAGCAACTTCTAAGGCTATGCTATGGAAGCACGAACTGGGCTACTACGAGCATGCAGCTTCAACCCTTTTTCTGGTGTTTAACAGTTAACTTTAATCAACTGACTGACTAATTACAGAACATGACTAACAAAGTGAGTTTCTCAATGATTCGATTCTGAAAAGAACAATTACTTAACCAAGGCACCTTACATTATACATGATAAAACAATCATTCCCATAAAGCAAGTGTTGAGTAAATAACTAGGGCAGGGAGCAGAGGCACAGATACATGTCCTACATATCCTTTTTTCTAAAATAAAATTTACTCTCTGAGTCACAACTACATCACCTGACTGGAATGAGCTTGACGGAAGCTAGTGTTTGGATCGAGTAGATTTGACAAAATTTTCCAGACATTAGCGTCTTTTAACTGATCAAGAGCCAAAAATCCCTCCTCGGCCTTCGCAGGATCTATAAAAACCTTGACATAACTCTGAACAAAAGGATAGCCTTTTTCTGATAGTCAATTGTATCAATGTCCTGCATTCAGGCAAACACAATCAAACAGGACAGCAGATTAAAGTTGAACAAATGAATCAGGCCTTCTACTCTATAGGGAAACTTAAAACATGTTCACATACTACAAACCTTATATGTCTGCTTAAGGGACAGATACTTGTGCATCTCTTGTTGTAACCTTCAGTGAAAAGGAAAGAACACCAACGATACATAAGAAGTTGTTTTTCACTTAATAATCAATAAGCATCAATGAATGAGTCAGCAAGGAAGTGACTGACGTGAAAATGCATACACCACTACCTTTGCTTCTGTTCCAAAATCTTCTCCAGAGCTTTGACCTCAACTTTGTCTAATCCTGCCAAAATACTTATCCAATGCCCAACTATATCTTTGATGGAAAACTCAGTCGGAAACAGTGATCCACACAGAATAGATTCGATTGCATCAGACCTGCAAGCAAATAAAGCTATCTAAGCACATTGAATAAGTTTTTCATTACAAGCAAACGGAAGAGAGCAGATTGCAAAACATAAACATGCTTCAGAAGAGGACCGATTGAACATTAGGATAAGGAGCTGGCCTGTGTGTGTGTCTATAACTGCATTCACCAGTTTGAAGCCAATATTGTCAAGCAATTATTGAGTGTGTACATTTTCATGTCTCCTCAGAGGAAATCAACATTTTCCATTGAGTTGTGAAAAATTGGAAGAATTAGATAATCTGCATTGCTATCTAAAAAGTCATGCTGACACTTCTACAACGTGCCAAGGACATGACCCCTTGATAAGACTAAAGGTGGTGCAGGATTAGAGTAGCTACGCTTCGAAATTAGGTCTTTAGTCATCTTGTTTGAGCCTTCACTGCATATCTGTTGTAATCACTATGTTTTCATGCATAGTTTCAAGATTCCTTCCAGATTTACATGCCATTGTAGTATTAACAAATGTGCACTTTATTCCCCCCCGCCCGTATGCCCTCCCATGTGTTCACCACACTATCTTAGTTTAAGTTATTACTCCCTCCGTCCCGATATAATTGCATGATTTAACAAAACACGAATTTTAAGAAAGTCAGTCAACAAGATATGAATTATATATTATAACCCAATTATTTCATATCATTAATTATTATGTTTTTATTAAGGGTATTTAAAGAAAGAAGCACTAATTTTTATGTATATAAATAGAAACCAAGCAAATAATTTGGGACATCCAAATAAGGAATAACAAGCAAATAATATGGGACGGAGGGAGTATTTTCATGTCTTTATTGCTTTTGTAACATTATCACCTCTGTATTCCAGAACTTCATATTTCTAAACCCTTTCTTGACTACATCTAAGCAATCCCTTTTGCCCCAAATACATTCACTTATTGAAACTTATTCCAAACATTGTCTTCTCAAAAACTACTACTCCTGAGAACTTGCTATGGCAGGATTCACATCGGGTGGCTATTGTTGTATCAGTAACAATTTAATGACTGTGCATAAATCTGCAGACATAATGACCATGTAGTTTGTTAATCAGTACCCCCCTTCTCTTGCCATAATATTCAGAAACATAATTCATTGATTTTTCAATTATTCTTCACTGGCCTCAACATCCATTCTTTTTCCTTTAAAAAACATCACCAAATCATTGCATATCAACATTAACGTCCCGTTCTAATAAAATAAAATCATCAAGATTTCCTTTTTTGTTTGAAGAGATCTTCAAGACTTCCTAAGATAAAGAAAATGCATTTAAAAATAACCAAAGTTATAGATTCATATTTTAGCACTTTAATGAAGTACAAAACTGAAATTTGATAATTAAACTATATAAATTACCGGAAATCTTTGTCATAGAAACACCTCAAGATCTTTCCAGGTATCCACTCATATTCCCAGTTATATTCATTGCCTTCTTTACATCTTAAGCAGTAAACCTTGTAAATCTCAGCAAGTCTATCCAGCGTATATTTCTTGACCAGTAACTGCAAAATCAAAGCTAAAGCAATTAGAAAACAATCCCAGAATCATAACAGAGAAGAAACCAATGGAGGTGACAAATTACCGATTTATCACGGAGGCGCTCGGCAACGAGTTTTGTGGTCTCGGCTGGAACTGAATTAAGATCATAGCAAGCAACATCGCACACAACACCGACAACTTGCTTCCGCACATTCTCGTCATAGTCCAAGAGCCGATCACAGAGAGCAGCTGCAGAATATTATATTGCATAAGTCAAGAGCTGTCCTTGAAATAAAGCATATAATGAAGTCATATGGGTCAGATATTACCAAATATTTGAGAAGCCTCAGGTCTGGAAGGATTTGAAAGAAGGCATCTTTTGGCATAATCAAGGACGCTCATGCGAACCTCAACCACTCTATCTGTTAACCTCTTCACGAATTCTGCAAATATTGATTGAAATGGCTCCGAGACAGCAGAACCTGGAAGGGCAAAAGCTCACCAACCAGTTTGACTGCTTTTAAACGAGCTTCTGACTGGTCATTCTGTATCCAGAGAAAATACAAGTTTAGGCAACCCTTGTAAGAAGTTAAGAAACAAGAAAAAGTTAACAATACACCAAGGAGGCAAGAGAAAAAGAGAAACAGCCATATCAAGGGCCAGTATGGCACAAAACTGAGACTCGTATGTAGTCAACATGGTAGAGGGGTATACGAACTCAAAGCACTGGAAAACCTCCATAATCAAAATAAGTAATAGAAATGACGAGTAAGATACAAAAATATAGAGAAGTTCAGAATACAAGCTCAGAAATATTTCACTTACCAATAGCTCTCCCGTCAGGTAAGGAACAACTCCTGATAGAATCTGAGGTGAACAGCAGTACAGATCATAAATTACTTCATGGTAGTCAATATGACAATTTGAGGAACTTCCCTCTGTCATTGACGATAAGATGAATTGCTTGACAGCAGGTCCAAGTTTGGCAGCACAACGTTCAATAACGTCCATAGCAAGCTTCCTTGCAGCCCCTTCGACATCCTTAGCATCAAGAAATAATACAAAATGTTACTCTAAAATGGCATCCCAAAAGTCCACAACAATATAGAACTTAAGCAGCTGCCTATGCAAAATAGAAATTCTGTACTTTCTTATTGCGTCCCAGTGTGGATAGTAAAATAAGAAGCAAATCCTCCTGAATATCCTCACTTTCATCTATAAGAACAAACATGATGGTTTTCATTGCTGTAAGCACATTTTCGGGTGATCATCCCTGCAACCATAGAAAATTGAGTCAGAAGTCCAGTTGTTCTTGACAGCACAATGAACATCTTTGTATGAACTGTTACATAGTTACATTTTGGCATATTTTATATTCCTAACGGTAAGCAATTAAAATACGAGATCAACCAATGGTAAAAGATGGAAAGAATGTTGTTTCACATGAGAACTATGTTTAAATAGTAGCTTCATGTGTAATGTCTCTAATTGTAGTCTACATAATTGATCAAGTGGCGTGAACATGGGTCAGGTCTATAATTTGGATAGCTGAAAGGGGCAACTTTGCATTATTTGTTCAACGTAGATTGTAGTGGACTCGAGCAAAATGCCTCCTTAAACTTCCTCCACTTCCTCTTTATAGAGTAGTAGGCAGTGAATGGTTTTTAAATCTAGGGTCTATTGGAACCAATCTCTTTATAATTTTGCAATTTAGCAAAAGTTGAGGATAAGATTGGTACATCGTAACCCCACCTGCTTGGTGGCAACATTGAATTAATGAAGAAACATACCTTACAACATTGAGCAACGTCCTGAATAGCTCATTTACTAGATCATCACATTCAAGATCTAACATCACAACGCATGACCTGTATCTTGCAAGCGTCTCCAATATGACGACTCGCCTCCCAAACGACGGCCCATTTATCTCATTCAATCCACTAAATGTACCAACAATTAAACAAAATATGTCCTGGGGCGGTGGAAGGAGATAAAGCGGATCAGATCTAGCCATCAAATGTGTCACTGAAACTAATATTGACTCGCCTTCGATCAATTATTTCACTTTAAATATAACATACCTTCAGGATATCATCGCTATAAGGTGCCTCCGGGGCAGTGATACGGGTAATCTCACAAAGACAGGATGCAACTAGGAGCTTAACATCTTTAACTTGGTGTTTCAGCAATTCCGGTTTGACAATGGCTTTCAGGAAGGGCTGCATTGACTCCAATATTGACATCGGCGGAGATTGATCCAGATCCGACAAAATTGTAATTGCTTGCTGATCAAGTAAAATTGGATGTCAAAAAGAATGCACGAAAATGAACAAAATAAGACCATCAAGCACGTCAACAGAAGCAGAAAAGCTTTTTACACACACCACATTCTCACAACAGAAGTTCCTATTGAAAAATCTGAGAGTCGAGAACAATATCATGAGTTAATACACCAAACAAGAGTAATTGTTAAATCCTATAAGCAGCAAATCTACCAGATTTCCTTTATCTTATCATAGAACCATTACACTTCTTCTCTTTCATATACAGTACTAGGCTTCTTGGTCATTTCTTTTTTTTTTTCTTTTTTTGGCTGTGGTAGCTGAACTTTATTTCATCAATAGCTCTTTGTATTCATTGGGATGGAGAGAGCCACTCCAACTAAACTGACATGATCTTCATTCCATAACTAGTCTCTGCAAATAGAACAGCGCAAAAGGGGCTGTTTACAACCTGAGAATTACTAATAACATGAGAAAGATTACCAAACATCAAAAATTTTCCCAATCCTGATATAACTAATTTCTTGAAATCTGCTAACTTATGCCTAACCTTAAACATGAAAACACAACAAAATATCAACATGCTATTATTTCTAAAATGAATAAACTTACATAATGAGTTACATTCTTATTTCCTTTCTTATCATTCGTATCATTCTGCCACTCTTATAAAAAGCTTGACCCATAATATTGCAATAAAAAGAGTAAACAACATAGCTGTATGGTGCAAAAATTGATGTACAGCGCAAAACTAGAGGCACTCCTCTATGGAGGGACTCAAAAGTTCCAGACAGAAAAATGAACAGCATAGCTGTCAGTCATGTCTCTAAGAAATTTAGGTTCAACTTCTAGATCAATCTTCGTTTGCTTCTATTTCCACCAAGATACATTCTTTCATTTCAAACATTTCACTAGTAGGGACACTGTCTGCTAGTTCCTAATCTGCCCCATCTCATGACTCTTCTTTAACTGTAGCATTTTTACTTGAAGCACTTCTAGACATTTCATACGAGTTTTTATCAAGTTTCTCAAGAAGGGCATTAGTATGCCTTTGCTCAAGATTAAGACACTCATTGCCATGGTTTACTCAATACATTTCCACAAAAGGGAAAAAAACAATTAAGCAGCAAGTGCTTGGAGGCTTCATGCTATGTCTTCTCTCATCAAAATGGGTGGAACTTCGAAGGAGGATGATAGGCAACTAATATTTGTCAATAATAGGCACAGACTGCACTATGACAATTAATGAGTGTGTACTTGACAACAACGGTAACTAGAAATCACACCAGCTCTAAACAATAGTCTATTTAGGCACAAATGCCATTCTGGTGCCAAATTAATGAATAACCCTAAACCCTTCACTAAACTCAAATCGATTTCATTCCATAAATAACTCTCTATAAGCAGAACAGAGTAAATGAGATATTTCTAGCCTAAAAACTATTAAGGAAAAGGAAAATAACCTAATATCCTAATACAGGTAGGGTATAGTAGTTTCCTAGTTATATATAACTCTTGAAATCTACTACCTCAAATATACTGTTTGTACCGATTATATATAAAAATACAACACTCAATAAATGCCCCAAATATTCATACGAAAATAGTATAAAATATCAAACTATTAAATGTTTTTTTACCATTACTAAATTTATACCATAAACTATTAAACTCTTATTTTCTTTTCCTATTAGACATCTGCATCACTGAGTTCAATAAAAGATCAAAGGGAAAACAAATCAAAAAGCACCCAAATTGGATCAAAAGTTTAACAAAAAAAAACACCCAACATGCATTTAAGCAAACATAGAGCACTAGGCTTTTAAGTTGAGGGCTTTAAAAGCACATTAGACCTGAAATGAGGTTGTGTGAAGTTAACCTAGCTATCAATATTAGATTGTCATGAATTGACTCATATATGTTCCTCAAAATGAGAAAAGGTTCCATTTTGATAAATGAATCTGTCTATAAACTATACTTAAAATAGGGTGATCTCCATCGTGTGCTAACACCGAGACAATGTTTTATTTCGTTATCTTATGCTATTAATATTTTACTAATCCATTAATTCAATCTATACATGATCTAGGAACTTCATAAGTTTAACTTGTCCCCTCACAAAACCCTAAAAGTGTTATTTCAGATTACCTGCATTTCAAACCTAGTCACACTGTAACGTGTCCGCTAATGATGTTGTCAAATATTTCAGTAGTTCATACAATTCAAGAATTCACTCTCCTAGCACTCCCAATCTCTCCGCTGGCTGGTTGAATTACCTTCAGTTCCTATAAAAATAAACAATTCCTCTCATTGCTTCTGCCTAACAGCCATTAAAGCCCACAATCATCACTCAGGAACCAATATTCTGAACCAAGTAATTCCCAGGGGTGTGCTATGCTGAGCTCTAACGCGGTTAACTAGCAAACTTTTCATGCAAGCCTTATGGAAAGTGTATAAAGAATTCAGTTGTAATATATATAGAGGTAGGAATAGATAAGTTCCAAAAAAAACACAGCGGCTACGGAAACAAAATCCAATTGCGGTAGTGCTTCCAAAATTCTCTCGCAAATTACCCGCTTTAAATTAGATTAAATAAAATGAAATATAGCAAAACTTGGAGTCATGACCTAATTGTGCAGGAATACCGAGCTTTGACCCAAAAGGAAGACCGACGCAAACCCAATTTGAGGAAACACAGATAATATGAGCAGCAAGATTGCCCTAGTCCAAAGTTGGAAAACTAAGATTTAAAGGGAAAATGCAGGGAATAGAGCAGAAATTGAATGAATAGGAGAAGGGAAAATGAGTGTGAAACCTTTAATAGCTTGAGGAGAGCGTCTTTTGAAGCGGGAGGAGTCTCGAGCTTGGATCCGAGCTCCTTGAGCTGCTGCTGCAGCTTCTGGGCCATCTTTCTCTCTCTCCTCTCTACTCTGTTTCTCAGAATGCGTAAGCGCCCGCGAGGAGCTCTAATTTACAGAAACAAAAGAAAGCTTGAGAATCAGAAGAGCTCCCAGGCCATGTATGCCTCCTCTCTGGTAACTGGTCTGGTTTACCTGACGAGTGACGAGGGTTTTCACTTTTGCGCTTTCAGACTTCGACTTCGACTTCGACTTCGACACTGAAATAGATTAGGGAATAGGAAGAGGGAAAGGGCACCAATACCAATTACCAATTACCAATTACCAAATCAAGTTGCGATGTCAAACTGAAATTCCATTAGCTGTACGTGAGAAACACATGTGACGCAAAAATTTAAACTCAGTTTTTCACAAGTTTTCCTACTAGAAAACTATGTTTATTCACCCACATTCAAGTTAAATTGGTCCCAAGAAGCTTTTTTTTTTAATTAAAAATATATCCTTACATGCCCCTTTTGTAAATGTCCATTGAATCCAAACCCTCTTCCCCCATTTGACACCATAATTACATAAAATTGTTGAGATTCACATTTGAAATTTTTTATGGTTAAAGGGTCATAACGAGTATAGTACTCTAATACTAATTATCTTATTTTTCATACGTAATTCATAGGGCTAATAATCCAAATTTATATACGATATAATTATAATGAATAAGTAACCGTTATTAATTTATCGAGATAATTTTATTAACCTCCCAACCTCCACCGGGCATTCATTCTTTCATCATTTTTTCTTTTTCTAATTGCAATTATCGGGAAAATTTAAATTCAACAACAACGTGTTTTCTCTCTCTCACCTACCAACCACCCTACTCCAAACTGCGTGAAACCATTGTTAATGGCGATCGGAGCCGGAGACGCCCTCCGTTAAGGTGTCACCGACTCCCCTTCTCACTTCTCCCTTCTTCTTATATATTTTATCTTTATCTCTTTTTTAGTTGCTATAACTACGAAGGTGGTGGACATATCGTAAAGGTGTTAGCCTTAAGCAAGCACTTAGCGTTCGAGCTCGCCGGACTATGCAATTTATCGTCCGAAGGTCACCTCAAGTTTACGGTTAGAATTTCTTCTCCATCTGTTTTGTTTCTCCGGAATTTATTTGGTTGTTGCCTCGATGGTGTTTTGGTTTATTTACTTTGATTTGTGCCTTTGGAAGGTGATTTATTCCATCAATTTTAGTATCAATCAAGATAGTCTGTTTATATTAGTTGGTCAAGGTATTCCTATAGCATAGTAACTCTTTTCTATGCATTTTTTTTAAGCTGGTGTTGTGGGACTTTTGTGGATTCGGTGCTTGAGGACCCGGCATTGAATTTTGACAATGGATCCTAGTTTTGAGAAGGCTTTTGAAGATCTGTTTGACTCTCAATTTAAAGGGGAATTAGATAAAAGTGTTATTAGGAATCTTGAGCGAATGAAGCATCCTATAGAAGTAGTATGGAAGGCTCATTTTCCGAAGGATTAAGGGAATATTCTCTTTAAGGCCCAAAAATATCCCAAGGCAATTCTTATGTATGATAGAGCCTTACAGCTTTTATGTGTTGGGAATTCGATTTGCACCCAAGATGCACAACTCGATGTTTGAGTTAGGAGCTACTCTCAATTCAAATATAGTCTGCTTGTTGGTCGAGGCTTAACTATTTTGACAAAACTATTGATAATTGTGATTTGGTATTGAGATTTGATCCTTATAATGTCAAAGCAAGATATAGGAGAGCTCTATGTTATATCAACTTAAACATGATAGAAGATGCTAGAATGGATCTTGAGATAGCTCTTAAATTTGAACCAAAAAACAAGTCTATTATTAAAGAGCTCAAGAAGTTAGAGAAGAAGTATGACTCAAGTTCTAATAACGAAATCCCCCTCCCTCTACAGAGATCTAGGATAAGGGAAATAAGGTACTTGACTCCCTCCATATCCAATGCAAGAGCAGTGAAATCAAGAATTGGGCAAAGGATATCTACCCTCTACATATAGGCTGTGAGATGACAAACTACAAAGATGTTTCCTTGGGAAGATTAAAACCAATTTTAGGGTTTCGGGATAAGGTTGAAAACCAGTCGGACGTTGAGCATGATGTGGCGGTGTCAATAATCTACCAAGTCGGAATGATCATTTTTTTAGACGGGTGACTGTTAGACCTCGTTTTTGCGGTTTTAAGGCATTATTTAGCCCAATTCCGTGATGATATCAATGATATTTATTTAGTTTTGGGTTAGATTTTGCTCATTTTCTCTTTATCGTCACCTAAGTTCGTAAATCTCTTTATTACGGGTTTTTGAGCTTAAATTTTGAGAGATTCGAGGTAAATTTCATGAAAAGCGATGAAGAGAAGAGTTCGGGCCCAAGAGGAGGCAAGGAAGAAGCCTAAAGCACATCAAAAGACCTTGCACCGCCCCTGTGCGACTTTCGCACAGCCGTGCGAATCATCCGGAAAGCTGCTGCATTTCGCACGGTACCCAGTGCACATTTCGCACGGCCGTGCGAAGCGACCAGAGAGTGAAGCAATTTCGCACGGTACCCGTGCGACTTCGCACTGGCTGTGCGAAACGAGCAGAGAGCACGAACGCGGCAGATTTTTCGCACGGTACCCGTGCGACTTTCGCACGGCCGTGCGACTCACTGCTTCGACGATTATTTAAGTTTCCTAATTGTATTTGTGGAGGGATTCTAGGCCATAATGTAGAGATTTAGCTAGGGTTTCGAGAGGGCTCGAGAGGAGACTCAAGAACACTCTTTATTGTTCATCTACTTGTTCGATTCTGGTTTCGGGCATATTAGTGTGATTAATCCCAATCTAATCTTATTAAGACAAGTAAGTTGCTCAATTTGGTCATTCATAGCCCTTATCATTTTATAACAATTATCGTAGCATTCAGGAGATAAAGTATCATAATAAGGACAAGAACTAGTATCATGATCGGAAGAGTTACACTTTTCACACCAAAGAGGGGTAGGATCGGGAATACAAGGGGATTGGATGTAAGATCTAGCATGATAAGCACAAGGGTCGGGACAAGAAAATCCAGAATCGGTACATGCCTTTTCAAATTCACAAGTATCCCAAGCAATCCATTCAAGTAAATCCCAAGCTTCATCAACACTTTTAGCATAAAAATCCCAATACTCTAAAATAGTACGGGTTTCACTATTCACACCCTCATAGACAACATTCAATACTTCCCATTTCTCCAAACAGTTACCGTAAAGAGCAAGAAAAGCATTAAGTCGATCAAAGTACTCGATAAAATAATTCATGCTCATACTGCGGATAACGGTAAGTAGACATGCTTTCAAATTTTATTTTTTTTTTATTTTTTGAATTTTTTGGAATTTTCAATTAAATGCCTAAACTAGAATGCTCAAGTAAGCTCCAATACTGAAACGAAACAACTCCCAGCAACGGCGCCAAAAACTTGTTGAGAGAAATATAATACCGCAAGTGCACGGTGTAGTCGTAGCTAGGAACCGGCAAGTACGGGTCGTGTCCACAGAGAGTTGTGTTTCAAATATCAAAGCTAACCTAAACTTTCTAATCTAGGTAAAAACTCAGTTCGACAATGATTTGATTTTTGGATCAACTAATAACAAAATAACTAAGAGAAACCGATGAATTAAAAAGCCTTAGATTGGGATTAATCACACTAATATGCCTGAAACTAGAATCGAATACCGCTTGAGATTTGCCTATGCTAGTAGTTTAGAAGAGGGAGACACCAATTAAGCCTATCTTTGCCTACTTTCGAAGGTCAAAGACTAATCTTGCACAATCCAATCACCTATTTTCATGGGATTAATAAAGGCAAAATTACAATGAATGCATCTCACAACCCCCAATTAAAACCTTAATTATTTTCATATCAAAGTTCTAATCGTTCACAACGTCATTCTAGGTAAGTTTTCATCTTTCGATGTTCCACAAAACCCTAATAAAAGCATATGAGTCCTCTCTCGAGGCAATCAATGAAAGAGTGATGAACGAAGTGAATTCTAACCTAAAAAGCATAGAACAACCCAATTGGTACTTAATTCATGATTATCAAGGCATAATAGGGATCAATCCCAACCTAAGTAAAGAAATTAGCCCCTAAACATGATACTAAACAATTGACAAAGATTGGAGAAAATGGCCATAGCGAAACAAAGAGAAATTGTGAAGAAAAGATAAAGAGGAGAAATTATGATTACCGAATAAAAAGTTTGATGCGATTCAATCATAAAAACTTCAAGTAGAATAACAATAATGGGTGTTCTTGAGTCTCCTCTCGGAGCTGCCCACGAAACCCTAACTAAATCTCTACATTATGGCATAGAATCCTTCAACAAATACAATTAGGAAACTTAAATAATCGCCGAAACAAGTAGTTGCACGGCTGTGCGAAAGTCGCACGGGGTACCGTGCGAAAAATCTGCCGCGTTCGTGCTCTCGCTGTTTCGCACGGCCGTGCGGAAGTCGCACGGGGTTATTAATCACACTAATATGACTCGAAACCAGAATCGAACAAGTAGATGAACAATAAAGAGTGTTCTTGAGTCTCCTCTCGAGCCCTCTCGAAACCCTAGCTAAATCTCTACATTATGGCCTAGAATCCCTCCACAAATACAATTAGGAAACTTAAATAATCGCCGAAACAGTGAGTCGCACAGCCGTGCGAAAGTCGCACGAGGTACCGTGCGAAAAATCTGCCGCGTTATGTGCTCTCTGCCTGTTTCGCACGGCCATGCGGAAGTCGCACGGGTACCGTGCGAAATTGCTTCACTCTTCGGTCGCTTCGCACGGCTGTGCGAAATGTGCACTGGTACCGTGCGAAATGCAGCAGCTTTCTCGGATGATTCGCACGGCCGTGCGAAAGTCGCACAGGGGCGGTGCAAGGTCTTTTGATGTGCTTTAGGCTTCTTCCTTGCCTCCTCTTGGGCCCGAACTCTTCTCTTCATCACTTTTCATGAAATTTACCTCGAATCTCTCAAATTTAAGCTCAAAAACCTCGTAATAAAGAGATTTACGAACTTAGGTGACGATAAAGAGAAAATGAGCAAAATCTAACCCAAAACTAAATAAATATCATTGATATCATCACGGAATTGGGCTAAATAATGCCTTAAAACCGGCAAAAACGAGGTCTAACAGGTGACACGGAGGTTGACAATGACAATTTAAGCTCATCAAACACACAAAAACCCTTAGGGAGGAGTCCCCATTTGTTGGTGGGAACAAGTCCTGCTGCCAATGATTGTACTTATGTTCATGATAGAAACTATGAAGGATAAGGAAGATTTGATCACGCTCTTAAATAAACATCGATCGGGATGCCTCATCAAAATTTCAAGAAGGGATTAAGAAAATCTCATAAATGGTATGAAATTAAGGTTTTTTATACATCCAAGTTTGAGGTATTGACTATTCGGGTAGCTAGAGATAGGAGAAATATTTGCCCATTGAATCAAACTTATGGGAAAGGAAATGAAATAGTAAGTTTCCCTATCCCGAGAAATACCAAGCCGACATGTAAGAGGATGTTGTTTCAACGATTACAGAGTAGAACAAGCAATCCAAATGGATAGATTGAGGAAGAAGGAAGATGAAGTTCTAGCATGTTTACGTTCTCATTCCCGCAACATGGCTTGCGTTTTAATAGGAAGAAGAAAGATACCAAAAAGTGGTCAATGCGCATAAAAAAGTTGCCTTGGGGAGGAACTTGTAGCAAGAACCAGCCAAAAGGAGATTGAGTCTTTATCTAGTGCCACTAATCTTGTTTATTGGCGTAGGGAAGATCGTGATAAAATAAATATATTGTTCTTTCCTCTTTCTCATGTCATCTCATTTTGTTTCTTTTTTCCATTATTCCTCAGTTAAAATTTCCTTAAAATGGTTGGTCATAAATTCTCTTTCCTCTTTCTCTTCATTTTACACATCTATTCTGACATAGATGATTCCCACATCCCCTCCAATTGATACATTCCTTCCTTTCTCTAATATAGGAGCAGAAGCTTAAGTAGAAGTGTAATATAGAGTAGGGTCGGATAACCAACCTCAACTCCATGCATACAAAACTTTATTCTCTTTTGCTAAGAAATTCACCCATATAGTTCTGTAATTTTTTTAATGACATTCCATAATTCTTGTATATGTTTCTGAGTTTGTTAGCACTGAAATGGCAGTGAGAACAAGGTTTGTAAAACAAAAACTAAACAACACTCAATTTTCTTAATTTTTTTATTTTATGAAACTTAAATTTTCAGTGGATATATATATATATATATATATATATATATATATATATATATATATATATATATATATATATATATATATATATTTTGTGTGAGACCGTCTCACGTTAATTTATCTTGAGACGGGGATGCCACGTCAACCAATATATTGATAACTCCACGCATATTCACAGGTGAGTGAAGTTCAAACGCGTATTCAACCAAAGGTGAGTTTCCGTGTGACTGAGTACATCTATCATCTATGACTATTTGTTTAATATATTAGTACATGATTAATAGATTACATGTATGATAATTATGATAAATTAGAACAATTATAAGACATTTATATGACTAATAATATTTGAAATACTCCATTTTATTGTATACATTAAGATATGTCTAATCATGTATTCTATAAGACTATTCAAAAAGTATTTGTCTAGTTAGTCACGTGTGACTATTTGAAAATACATTAAATATGACCAATAATATTATGATTGGGTGACTAATAATACTCAACGTTGTTGAGGTACTTTGTATAATATGTTATTATACGAACGATAATATCTAATATGACAATTTAAAATATATTTGTATGTTAAAACAAATGCAACAACGGATATGCATATATATGACTAATAATATTTGACCCTCCTCTATTTCATGTAACATGTTATTATATGAATAATAATATTTTGGATATATGATCTGTTTCGTTGTTATTATTTGCCAAACTATTGCTCGTTTAATATATCACTATATAACTAATTGTATTTTGCATGTATGGCTATAGTTGTTGAAGTTAAAAATCAAGAACATGCGAAGAATTCCACGGAGTCTTTGCTTATTAATTATGAAACAAACGTCGAAGTTCCACTAGTAGTTGATAATCACGAATCGGATGAAGAACCGAGAGGATCTTTAGTTGGATATTGTAGGGACACGAGCATAATAATGGACGTGCACTTGAAGGAAACCTTGAAAGAGTTGAAGTGTGATTATAGTTGAGAAGAAAATTTTTGAAGGAGGGAACTTTCCTTTGTTTATTTTTAAGTTTTGGAAATGGAGCGTGTGTTTCACTCTCTATTTCAAATGCCTAAATGTTTTTTAAAAAATTATCATGTAAGTCATCTCATGATAAGTTATCGTGAGACGATCTTATATAAGAATTTGTGATAAATATATATTGAGAATTACTAAATAAAACTTAAACTACTTGGAACACACACACACACACACACACACACACACACATATATATATATATATATATATATATACACCTATATTGAGAACTCTAGTATTATATATTCCACTGAAAATCAGAAATGAAAACTTTAAACAACACTCAATTTTCTTAATTTTTTTATTATATACAAAACTTAAATTTTCAGTGAAATATATACATATATGGATAATACCTTATGAGAACTAGTAGATAGAATCAAAACCGAGAACTTTAAATTTTAGTGATTGGTTTATAATCTAAAGGCCTTAATTGTGCCACATCACGCCGACCATCCCCACCTATTGTCTTCCCACCAGGGGACAACGTTATGGGCCAATGTCCGTCTCTAGAGAGCTTGGCGGTGGACGACGAACACCGATTAAGGCTCGCCGTTGACCGGCCACCTCCAACACAGCTTGTCATTTGCCCTATGTGTCTTTCCATCATCGCATTTCTGTGGGTCTATGATTCCACATTGCAAATGTTTTAAATTTATGATAATTTAACAAAAATCATAAATCAAAATAAGAAAGAAGGGGCAATATCAACCTCATAATGGAAAAGCTTAATTTTTTATGGCAAGCATGGTGGTTTGCTGTGTTAGATTCAATGGGTTGTGCTCATTGTTTTCCTTCGCGATTTCATGGTGAAAAAAAGGCATCACTAGGCTTCGCGATGGCTTAAGATCATAAATTTAGGTTTTTTTTTTTTTAATAATTTTTTTAATTTTTTTTATCACCGGTAGACCAGTGGCAGTGAAGTCCGTCCATTATAATAGTGAGATGATGGTTGCTGCCGGGGAAAGAGTAGTTTAGTGTGAAAACTCATGTGACTAAATTTGATTCATTGGTTTTAATTGAATGATGAAGATTAAAATTTTTAATTTTCACCCAAAACTTTAATTATCAATGGTATATATATTATATATCACCATTAATAACCAAGGTGTTTATATATTATTGTATACAACAAAATGTTTTTTTCCCCAATAGGATGATAAATTGATGTATTAGATTTTCTCTCTCTCTCTCTCTCTCTCTCTCTCTCTCTCTCTCTCTATATATATATATATATATATATATATATATATATATATATATATATATATATATATATATATATATAGGGAATAATCCCCGATTATTCACGTAAGATGTCACGCAAATGATGAATCGGATCAAATCGGGATTTATATCAGGTATTAACTTCACATTAGGCCTAATGAGGCCCAACTCTCTATGTGAAATATCCATTTTACCCCTCATTCATGTGTCCTATAAATAATAACCCTTTCTTGGTCTGAAAGTTGATACCTTTGAAAATGCTTAAATAAAGGTGGGATGAAATACCCCATTTTATCCCTCATTTATGGGTCCTATAAATATTAACCCTTTCATGCACAAAACTTAAGTTAGACTCATTACACACACACACTTTAAGAGAGGACATACTTTGTTCTCTATAGAGTCCATAATCATCTTCAACCAATATCCCCTAATCTTCATAAAGATCCCACCTTTATTTAAGCATCTTCAAAGGTATGAACTTTCGGACAAAGAAACCGATCTTCTTTAAATATCGGATCTTTGCTCATCCTTCATCCACTCTTCTAACTTAACATTCGGAGGGCGTTCCCGGGATCCAACCCCTGGGTGCCCTTCGTGCAAGTCGAGAGCGCATCGAGTAAGACACGTGACCTTCCGATCCTCTCACAAGCGTAAGTCTACTTCTCGGAATCATCAAACAAATCATCATCTAAGTTTCTTCGTAAACTATATATAATAATAATAATAATAATAATAATAATAATAATAATAATAATAATTAAAAAAAGTATATCAATAGAAAAGGTATAAATAAAGTTGTCAACTTTTTAATAAACTAAGTAAACAATCTAATACATCAATGTATCATCGCTATTTGGGGAAAAAAAGTAGCTTGTTGTATGCAATAATATATAAAAATGGTTCTCTAATTACATATGATCGTATGGGAGATTAAATTTGGTAAAATTGACCCGAAATCTGACCCAACACCATCCATATCTAATTTGACAATTGAAATAGGTGATCCGATAATGATATGAATTTGAAAGATAATTAGACTCAAATGCGAGTATAACTCGAACCACATAAACTCGCCTTGAACCCGTCTCAAATATAGTGGGTATAAGAGCATTAAATTTGGAAGAAAATGGGTATGGGTATAAAAATTCGGGTATGGCGCGAGTCCGAGTATAGGCATCACCCGCCCCATACCCGAACCTATACTTGAATATTTTTTAATATTTTTTGCTAAAATTTTTGATGTGCATTCGAAATTTGGGAAAACACAAAATTTATAGCTAAAATTTTAAGGTAATAATTTTGTGAGGTGCCTCCTTTCTCTTCTCTCTCCACTCTATGACTCCATCTCTCGTTCTCTAGCTCATAATTTAAATATATATCTAGAGTCAATATTATTGTTTTAGTATTTGTGTACTTGTATTGTTGTTGATTATTTGTAAATTAGGATGAATGTTCCGTGACTATTTATGAGTGAATAGTGATGACTCATGTCCAACTATATCATGTGGGATCCAATACATCATAATATTTTACATAAATAAAAATTACTTAAATATAAAGTATGATGTGTATTATTTTTTAACATGTATAAGTACCCGAATAAAATCCGAAACAACCGAAAAACCCAACGGGTATGGGTGTGGGGATAGATTATGACAACTCGATGGGTACAGGGATAAGTGTATGGGGATAAGTTTTGAAAATGGGTATAGGTAAGGATATAGCTCTACCCGCCCGAACCAACCCCACACCCATATCCCTAGACCCAAAATAGAACCCAAATATATGACCCGATTCAGACCCAACCGACTCGGACTTAAACCGATATAGAACTGTACCAAATCAAACTTGAATCGATGTAAGCTCAAATACAAATGATCCGAACCCAAACTAATTTTAACTTGAATTAATTCAGACCTAAACATAATTAGTATATGTTTTTTTTGTGAATTTCTAATACATTTATTATATATTATTAAAATAGTGCAATATAATTTTTCAATATCAACTACAAATAGTTCATTTTATAATTTTCGTTGAAATATTAAACTATTTATTTATTTTTAAAGATGTGAAAATAATTGAACCCATTTTTAAAGATGTGAAAATAATTGAACAATTGGGTTCATCCGATTAATCATATTTGAATACAACATGAATCCTACAAGCAAGTCATTAGAAAATTAAAGGAACTTGAGACACATAACCCGATTTATACCTGAACTCAATTTTAACCGACCCGCTTTTTAATCAACCCAAACTTGAAAATTGAAGTTGACCCAACCCGTATCCGAACCAACCTAAAATATAGTTTCATCCAAAGTTGACCCGACCTAAATTTCACGCAACTCAAACATCCCTGAGCCAAAGTATATTGACCCGAAACTCACCCTACCCAAATTACATGCACATCCTCTACCTAATCCAAAGAACACATTTACAAGGTCTAGATTAGAGTGTCAATAGTTGAAAGCTTTACAACCCTTGTTATTAACACGTGACATTAGTTAATAACAACCTTTTTTATTTTTTCCTTGTAGCTTTGCTCTTTCTTTTTATTTTTTAAGATGATTAAGTGAGCATCCCGACCTTTTTAAAATATTTTTTATAGTAGAGAACGGTAAAACAAAAACCTTATAAGAGCTTTCTCCTTCCGACTTTCCTAGCCAGATGGTGTGCAGCTCTGACAACAGCTTACTTTGTTTAATAATCATGAATGATACAAATTGGGAAGATAAATTCAAAATCCTGCTTCTAATAAGATCATTTTCATCGATACCTTCATTCTTATACCCTGCACCCCGCCCATTTGTGGAGATAAGGTGGTTTCGTGAATTGATATTGCTGGCAAATCAGTTGAGAAAAAGGATACAAAAAACAAAGTAGCATCATAGTTAAACAAACCAAGTAAACCAAGTAAGATAGCGTGGGTTGTTAATTGATTAATAAGAGTAAGGCCACTAAGGGAGAATTGGCTGTCCAACTCCTTAGTAACCCTTGGCATCTTCTTTTAGTGACTTCCAGCAGAGATCACTGTCCCAGGGAAAGAAAGGGGATAAAATAAGCAGCAGCAGCAGGGGGGACGGGGGAGGGGAGGAGGGGGGAGGTGTTAAAATGTTAGGATTAGAATTGAAACACAGACAAGTAGATGAGACAGCTAATTAATAGGTAGGTAGGTAGGTGGTTGGAATGAATCACTTAGCAGGCTGACCGTAGGGCTCAAAACTGGTGACAGCAGTAGTACCAGACGAGGCGGCATTAGTAGCAGTAGCAGGAGACTGAGAATTAGTTGTAGTTGCATGATCTGACCCAGAAGCAGTAGAAGAAGGCTCCTTCAGGTATCCATTCACAGAGGATGGAGGTGGAGGCCCCGGATAGTAGCCTGGAGGAGGATGATGAGGATGAGGATGAGGATGATGATGAGGGTGATGAATGTGAAAGACAGGCCCGAAGGCAGCATACTGGTCCATGGCTGCCCGGCTCATCTTTAGGAGGGGCTCACAGGTGCGGATGGACCCACGATCCCCCTCCAGCTCCCTGTAGCGATGCAGGTAAAGGGTAAGCGGCTCAATGTAGTCGTCAAAGCCCAGCTTGCTCATCGCCCATAACACATCCTCCGCGGTTATTGTCTTCCTCTGCTCCCTCTGACACCTCTCGTTGGCTTCCCCTGTTATGAAGCTGATAAACTCTGACACGCATTCCTGTATGCATGTTGGATACATTATTCACTCCATTCCATTTGATTACTGGGGGAATATATGTATATATATGCATGTTTGGCTATACACATACCTGGATTGTCTCCTTGGCATCATCAGAGATTTTGGCATGCGGGGAAGAATCTTGCGCATGATCCTTATAACATTGGCGATGGGCATGAAGCGGTCTTGCTCCCTAACGGTGCACTCGTTGTTATTCATGTCTTGATGATCTGCTGAGTGATTGGTGTTGTTACTGCTACTCCCATTGTTATAGTTATTGCAGGGCGTGTGATTCACCAGCTCAGTTCTCCCACCATTCCCAGCGTTGCTTACGTGATTATTCATATGCTCAGATGCTGTGATCAGCCCCAGATTATTCATGTCAGGCACTCTTAAATCTGTCTCAAAACAACACCCACCTTCCAATAAGATATGTGCGTAGGCTAGCTGTTCCTACTCCCTAGCTGGCTATGTATGCTCGATGGAGCCTATAGATCAATTAAGAAATTAAAAAATAAGGTGCCATAGCTATCTATAAACAAAGACGATGGATGAGAAGAAGCCTGAGCCTGAGCCTGAGTGAGACGACCACCAGCATGCAGTATATAATAACTAGTAGCAAGTACTCCGCGTGTATATAGATACACTGATGCATGGCATTATGTTGGAAAAGCAGAGAAATTGAGCTAGCTAGCGCACTCCATGCAAGCAATATTCCCAGCTAATTAAGGACCTTATAAATAAGAGTAGTGTGTATATAGTTATAAGAGACCACGAGCTAGCAGCAGGGACAAAGTTTACTAATCGTCTAGTATCAGCCATTCTTAGCTACACAGTCTAGATAATCTCTGTAAGGTCGGGGCCGGGGTTACAAGTCAACCTACATTTTCAAATTCTGATATCGCATGCATGCATGGTGGACATGTGTCAAGAAAAGAGACAAGAGTACATGGAATTGGAAGCCACTTGCAGCGGAATCTTCTCAATTAACTTTCAACAAGAAGCCAGGGTATTCGATAGCTTCCCCCAATGCTATTTCAACGCAACGCAACCCCTGCCTCAGCCTTATTAGCTTCCCCCATTGGCTGTCGCCTTTTCTCTCTTTAATTAATTAATTAATCTGCCTTCTCAGAAGCATGCATGACGCATCCATGCAATTGGCTTGTTTGGCGCTATACACACTCTCTCTCTCTCTCTCTCTCTCTCTCTTGTCGTGGTGCTGCTGCCACGCATGCAAACGACACACTTTCTCTGGGTCCCTGTCCATCCCCTCCCCTCCCGGCATGCATAGCGCTTACTAGCTAGCTAGAACCAACCCAACTTTAACGCAATAACACCCATTTTCAGTAATTTAATAATATATTTGGATTACTAGCTTAGCTCCATGAATTGATACCATGCATGTCACAAACAAGCTAATATATTTCATCTTCACTAGTAATTGAGGAGAAAACCCAACGCCCATATATTCCTATTCATTTTCTTTTCTGAAAGGGTCCAACGAGAAAAACAAAAAAAAAATGCTGGCATAGATTTAAGCTTGAATGTCAATTAATGTAGGGGACCAACATGGACACAACAATGAAATACAAAAAGAAAGCGGCAAATTGATATACCAAGATTATCACTGTGTAGTGTACGCATGAAAAATACAGAAATAAGCTAAGTTATGAAATGGGGTGTGCATGCATGTCATCGTTCAACAAATTAATTACTATAGAAGCCCATCCATCGATCTACCTCAAACGAATACATTTTTTTAAATAGAAATTATTAAATGGTAATAGGGAAGCGAACGCTAATTAAGCGTACCAGCGGCAGATGCAGAAGTGGGTTTAGGGTGCTGCTGCTGTTGTGGTTTGCGGTAGCCATGGAAGCCTCCTAGTCCTCGATGATCCATGTATCTGACAGTAAGGAGGAGGGGGAGGGAAGAGAGAGAGAGAGAGAGAGAGAGAGAAATGGAGAGAAGCGAGATGGGTACTGGAATATTGCTTGGTGGGTCTATCACTTACTTGGCATTGAGAAAAGCAAAGCAAAAGAGAGGCCAACTCTCTACCTTTAATAGACGTTGCGCACTCCACGTGGCGGTGGACTTTCTCAGCAAAATGGCCTTGTCTTACCGGCCAAACTCCAACTCCAACCACAGCTACCACTAGTCATTGTCTTTGTTTCTTTCTGCATGTGTTGGAGAATCCGCCTCACCAAGTATATACTGCTACTGCTCTACTGTGCTTAATTAATTACTCCATGTCCAGTAAATTTTAAGTTTATCAAAGACTGGCCGCCGCTAATGTCTTACTATCAACTAGTTTTAGTTTTCCATGCATATTAATTCCTTTCCAACCCTCCCCTTCCCAAAGTCAGGAAGTCTTCATTCAACTCCAGCCACTCTACTAAATCCAAACTGATCAAGTACCAACTATGCAAATTTTATATAAATAAATGCCAAACCTCTGTTTAATCTTTCCCAACTACTCTACAATTAAATTATTCCATTTTCCCAAACATACTTAATCCAACTCATTCCACACTAAGCTATGAGGTATCATTTTGGAAACCAAAGTGAGTATTGGGAGCCCCCAAACATAAGAGTGACTAGGAATGAGTGAATGCGAAGAAGACCACGGGCCATTGTGACAGAAAGATGAAGCAAGCCCAAGTAGGTCCACTGCAACCAACATGAAGATGCGGAGATGGCCGCCAATTAAAATTTTATTTTTCATCGAATTTATTTGGAACCAAAATTATTTCAAGCCACCTTTGTGAAAGAAATTTGAATATAGATTGCAAGATGAAGGAATTTGAAAAAATTATCTAATGACAGATAATTGAAACCCTTAAATTAAATTAGAGTAGATGTGCCTCTTGTCAAGAGATGCCTCGTTAAATTAAATCTGAACAGATGTGCCTTTTGCCAAGGGACACCTCATGTACAACATTAGTACATTATATATAGATTGCAGGACGAAGGTATTAGGAAAAAGCGAACAATAAACAAGGCAAAAAATTTGAACATGGCGGAGAATGACATTGGCATTGGCATTGGAACTGTGATGGCTGTGTTGGGGATGGTCTTCCTCCTCCTCATCCTTCCGTGGACAATGCCTTCTACACCTCTCTCTGCTCCTTCTCCCACAATGCTTCTTGCGATCCCCCTCGTCCTCATCCTTGTAATAGTTATTCTTCATAATGCTTCTACTTAGACTTACATACATTTTACTCATAATTATTTTTCTACAACGTGTGTTTCCAACACATTCATCAAAATATTGCTACTTGAGGTTCAACAACTTATTCAATTTATATCTTTCTCAATCTTTCTTGTTTACACTAATTGCCCTCTAAATATTACAAATTATACCATAGTTGTCAAGACTGTAATCTCTAATAATTATGATATAATTTTGATTTGATTTTTTACCCCTAGATATCCATTTATTTATTTTTCTTTATTTGTCAGATGTGTGTTATACTTGGTCTTGTATTATAATCTTCAATTCTCAATATATCGATGTATGTCTAAATACACCAATATATCGATGCATGTCTAAATTCACCTTTGTAGTACAACCATGTGTGCCATTTATTTTGATAAATTTTGTGCATAATTTATGTATTAAGTCCAATTTGAAAATTTAATTAAGAAAAAGAATCACAAATAACTTATAGATTTTAGAAGAAATATAATCTTGTCATTTTAAAACTTATCAAAGTGATCAAACATCTGGATATTACTATAGACATTTTGAACAGTAACATATTACTAATCAAATGAAAATGTTACTCAAATATTATAAACTTAAAATTACCTCCTTGATCGCTTGTTTATCTTCAAATATCCATCTGTTCCTTAAGAAATGAAAATGAAGTACAATAGAAGTTGTCCAGACCGCGGACGGCCATACGATGACGGACATCATGGCATTTGGGCAAATTGAGAAGATGTTCATTGCTTACTATATAAATACGCAAGCAAAAACCTATCTCTTCTCTCCATCCTCCAAAGTTTGTGCAACGCTAGTGTCGACACTTGGACCCATCTTTTAATTAAGAAATCATGTAATTGCAGCAATTTTTGTCCAGAATCTCTTCGACTCCACTGTATAATTACGCTGCTAATCAATCTTAGACTATCACTCCCAACGGAGTGTAAATATCATGGCCTCCATTGATCAAAACTCATAAGAGCAGCTTGCTGACCGTAGTTGTCAACACACAAGTCTATAACTTCGGAAAAAAACAGGGCGGAGTACGAGTATGCACATATTTTGAACTATTTGAAGGGGGAGGGGAGTAGCCAACAGAGTTGTGCTATAGGAGCCAGCCAGCACCATATATAAGGCATCAGTTAACAGGTAGTTAGCTACATCCCACCCCTGCATTGCGATGGTGAGGTACAGAATTCTAACTACAAAATCAACCAAGAAGACTTGGGCTAATAAAGAATATTCTTTTTAAATAATCACCACAATCATCAACAGTAGGAAACTCAGATCAGGGATACATTGGAGACCAATGATAGAAACATCAAGACGGAGTGTCAAGTGTGTGACAGAAGGGAAGAACAATATTTAGTATGTCCTCAGCCCTCAGTCCTTCCCATCAAGTGTGTGACAGAAGGGAAGAACGATAGTTAGTTTTGCCTCAGCCCTCACTCCTTCAGTCCTTCCCATTCTGTTGTACATCTTCATCACTGGGAGACTTGGCTTTTTCAGTAGTAATGAGTTGATTTCTATAAAGGGTTTCTAGCTCATGGAAGTAAGGGCATGACCTGGCATTCTCAGAATGCTTCTTCCCATTGCCAATTGCCTTCCTAAAGTACTTGTTGACATTGTCCCACTTCTCCTTGCACTTCTTAGCACTCCGATTGTATCCCATGTTAGCCATTCCTGCAGATACTTCTTCCCATACAGGAGCCTTGGGGCCCATGGTTCGAAACTTGTGATCAAGAGCTGTACGAAGAGTAATGAGCGCCTGAACCTCAGAAGTCGGCCACCTCTTATTGTTTGGATCAGTTTCGGCATCATCTTCTCCCGAAGCTGCAGGCAAGGACTGGGACATCTGGATATCCTGAGGCTGACCCAAAGCATTCTGGAAAAAGGAAAGAAGAGCAAGGTTACGAGCTGCCTCCTGGGACCTGAGCTCTTGCTCCTTCTGGGATCGCTCCATCTCTTGCCGCCTCCAAGCTTCTTCTCTCATAATCCGCTCTCTCTCCTTGTTCTCTATCATCTCCATCAGCTGCTGATGCATCTCCTCCTGCTTTTGGATGACTTGACTCATCAAATCTTGAAGAAAAGACTCGAGCCTTTTCCTCTTCTTGCTTTTCGGTTTGACACTTGGCCCAGGTTCTTCGACCTTGCCTGCTGAATCAGTGCTGCCATCTGAAGAGGAACTAACAAAACCCCACTCCGACAATCAGATGAGGAAATTCAGATAAATTGAAGGAAACGGAAGAAGCATAAGCATGAGGAAATGGGAGTGCTCAACAAATATGCCCCTGTTTACCTTACTCCACCTTATCAGTTTGTGACCCTTCATTGTTCCATTTAGTTACAGGGTATCTCTTGAAGTTGACAAACAACAAATCAATAATACTGGTTGCGCTCCTAGCATCTACAACTAGGAGCAGTTCTTATAATTTGACTGATTAATTAGCAATTCCACAGAAACGTTTTACGTGAGTTAAATATCATACATTGGAACAAATATATTGACAGTAAAAAAGGTAGAGAGAGAGAGAGAGAGATACTTAAGTATTAAGAGGAGAAAGAGTTACCTAAAAGACAAAGGAAGGTGGGAAATTTGAGAGTTGATGGTAGAAATGAAGTTAGCATCCATCTCGGACTTGATCTTAACGAGGGGAAGCGGGGAAGAGTGAGAAGTCCCATTTGGGAGGATCTGGCCGAAATCGCGGTGAGTCGGGAGAAACCCTAGCTCCGGCGAACGAGAGCCATTCTTATTCCTAGCCCTGGAAGTGGAAGTAGAAGTGGAAGCGGAGGCGAATACTTGGCCTTGGCCTTGAGATTCAGCGGGGATATTGCGGAGGGCAGCGGAGGAGCGGATGGGGCGGAGCTTCTGAGGCGGCGGTGGAGAAATGAGAGGCTGGTGGTGATGGTACGACAATCCACCAGTAGCAGCCTCATGCTCAGCCGCAGCCGCAGGCTCAGGGAAGGCACTGACCTCGCCGCCGATGCCAGTAAGTAATTGCCGATCACCACTAAACAATTCTTCCATTTTATCCAGCGGTGAAAATGAAATCCCCCGAAGCCCCCAAAATAAAAACCAAAACCACAGGATTAAAAATACAAGTGCGGCGGCTGAGACAAGCAAAGGAGATGAGTGAAAATCAACTGCAGCCTTTGGTAGTCACCCGTGGTAATAAAAAAAAAAAGTAAATTCATTGTGAATCACTCACTAGTCACTATTTTTCATTTTTGGATCACATTGCCCCTTTTTCGTGTTTCATATATTTTGTTAATGTATCAAGGAAAGATTTAAGGGCTTGTTTGATATGAAAAATATGAAATATAATATTAAGTTTTAAATTTTTTAAATTATTTTGTATGAGTTTTATAAGGGAGGAGATTCAAAATTTAGAGACATTAAATTCTCTCAGGAAAAGGAATCGAACCATTCACTTTTAATGGAGATCAAATTCTCAACCCTAAAGATCAACTAATATTTTAAAGTGTGTGTGTGTATATATATATATATATATATTAATTTATAAATTATCCAGGACGGTAAATAAGTGTTGGATGGACGGGTGGTGGATTGATTGATGGATTGGATGGATGCTCACTCATATCCGACCCAATTCATCATCCACTACTTATCAACTGTTTAGTTCACTCGGTTGTTCAAGTTTTCATTCGTTTATTTGGGCTCGGTGGAGCACGTATTCGTCAGATGTAGGTGGGATTGTGAGGCCTAGTGATGATGGATGAACAATGGTTGTAATTTTTTTAAAAAAATTGTTAACACCTAAGAAATGAAACTTGAATCTCAAAAGGGAATTAATACGTTGATTTTAGGTATTAAATTCTATTCCTAAACATCCAACTAAATACCCATTAATTATCATCGTACATAAGTTAAGGCAGGCAAAGTGAAATTGGTAGCGCATTAAAAGTTGGGTAGGAGTTTCATATGAATGACACATAAGATGCTTATATGATGATGCCCGATAAATATTGTATTTATGCAAGCAATGTATTTAATTATTTGCATTGACCCAAGAACAAATTTATTCATATTCAAACATTACCATTTTATATATACATTAATATACCTTTTCATAATTTGTAAAAATTGGATAGAATCAATGTATAAGTGTTGGTCAAAACAAAAAGATATAATTATAAGAGCAAGTAAAATGACATATGTAATAACCATATATAATTACTTGGCTATATGAATGTTCATCTTAGATTGAATTAATAAAATACTATATTCAAAGAAAACAAATAATTTTTTAATTGTATATATATAAAGTAGTTAGTATGACTATAATATAATTATTATTAAATTAATTAATATTTAAAATTTTTTATCTGCTTATAAAAAATAAATATAAAAAGTCTCATATATTAGAGAATTTTTAAAAGTAATCAATATAACTATGATATAAAAATTTAAAAAATTTAAAAATTATTTATTTACGACTAGAGTTGGGAAATAGGTCATGTCGAGTCGAGTTTATGTTCGTGTCGAACTTAAACGAGGTTAAAACCCCCAACCTAAACCTGATCTGTTTAATAAACGAGGTTAAGAATCCCCAACCTCGAACCCGACTTGTTTAATAAAAGAGTTGACTTGATTTAACATGTTTACATATTTAACATGCTCTTTTAATTTAACTAATTAAACATATACCACTTGTAATAATATAAAACGTTGCCCATACTGAAGCTAAGTTTTCAACAATTATAAACTAAAATACGAAACCACAAACCAAAGTCTAAGTTCTTAAACATCCATGTCCACACACACCAAATATCCATACACCAAATATTAAACGGGTTAAATATGTTATTTTTCGTGTCGAAAATCTCTATCTTAACCTAACCCATATAATTAAACAGTTTAATCGTGTAAACCCTATTAATTAAATGGGTTAAAAATCTCTATCCAAACCCGCTTATTTTCATATCGAGTTCGTGTCGGATCAACTTTTCCCATCTCTAGGTATGGTGCTAGTGTAAATAATAGTTGTGTTTGCCGTAGGGTGATGATGGTCTAATTGACAGAGTCTAGCTTTGAAAATGAAAAGGCACGCTTGATTCTTTGACGCCAAATTGTGGAATCCTATTAATCACCCAATACTTTTCAAGGAATCCCAAGTAATGACCCTAACGCTTCTAGGTTGTAATGTTTTCATTGTTATGTGTCTAATGACTATTGGTTTTGCAGTGACAACTACGGTATAAATGCAAAAATCTGCACATGCATATATTATGTAGTTTCCGCAGACCATGCAATTGCAGGTGGTGTGAGCGTCTTTTGTCTAATATACTCTATAATTCAAACAAGAATGTCATATAAATTCAAGTCACGTTCAATTCAAAGATGGGTATAGATGCGAATCGATCAAAAGTCCCGACCCCTCTCCCCACGACACAGAGTTGCCATTAGTATCTACTCTATATAAAAAGGGATTTGGTTTTCTAGCTAGAGCTAAGCAATTCATTTGCATTCAGTCCATTACATTAAGTTTGAGGGTGAAGAAGCAGAAAAAAAGAAGAAATTAATCAAGATGATGACCGCGATGCTGAAATCTCTTTGCAACCACTGCATCTCTTGTTATTCTTTCCTGGCAGCTCCCCCAGCAAATACGAAGCATTTTAATCCACCAATCTACTCTCATAACCAGCCAGGTATTTATTTGCTTTTGCAATGCGCCACCAGTATACTCATTACTTTGATATTTAATCTTGTTTGGTTGGTCGTCAAAGGTTCAATTACTGCGGCAACTACTCAGAATGATGAGCGTACAACAAGGTGGATGTTGGCATCCAAAACACCAGGCTGTGAGCCATCTGTACTACTTGCAGCAAGGGATGATGAATTTGGAGGTGTCATCGTCCAATTGCAGGAAACCATGGACTCTATGCTTTTCACGGCTTCCCTTAGAGCTTCCCTCAATTACTGGAGGCAGCTGGTTATTTTTTTAAAAATAATTTTCTCCCATATTACTTAATTAAGCTAATTTTACAACCTTGATCTTTTACAACTAAAATAAAATCCAGTCCAACTGCAGATTAGGTTTGAATCTTGTCCTCCAACTGTACTTATGCAGGGTAAGAGAGGTGTGTGGATTAAACTGCCAATCGAGCATGCCAATCTTCTTGAAGCTGCTGTCAAGGTGTTATGTTGGGTCATTTTCTTTCTTTCTATCTTTCTTTTTTTCCCTTCAGGCGACTTAGCTTTCAATCTTTTGGCCTTATGATTCTTCTACATGGACAAAGTCGTAGTCAAAGATAGCTGATTGGTTTTTGCAGGAAGGATTTTATTACCACCATGCAGAGCCAAACTATATAATGCTAGCAAAATGGCTACCTGAAAATGAACCCAATGCTCTTCCGTCAAATGCTTCTCACCGAGTAAGTGTTGGGGCTTTTGTGATCAATGAGAAGAAAGAGGTACTGGTGGTCCAAGAGAAAAATGGAATGTTAAAAGGAAAGGGTGTGTGGAAGTTCCCCACTGGAACGATCAATGAGGTATTGCCTCCAAAATATTTTGGGTTTAAGGTGCGTGCCTACATAGTGTGCCATCGCGTTTTCTAACCTGATATTTGGTGAACAGGGCGAAGATATTTGTGCAGCAGCTGTAAGAGAAGTAAAAGAAGAGACAGGAGTAAGCACATTACTATAGCCAAATCCATTAATGATGTGATCGTTATAGGCCCTCATTATTGATGCACAGCTGCCTGTTTGACTTGTGCAGATTGACACCAGATTTGAGCAAGTGTTGGTGTTCAGGTATCACGCCTTCCTCCTGATATGGTTTCCTATTGTCTAATTTTCCCTTGTTAAGTTCTCCTTTTCCTATGAATGTAGGATTAAAGATCTGACAGTGAGAGGTCCTGCGAAGGTGTCCTCCCTGATTAATTTTTCAAAAAAAGAGAAATAATTCACTTCAAACAGAATTCTACAACAAAATATCACATTAGATGCTTCTTTTCATACCTATTATTATTATTGTCGTTGTCGTTACCGGAATGCATTTTATTTACCTGCAGAGAAAGCCACGGGGCATTTTTTCGTAAATCAGATATTTTTTCGTCTGTATGCTGCAACCCCTTTCTTTTGACATTCAAAAACAGGAATCAGAGATAGAGGCAGCTCAGGTAATTTAATTCAAAGGAATCAGATTGTAGGCAGGCCCCTCTCCTTGAGATATGAAGATGAACCAAAGTCTTCATTCTTTTTCTTTCCTCCTCTCTTTTCCCTACAACTATTGATTGGAAAGCTATCCATAAATTCCAAAATGCAGTGGATGGCGTTTGAAGAATATGCAGCACAACCTTTTGTTCAGAAATATGAGCTCCTCAAGCACATGGTTAAAATATGTAGGGCGAGAATTGAACAAGAATATTCTGGTTTTCAAGGACTGCCCATTAAACCGAGCTTCAGAGAAGGGAGGGATTACATATACTTGAGTAATCAGGATCAGACACTGAAAAATCATTGATTTTATCCCATTCTAATCAGTGTATGCTCTATATCACATATATAGTTTCTGACAATTAACTTGTTGAGGATTTAAGGAAGCAACAGAGAAGGCAGTAGTCCTTTTGTACTATTGTTCACGAATAATCCATGTATCATTTGACTGTATCTGTATCTCTCTCAACATTTGGCTTTTAATTCCAGAAAATTAGATGAAGAACTAGCAGATCATATTATTGGATAAGTTGCTGTTTGCATCCACTTACGGAAAACTATGAAAATAAGGGAGATCCAAGCAAAGTAGCCCAATTCTGGCTAGAATCTGGAATGTGAACCAAGTTGATCCCCTGCATCAGCATCTGCCTCAGTGGCCGCTGTGTTGTGTGTTGGTTGACCACCTGGGGAGTTGGGGGAAGATGAGAAAATGCAGATGAAAGATGGTTGGGGGCTGGCTTGAACTTTGATTTCCCATTCTTCAAGCCTATTACGTGGCATTTTATTTTAAGTAATTTAGTAAACCCACATAAAGCCCGTTTTCTACATTATAATCAATTTCTACTTGTAATATAAAAAGAGTAGGCTACCAAACCTGCCGTTCATCTTTCCCGTTCAACTCCCTCTCTGTCATACCTCTCTACTCATGCATTGACTAATCTGCCCCTCTTCCTTGTTTCTAATTTCTCATGTCTATTGCCTTAGCTCAACTAAATCATTATTTTTTTGTGGGGTGGAGAGGGTGCAACTAATTATAAAGCTGGAAATTTCTTTATTAATTACGTCACCTCCTTTGAGTTTTTCTCTCACAAGTATTATATGGTCTCTCACAAAGATAGTTTGGCTCCTGTTATTAATATGAAGGTTAATAAGGTCAAACTGGTGAAAATATAAATGTTTGGAGCGAGGATAGGAGAGGACTTAGCCTACAATTAGTTAGCTTATAAAAAGGCAATTGAAAGGGCATGCTGAATTGCTGATTCATTTTGCGTCTTAAAATAAGACAACGAGGAGGAGGAAACTTGGAAGAATAAACACAACAACTGAAAAACAACGGAAAGAAGATGATCACAATCTGCAGAGGCCACAGAACCCTTGTGACGCTGCTTATTGCGGCTCTAATGTTTGCTTCAACAATCATCAACTCCCATGGGCGACCATTATCAGCGCTACTTGTGGCTCGAGAAGAAGACGACAAGGCAGAGTTGATCAAGTCAGCGTTAGAGCTGTCAAGCAGAGATGAAATGGTGCTAATGGCCGGATATGGAGAGGAAAAGCTATCTACTGTCCTCATCACCGGCATCGTGCTTTGCAACAAGGCTTGTCTTAGGGGCTACAATCGATTCCCCCACAGCCTATATCAGGTATGTATGTATCAGCAGCTGTGTTCAATCCTCTCATTAGATCTCATATTCTCCTTATAAATGTCTTCTTTAAACTTCATCATGCATGCATTTTTTATTCAAATGAAACACACAAACAATACATGAAACTCCTTATGTTGGGAATATTGCTTAGAACCAAAGATAGTCAGTCTGCTTGTTGCAACTGCATTTTCTCATGATGGTGTGACACACCACCATCCATGTCAGACATTAATTAGCACAACAAAAGAAACCCCATATTTTTAATTATTTTCATAATTATGCTTTAATATACTCTTAAGTTTATCCCCCAATAATGGAAAGCACAAAGACAAGTGCAATTATATCATTTTTTCTTTTGTGGTATTGAGAAATGGTGTGACATATTAAAGCAGGTGCGGTCTTTTGGTTTGAGCTTTTTGTTGGGTGACAAAAATAGTCTTGAAGTGCATAGAAAAAAAAAGAAGAAAGAACAGAGAGTAAAATGAACCTTGAACACGTTCTGAAAAGAGAAATGGAAGCCCAAGCCAAAGAGCGAGGCTTGCAGATTAGGCTTCAGACATGACAAATTCAACAGAAATACTAGTATCTCATAGAATGAGCAATCATCTACTCAAAGAGAATTTTTTAAGCATTTCTATATTTCCTTAGTAAAATTCCATCACATGAATGAGTAATGAGGCTTTCATCACTTTTTCAAATTTATTTATAGGGGCTTTGGTGGCCGCAACATGCCAGACCAGCAATACAGAAAAAACGCAGATCAATGGAGCCAAAGCTGTAACTGATAAATATGGAGAGTTCATGATTGATCTTCCATCTGAACTCCACGCGATCCAAAATCTGGACAAGGCATGCTCCGTGGAGGTGTTACAACTACCTAAAAATTCACCTTGCCGTCAATCAGGCTTTGCCAAAGAACACACGGCGATCAGGCTGTCATCCGTTGAAAACGGTGCCCGAACTTATGCAGCTGGAACTATAACATTTTACCCTAAGACTTCAAAAGCTTGCAAGAAGGCGATGGATTATTTCCAGAAGATGTAATCATAGATGTCGTGTCAGAGAAAAGAACGGAGGAGGGGAGAGGGATATCAGCACTCATTCAGATGGCGCTTCAGTCACAGCAGTGAGTTCACAGTTGCAACCACCATCACCCTCTTTGATATACTAAATATAAAACTTCAAAATTTACCCACCACCCCGCCAAAAAAGGGGGATCCATGTATATATATAAGTATGTCATGATGTGAGTCTGGTCGTGAATTTCAAGAGCTTTTTTCATCATTGTATATTGTCACAAAACTATATCTTTCATACACACAATAGTTACCAAACTTCATATCAGGCAGCATGATTCATGTAACACTGAGTGATTGTGTTTGCAAATTTTAAAAAGCTTGCTCTAAGAGGAAACTCCCTGTAGCATTAAGTTTAATAGCGCAGGTATAAATAAAAGATCTGCAGAGTTCAGCGAATTTGAGTTTTCAGATGCAATAGTGCTAACTGCTAAGTCACTAGAGATAAGATGTGATTTAGGGTATGGACTGAAATTTCCAATCGATGAACACAACATCAGGACTTGTCCGCGGCCTTGGGCTCACTTCCTGCAAGTATGTACTTGGCAACATCAGCACAACACTTGAGCTTATCAGCTTCCTCATCGGGAATCTCAATGGAAAACTCTTGCTCAAAAGCCATGACAAGCTCCACCCTGTCCAAGCTATCCAAGCTTAAATCCTTCTGAAAATCAGCTGTCTCAGTCACCTGTTGTTGATGGAGGAATTATAGTCGACCTATTACTCTCCAACATTAAGCAGAGATGGGAAAATCTTCAACATACAGACAGAAGGGGACAACAACTGAGACCCGGGGGGATGGTGATTGCAATATTTTGAGCCCTATGAAGAAGCCTGCATCAAGGGTCCTCATGCTTTACAGCAGCATTGCAAGTAATAAACCAGCAGGAGAAATTGTGGATTGAGATTTTAGAAAAATAAGGATAAGGCAATGGTGTACCTTAGAAGCATCAGTTTTGTCAAATTTCTTGACCAAGCAAATGACTCGATCCAAGACCAGGAGGTGGCTTTTATCGAGGGCAGTACAAAAGAGGCGGCAGCTGTATGTGGCGGGCAGATTTGCATTTTGGGTAAACGAGGAATACCTGAAAGAGAAAGGGGCCTCAACTCTAAAATGCCTCAGAATGGAACACTTCAAGCTCTGCATCCTGCAATTGCCAGGATAGAAATCATAATTGATGTAATAGAGCGTATAATATGCAGAGTAACACTGACAGCAGAGTGGTAATAGGTGGAAAGAGTGATCAAAGTAATGGGAGGTCAATGGTTGAACAGCCTTGGCTTAACAATGGCAAGACTCAAATTTTAGCAAATAGACGATGATAAAGTTCAAGGATAATAATACCAAAGCAGGGATAGAAGCATCAAACTCCCAAATCAAAAAGCATAATACCTCAGAGAGTTTCGGCTTTGGCAAGAAATGAAGAATTCCAAATCCTATCGAGACGTCCGCCAAGTGTTCGACTTAATGCCTGTCTCACCGGCCCGATATTAGATTTAGTAAGCTTATTGCGGGGAATTTCTGGACACCACTTGCATTGCTCGCTTATTATTCACATTCCCCAATTTTTTGCAGTAACTTTTTAAAACTAAAAAGGCTAATTTGAAATAGTTTATAATTTTCTATCTGGTAATCTCATTTATAATGTCGCATCTAGATTAACCATCATACTTAAGGCCTCCACGATGCTTTTCTTCTAATGAAGTTTGAGACAACTAACTGTACAGACAATTTTAATCATAAGGACCCTGATAATAAAATAATGTCAAAAATAATTAAAAATAACTCACAAAAAGCCGACAATGAAGTTATAAGAAAATTTAAAATTTACGAGAAGCAAAGAAAATAAAAGTTATAAACTAAACTCAGCTTTAAAATGTAAGTCATGTTAAAAAATATTTAAATTTTATAATAAGATTTTATTTATTATTTTTTTTTAAAGTGGAGATGGAGGGGAAAACCATGAATATAAAGTTATAAGGATAATATAAACATGAAGGTACATGGAATATATAAAATAACCACATTATTAACAATTTTTCTCCATTATGATATTATATGTACAATTATTATTTTGACGATGTGATAAGATTCATTAAATTAATTTTTGTTTTCGTATGTCAATATAGTTAACAAGTTATCTATTAATAATATAATTAACTATAACAACTAACAATTAAATTATTTTAAACCATTTGATATATAAATTTAGCTAAAATGAAGTATATAAAAACATACAAATCAGTAAATGGGATATATTCACAAGAGCAAAGAGGGAAGCTTCCAACACACCCATTGAGACCCCGTTTTATTTAGTTTTAAAGAGTTGTAAGGTTGTAAAAAAGTTGTAAGGAGTTGTAAGCGGCTGTAACGAGCTTTAAGCAGACTGTAAAATAGTTGCAAAATTAGTTATGAAAAGTTGTAAGGAGCCATGAGAAGGTATAAAACGTTGTAAGGAGTTGTAAGTTAAAATTAAATGGGAACAGGACTCGGAAGTGAAATGTGACATCGGTTGAATCATGGCATCAACATACACAAACTAGTAGAGTAGGTGGAAAAGATTAAAGTATAAGGTTAGTTAATATATCGATTGACCCTGTTTGTGCTTGGAATGATTTCCATTAATAACTTTTGTCGGTGTAAATCACCCTTTAGTTGGATTCTACACTAGTTATTTTTTTAATTTGATTTTTTAAAAATGAAATTCGTCTTTTTATTTACAAGATTTGATAAAAATATTAGTATCTATTCTTATCACAATTGTGATTGATTAGTGTATTTTAAAATATTAGATAAAATTATAATACAGATTGTGAGATTATTGATTAATAGAAAAGATTAATAGTTACTAAAAATTATTTTTGACAAAATTATCAAAGTCTCACGCTATAATACTTATAAGATCGGCTAATCTTAATGAAATCTTGACGTTTTCCATTGAAGAAAAATAAAAATTATAGTAGAAATGAGATGAGATGAAATGCAAATGAGTTGGCTGAAGTCGAGCACTTTTTGGTGCCCCACCCGATTAGAGAGTCCAATGAATACGAATACGAATACGAATACGAATATGATCCCCAGTCCCACCCACCACCACCTTCCGTCCTCTCCTTCCCATGTCCTCTCTCCTCCCACCACATCCACTCCTCTCTCTCTCTCTCTCTCTCTCTCTAGTCTTCTCTTGCTGTTATGGATGCATCTACCTTCTCCCTTTTAATTAATTGCTGATCTTTGTTTCCACTTAGATGACCTCATCACTTATCCCTTTGTGCTCCCTTTTCCAATTTCTACTTCCATTGCAGTACCCCTCACAGTTTGTGGCTTCTGGGTCCTTTGATTTTCATTTGGGCTCCCTACTTGTCTTTTCTTCTTTCTTGAAAGAAATAAAGGGCGAGAGAAAGAAGAAAAAGCAACAAACTTGGGAATATTATGGGAATCTTGATTAGATCCTAGGCATAGGTGATAATAATAAATAGGGAGCAAATCAATTGAGGGAAATGGGGAATGTGAATGGGAGAGAAGATGGGAATGGAAGTCCAACTGGGTCTGCTTCTGGGCTTGTCGCGGAGGAGGAGGGGGAGGATGAGATTGTTGGTGTCCCAAAGGCCATCGATGGTGGTGCAGGTGCTCTACCTAGTGCTTTGATGGGTCAGTCTCCTCCTCGGAGTCCCGGACCTGCCAAATCTCCTCTTAAGTTCGAACCTCAGGTTTTACCCCTTCTATTCCTTTTTCTTAACATTAATTTTCCCTCTCTCTCTCTCTCTATATATATCTATCTGCTGTTTACTTGATCATTTTGGGTTTTTACCAAATCTAGGGTTTTCGTGTTCCAGTTGTTGCCTTCTGCTGCCAATTCTGTTTTGAACCCACGATATGTTTGACATCACTGCATAATTTCCTGTGAGACTTGACAACTTGTTTGGCACGTTAGATTGAATTTGAGTATTGTTATTAAGTTTGGACTTTATTAGTGGTAACCTCAATCATGATTCATGAACCATGTAGCATGTGCGTGGAGATGGAATTTCATCTGGGAATTTTATTACCAAGGAATGAAATGGGCGTAAATGGTTATGAAGAAGAACAGCATACTATAGCCTATACGACACGTTACCCCTGTACCTGAAGAGCAATTTTATAGTTCATCTGGGAACTCCAATGGAACATTAGACACTTACGAGTTACATTCCTGTTTCGATTAATGTAAATACCTACAAACCCTGAAAGCAGCAGTCTTCCAGCATACTAGGAGGACTATCAAGAGAAGTGATAGTCTATCTGGAGATATTTTCCGCTCGACTGTATTATCAAGCTCTTCTAACTTGTTATTATCAATCAGCTGTTTATGAAGACCCATGTATAGGGCTTATGCTTGCCTAGTGTTGGAAAGTCAAGAAAGTTGGTGGCCTCAAGACAGGGGAGCCGGGGACCAAAGCCCCGGAAAGCATCAGCCAAGCTATAACGGTCCTATGCAAGTTTGCATTTTTTATGCATCTTTGTGGTAGTTTACAATACCTTTGATGGATGAACCCTTGAAATACTTATTAGCAAAGCTCCCCTTAAGTAGAACTTCTCATAATGTGGCTTGGTGTCGTTGTTTCTCATTTTCATCGTTGCATCTCATATGGTGTACATACTTTGTGCAGTATCTCATCAGTTCAACTTAATACTTGTATGGCACACATACTTGATTTTAAACTTTGAAGTAACATTATGGAGTATGGTCTTTGGGACTCAAAGTCCTCGACCTCTTACTTAATAAATTACCGGGATCGTTTCTGCATGGTACCTGCTTTGTTTGGATCTATTGGTAAGAATAATGTTCAGCAGAATCTTCCTGTTTTCTTTTATGTAGAATCCAGTGGCTCCAATACAAAAACCTGATGAGCTGCATACAAGTCACTTATGGGTCCATACATCGCCAGTACCTGAAGATATAAGCTGTGAGCAAGGAATTCCAACAATGATCACATGGAGTTATGGCGGGAGGGAAGTGGCTGTGGAGGGTTCATGGGATAATTGGAAGACAAGGTGTCTAGCCTCCTCGCTGTTTATAAATCTGAATGGCATTCGAGCTGTGTAATAATGAACCGTGAAAAGTTCTTACCCCCCTTTGATAAGGAGCTGTTAGCTAATCTTCCAAAATCGTTGTTCTCAGAAAACCGCTGCAGAGATCAGGGAAGGATTTTACCCTCATGAAGGTGCTTCCATCAGGAGTTTACCAGTATAGATTTGTTGTTGATGGTACATGGAGATATGCTCCAGATATACCATGGGTCCAGGATGAAACTGGAAATTACTACAATGTTTTAGATTTACAGGTATGTCGCTTGCTCTTTCTGTTATATCTTTGTTTGCATTAGGTTTTGAAGTCTTGTTAGGCTTTGTGTGGATTGAATTTTAATCGATATAGATTTGATGAACCGATGAACTTTTTTTTTGGGGGGGAAGGGGGACTTTGTAAGGTGCAATAAGATAAGATATAAATAACTCTGTGTACTTGAAGGATTTAGTTTCGTTTCTCTGAATTTCATTATGACCTCATCATCTTCCTAATGAGTTATAATAATTCTTGGTGGTTGTTTTCTTTCCAATTTCATTCTTGATAAACAAGGGCAGTGAGTCTTGAAACCTGACCTGTTATCCTCTCAAAGCATTTACTTGTTCATCCATTTGTATATTTGTATTTACAAGCACTGAAGGACCTGGAAACTCAATCCTACAGATTTGGCTCTTGCGTCCTTTGTCACCTTGTGGACTATGAGTTCCTTTCACTTACCGGAATTAAGCTTTTCCAAACACTGCCATAATTTTATTCCTGTTTTGTTGAAAGAGATTACTGAGTTCATACTTCTCCTCGTGATGTGATAAGAGGATTCTTCTTGGTAGCTTGACAAGCGAAAGATTATCTTCATCTACCACCTATGAGATTCACACTTATCCATTTATCTGTCTGTTTATTATTCAAATTGCAAATCACTTCCTGTGGTGCTTCCCTGTGAAGCATTCTGAATGACGAGAAGTGAAAATTTCAGGCTAAATGATGTGACTTGTCTGAGCAGTTGACCTCCATTAGTTTGAATTAAACATATTTGTTAAAATGATAAGTAATCTTCCTTTGAAGCTCCGAGTTTCTTACTTGCCTTTTGCTTAATGGGATTTATCCTCTTGTTTTTTTAATCTATAATACAGAACCGTATCCAGTAAAGAAGAGTTCATGTTTGTTCTGGCTTGATTTGATGAATACAATTCATGGCTTCATTTGATTCATATATGCAGGATTATGTCCCAGAAGACACAGAGAGTATATCTGGATTTGAGCCACCACAGTCCCCGGATTGTAGCTACAACAATGCTCGACTTAGCCAAGAAGATTTTGCCAAGGAACCACCGCTTGTTCCTCCACACCTTAACATGACCTTGCTGAATGTGCCTTCTCCTCCTTTGTCAAGGCCTCAGCATGTGGTGCTTAACCATCTTTACATGCAGAAAGGCAAGAGTGGCCCCTCTGTTGTGGCACTTGGTGCCACCCACCGGTTCAAGTCCAAGTATGTCACTGTTGTTCTCTATAAGTCTCTGTAGGGCCTTCTTTTCACATACTTTGACAGGTCTAATGGGTTGAGTTTGTTAATGATGCGGGCATAGATTAGAAAAAATGTTACTTAATGATGCAGGATGAAGTAAACTTTGGAAGTATGAAAATTTTATTTTATGTTTGCTTCAAAATAGACAGTTGTTTTGTCTCCTTTTGTCTTCCATTTTCTTTCTCTGTTCGTCCAAGCAGTCTAGCACTACACTACTACAGAGTGGTAGGTTGAGCAGGTTCTAATGTTTTTTACTGGCCTGCACTTTCGTCTGAAATGCCATTCACTTTGGAGGATCTCTATTTTTGAGATTCATCTTTCCTCTGATCTGCGTCATCATTTGCTACATTTTCTAGATTCATTTTCTACTTATCTGCATCATCATTTGCTAGTTCCCAAGTTGTATGGTCTGAAACAGAGGTCAGCCAAGATTTGCTGGTGAAAATGTGCAACTCATCTGCCTATAAATCTTCAGATTTAGCGCACATGAGAATATGGTGCCTAGCGCTGTGCTGCTACAGCTTATGACCAACTATTTCAAAATTCAAAGCCCGCAATTTCTTTTAGCTAAATTGACCAAATCTGATCCAAAGAACTATACAGGCTTTACCAGAGAAATGAAAAGTATGTGTAATAGAATAGTGCTACAATGTATTTATCGAAAGCCGTTGCTATGGGCAGCCATTGCTCTTTCTACTATTAGGTGAACACCGAAAACACTCTACACAAAGCAATCCTAAAATTGTTTCATTCGTTGGGGACTTAATGAAGAGGGCAGCCTGCAACCACAATACCAGGGGCGGTGGGACAGGAAGCTAATGGGCAATGATCGATCTCAGTCCCCCACCATTTGAGCTCCTTGTGCTCATTCTGGAGGGCAAAGAATATCAGAACTGCCATGAATGCAGTCCCTGCATCTAGAGCGGCAGATAGCACATAGTTGTACCTCTTCCACCACTCTTTCCTATACTTGAACACGAAATAGTTGAAGATGGTGCCAGTGACCAGCCAACTTGCTATGTTGGTGGGTGTTGCTGGCGGCATCCCTGCAAACCCATATGATATGACGGGTATGTTGATAAGTGGGATCCATTTGTTTTTTGGGTACATCTTGTGGAGGATCCAGACGGGCACAGGTAAGACAGCTCCAATAAGGAATAGCCATACCAAGTTCCTGTACAATCCTCCTGGTCCGAATAGCCTTTGGGGCCCTATCAAGCCCCATATAACAGAGGCATCAAAAGTTACTCGAAATTTGGGGCACGTCCAGGGGCTGTTGGGGTTGAGGGACTCTACGTCACATATGTTTTCAATAGAGGCCAACATCCACCATGCTACTGCAAGATTCACTATCCCAGAAACCAACGTTCCAACTAGCTGCCAATGCATTGAGCACAAAATCATTAATTCTCTGTAGACATTGATTCTGAAGCTTAGGATGTTGAGTTTATATGACAGGAGAGGAGATGCATGGATGTGAATAAAAAGTACCTGAGCAGTGTACATGGATCTGGGGGGATTTTCATGTAGTGGCCCAGTTTGAGATCAGATAAGAACGAGAGAGCATGAACGGTGCTGATTCGACCGTATATCTTGAAAAGCAAATTGGCAATGGGTTTCCCGGGGTACACATACCCAAATATGAATTGGGCTATTATATCATATCCAGGTTGCTGCAGCAGTAAATATACATACCCGTCAGTTTCAGTTAATAATAGCATAACAAGTTAACCGACAAATAATTATAGCATACAGTAGTTAGTCTGCAAGTAATAGATACCTGGTTAGTAGTGGCTTGAATGACGCCAATAGGAAGAGTGACGATCCAAGCCAGGGCAAAAGCGAAGAGCAAGGCCCACCATGGCAGCTGCACCTCATCTTTCCAAACAAAGCACATTAAGAGCGACAGCACTATACTCAACACCAGCAGGATCAAGAACCAATATTCCGGTACTGGTTTGTATACGCTCATCAGCTTGGCATGTATATCCTTCTTCACGTTTTTCACAGCAGATCTACTCTGCATCCATATGTCCCTGTGCAACCACATCGATTAATTACGATTACTCAATAGACATGGCATCATTGGAAACTGAAAGCGGCATTATATTTCTCCGGTGGGTACCTTCCATGGAATAGAGCAACATGGGTGAGGGTGGCTGTGAATCTGGCAAATCCGGAGCCAATGGAGAGGGCAAACAGAGGACTAAGATAGAGTTTCCCATAACTATTGTAAGCTGCCACATTAAGATCACGCTGAGGGGTGAGAACCCTGGTGGTGTCGTATTTGAGGCCATTGGACCGGAAGAGCTGGTTTGAAAAAATGGGGAATTTCCTGGCATCAAAGGTGTTGAACTTCCAGTAGCAAACAGGGACAATTATGTAGATGAACATGATGAAGCCCACCCCAACATTGACGATGGAAAACCAAGGAGCGACCAACGGGCTGCCATGGTAGGCAGAGATGCCCGCCCAGTCGAGAGTGAAGGCCCCAACACCTAGGCCATGGTAACCGGAGCCTATCTGTTGGGCAGTGATGCTGCGAGGCCAGGCCCAACAGACCCAAGAGAAAAAGGTGAGAATCGGGAAGAGATATCCAGGGAGCGCGTAGTAGGCAAAGCTTGCTGCCAAGAACACCAGGAAGAATTGCATGCGAGTCAGGCCCTTTGTCTTTGGCTCCTTTTCATGCAATGCTCTGTACCCATCAAAAGCAAATATAATTTTTCAGCATCCTACTGATCAAGGGATACTATCAAAGCATCTTCTTTGCAATTTCATTCTAATTTTAACTCTCTTTGGTTGATTAGTAGAATTCAGTTATATAAACAGCCATTTGTTTCTTGTCATAGATGGATTGTCAAAAAACATGTTTCTAATTTCCCCCACTTTTCAATCTTTAGGTGCGAATTGTAAACAGAGGAAGAATGGGATTTGGACATAGACATTTCAAGGAACAAAAAATATATGTGGGAATACAGTACAAGGGAATAAAAGTAGGCAAAATCTTGGGGAAATGCAGAGAATACAACACCGTGCCAGATCTTATTACATATGTATGATATGAGCAAGTGGGTTTGGCTATCCAAAACAGCATCTAGCTCAGCGTCATTTTTATGGGCAGATGTAAAGCATCATTGTTATGGGCAGGTAACTAGATAGTGACGCCCATACTCAGACTCAGACTAAGACTCGTACTTTTTGGTTGTTCTGAAATTATTTCTAAATATCCTAGCCAGCAATAGCTTTGGGCGCAAATGCCAAAAAGAGGAGAATCTCTAATTAATTAAGCTTGTTAAACGTAGCCTTAATTGGAAAATGACAAGAGAGTGAATACATGTATATATAGATGTAGTAGAGGAGGAGACGGAGAAGGAAGGAACCTGAAAAAGGAGACTTGAGCGAGGTTTGCTGGCCACCACATTTCAACCGGGTCAACCAGATACCTTCTCAACATGCCGGCCCATCCATATCCCAATACCTAACAACAACATAACGTACATATTCTCACAAACTTAATGATATTTACTCGGAGAATAACACATACAGTGCATATCAGAGAGGGGAGAGAGAGAGAGAGAGAGAGGAATTTTGTTTGTGCAAAATTTAAACTGTGGCCCACCCTATACTAGTTGAACAACTCTGTAAGTTGAGAGCCTTGAGAGGAAAAATAAAAAACAAATGGTGGCTTCTGATTTACTGCTACTGCAGTAATGTATATAGACCTACTTTAGAGAGTTACAGCCTAACCCATATATTCTATGCATCAATGCATGGCTGCCACCTGCTTTCTCCTCCACAGGCTGTTATCTGCCCAGATTCCCTGCTTTTATCTTACTTAGTGCAGTAAGTTACTCTCTCAGCATTCCCAAATTTTCACTACGAAAATTTAACTTCAAGTTGAAGATGATTAAAGAATTATTACGTGATTAAGATGATCAAAGATTTGTTATCTACATCAAGTCAAGTAAAAAGTAGAATTAAACTACTAATTAACAAGTAACAATATAATGTCACATAATATCATTATTGGTCAAGCTAATTAAATTAAGTGTCCGGTGGAGATTTCATAACATACTGGAATATTGGTTAATCATAAAAATTAATCAAGCAATTATTAGTTTAGACGAACTGGGTGAAATTAATAGTAGTAAGAAATAAAGCGGTAGATATTGGTGAGGTGGGGGTCATGAATAATATATACAGGAGTAAGTAATTAATTAATTAATTAATAAAGTAGCGTGTAATTAAGTGAATTGGTAAAGAAAGAGTGAATGAATTGAAAGAGAAAGAGAGAGGTATAGGTTGCAGGTACCTGGGTGGTGAGGACGATGAAGAGGGCGCAGAGGAAGCCGAGGGACTGCTTATAGTAAGCCTTCATAACAGTGATGGCGCCAATGGAGTAGGCGTCTCCCCGCCGTAAGAGACACCGCAGTTGGCGAATATGGATATGATGACGTGCTCCTTTATGTTGAAGGGACCCGGATTGAGGGTGAAGGCCCAGCCGAAGAGGGTGTAGTTCCGGGTGGGGAGGACCCGGGCCATGAACTTGCCCATGGGCAGGACCGCTATCTGCATGAGGATGGAGGAGATGGTGAGGGGTTGCGTCCTGAATATGAAGAATGTGTTGAGGAATATGAGGAGCACGCAGGAGCCCAGCCCCAGTACCCATGCCCGGAACGTGAGGACGGGCATGCTGGGATCGTCCGTCTCCGGCACCACGAGAGCCACCTCCTCCACCGGGCATCTCTCGGTCTCCTCCTCCTCGGACGATCTGTCTCCTTGCTCATTCGAATCCTTCTTGGTCGTGGTCGCCATTTCTTTCTTAAGTTGAATTGATGATTATAACTCTCTCTCCCTCACTCAGTCTATCCCTCCCCCTCGCTCCCTCTCACAGGTTTGTCTGTCGCCTAAGGAGAGTGTCCGTGAGAGGACTGAAGTGGGGTTGTATTTGTATTATAAGGCAGGCAGAGAGGCTGAGATCCCATTTGATTTCTGATATTTGGGAATTGAATTGAGGACAAAAAGTAAAAAGGTAGTAAGAAATGAATGTGAATGAAATTAATTGTGGAGTGAATCAGGGTGGGAGGGGGTCCAGGGAGTCCCTCCAGAGTTGAAACAAATGGAAAGTGGGTGAGTGTGGGCGAAGGTGGCGCTTCCAAAATCATCAAAAGTGGAAAACTTTTAGAGGCATGAGAAGTTCACAAGCAGCATAGAGCAGCGCCACCTCCTGCCACACTTTCTCCTCAGCCACCTTGTCTCTCCACCTTCCAAAGCGGGTCCCACCCCCTCCACGTAGGATTACTCCATCAACTTTTGCCTTTCCCTCTCCCCGGGCGTATGCCTTTCTCTTCTTCTCTTATGCTTCTCTTATGCTCCTCCGCCTCTCCCTCTTTCCCTGAAAATCATCATCTGTCTGTTCTCTGTATTATACTTTAATCAAATGCAGGATTAATTAGGGCTGTTTAATCATTCTTTTTATTTTTCTAATTTTGTTAACACCCACCATCAATATTAATTATTATTGTTTCTAGTTAAAGAACAATAGACACATCCATCCAAATTCCACAATTTGTATCACAAATGAGTGGTGCAAATCAATAATAATTCATTTGTCCAATCTGTTGCCTGTCAAATCTGACCTTCAACCTCAATATGCAACGTTTCTACTTTTTTTTCCCCTAATTTATTAGTTTGTCCCCTTTAGATGATTGGAATTTCATTATTAGAGTCTACTTTGACATTTCTACAAAATCTTATGGAGTCTTTCTCTTCTCATATATTTTAAAGAAATATTGATACACAGCCAATCATCAAATTTTATCTTTTCCTTAAAATTATATACATCATAAACATTATAATAATAACATCCAATAAATTAGAAGGGACAATCAATGGAAATAGAAAAAAATACATAAAAAAATTATTTAGACAAAATGTTTGTGTAATTATAAATTTTTGAAGGGCTAATTGGGTTACCCAATTAAATCTCTTTCCAATAATAACTTTGTGGGGTTGTGTCAGTACAAAAGGAAAAAGGTCGATATTGAATTATAAGTCTAAAAAGTTAGCAATCTTTTAAATTGTAAATAAGAAAATGAATGTTGTCAGTAAACGAATGGCAAATTAATGCCGCTCTTTCGAATTCTAAAGAAGCCTTTAACAACTGCAAGCTTAGAAGGAGAGAGTACGTATCGTTCGTAGGCATATTTGTCCATGGAAGGAGGTTAATTGGGTTAGCAAGGTCTTTTTTATGTTGATGAATGTAAGTGAATATGAACAAGCTAACTCGGTAGGAATAGGCATAATCTGTCCAAGTTAGCCAAAACATCATCCAAGCTAGCATATCCTTTCAATCCAATTATTCTGACCATTCTTATTTTTATTTATGTACATCTGTATATGCTTTCTTTTTCTAGAAGGTAAAATTGGTATAATTAGATAATCGATAAAGATTATTATTGTTTGGCTAAGTAGAACAAGTAAAAGCATAGTCTGATCAAGTTAAATAATTCAAAGAGTTAAGATTATGCTGAGTAAAAATATACCGCAAAAATTTATATACTGTTATAACAAAAATCAGTATCTAATATGTTTAAAATGGTATATTCATCATCGTTCTCTCACAACATTTACATGGTTTCACAGCCCTCCATGTTCAAGATAACACATGGGACCAACCCCGTTGGTGGAATCACAATATGAAACATAAAATCTTTAATACTATTTCCCAAAATTTTAAGAGTTGGGTCAAAAATTTTTTGGTGAATGGGTAAAGAGGAATGCACGGCAGACCGCTAGGTAACCCTTCTCACAGAGGTTCTACCTAAGGTGTCATTTGTCAAAATCAACGAGAGGGAATGGGATGGACAATATCCCCAAGAGGACGGCACCGAAACCTTGTGCCTCGATGTGCTAACCGTCCGCGCACAATTAGCTTCTCAATACACATGCTTAAAAGAGTAACTCCTAAAATAAGACATTAATCGAATGATGTCTTTGATGATAAAATCAATCTGCCACGGTGGTTTGATAGTGCCTTAAAGAACCCCGATTTTTTCTAAATGGGGAAGCAGTACACTTGTAGACAACAAACATCTGTCAAACCCATATTCTGTACGAGTAGGCCGTTTTTTCTTCATTGAAAATTATTGCAGTAGAAAAGTTACGTTGAGGATTTTACACGTTTTCTTATATATGGCTAATATGGAAATTGCGATAAAATATTATTTATTAATTATTAATGTGAAAGTACTATTTTTAGTCTCAATTACCATCTCATTTTAGTTACTTGTTCGGTTGGACGATATATGTTTAATGTTTGTATGCACCTTTTCCCCCTTTGTGTATCATGTTAATTATCATTGTTCTTATCACAACATTATCTTATCGGAAAAACATGACTTATAGGCTTTGTACTTTTTTTAAACGTCTTTCAAACTTTTATCTCATCGCAAATATTTTTAAATTTTTTTCATAAACCTCTTAAAATATTGATCTCTTTATTTGTAAAAATATTTATAGGAATAATGTTGTCAGTATTTGAATTTTTTCAAACTTTAAAAAAGTAGGACCTATATATTAAGAGAAGATGTTATATACTGGCTTTAAAATTTACTTTCTTACCTCAACTTTTTGAGGGAGCAATAATATATAGTATAAAATTATTCATGTTCTTTTTAGTCAACAATTTTAAAGTTTCAGTTAAATTAATTTTTAAACATAAAGTATTAGAATAACCTTCCTAAAAGTTACAGTTTATATCTTCATAACATCATATTTATATATATATATACAAAATTTACTATAGACTTACTCTCATAAAAATCAGTATTTGTAATTATTATAAAATAATTATAAAAACAAAAATTGCTAACAAAGATAAACACATTGTAGTTGTAGTCTCACATAATACCTCATATTTCTTCAAGTGAAATAATTTTCTTAATCATCTGAAAAGTCAATGCATGACAGGGACTCGATCCATGTACTTGATTATAGCTGCTGGACCCCATCTTGCGTGAGATTACCGATTCTAAGTTATAACATTATGTAAGATTCTCTCCTTTGAGTGGCAGCTCAGCTGTATATAGGCCCTGCGCATCTGAACAAAAGTGTAGAGCGCTGCGCTCAGTAGATTTTTTGGCTGATTGTTATCACTAGCCAAGTCACAAATTAAGTTAGGGCCCTCACCCTTGGGGTCTTTCCTTCGCTTTGTTGAGTTGACTTGAAAGCATAATATCTATCATTTCATTATCCCAATTAAGGCCCAGCAAAAACCTTTCTTGGTTTCTGTCCATCCATTACTTATCTCCTACTAGCCATCTAGGGTATCTTCAAATTACCCACCTGCAAATCATATTCATTTGCAAATCTATGTATGGCCCAGATACGACACATATAATGTTTGGTTGAATGTAAGTATATCTCTTCCCTTCATTATTCGGAAGAGCCGGCTCCCACAAGGGATTATATGCAAGCTCTTATACCAACCATTCATTCATTTCACACATTATAATCATTCGAATACTAGTTTTTGGTTTTAAAAAATAATAAGAGGACTCTACTATTTAGATAAACCTTGTTACAGTTACGTAAAGTCGTATAGTATTGTAGGTTGAAATTCAAGAATCAATTCCAACTAGAATGATAAGAAGAGCACTGATGAAAGCTTTTGGCGCATAGACAAGGGTTCCACATGAGTGTGCGCATATATAGGGTTAGGCATATATGATGCAGTAATTCCATATGGCTGATCTCGATCCGTCCTCCTGCTTGGATCCGGTGGCGTTCATGAATTCAACTTTACGAGCTAATTGATTGAACAGTGGACAAGACTTAAATTGGTACTGAAATATAGTATGTTACATGACAGAACAAGCGGCATTTGGATTCTCATCACTGAAAATTTGAGGATGGTAATTATTAAGATGGTAATTGTAGTAGTCCATATCGTAATTGTAGGTTGATGGCCAGTAATATTCGTATGGTCTGCTGATGGGTTGGGTGATGATTGTGATGTTGCAATCAGGTCCGGGCTCTTGCTTATCTGATGCTTGGTTTTTCATCTTTGTATCAGAGTCTTGTCCTTTGTTATTCTCATCAGCTCCATCCTGTTTGTTCTCTTCAGCAGGGACTAGTATGGAAGCTTGCTTCCTCGTTCTCTTGTACACTTGTTTCACCAAAGCGCTCGGATCTGCGATTATACCCTGGACAATGACCTCATCCTTCCCCACATCTGTTTCCACTGACTCTATACCTTTCATCTTTTGGATACGCTTTCGCAGAATCTGAGCACAGGCTTCACAGTGCATATGAACTTGTAGCGTCACTCTTCTTAGAGGAGGAGGCTGCCAAAACTTTGTACTGGTGAAATCTATACTAAGAATTAATAGTTTCTTAGGAGGTTGTAATATTTTTACAACATTTTGTTTTCAGTTTTTGTATGAGTGTTGATGATGACATGTGTGCACCGTTTTCAATGAAGTGAAACGGCCGAAACAAATCTATTTAGTCTTTCGGTTTTGATGGAAAATCTAATTACAAAATACGAAGGAATAAAATGGATAAATACCTGATCGCTTTGGTGGTGGTTGTGATCTTTGGGTTGGGGAGGTTGGGGGTTGGGAATGGTGGGCATGGGCAAGGGAGAAACGATTTGGGCTTTAAGGCCGGTTTTCTTTTGAATCCTCTGGCACAGTTGGGCTGCCTCCACTGTTTTTCCAACTTTCACCACTACTCTATTCGCCTTGCGATCAACTCCTACATCCTCTACTCCTTCATTTACACCAAATATTCACTAATTGTATAAACATTCAAACTTACAAACAGTTATTTCAAAATTTAGTTCGTCTTAATTGGGAGGGTACCTGGAACAGCTCGAACGATTCTAATGACTTTCTTGGCACAAGCCTCGCAGTGCATATCAACTTGGAGGACAATATGATCATCTTCAACCTCCTTTTTTTCTCTTGATTGCTCTCAACACCATTATTTTCTACATTCTTTTCCTGTACGTCATTTGTATATATCATCATTAAAACAATTAGTGCAATATTAGAGGTAAGTAATTGGAACCTATGTATTCCATATAACACGATCGAATGCATAGATGGTTGAGTAATTAAGTAATTTAAAGGTTAAACAAACCTGTCCGTCTCCCATGGGTTGGGTCGGATAAACTTGTTAAGGCCAAGGAACTGAAACATACAATGTTGTAGAGGTTAAAACTGCAAAACAATCAACTCCATCCTTCTCCTAATTCCTAAATATGTATTATGTTTTAGTAACATGACGCAGGAATCAGAAAAGAATAATAAAAAGAAATGCATGCAATTGAGATTCCCTGTGGAGGTACATGCACGAGGGTATGAGACCACACGATGGAAAGCTCAATTTATGGTGGAAATTAGAGGAGCTAGGCTATATCACTCGTAAAGGATCTTTTGTTTTGGGTTAAAAATGAGAGGGAGAGGGAGGGGGACCAAATTTATGCATCACAAGAAGAGATATATATATATTATATATATATATATATATATATATATATATATATATATATGGAATGTAGTTGTAGTGCACATGAACCTTATCTATTGTTTGGGATCCAACACCTACACTTTGATTAATTAGCTCAACAAATTTAATGGTGCGCTCTAGCTAGCTATAAAGCCAAGCCAATTGGGGGACCGTTACGTTGCTCTTTCCTTTCTGTCTTCGTCAGCTCTGCTCTCATAACATTCGGGGATAGACACAGCCCAAATTTTGCTTTCACGGGCGGAATCTTTAAACAAGCATAGCCCATTTTCAGTAGACTGCAGCCCAACGTGCCACTTAGGCCTGCCAAGCGGCTAGTCAACTTTTGCTGCTAATATCACTCCATCACTCAGCCCGCCACTCTAATTATGATTGGTTCTCCACTTGTCCTTCCTATTTGCCAATTCATACTCCACATTCTACCTACTGAACGGATTATTCGGTTTAATTTTCAATTAATTTAATTTTAAATTGAAAAAATTTGGGTCATGTTTAATTTCAGGCTCCCTTGATTTTTGACATAATAATCTCATTCTGCAAACAAAATAAGTTTGGCAAAAAATTGTTCGCATGGGGTTCGGGTCAAATTCAATTTCAGTCAACTTCGGATTAGTTATTTGGAGTGTTGGTTTAGATATGGATTAAGGTCATTCGATTCCAGTCAATTTTTATCAATTCTAGTCTAAATCTAAGTGGATCCCACGAAACGAGACGACCAATAATATTAGCATAATGAATTGACACAAGTTGAATCATTAAAGTATGTGTCCAAGCGAATAAGATAGGCATATAATCATTTTTTTAATGGTAAATACCTCAATCCACTAAGCCCTATTTTAAAATATTTCAGTGAGGTGCAAAGGCCCCAAGAAAGGAGATGGATGCTAAATTATTCAAGGCAAGCTTACCCATAAGCTCACAATTTTCTTACAGAAAAAATGTATAACAACATATTTTCCGATCAAATTAAAGCATTTATTGTACAGTACGAAGAGAAGAGTCATTAGAATGCAAACTTTTTGATCCATTAGAATATTACAGTCATAAAATGCTAAGAGAAAACATTAGAAAGTACGAGAAAAATCTATCCCCAAAAAAAACCAAAAAGGTAGGTGAGAAAGGGCAGCATTAATGAGGATTAGGAGGCAAACTGGATGAGTAAATAGTAGTGATGATATTGGTGTGAAGTTAGAGAAAGGCTGACAGGGAGTTTGAGTTTTGGCAGCGTCGGTGGCGTGGAGGGAGATTAGAAGGAAGAGGGTGAGGTGAGGTCAGGTGTTTGGCATTTCTGACGACATTTGGGCCCCGCAAGTGACCTGACAATCACTTTCTATTGTAATAAATGATCGCTGTGAATGAAAATGATTTCTGGGAAATCAAATTAAATGATAAAGATAGATAATGGTGATTCTCAAAGTGATGGATGAGCATACATACGTATTTCCAAGGTAGATGTAGGCGACGCAAGGGGCAGCTTCAAAGCTGCCCATGTGGCTCTCTCTGGGTTATGTTGTCAGGAATGACCCAGCCAGCAGGCCCCTGTATGTCCTTTCCCATTTAATCGCCCCTTGTCTTCACTTAGCAGTCTAAGCTTTTCTTTATTGATAATAATTTCATTTTTTTGTAAAAAATAGTATGTAATGAGGTTGTGTAGGATTGCTTTGTTATTATTGGACAATACGAGTAAGGGAAAAAGTGTATACCAAACCAACTATAACTAATATTCTTCTTTTTCAGAAATATATACATATGTAAATACTCTACAAGTAGTCTAATTATTAGAAGGAATGATGGAGATAGTGGACAAATCATGAATATCACGAATTGAATATTAATTATTAATCATACAAGAGGGAAGAAGTGAATACATATAAGAATAAGAAGAAATTATTAGTCGAGAGGTGAGTGGCCATCCTATTCCCAATCTCTCCATTCATGTTTGATCTCGGGTAGACACAAATTTATCAAGTTTGAGAATTTGTGTGTTGTGGTTATAATTATACTTGGCATCCCTCTTCCCGACCTCGTTAAGTCCGTTGGGTTTTCTCACGAGATAGGAGTCCAATAGATGGTTCCGCTTATCCTTGAAAAAAAAAAAGAAATTATTAAAATGTGGGAATGGAAAGGATCAAGTATGAGGAGGAGGATTTAGGTTGAAGAGTAAAATAAAGATGAGTAAGAGATTAAAAAAAGGCAAGCGCATGGATAAAATTCAGCATTATAATTAATTAATGAATTGTGGTGATATTGGAGAGTTAATTATACATTTAAAATATATATTTATTATATTTATATTAATAAATAATTAAATAAATACATAAAATTTAAAATAAAATATGAATAAACAAGGGCCCACCGTCCTTTCCTTTCCTTTCCTTTCCTTTGATTAGCAGTCATCATCCGATCCGAACCCGACAAGGTTGCTGATGAGGCAGCCATCAATTTCAACGCCCGCTATTACGTGTCCTTCCCTCATTGGCTATAAGGCTATTTCATTTTTTTTTCCTCGGTTGGTGCAATATGCCAATGCTTGAGTTGTAAATTTCCTCGTCTCATTCTCATTCTCATTCTCTCCCTCCTTTTCTCTATTCATTCAATCAATCAATTCATGATTACCAGCTTGGAATTTCTTAGCATCCTCTCCCTCCGCATCACTTGAAATATTAGTCCAATCAGTCTGTACGTACCAGTTTCAGATCCGATCCCCCTCCCCCTCTTCTTCTCTTTCAAGAATTCATTTGTTCTGATCATCAGCATCGCCTGCAATCATGGGACATTGCTGTGGGGAGCAGAAGGTATCTCTCTTCCCTCCTACTTTTGTTGATCCACCTTTTACATATACTTTTTATTCTCCCTTTCTCTCTTTTTCATGTATACATATTTAGAACCTCCTCTTTTTATAGTTATCACTTTATTTAAATTAACGACTACTATTATATGCGTAGATTTTGTACCACAATGTAGTATACATATGAATAGTCGAATGAAGATTGATTATGAATTAATATTGTATGATTGACAGGTTACAGTAATGGTATTGGAGGTTGATCTTCAGTGTATTCAATGCTACAAGAAGGTTAAAAGACTTCTCTGCAAATTCCCACGTATGTCTCTGGCTAATTTGATTTCTTCATCCTCAGCCCCTGCCCTTTTTCTTTGGTCCATTTAGTCTCAGTGCATAGTATTTCTCATCTTATATTTGATTATTAGTGAAGAAAACAGTAGTGTTTCCAAAGCATTACATTTAGATAGTGATCGATGATTGATCAAATAAAGGAAATAATAAAAAGCTAAGCATATGTGGTGGGACGATTGAGATTAAGATTAAGACGGGAATTCTAAGTGTGTGATTGCATTGTTTTGATGGCAATAGAAATACGAAACCAGGTGTACGATGAGAAGCATAACACGGTGACCATCACGGTGGTGTGCTGCAGCCCGGAGAGGATCCGGGACAAGCTCTGCTCCAAGGGTGGCAAGTCCATCAAGAGCATTACTATTAAGGAGCCCAAGAAGCCTGATCCCGAACCCAAGCCCCAGGAAAAGACTAAGCCCGATAAACCCAAGGCAACACCCCTGAGAAACCTGCTCCTGCTCCTCAACCAGAAGCCCCTGCCCCAGCCCCAGCCGAGCTCCAGAAACCTGCACCTCCTCCTCTACCAGAAGCCCCTGCCCCTGCCCCTGTTCAAGAAAAACCCCCGAAAAGATCCAGAAGAACGGCTCTAAGAACGGATCCAAAAGCGGGTCTAAAAACGGGTCGAAGAACGGGTCCAAAGGAGAAGCTGCCCCTCCAGCTGCAGAGTCGAAGCCAGCGAAACCAGTGGAGCAAGCACCACCCCCACCCAAGCAAACAGAGACGGCAGCAGCACCACCACCCAAGCAAGCAGACCCCCAGCACCAAAGCCAGTGGAGTTCATTCCGTCTCACCCGCCGCCTGAGGCGATCCCGGTGGCTGTATGCTGTGTACCCTGCTACCAAGGAGTACCCGGAGGGCCGTGCTATCAGGGCGGGTATGGGCCTCCTAGTTATGGATATCCTTACAATTACGGGCACCCCCATACCAAGCCGGGTACTACCCATGTGGAAGCAATTATTTCAGCGAGGAGAACCCATCGGCTTGTTCTGTCATGTGAACATGATCCTCGTCATCCGCTCCTCCTTATAATTAGCTTCATTGGCGCTGAACCCGTTCTCTCTTAATTTTTTGTTTTATTTTATAATTGTCCTGTAATTGCACATGAATGTTCAACATACTACATTAGTTTATGATGAGTTTAAAGCTATACAAAGTACGTATGTTATACTCTATATATATAACACATTACGTACTTTAAAAAGAAGGTAATAAAGTGAGTTGGCAATGTTATAAGTGCACAGACATTATTATCAAATGATCCAACTTTTGTTCCAGATTGCGTTTCTCATCCATCCGTCTCTCTTTTGTTTTCTTCCTTTCCTTTCCCCTCACAAAAACATCACCATATGGATGGAGTCTTGCTATGTTTGGACCCATTTATTATAACTTTTTCATTGCCCTGTGAAAAGGAATTTCTTGGTGCCCAACTTTCAGCTTATCTTCATCTCCTTTTCACTTTTCACTTGTGATAGAATAGTGCCCTGTAATTAACTATTGAATATTTGAAATATAATAATTACAACAAGATTAAAGTCACCAAGAAAATAATAATTGTCCAATTTTGATAACGTATGAGAGCAACGAGCATGTAAATTACCGTAAAATAATTAGAAAAAAAGGGAGGCAAATAAATGACGTGCCTAACTTTCGTTGAATATTGATAAAGCTGTGGGGAAAGGGTTATCAATTTTACGACTCTTGCTTCTCCAATCCAATGAGTTAATCGTAATAATAGTGGTGTGTACAACTTGTTAATATCGATCTTTTTTTTTATTAAGAACGAATTGTGTAAGGGACCAAACTAAAAAGAATAGCTAATCTAGTCTAGAAGAAAGTTTACGTTCGAGAACCAACTCAACCAAAAGCTTAAGTTTAATGGTTGAAGGCCGGGAATAGGTTTATACTCCAACACACCCCTCACGCGAATGCCCTTTGGGCTTGAAGCGTGGAAGCAACAAAGGCTCCTCCTTACCTAGTGCAATAATTAATATGGAGGCTGCTGAGATTCGAACCCGAGACCTCTCGGCTCGAAAGGTTACGATACTATGTTAAAGAACCAACTCAACCAAAAGCTTAAACTTAATGGTTGAAGACTAGGGAATAGGTTTATACTCTAACAGTTTCAAATAGTAAATGAAGAGGCACTTTTTAATTAGTGATACCGCATCATGAGGTTGGCGATTATAAATGTCTTATGTTCAAGAGGTTTTTATTAAGTGTTTGGTGCGTTACCATGAATTTATATGATAGATGATGAGATACAAAAAAGAGAAAGGGATAGAAAGGCTAAAAGGCCGAGAGAAGAGGCAGTAGTAGCAACAAACGGGGGTTAGGTCATTGTCGTTTTGATTGGGAAAGCAGCAAAGTAGTAGTCGGTGAGGTGAGGAGGTCCAGCTTGGTTTTTGGAGCCATACGTTGGTTGCTCTTCTCCAATCCGATATTCACTTCACTCCCCAATTTTCTTGCCCCATCTCTTTTGGAAATTCCAACGACTTTTCAGCCACTCCACCTCCAACACCACACAATACATGCATGTACTTTGATTCCATCTCTGATCACCGAATACGTTTATGAAAAAAAAAAACTTATAAATTACATAAAATCACCCAATAATATACGATTTTCATTAGATATAAAATTGCAGATACAATTTTTCTTTTACAACAAAGTTGATATGTTAGAATGTGGATGTAAGGGATCATCTATGTACTTTGATGTGGAGAAAAAATCGGCTTCATGGATACAGAATAATAGTGTGTCTTTTACAAATTTATATATCAAATTAGGTAAGATTTTAGATTATATACATACGGATATTAATTATGTTTTTCCTACAGATTTTTTTAAGCAATCTCATGCATTTAGGTTTCGTAATTAGTTCTTTGGATACCAAAAAACTACCTTCTTATGTATGTGCATGTTACACTTGTAAAATTAGGTAATTTTATCGCAAGACAAGATACATAAATACGTTATAATATTAAAAGTTTTCATATCTGAGTATACTTTTTTTTTATATATTTAAATATCTAATAAAACTTAAAAAATATATTTGTGGATATCCACCTTAACAATTAAGCTTATCTATACACTATATAATGCCAATCTTTTCAAATTTTAAAATGTTGCAACCAGAGTCAATTAAGGAGTTTCGTCCAATAAAAAAATAAATAATTTATCATTTAAAAAAATAAGTTTCCACTCATCTATGGACTCTAATAATAATAATAATGATAATAATAATGATAATAATAATAATAATAATAATAATAATAATAATAATAATAATAATAATAATAATCATCATCATAATAATCATAATGATCTATACTATATATAATAGCAATCTTTTCAAAAAGACATGGCGGTCACGTGAGTGAATTTAGGAGTTTCGTCCAATAAGAAAATAATAATTTATCATTGAAAAAAATAGGTTTTCACTCATATATGGACTCTTTTTTACTCCATAATAATAATAATAATAATAATAATAATAATAATAATAATAATAATAATAATAATAATAATAATAATAATAATAATAATAATTTTTCAGAAAAATTAAACAAAATTAAAAATAATAAAATAAAAACATAATCTTAAATAAAAAGTAAAACAAATAATAAAATGAACTAAATAAAAAAAAATTAATTAAATTTCCAAAATATTAAACTATGTTTTGGACCTAACAACCTAAAATCTAAAGTAAAATTAAAAACTAAATTTATAAATTTATTAAATTAAAAACATGCTTGAACCTAAATTAGTAAATAAGTTTAAAAAATTATCAAATTATTTATATATTATAAAATTATCTAATCATAATATAAAAATTAAATAATAATTAATCATCCTAATTAATTCATAAAAATATATAACAGAAAATATAAACAAAACTAAGTAGAAAATTAATAAATAACAAATATACAAAATTATATAACAAATTAAATCAAAAATCTGAAAAAATATAAAAGTAACCTAAAATCCAAAAATATTTTTTTATAGTTTTCCAGAAAAATTAAATAGAATTAAAAATAATAAAATAAAAATATAATCTTAAACATAAAGTAAAACAAATAATAAACTGCACTAAGTAAATGAGAAATTAAATAATTAAATTACCAGAATATTAAAATTATTTTTTGGACCTGAATATATCCTAAACACCTAAAATCAAAATGAAAAAAACTAAATTTAATACTAATAGATTAAAAAGACTCTAACTAAACCCTATAATAATATAAAAATAAAATTAACCGAAGAAGAATAATTTTATTCTAACTTCTAACAAACTGACTAAAAAATAACAAAAACGAAGAGAAAATTAATTTGAAAATTAAAATATATTACATCATAAAATAAAATTAATATATATATTTATGTATTTATTTATTTAGGGTTTGGTTTGTATATTAGCTCTCATTTATTTTTATGTATATTGATATGCAATATTATTTTGGGCCTAAAATATAATAATTTTGTCTAATATTATTAATTTTTCATTGTTAATGATGTTTTTTGACTTGGTGCCATAAAATTGTATTAGTTCAAAATATATTTATTATAAGATTTTTAAAATTAAAATCAATAGGAGCAGATTATGAAAATAATATTTAATTATTTAATTATCCGAGGAAGTAATTTGGTTATTACATTCATCCTATGTAAGAATGATTTAATAAACCTTAAGAAATCATAAATTAATATAATAAAAATGTAACAACTATATATATACTTGATATTAATAATTAAAAATGCCTACAAGATAGAAAGTTATGATTCAAATATATTGTGGAATAAAACGTAATGAATAAAAAGTTAGAAATTATATTGATTCGGATCGTAATCTGTGGACTTTAAGTTTTTAATTTGTTATGTTTAAAGGATTGCAAACTTAATATGCCAACTTCTATTAGGCCCATATGACTTCGAATAAATTCATTTGTCTCAAAATTTTTGCACAACATACGGATCATTTTTTTTGTTACAAATACAATTTATTTTAGTTTCTTCCTAACATGTCTATCTCGTGACTTATTATTGATAAACATATTTAAATCATATCTTTTAATATTGTAAGTTTTCTAAATTATTAAAAGAAGAGTATTTGCCATCAAACATCAATTGTATCAATATTTTTGCCCCATTGATTCACTACTAAAATCGCGATTAATTTTCAATATAAGTACAAAACATAGATGATTTTATTAACCTATACCGCGAATTGACCTATCATGCCCTTTATTATGATACAAATTACCTATTATTGTTAAATATATTTGGATCACTTCTATTATATAATATTTTTCACTATTAATCTCAGTATAAGTAGTCATTATATGTTTAACTATCTTTGTGTGCATAAGTAGGTAAGAATGGATAAATCATTATATTCACTTTATAATTTAAAAAAATTATATCTCATTATGGGTATATCTATACTTTTTAAGAGTTTGTGTAATATTTAAGTCAATGATGTTTTAGTAGGTTGGTTGCATATAAATATTTATCTAGGCGTCTATTAAATTAAATTAGTATTAACTTTGTAGAGAGTTATGAGTTATAATAGTTTGATATTCTTTTATTGATTTGATGTACTTTGTATTGTAATATTAATTCGTGACATAATGATATTTATTGTCATCTATAGGTTATATATATAACTCAATATCTACCAATCATATATTATTCCTTTTCCTACTAATATTTACCTTTTGATACCCAAACATATTGTCCCTCTATTTCTATAATCGTATAAGTTAGGATTATTTAAATTGTTTGATTCTTAAAGGGACTTGGCTTCTTAATATTCCAAATCACGAGTATCATCTTAAAACCTTGATGATATTTTTTAATATTTTTAATTTATTATTTTAGATTATTTATTTATTCTTTTAAAATTTAGAATGATTGTAAGATGAATGTGTGTATGGCTCTAATGATTTTTATGTGTTGGGTTCGATAACTTTGATGAGTCACGAAAGCGTTTTCGCTATGAGGGGATAATATGTACAAGAATGTTGTTGAAAGTGAAATCATTCAATAAAATCAAATGATCGAGAAAAGAAACTCATAAGTACAATATTGCTCAGTACTTGTACAATATTGCTCCGTACTTTAACAATTTCTTAAGTTATGCATTATATAACATTGTTCAGTACATAGCACGGGTCTACACTAGTATCTCATAGAAACAATCCTTTTTAAACTGAAACAATGTGTGTTCACCTTTACATTTTATTTAATTTAAACTAATATTAACAAAAGCTATAGTACTATGTATTGAGACCGCATAGCGCAGTGGATTAGCGCGTTTGACTTCGGATCAAAAGGTCGTGGGTTCGACTCCCACTGTGGTCGTCTCTTTTTAATTCGGGCAAGAGCGGGCTGGGCTGGGCTGTAGTTCTCCAGACTACAAAATTTAACCGCAGGCTCATTATGGGCTTTAGAAACTACACCGCTTTCGCCATTTACTTGCCGATTTGCCATCATAATACTTTTTTTTCTTTCCTCAAACCAAACAAATAATGTTCGAAAGATGCATCCAACATTTTTAAAGAAAAATTTCTTCCCTCTTTCTTTACCCTAAGGACCTATTTAAAATGGCTGTTAAATAAGATATTATAACTGTTATTAATTAAACACATTAAAATGAGCTAAAATAATTGGCTGTTATGAGTTGAAATAGTTAGTTATTATAGGTGAAATGAAGTAAAGTGATTATTTATTATAATTGTGATAGTTGGAATGAGCTAAAAATTATTATAAATGCTGATTTAAATGTCATTTGAACTGGCCCTCAAAGATCTTAAAAACCCATATAAGTTTGTTTGATGTCGGATCTCATATTAATCTATAACTTCTTTCTTATATGCTATATCAATTGGCTAATAATAACTCCTTATAAGATGGTTTCACATAAAAATCTATAATAATTGTATTTATTCCACGAGCTTGGAATTCGGATACAAGTATCGGTATACAATACAAGTACCACTTATTAGGGCGAAAGTAATGAAGGTACAAGTTTGAATCTTATCTATGTTGACATGGTAGACACATGTTTTTGGTGGTATATGGGTGAGATTGAGCAATGGTAATGGGCTTTACTAGAGCAGAGCTGCCTAAATCGAATTATGAATTAGATGTGAATGTGAATGGACTCAGTATCAAAGGGGTGGATTCTTTTTCAGCCCAATAACAACGCCATATGCAAATAAAGCCTTGATTCATTCCCACATCGATCTGCCAATGCCAATGGCAGCTTCTCTCTGCTCAGAACACACAGCCGTAGCTCAGCTCTTGACTTGATAAGGCAACTCAATTTTGCACTGCACAGAGAGAGAGAGAGAGAGAGAGTGAGAGAGACTGAGCGAGTAATGGCACAGCATCTCTGCACTTCGCCATCACCGCTCTGTGACTACCAGACCTCCTCGAAATTTCTCCACCTCTCCCGCTTCTCTCCTTCTCCTCCCGTCACCACCGCTACCAGCTTACGCCTTCCCACTTCCAAGTCGAATTCTCTCACCTCATCCTCCAGGCTCCTCGTCAAGAGCTCTCAGAGCTCGGTACAGGACCCCATCGACCAAAGAATTCAATTGCACGCCGATTCTCCCAACCCAGACGGGAAAAAGGTCTCTTCTCCTAAAAGCTATGTTTGGGTGAACCCCAACAGCCCCAGAGCGTCGCAGCTCCGCAAGCAATCCTACGACTCCAGGTACTCCTCTCTCGTTGACATTGCTCGGGCTTTAGATTCTTGCGTTGCCACTCATGAACATGTCTCCAAGGTCTTGGTTAGTTTGGGGAATGATGTGGTAGAGCAGGACGCTGTTGTCGTTCTCAACAACATGACCAACCCAGAAACCGCTTTGTTGACTCTCAAATACTTTCAGGATAATCTCAAATTAGCCAAAGAAGTTGTCTTGTATAATGTCACCATGAAGGTTTTGAGGAAGCGTAGGGATTTGGATAGAGCACAGAAACTGTTCGACGAAATGCTCCAGAGAGGAGTCAAGCCTGATAATGTTACCTTTTCTACTATTATTAGCTGCTGTAGGATCTGCAACATGCCTGAAAAAGCAGTGGAATGGTTTGAAAAGATGCCCGCTTTTGGGTGCAACCCCGATGATGTTACTTATTCTGCTATGATCGATGCGTATGGAAAGGCGGGGAATGTAGATAGGGCCTTAGGTTTATATGATCGTGCGAGGACGGAGAGGTGGTGGATTGATGCTGTCACCTTTTCCACTCTCATCAAAATTTATGGAAAGACTGGTAACTTTGATGGATGTTTGAACGTGTACGAGGAGATGAAGGCGCTTGGAGTCAAGCCTAACTTGGTTATTTATAACACTTTGTTGGATGCCATGGGAAGGGCTAAAAGGCCTTGGCAAGCTAAGAATATCTACAAAGACATGACTAGCAATGGCATTGCTCCAAGTTGGGGACGTACGCTGCTCTTTTGCGAGCCTTTTGCCGGGCACGTTATGCTGAAGATGCCATCGAGGTATATAAAGAAATGAAAGAGAAGGGATTCGAATTTAACGTTATCCTTTACAACACGCTGTTAGCAACGTGTGCTGATGTAGGATATGTTGACGAAGCTGTCCAAATCTATCAAGGTATGAAAAGTTCTGGAACTTGCACCCCAGACAGCTGGACATTTTCGTCCATGATCACCATATATTCGTGCAGTGGGCAAGTTAAGGAGGCTGAGGGTGTGCTTGGTGAGATGGTAGAAGCTGGTTTTGAGCCTAACATTTTTGTCCTCACCTCGCTTATACAATGCTATGGGAAGGCGAGTCGTACTGATGATGTAGTGAGGACATTCAATAGGGTTTTAGAATTGGGTATAACTCCTGATGACAGGTTTTGTGGCTGTCTTCTAAATGTCATGACACAGACATCAAAAGAAGAACTGATTAAGCTTGTAGAGTGTGTCGAGAAGGCAAATCAGAAGCTTGGTGATGTGGTTAAAATTTTATTGGAGGGGAGAAAAGTGAGGGGCAGTTTAAGGAGCAGCCTCTGAACTCTTTGATATAATAGGTACTGATGTTAAGAAGGCTTACTGCAATTGCTTGATTGATCTATGTGTCAACCTTAATTTGTTGGACAGAGCTTGTGAGCTGTTGGACCTTGGTCTCATGTCCCGGATATACACTGATATACAGTCCAAAACTCCCACTCAGTGGTCTTTGCACTTGAAATCCCTGTCGCTTGGAGCAGCTTTGACTTCATTACATGTTTGGATGAATGACTTGACGAAGGCTGTAGAAGGTGGAGAGGAACTTCCTCCTGTACTTGGAATTAACACAGGACATGGAAAGCACAAGTACTCTGAGAAAGGATTGGCAGGTGTGTTTGAGGCACATTTGAAGGAACTTAATGCACCATTCCATGAGGCTCCTGATAAGGCCGGCTGGTTTCTAACCACAAAAGATGCTGCAAAGTCATGGTTAGAGTCACGAAAGTCGCCGGAGCTAGCTTTTGATTAGACCTTGAATGCATTTACCGACATCATTATAGAAATTTATCATCCATGGTTGTCTCGTATCATAGTAAGTGCTCTTTGTTGTAGCCTTTTATTTTTCTTATATTAAGTCTGTCAACATAGAGCTATCTTTGTACTCCCTCAGTGACAATTCTTCAAAAGTTTTTATGTGGCCGTAGCTACCCTTGTTTATTTTACTTGTAATTTTTTGTTTTTTGACTATTGATAATGCAGTGCTTCCATGTGCTCCCATTCATACTAAAACATGTCAACTTTTTTTATCATTATAGTATGTCAGTATAAATGTCCTGCGATTACATGAACTGTAAAGTTGCTACTCATAGAATGAGGGTTTTCTAACTAGGGAGGACTGCTTAGAAAATATCATAGTGGTGCTTCTGTTTTGGGCATGAAGTGACATTCTGTCAGGTTGAGAAATTACCAAACAAAATTTGAGGACGTGACTAAACATTGCTTTGTTGAGAGTTGCTGGAAAAGAAGGCTAAGAAAGAAGATAATTAACATGCACCTTGAGGTTGGATAGCATATAATTTGTTATTGCCTATGCTGTGTTCGCCATAGTAAGGGTATTTTCATTGAACTGTGTCATTCCATTAAATATGTTATTTTAAATGACCACCATTCCTCCAACCACGTAGGATATGACTTGGTGATCTTCTAGCAGTATGGACAATAAGAAAGTGGACTAATTTCTATTGAACAAATCGCGGGGTATTTGTTATGATAGTTTTTTCTAGCTCTTCACTGAGAAGTAATCCCCGTTCATTGAGAGTTTAAATTTGTTTCCTAGCCCGAAGGTACATCTCAAGACTTGAGTATACCATGTTAGTCAGCTTGACTGTAAGGTGTAAGAAGTTGTAAGCAATTGTAAGGACTGGAAGATAGTTGTAATTTTAGCTGTAAAAAGGTGTAACGAGTTATACTCAATTGTAACTTGTAAGAATTGTAAGAAGTTGCTAGGAAATGTAAGGAAATGTAAGGAGTTGGAAGTTAAAACCAAAATGAATAAAGCCTTAGCCTTTGATTTCAGAAACACTAGGATTTTTGAATCCAAGTCGAATGTCTGATCCTATGTTAAATAAGAACCCATGCTAATCATAGGAGTTCCTCTAAAATTAAAATCTGCTGTTCTTCCACAAAATTCAAATAACCACCATGACTAACATATGTCATATCTTGAGGATTTTATGTTGCAAGCACTCAAGCAATCTTTGATACTTACCTTAACGATAATAGAAACATTTCGTAGGTTGGCTGGCTGACAACAACAGTGCCTAATGCGCATACTCCCTTTAGCAAGATGTGAGGAGTTCACGATTCATGCAAACGAGTGACTTCAATGGCCTTTTATGTGAACTAGTGGTGATTTATTTAGTTTGTAGCTTTTGTTCTTGATGCAAGTATTTTGGTTGAATGTCATGATGTAAGTATGGTTGGTCTTGTTTTTACTGCTGTTGGGAGGTCATTTCTCTAAACTGGAACCATCTGTCTGGTGAAGGCAGAAATATTTAAGGGACCACTAAGAACAGGAATGAGTTGAAGTCAGGTTTCTAGAAAGCTAAAGATGAGGCTCGCTTTTCTGTTGCAATATCATATTATCCAAGTTCGCGAGAGAGATAGATGTATCATGATATTGGGTGGAACTTTGAGGAGCGCTTGGAAGTTTAACTCAGTCCCAGCCACTTGCTGAACTAGGTTTGGAATGGCTCAAAGCATTTCTTGGTTGAACGTCTTGTTTGAGGAGCAATATTACCTAACGAGTTAAACGACTATTCCAGAGGCTTTTAAGATGAATTATGAGTAGTAATCTTGTTGTCCATTGCAGTTGTTGAATAGGATAATGAGCAAACACGGAACTGGATAGAAGAAGAATGATTCTTTTATAGATTGGTATAAATGCTATAGACTGGATAAAATGAGAATGGGAATTTGTGTCTTTCAGTTTTGAATCAGTCACACTTGGAAGCTATTTTTCTTTCCAACTGCATGTGTTGGACGCATGGTGATGGTTATTACTGTACACATTGGACATGGCTATATAGCAAAGGAAACACCTTAGGAAATTGCCAATAGTTATGTAGCGCAGTATGTTCTATGAGCCCTTAATGTTGGTTTGCAGATAATTTTGTAGTTTTAGGAAACAAATTTTTGCAATTTTTTTGGGTCATTTGGAATTGGTGCCTCTGTTTGCAAAGGGTAGGACCGTCTAGATTTAGATCTCCATAGACTCAGCTTATGCGGGACCCACATTGGGCTGTGGTGGTGTTAACTAAACAAAATTTCTGCAATCCAGATGCAGAGTGTGAAAGGCATTTGTAAACAACTTGAGCATAAGGTGGACTAGCCTATATTTTAGTCTCACCTGGAAAGAGCTTCGACATTAACATATAATTTATCCTTGGAACGTGCAAGCGCACATGAGCTGTTTTGACCTTTCCCTTGTTGTAGAATGTTAGAAATTAATATTCTTAACAGTTGGGTTGCCTGCACGTTTTGCCGCCAAACAACTTAATAAACGATAGTTTAGTCTATATAATTGTGCTGCGTGGTGCTTCCTGTTCTCTATCATTCATTTTCCGCCAAAATAGCCACCATGGGAAACTGCATCCATGTTATTTTGGGTCATAAGGGCCAAATTAGCTCTTACCAGAAACAAGAATTCGAGAATCAGAAGTATTATGCTAAGGTCCATCCCATTCCGGCTCTCCTGCCATTGCCTCCAGACGGCAAAATACAATCAGGGGACTCGTTGAATCAGGCAGCAAACCCTGTTCAGCTTTTAACCCCCCAAGTCCTCCAAAGATGTCGGTAGATGATCTTCCTAAAAGAAGAACTGTGAAGGTTGTTGTAACAAAGAAACAATTAGAGGAGTTGCTAAAGAATATGAAGGAGCTGGAGGCCACAGGAACAACTGTGCACTTTGCCGATAGTTTCTGGGAGAAGGAAAGAAATGCCAGGTGCCGGTGGCGCCCATCTTTAGCTACTATTCCAGAATAGACCTTTGTGTGCCGTATAAGTAAGGATTTTGTACGCATCATTGCTTATCTTTTTTCCCTCTTTTTATTTGTAATAGAGTGTCAGCCAGTCTGCAACCCAATTTTCCAGGGAATGCTGTACATTTTGCACAACTTTATGCTAGAATGTCAGGAAAATGCGAGGTGTTTCCATGGCTAATACGTATTCTCGATTTTGATGGTCTAAGACCATTTCGTATTTCCTTCATGGCTCCCATTGTCTTACTTGATTCATTGGTTTGGAATTGCCTGGCATATGTTTGTTTATTCTGGGCTGGTGGTGTTGCTAGATCATGAAGACATAAGGAGGATCAATGTTAAGGACAAATTCTTTAGTCTTGGAAAAGTACAAAATAAAAAATGAGGCAATTGAATCATGACATGTATTTTCTGATGAAATATGTCTCCAAAAGTTTGAAACACTCAATATCAACTCAATCACATTATTTTCACACTCCTCGTCTCCACAATGATTAGGAATATTATTGTAAAGCTAGCTTCCGTCACTACTTACTCGCAAAACATTCTGCACATAGCTGTACACACTGAAAATTTGTACAAGAGAATCGCCATGTTTAGGAGGGGAAAAATGAAAAAATTGTTCAAGTTGAGAGTAATTGTTCCCAGTTTTGAGCACATCCTTACGAGGATTTTGTAACCCTGCAGCACAATCAGAGGATTGCACAAGTTGATGATAAACATTTTAATTGGCATTTACGGGAACTTTTTTAAAAAAGAAGAAAGGATGAATTCAAGACCTTTTCAGGAAAGTCTTGGCCCACGGTTTCTTGTCTTCTCTGGCAGGTGATGCCGTCGCCTTTTGCCCAGCTGCTGACATTTCTTTCTTTACTTTTCTTGCTTCAACTTCTATGGCTTTGTTCAGTGCTTCAATCTTCTTCAGGAGTATCTGACAAGCATTTTTGGCTAATATAGAGTATTTGCTTTTACAATGACTACAAAATACATGAATTCCCACTCAGCAAAAGCTTACCTTGATTTCTTCTTCTTTGGCCTTCAAGTTATCATCCTTTCCCTGGCAAACCTTCCTCAAACTAATTACTTCTTTTTGAAGCCTGTCATACAAGAATCCTGAAACCATATCGTCACCCTCCATTTCCTTGGTTTTTGATTCCCCTTGAGCTGTATTTGCCATCAACTTTGAGTTCTCCTTCCCACGATGACCTGCGTCAATGCTTCTATACACCTGTAAACTTTTTTGGACTACATTTTGTCCTGTGATATGCTTATCCCGCTTTAAGCTGTCCTCCAGAGTCTTTAGCCTCAGCTTGAATTTGTCCTAAGGTTATATCATTCAGTCAGTTGGCTGGATTAGTGATTCTCGAGTCTAGATATATAACCTGAGTAGGTGAATCAAGAGAAAAACATTCACTTTAAGCTGTGCTTCTGCCTTCGCCGTTCTTTCTGCTACAGCTAGCTTATCTTTCAGGCGCTGCATCTCTGCCTGCAAATCACATCAAGCGATTGCATAACTGAAAATGCTACCCTGGTATCATTTGTGAAATGGTTTTACAGTCAACAGAAGTTGCACATATAGATACCTGTAATAGTCTACGCTGTTCAAGCCATTGCTTGACAGGCATAACTTTATCATTCTCATCTTTCCATTCATTAGCCAACACAGTTGCCACTCTATTAGCTGACACTTTAGCCCTTGCAAGTTCCCTCTCTAGAGTCCTCTTCTCCTCCTAAAGTATGGGAGCTTCTTAGTTTTATGAACTAGAGAAGCTTTAAGGTGCTCAGTCAAAGGAGAGACGTTACCTTGAGCTCAGAAATTTGGCGTTGAAAGTCACGAACAACATTAGCAGCAGCCCCACCAGCCAGAACAGCCTCCTCAAGTTCCTGGATGGTCTCGCTGAGCTTTTCAACCTCTAAGATTTTCTGACGGTTGGTCTTCTCAAGGATTCTATTCTCCTCTTCGCAGATTTCTATCTGTCTCTTTAACTCCAGGTTTTGGTTCTGTATCTCCTCAACTATCAAAGCCCTCTCAAGGGCACTCCTCAGGATCTTCTCTGTTTCAAGCAGAGCCGTTTCCTTGGACTTGGTGAGCCGTTCCAAAGCCTTGTTATCTTCCCGCAGAGCTGCAATCTTTAAAAGAGTATATATATTTTTTTAAAAAAATCCATGGATATTCAATAAACATAACGAATGATAGGCGGGAAACAAAAATTTGTGATACCTCAGCTTTGTATATTTTGATGTCAGCTTCGAGAGGGGCAATGATGGCTTCAACTGGGAGAGGATCATCGTCCTTTTGGTTCTCGTGCAGCCTTCTGAGAGCTGCTTCAGCTGCAAACTGGGCAGCCAAAGCATCTTTTTTCTCTTCAGCTAGTTTCTTGATTTCAAGATTCTGCATTCAATGATCAATTTCAGAACATACTCAGTGTCTCTCTCTTGAATTGATTCTTTGCAGTTGGTTCAATAGTAAAGGACTAGAAGTACTCAAAAATTGAAGCCTATACCTTCTGTTGAAGGACTTTCTCTGTGATTCTCAAATTCTCATCAAGTTTGTCATTTTTGGTTTTAAGCTGCAGAAAGCCAAAAGCGTTTGCACACAATTCAGAGGATTAGCTCAGAGCATAATCTGAAGCAAAGGCTTTCACATGGAAATGATCGAGACTTATTATTTACCTCTTGAAGAGCCTTCTCCTTGAGGGCTTCGGTTGCTCGGAGCGCCTTGACCTCACTTTGTGCTGCTCCTAGCTCATTATCTTTCTCTGTTAAAAACAAAAAAGGAGGGTAAAAACAAGGGGTAGACATCAGTTACTTTGGCATTAGAAAACGTTTTAATCTACAATGACTATTACAAGAGTAGCATGATGTGGAGCCAACAAGGTAATCAGGTTAGATGAGATATCAAGTCATGCTCATGCTCATGCTCATCCTCGTAAAATCACGCTATGAAGGAGCCACTATACCTAACCTAACTCATATGGACTTTCAAAGGCATCATAGTGGTTTTGCGTTAACATGGTAGTGGGCCTTAAAATGTAGGTCCAGAGTTCTGTAATTTAAAATACCATAAGTTTGAAATATTAAAGTCCGTAAACTTTTTCAACTAAGATAACAACCAATCTAGTTTTTTATAAACTCGTATTTAGTGTAAACAATAAATTTCACATAAGAAGAACAAACATTTTTTTCTTTTTACATCATTTATGTATTATAGACAAGAATATATTTCTGAATGAGGTGTAGAAAGGGCAATTAAGTCGAGTAGAAGCAAGCATATAGAATGAAGTAAAAAGGGAAGAAGAGACCTTTAAGGAGATTTTGCAAACGAGTAAGCTCCAAGACAAAAGGGTCGGGTTGAGGCAGAGGAAAGAGAGAATTGATATCTTGCTCAATGTCATGCACTTGTATGCCCAACATTTTTCTTGTTGTCTATGTGGTGTTGTGTTGTTGAATATGTATATATAGTTGCAGTGAAGGAACTGAGGGTGGTTGTGGTTGATGAACTTAGACAAAGGAAAAATGCTGCGCCGAGTGAGTTGTGAAGTGTGAAACGCGGAAGGGAAGATGTGGGGGTTAATATACTCTTAACTTGGAAAAGGGGGTTGGGGAAGTCGATGCTTATAAGGTAATTATCATTAAGCGCAAAGTGAGGCATACAGAAAGAGAATGCATACAATAACCACCGTTCGAAACTCACGATCCATCACTTTCATTACCTGACTTGAGTAAATTATTCTTGATATGCTGTAATTCATTTGATTAAAAGTAATGAATACAAACAATTAAGGAAGGATGGTCGACAATAAGCCCCTTGAAAGCCGGCTGGAGTTGCTCCTTCCTCCTTCCTCCCGTCATTCTGACAATAACCACCGTTTATTGCCCTCATCCTGTGCCTCCGCCTCTTATCTTCATCCATTCACTTCTACCCTATAATTCTTTCCTTTCATTATCATTTTGGACTTGTAACAACTCCAAACACCCTCCCAGCTGTTACATTTTCGAATTCATCTCCTCGAAAACAAGTGACTAGAATGTATTACTACATATTACTTACATGATCGTCAACTAGTTTAACCGGTCAATTCTACCGGTCATTATTAGAGATTTGAGTTTAGATTCTTTGTATTGATGACTTTTATGTCTATGTTCATAGGCAGCCTGCACGAGCCACCATACTAAATACTACAAGTTAACCAGATATGAACTGATATGATCATATACTAATTTTAATTGAACTCAAACCCCTTCCCCCATGGTTTACCTCCGGTATCGAAGAAGTTCAACCCCCTGGAAACCAAATAATTCAAAGGACATTTTTTCCTTCTTTTGTTTTAGGTTCTTTTTCTTATGAACAAATATGGGAGATTGGGAGAGTATTATATATCAATTGAATCAACATGTTAGATGAAGAGCAACAAAGGTGCTATCCTCTCCACGTCTCCCCTATGAAAATGAGGCGATTACACCAGTGTGAGTTACAACATGGACCATCTTATTTGCTGTCCATTTAACAAGAGAAGAGAAATTGAAAAAATTTCTATTGAGCAAATCCTACGACCAATTATTGAAAGATTGGGGGAGGCATTTTCTCTCTTGACTCCTGAGGCATAATTTTGCTTAAGCGCTAAACCTTCCTTAAAACCATGGATGGATGATATCCTTTCCTTAGCAGTGAAAGTCGTTCAACCATCAAAATTAAAGTGCGCAGAAAATCAAAATAAATAAAGTGGCTTAAAAGTCAAAAGAATTGAAGAAGAAGAAGCCTAAACTCATAAAACAATAATATACCCTCCATTATTCATTCATTCATTGATCTTTGCTTAAAAGTAGAGTAGGAGTACTCCTTCCTTCTGAGATGATATGATGTATGGTTAAGATTGTATTTACGGATAAGACACAACACAGACAAGTTTCCATCTTCACCAACTCCAAACACCCCCCAAAAAAGGAAAAAGAAAAAAGACCATTACATTTACATCACATTACAAATGCCCTTCTAATAATTCTGTCAAGACTGAAAATGGGCTGTTTTTGGTTTAATAATGAGCAAATATTGAAAGAGACTGGTCCTTCATACATAGGACTCTCTTATAGTGGCCTTGGTTAGGTAAATGGAACCTCCCATTAATTATGATTAGTCCCAGACATGACCGCACTTTCTTCATTTTATCAGATGCATCATATGTATGATATTATATTAAGTCAAATTAGATTGTAATTACCATTACCATTACCATTACCATTACCATTACAATGCCAAAACTTAATTTTCCTCAACTACTCAACACAAAACAATCCGAGCCCCACAACTCAATGGATGTGGATAAACATAAAATCCTTATCAATTGCTTTTCAAGTAAGTGCTCTTAAATGGAACAATCCAATCAACTTCTAACAATCGCAGTGATACATAAAATTTTATGTTGCTCTTTAAATTTAAATAAGACAAATCAAACAATGTAAAAATTTTGAGCGAAACACACGGTCCAACATTCCATTTATTGCAAGTTGAATCGGAGAATGACTAATTTGGGATGGAATAAATTTTTTTGGGTTCTATCTCCCTCTTTTCTGAACCCAAAAAAAATGACTAAAGTTCTAAAAGATGAGTTGCTTGACGGCTCAATTTGGTCAAAGCTTAGGTTGGCTTGATTTGGGCACACAACTCATATGCCTATCGAGCAAAAGCTTGGCGAGATTTTGCTCTACTTGGCTCAATTGAGTCTTTTAGGTATTTTTGTAGAAAGTAATCTATATTCTACAAGTACGTCTAGACTTTGTATTAGTTTAAATGTGCATAGTTCAATAATGTGGTCGGCTTGGTTTCTTACTGATCGGAAGCTGGAGCTTTTTAGTTCAGCTCAGCTAGCTCTGTTACAACTTGCAGCCCCAGGCCCAGACAGAATCACTGATTAGAACGGAATACTTCTTTTTGCCCCTCGTTTTATTGGCTTGGGCCTAAAAGACAAAAACACTGAAGAGTGATTGGGCTTTGCCCCAATCCCAACCTTTGCATGGATTTTCCCCGACTTTGGGCTTCTGCGACGGACTCCATAGATGAGAGAGAGAGAATAGTCGATGGGGAACTTAGCAAACTGGATGCTGTTCGGAGGGAGCAGTGAGAAAAAACTCCTCTACTGCAACAAGAACAAGAACTGGCTCTGGCTCTTCTCATCAAGGGTTTTTCGCTCACTTCTTCCATCCTTCGGTACAAGTTGAGCTCCAGCAAGTTCTCTCTCATCTTCGTTCTACTCGTTGCACGGCTGAATTCGTTCTAGCCCTTGTTCATATTCTGCTCCAATTTGCTAGATCCTGTAAGATTATTATGTTTCTGTTTCTGTATTTGTACCCTCAGTATAGTCTATGCTTCTTCCAATCTGCATAGAATTGTATGACAAGTAAGATGATTGCCGAATTCCCAGTTCAATTCTCCCATTTAGAACCTGTTATGCATCATAATCGAGTGAACTTGAAAATACTCTTTCTGTGTGTATTTCCGTCGTGTCCCCCGCTTGTGATACTGGGAAAAAGGTAAAGACTTTTTCAGTAAAATTACAAAAATCATAATGAACGCTGCTTCTTCTGGAAATATATGGCTGCGAAGGCAGCATTGTCCATGTGGTGATTGGAAATGCTATATCACATATGAGGGGGAGATAGAAGATACGTCTATGGCATGTCAATTGGGCAAGATTAAGACTGATAAAACCTTATCTCAAGACATTGTTGCTCCGTATGTGGGGATGGTGTTTAAAAGTGATGATGATGCATTTGAATATTATGGTAATTTTGCTCGGAAGAATGGGTTTTCCATTAGAAAGGAGCGCTCCAGGCTAAGCCCTCAATTGGGCATCTACAAACGGGACTATGTGTGCTATCGCTCTGGGTTTGCTCCACCTAGGAAGAAAGCCACCAGTGAGCATCAGAGGGACCGCAAGTCCATGCGATGTGGCTGTGATGCGAAAATGTACTTGTCCAAAGATGTTATTGATGGGGCTTCTCAGTGGTTTGTCGTTCAGTTCAGCAATGTCCATAACCATGAGTTATTAGAAGATGACCAAGTACGGCTACTTCCAGCATATCGTAAAATTCAGGAGGCAGATCAAGAACGAATTCTTGTGCTCTCTAAAGCTGGGTTCCCCATCCATCGCATAGTGAAAGTCTTGGAGTTGGAAAAGGGAATTCATGGGGGCCAGCTGCCTTTTCTCGAGAGGGATGTTCGAAACTTTGTTCAAAGTCGAAGAAAAGCTGTTCAAGAGAATGATGCTTTACTTTCACAGAAGAAAGACAGTGATACAGTTGAACTCTTAGAAGCTTGTAAAGCCATGAAAGAAGCAGATGAGAACTTCATCTACGACTATACAGTGGATGGAAATAATAAAGTTGAGACAATTGCGTGGACTCACCACGACTCTGTCCTTTTGTACTCCATATATGGTGATGTTGTCTTATTTGAGACAACATATCAGTCAATCACATACGGTATGACTTTTGGTGTATGGCTAGGCATCAACAACAATGGAAGGACCATTCTTTTTGGTTGTGTTTTGCTGCAAGACGAAACACCCCATTCATTTTCTAGGGCCTTACAGGTTTGCTAATTCTTTTGCCTTGACCTTTTTCAATTGATTACTATGTCTTGATCATTTATAATTGGTTGCTCTTTGCTAATAATGAGTTGTGTGTACTGTTGGATTAGACTTTTCTGCAAGTTATGAATGGAAAGTATCCACAAACAATGATTACGGATCTTCACCCGGGGCTTCGTGATGCCATAAGGAATGAATTTCCGAGTACTAAGCATGTTATTTCTCTATGGTATATTCTCCCGAAGCTATCCTGTTGGTTCTCTCATCTGCTCGGGTCAAGTTATACAGACTTCCGGTCTGAATTTGAGATGCTATACCGCATGGAAAGTGCTGAGCAATTTGAGTACGTATGGAGCCAGATGGTTGCTCGATTTGGCCTGGAATCGGAGAAGCATGCGTCCTTACTATTTTCTCTTAGGGAATCATGGGCTATATCCTACACCAGAGGCTATTTTCTGGCACAGATGACAACAAGAGGTTATTCAAAGGGTGTAAATATGTTCTTGCAGAGGATACTCAGTGTGCCAACCTTTTTGCGCAATTTTTTGGCACAGGTATGTCATAATCCTTTCAATTTATTTTGGCCTTGCCTTCTGACATCACTACTGTGAGGTAACCCTTGGGTTCTATTTGCTCTATTGCTTTGTAGGTCAATCGTACTGCTAGTGTTCAGATCCAGGGATATGAAGAGACGCAAAGTATGCATATGAGAACATGCATCCCTATAGAGGAGCATGCCCGGAACATCCTCACCCCCTTTGCTTTCAGTGCATTTCAGCATGAGCTGGTGCTTGCTTTGCAATATTCTACTGCTGAGATGGACAATGGCTCATGCCTTGTCCAACACTTCAAGAAGATGGATGAAGAACGCTTTGTCATGTGGATACCAGAAAGTGAACAAATCCATTGTTCCTGTAAGGAGTTTGAATCATCTGGAATTTTGTGTAGACATGCTCTTCGAGTGCTCATAACAAAGAATTACTTCCAACTTCCCGAAATATATTTCCTGAGAAGATGGCAGCAAATTCGATATAATGGGCAACTGGCACAAAGCAGCAATGATGGATGGTTTCAAGAATTTCACGATCTTACATCAACTCTATTTACCGAGTCATTGGTGACAAAGGAGAGGTCTGATTTTGTCCGTCGAGAGCTTAGTAAAGAGATTGCCAGACTTCTTCATGAGGTTAGAGGTATGCCTACCCATGACGATTTTGCTATGGATGTGACACTTTCACCAAAAGAGTGATTAGAGATCCATGTTTGCAAGACATGCTCCCTACTGAGACCCTCATTAGGATGAGCTCATAAAAAAATAAAAAAAAAGATCCAGAGGAAAATAAAACATGATAGAAAGGAATCAAAAGGCTGTGGTTTTGCTTCTCTTTTTATCAGGTACTCTAAAATGTTACCCTGTGGGCTTCATCGTGGATATTGGTTCAAGGATAGTTAAAAGATTTTGATGAGTATACTTGATGGTCCTTTCAGTTATGAGGTTTTGACCTATGAAGATTGCTTTTTCTGGTGAATAGAGAGTATCCTGTGCTCCAGTTCCGTGACTCCTCGCTTGAAAAGCCAATCTAAGGTCTAAACTTGATATCACAGTGTCTGGGAACACCTTGGATTTATTAGTGCTTCACAACTTATCAAAGGACTTGTTTATCTGCAGAATGGACAAGCTACATGTGGCAGTTACTTTTCTTCCAGTTTTGTATTTATTATACTAAACTGTAGCTTGATGTCCAAATAGGTCATATGTTTGCAGAGCAATGCCGCCCCCTCCCCTGCCCAAACGGCAAAAAGGGACAGAAAAAGAGGGGAAAATACATTTATTTTCTGACAATTGGAACTATTGTATCTTTGTACAGAAAATTCGTTGGCTAATAAATTTGTGTATTGAGATCTTCATTGCTTATGGATGATGTTCTGAAACTTCAATATAGTGGACATAAAGTTCGTATTGGGACCTATTGGTGACTGTAATTAGTAATTTTTATCTACCTACTTCTCCAGTGGTGTGCTGCTGCAGGGACATCTTTTGAGAAAAACTATACTGAAGAAGCTCCTGTTACAGTTAATCCCCTGCCCCTCTGGTAACATCTGCTCTGTTTGTGCCTTTGCATTCATAAACCAAGCTCAATGTCGAGGAGTGTACATTTGAAAGTTAAGTGTAGCAGTTTCGGAGGTTTTCATGCATACTCTGTGAGAGTGCTCTTTTTGGTAATGAACCTCTAGATTGTGTCACTTCTTATCAGTACATAATGTCCGAGATCTCTGAACTCTATTGAAAACCATAGACATCTCAGCTTAATTTTGTAAAGGGGTTGCTTCTTCTCTTGCTATGTTTTGTGATTGCCAAATATCAGACATAAACATGGAGGTTGGGTGTCAGTGTCCTCACCCAGCAATATGTACTTGACACCATTTTGTGATTTGTGGCTGATAATTTTGGAATGATTTTCTGGTCCTTGGCACTAATCAGGTTGAGGGACTGATTGGGAGGACTTCTCCGGGGCTTGCAACAAGGGCTTCCTTTCTCAGTATCTGGTTCTTTCCGCTCAAGGACTCTTCTCTACCATATGCTTTGGATGTACTGATGTACACATCAAGCAGCGTGACAGTGGAGATAGAGGTGACTACACTTGTACAATTAATGCATTTCTTGCTGCTTTTTGTTGTATATGTATTCGTTGTCGGTCATATATGATCACTGATGTACTGTTAAAGTGTTAAATCTCTGAACGTTGAGATTTTTTTGGCACGCACAGTTCAAATCATTGATACATGGAAATGGAACCTCTCCTTTGGCAGGCATTCTATGTGATGGAAGTATATCTGCTGCTCGACGAATGATGTATTCGTTCTGTTGTGTTTGTCCTGAGAGTGAAATCATGACTGAGGAAGGAGATGATGATAACTGTGTGATAAGGATAGTGGAGGTGAAGCAAAGGGGATAATGCTTGGATTCAGGACCACATAAGTGTACCGCCCCATACAGTAGGTACTTAGTAGAGGACAAATGCCCATATCATTTTGTCAGGAATGATTAGTCAGATGTCTTGTTCTGGTCATAAGTCCCTGGGGAATTAGCTTTTCTTGACGATGTCACTCTTCATTGAGATAAACGTTATTATTTGAGTAATATTGAAGGGTGGGTGAGATTTTTCTTGATACGACAGGACTAATCACGTGGTTAAGCTTTTGCTTTGCAGGTTCTTAAGCCTAAGCATCGAGGATCATTACATATCAATACCAATTACTTTTAAAAGTATAATTTGAATAATAAAGTTAGTATGTATTTGTGTTTCAAAATATGAATTGGAATTATAAATTAAATGACGATATTTAGTATGTATTTTGTATTATGATACACTACTATGTATAGAACACACCATCATGAATAAAAAAAGCGATTGTGTTCTCTTTAACCAGTGCTTAATTACATAATTAGCATATATTTAGGCCACACTAGAATTTTCTATTTGTTTGTGGCTTTTAATTACTTAATTGCAAAAGACTACCCTTAAACAAGCATTTTAAGATTATTATGTAGAATGTTCGTCTAGGAGTATCTGCAAGTGCATCCTCTATTTTTTTTTTTTTTTTAAAAATAAATGAATAAGTTGCTCTCTTCAGCCAAGGGTAGTACTCTTTGGAACAAAACGAGGGAGGTCTGTACTGAATACTGTATATATTCTCCAACTACTATTTTATGCTCACGAATACAAATTTCACATTTAAATTTTCGAAATTTTAATACTTCAATTTTTTTGGGTCAAAACACACTCCCTCATTTTTAGTCAAAAAGTAAATGTGTAACAAAATTGACATTGTATCAAAATATATTAACGTATTCTTTTTCCCTCTGAAGCTATATATTAAGGAAATATCTACTTTTAATATAATTTTATTTAATATGTTATACTCTCATATTTGGACAAATTCTTTTATAGTAGCATTTTTGGACATGTTATATTCCTTTTTATATTTGACTTTATATTTATATAAAATGTTCTTTTTCTCCAATTGTTTTATGGGTTATCATCAATACAAGCATTGTTCAAATATATAAACAAACAAATTTTTGAAAATGTTGAAACAACCGAAATTCAACTTAAAATTTCTTATCTTTAATTTATAATATAGCTGTGGCGATAGTTGTGTGTGTCAATGTTTCTATAAAGCAAGCATTTTAGAGACAAGTAAACAGTTTTAACTTCAATCTTAACATGAGTGAACGTTTAGGGTTAGGGAATTTCTCCAGGAGCTTGGCACAACAACAACCATGTGTGTGATCTCCAGGTTAAGTAATTGAAAGCATTTCTGATACTTTGTGCTCTCTTTCAAAAGTTTAGAACCAAGTCAAAGCTTGGCACAACAAATCAAGTGTGTGATCTTTACAATTTAAAACTATAGTTAGCGTATATGTCGAAATTTGAACTTAAGACCTACTTAAGGAAATGGTATATGTCGAAATTTAAACTCATCGATCTGACTCATGAGCATTCTGTCAGAGTAAGAGTATGTGGTATTTTGTGTTTGGCAACATGGCCAATATAACAGCAAGATTGAATGACTTGGATTTGAGGGTGACGTGTCCCAAACAGGTTGCCTCCGACATTATATTAAATATACATATTTGTAATGCGACGCCTGTCATCTGTGTCTGTGATTCCTTTCTAGGATCTTCCATCATCCCTCGAAAACGCAATCCAAGGGGTAAACTATTCACTGTGAATGCCTGAATGGGTATGTAATAATACAGTAATAATAATGAGTTTATGGTTGGATTACTGGGATTAAGTTGTGAAACCAGACAAGTGTAAACTACATGCAGGATTGAACTATGGTTATGAGTTGTCTCAATCATTCATGGAAAAGTAATGCTCTCAATTTAATTGGTAAGACAAAAAAGTTGGCAAAACAGGATTTTCCGTTGCTTAAATCATATCAGGAGCACATCATGTAGGAAACAGATCAAATAAAGGAGTTGATCATTGATTTAACACTAATCCTAGACACAAACAAAAACCAAATTTAGTACTCAACAGCCACACACCATTTCGCATATAGGCAGGCCCCTTACAATTTACTCTTATATTACAGGAGATTTACAACAAACAAGTTAATTTGAGGGGACTGGCTAGCTGGTGGATAATCTAGAGGGAAAAAATCGAGGGGCCGGGGACACATTATCTAAGAAAAAAAAAACAAAAAAAAGAGAGAACAAGGAAGCAACAAGCTGAACCATTAGTTACGTTGATTAGGGTCGGGCATGGAAGGCTAGACGGCAATGAGGTGTTTTTGCTGAGCTTCAAGCCGAAGTTCTTCCTTCATCTTCCTTATGAACTCGTCTATCTTCCTATTCAATTCTTCTGTATTAATACTTCCTGGACCTTCGCTCTCTATTTCATCACCTTCTTGCCCTGCTACTATTGGCCCATTCACTGTTTCCTCATTTTCTTCCAGCCCTCCTCCTCCATCTTTTATCCAATCTTTCCCCACTTCTAATTTATCTTCTTGAGCTTCAAGCTGCTCCTTTTCTTGCACTCCCATTATTGATGGAATCATACTGAATGGAGAGCTGACAACAGTACTCTCTGCATATAGAGGCTCAACAGGTGCTGCTGCCTGCAAAACAATGGCTTCATCACCAACGTCCCTTATCATCATCACTTCTTGGAGGTCATCTCCTTCACTTAATCCTTGTTGAATATTTGTTGAAGAAGAAATAGCAGTACTCCTAAAACCAGATAGGCCAGCTAGGAAGACAAGGATGCCGTTGCAGAGGAGGAACATGTACTTCCTCTGCAAGGCTTGGTCGAGTAAAGGCAAGAGAAACGATGTTGAGAAGTAGTATGTGTAGGAGTGAAGGTAAGAAAGGCCTGTGAAGAAGGAGAGGAGGAGAGAGAGCAGTGACACAGTCAGGAAAAATTCCAAACTCTTTTTGAGGAGTTTATGGCGGTACTTGCTGTTGCTTCCTGTTGTTATGCTTTCCTGCTTATCTGAAGCACCCAGGTTTAAGACCTCATCATCCCGATCAATATCCATTCTTCTTCTGCTAATGTGTTCTGAAGAAAAGAGGGAGCTCTCGAAGGAAAAGGACTCTGAGAATTGATATCGACTCTAATGTGGGAATGAGTATACAGGGTAAGGTGAAAAATGCATGAGATATCAGAAAGCTCTTTCGCCTCTTTATATATGACAAAAGGGGCAACCAAAAGCTATAGTTGCATGATACTCTAAATACATCCCCAAGTACCATGATGCCCTTGGTGCAAGTGGCCATATCATGAATTTTCTATCATAGATGAAGGGGCAAAGAAGTCAATCTGTCAAATGATTGATTGCTCTCAACTTGTGTGAAGGTTCTAGTTACTTACGAAAAAGGTGGGGTTTGGCAAAAATAATTGATCTTTTGGGTTGCCTTGATATTTACTCATCATAACAAATCGCAAGGAGGGTCCAGAAGTTCTGCTTGGAATTTATCTGCCGTTGAGAACTTGTTTGGGACCCAAATCACTGTATCATTGATTGATAGATTGAGGTCACGGATTCTTCTGAGCTTTGACTGTACGTTGTCCATCATTTACTTTTATTCATCATTATCATAATCAGTCTTAGCCGACAAATAAATATTGAAAAAAACACCTACTTTTGTTTGTCTAAGCTGTTTAATATCTCTTCATTTGTTTCCCTACATCTTGAGTTAGTAGCACGTGTACAATCTAGCAATTTAATTATCTTCCAACTAATTAGGAATTAGCGACATAGGTCGGTGAGGCTATTAATGAACAAGTCTTCATTGGTAAAGATCACAGCTTGGAATCTGTCATCGCAGAAGACAGATTTCCCCAGAACTTCTCTGAACATTCTATAACTTCTAGTTGGAGTTTGGATCACATCAGAAGGAGAAATTTCTGATTCAAGTGGAAGTTTAAATTCTCCTAATGATGTGAAAACAAACTTGAATCTTGTAGACTATGGAAATTAAGCTGCTTCATGGTTTCCCTCAACTTGCACTTTTTGCAGGTAAAACATAAGAAAAAGGGTTAGTTTCAGTTTGAATGACAGAATACAACTCCTTTTGCTGGAATGTTTTCCCTGCAACGTCAGTGTCTACTGTCTCCTGCATATCTATCAGGAAAGCCGTTTAACTACTATGCAATCTCATGAAGATGTCAATGATATGGCCTTGTATAATGTAGGGAAATTTATTTTCAGGAAGAATTAGACCTGAAAAACAATCAAAGTAATAAGATACATAAATAAAGAATAGAAATTCTCCCACAAATTATCACCTGGCCAGCTATCATCTCAATCAATGATTTTTTGTTTTACTATTATGCCTGCTGGAGAGTAAAGTATCACAACGCCTAAATTTATTAAGGTGTATTTGGTAGGTATAAGAAGAAAAAGAAGAATTCATGCTGGGGCCTGGGCCTGGGCTGGGCTTGTTCGGGCCTAAAGATGAGTATGATGTTTTGATCTTTGGTCTTGCATAGTAAAATCTAGTCCATTCCTAAATTGGCATTTGGGAGACGCAAAGCAAATGCCCATTTTGCCAAAAAACCGTAGAATGGACATCCCTGTAGGATGTGGATCTACGTTAGTTGTAGATTAGAAATGAATGTTGACACAGAGATCAAGGAATGTAGAAATATTAGCAGTAGTTAAGACAGTCTGATTGTCTGACACCAGTGTCGATTCATTTTTCTCTCACCTTAATCCTACTAAATGAATAGCTCTTGCTTACTTGCTATTCATGTGATGTCTCCTCCCTCTAGCCCCTCTAGGAGATTGAAGATCATGTATGTAGGTCTGCTTGCTGTTTGCTGTTAAATTGGTTAAGCTAATAGGATTATCCATTCCTGCCTTGTTTGTAGTATATAAATGCACCCTGTAGCTCTAGGTATCCCAACCATAACCACATGCATGAAGCAGTTAACTGCATGCTTTCTTCTTCATTACACACGCAGAAAAGTCTATGGCTTATGGCCTTTGAATTCCAGCCGATGCTGACCGCCAGCGACTATCGAGGTCGATGTGGAACCCAATGCTAAGTATATGGCAAATACACTTGAGAAAGAATTGGCACTTGGCACCTATATATCCCGCTGAATGTATAATATATTTCACCTGCACACGTTTGCTAATCCCCTCATAAACTTAATATTCATGTGTATGAATTTTTATGTTGTGTTTACATGCATGTTTATCAAAGAAATAAATCCCAGTAAGCTGGGACTGGGAGAGACATGCACAATAAAAAAATTAAATAAAAGATGCAAAAATGGGAAGATAATCGAAGTTTGAAAATGGTAGAATTGTGGTGGTGACAGAAATAGAAGCATCCAAAGCAGAGTAATTAATTGGTGGGTGTGGCTTATTACAAGTGGCTTCAAAATAAGGTGATGATCAGTGCATGCTGCTTCCTTATTATCCTGCATGGATTGGTGCCCCACCTCTATCCTTAATTAAGCCGCATTAATAAGGAATTTTTGCGCAGAATTATGACAAAATCGTGTGAGAATTTTATTATATGCTAATTTGTTTCCTGTTTATGTTGATCTTGTGAAGATACCTAAATATATATTTGTAAAGGAGTGAGGACACAATAAATACGAGGTCCGCCCCTCTGCTGCATCTGTGCTCTTAAGAAAGTGTTTTGAGCATAGCTTCATCATGTTCACCGTCAATTCCGCCCCTTTCCTTAAGCTTTGCATGCTGTGCTTGCTCTCTACCTCTTTCTCTCTCCTTTCAACCTCAGGTTCTCCCCCCCAGCGCTCTCTCTCGCTTTTGATCAGCAATTGACGGTTTAGTATTCTTCAAGTTTGATATGATATTTTTCTGGATATGGAGTTATTCACATTCAATTTTCAATGCACCTTCTGATCAATGCGTCTGGGCTTATCAAGTATAAAATAAAGTTACAATTCTCTGATTGATAAATAAATGGGGCAATTATCAACATGCATGCATTATATATGGAATTGGATACAATATTAGTTTTCTTGCTGCTGAAATGAATAATCTATGTATATATTTTTTGGCAGCACATTTGAGCTCGGCATCAGTACCAGAGCAGGGAAGCAGGGGAACAGGCATCGAAAGAGAAGTGTTGTTTTCCAAAGCCAATGCCAATGCCATCAATACCTCCAACAGTTCTCCTACTCCAATCTTTGGTAATTACTCCATGGCAACTCATTAACTCAATTTACAAACTTGTGGATAAGTTGCCGGCCTGTATATTCATTTGAATACTATGCAGTATGCTTAACAATTCACAACTGACAATAATATTTTTCTGATTGTTGTCTGGGGGTTAATGATCAGTGGATAGAGCAGGGGAAGAAACGTGCTCGACAGACGACATAGAGATAGAGCAAGGGCCGTTGGCGACCCTCCCCAGCGGAATCCCCACGTACATGGTGCAAATAGTGAATGTGTGTGTGAGCGGATGCAGCATCTCCAACATCCACATCAGCTGCGGATGGTTCAGCTCAGCCACCCTGGTGGACCCCAACATCTTCAAGAGGCTCTCCTACGATGACTGCCTTGTCAATGCCGGGGAGCCCCTCGCTGCTGGCCAAAGCCTCTCCTTTCACTACTCCAACACCCGCAGTTATCCCCTCTCTGTTTCCTCTGTTGCTTGCTGATCCTTTTCCACTAATTAAACGGTATATTTATTATGGATTTTAGGATGATACTACCCTTTCTATATGTTTTGATGTTGATATTATCTGTCAGACTGTCATAAATCATAGTGATATATTACCATGCCCATCACCTATGTGTTATCTTATTTTTCTAACACTTCTCTGCTCATTGGTATCAACCATATAAAGGAAAAAAATCCTACTGATTCGACAAGATTGATGAATGCATTATCAGTGGTGCACCATTATAGCAATTCTCTCCCTCTTCCCAATGAATTCCCCACAAATACAATGAAGTGAAAATTTCGGAAATTCACTCAAATCAAAAAATATGTTGTTGATGAGAAAAATAATAATTTTTGACAGAAATCCATCACTGCATTGGTTTTCAGGCATTTAAGTCTGAAAATGCAAGTTAATCGCCTGTCTTGGAATTCAAAAACCCTGTATAAATCTTGATGCACATACGACATATGTAAAATTACGCAGTCTAATACGTAACTAATAAGCATACTCGTAACTGAAATCAGAAACGCCAACCATAGCAGAAAGGATCTGGGAGACAATGAAAATGGAGCCTCCGATGATAATGAGGACGAGAACCGCAGAAATGGGGTTCTTGAGGAGCTCAATTATGGGCTGGAAAACGGTGTAGATAACACCAGTACTGACAGTGAGAGCATAGAGTGCATATCTTCTTACATTCTCCCAGAACTCCTCCACCAACGGCCCTTCCGGCCCCAGGGCCCACGCCTTGTCCACCATTACATTCAGCAGCGCTAGAACCCCAACTGAAGCAGCTCCTGCGATCAGCAAAGACCTCCCAAAAGAATCACTTGTACCCCCTTTGAATCTTGCTCATGATGAGGATTGTGAATTGATGTTTCTTCATTGGGGTGCTCTGATTTTGTGGCCAGGTATTTGAATCTGAGTTTTGTTGAAGGACGAGCTATCATAAGAAACTGGGCATTAATATAAGAATATGCAGGGGCATGACTCAACTTAGGGGTTGGGAGGAAGTGGGATAATTGAGATTTCATCAAACAGGACTTCATCATGTAAACTAATTGAATGAGCTCTTTGAGTTTCTGGGATGTGTTTGTGTGTTATTTGGTATGGTATGGTTGCTTGGCAGTGTAGTCAGTCCATGAGTACACGAGTCTTATCTCTTGAATTCAATGGTGAATAACGATGCCAACGGCCACCCTGCCTTATCTTTAATAGATGGGCCGGTTAAGAAAGCCCACTATGAAATATCGCCTGGATCAATGCACCAGATGTTCTTAGGCCCATCACATTATTTTCCTCCTATAGGCTATGCCTCTATTCTATACATTCTCATTCTGGCAGATCTCAAATGCGCAATGCTATACAACCTCATTGTCTTTATTTTTAGAAATTTGTAAAAATATGTAGAGACATATTAAAGTTCGTGTGCCTGTAGAAATTAAATATACAAAAATAAGACAAGAGCTAAGAAATATGCATAATTTTGGATTCTGTAAAAATTGGTAAAAATGTGTACAAATTTTTTTAAAAAAATATGAAAATAAAAACTTGTACAAGAGAGTAAGAGTACAAGGGCAATAATATATATCTTTTTTGATTAGTTTTTTAATAATTTACAATCATAAAGGTATAAAAAATAGAGTAGTAAACTGTTAAAAAAAATAATACATTAGAATATTATTTTATTATTTATAAAAATTGATGATATTTTTTATTATTTAGTAAATTGTCAATATTTGAGTTGATAAATGCTTTTGGGGAAAAAGAATGATGGAAGGTTTAGGTCAGCAAACGCAAGAGGTGAGGTGAGGTGAGGTGAGGTCATCCCCTCGCTGAATCCTCTCTCTCTCTCTCTCTCTTCTCTCTCTCTCTCTCTGTGTTTCTCACGCGCACTCACACTTGTCAAAGGCCCTCCCTCTCCCTCCCAAACCCATGCCCCCATTAGCGATACCAACGGCAGTGATGGCATTGGCCTTGTGATTCTGAAACATGGGCTGTCCCTCTCTCTCTCTTCCTTGTCAATCTAGTATAGTCTTCGTCCCATTCACATTCCGCCAGTAGCACCGCCGCCGGCCCCACTTCCTCCCCCAGTCCCATAACTTGAACGCCGCCGCCGCTCATCCTCCTTAAAGCTAAAGGTCTGCTCTCGTCTTCACCTTTTTACTTGGATTTTCTGGGTTATTCACATTGACTCGTGGGAATTTTGGGGGTTGCGTCTCGTATTGTTGAACTTGAAGGTTTCCTCTTTCTGGGTTCACAGCTTTCCCTCATTTAGCTTGTGATTTGCAAGGTATGAGTTGTGTTTTCTGCAATGTACAACACGTTACTATTTGCCCCACATTCACTTGTTCATTACTGTCATCAGTTTGGTGTTGGCTGCTTTTTTACTCTGTCTGTCCAATTTTCCTAGTATGTCTGCCTTTCTTACTTTGATTATTGCGGGATTGATTTTTTTTTTTTTTTTTTGCTTTCCTTGCATCCTATAAGTTCAAGTTAGTTTTGAATAATTGAGCATTAGAAGTTGTTTTACTGGTTTCTATCAGGATGGTAGCGGCTGCTCAGGGTTTCATTGCCTGGGAAGAGCATATCATATCTCACGAGCGTGGCAATCGTGTGGTACACTATTTTCTCAAAGACACTTCAGGGAATTTGATCCTTGCTGTCCGGGGGACTGAGAGGAGCGTCAGACACATGATCTATGTTGTTTCTGACCAATTCATTCAGGAGTACGGACATATCAACATTATCACCAAATGGCGAGCTCGAAGAGATGTTATAGACTGGCTCTCAATGTTGACCTCAACACATCAATCCAAATCCGGTCAGTCTTTATGCCAATAAACTGCAAGGATATTTATGTCTTCCAACTTCCAGGATCATTTATTTAGATCATATTGCCCTCCTTTTCACATTAAAAAACTTGTCTACATTTATAGCATTCTTGCTACATAATGGATACTAGGCCAATTGATGCCTGCTTTGTGCACTAGGGTTATGTACTATATGAAACAAGTTCTTTAGCTGTGTGAGTTGCTTCCCATGAAAATCAATGACTTTCAATGACTTTGCTTTCTTCCAGTGAGGTGGGTTAAGGGAGGGGACCTTTCACTATGGAGTATGAACACTATTTTTTTAATGAGGGAAATAAAATATAGGGATCAAAAAGAATGGATGCAAAACTAGCATCCTACTATGGGACTATATTTCAGAAATAGATACTATCCACAAAGTCTGCTATATTATAGGAAGACTAGTGAAACTTCTCATTATCACAAAGATAAAGACTATGAGAAACAATAGGACATCTTCCCTAATAATTTTGTAAAGGTTTTCTTCCTAGTTTCTATTTACCTTATGGTCTTGGTGATTTATCATTATGTTCTTTGTTTTGGTCTCATCTTCTTGTCTCTCCTGGAATCAAGTCCTTTATGTGTTTCTGACATGCATATTTCTGGTTTTCATGAGACTTCATCTGTTATTATGATTCATAAATAAGTTTGGATGTTTTCTTAGTGAGCTTTGGGGGATGGAGTTGAGCATTTTACTTAAGTAGCACAGCTTATTTATTTCTTTTTGTATGCATTTTAAATTATATTGCTTTCCTTTCTTATTTTACTGTGTAAATGAGCTGTATACCTTTGTTTTTACGTCATATTTCTATGTTTTATTAGCTGTTCTTCATGGTTCTGATTCCAGGATAAAGCACTGGTATACTAAGTAGTTATATGCAGCCCAGTGACTCCCACCTGGTTGTTTTCCGGCTAGCTGATGTAAATTTGAGTGTGCAAAATCTTTGGTTGACATTGTTCTATTCAAAGAGAGTTTTTATGCATACAGAACCTCCTGGGTGCTAAAATTTACAGAAAGGAAGTTTAACTCAAAATGCACGCAGAGCAATTAACAAATCAAGGAGCAGTTTATCCCTAAATATCAGAGAAGCCAAAAACTTACTTCTGTATGATCATGCAAGGAGATGAGTGAAAACATCTAAGCCTTCATAACCTTACTCATGTCTCACAAGAATGCCCTATCATTTTATCCAATGGCATCCTTGTTTGGATAAAATGTAAGAGACAAACGGTTATTCAGCGTCTTGGCTTTGGGGATGGTTAGTCTTTGTAAAGCTTAATCCTATTGAAGCATGAGAAGAAATTTGGAAGCTAAATGTGGGAGTATTTGGTAGTACGTTTGTTTTTGCCCAAATGAGCTTTATGAAGCAAAATAGCTTTTTGGCAAGTCAAAGCAGTACTTAAGATATTCCATGAAGAGAAGTTTGCATTAGGTTTTTGGACTTAAAACATGTAGAAAGCTAATGAGAATACCTTTTTGCAAGAGAGTTTAACGCCAATATTGTGTGTTTGTTTGCCATAAACTACTTCTTGGTCAAAGAACTATTAAAATAGAACTGTAACTGTATATGTTGTCTTACACATTCAAGCAGCTCGTTTTCCACCATTCGCCTTTTTGACAACAGCTATTAGCCGATAACAATTAATCGAATCAGGTATCAGCTATAAGTTAACTAATTGCTAATTACCAATTAGGACCTGTATTGCATTTTCAATTTTGCACTACGAGTTATTCATGTAGTAGTCTTCATGCAACGTTTTGTCAATGTATTATGAGAATTTGAAGTTGATGTAACAAATTGGAAGATATACTAGACATGAGTTTGCAATATTGCATGATATGTTGATGTGATACTAAACAATTATTTTTTCCCTTTTATTTAAGAGTTCCCTCTTTCCTTTCTAGTATAGTTTATACTTTGTAAGAATTAGGTAAAATTTCCACTTTGGAGATTAAGCCAGGATAGTGGAATGTGTGTGATTCACGATTAAAGGAAACAATTGTGAATTTATTCCAGCTTTTGGAGTAACTAGGTTTATGTCCCTCCCTTGCAATGCAAGGGTTTGACGTTGAATTAGATGTTCTTGCTATTAAAACTATGAATAAGAAAATATCAGTTTTGAAAAATAGATATGATATGTTCATGTTTTTAGACTAAAGATAAAAAAGGTTATTTCTTTTGTCCAATGGCATTACTTTTTCTTATATGTATCTAAACTGATTGAAATTATTTATGTGTGAATTACCCCGTAATTGCCAAGCCCTATAAATGATCACGTGTTAATATTGTTTGGGTACTTAGATGGTGCTCGTTCTTAGTTTAGTTTTCTGTCTTGTTAACTAATATATATATTAAAAAAGCTACGTGCCAATTGTACATGCCTTCCACCAAATATTCATTCAGCACAGCAGGGATTTTCTATGTAATTATCCTAGACAGTTGGCCAATCCTGCATCTTATCCTATGTGTCAATTTTACATGCCTTCTACATAGCTCTTAATTGTTAATACTTAATATCAACTTCAATATGGTACGATATGATTTTATATGTATCCACTCAGTGTGAATACTAAATATCAGCTATGACATCATTTTTCCTTTTATTTATCCACTAAGATTTTATGTGGGTTGAGATTTTTGAATATTAAATCTGATTTGGAGATATCTACATGCTTGTAGGAGTAAGCTACAATACCATTTAATGAGTCCCAGAAACAAAAGTGATTGGAACCGTCAGTTGGCGGTTGCAAGGTGGGAACAGTCTAATCAATTCCACTTCCAAAAACTAGAATATGATTATAAACAGTTTCCTGTTTTTAGAATCAGTATTGGAGCCAGGGATTTGGTCATATTGTTGGATTGTTTGAAAGGAAAGTTTTACAAACACAAACCCTAGAATTCTCTGCCTCTTCCATTTCAGACATGAAATTCTCTCAAACCTCAATCTCTTCCATACCTCATGTTCCACTGGCAAAGGGTAATCAATTCCTTAGTGAAGTCCCCTACCCTGATGCAATTTTTAAAGCATCGAAGAGAATAGTGTGGGAGGGTCTTAATTGTTTTGAATAAAATAAGATACCTGGATCACATATTTGCCCAATTAGGTATGCCTAATTTACCCTGTTTTTAAAGTGATCAAACTTGGAGCAGAAGTTAACGGAAAAAGAGCAAATAATCCGGTAAATTATTAAAATATAAATTAATGATGGGTACTTTCCTTCATGTTCCATGATGTTTTTGCTTGTTGCTTCCTCTTCTAGTCATTGGTGTTTGTGTCCTATGGCATCAATGTCTTTCAAAGAATCGGGAAAAATCAATAAGTTACCTATGCCGTGACCTGGATACATGGCTCTTGCATGTCTAAGAACTTTCAAATTGTGGAGTGGATACAACAGCAGAAGTGACCTATGCCGTAACATTCGCATGAGATATAACGGAGTGTCTCACAATGCTCTTTTAATTTGAAATGGATACAACATCAGAAATGACCTGTTAGACGTGACATTTGCATGAGATGAATGGAGTGTCTCACAATGCTCTTTTGTTTGTCTTCTTAATTTACTTTTCTTTCTTTTTCTGGTATAATTTGTTAGAATGAATGAAAGCTCCGATTTGAGATGTTTGTGAGAAGTGTGAACAGTCGACTGCATATTATTCTCTATAAAGGAAACAATTTGGAATATATTCCATATTTGTGAAGTAATTCTTCTACATTCTGTTTGAAAATTAGTTGGCACTTATTCTACTGTCATTCATCTGGTTAAGATTGTTTCTGGATTAGTCTTATATTGAATTTAATTGGATATGATTGCATTCCTAGCTTTCATTTACATGGGTAGATAATGTGTTACCAGAAGGTACCCCTTTTTGCAGGGGGAAGGAAAAAGAAAGAGGGGGGAGTAGGAAAAGTAGGGTGGAGCTCAAGGGGGATCCCTTTTATGACGATGCCATATTGAAGGCAGCCTATTGTCAAATGCATCTGTGGTTTGTTCTCATTCATCTTTAGAAAAGACTGTTCTTTGTTCTTGGGTAAAGGTATCCTACAGGCTACAATAATATGTGTCTGAGTGTTTGATTGAGCTACGTTTAATTTCTGTGGATTTTTAGGCTACTTTGAAGTGTTCAAATGTTGTACCCACATCTGAGCGTCATTCAAGACACAGTTACACCAAAATAAAATGAGGAATCCAAGTAACACAGAACATAGTTATCAAGCATTATTTTGAAATATTTGAACATCTTGGCTTTGTTCAGTAGTGATATAAGAAATCATCTTGTAGTTTATGCACCTCTAAGACATGATTGCTAAGTATATCTGTTACACCACTCCAAATGTTCCAGAGGACATAGTTCAAGCCTGACGAATTTTCAGTCACAATTTTCTGTTTTTTTTTTCTGCAATTTGAATATTTGTTGTTACCACTACTTTCATCTGTCAATTATGAAAATCAAAGCCCCATCTAAGGTTTTCTGGAACAGACAATCTGAAGGTCGGTCGGATGTCAGAATCTGCCTACTTGGTCAGCTTAATCTGTTTTTGGTACTTTTTACGTATTTATTGGAAGGTTCATTATGTGAGCAAACATGTGATAGGGAAGGCTTTATTCAATTTCGCACAAAATTATCAACAAAAAAGCAGAGAAGAGGAGAGGACTAGGGGAGTGGGATAGTTTCTTACTGTTTTCCAATTTTTCTTCTCTTTTCACGGGTGTGCACTCCGCCTTTTGGGGGAGGGGGAGGGAGGTATCAACTTTCGTAAGTCTCAGGAACTAGGCCCATGTGTGTTTCACTTTCTGTCTCATATCTGAATTGACAGCTTTGACAGGAAATTTGGCTCTGCTAAAATTCTTTCATATATCTTAATGTGTTTTCCAGTTTCTAAATAAAGAACTAAATCCTTTACATTTAATATTCCTGTATTCCCACAATACCTTGTTTGTAATCACTTATCTGTCATATCAAGTGAACATTTTCTTCAATAAGCATCTTTCTGAGCAACATGCTGCAGAGGCCTAGATTTTAATGGCCGATAATTGATGCCCAAAGACGCTCCATTTAAAGAACTAATCATAAAACCTCCAGAGTACATCTGGATCCAGAAAAGATCCTCTATTCAGCGATATGATAGCCAAAAATTCTGAAAGCACTTGAAAATGATATAAAGCTTAATCAAACATCCAAATGGGCCAAAACCGATGATCCTTCTTGCAGAGGAGTAAGACGATGTGCAGTACACAGATCTGGGAATATAATCCACCTGTAAACTTGCCTAGTTATGTTGTGGCCTTTTTCACCGATAAATATTACCCACCTGTACACTTGTCTAGTTACGTTTAATGTAGAGTTCGGTAGTGTGGCAGGTTAAGTGTACCGATATTCCATTGTTTTTCTCACGGACTACTTAAATCTTCGATGTTAAAATTGAGGTTTAGTAATAAAATACTTGCGTACTTTTACTACATGTTAAAGGCATCTCATTGTTCAGATTTGTAAAGCTTGTTGATGAATAGCTTGATGCTTGTTTGACATCATGAACCTACTCTGTTAACTTGAGCAATGAAAGACACATGATTGGATCATCAACGGTCGCCACATATGGTTTTAAGTGTTCTAAACAGAAGGTTCTAATTTGACCATACTAACTTCCCTTTTGCTCTCCCTCCCTCTTGTGCCGTTGCGGTGACGATACTCTTTTGATTTTCCAATGATCCATGCATAAGCATATGTTGATAAGCTTTTGCTTTTAGACATGATATGGCTTGCCAGTTGCTTTTTATATGCATGCTGTTTAATGGCGTGATGTGCTACTTCTCTGTTTCATAACAGCTCTATGAGTAGCACTGGATGATGCTCAAATTTTGCCTCTTTGTTTCTCATTGGTTTGAATATGTACCCAGATTCTAATTTTTCTTTTTGGGTCCTTTTTCCCCTCTTCTCCCCCCTGCCCCTCTCTTTCTTTGTGTGTTTTTGGGTGACTTCATTGGATTTACTGTTTGCAAGTGATGCTCACTAGCAATATTCACATTCTTTTCAGAATCAATGGCTACAGGTCATGTGGAACCTCTTCATCATCAAATATGCAGATCCAATGATCATCTGAACCCTCAACCAGCTGAGATGGTCTGTCTCCCTCTTTTGACAAGTTTGCAAGCAATTTTGTGGTTGTTCTGGCATCATTTTGTGTGTTAAATATTACCGTGTTTTTGCTACTCCAGTGTCCGAGGAAGTTGAAGGTGGAAATTGCTGACATTGCATGGCAAGGTATTGGTTGGCCATGTGGAAAGCAACTTATGCACTATCCTGCCTTTCGCCGTAATGGACTCACCATTTATGTAAGTGTCATTCTTTGGCCAGTTTGTGCACCTGGTAAATTTCTTGGTCTTACTTTGTCTATTCGTTCCTCATGCAGGTCCATTCCTTTGTGTCCGTTATGGCTGCAGAAGGAAGTCCTTACCTTGGTTATTTAGAAGATATGTACGAAGATAAAAAGAGGCAGAAGAAGGTTAGAGTGCGCTGGTTTCATCGAGATGAGGAAATTACCGTTACAATGTCTCAGCTGACCATGCACCCTGGAGAAGTATTTATAACTCCTCACGTTCAAGTTATCAGTGCAGAGTGCATTGGCGGACCAGCTTCTGTGTTAACACCTAAACATTATGAACAGTGCATTGCAATATTTCCTCACTGCATCTTATCTAAGGTACACTTGTGCTTCAGACAGGTCAAAAATAGTAAGATCAAGCCCTTCAGCTTAAGTAAATTACAAGGTTATTCTAAGCAAGCAGTTCTCTCTTGCATCGACCATCCTCTTTTCTCCAAGAAGTTCTGTAGATATAAGTTTAATGAAAGCAGTGGTGGATATTCTACATTAGGGGATCACATGAAACAGGGTCATAAAAGAAAGAGGTTTGACGGCTGGAACAATAAAGACTTCAAAGCAAGGGACCAGACTATGCTGAGTGGTAAAGGAAATAGAATACGTAGAACTAAGGCAAGTCCTTCAGCATTGGGGGCCAAATTAAAGCTGTGCCAGCATATCAGAGGCTGAAGATCAAGCTGTCAGGGAGAGTTCTGAATTATGAAAATTTTATGGGATGTCAGCTTGAATCTTCTGTTCCATTTAAGATTCATGATGAGATAGAGCTACTTTGTCAAGATAGTGGCATTCGAAGATGTTGGTTCAGATGCAAGGTCTTGCAGGTCTCAGGAAACTATCTCAAAGTTGAATATGATGATGTGCAGGATGCAGAAGAACCTGGGAATCTGCAGGTAATATTTTTCTTCAGAGCTTAAATTTGAAATCTTTACCAGAGGTGGAACATACAGAGTGACCAAAATGGTATACCTTATGGTAACACTTCATTTAGTGTGATACGTGTCCTGTCATTTTGGTTTCTCCACTACCCCATTCTCCCTCTCCAGCCCAGTCTGATGGGCGGCACAATTGTGTTTGACAGTTGAGTAACTGAATCTACAAATTATAAGCTCAAACGTGAAGCTTTTGCCTGGATAATATGAAAGGTGATGTAAAAAGAAATACAGTAGTTCTGACAATGATGCCAAAGTTTGTTGTGTACAACACCACCACCACCTAGTTTGGGTTCCACTTAAGTATATTCTGGGAGATCTATACTGAGGAGGAACCACAAAAAAGAGCTAAAAAATTATTTTTCATAAATTAAAACATTTTGTAAAGTACTTTTGTTGTGTATCAAACCATATTTTGTGATTGTCCTCTGCAGAAGTTATTTGTGTTTCATGCACCCTTGTTGACCCTATATGTAATGACGTATTGCAATTAGGACCTTCATTAGTTAAAGTTACCACTTTTGCAGTGTGGTTCATTTGTTCTGTCATATGTTAATTTTGGTTTCTGATATGCTGTTTCAGGAATGGGTTGCTTCATTTAGAGTTGCAGATCCTGATAAATTGGGTCAAAGATGCGCTGGCCGTCTCACTACCCGTCCAAGGCCACCTGAGGATTCTGTTAACTGCTTTTTTATGCAGGAGCTCCAGTAGATGTTTGGTGGTGTGATGGCTGGTGGGAAGCAGTTGTTATAATGACTAATGTATTTGGAACAGATCATCTGCAAGTTTATCTTCCTGGTATGCTCCAGTCCAGCCACTCCCTCCCCCGAAAAAATGAAGGGAAAAGAGAGAAAGAGAACCCAAATGCTATTCCATCCTAAATGATTCCTGACTTTGAAATGTCCCTGATTATTTGCTTTAGTTTCTGCAATAAATTGAATTCCTCTCCTTAATGTTGACCCAATTTAGATTTCTTCCTATGCTGATAATAAGAACAAAGGGCAAATGGACAAAGCACGCTTCCAATTCCTGAACCTATGGTACTCGCACTCTTCATTTTGCCTGTAGTACCAGTGTCAGACAGTTAACACTTGGACTTGACTATGGACACTCAATACTTCATTTTAGACGAAAAATATACAAAAGTTTCAAAAATTGCCCAGTCCAACTCAACACTCCTGTTTTTCATTTGGCACCCTTGTCGTCCACTCGACATTTCATCATTGCTATGGTCAAGTCCGAATAAGATAGCCCACAACAACTGTTGTTGCAATGTCTGCGTTGGATCCTCTATGCTTTTCTATATTGCTTTACGTTAGTTGTATCCTTTGTGCTCTGGCTTTGACGTTGCTAGCTGCTAGTGGAGGTATCTACTAAGAAGCTAAAATGCAAAATGATCTGAAGTTGCCATCATCCTTCTGGTTGATGTCTTTCATTTGTATACTGAGAGAGTTGTAAATTTGGCTTGAAGTTTATGACTCAAATCAACTGAGCTGGCATTTAGTTTAAGCTTTCATTTGAGAGAGAGGTACCTTTTTTTTCATGTATATGGGATACAAATGAAACAGATAAACATGGGATTTAAATCTCGTGAAACCACCTCCCTTCATTGGAAAGAACATCCTGCGTCAATCTCTACTGCTTTGTCTTAGTAACTGTTTTAAGCAAGGGCATAGATGATTTGTCATTTGGTTGACCTGCCATCAATATGACAAACGTAACAGATTGGCCATTGTCTAAGGTGACCATTTTTCATATTGCTGGCCCATCATTATTTGTCTTGGATCTGGGCTACTTCATTAATTAGTATTGCCACATTTATTGACCTGTGTGGATTTGGATATTTTGGTTTGTGTATGGAAGTTGTGGAACAGGTGAATTTTAATTTTTGGCTGTATGGAGACAAAATTATTGCAACTGTGATCCAGTGTGTGCACCTTCTAGATTGAAGTGTCATTCAAAATTGAAATGAATATATAGATATATGCGGTAATTTCTTGAAATGAAGTTTTTGTTTTGTAGTTAATTTACTCTAACTTGGATATGCTTCTTCATTGTCTTAATTTGACATGCAATATTTTGATTGTTGACATCACACTTAAATTATGTGATCGTTTTCTTGTCATCAGGTGAAGACAGGTATATAACTATTGACAAATCACAAGTGAGGGTTGCCAAAGACTGGATTAATGGCTCATGGATCAATGCAAAAAAAAGCCTGATATACTCTCATCCCTCTCTGCAAATGCAAGTCCATGCATGTCTCTCTATGCTATGCCTCCTATATTGGAACTCGAAGAACCAAACAAAGAGGAACAAGATCAACCTAGTACTTCCACACATGAAGCATCCCCTACCAGTGTAGAAGATATATCATCAGAGCAACATTTCAATAAAAGAAAATTGTTGATGCTGAGGTCAGCATTCAACCAGCTAGGGGTTGGTTATCCTGTGATGTGCTTACTGATGCCGAAGATGATTGGCCAGCAGGGTAAAATCATTTTGAATTCACTAGGCAGGACAGCATAATCTGCCAACAAATGCTTCTGAAGTGCCCTACAACTGAGGCGTTAACTAATTAATGTGAAAGCTGCATAGTGAGGTCGTAGGATTTTGTAAATAGATAGAAAGAGTTTGCGAAGGAGGGTATTAAGATGCTGATGTGGAATTGTCCGAAGACAGGATCTTTTGGCTGGTGTATAGAAGCTAGGCGTAGTCATAGTTGGACCAGAGGTCTGTGAAACTAATCCTTAGTTTTCTTCTGCTCTTTTATACATTTTATAGTGAGGCCTGCTCAGCTCTGATTGCTGCCTCCCATAGTGAAGAAAAAAGACCAGAGTCTCTTTGCACCCCAAAACATACATGGTCTCTTTCTTGTGGGCTTTTGGTGTGAATGTAAAGTGCAAATTCTCCTTTCAAATGTCACCTTGATCAGCTGGTCCCTTCTCATAAATTACTTATGCGTACTGTTCTTCAGATATGTATGTTCATACAACATTTTTTTCTGCTCAGAGCCAGCACCTGCAGTGGTAGTTTGACTAGTAGTTTCACGATGAATGTTCACTAGGTTGATTACATTCGTAGACAGCATGCTTTTAGCTGCCCAGAGTGAGCCCTGGCCGTGACAGTTTGATTAGTAGTTTTACAATGAATGTTACACAGCATCCTTTTATCTGCGCAGCCTGAGCCCCGGCCTTGACAGTTTGATTAGTAGTTTTACAGTGAATGTTACAAAGCATCCTTTTATCTGCCCAGACTGAGCCATTGCTGTGGCAGTTTGATTAGTAGTTTTACAATGTATGTTCATTAGGCTGATTACATTCGTACACAGCATCCTTTTAGCTGCCCAGAGTCGGCCCTAGCCGTGACAGTTCGGCTTTTAGTTTCATTTCACATGGGAATGTACTGCTTGATTGAGTCCATCAGGTGAGTTACTTATATGACATTCTAGTAAGGATGGATGGTGCCCTCCGTGAAACTTGAACACCTCAACTCCTTGGAACGTGTTAAAGGATTGAGACTACCTTCGCCATGGCTTCATATATTATATATACAAAAATATTACTCATACAATGTAAACCGCATGCAATTACAAGAAACTGAGGTCAATCTATGCTCAAGATCGGAAAATCCGTGAAAGAGACGAAGCACTGGCTTCTAGTCAAATGTGTAAACAAAGGTTCACCTAGTGAACAAGCTTGTGGTGCTTACGCAGCCTCCCTCATACTGCACTATCTATCTTGAATCACACATTGGGGAGCTTGTACTTTCAATCTAAGAAACCCTAGTATCACGAAAATACAATCCCTCGTTCATGGAGGAGCAATACCCTTTTTACGAGCATATCATAAATGCGATCAATTTTGCTCGGTTCCATATTGAATAGGCAGTGAGCATCCGCATTACTAGTCACATTGCCACTGAAGACTTTCTGAGCTATCATCTCCTGAATTTTCAAGTACAGGTGAGGAGGTATCTTGGTCTCATGGCAGAGCCGTTTCTCCTGAAAATAATCCAATAGATCAGAAATCATAGTAATCAGATCATCCACAAAATAGAACGTCTTAACTATTCAAGAGCCTGCTGCACCAGAAAGCAGGTTGAAGGACATGGAAGCTAAAAAATGAGGAACTTACGGCTTCAGAAAGCAATTCTTCTCCAGGATATATCCCTATATCTGCATCATTAGCGGGTATGGGATTGGCACTTCCATGAAGACGACTAGCTGAGTCCTTCCCGATGTCAGACGCCGTGGAAGTATTCTGCCCACCTTGGCTACTCTCTTTTGCCCTACGGGCATTTTCTTCAGCTTCTCTTTTTCTCTTCTGTTGAAAATACTTATCTGCCTCAGCAGATGTGCGGCAGCCAGCAGCCCGAGCTTCCTGTATTTCATCAAGAAAAGAAAAACGGACAAATAGATCACTAAAGTTTTACCATACAACATAAATCTAATGCTCTCAAATGAAGCTGAAGCATTCCCTCAGAGTCAATAAATTCAAGATTTAGTTGAACTTGGATCATCCATTTCCTTACTGCATGCTAAAAAAACTTGTAGATGAAAGTTCATAGAATAAAGTATTGTGCATAAAATGAAATGGGCACTGGACATTGATAGTGAGGTGAGCCATACAGAATCCACTTTACCTCAAGTTCCCGAATTCGCTTGCGAGTTCGGTGCTCTGCAATGACAGTCTGAAGCAGATCTTCATGCTCTTCCTTTGAATGAAACCGCATGAATGGATCATACTGACGGCATATTGCCTTCTCTTCAGGGGATAAGTCCTTTTCAAAAGGATTTGGATATAGCAAATTTCTCTCGAGGATGAAATCCTTTCTTCTCTTTCTTTCATCTAGCCTGCAGGAAAATGATGAACATACTGAAATCAACACCTTTTCAAAAAAAAAAAAAGAAAAAGAAAAGAAAAGGCAACAGAATAGAAGGGATACACATGCATACTTTACAAGCTTAGAAAAGAAAATACAGAAGATTCTTTCACAGGATTAATTAAAGCATTGTCAAGTAGCTAAATCAGCAAGTGTTGTCTGATGCAACAAGATTATTAAAGGATCTAAACTGAAGCCAAATCAATAATATGAAACAATGTAGAATGAGTAGGATACTTGCACAAAAACAACAAATATAGATTGGTAAAGACCTAACAAATAATGGCATGCATAGCAGGAAACGGGCAGGCTGAAGTAGTGAACTTAAGTAGATGGGGCACATCAGATGCAATAGTGGTTACAGTATTAACCATAACTCAGCTTAATATGCTAGCTGAAACGAGACAATTATGACATTGGTTATGCAGTTCTTACATCTACCCACAGGCTGTAACTAGTAACTACAGCACCACCAAACTCCAAACCTGTGACATAATATTGTTCAAGCTACAATTTAAAAATCAAAATTTCAGACCTGCACTCTCCTTAAGATTTAAAGATCAGCATGTTGAAATTTCCTCGTCACATATACCAACTTATTATTGTACAGATCACGTTGAGAACTTGCAACAAATGTCCTAAAATACAAGCACAACTGCCTAAGAGGACAACGAAATTTGTGACCTGCCTTTTTGAGTATATACGCAGAACTCTCAACTTTAACTCACGTTCATCTTCAGTATCAGCATCCTTGAATTCCATCTCTGCAAGCAACTGCTCAGCATCAATGTCATACTCTGGATCAAATTCTCGACGCTTGGGATTGTATCCGCTCAATTGAACCAAGGAGGAACCTTCATCCACTGGAGGTTTCTTCCCGACAGGATTTCTTTCCACCTGGGAATCTGTTTTTGAAGGCAAAGTAAAAATAATAACTTCACTAATACTTGTGAATGCACAAACCTAAAATATGTCATATGTGAAAAAGTAGGATTGAGGACCAAGTTGGAGACTTCGCGACATTCATACTTACATGAGATTTGCGTGTTTTAAGTGAGCACAGATATCTGTGAAATACAACCTCTACATATTGTCATGATTATAGGTCCTCTTAGGCATTTTCTGACAATCAAATAAGACGGTAAATTTTAAAGTGGCCTAGAGAGTCCATCCTTCAACTGAATGACATAAGCTGCAGATTACTTCACTCGACAGTTGACTCATATGTCACTTGAAGTCTCTCAAACTGACCCGAAAACAGCCATAGCAATAAATTGATTTGATAAAATGAAAAATAGAATAAAATATAACAAATTCAGATGCTTGAAGTTGCACCAAAAATCAGAGCCACTTTTAAAAAATATCGAGGTCAGAGGCTCGGAAGTAGGCCTATACTTGAACCTTCTCCCAGAGTTCAAGCTGTGATTTGGCCAAATATGTATTTTATTAACATTAACGGAGGAAACAACAAGATTCACCTGAATTTTGGGCAGCTAATAAGCGGCCTGATGGACCTCCTTTTTGTAAATCATCACCTCTGTTACAAATATGGCAAAGCTGTGACACAAGAGCTATGGTAGCACAGAAGGATTATTCAATATGAAAAATGATAAGCATACTTGACCCTGGAAGGAGAAAATGGAGACTCTTCTTTCACTGAGTGATCACTGAATAAAGTTGCTCCTGCAAGAACCATAATCACAGAAAACCAGTACAGGTCAACAACTTTTGTATCTTCTACTTTTGCCCCCTTCTCTACTCACGTAGAAAACATAGGAAAACTGCAGATATGAATCTCAAAAAACTGTACCCTAAAGCATAGAAAAGGACTGGCCTAACACTAGTCCAGGTCCTTGGTCTTTTTTCTCACAAGGGCCAACGTTAACTATACAATAACTGCAGCTCTCAAAAATTATTGGATCACAAAGATTTTCTTCTCAAATTGTCTGTATGGTGGCAACTCTCCCGAATGATCATATCAAGAATCTTCCATCAGGGGAAGTAGCATATAAATAACTTATTCTGTTGACACCAAGTCAATGTCATAGCTGATCTAATGTCATGAAGCAATCCATAAGGAAAAATCTCCCTGACCCTTGGCCTCAATGAAGCAATGACTAAAGCAAGTTATCATGTGCATGCCATAAATTACCGGAAGTGCAAATTTATATTCAGCTATTTGATAAAGTGAGAACGGTGGCATCAGAAATTATAGGTTATGGCACATGTTACAAACCTTTCTTATCCTCATTGTTTCCTTTTGCCATAGCAAGAAGCTCATTCCTATTTTTACCAACATGAGTCATATCCTGTATGTAAACATGCTACTACTTCAATCATACACACAAACCGTGACAGAAAAAGAAACTGATTTTACAGGATCACGGCCCATACCGGGAGAGGGAAAACGGTGAATTCAAATATACATTTCTGTAATGGGTGATGCACTGCTCTTTATTTTTAGTACCAACATGCTCTGCTACCTCCGCCCAGTTGCCGAGACCATACATCCCAAGACCCTTTATGGTAAAATCCAAACGCAACAAGAAACAAATCACAACATCATTACCCTAGAATTAACATGAGTCATTGACTGATGACAATGAAACAGAAAAGAGAAATGTGTTGCAGGATTCCACACCTCCAACAGCAAAATTTCTTCATCTGCATTCCAATCAGGACAAATCAACGGGAATGACAAACTGTCCTGTCCCTCCACACCCTCCCCCAAAAAAAAAGCATAAAATTAAAGCACAGATCACAAACAGCCCCAATACAAAATTATGTGTTAAACACATATAAAACTACACACAGAATTTGGCAGATGCCTGGTTTATAGAGAAGAAAAATTTTACTGACCATAACCCTGTAATCGTGATGGCTTTCATGAGGTTTCACTTTTGCTCCTACAGAGAAACACTCTATACACAAGTCAAAGTCAGTGCACTCGTGACATTTAATACGAATCCTTCCGGTGATGTCTTTATTACAGTAGTTACAGTGATACAAAGCTCTCTTTCCATCACCTGCTCCTTGACCTAATTCGGAGGGAGGGACAGAACAGAAGAAATCGTTAGAGAAATCAGGAACCAATATAAATAACTAAGGTTCCAAATTGTAAGATCTAGAGAAAAGAACTGAGGTGAAAAAAAAAAATTATGTACCACGCACAACATTCTTATTGTTGTGCTATTATGAAGTCATTCCCTAAGATGATGTAGGCATCCAACCACACAAATGTTTCCCATTTGTTGCCCATCTTGCAATATTTATACAAATGGACCCTATTATTGTGCATTCATGACCAACTGCAGCTGCTTAATCAGTAACCATTAACGTCGCCATGCAACACTTCAGAACTACCTTAGTTAAAAACAGCATGGTTTGGAAGACTTACTCCCGACGCTTGCATAAGTAATATCTTAAATGGATCAGGTAATTACTTGGGCAGAAGGAAGTACCTCCAAGAACAGATTCTATATTTTCTCCACTTGAGGAATTCTTCTTTCTCCTCGATCTGCAAAGACGCTATAGATGAGAGGCCATTTTAAAGAGAAAGAGGAGTACATTGGCAAAGAGGGCACTACCAAAACAAAATCCATTTTTGACAGCCAGTTGATCACAAGTAACAACAGCCAAAGTTGTAGAAGGAACAAAAAACAAAATCAATTTAAACATTTCATACTTGCTTAACGTTTGCATTATCCACAATCTTCCATTTATGCCATTATATTTGTCAATCAAATTGAGTGCTGTAATGAAAGGTTTTAGAAGTTCATTTGCTAATACCAGCCTTCAGAAACGCTTGAGGGGAAAAGAAAAAAAAAGCTTACAGAATCATCCATCGTCAACCCAGAAAAATCCCAATAGTACTAATCAATCAAGACAATAAATTTCACTTCCCTCAAACAACTTGAAGAAGCATAAATGTGATAATCATGAATCATTGAAAACTAAAATAGTACATTATTCAAAGATGAACAATTATCACTTGAGATAAAATTAGAAAACAAGTTTGGGTAGGTCAAGTTGCTAATTTGCAGAGTATAATGGAGAAAAGCAAAGGGAAGAAGAAGAGACCTTTGAGTTGGGTCTTCATCAGCATGGAAAACTCCACGAGAACGTCCCATTCACTTGAATTGATTTGTCAGCAGCCCAAAATCTTGAAACCCTAGAAATCAGTAATCTCCAGGATTTCGTCGAATCAACTTGAGTAGTAATAAACACCACCAAAGTTTTGAGGCAGATTTGTGTTGAATTTTCTGTTTTTATTAGGGGATGGATGAGGACTTTATAATCGATTAAAAGGCATCTATTCGGTAATGTTTTGAGAGTTTCTTCGTATATCTAAAAATTGAGTTGGAAAGCTTACCTGTATAACCCTCGACTCATAATTAACACTTAACACCTCCCTCAATCAATCGCTAATTCACTGGTTAAAAGAGAACCAACTTCGCCCTTCAGAATGTGGGGTTTATACGTCCTTGATCATACAACAATTGTGAGGGATTGTTGTACGGTTTCGTGTTAGCTTATCATCAAGTATGTGATTTTTTTACTTATAGACCTAAATGCAATATACTAAAACAAATCAAAGAATCCCAAACTTTAGGTACATCTTATTATAGATGTTTATTGGTTAAACAAACTAATACCTACATCTCTCCTCTTCTCTAGAAAACTTTACCTACTTCTTTTCTTAGGAGTTGTCATTGGCTTTTTTGTCAATCGTAAGCCCAAAATTCTCTTTCTTTTATGTCATATCACTATTTTCTCTACAAATAATTGTTCTCTCTTCATTTATGATAGTTTCTCCATACCCTCTTCGAATGAGTGATATTATTTCTCGCTTTTGAAGCGATTCTATGAATTTGTTTTCGTAGGTTTATGGTTGATTGTTGATTGATTGTCATATCTGTTTGCAACGAGTATTAATTTTTCAAATTCGTACTCATCGCTATATATAAATCTATTCGAAAGGAAGAATATACAAGATTTGTTGATCTCCTCATTAAAGTTTGTATGATAAAACAACGATCGAATGGAAAATAAGCGTTTAGAAGAGTTTCAATTAGTTCTTTCGATCGAAAGATTTATTTTGTTATTTTAGTTATGAATTTATTTTAGGTTGATTTTCACGTGTAGATGCCTGTATGACTTTCAATTAATAAAATTCATCTATTATACTTTAAAATAAAAAAAAGGTACATATTATAGATTTGAAAGTATCATACAAGTGAGACATAAAATGATCCTCACCTAAAAATATACAAAGAAAAATCAGAATTTGCTAATCCCTTCTAAACACACCATTACTAATGTAATACTATGACAAACTGAAGCTCTGAAGAAAATGTGATATTTGTGTATTTTGGCGTGGACACAAATCCAACCCAAGTTCATGGGCACAGGCCCACAGCAGTTGCCTGAAATTTCTATATAAAAGGGCTGGGCCTGAGAAACATCCAAATCCAGAATGCAATCCCATAATTAAATCAAAATGAGCAGCAGTACTCATTAAAATAATGAAATGAGCAACAGACAGTACATCCCGCGCTCTGCTCACGTGAAAATATTTGAATTGAGAGTTGAGACCCCACACACAAATGACGACGAATCATGATTTTCTTCAGATTAGTTGCTCAATAAATAAACTTCACTCACTGCCTCTGCTCTGCCTTGATTAAAATTCAAACTAAAACCCTACATTTTCTCCCCTTTCCCATTTCAATTCTTCCTCATTCTCTCTCTCTCTCCTCCAGGCTTCATCCATCATCATTCATCACCCAATGTCATCTGTTGCAAAGGCTGCCTCTCGTTACAGCTCCTTCGATTCCCAATCCTCCACATCCTCATCCATCGATCTTAAACCCTCTTCCAAGCTCAAATCTTTCCGCAATGCCACCTCCTTTCCAGATGTTTCCAGAACCAAGACCACCGATGCAATCGTCAAGTCTAATAGAATTAAGAACGACCAGAATTTCGCCTCCATGGTCAAGAAGTTCATGGAGAAGAGGTCCGCTTCCAAGCCCAACACCGATCGCCAATTCCCGCTCATTGTCCCACCCGATTTCATCGCCGAGGATTTGAAGAAAACGGCCAGGAAAGGCTCCACCTTCGCAGCTCTCCCCAAGAAGCTCTTCGGGAAAGGAGGGGGATCCAGCGACAAGAAGACCAAGGCGTTGACGGAGGTCAAGACCAACACCAGGACTCTGGCCATGGTGCTCCGGAGTGAGAGAGAGCTTCTCAGCTTGAACAAAGACCAGGAGACCCAGATCGCCGACCTTAGCTCTTTGCTCGAGGAACGCAATCGAGAAGTAATTCAAACTTCCCACATTTACTTTCCCACTCTTTTCTCTTTTTTTTGGGTGAAATTGGCAGTATTCTGAGTTTTTGGGCACTTCCGTGTGCTTTGGTGATGAAAGTTGAACGTGCAGATAAATGAGGCTTGCGTCTCAGGATTTGATACTAATTGTGTTTCTTATTGGGTTCAGTCTATTCAAAAGAACGCAAAAGATAGAATTCTGACATCATCTCCCCCAACCCATCTCTACTGTTATGTGATTTGTGAGCATAAGTACATGAGCTGTGTATTTCATATTATAGCTTTAGTTCACAATTCAAAATTTAAAAAGTCATGTCTATACACTGTTTTCATTGTTGATATATTAACCATAAAATTAATTACAAGTATTTTGTAAAGCTTAAGACATTTATCATAGCATCGAAGATTTGGTAGCATATTTATTTATTGTAATTCAGCAAGTAAATAATGTTTTTATGATGCATGATTTTTTGTGCCAAATAAGGGGTTTTCCTATAACTCATAGGATTGGGTTACAGCTTGCTTTGAGTGAGCGAGTGTGTTTTGTTCATGAATTAGCTCGTACAATTTTTACACTGCTTGGGAGATGCGTGTATTTCTCCACCTAAAAGTAAGTCCTAAAAATATGCAGAAAGTATACCTGAGGTTGTTTCCCATGATAACAGAAGTAAATAGTATTCGTCATCTTTATAAAACTACTTGGTTCTGTTGATGAGTGATGACCCGTGCAGAGGATATATTCATTTGAAGCAAGTTGGGCTTCAATTCCTGCTATTATGTCTCACTTGCCTCATAACAAATGAGTAATACTAAGTGCAGTCCGACTTATTTAACCATACTACTAAAGAAGAAATCCCCTAAGCTCTGTAGTCAACTGGGGCAATGTTATGTTATTCAAGCCACTTCATTAATTCTCATTCTCTACCTAACTTTTGCAGGTTGAAAAGTTGAAGGATTTGTGCTTAAAGCAAAGAGAAGAGATAAAGGCACTGAAAAGTGCCATCTTGTTTCCAGATGAGATGAATTCTCAGCTACAAGTACTTTTAGAGCAGCAAGGCTCAGAACTGAAGCAAGCAAGGCAGGTCATTCCATCTCTGCAAAGGCAAATTTCTTCTCTCACGGGTCAGCTACAAAGTATTTCAGAGGACCTTGCAGAGGTATGATTTTAACTACAATCTCATATACCAGATAGTATTTTGTTTTCTTGGAGATTACCAAAACTGAAAATATTTTCCCCCTCCTACTCAAAAGGCACTTGAGAGTAACATCATTCTTATCCACCCATGTGGCAATATGTACATTAAATATCCCTTTTAGTTTCTGTAAACTTCACTTATCTCAGCTGATCACTTACAAACTGGTATCATTGCATGAGAGGGGGTTCAACTCCATGATGTTCAAATGTCCAAATATCATAGATATTTCTCAGAAAAAAAGGTTCAGGGCTGATTTTCTTCTTCCATTATGTTTCTTCTATTCATTACTTAGCTAACCAGGCCATGTGTCTTCAAAGCAAAACATCATACATCTAAATGTAATTCTGTCTTTTACTTCTCATTGGTACTAATACATAATACATTTCTCCAAGAACCCATGAGTTGATGGCAATCTAGAACTCATTAATGTGTAAGAGCGCAACTATGCAGCTCAAAGAGGCATTATTTTGTCATAAAACTTTTACCTTTCGAGGAAATCTTTCTTTCTTCCTGTTGAACTATCATGAAATTTCTTGCGAGACTCAAACTAAGCTAAGTATGCTTCAAAAGCAGGTCAAGGCGGTGAAGTACACAGGAAAGTCATGCATTGATGGGAATTTTAGCTCACCAAGGACACCAATGTATAATCAAGAAGAGGCAGCCAATTCTCTGGTATTACTTCTGTTTCATGACCCATGTGACTGTTTTCATATAGAAGAGCCGTTCAAATGTTAATAGGTGCGGTAATTAGCCAACTGCTGTATATAATAAAGTTGGAATATTATTAGGAAGAGTTTTTCTTTGCCTCAGAATATGTTTACTTTCATTCAAACTTGTTGGACAGATTTAGCCAGTACAACTACAAGTAGAGGTCTTAGCACTAAACGGTCATAAATGACTCTACCTGTCTCTATGAATTTCCTTTGGTGTGTGAAATGATTTACTGAGAGACTATGTATTCAGGATTTCAGCTCAGATGATGATCCAGTGACACCTGACAGTCCAGATATGCTGCTGAAGGATATGAATCCGTGCTTGACACCTTGCTATTCAAAGATGAAATTGAAGGTAGGGATTGAGCAGTATGCGCTTTGGGATGTATTTTAAGTACTTAATTAATCAAATGTGCTCATATTTCAACTTTGATATTCAGGAATATGAGGCAACGAGCTATGATTACGCTGAAAGTGAAGAGGCTTATGAGGTGAACATGAAAGGCAGGAAGCTATCAAGAAGTTCGGACCGTTTCATAAGTTCAAGAGCAGGGAGCAGCACAACTCGTGCGCATGCGGCTTTCTGCAGATCTGATGAAAGTAAATGCAAATACGGAAAGCGGATGGGCCATCAAGTTCTGTGAATTCGTTTGATGTTCCCTTCTCATTTCAGTTTTCTTTGTCGTTTTGGCTATATCACTTGTTTTAATAAATGTGATTACCTGACTAGTTTGGTTGACAAGGTATTCCATTGTGTATGTTTATGCTGTATATGTTTGCCTTCATGTTCAGATTATTGTTTCAGACAAAACAGTAAATTTGATTCATAAATACAGTAAGATTTTGCACCAAGTAACTTCAAATCCAAATTCAAATTCAAACCATACCCCAAGTCCCATTTAAACAGGATATGAGAGGGTTAGATTACTTAGGTTTAACAACATTACACTTGTAACTAGAAAGGTTGTTTCCAGTATGTCTAAGATTTTGACTGTCACTCTCCAGAAAAAGTTGAGCAATTTTGTGAGGTTTTTTAAATAGTCTACCACGACATGTCATAAAGCAACTTTTCTTACCTGTTCTGTCCAGAAAGTTTTACAGGGATTCATCACGAGAATATGTGATTTCCTTCAAATTGAAAATTTCCCCATCCATTCATTCATTGATAAGTCTTCTGTTAAACATGTTTATTCTTGAACTCTTGCTCTGTGTTGAAAATAGTAAGACAGTCCCTGGTAATAATGCCCACTAAACATGTTACTGTAATTTTTTGGTGCTTGTAAGTTTGTAATACTCAGATTGAGGATCTGCATCAAACACCAGAATAGCCTAAGCTTTTTAATTTCAGAGTGCATAGATCCTTCCTACTATTAAACAGAAAATTTTGCATATCTGGTAAAGGTTTCGAAGAAAACAATTACATGGTTAAGATTAGAAACTGCAGTGCCGATGTTTATACATTGCCTAAAGAAGCCTAGCAGTCTACCATCTTGGATCTGCCTTGCCCTTTCTCCCTCCATACAAGCGGAACAGGCTATAAGCTGAGATCCAAGAAAGGATCACTGTGCAGAGACTAACCACCACTGAGCTCGCAATCCCTTCCCCGGCTTGGGTACAGAACTTTTCATAGAGATTGCATATCTTCATCCATTGCAGTTCTGGCTGTCCAAACTTCCCAATCATAGATGATTGCAAAGCTGCTGCTAGTGCTGCTAGTGTCAAATAGGCCATCACCTGCATAGATCAAGCACAAAAGTTTCCATTTAGATATATTCAATTGGTCTTTCTCCATCGACTGAGTGTTTATGCGTGTCTCAAATTTGTAATGAAGAGGTAAAGTTTCAGTCCGACTTATCAGGGTTACTTAACACTACATATGAAAGGGGAGGATTACAATAGATCCAGAATGGCAAATATTTTGTACGTTAAAATCATATGGGACGAAATTTCCACCTCACTTTCATATCCTTGAACCATAGATGTTGAAAATTACCACTGACTCTCATTACAATTAAAATCATATGTATATATATGTAGCGCTAACCCTGATAATGTGAAAGGGGATATTTTCAATTTTACACCATGGACACTTAAATCTACATAGTGCTTGATGTCAGATACTTTTAATGAAACTTATTAATGGTTGGTGGAGACTAAATACACGAGAACTAAGAGGGACCCAAAACTGTACTGAATTAGTGCCAAGGGAGCTGACTTATTTAATTCCTCCCACCTAATCACACATGATTAAAACAACAACGCCTAGTTTTCATGATTTATATTTCGCCACACATCTTCATCATGATTCATGTATGTAAATCTTAATTCTATACTACTCCTGTTAGCACTCTATAGCAAGAGAGCATCAGAAAGACTAAAGAAAATCCCCTCATTGAACCATCCTCAAATTCTTTTTGTGCAATTATAGAAAAATAATTCCTTTCAGAATCAAGTTTCTGACTTTCGTTAGGGGTAAAATTGTTTTACTATATGCACAAGCCATAAAAACGAGGGGGAGGGGCGGGAGGGAAATTGCAAGTAGAATCCAACAAAAACTACCTGATCACCAGAGAAGATGAGCCAAGCCAGAGGTTTGCTGAAAAGAACACTTCCTCTGATGATTCCCACCACACACCTGACCACTTGCAGCAAGGAATAGGTAGCGACTATCCCATTAACCACCACCAAAAACCTAAATCCAAATACCAAAAAGAACAAGACAATCAAAGACTGATAGTGATAACAAAAGAGGGCAAGAAAACAATACTGTAAAGAACAAAAAGTGGGAAATTGTGTAATTAGTACTACCAGGATAGATGCTTACACAAGAGATTTCATGTCAGTGAATTTGGCCTTCTTTGTGATGGAGAAAATGACCTTGACCTCAGAATCAAAGCCAATAAGGGTAGCTGCGAGAACACCCAGACCCATAATCAGAACCCTCAGCACCAGCTCTGCAATTTTCACTCTCCTTTCATTGCATCTCGCATGGTGGACTGCCACATTTCCAGGACTGATTCCAACCCCTCCATAACTACTCATCTTTCTTGCTTTTCGTCTTTACCCCTTCACTCCTTCAGAACGCAAACACCAAGAAAGGAAACAACAATCGGTGTGTGTGTGTGAGAGAGAGAGAGAGAGAGTGAGAGAGAGAGAGAGGGCAAAGGCACACAGCACAAGAGACAATATAGAAGGAGCAGAGTAGCTTGCCTAGGCTTATAAAGCAACCAGATGGCCCTCAATTAACAAAAAGGGAAAATAAGCAATTATTAGACGTCTGGGGGCAAAAAGGGCATACCATCCCCTGCCGTTACGCTTCCAGTTCTTCCGACCCGATTTAGAGTCGCAACCGGACCCAACCAGGAAGAAAAAAAAAGGATAGTATTGAGTGGACCCTATATATTTTTGGAGGAGGGGAGGGAGGTTTTCTCCTCTTTTGTGTCCAACACTGCAAAACCACATTGTGAATTCAACAGAAAATGTCAATGAAGAAGGGTCTTTTCCTATTAATACCAAAAATCAGAAATGGTTGGATTTGCTTAATATAGTTTCTTTCCTCTTTTTTGTCTTTGATTTGATATTTAGTGGACCAAAGTAGTATTACTCTTAGTTCATTAGTTTTTTTGAAGCATAAATTCATTGGTAATAAAACTCTTGTATTCGTAACATAGATTTTTCCGTTTACAAAACTTGATCTGGAGGCCTTAGTTAAGCGAATTACACATGATAAGTTTAAAATGAATTGAATGAAGGTACGTAATGCATGTTAATGAATGGTTAATGGTGTTTAGGTTGAGGTGAAGACGAAGATGTGACAAGTGGTCAAAGATGGTCACTGTCACTGGCAGCGTACAGAGAAGAGGAAGACGAGACGATGGGCAATGCATTTGGGTGTGAACGGGGCAGAGAAACAAGTAAAGGAAGAAAGGAAACCCAGTCTTAATTTACAGTAACCATCTTAGAGCTTAAGAGGGCATTAAATTCCAGTATCTCTAGTGGGGGTCCAATGCATTTATGCTCTTTTTACTGGGGAAATGCATAATTTTTCAAGGACTTGGAGCTTTCTTTTTCTTTTTCTTTTTCTTTTTCTTCTTCTTCTTCTTCCCGACAGTAGTGCTTCCCTTCCCAGAGAGAGAGAGAGAGAGAGAGAGAGAGAGAATAAGAGAGAGAAAACAGAGACGTGGCTTTGAAAGAATTAAATGAGAAAGAGAGAGTGGTAGGAGCCAAGTATTTATGGAGACCCATTTCCATTTGCCCATTCATTAATTACACCCGCAATATCTATATGTGGTTCAAATTACAACACAAACAGCTCGCAGGCTTAAACAAAACCAAAAATGAAGTTTGTTTGAGTTCAGAGTTTAGAGAGAGAAAAAGGAAAGAAAAGAGCAGATGATAATGATTGATTCGGATTCAGTGGAGCTCCCACTAATTAATAAAGATTGATCAAATTATGGTGTTTTGTATGTAGTGGAGAAAAGGATCATCAGCGCCATTGCCGGCCACGTGTTTGTATCATACCGTATCCATGCATCTTCCGCCGTTTGATCAGCACCATGCGTAATCATGCCCTCATAAACACAATATTATACTTTGCATCTCTAAATTAATCTGTGACTCTGAGTATCCAACATCTATCTACTCACGCATCTAAATCATAGGTTTTGAGGGTGAGGTTTGTTTCCATCTATTTAATAGCCATAAATTATAGTTGCCCTTTGTTTCAAAACCCTAAATTAGTTCTAATTTGTGTATCATTATACAATTTTTTTTTATAAGGAAAAGACACAAATTTTGATTGATGCACAAATAATTTGGTCAAAACGATGTGATTTTGTTGGTTAATAGTACTGCATTAATTAATTTATGGTCATTTCCTTTTATCATTAATAAGCAATAAAAATGATACAGGCACTAGTAAGAGTACACAGCTGGTTTACTATTGATGAAATATGAAGAATTTATACAGGAAGGATGATGATGGATTTGGATTGAATGGAGAAGGAAAGAGGTGTATCCACATGGTAGGCAGTGAATGATTATTAGATTACAGCAAAACTAGATAGGCCTCGTATTCCCTCCCATGCACTGGGATTGGATCGTAGCGAGCGAGCTTTTAATGTGTGTGGCGATATCAATGAACAGAAAGAGAGTCATGCCCATTGCCATTGCCATTGCCCAGCCACAAGAAGCCTTGGACATCTCATCTGTAACATTTAATATGCACTTTACCGTCCGATATGCAATTTGCAGTTTCGAATCATATCTTCGATTCCTTACCTGAGCCCATTCTCATCATTATTTATTATTATGTTTTTTATGTGCACAATTCAATCATCCACTTTAGTTGCCCTTTTATTGAAAACGAAATGTACATCAAAAAGATTTGTGGCTTTCCTCTTTATTAAGACATCAAATTCGCTATATTTGGTCCCCTATACGTGTTATTGTGCATGGCACATATGCTTCACAAAGTCATAATTTTGGTAAGTAATTGAAGGGTGATGATACGTGTCTTCTAGCAAGATATATCTTATAAGGGTGATGATACGATACGTCTTATACCTTTTGTTTTAACTTAAATTAATATGTTCCGTAGTTAAAAGTTGATAAACATGTTCTAATCATACCCACCAAGTATATTGGTGGTGGTATGTCTTGTTATATAGATAAAATAGTAGAAGATTCGCATAAAAAATGTGTTGGTGAAATTATTGCGTACTACCTAACTTTTATTTTCTAAGAATTTTCTTATTATTCATAGTCAAGTTTTTCATTTTCATAACTGTGTTTCGATAAGAAAGACAGAGAGAGATAAAGAAGTTATGGGGAGGGAAGTAGGCTTGGGGGAAAAAGGAGAAGGAACATATAGGGGAAGAGAAAAATGTTGAAAGAGAAAAGTAAAGAGAAATTGGGAACAACAAGGAAGTCATATCATAGAGATATGAGAGGGGTAACAAGCAAGGAGGGTTTGCTTATACCATAATGACTACCATAAATCGAAGGGAGATTGGTGTGACGTAGATTTTACAATATTTAGTTTTTTTTAACAGTCGAGTATTTGCTTATGCAGTTAAAGTAGATTTATTTATGACAAAAAGAAAATAAATTTACTAAAATTTTCTTTTATGGTTAAAATGGAGGCCTTATATAATCATTTATATCATTATTATAAAAAATGCACAAGAAAATAAAACTAATGCTGATACAAGACATATGGTTCCAATAAATAAATAGATAACAATGAGCACAAAAGCTCAGTACAGTATTTATAACTTTTTATAAAAAAAAATTGTTACAAAAAAAAGGAAAAGAAAAGGGAAACGCAACTACGCAAGGCACGATTGGATTCCTTGTTCCGGTTGCTGAATGCTCATTGGCATTCGCTTGGCGCATCTCCTGAGTTTCTGGCTTTAGACTCCGATCGATCTCCGGCAACCCATCGTTTGCCCCCTCCGTCATTCTCTCTCTCCAACCATTTGGTTTCTTCGCCGGATTCATTCCGGTTCCGCTCTCCTCTCTAATCCCCCGCTATTCATCCTCCGTTGATTCGTTTCGGCCAATTTAAGGTTAGGGTTTCTTACTTTTCATTTTAAAGATTTATTCTTTTAACGTTCTTTCCTTCCCTTATTGACTGAATTAGTAATTTCATTAACGATTGAATCGTTCGCTGATAATCATCATCATATTCATCATGTATATACATACACTCACATTTCATGCCAGTGCCATGCCTTTTGGCTATGTGGTAGTTCATAAGCGTGCAAGTATATAGATTCTATCATGTATTGATTTCAAAACATGAAAAATCATAGAGGACAACTATGATAGCAAATGATCTTATTATTTAGTGTGTTTTATGAGTTCTATTTTGTTATATACTTGATGATGTTGACAAGGGGACACCCATGTTCGAAATTTTCGTATCTGTCATTTGGAGGCTCAGTGACTAGTCTGAGGAATCGGGCTTTAGCAATTTTGAACATTTTCTTTTTCATATTTTCTCTTCAGTGTAAAGACTGCTTTGGGAAGGGAGAGAGAGTTAGCGTGCGTCTGTGTTGCAATCATGGCGGGGGCTGGGGGAGAAAAGCCGTTGAGGAAGATAGTCGAAGCTTTTGAAGGTCTAGCTGTTTCTACCAACACCCAGGATGCAAATATTGAGGTTGCCCCATTCTCCCATGCTTGTTCCCTTGTCTCGCCCCTATTTAGTTGTCTCGGCATTGCCTTCAAGTTTGCTGAGATGGACTATGTTGCTAAGGCAAGCCATCTTTCTCTATCTCTGTATCTTTCAATTGTGGGGTTGTTATTCTGTTTCACAAGAATTTCAAAATCAATTAGTGATGACTGTTGAAGCGTATTGAAACAGGTTGCTGATCTTGCTGAGGCATCAAAGTCAATTTCAACATTATGTATGTTGCTTGATGAAGACATTCGAGCCAACACTGTGAAGAAGCGTGGGAGTCATACCAGAAATCTTTTGCGAGTGAAGCGTGGTCTGGACATGGTCAAAGTTCTTTTCGAACAGATCATTGCTACTGAGTATACTCTCTTCTTATTTTCTTATATGTGTTTTCGTTTCAGCTTTATGGTTATGTAGTCCTTGCTCAGTTGATCTATTTATATTGTTAGTTATTTGATATATGTCATTATTAGATCTTTACACTTGGTTATTATTTTGTGAAATAGCAGTCATTATGTTGCTTCTCCACCTCCTTTTGTGCAGAGAAGTGCTATTGTTTTATGTGTACCTGGTGGTGGAAATTTGTTTTCCCAAATCTCAATAATAGTTGCTAAGAATATTATGCCCAGATTGCAGAATGCAGTGTAGCTTTATGGCAGGCCTCTCACCCGAAACAGTTGCATTGGGTTCAGGCAAATCGGAACATTTTTCTTAGATTGAATTTCAGAGTTTGGTACTAAAGGCCCTTTTTCAGCGCATTTGTTGCTTTGAAGCTTAAAAGTAAAATAAGCACCTATGAGACATGAATCCATCAATTCACTTGTCTAATTCACAATAATAGAATACTCCTTTTCTTTTGGTTCTAGGATTTTTAGGTAGTTTCTTTCTCTTCTTTTTAAACTAGTAGATAATAAAGCTGAAGTTGTTGAATGGGGTGATCATTCCACAAGTTCGATTCATTTAACATGCCTCAATAATAAGGACAGCTGTGTAAGTGTTAGTCTTAAGTTCTGTATTCTCACAAGCCCATTTCCTCTGTGTCAAGTGACTGCTTATGTCCCCGCTGTACAGGGGATAGCCCCTCTGTGTGCCATACTGCCATGCCACTTGCAAGGGTTTCCCACCACTACTCCCCTAATTGTCCCCCATCTCTCTCTTCTTTTCCTAACTGCCAAAAATAGAGTATAATATCCTTCATTTTGGCCATAGTGAAAAGCTCTCATGACTAAATGTTCAAAATGCTTTAGGCTGTTCTAAAGATCTACCATATGACTGAGTGTGATGGCTTCACCAGCAATTTACTCTGCACTCCTGAGTCCTCTGCACTTGAGGATATAGATTGCCCCAAAAAGACTTTTGTAATGCACCGTGAACTATCTAGATTCTATAATGGTGCTAGAACACCTTAAAACATTTTGAAACTTGAAAGGTAACGAGCACATAGACACTGTCTTGTAACTATCAAGAATTGCTTCCTAGAAATCCCAAAATCAGTAATAGGAGCATTTGTTTTGAAGTGTCTAGAGATGCTTTCTAGCTCCACTTCCAAACTTCTGAGGATGTCATAAATGATGTACGAAACTTAAAGGGAGTATTAGGTGCCCGTGGTCTCCATTTCACATCTTGGACATTTTTCAAGAAACCAAAAACAATTGTGTGCAACAACCTTCATTTTGGTGGTCTTAAAGATGCTCCAGCCACTCAGCCTATGAAATCACTTAGTATGTTCTAAGTTTACCTCTAAGCAACTTCAAAGTTTATTGTACCTTGCAACTATCTGCAAATTTGAAGTATGATTTTGACAGTCGCAAATTTGCCATTTTTATGGCATGCCATACCTCCTAAACCATGCAGAATGGACAGAAATCATCATAGAAAATTTTGTGGGGTCTATATGAGTTCATAGTCACTATTTGCCAACTTTTCAGACTGTTTTTTTAAAATAATTGCCTTCACCACCAGGCTACACCATGGCTCATATGCAGAAAAACCTTCAAAGTATGTAGTAAATCTCTGTCTCATATGTAGTAAATCTCTGTCTCAAGTCTGAATTATTTTGATGATCGTTAATGACTTTAATAACACCATGCCTGATGCCATCATTGTGCAGACCGTAGATTTTGAAGTGTGAATTGGTAGTGTGGTTGTATAGAGTTCATTGAAAAGAAGGGTAAAATATTGGTCAACAGGTGCTTTGAGTGCAAAGATCTGAACTTTATTGTGTGGGAAGCTTCTCAAGGCTAGATTGTAACTTGTGATAAGTTTACAAAAGAGGAGTAAAATATTAGTCAAAAGGTGTTTCAAGTGCAAAGACAATTTGGAAGCTACACCATTTTACTCCATAGTTCAATTGCCAGAATCTTAGGGAGTTAGCTTTGAGTTGTTTGGATCTTAAATGGGTGATGCCATGCTTTGAAGGACATCAGTGTTTGGGAAGGTCTTTTTGGAAACAGGGTTAATATGAAGTTTCCGGAGCCATTCCACATGCTGTTTTTTGGTTGTTGTGGATGGAGAGAAATAGGAGATACTTTCAATAGCGTGGAAACCTCGATTAAGCAGTTAAAAGACAAGTGATTATATTCTTTTGTAAGGAGGCTTTTTGTTCCTCTTCAGTTGACATTATTAATTTTGTGGATAGCCTTCTGTTGGGGTTGTAATTAGCTTTTTTGGGATGCTTTTCAGCATCTTTTCTTTTAGATGTTCCTTTTTATTATGAATATATCCGTTTCCTTATTGAAAAAAAAAAAGGTATAGAGTGCAATAAAAAATGTTAAGATTGATGCTAAAATACTCTAAAAAGATTTAAGGGGGTCACAACATGCAGTCACTATTTAGCAACGACTCGCTCATTTTTCTGGACAACTTGAAAGCCTTGCATAATATGCAAAACTTTTGGGGCTAGAGAGGCTCTTGCCACTTTACATTCAAAAACCAATGTTGTTGCATGCTTGTATGATTCAATATTCTACATCTTAGTCAACACATCACCTGAAGTAATGTATATAAGGGAGTCTGTTTGCTGTGATTAATGTAATAAGCATCAAGAAATGAATGCCAAAATGTATTTTTACTAAGAATTTGAAGGAATCACTATACCTTGTAGGAGTTAACTTACAATGAGTATAGTGTCGGTCTAAATATGATTTACAACAAAAGAGAGGACAATAATCTCCTATATCTCAAAGAAGGATGTTACAATTGTATGTTATGGCTCAAGTAAAATCCTTAAGTTTCCTTTCATTTAGGCGATGATGGTGAGTGGTGACCGTGATGTATGTTGCAAATTTCATTTTATCTTTGTTAACAGGGTTGTTTCTTTTTTGTAGCTAAAATTTTTGTTTAGAAATACAAAAATTAGGTTGTGACTGTTTTTGGAAGTTTTTGTACCACTGATAGTGCTTTATGTTTTCGGGGACTGATATTTCTTGATGTTTTGCTCAGGGGGATTCTTTGAGGGATGCGGCTTCTTATGCTTATGATAAAGTATTTGCTCCATATCATGGATGGGCCATTAGAAAAGCTGTTGCCGCAGGGATGTACGCCTTACCAACCAGGGCACAGTTGTTGAGTCAGCTGAAGGAGGATGGTTAGTGTCACTTCCAGTTGCTTTTTTTTGGCTTCCTGAATTTCAAATTTGATCGTTGTTGGGGAGGAGCTTAGTGGATAGAAACTACTAAATTAGTGCTATTGTGGAGTGGAATCCTCTCTCTTTAGTATATATGGCATTCATGTTCTGAAAAATATAAAGCTTTTCATTTTGCTTAACTAATTATTACACTAAATTAGTGCTATTGTGTCTCTTTAGTATATATGGCATTCATGTTCTGAAAAATATAAAGCTTTTCATTTTGCTTAACTAATTATTACAAATACCTGTACACAAGTTAGTTTTTGTCTATTAAAGTCACCAATGCTGTTGTTGTGCAGAAGAGGCTGCTCGGGTCCAAATGCAAAATTACGTGAATTCATCAGGTGCTGTGATTGGGTACATTGACAAGCTCTTCATTACAAAAGAATTAGGAATAGATTGGTGATTTTGGAGGTTATGTGCCCCCTACGCGTGAACCATGTTTTAGAATAGAATGGATTAACGGAACAAAATTAATGTTCGCCTTCATTGAATCTTGATTTGATCCACAGGATAGATTGATGATCCGTTACCTTCTCTGTCACTGCTGTTTTGTTAGGAAAATCTAATTTTACAGCCTCACTCCTTGTAATGGTCTTTGTTGAAACAATTTATTGTGTAAAAAGTCCGACGTTATGAAACAACTTTTCATATTCGAAGTTGCCTTTGTCGTATAGGAACTTGTGTTCATTCGGATCATTCAAAATCGTCATAGAAAGTCGAATCCTCCATTGATTCTAGTCTCATTTGAAGTTGTTCTAGTGAAGTTGGGGTGCATGTAACGACTGGCACTCATACTAAATAAGGGAAGTGAAACTACATGGGCAGCGGCATTGACCCCTTAAGTTCATTGATTCTGTAGTCGCTTTAAAGGCATCTTGTCTAAAAGCTCGGGGATAGACATGGAAATGGTGATTCGAAAGATCTTAATCTAGGGTCGTAAGCAAACCAAATTTAGTTTGAGGACCCATGGACCAATTGGAGAACCCCAATGGGCTGGGGCTCAAGTGAGGAAGGTCCTCCATCCATCGCCCTCGTCGTGGCCTTCCAAGTCATGTCCTATAGCCCTGGAAATTTAGGGTTCTCACTACCCGCAAGGGAGATACAAGGGGCAGGATCTATTCGGTTGTCGTCTTACGAAGTAAACATGACATAGAGTTTGACATTGTCTACAGAAAGTTGCCAAGGACTAGAAAAGTCAATATTAGAAGCATAAGCAAAACACATAGTCGTTGCTGATTAATCATTTTCACACTATGAATTACTTGGATCAGAATGAATCAAGGTAGTTGTCTACTGAAAGTTGCCAAGGATTAATTAATCATTTTCACACTATGAATTCAAAAACATGCCCCGCCAACAACTTCATTCCAAGTCTATTTTCATATGTTTCAAGCTGAATGCTTTGTCTTTTACTGCATGTAGAATTCTTTCAACTAGCGAAATCATCGATATCCAAATTCCTCAAACGCAAGGCATGGCACAATTTTCACGACCTGTTAGAAATTCACAGCAAATCAAAAAGTGTCAATAACTATGCACATTTACATGTAACGGCCAAGATTGCACGATGGATGCTTACTTGGATCAGAATGAATCAAGGTAGTTGCGTTAAAGATGGAGTCACAAGGAGTGCCGATGCCCTTGACGTCCTGCCAGTATTGGTTGAAGGCAACCGAGGCGACGCCCCTCAAATCGCCAGCCCTGTAGCACGGTTGCCCCGGCTGTATTCGCCCGCATGCGCTGCCGTATCGGCATACCCAGTCTAGTGCCTTTTGCACCACCTCATCGGGTGCTTCGGCCGACGCCACGCACCAATCCGAGCACCCCAATCCACCTTAGAACACATCGCAATATCCAATTCAGAACTACGTATGTTAGTTAAATATCTCTTAATTATCAGATTAAAAAAAAAAAAGGGAAGATGAACAGAGTTGGAGTTATAGAGCAAAGTATCTGTAACTGTATGCACGGTAATTACCAGAAAATTGTGCCAAAAGGACGAAAGATAAGCAGAAGAGGGAAAGAGAGAGAGATGGAGTAGTGGGTTCCTTCATCTTGTGATAATGGCTACGTGGAGGGAGGGTTACAAGTTTAAGTTATAAGAATTTGAAAGAGGATTAATGGGTGAGGGGTAGATCATCTAAAAACCCGAATTGGGTGAGAAAATAGGGAATGTGTAGGTGCCATTCACTCTTATTTTCTTTTTCTTTGGAATTTTAACATAATTTCTTAATTATTTTCTTCATCTGGGTCATCAAAATTTTGTTCAAGAGATAAAGCTTGCTTAAGTGGCAACTGGCGTCTATGGATAATTATATTAATTATATATATGCCAAATTGTTTACTTTTAAGGGGTTATTCCTTTTAAGTTACAAAATGTATATCTTTACTTATTAGTGTTCGTAAAGTTTTTTTTTTTTCATTATAGGTGTGTTCGGCAGTAGCGTTTGAGGTAGTGATTAGTGTTTTGCGGGATGTAAAATACTACTTATCTAAAAATGTAAGTGTTCGGCAAAGTAGTGTTTGACATAGTGAGTAGAGTTTTAGGTAGTGTTTTCGAAAAGCTACTCAAAGTAACGTTTTTAAAAACACTACCTAGTGTTTGCACATAATTTTCAAAATTCTCCTTTTTATTTTCTAAAATCTTTTATCAATTATGTCCTTTTAAGTCATTTTATACAAATCTGCTACTTTTAAACAAGTATTATTACCGAACACACTTGATTTCAAATCACTAGTTGAACATCTAACCACTAACCACTAGTTAGTAACAGCTAATCGCTAATAAAACAGTTAACCACTACTAAAACAGCTAATTTTAATATGTAGGGATTTTTGCATGATGTTTTGTCTAATTTGTATTCTTTTTTGAGATAAATTAACTATCGAAAAAAGAGAGAACCTAAATTATAATTAACCATACATATAAGATGAAATGACTCTACTTAAATAGAAAATAATTTCATATAACTACGTAAAAGAAAATATTATTAAAAAGAATCATAATTTGAAGGTCTGGAACAACTTTTTTTATCTAAAATTCTAATGAACATATTGTAACGATGGAAAATATAACTCTTTTATGGGCCCGTAAAACAACTGAGCATTTACATGGAAACGTCGTTTTCCTATTGCAACCAAAACCTCAAAAAATAGATTATAAAAACTTGTACCCTTTTATTTTTAATCTTCAGTATGAAGATATAATTAAGGAGCTATTTGATTCACCAACATTGGAATTGAATGAAGTGAAACCTGAAATATGAGAATAATGGAATGAGACTTGATTCATGAAATCAACTGTTTGGTTCATATCGGGAATGAAATTAAAACTCAAATTCCACTCTTTGGTTAATTATGGAATAAAATCAAAACTATTTTTTAATACATTTTCCTAAACTAAAATTATGTTTTTCCTTATAAATGTGAAGAATCACTTTTAAACTTTTATTTTTAAAATAAATTGTATTCATTATCTTTAATTAATTTATTATTTTTTTAATCAAATTTACATACCAAAATTATATATCATTGTAACAAAAAAAATGACAACAAAATCAAAATAACAACAAATGAACTTCATAAACTTTATTTGAAAATAGTTTCATAACATGCTCCAATTAAAATTAACAACTAAGATTTATGTTAACCTTCGTCTACGTGTAAAAGTGACATTTTCTATATAAACTTTATCACTTACGTAACATTTGAAAAATTTAAGTGACATATCATAAAATAAAAATAAACATAAGCATATTTTATTAATAATTGGGATTTAGTGAAAATTGAAGAAAATGGGGTTTCATGGATTTTTTTTTGGGAAAAAGAAAATCTGATTCCTTACCAGAATGGGATTTGATACATCTAAAAATGGGAGGAATCAAAATCTTTAGATTTGAGCAGGATTTGATACTCATAAAAATCAAATCTCATTACTTAAAAGTTCAACCAAACACAAGTTATGGAAACTTGATACCTAAAAATATCAAATTACATTCTCAAACCTCCAACCAAACACCCCCTAAGATGATTTAAGATTAGATTAGGTGTGATATCCTAACAAATACGATTAATAAATTATAATATAATTATGGACTACTGAAGGGCAAAATAGGGTTCTTTTTTTTGGCTCAAAAAACAAAATAGGGTTACCTTTTATGTATGGCCATCAATAGACAGACATATATAACCCTTGGCTTAATCAGCTTGTATATGAACCGAGAATTCCAAAGTATAATTGTACTCAAGATGGAAGCTAATACTACTCATCATATTACATTAATTTCCCATAAAAGAGGAAATTAAAAAGAGTTTATGACTAATTACTGAAGAAAAACTATAATTAATTAGCTAATTAAGTAGTAGCTCATAGATGAAGAGTAGTATCAACATCTGAGACATGATGAGACTCCTGGAACTTAAAAGCCTTTGATGTACATGGCCTGCTCGAGCTCACAGCTGTAATATTGCAGGGCGGCACGGACGGCCAAAGAGAGAGAGAAACCTCATTCTTATTATCAGATGATGATGACGACGATGATGGCGATACTGATGACGGTGATGATTGTGGCGATGATGATGATGATGACGACGATGATGATGAATAAGACCAAGGCTTATGGTTATAATAATTTGGGGGAGAAAAACCTGGAGCTCTTTATCTTCACCATCATCATGGCAGTATGGCTCGTGATGATAACTATATTGCATGGAAGAATCAGCAGGAAAATTGCTGTTATTATTATTATTATTAAGATTATTATTATTGGTATTAGTACTAATGGTGGCAGTAGTAGTAGTAGTAGTAGTACTGGTACTTGTACTGAGAAGACCAGTACTTGTATTGGTATTATTATTAATGGTATTGTGATTAGAGAAGATTCTAAGAAGCTCTCTCTTCTCTCTCATCTCTTTGACCCTCTGCAGCTGCTTGAACCGCTCTTGCAGGAGAGCTATGGAGGATTGAATCACGCCATGCTGTTGATGATGATGATCTGCTTTCCTCTGCTGGGTGCCCATCATCTTTCTGAAATTCGAATTGAAATTTGGAGAATTAAGCAAATGAGGAGGAGTAATTAGGAGGTGAGGGTAAATAATAAGGGAAAGTAGTGGGTTGAAATGGGTAAGTGATGGGGAGAGGGGTATATATAGGAAGGGGGGAGTCCAAAAATGAAGATGAATGTAGTGGAGGAAGATGACAGATAGAAAAAAATCATGAGGAGAGAGAATCTGGGCTGGGGAGAGAGGAAGGCAGGAAGAGTCCAAGAGGAAGGAGGATGGGGAAGTGGAGGCCAAAAATATAGGGGGAGGGGGAGGGAGGAGGGAGGAGAAGGAGTACTTTCATTTCACTCACTAATTTGGCCTTGAAAAACAACAGAGAGAAATAATAACAAGTACTTGTAAAGAGGAAAATGGCCAAAACACAAGACGCCAACAAATTGTTAGAAACTAGCAAATGGAAGGGCATGTTTGGAGGAATAATAGGTCATATGAATGGAGTCTGTCAGCTTGTCTCCAAATTCCCCTTCTCACTTTTTTCCTTTTCCTTTTTCTTTTTTTTTTTTTAAAATAATAAATAAATAAATAAATAAATAAATAATAATAATAATAATAATAATAATAATGTGTTGGTGAGTGCGGGCACTTTGCATTTTGAGGAGATGGATGGCTCACTTTTTAACTTTTTATCATCTCTTCTTGTTTCATAATTCCTGCCTTGGAATAGACTGAGGCACTCCACTTAAAGTGGGGGCTTACTCAGTCCACACACCTTTTCACTAATCACACTTTAATTCTCCCACCTCTCCTTGGAATCAAAGCTTCTTCACTTTCTCACTTCTCCTATCTTTACAATAGGAGATATATGACCTGTCTAGGTTCTTATTACCTATTTACGAACTAATACAGCGCTAAAAATGAGGGATGTACAATAGGAGATGTACACATTTCAAAGGGAAATTCTCCCTTGCGATTGTCCTGGTGGTGCATATTCACCGTGCCACTTGCTCACTCATGCAGGTTCTGGGGGTATTTTCTTATTACACTCTCTTCGGATAGAATTCATAATATGATCCAGTATTAGGTATTTTATTTCAGTTTAATTATTGTGGAAAAAAGAAGCAACATAAACTGGAGATTGTATACATTTCCCACAAGAACTGATTGATTTGATCGAGCAACCAAGGGAGACAAGGGAGCTTGCTCTGTCAAACTGCACTCATCATTTTGTTTAATTTCTATATTCATGTATAAGTCGGAGTTGATATATATAAAATTAAAGTTTGAATGAGAAAGGCAAGGATACTAATTTCAACGAGGAATTGATGTATATAAATTAAAGTGTGAACGAGAAAGTTAAGGGTATGAATTTCAAAGGAATTAGTTGACGTTATAAAAATGACAAGATATATAAGTTGATATTTTTCGCTTGTTATTAAACCTAAACCTCATGTAGACACCGTGACGAGCTTTAAAGATATATATTGATTTAAATGCATTAGTCCCATCGTATTGTTAGTTTACTATAGAAGAAGAATAAGATGTGTTTGTATTGTCCACCCAGAGAGCTGCTGAAGTAGGGAAGAGTAAGATTTAAGTTTGAAGACATGACATAGCCAAGCAAGAAGAGATGTAAAATTTTGCACAGTTTGTGTGGATACTGTTACTGGTGGTGTAGGTGGGGGGGCGTGAAAATAGTGGAGAAGATGACAAGCAAAAACAAGTGGGAATAATCTATGCAGCTCATGATGCTTTTCATTGAAGATGGATTTAAAATTTTTTTAAAAAGATACTACCAAACATTCTCTGTCTCTCTCTATCTCTCAATCTCTCTCTCCAATGCACATCACAGTTTGTCTTGGCGTGTCTGGATTGGAATGGCATGCAAGGTTGAAAGCTGCAGATGCTATTGGTTGCTTCCTCCTTTTTGACAAGATGCTGAAGTGATAGATATTCAAGCCAAGAGAAGAGAAGAGCCTCTCAGACACTCTCTCTCTCAGACTCTCTCTCTCTCTCAATCTCTCTCTATCTCTCTCAGACTCTCTCTCGTATGACATGAGTAGTACATCCCTCATTTTGGCTTGTATTGTTGTTTTAGAATGTTGAGAAGTTCGAAAATATTGGATGAAGGGGAGCAAAAAGCAGGTCGCTAGGGCGTGCATTATGTTTGAGACTTCCTATAAGATTGCCCTCTGCTCTGCAATTTGCATCCCACTTTTAATCTAATTTTACATCATCTAATTAAACCCTAATTAATTCAAACCCCCAAGAATATACTACTACTAGTATATTTCAATTGTTTAATCCATGTAGAATTTTCTTTTTATACTTTCTATACATTCTTTACTCAATATTTTTTTAAAAAAAACACAAAAACGAATCGTTAAGTACGATAATATATAAAATAATACGTACAATTTAATATCTATAATAAAATTCAACTAATATTTTGTTGGGATCTTCTTACGGTCCATGCACAAAAGAAAAAATAATGCGGATCTCAAATATTCTAACACATTCCCATATGTTTCGAGTCTCATAATCAATTATAGAAAATTATTCATCCATTACCCCACAATACAAAAGCCTTTTCTTTTCTTTCTTTATCTATCTATCTATCTATCTATCTTCTTCAACTTATCTTTTCCCACCCAAATTCAAATCCAAGACATCAAAATCAACTTCAGTCCTACTCTTAATTATAATTTGTTCATTAAAAATACTTCTAAAGTTTTATTTATATATTATGTTATTTCTCACATAAAATCATGATAGTTTATATGTAAATTGTGGTTCAATACAATAAATTTTTAATATAATTTCTAGTCAGATCTACGAAAATATCAATTCAAATATCTATGTAGCGTATAAGTATATTTAATGAATTACCGATTAACATAAACATATAATTTCAAAAAATTTGTAGGATGATAATTATTCATATATAATTAATAGTAAAGAGATATTGATAAACAAGTACTCCCTCTATTTCACAAGTTTAAAGATCAAGTTGTCTCAAGGTTTCATATTGAAAATAAAAAAAGAGAGAAAAAAGTAATAAATTTATAAACTAGTCATTAATATTTCATTGCAAACATAAAGTAACGAGATATTATGAAACGAAAAAATTTGTTAAAATGACAAGTAGTATTGTGAAAATGAAAGAGACTCCTGCTATCGACTATCTCGGTATTGTCGATGAGGTTTAATGCTTTAATAAATACCTTTTTTTTTCCAAAGTAGGTAATACACATTTGTTATGAAGTAATTGTAATATATGAAATAATGATAAGACAGACACATGTTGTAGCATAGATTTCCAAATAACAACATGGCTCCTACACCCAATATGCTAATAAAACATAAACCCTACTTTCTCAGACATCTTAGATGTTGAATTTTGTCACAGATGGTGATTTAATGTCTCCTTTCAAATCTCCAACAACTACATATTAATTAATGAAGAGCTTTTTTTTTTTTTCTTGGTCTACGGAGCTTTGGAAAATCTTTTCCAGAGTAATACAATGAGATGGACAATGTAGCAAATTAAATACTTTACATGTTACAAAATCAACAAAAATAAAAACGTCTTCTACAACAACCACGTCAAAAAAGTATTTACATTGACTCTAAATATATATAACGTATTGAACAAATCGGTAGCGATAAAATTATTTTTGTATTTGTTGTCCAGAAAGGGTTTGTGTATATATATGTCGGTATGTGCTTTTTGGTAATCAACTTCGATTACCTAATCTAGGAGTGAATTAATTATATATTGATTATGATGGAGATTATTAATCAAGATGAAGTCACAATGGATGCCAAACTGAGTCTGAGTTTGAGGGGCCATGCTGGTTGATATAATTCATACATATAAATGCTTATGTGATGACAATCATATAGAATCTGCGAAAATAATGACAAAATTAAACTTAATTGCGGAATTTGATGCCTGCCAACATGCATGTAGCTGAGCAACAAGAGTCCCATCCTAATATTAACAGGAGCAGTTGAACCATTAATTACTTTACTTAATTATAATCTAAACCCTAATTAACTTACTTAATCCCTTTCAAATAATCATTAACCCATACATAATACGCACAACTACGTCAAAACAGTTGCCACCACCCTCCTCTTTTGGCACTTTCCAACGTTCATCCTTTTTCTTTTCTAATTTGAACGCCTATTTATTTTTCTATATTTTTATAACAATTTTCTTAAAAAACGCAGTATAGTTATAAAGAACGGTAAGTTAAAGGTAAAAAGAATATATTTACGTAAATCAATTGTCTAATCACACCAAAGTTTGGGGCGCTTGACGTAGGTAGGTCACTGGGTTCCCATATAAAGGCCTCTGGTGGGCTTAGAAGAAACAGCCACAAATCTCATATGGGCCCTAATGGTGCCTAGAACCATCCCCAATAACGAGCCTATTCGCACCAGAGGCCTCAATTCTTCATGGCCCAATGCTTTCCAAACACCTTTCCCTCAATTCTTCCAAGGAGTACAACTTTTCTTCAGTTTTCTATTTTTTCCGTTCAAAAATCAAAATAAATAGATGAGGTGTCAGAAAAATTATAAAAAATATCTTCTAGTCCAAATCAGCCTTCAAATGAGTGTCATTTTCGAGCCAAAGATTATAATAAATACATCAGGGTCCCTCATTGGAGGATGCCAAATCAATTAATAATAATAATATAAACTACCCCAAACTTGAAATGACATATATATATATATTGAAAGTTTATTTTACAATTATCAATATAAGTAATTTTTCATTTTTAAAATTATCAATACAATTCAAAATATTCAATAGCTACAAAGAAATTTTAAACAAATTTATGAATTTCATGGGCGATATTTTCTTGTTCCAAATTTGTTTATTTTATTTGGGGCATCGTAGTTTTTAGTTTTTGCGCAAAAAAAAAAAAAGAAATCAAAATTGTCTGTAGTTATGTATGTAGTTGAGGCCTAAATTTGAATGATCTGCGAAGAAAATTGGTGAATATATTTGTGACCATACAATTTCGCATGACATGACAAAGTGGTACCTTGTCGGCACTCTCACTGTGCTTAATGTCAAACTCAATTTAATTAGCCACAAAATTACTCCTATTTAAACAATTTAGCCAAAGTGCCCTGGACTCATACTTGTTTCTTCCTACTATTAATTTCTCTTCGGTTGGTTCGTTATCAGAGTTATTATGATTATCATTTTGCATTACTTCAGTTTAGCGATTTAGTTTTTCTTAATACATGTAGGAGATTTCATTGTAAATTCTTAAATGTTCCTCGGAGTATATACTTTAGAAGAGAGAGAGATTAGGCCACATTCAATTATCTATTAACATATGACGATAAGCAAATACTCACGCATATACATATAACACATTATGATATATATATATATATTTTAAAATCTTTTTATTTTTTCTTTCATTCAATTATCTATTAGCATGTAATTGTATCTATAAATTTAAATGTATAATAGTATATTACGATCACTCTTCCGAATTAGGTATATAGCTATACTCGGAGAATGCGAGGCATAGGTCTTATCTTGGTTGACGCATCATAGTATGAGCGTACGACATGAAAGCATGACCTATGCACGATAGTTAGTAACACAAGTTCAGCATAAAATTAAGAGTCAAACGAAGCCCCTAGCGGTATTCAGCACAAATTAATTAAAAAATGCTTAATCAACGATAAATTATTCTGGTCAAAAGTAATTGATTTGGTTGTTGTCTCACTTATCCCTTTGACGACTAAGCCTCCATTTAGTCTTTCTTTACTCACTTATTATCACTAACTGCTGTAGTCATGTGATACATTCATCATATTTAGTATATCTAATAATTAAGGGAGAAATTAATAAAGTGTTGATTGAGATGATATTAACCTCGATCACCTCGATAAGGAGGAGAATACAAATTTGATGCACTCATTGAAAAGACTTTTACTTTAAACGCTCACAACTCAAAAAAAAAAAAATATACCCTTAATTAAACCCAAAAAAACAATTAGTAGTCATCATTTTCAATTTATCCTTCCTTGATCTTGCTAATAAATACTTAGTCTCATGGCTTCCTTAGGTTCTTAGGCATGTATCTATATTTGGTAAATATAAGATATCGAATTTTTAATTTATTTGGTGCTTATATTTTGAAAATTTTCCACTCTATATGTTCAACTTTAATGTTAGGATATGGTTATAGTGATTGTCGCTATACAACAATCATCATAATTAGAAAAATCTCAGTCATACTTGTGTCATATTTAGATCTTCATCGTCTATTATTTCTATATTAAAAAAATAAAATTATATTTCTATCAATTACATAAACATTTATAATTCTTAAGAAAATAAAATCTCAATTTCTAAGTTGTACTCTTTAGAAAGGGAGCAATTAAATTCTACCAAACATCAATACAATTAATTATCTTAATCAATTCTAACGGTACATCTGTATTAAATCAATTGCAATCATTCATATTTTTTGGCTTTTATTAAGATAATTACGGTGGTTGTAGTACACTGACAACCACCATAACTTTTCCTCAATCTTATGTCAAAAACTGTGATACGGTTTTTTTGTATAGAAAAGCAAAAAAGAGATATTATTCAATTCTTTTTATTTTTTTATGATATATATATTTTTGATGATTTTCGCCTTTAGACTTTTTTTCACTTGATGAGAATTCAAAATTACAAAGGCATATGATATGATGTAAGCGTATGGGGAAACCCCATTATGAAAGTTAAAGATCACCTTTTATTACGTTTCTCTACTCATGATGTTTGTGTATAAAAGATTACGATTAAGTTGTCTTTTTCTTTTTTGAAACTTAAAGTGAAGGAATAAAAGGAAAAGAGAAGCACCTCAGCTATAAGAATATTGAAGATAATTTTATGATATTAAATACACATTTATCTTTAAAGGCTATAGCTACTTGACTATAACACTAGCAAAGTCTACTCTATGGATCTTTTATTGTAATTTTTTAAGTTCGATTTTTTCCATCTTATTATTCAACCAAAAACTCACAGTTATAAGTTGAACAATTGGTCACAAAATCTCGCGCCAAGGTCGTATAGATGGGAGGATTTTAGAAAGATTTGAAAGATAAACGCGTTTTTTTTTTTAATTTATAGAATTTGATTAGGCAGTGGCTGTGCAGGAGGTGAGAAACAAGATGCTTATATCTGCAGAGAAAAGCAAAAGGGTTATGGGCAACTTGCATACTTAATTATTATTAGATTATGTGTTAAAAATTTAAAGGGGATGCATTGATGAATATATGGAATCCAGATTCCCCCTCCTAATCCTAATCCTAATCCTAATCCTAATCCAAATCCCCAAGCCTGCTTTCATCACCTTTTAATTTCTTTGTATTTACGTTATTCTGAAATCTTTGTATTGAGGCTTTCACCCATCCGCACGTAGGTAAAGATGAAAACGACCTTAGTGCCCATTATTATATTCTACGCTTTTGATCCCATTAATATTAATTTATCAACCACAACCAGCAATCACGTATATAAATAGAGAGAGCGTGTAGTTGTAAAGACTAAAGAAGAATGGGGTGGCGTTATTAGCATGCCATGACGCTGTGCTCGAACGCGTCTTGCTATGCTCATCCTGGGTATTGCTAACCATGCATAGATTGGAAAATATTTATCATAACAGCAGCAGAAAAAAACAACAATGAAATCTTACCATGAAGATCAACAAATTGGTGATGACTTACGACTGCTGGCTTCTTATTGTGTTTTGACAGAGAGAGATGAAAATGACACAGGAAACTCACCACATCAAACAATCAGACTCCCTCCCCCACCTCACTTAATTGCATACGTCTTCTTTTTACTTTTTTAGAACAATCCAATAATAATATATAGTATACATTTCTTTAGAAATACGGTTAAATATTTCAAATTCATCTACCCGCCGAATTACTATTGTCATTTCTCATCCCAAAATAGAATTAAATTTCATCCTAAAATTTTGTCTTTGATCTTATCCTGTGCAAATATTTCAGATTATTTTCTAGTCCCTCCCCACTCGTCTGTAATAAAAGAACAGCGTCGGAAACTGGCATTGTCCAGCCAGCCTTGAGCTTAGAGTGAGTTTGACTAGACTCTGTGAAAACAATGGCCTTTGAATTTTGAAACCGCGTGGAGTGGAGTGGAGTGGGGAGTCCAAGCTTTCCTTAATTAATTTATTACCACCTGCCCATGGTTTTTCTAATTTCTTGTTTCTGATTATGGGGGATTAGGGTTGGGATAGGAACGTGTTTATTTACTGATTTGATAATGACCACATCCCATCATTAATTAATTATTTTTCATATTTTCACATTTTTTTATTTAAATATTTTCACATGCTAGACACATACAAGAATATTCGTCTTCATTTATTTATTATTTTTATTATGAATATTAAAGAAGTGTATGACAATCATTTTTATTTTTTCTTTCTTATTTAACACTCATTAATATTTTCTTGTGTGGTACGATATTCCTTAACTTTTATCTTACATTATACAATTAATCGTTTAATACTAAATAATCATTCCCTTACTTGATGGGCATGTAAATAATTTAATTTAATGTCATGTTAAGTAAAGCCTAATTTTGCACATATAAATTTAACTATGTAACATTAACATCAACTTGTTAATACTATATTCACATTTTTATGGATATACTTTTAAAAATTTTATGATTCTAAAAAAGTCAAAAGATCATAGTGCCTTCTTTATAGAATTTATAATAATTTTTGAGTAAGAATTGTAATGCTATATGAGCCAACCACATGTTTTTCCTCGAGTTTTTTTTATTTTTATATATTTCTCCAAAATACAATAAAATGCTAGTATTTCAACATTTTAGTAAAATTCCCTTTATTTTATAAAACTTTTGATATGACAAAAAGCTTATCAAACTTCAAAAGAGAGGAAATTCAAATGAGATCATGTAACGTAATACATTATGCTATTTTTTTAGCCCACAAAAGTCACAAAAACGGTGTAATACATTAAAGAAGGAGGTGAGGAATTGAATATGAAATCTAACGTATTGAAAACCTTAATCTTGACTATTAAAACATGAAGTCATTGACATATAATGATATCTTCCTAATCGTATATAAATACGTACATAATCTGTATATGGATAAATTTGTCTATATTTAAATTTGTCTATAAAAGCTACATAACATAATTTACATTAATTGTTGTTATTTTCATCTATAAGATGAAATCTAGAGCGTAAAAAGAAAAAGAAAATCCTGGCCGTACAAGTGGTGGGCAAAAGGACCAAAAAGAAGAAAAAAGGGAAAATAAGGGGATTTTTATGCTTCAGGCACCGCCCACCAGTCACCACCAGGCAACAGCCAACAAATGACTAGAAGGGGTATCTTTTGAAATTACGAGGAAACTCGAGGGCAATGTTCCGACGACTGGTCTACACGGAGACAGAAAGATTACTTATAGTATAAAAAGTCTCTTGTCTGGTTGATTCATGCTTACAATTTACAAGGTCCTAACTTTGAATTTCAAAGAGTAGGAGGAGTCAATCCCATTCCCAGCATTAAACTCCCCATCCCATTTAATTTCATCTTCCTTCATCCAATTCCATCTCCGTAGCCGATTTTCAGCTTCTGGGCATTTCAATTTCCAGCTTGAGAGCCTCATTCTTACATAAACAGAAAGGTATGCAATGTTTAACTTGCTTAATTTCTCTAATTTTCCTGGTTTCTTGTTTCATATCTTCTTCTGCAAGTCATGGACACCTGTTGTTGTCCCCTCCCTCCCTCTCTCTCTCGCTCTCTAAAAACCAAAAATAAAAGAATTAATCTTTCTCTCTTATTATGAAAAATTGCCTTTGTTTGTTTGCAATATGTGGAACAACACGATGGCTGAAATCTGAGGTGAAGATACTAGGGAATCTTTTGTGTATGATGAATTGGGTGCTTGATCTTTTTTGTGGGCGGTCTCTTTTTTGGGTTGTTGGCTAGTTCCTATACTTATGTTACTCAAAGTTTAAGACTTTTTGTAATTAAGGTGGTTTTCCTTTGATGGAATTTTGATTTCCTGCTGATAATCTCCCATCTCAAGTCAAAAATGCCCAGAAGAAGATTTGGTTCTGATTTTGATTGCTACTTCTGATTTGGCATGGAATGGTAAAAGCCAAAAAAAGGGCATGAAAAAGATTTAAGATTGATTCAACTGCTAAGAAAGTGTTCATAATAACAATTAATTAAATCTGATTTGAACTTTTTCTATGTTAGATGGGATCTTTCAAAATTCTGAGTGGGCGCCTATTAATTTGCCAAGTGAAGATTTATTCTTTCATTAATATAGGTGGGTGCATGAACTTTGACAATATTTGGGTGTTTAGTTAATTAAGGAGCAGGTGATGTATGTATCCTCTTTGCTGGGGCATCAAGCGTGTGGAATTTTCCCCTTTTTGGCTTTTAAAAGGACCTTTTTCACCTTAACTCATGCATTTACAACGCTGACATTCGGATTTATTGGTGGACACCAGCAAAAAGCTTTACGCGTATCGGTGTATGTGTGTTCTTTTATAGTGCCCGAAGTGTGATAATATGACAGCATATCTTACTTTGGGTGTCCTTGAAGTAAGAATATAGAGGCAAAGGAAAGAGGGTGTGGGATGTCATGATTTTATGACTATATTAAGTGTTTGATCTTGTTGATCTAATCTGTCATGCTATAGAAGAGGTAATAGAAGAGGTTAGTTCATGAATTTATCGGGCTGTGTTGTGTTGTTGCAGTCAGTGTTGCTTGTTCTTCTTACTCTAGATAGTGTATTAAGCTTGCTGTCCTATGATTAGCTCTTCTCTATGAAACTTGATCCCAAAAGCTTCATGGTGGCCCGTCCCATATTTTCACTCCATAGTTGTAGCTAGTTAAAGCAAATGGTTTTGTTTCTCCTATTGTATTCATTGACAAGTAGCTGTTTGGTATCCTAGATTTGGTGTCTTCTCTACTAATAACTTCATTTCATGGTTTGTTGCATCTCACAAACAGAACCAACCTTTGTTGCAACTGAGGGATAAAGTTGCCTCAGTAGAGGTCCATACATCTTGCTTAGGCTGGTCACTCGGCTATAGATTTGAATTCATTTATCATCTCTCACAAGTCTTCCACTTTTTTTTTTTTTTTTTTGGGGGGTGGTTGAGGGGTGAGTGTGAAGGAAGACAGAATAAGGTCAAATTTATGCAGCACAGCAACCACAATGTGACAATGGACCCTGTATGAATCCTGTTTAGGCAAGGTTTGAGGAAGTCTAGATGTATAGCAGTGTTACCTTGCGATTACAAAAACGTATTTTGTTTAGAACGTAGGACTTTTCTGCTATTTATTGTTCTATATTCTTGGACATATTATTGTGGCTGCCACTCAAGCAAGGTGACATGCTACTGTACGATTCAAGACAATCTACTTTTTGAGTCTCTTGGTTTGCAATCCTGTGTAGCATCTAGTGACAAGAGAACTTGATCCCACTAGAAATTGAACAAAAAGCTGCTTTGTTGGCCTATTTCTTGTGTTGAAATCATCATGTTTTGCCTCTGCTCCCCTATAAGCAAATGATCAAATAGCACTGATTGTGGTAAGGACTTTGCCTCGTGCATATATTGCATATGTCATCTCGAGTTAATGGTCATGTCATCACCAACACAAAATGCATAGTGTAAAAATAAGGGTGTTTATCTTCTCGCAAACTGCTCCATTCCTTCTCGTGCTATCATCTCTGCACCATTATGTCTTTGTCAAGGCAAGTTAAGGGTCTTGTCAATTTGAAATTTGGAAAATTAGCATGAGTGTTATTTCTGGTGTAAGGTGAAAATGTAAAATCTTCTGATCATGATCAATTGCCAAAGAACTCAGAACCATTATAGTTCTTCCTCTTTTGCTGTTTTCTGTTCCGGCTGAAAATCGAAGCCTTTGAGATTCCTAGTTGCTTACGTTTCTAGCTGTTGCTCACAAGTTGCAACAGTTCATGTTCAGAATTGGACAACCTTGCTGCAGAACTAGATCTGCTTCAATTTTCTCATTTTCCTTGTTCACTTTGGTTTCTCTGGAATGCTTAACAAATGATTCTGTTTTCTTAGTTGTTTGTGTGTGTGTGTGTTGGTGGGGGTTGGGGGAGGAGGTTGGGTTCAATTTCTGTACACTTGCTTTTTCAAATTACCAATTAACGTTCAACCTTTTAGTCCATATATCCTTGTATTGGTTATTGATACGTTTTTAGCTTGTGCTTATATTATGAATGGTCTTCAAAATTGAAGTGTTGTACCCTTGAACTTTGGAAGATATTAGTCAATGTCTTCATTCTTTAAATTTAACTACTGTCTGCTTCAACTTCTGAGAGAGATGGCAGAGTCTAAGCATGGCTATTAGTTCTAAATTGTAATCATTTAAAAGGACTGAGTTCTGGATTTTTAATAGCTACCAACCTGTACTTGCAGATATAACAGCTCGAGCACTTGGGTACTGCTTGATTGAATCTAGAACGAGAAGTTGTCGCCATAGTATTTGTGGAAAGTCATCAATTGTGTGATAAATGACATAGACGCGTTACGTTGGATGCAAAAATCTCAGGATCAGCAAAGATGACTCCTTATTTCTCTTCTCATTTCCAAGCCTTTGACAACATGTACCCAAATAATGCCAGCCATGATACCCAGATGTCTATCCAACCATACAGCGAAGGATACTTCACTCTGGACTCATCTCCAGCAGCAATCGGTGCATATAATGTATGTGATTATCCTTTTGCTGTCAGCACCTCCTCAAACAAAAGCCAGTTTTCTCCTCAAGGTTCCCAATCTTACGTCTCAGATCCCCATCACTCTTCTGACAACAACTATGGATCCCCACTGAGTGGCTCTTCTGTAGTTGATGACAACACTGAGCTGAGGAACAGGTTTGGGGATATAGAGCCCTCCTTGCCAGGATACTCAGGAAACAGTTATTGCTCTTTGAGCCACAGAGGAGCCCATGAAGGCTCCTATAGTTTGAGGCTGAACCAACTGTTGGATATGCTCCCCAAAATGGAGTTGAAACAGATGCTGTTCTTTTGTGCACAAGCAATCTCAGAGAATGATCTATCAACTGCAGAAAGCCTAATTGATGCCTTGGGAAAGAGGGTATCTGTTTCTGGCTCACCAATTGAAAGGTTGGCTGCCTACATGTCGGAAGGGCTCAGAGCAAGGCTGGAGCTTTCTGGGTTTACTATCTACAAGAAGCTGAGGTGTGAACAGCCAACGAGCTCAGAGCTTCTCTCCTACATGCACATCCTGTATCAAATATGCCCATATTACAAATTTGCGTACATCTCCTCGAATGTTGCCATTCAAGAAGCTTTAGGGAATGAGCCTGTGATCCATATAATCGATTTCCAGATTGCGATGGGGACGCAATGGATGCTGTTAATCCAGTCTCTCGCCCATCGGCCTGGTGGGCCCCCGCTCTTACGAATCACTGGGGTTGACGATTCGCACTCGGCCTACGCTCGGGGTGGGGGCTTGAGATCGTGGAGAAGAGGCTGGCGAAGGTGGCTGAATCATGTGGGGTCCCATTTGAGTTCCGTGCTGCAGCAATGTCAGGATGCAAGGTGAATCGCGATAGTCTCAGGGTTCGGCCTGGGGAAGAAGCCTTGGCTGTAAACTTTCCCTACATGTTACATCACATGCCAGATGAAAGCGTGAGCACGGAGAATCACCGGGACCGGCTCCTGAGGTTGGTGAAAAGCTTGTCTCCTCGTATTGTGACCCTGGTTGAGCAAGAGTCCAACACAAACACTCCTCCCTTCCTTCAACGGTTCCGTGAAACATTGGACTACTACACTGCCATGTTCGAGTCTATTGATGTAGCGCTCTCTAGGGACGACAAGAAGAGGATAAACGCCGAGCAGCATTGCCTTGCACGAGACATTGTGAACATGGTAGCATGCGAGAATGCAGAGAGGGTTGAGAGGCACGAGCCCTTTGGTAAATGGAGGGCAAGGTTTAACATGGCTGGGTTCCAGCAATTGCCTTCAAGCCCCTCAGTGAATGATGCAATGAGGGGTTTGATGACAGAATACAATAAGAATTATAGGTTACAAGATTGGCAAGGCGCGCTCTTTTTGGGCTGGAAGGAGCGCTTTCTAGCAACCTTCTCTATGTGGCGGTGAAAAAAAGGAGAAAACTATGTCTTGGGTGAGATTGTTTTAGTTTTAAATATACATCCAACTGAGCCACGAAGTGGTCCAAGTCCAACAAAAAACACAAAGCGATCGAATTTTGTAAAGTTGTTTTTTTGTATACTGGCTCAAATTTTGCTTGACTGGTGTCTCCTGGTTATCAGTTCTTGTAGTATGAACCTGTTCCATCCTGGTTGTAACATTCCTTCTTCCTCGCATAGGCAAGTCTGAATTCCACCTCCTGTGAGTTGTGGTTTAGAACTTGCTAGATATTGTAAAATCTTTACCTAATGGAAAATTTTATCAGCAAATTTTCCAAGTGAGCTCGCATTCTGATGATAATGATAATCGATTACATCATAGTACACTGATAAGTATGAATTGACATAGTTCTATTTTTATGGGGCCTAGTTTCATATGGAGCTAAAATCTGTCAAGTTCAAGTACTTTATTGGGTGCTGCTCAAGACTATGTTTTTAGCCGAAATCAATTTGTTATTTTGGCCTGCCTTTTGAATTAATTTATCTTTTGAATCGTGACAGTATCAATTATAAATTAGTAGAAGATTATGTTTAAAAAGTCAGACTAACATCTATTAAAAACCTAATTTATAATATCAATTTGGTTATAATTTATATCTTATCCATGAAATATCATCAAACCAAGGGAAAAAAATTTCCTTACATCCTTATCAACACCAATTCCACAGAAGAAAAACACAACTGATAATAAAAGATTATGAAAATGTACGAGTAACTTGCCTTTATTTTCCCCAGGCCCAGGCCAGGGCATCTCTGAAATCGTAAAGGGGAAAGAAAAAAGTGAAAAATAATAACAGGGATATTTTTGTCTGACTTTGAGGGCCGGTCAACACAAAGCAGCCAGCGACCAGAGGAGTAGAGAAGGGGTCGCTCTTTCTTTCTCTCTCTCTCTCTGTACAATTACACGGAAATGCGATGCAAGGGCTGATGTCGCCAAGACCTGGTCTTTACGGGCATATAAAAAAAGAAAGAGATAATCATATCGTGTGAATAAAAGTCTATGGTTGATTCATGTCATAACATTTATACACGAGTCAATTGCATTTGCTGCAGATACTTCTCCTTCTCCCCATTTTCGATTTTTATCGCCATTTTCAGCACTTGGGCATTTCGTTTTCCTACTTGAGACCCTTTCTTCGTTAAAGTGGAAAGGTATGTGATGTTCTACTTATTTCAATCCATGGAATAATTTCCCTTTTTGTTCATCGTGGATCTCTCTTATAAATGTCTTTTTGATTGTTCCAAATTTGCCTTTGTTTCATTGCTATAAGCGTAAGAACAACTTGATGACGGGTATCTCGTGAGAAAAATCTTCAATTTGTGAATGAGGCGTCGGTGGCTTTATTTTCTTCTCTTTCTGTGGTTGTTGCCGCTGCTTGGTGTTTAGTTGCCTAAAGTTGAGGGGTTTTGGGTATGTTTCCTTTGATGGGTTTTGATTGCTTCTGCTGATAATCTCATGTCCTACGTCCAACTGGGTTGAAGAAGATTTGGTTCTGATTATTTTTACTAGTGAATTATGGGATATTAAAAGAAAGAGTACCCAGAAGCTCTGAGATTGAATGAGCACCTATTATTTCATCAATTTAGGCGGCTTCCAAACTTCTATTTGGGTGTTCAGTTAATTGAGTAGAAGATGATGTATCCTCGTGTGGAGGCATCAAAACGTGGAATCTTTCCCTTTTATCTGTGAGAAGTACCTTTTCCACCTTAATTCATGCCTGTGCCTTGTTAGCATTTTCACCTACTGGTTAACACCAGTAAAAGCTTTATGCGAATGTGTGGTCTTTTGTAATGTCTTATTGTGGTAACATGGTATTATTTCTTATCTTTGGGGTCTTCAAAGTAGGAATAATGGAGGAAAGAAAAGAAAAGTGTGGCATATGATAACTTGTGACTATGAGTGCTACCAGGTACCGCAGATTGCAAGGGTAATGTGGTAGTTCCTCTAAGATTTTAAAGGTCTACATCTTTTGCAATCTGTGTTGAGTGGTAAATTATCAATGCCTTTTAATCTAGTTTCCAATGGAAATAATATCTCTACTGTTCATGGGTGAGGGAGCTATATGAATTGTTCTTTTGCTGATTTTCCTTTTATCCAGAACGAGTAGTTTGTGCAATCTATATTATCGTGTGTGGAAGGGTTTGAATAGATTGTGCCTATAAGGAACACGGAAGGAAATCTTAGGCCATATTTTTTCTGGGATGGTGTTGTAAGATTCATTTCTCTTTGATAATCTCGTTTTGGGTGTTGTATCAAGCTCCTCATTGACGAATTTTGATGCCAAAAATCTCGGGGTGGTCAGTTGGTGCCTTTCTTCCCATCAGTAATTGTAGGAGCTCCTTATGACAGATTGCATTTTCTACTTCCGCTGCCTCTTGTACTAATCATTCCGCTTCATTTTGCCTCTTCCAGTGCATCCACCTCTGTGGGCTTCTTTTTTTTTAGAGGTGGGGGGGAGAATGAGATCAAATACATGCAAGCTTGCCTGCCATTATATAATATTTGTTTCCATTAGAACCAAGGACTTCTCCACTGGATATCTTTTCTATATTCTTTGGCTTACTGATCGAGGTGCCTCTCAACCAGGGGGAAATGCAATTGAAAGGAAAAAAAAAAAGAAGAAAAGAAACGGTGTTACTAACAGCTAGGCCTGCCTGTCAAAGTTTGCAGTTCTATGTTGATGCTAGTTGCATTATTTTGCTTTGTTCCTATTTCTCTGTAAAAGGTCGAAAAGACCTTCTGAGTCTGGACTTTGGACTAGTACATACATTGTCAGATTTTGTGTAGAGTTAGGTTGTGTCCAGAATTTGGAATAGCTACTACTGCCTTGTGTAAAACAAAGTTTTCTGTTTTGCATGGATTTCTCTGTATATCCATTGTCATGCTATGATTTTACCATCAGCGTGCCTTTGTTGGGCTAAGTTTCTTAAGAATCTTCTCACATTGAAAGTTGAAAGTTAATGATTACACAATGAGATGTTCTGATCATGAACTACTACCACAAACTCAGATGCACTGTTAATGTATCCAACTTTCACTTTAGGTAATTGGGTTGATATTTAGGCCTTTCTGATATAAATATTCACGTCCGTAAACGGGGAGAACCCAATCACACCATTTAAATTGATAAAATTTTGCCTCTTCATTCCTTATTCCTGGTTTGGAATTTCGGATGATTGACATAAGGCTTGCTTTATGGCTGACAGTGTAACACTTGTATGATGGTTATCTGAGGGAAGTTAATTAGTTTAATAGGGAATTATTAATAGCGATTTATGTGCTTCTGTGATTTGTGATAATAGGATGTGGTGGCATGCTGCTGTAGTGAAGTGTTTTGTACTTTGTGTCTGTACAGCTGGTTGATCCTTGTGAAATATGCGCATCACACTTGTTTTTCACTCTGTATCATGTTTTCCCAAGGTAATAGTATATGAAAAGATTCAGTCAATTGCCTATTGCTGCTCAACATTTTGATTTCTGATGGAAGAGATAATGATGTTTGTTGGAACTTTCCTTGTGATTACTATAAATCTTAACCGTTGCCCACTTAAACTTTTGTAAAGATTTTGTCAGAGTCTTCAGTCCTTACATCTTAATTGCTGCTGCTAGAACTGTTGAGAGAGATGTCAAAGTCTACGGATGCTTCAAATAAATTCTTGGGTTTTATCATTTGAAACATTGTGATTGTGAATGTTAACAGTTAGTAGGACTATCTGCTGCAGGTACAGCACCTGGGCATCTGGCTACTGCTTGATTGATTTTAGCTTTATTCCCAACTTCTAGGATAAAAAAAGACCTTCTTGGTAGAGTTTCTGTCGTATATGTCATCAGTGTTTTCCTTCTGAATTGCTTGGATACCAGTAAATCACACACAAGTGTATTATCTCAATTCAAACATACAAGGATCAGGAAAGATGAACCCTATTTCTCCTTATTGCTTAGTCGGTGACATTAATGACAGCAATTTTGGACGTAGTGGATATGCTGCTAGCCTTTTCTTGGGATGTAATTGGCTTCATTGCGGGATGCATGCTTAGCATCCATCTCATTTGGTTTCTCTAAAATCAAATTTATCCTTGTCAGAAAAATAATAGTTACTTGGAAAATTAGGGAAGAGGAAGAATGAAGCTAATTGTAAAGGTGATAGAAGCTCGAAATATACCAGCAATGGATCTGAATGGGTTGAGTGATCCTTATGTAAGGTTACAGCTGGGAAAGCACAAGTTTAGAACAAAGGTGGTGAAGAAATGCTTAAATCCTTATTGGGGAGATGAATTCCGTTTCCGGGTGGATGACTTGAGTGACGAGCTGGTGATTTCAGTGCTGGACGAGGATAAATATTTCAATGATGATTTTGTTGGGATGCTTAAATTTCCTGTCTCTCGGGTTTTTGATGCCCCTGATAAGTCCCTTGGTACTGCTTGGTATTCTTTACAGCCCAAGAGCAAGAAGTCTAAACATAAGGATTGCGGTATTCTTCTTTTTCTCTTCTTCCCTCTATTAGACTATTTTTTATGGCCATCTTCATTGTTATTTGCATTTCTTGTTTTAATCTTGTATTTTTCATTTCTTGTATAGCTTGACACATATTAGTTCCTGGTTTTTATAAAATTGCCAATTTTGGCTTAAATTAGTATGATCCTGGGACATGGTATTTCAAACACTACATGACCTGAACATTTGCTTAGATCAACTAACGTGATAGCCTTTTGGAGGAGGGGGACTGGAGGGGTGATGACTGAATGAATAAATGAATGCACCTGTTTTTGCGTGTGCTGCAGGGGTAATGAGCTTATATGGCATTATCTAAAAGAAAAAATTATGCCCTGTTAGAACTTTTTACTATTTAAATTAGATTTAACATTCATTCCCTTAACTACAAGACTTTGTTTTCTTCTGTTGAGCAGGTGAAATCTGTCTCCACATATTTCTTTCCCAAAACAGTTCTACTATGGACCTGCCTGAGGCCAATAATGCCACACCTTCTCATATGGTTGGGAATTTTGTTGATGCAAAAGCTGAATCGTGTTCAACATCTGTCAGTGGTACCTCTAGATCCTCTTCTCCGACGAAGTCAGAATCTAGTTCTTTGAAGAATGATAAGTCACAAATGCACAAGTATGACCATGCTGAAACAGTCAAATCTGAGGTCACTGAGGGGAGGTCTGATGAGCAGCTCTCTTCTGCCTCCTTTGATGAACTAATGAAGGCAATAGAGACAATGGATCCGGGAACTGAGCTTCCAAGCAACTTACCTGGAGGAATACTTATAGATCAGCTATATTCAGCGGCACCTGTTGAACTTAACTCAGTGCTTTTCTCACCACATTCAAAATTTCCTGTTGCTTTAGCTGAGGCCCAAGGAAAGACAGACTTGGAATTTGGGGAATGGAAATTTGAAAATGGAAGTTTGAAGAGAGAAAATACTTATATTACTGCACCATCAAAATTAGTTAAGGCTACAAAAGCATATGAGGATCAAACCTATCTAAAAGCTGACGGAAAGAACTTTGCAGTTTTGGTGACTGTTAGCACTCCCGATATCATGTATGGAAGCACCTTTAGGGTAGAGTTGCTCAAACTCATTACGGCTGGGCCTGAGTCGCCATCAGGAGAACAATCTTCACGGTTAATTATATCATGGCGAATTAATTTTGTTCAAAGCACAATGATGAAAGGAATGATTGAGAATGGAGCTAAACAACCTCTGAAGGAAAGTTTTGATCAATTTTCATCTGTTCTATCTCAACATGTCAAGCCTGTTGAGTCAAAGGACAGTGGATCGCAAAAGAATCAGGTTTTAGCATCATTAGAAGCAGAGCGTCAGTCAGATTGGAAGCTAGCTGTTCGCTACTTTGCTAATTTTACCGTGGTGTCTACCATTTTGATAGGAATGTATGTCCTTGTTCATATCTCCCTAACTGCACCAAGTACCATTCAAGGTCTTGAATTTGTGGGACTAGACTTGCCTGATTCAATTGGTGAAGTTATTGTTTGTGGTGTATTGGTTCTCCAAGCTAAGAGAATGTTCGAATTAATAGCACGCTTCATGCAGGCTAGAATGCAAAGGGGTATCTCTCTCTCTCTCTCTCTCTCTGTCTCTCTGTCTCTCTCTCTCTCTCTCACACACACACACACACACACACACACACACACATGCATGGTTGTGCTGCTGGTGCTCCATGTGCTTTTCATTCAGTCTTATAGCATTTTAAATTCCCCTCAATATGTTGTCTCTGTGGTGCAAAGTGAAGCAACTGATTCTTCTGGCTCAACATTGCCTATGTACTCCACATTATGAAAGTATTTCCTTATTTATATAAGATTTTTTGGCTTTTGTTTAAAGATGTAATGTGATTATCTTTTGTCCTACTGCATCTTTAACAACAACCTATTTCTATCCCCCTCCCCCTTTTCCCCGTTCCTTTTGTTCATTGGATTTTTTTAATCAAATTGTAGGTAGTGACCATGGAATTAAGGCGCAGGGTGATGGATGGCTGCTTACTGTTGCATTAATTGAAGGAAGCAACCTAGCGGCTGTTGACTCAAGTGGTTTCTCAGATCCTTATGTTGTATTTTCTTGCAATGGAAGAAGTAGAACCAGTTCAATCAAGTTCCAGAAGCTCGATCCTCAATGGAATGGTAAAGTTTGTCACATCTTCTGCATCTTTATGATGTGAGTCATCTATTTGTGCAAATTCAATCAATCTAAATCCATGTGTTTCAATTTCTTTATCTTCAATTGCAGAAATATTTGAGTTTGATGCAATGGACGAGCCTCCATCAGTGCTAGAAGTGGAAGTTTTTGATTTCGACGGACCATTTGATGAAGCAACGTCTTTGGGACATGCTGAAATAAACTTTCTCAAGGCTAATATATCAGAGCTAGCTGATATATGGATTCCTCTTCAAGGAAAGCTAGCTCAAGCATGGCAGTCAAAGCTGCATCTGAGGATATTTTTGGATAACACTCACGGTGGTAATGCTGTTCAGGAGTATCTTGCTAAAATGGAAAAGGAGGTTGGAAAGAAGGTAATTGGAGCATTTTGTCCATGGAAATCATATACATATCATGTTTTGACTGTCACTAGTTTAACTAGACATGTATTTGAGCTTTAGTAATAATTCGTTTGTCTGTATTTTGTACTGAAAATAAATACTCACAGATAAGCAAGCGATCTCCTCAAACAAATTCAGCATTTCAGAAGCTATTTGGACTTCCACCAGAGGAATTTCTCATCAATGATTTCACTTGTCATCTGAAGCGCAAGATGCCGCTGCAGGTGCTGTACCTTCTGAATTGGTTATTAAAATCCTCAATTCTGTCGTTTATAAACCTTTTTTTTTTTTGGCCTTTTTGTTGTTTTCCATCTGATTTTCTGCTCATTGAGTTGATTTTGCTGTTTCAGGGACGTCTTTTTCTATCAGCAAGAGTTATAGGATTCCATGCTAACTTATTTGGACATAAAACAAAATTCTTTTTCCTTTGGGAAGACATAGAGGATATTCAAGTGGCCTCTCCGAATCTCTCTTCAATGGGAAGTCCGATCATCATCATAACTCTTCGTAAGGGAAGAGGCTTGGATGCTAAACATGGTGCAAAGACCCAGGACGCGGAAGGGAGGCTGAAGTTTTATTTCCACTCGTTTGTGTCTTTCAACGTTGCACACAGGTAAATAATGTCAATCATTCATTTGGTCAGAAATATGCTTTCTTGGTCATTGAATCCTTATAAAATGGTTCAGGCATTTAAACACAAATTAACTGCAGTTTTTTTGGTTCAACTCCTCATCTCTATATGATCAGTATACACTGAGTTTGTATGCTAGCATGTGTGGATATGGTTGAGCTATTATTAATGAGACATGGAGGACAAAGTTGTTCCTTTGTTGATTATAGATGTTCACTGTGTATAATAATAACTACTAATGGTTGTTAGAGGTTCCAAAATCCTGATTCTTTTGTTCCTATTTAATAGAAAACAAGTGGCCACTAAAATTTTGATGGAATTCTAATAATGCACAGAACACTTATGGCACTCTGGAGGGCAAGATCATTGAGCCCTGAACAGAAGGTGAAAATTGTTGAAGAAGATTCTGACAACACATGCCTCCAGACAGAAGATAGCGGAACCTTTCTGGGTGTTGAGGATGTTAACATGTCTGAGGTTTATTCTTCTGTTCTCCCTGTTCCTGTGAGTCTCTATCTCTATCTCTCATACACACACGCGCGCACGCACGCACACGCACATGCACATGCACACACCCCCAGCACAAATGGACATGCATCTCTGCATGCAAAATGAGTGCAATGGCTTGCCTACCTGCTGACTGACAAATATTGATACAAGCACTTGCATGTATTCTCATGAGCAAATATAGTCATTGAACTGATACTAAACCCAAGTTATTGTTGCAGCTTTTCTAAGATCCAGTTGTTATTATAGTGTTTTAGGTTCTTTTGTGCATTCATTTGTAATGACATGAATGGGTCACTCAAAGCTTGAAGAGGAATCTGGGATGAGAAGAGAAGAATTAGACGGAGGATGAGAAGGAAAGAGGGGGAAGGAGAAGGAAGAACTGGGGAGACAAGAAAGAGAAAGATACAGGTTGAGGGTAATTGAAAAGATATTTCTTCTGATACTGATGTTGTACATCCTCTAAGTATTTGTAGTCAATCTCATTAACATTCTAGGACTACTAACACAATATTCCTACTGATATCTATCTATCTATACTCATATATGCTAGCTACATACGTGACATTTGTCTGCATAAGCATGGATTTCTTTCTTTGTAGTTTAATTTATCAAATCGTGATAATTTGGTGCAAATAAATGTGCAAGTTTCAATGGGATTATTGTGCAAGTGTTTATAGTCAAAAAGGGATAATGACTAGACGATAAATACAGTAATAGGAACCTCTGCTGGCCCATCCACATCTCTGTATTCTTCCTAACGAGTATCGGAAAAGGAATGAGAGAATGGAGAGAGGCTATGTATTTTTCCTTTGAAACAGTCTGAACCCCTCCCAGCATTTAGAGGAATGCATAGTTTAAACTTGGTGCTTTTAAAGGAATTTCTCAGAGTCTGCTGAGAGATTGCATTAAGGTCATTGGCGATCCTCATATCTATAATTCCCTGTTCTCCTTCTAAAAAGAATAATTCTCTGTCAACCCCAAAACATCATGGAGTTCCAAATTCAATTTCTTTTGAATCATATATTAATTGGTGTATCTATGCATTGTTCGAAGCAGTTTTGACTGGTTATTTGTTGTTGATCCCTGTGTTAGATGAACTTCTTGATGGAGCTATTTGGTGGAGGCGAAATCGACAGCAGAGTAATGGAAAAAACTGGATGCATTAACTATTCTTGCTCGCCATGGGAACAAGACAAGGGTGATGTGTATGAGAGACAATTATGTTACAAATTTGACAAGCATATATCCAGTTATAGAGGGAAGTGACCACCACACAACAAAAATGCCCTCTTCGAGACAAAAATGGATGGCTTATTGAAGAGGTGTTGACGCTCCATGGGGTTCCTTTAGGAGACCATTTCAATGTATGACATATTTAACTTTGGGATTTTGAAATTATTTGTCCATTATTGTTTTGGAACCCCTCTTTTTACGTACAAAATCCCTTCGTTTGTTCAAATTTGCAGCTTCGCCTCCGATACCAAGTTGAGGATATGCCCCCAAAATCAAGAAGCTGTTGTGTTAAAGTATCGGTTGGAATTGCATGGCTGAAAAGCACGAAGCACCAAAAACGGATCTCTAAAAACATCCTGTCAAATCTTCAAGATCGCTTAAAGGTGATGTTTTCAGCAGTTGAGAAAGAATATGCAAATGGAAGGTAGACAGATGCTCAAGATCTGATTATTGCCTTATCCAAAGTGCCAATGAGAGGGGTTGTTCTTCCGGTGAGGCATCTTATTCTTATCAATTAAAGAAGGTTTAAGGCTGAGCTGGTTGCCAAGGTTTAGATGTCGTGGTTCTCACTTGCAGATCAAAAGGACATCATAATGCTGCATTCTTTTGGTAGAGTTGAAGCTCTTGTTTTCTGTTCTACAAGTTGCCTTCCATTTTTTATTGGAAGAAAATTCGTGATCTTTTCTTTTCTGAAAAGAAAAAATGAATCTTCAACTTGCATCTTACAGAAATTGTATAAAAATCTCCCATGTATTGTTTCTGACATATCAAAAGTTGACATTTTCATCGAGAATGCTGAAAATTGTAAAATGTCCAGAGAATGGAAATGTTCTTGTTTCTTCAATTGTTGGGTCTACGTCAAATTTAGCTGGGGCTGATGATTTATACTTTCAAATATTTCAAAATTTGTATGTGTATAAAACAATGACATCCATAATATTACTCTTTTGATCTTTCGTTTTTTCAATATATTTTAAATGAAATTTATATATTTAACTAATTTACTGTTGTACGCATTGCAAGTACATCAAAGCTAGTGTGAATAAAACAATGGTCTCCATTTCTAATTGTCAGGCGCAATCAAAAGATTGAGGAGGTGATTTCTTCAATTCCAGGATGATTAGCGAATTGGGTTCAACTGGAGTAACTACCCCGATTGTTTCTTTGGTCACCCGATCCACATCCATGCAAGGAAAAAAAACACAAAATTCCATTGAAGCTACTTGGTTTTTCGAACAGACTTAGCAAAGTCACTCAATTTAGTCTCATATTTGCCTTGAGTTATGTTTGGCTTGATGGGATTTATGTAGGGTTTGTTTTAATTTTGAATTACTTTTAGGATGAATCATATTTGCCTTGAGAATCTACATCCACTACTCATGAGCTGTTCAATTGATTTTAAAACAAACATTTTGTTGTAACAAGTTCAACTATGAAACTCTATCCTCCTTATGCCCACATTTGGTCAATCAATGAAGGTAGGACGAACATCAAGCTCGTAGTCAAATTGAATTCTAAACATCAAAATTGCTTATGAACTCTCAAGTTGAAGGATTGTTAAAGACAAAATCTAAGGCAAGCTATTTAACAAGAGTAGTTGGTTATCCTCAAAATATGCATTTGTAGTAAAAGTTTACATATGACTCGACTTCATTGGTTAGAAAACTGGATGTATAATAACCAAACTGCTTTCTAGGTAGACTTGTCAATTCGGGTTGATGAGTTAAATATGAGTTCGGGTAAAATATAGGTTGGGTGTGTATTTCGAGTCCGGGTGAAATACGAATGGTCGTATTTGGGTTTTTGCGGGTTTCGGGTTGATTCAATGGGTTGAAACCGCCTTTTCTACTAGTTATTGTTCTTTTGTCGGTTATAAAAAACTAACATATTTTTGTTTAAAGTTATCCATGTTTTATGAAGAAGTATAGTATTTCTATTATCTAAAAAGAATATTAAAAAATATTCAAGCATTTCATTATGGTGTGAGCATGAGGACCCCATCAAATTGAGCAACTTGACCCTTTCAAATAAGGTCAATGAAATATTAGATCAATTGGCTGAAAAATAATGAGTTTATTCTATTAATTACCTGTTTAAAATTCCAATGTTTATTTCATTTTGTCTATTATAATTCACTTGTTTTACTTAGCTAAGTTTATTATCAATAGTTTATAAGTAATAAATGATTAATATTATAAGAAGATTTTTATACATATTTACTCCCCTTTATAACATATAGAGAAAGAGTCGGCCTGATTTAAAAATAGATTGAGAAAGGCTTGACATAGATTAACCCAACCCGATTCATTTTATTCACTAAGAAAAATTCAACTTCGTCTTAACTGGACCTATTGTTCATCATAGGTGCTATGATGCAAATACAACCATAATAGTTTCAAATAAATGAAAATTCAAAATCTACAATAAACAAAAAATTATTATTTTTAATTATAACATCGAAATTTAGATTACTATAGTTATCTCATTTAATATGTAATTAGGTATTTTACTTTACCAAAAATACAATATCACAACTTGTGCAATTTCTAAAATTGTTAATATACTAATTATTTGAATTCATATATATTTTGTTGAAATTTTATTATATATATTTTTTATATATAATGTTTTTTAAGAGAAAGAAGTTGAGAAAGAAAAGTGTACTAGTGTTTATTTATAAATGATTGAATAACTACGTAACATCTCTTTAAAATGATGTGATATAATAAATAATCATTACTAAAAGAGAAATAAAGTGAAAGAAAAGTTATGTAATAAGCATACCGCATTCAATCAATAAACAACAAAGTTAAAATTGCTGCTTTTATTGTCTTGATTTATTAGGTCAAATAGATTCAAGTCAGATTTGACCCATTAATTTGACAGATTTTTCAAATTGGGGTGGAAAGAACCGTATTCAAATTCTAAAATTTTCGTGAGGATTTAGGTTAGGTCATTGTTTGCAAGGTATAAAAAAAATTACGAGGAGAGGGAGAGAGAGAGAGGGGCAAGTGAAAATCCCTAGGGCCCATGCTCGCATGGAATGATAGTAATAGGAATAGGCAATAGGCCAAGTGAAGCCTTTTTAGAGGTTGATTTCATGGGATCGAGAACGCAGAAAGGAAAAATATCGATGTGATCTCACTCTTTCATTTTATATTATTTACCCTATACGATTACGACAGTGTATGGAGGAGTAGTTTCAACATTTTTGACATTTTTCTTTTTGGCCTCTCAATGCAAAATACACGCACACTCAACACACATTCATTCATTCAAGAACAAGAACAACAAGAAAACACACATTCAATCAACATACTTTACGATATTTTTCCGAACCAAACTTCTTTATCCCTGCAGATAAAAAAGGTATGTTCTTTCAATTTCTTTTTTTTGTTGCCAAATTCGTGTATTGATTTCCTTCTGTTTTTGCCCACTAATCAATCTCTATTCTTCTCTTTTTATATTTTCCTTTCAATCCTCTCTCGCCCCCAATTCATGCAATTTTCCAGTCTTTCTCTCCTTCCCCTTCTTTGCATTTCTACACCTTTTTTGTTTTTTTCTTCTGTTTGTAATGTTAATGAAAAAGGGTCTTTTAGAAATAGTCTCTAATTTTCGTAACTTTAAGCTTTCTTGTAGTTACATTTTGATTGTTTTGACGCATGGTATCTTATTGCAGGGTTATTCATTGGTGATTGTATTTCTTGATTAAATGAGTATCATACCTAGGAGTGTCATATTTCGAGAATAACTATGTTATGAATGCAAGATTAGCTTGTCACGAAAATCAAGAAACTACAGAAAGATTGCCACTTTTGTTTTCCGTAGAAAATTATGAATCATAGTTGGTGAAACATTCTTTTTTGTCGGTTTTACATTTTGTTGGGACAAACTTTAGCAAATTATTGTCCATGGTATTGAGGGTGAAGAATGTGGTTGTATTGATAGTAAAATCTTAAGCTGTGTAACATGAGAGGCAGACCCCAACACTGTGCAAGGAGTTCCTGTAAAACTAGCCAAATATTTGATGGTAGAATCTGCAGTTACAGAGAATTTTATTGGATTTTATTATGCTCTGCCAACAAAGTTTTTCACATAATATGAAATTTCTGTTCTAAACATGATTGAAGACTCGGGGATTCATATACTTAATTGAAACATTAGTTGATCTTGTTTACATCTTACCAGCTCCAATGCCACATACACTACTATAGTTCATTTTCTGGGGTTGTGGCAGTGAGCAAGTAGATGAAATGGCTTCAGAGCGCGACGCAGAAAGAGCTGATGTGCGTGCGCTCCAGAGGGAGAAAGAGAGAGAGCGCCGGCGCCTTAGAGACAGGCAAAGACGGCAGAACATGAGCCAGGAGCAAAGGGAGAGGCATCTTGCTAGACGCCGTAGAAATTATCAGCTCAGGAGATTGAGGGCTCAAAATGCTCAGTTGCTTCCTTCTCAGCAAAGCCACCTGAGCATGGGGGCTCCTCCTGATCCCAAGATGATTAAGCCTTCATCTTCTGATTGCCCTCAACTTGAGCTCCCCGTGGCCCCAACAACTCAAGGTTAGCATACATCTACTATTACTTAGTAGTATTTTCATTTCACCAACTTCTGATAATATGGTCTTGAATAATATGTAGAGTAATACAGAAAAATATCTCACCCAACTATCATTTTATTTGTTTTGATATTGTAGTAGTAGGCAGCCAACGTCTTTTTGTTCTAGGGTTCGCAAAAGCCTACTTCCAAGCCAGTTGTAGGCGTAGGGTTGTGTGCATCTGACCCCTGCCCCTCTTTCCCTACCCAACCTGACACACTTTCGACAGTTTTTGTGAATTTGAAATTTCAACTCTATTTCTCAACATAGACATACAAGGAGCACCAAAGATGCGAAATTCCCCCAACAAGTTACGGTTAACTGATGTGAAGCATCTAGCCAGAAGATTACATAGTGATGGGCAGAATCAAGCTGGGGGAGATGTGACAACAAATGACATTACTGCTACCATAAGCTGTAAGTATAATCCACTGAAATTCTAGATCATGTTAATACACAATAAAACTGAACTTTGCAACTTTATTGTTTCAGGTGCATCGACGAAGAGATTGAGATTAATTCATGTAAAACGTTTAGCACGATCAATAAAGTCAAATGCGAAATAGGATTGGATCAAAAAGCCGATTATGCAACTAATATAGCATAGCAGCGAAAGGATAGTGATGCAATAGTTATGGTGAATTCATGAGCTTCCAGGATTTTTCAGGTTTCTGGGAGTCTCAAAGGCACTGTAATGGAAACTGAAACTCATTGCTCTTGTAAACAGTGCGTAGTTGACAATGTCCAAGAAATAATGTCATGTTTTCTTTGCTAACATTACCTTGTAGCCAGTAGGAGATGGCATTTCTGCTATCCAGGAGTTCAAATTGAATTGCCCTATATGCAAAACAGAATTGCCTTGCCCAAGTTATTTAACAGGGTTGAATACCACACCATAATATGTTTCTATCCGAAACTGCTATCAGAATGATAGTCATTTGGCCGCTTGCGACTTCTTCAGCGAATGATAGTCATTTCGCTGCTTGCGACTTCTTCAGCTAATGATTACGGCTAAAATGTATGCCGTCTTTAGAGGAATTACATATTCATCTTCAATATTGTAGCTAAATAGTGTATTTAGGTCCTTTACTTTGAATGGAGAGAATTTATGATGTTTATCGAATCCCATGTACAATGATGCAACTGTTGTAATATTATTTACACCGCTTTCCCTGATCAAAAGCAACAGCAATAACGTCCCTTTCAACGGCGCAGGACCAATAAAAGTTTTCACATTAGTAATATCAAGCGCGTTGCTTATAAAACCATATACAATGAATCATCTTCTTGATTACATCAGAATGCTCTCATAAACTATCAAACATGTCCTTTGAGAAATTTTCCTACTCCCTGAAAGAGAGGAATGATTTGACCCTACCAAAAACTTACAACACAAAAAGGCCAATCCTGTGATGCCCACTGATCAATTTCAAAGTAGCAGACCACCCACATAAGTAATAACATTGCAATATTGCAAATTGATTAATAATTGCCATAATTAACTCCCAGTTCTGCTCACAAACGGTTTAAGGGGAAAAAATTCTCCTCTCTCTAAACTCATGTCGTAGATGTGCATCGAATTAATTACTTTTCCAGAATATCTAAGCACATACATCAATCGCCATCATCCCTACATGAACATTTCTAATTTCCGGGATCTGATAGGATCTGGAGGACGGAAATCTTCTAATCGTAAATTCGAGGCAGCACGAATATCGTTCAGGACAGATTCTCCTTTCTCTAATTTTATCATCTCCAGGACGCTACCGAGGACATCTGCAGCCAACCCTGCCTCCAGAAGAGTACCTGGTTCTTCCCCACCTTCCTGTACCAGTTGACCCACCTCTTTCAATGGTAGGATATTTTCCACCACTATTTTACCAAATATCCGGCCAAGAAACTCTGGTGCTCTCGGGGCATCATTTACAGTATCCTCTAAGGTGGATAACACAGATTGAAACCTAGATGGCAAGCATAGAGATGAATCAGAAAACCGAAATCATTTTTTTTTTAAGAAAAGAGTTCAGAAACAAACTGTTCAATTTGGAAAATGGAAACAAGAAAATCTTACCCTTCAATGAGCTGAGCTGGGCTAAATAAGCCTTCCCGAGGTTTTGCAAGGTTGACAAGCAGTTTTGCCAACATATCTCGTTCCATGTCTTTCCTCTCAAAGGAGTCTGTAACCCACATGGATACAACTGTCGGATAAAAGCTTGGAGCATTCAAGTCTTTGATACATAATGCAACTTCCTTCTCATCTTTAGCACTGCAAATAGAAAAATTCCAATTATAGCCCTTCCAAACAGAAAATCTTTCATCTGAAAACCCCAGAGTCAAATGCTCTTCCAATAGCAATCAACTAAATGAAATTGATGGTAGAATGTCTGTCATGCACTCGTTCACAAGTAGAAAGAAAGATGTGAGGTTCCACGATATCCTAGATAATCCCAAACTCCACGCTTAAATCTATTAGAGGTCTTTGGGTGATGCTAATCAAAAGGTGACAACACATACGGATAAGCAACAGTTATATAATCAAAGTAACTAGATCATACTGTCATAAAGTAAAAACCAACAGTTATATAATTTCTTAATGGATAGAAAACAGAAAACATTTTGATAGGTATATTTTTTATTTTTGATTAATATTTCATTCGCTTTTCTACCGCAAAACATAAGATCATTGTCAAAAAATAATAGTAAAATTGTCAAGAACATTCCCTTCTCACTAATATAATAGTTAATGAGTACTGATTTTTGCTGGATTTAGGTTTGATTGATATTTTAGGGCCTGTTCGAAGTTACGTGAAAAACGGAATCTATTTATGTTTATATTCGTTTATGTTCATTCATGTTTGTTCATCTCTTATTTTAACTAACTCATTTCTGTTCGTTTATGTTCGTTTATATTCGTTTCTGCTCTTTTATGTTCGTTTCTGCTCTTTTATGTTAGTTTCTGTTTATGTTTATGTGCGTTTTGTATGTAAGTTCGACCAGACCCTTAGACTCTAAAGACCTGATTAGTTTGTCTTCAATTATATATTTCCAGTAGAATTTGTATTATTAATTTATTGCACTAATGGAGAGAGAATGAAGAAGAGGTGAGATAATGCGACACAAGACTGACAGAAGGAAAGCACAGCACTGCCATTTCATATGATTATTGGTGCTGTCATTTTCAAGTCCTATATTTGACTCAGCCTTCTCGATGGAGATGACTTCAAGGCCAAAGAGAGTTGGCCTTGCTGTTCACAAATGTGGGCAGCTTCTAGAACTCTCCTTTCCCATTAAATAAAAAAATCATGTGAAGCTCTTCCATGTACAGAAATAAGCCTTCGAAAGATATAATTCACAGGGACAGGTTTCAAGAAGTCCCTGAAATTCTAGAGAGAGAACTTACAGCTACATTACCCCAGAAGTCCCCATTTGGGCGCCACATATGTGTGCAATGCAGCACTCATAATGACATGCAGTCAGAATGTGTCCAACTCCCAACTTTACCGTCAGACATGCCTAAGCCTACCCGTTTAAGTGGTGCAATATATAACAATATAAGTTTTTGCATTCAGTGAAACTATCTCAAAATAAGAACAAGTCAAAAGATAGTTAGTCGTAGCGGCGCCCCAACAAAAAACGCACTTCTCCAACCTGAGACCCTCTCATTCGAGAATTACCTAAGAACATAGGTTTCAGACAAAAAGAATTACAAAAAGGGTATGCACAAACACAAGATTCACATGATATGCCTAAAATCGTCAAATGTTTTATCAGATGATGACACCAATAAGTATGTTAATAAATTACACAATTTTCTTTTTCTAAATAGACCACATGAAATTAAACTTGTAGGCCCTAAGAATAAGTAATTAGATATCATAGCATATCACTCTAGTTTTGTTTTTAAATGTTTGTATTCACATCCACGTCCAAAATTCAGATAAGTCCCAAAGTCCAAAATTCTCAAATCAAAGGTCATGACACATCTAAATGCATCTACACGCTTGTGCTGGCTCCAAGCAACAGCTCTAGCATTTGGAAGTTTGAGGATAAAGCAAGATAAAGGGAGCATTCGAAGTGCAATTTGGTACAAAGGCAAGCAGACAAATTGGGTCTACAACAAGAAGATTCCACTTAAACTCAAGGGAAACTACCGATACTACTAGGATATAGAACCAACTCTAGTTTTAGCATAGTGTTTGCCGAACAACTGAATAGAGGCACGTAGAGCTGGCAGTTTTTGACCCGACCAGACCTGACCCGAATTTTCTGGGTTTTGGACAAGAAATTTTGACCCGAAACCCGAAATTACCCAAACCCGGAAATTTTCGGGTCGGGTCAGGTTCGGGTCGACCCAATGGGTCAGACACAAAAAATCACAATTTGCTGGGCTTGGTCAGGGAAATTGAAAAATTAAAATTGGGCTTGTATTTGTTTAAAAAAGTGGCCCATGAAAATGACAAAACCTACTGCTTCTGTGCTTCCTCTCTGTCTCTCGCCTCCCCTCTCTCATGCTTCTACTCTGTGGCTTCCCATCGCTGTCTTCTTCCCGAGCCCTCGCGACCATTGCCTGCTGCTGCATCTCGCCTCCCTCTCTGTCTCTCGCTTTCGCTTGTGTTCTGCCATTGCCAAGCCCCGCTTCTGTCTTCTTCCCGAGCCCTCGCTGCCATTGCCTGCTGCTGCTGCATCTCGCCTCCCCTCTCTGTCTCTCGCTTTCGCTTCTGTTCTGCCATTGCCGAACCTCGCTGTCTTTCTCTTCCCGACCCTCATGCTGCCACAACGTCGAAGGAGGCCGACGACTGGCGACCGCCGGAACCGGTGAGGGGGCAGTGGGTAGGGCTTTGTGATTCGGGACAGTACTGGTGAAGTGGTGTTGTTCAACACCTGCTTTCCATGGAGCTGAATTGGCAGAGGCCCGGGCTTGTATTTTCGCCCTAAGAAATGCAACCTAAGGGGTTTCCAACGTATTGTAGTTGAGGGGGACTCCCAAGCACTCATCTTGAAGATTAAACAAAAAGTTTGTCCAACAATGTGCTCGGGTTTTTCATTTCTGAAATTCTCTCTTTAAGAAGTTCTTTTGATTTTATTTCTGAACATTTTGTTCGAAGGGGTTGTAATTTTGTAGCTCGTGCTATTACTCACTTTCAACTCATCGATTTCACGGAAGGGATATGGGAAGAATGAGTGTCGAATCTTGTCCGTGATTTGGCAACTATAGAGCTTCCTAATTTGACTCTAAGTATCGATTTTATTTTCTCGAAAAATAAGAAAAATGGCGCTCTTGACCCGTTGGGTTGACCCGAAACCCGCAAAACCGAAATACACCCGACCCGTATTTTACCCGAACCCGAAATACACCCGATCCGTATTTTACCCGAACCTGAATACACCCGACCCATATTTAACCCGCCCGCCCGAATTGACAGGTCTACAGGCACGCCCAAAATGACAGTAGCAGCTGAAACAATGATACTACATTAGATAATCTAATTCATGAAATCAAGAATAGGGTATTTGAGATCTGGAGAATTGGCTTCCATTCAAAGGTAAGATACATGAACTATGCTGACCATCCTTCTCCAACTGCTCATATCTCCAACAAGAGCAGCTCAACTCAAAGATTTATTTGGAACTTGGAAGGGCAATGTGCCCCTGAAAATTTCATTCTTGGTTTGTGAAAGCAACATAGGGCATTATTTAGATTTTTAACTTGCAAGATTTGTAGAAGAGGGGGAACTCTTTAATGAATTGATGTTACATGCACAATGGAAATTTGGAGTTGATCACAGTCTGTCTTCACTGTTAGATTGCTACAACTTTTTAGGATGTGACTTCTGATTGTCTAGGCATTTTAATAGTGGTCAACAAATATGACATTCACAATCTTAGTGCTCGGGAGGGCTTCAAAAAAATGCTGCCCACAAGCCTGTTAGACATATTCCACTTGCCATTGTTTGGATATTTGGTTTGAAAAAACTGGACAGCATTTTGAGGATGAGAAAACACCTCGTCAACACATCAAAGATGAATTTATCCAAAATCCCTCTATCAGAAAAGGAAAACCTTTGCTCAACTTCATTTCATTTGAAGTTGTTGATTTCTTGATAGTCTTTTCAAAAGTCATAAATAGTCAACTTGTAGGATGAACGCTTCAAATCCACCACTTTTGACATCTTAGTGAGCAATGAACATAGCTTCCTCATCCTCCAAAAACAAAACATAAAAAAGGAGCAAAAGAAAGAGGAAAGAAGGGAAGCAAGCCACAATGGTTTGGATTGTTGAGGAAAAGACCAACGGTCTCATCAAGTGTATGCATATACTAGAATATATAAATTCAAGAATGAGGTTATTCAAGATATGGTGGTATTAAGGGCAACATACAAAAAGGCTGAGATAGAATAGATATGATAGTGAGAAGAGTCCCAAACTTATTGAAGGCAAGGGTTATTTGAGATAAGAGCAGAGTAGCTTCCATTGAAAGTACCACAATTAGTGTCATCCTTGTTCAAAATCTTATCGAGGGCTTCCCAAAACCACCACTCCAACACTTCCATCAAGGGATGAGAATACACACATCTTGACCTTTTTCAGACTTCAAAAGCGTACTTCTTGGTACATGTCCTGTCTTAGCCCCCCGAATAGTGGCCTAGTATGAAGATGCTTTGCATGGTTTAAAGCTTCAGAACTCCATCCCTCTTTTACCCTTTTTTTCTTTTTTTTAAATTTTGAAGGGAGGAGGGGTTCGCTTAATCAAAAATATCAACCCAAAAAATGAGTAATTTAAAAAGAAAAAGGCTAGGTGCTCTCAGAACAAATGCACCCTCATCAAGTTATCAAGGAAAGAGTTTGGTGCACCATGTTCCTGTTCTCTTTCCCCTTTCTCAACGAAGATATGTAATAATCAACTAATCCAAATCCATACCCTAGAGTCCCACCTAAGAAAGGTGCAGGGAACCAGAACTAGAAAAAGGTGGCAATATATATTCATACTGAATAGAGAGAATCCAACACAAGTGGATGCTAAAGAAGAATCCTACAAAGAATCAATTGCAACCCAAAAAAGGTTAGCAACCCAAATCAATCACATCAATCAAAGAGGAATAAGAAACGTCCTCCCAGACATACATTCCTGAGCCGCTTGCCTTTCAAGAGCTCAAGTATTGTATCAATCACAGCAACAATCATCCTACTTCTCTCCATCCATATTAATCAAAAGATGGCAAGGAAGAGAAACGGCCCCAAAGACTTTGTTATTGACCTTTCTTCCCAAAAGCCCTTTCCCAGTCATTGATCTCTCACCTCTATGATGAATAACAACGAAGTTGGATCTGTATTAAAAACCTTTTGACTTCCTACTAGTCCACAAAAACAAAGTAGAGGGTAGTACTCAGGTAATCATAGTTGTTTTATATTGCATCAGGAAAAGTTGGTTATTTCAAAAGCCAAATGTTCAGTAAAATTAAATAGACGACGTTGTTCAACATAAATTTAGAAGAAATGGCACAAGTTCCAGGGAAGATAAGAAGAGAGCAATGAAAAGACTTATTACCTGTAATACTCTTTTATTGCTGCAATTGACATGTCTCTTAAGCGCTCTTCTGGCCACACCTTTTCTGAAGAGATATTTTGAGCTGAAGAACCTCCTGTTCGTGACACCAGTGGTGTTGTCGGCCTAGACCTTTCCACATTCCGATCAGCAAATCTGGAGTCCCTACTTGCATAATTTGCATTCTGCTCCTGATTACTGGATTGATCAAAAGCACCAGGACTACCAAATCTTTCTGCACTATGCCTTGCAAAGTGATCTTCCCTTGAGGTATACACTCCACGTTCTGATGCACTACTGTAACCATTCAGACCACCTGCTATCCTTCTAGGATCCCCAAAGGATGGAGATGTGTCTAATAAAGGAGAACTGGACACTGAAGGTTGCCCTCTAAATGCCATTCCCCTAGCAAGACCACCCTGCGGTCCAAGAGTTATTGGCTCATCACTTCCAGACCTCTGTGGCAATGGAACCGAAAGTGTGCGGCTTTCAAAAGCATTCCTTTCATCCATTCGCACATCCTGCACACCAAACCCACGAACCTGGGAAGACATACCTCTAAAACCACCTCCCTGCCCAACTGGAGTAGATAACATAGGACCCCGTGGACTAAATTCCACAGGTTGGCCCCTTCTCATCGCAGAGTTCATGCTCGGGCCACGACTTAATCGAGCAGTTTGTCCTTGTCTTTCTTGAGCAGCATCCCTGTGTACTTCCTCAATCTTTTTGGCCCTTCAACTTTCCTCCTCTGTTGCCATTTGTTCTTCCTCAAATCAATGGCATCCCTCAACATGAATCTTACCCTTGAAGATAGCTTCATATTGTTGGATAACTGCCCCATGATGTCAAAATATGCATCCATATGCTCCTTGGCTTTGGGATGGTCAATCATCTCTCCAATTGTGCTCATCAACTTGCACAACGCTTCAATGTTTTCTTCATCAGGATTTTGATATTGACCCAACAACTTCTTAATGCACTCATGCATTATCCTTTCAGTCAACATCCTCTTCTTATACAACTCTCCAATCAATCTAATGTTACCCAGCATACGCCTTCGTGCTTTCAGTCTCTTCTCTTCTCTCTCCTCTTCAGTCTGTTTAATCTCACCTTCACCATCAGCCTCATTAGCTTCTTGTTCTTCTCTTTCTCCTCTCTCAAATTCCTCTTGACATTTGTTCAGTAGCAACCGCCTGAACGTGATCTTCTCATTATCTACGCTAAGATCCGGCAATTCAGAGGCCAGATGTTGGCAGAAGTCGGCATACATTTCACAGAAAGTTGGTTCCATCAGAGCCTTGTCAAAGATCTGGGAGATCACTCCAGTTAGAGTAACAGCATTATCAATATTAACCTCTTTAACTTGCTCAAACAGTTTTTCAAAATTCTGAGGAGTCAGCTTGTTGAGAATACCCTTCAACTTCCTCTGTTTGGTCTGTTCTTCATCCGTGATTTTACCCACTTCATACTTTCTCTCAGCTTTGTGCATTACCTGTAAAGGAGTTTGAGGAGCTGGCATCAAACCCTTATTGTAGTTGGTAGCACGTTGCCAGCGGTCAGCATCAGAGTAATTTCGCTGAATTCCCTGAAAGCCTACGGAATGCATTGGACCAGATAGGATTCCACCAGCAGGTTGACCAGGTCCTTGTACCCGCGGATTCCTGAGAACCCCAAAATTGGGCCCTGGGCCAGTACGATATCCCATCACGTTGCTGCCATGGGCAAGATCCATTCCTGGATCACGGCCTGAGGGGTAAGGTCCCATTGGTTTACCCCACCTATCAGCATCCATTGTGCCATTCCCACGCCGATCAAGTCGGGCAGCTCCAGGCGGCCTATCAATTATTTTTCCAGGACTTGGAAATTCATGATCACTACGAGCAACATTGACATTAACGCCCATTAAGGCATTCGCTATGTCAGACGTAATTTCGAAGCCCACTGGAAGGCTTGTACATTGCTCAGAAAATGTGAGCAGGAAATCTCTAGAATACTTTTTTGCTGTAACTCCCTCTTCATGAGGAAGGGAGCTTCCATCATCTACCTTACCAGAGGATTGCAACTTCGGAGTGGAAATATCAGCAGCATCTTCCCAATCATCAAGCTCAGGTTTACTTAGGTCATCCTCATTCCTCATAGTGGCTTCCTGTTTACCATCAGATGACACCTCCTTTGAGTTATTTTCAGAAGAGATTTCCGTAGCAACAACAGTTTCTTTCTTTTCCTCTGGACCCTTATAGGCCATATACAGATCAGATGTTGTTCCAAGAGCATCTGCCTTCTGAAGCATTTCTTTCCACTTCTTCTTCCCCCTGTTATTCTTTGTCTTGTTTGGCTCCACAGAGCCTTTGTTTGAACCTGATTCAATGCCTGATGATGAACTTGGCCTCAGGTTCTGTATAGCATCCATTTGCTCCAGATTGCCTTCAGAATTATTTGCAGAAATAGAGGTCGCCTCAACATCAGGCATACTAGATTTCGAGGCATCACATTCTTTGGAACTGACACCAACTGTAATGCCTGATAAACTGCTTGAGTCTGATGCATTACAACCATTTAAGACGGTTGAAGAAGCACCATCAAGTGAGGAAGCTTGCACCTCCATCTTCTCACCTTCAGTGCAAGAAGAAGCAGATTCGGCCTCTCTTTGAGAAGATTCCATCGCAACTTCTACATGATCAACATTTTTAGATTCACCACCTTGATCAGTCATTTTGACAACATCAACAGATAATAGCCCTCCTGGAAGTTCCTTTCCTCTTTCTTTGGTGACAGCAGATTGGCTTGTAATTTTTTCTTTCAGATGAAGATCATTTTGTTTGGCATACTGATCCTTAATTTCTTCAGTTACAACATTCCGAGCCTCATAATCCTGAGTTGAACGAGAAGAGCCCTCAACATCCTGGTTAACACCAGAGATATCACTTGGGGGTGTTATAGAAATTATAGGTGACTGCGCAGCCTCTGACACACCATCCCTTGATGCTGAAGAAGTCAAACTTGTTTTAGACCCTGCACATTCAGAGGCCTCTACTGTGGAAGAATCACCGGACTCCTGAAGAAACAGTTAGTCAGAGAAAAGTGCATACTAATAATTTAAATCAAGGATGCTAATATCAAATTAACTTGCTCAGGATGAGATTGAAAAATAAGTGGGTAAAACCTGAGGCGATGGTTGGGGATCTCCTTTTCTGCCTGGTTGTTTCTGGATATCCCCAGTGGAAGTTGACTTAATAGAATCCGAATGAGAAGGACTAGATGTTGATTCCTTAGGGCTCCCTACCGGAGAAGCAGAAGATGTTCCTCGAGCCAAGGTCTTCACAGAAGCTGGAGAGCTTTCCGGATTTAGTTCTGAATCCTTTCTAACCACACCGGTATCCACAGCTGAACTCAATAGTTCTTGAGGCTTAGCTTCTGAAACAGTATTGGAATCTGTGACCTTCTCGCCACCAGAACCACCAACTGCCTTAATAGTGACACGGGTTGAAGTTGATTGTGCAGGAGGTACTTTATCTTGAACATCCTTAACATTACTCGAAATGGAAGATTCTGTTTTGCCTTGCGCAGAAGAACCTTTCTTGCTGACAGAAAAAGTATTAGAGGCAGATTGATTCAAAGAAGACATCATTGATGGAGCCTGGCCAACAGCATAGTTAGATCTAGGCACCTGAGAACCAGCAGTTAACTGTGTACTTGTTGAAGAAAGGGAACTTTGAACTGGAAATATAGGAGGACTAGCAGTATAAGAATTGGGATAGCCAACAGGACGTGTTGGTGTATAGTTAGGCACTGCTTGAGATTGTGGAGGAGCAGTGTGATGCGGCCTTGATCCAGATGACCCGTCATCCTTATTATCTAGTCTAAGTTCCTCATGTGTATCTGGATGAGTAATCTTCACTGTCTTACGATTGCTGACAAATTTTCCAGCTTGTTGACTAAATTGAGCCGGCATGTTCATTCCTAAATTTCCTAGTTGATGGGGAAGCTGGGTTCCCATCTGAGGGCTGAATCCAAAGTTCTGGCCTTGATGCATGAATCCCTGAGTCTGCATAATATGATGTTGAAGACCAGGCACATATACCTGCTGTGGAACTTGAGAGGGACTTCCCATATGTAACGGCATTTGCATTGGCATTTGAAGAGAACTACTCGGAACACCCTGAGACTGAATTTGTGGACTGGGCCCACCGAATTGCATGGGAACTGGTGGTTGGTGATAGGGCAGTGGCATAGAAATCCCTGCCATAGGAAGAGCAGAAGGTTTCTGCGGTTGTGTTGGAGGAGATACAGATGCCAATTGCACATCTCTTTTGGCCTTCAATTCTGTATGTGTATCCTGAACAATTGGTTGCTGACTTGAAGCAGTATCTTTTTGGGCACCTCTGGCTTAGGAGCAGATGGTAAAGGAATTGAAGGCACAGCTCTTGAAGCATCACGTCGAGCCTACATGTTTGAAATTCCAAAAAGTTATGAGTGTCAATCAACAATTGCTATTGTAGAATGACAATAAGAAAAGGAAGAAGCTCAAAACGGATCCCACTGAAAGCAGGATATGGAACTAAAGCCTTGCTCCTAGCAAACATAGTACGATGGGGAAAAAGAGAAAGAAAAGAAAACAGTCAGATCAGTAATGTGACTAAGTACCTAGATACATGTTGAAGATTCCATGGACCACATTCCTTAAGACTGCATGCAATAACACATTATTTGTAACAAACTACACAAACTATTCACCGTCAGCCAAGATGGTCATTTTTCTCTTTGACATTTGGGGGGGTTTCCATTTGTGTTCCTAAGCATGGGCAAAATACACATCATCTCACTGGATAATATCATATAAAAAATGTGCAATTTATCGTGGAAGATTATAGAACAATATGACAGAGATTATGCAACAAATAGTAGCCACATGCTACTATATGACAGCGTAGGGTGAATAGGAGGCCTCCAACCTGATCACGCTTTTGCTCGTCCAAATTAGGCGGAGCTGAACTAGTTCGAGGAGGTACCTATGACAAACACACAAAAATGCCACAAGAGGCAAAGTAAAATATATAAGTGCTACCTTCAAAAGAAAAACTACAATGGGATGATCAGATGATGTAAGTTTTGAAGGAAGTGCGGTCAACAAACCTGCATGCCATTCATAAAACTCGGGCTTATGGATCCAAATTGGAGAGAAAATCCCTTTGCTCCATCTCCTAAGAAAAAGCATGTTAAAAAGAGTCAGATATCGGTCTCCATCAAAAGCTGCCAGGATCAGGCAACATACCGGGGCTACAAATTAAAAATACAAAGAAAATGAAACACATTATGAAGCAATAAAACAATACCTTTTGCTGGGGTAGAAGGCAGGGTGGAATCTGAAGTCACTGAGGTAGTTTGCGAAGGAGGAGCTTTGGGAAGGGGTCGGCTGCTCTTTGGGGCTGAGGCGTCAGCAGGTTTGGTAACCGCAGCTTGAGGTGGTATGTTGGACACTCCTGATGCACCAAACAAAATGAAGGTGTTATACCATATTCAGGGGTTTTAACCAAAAAAATGAAAGTAAATATCCCCTGCGGGAAGTGGAGTGTAGCAGAAAGATGCAAAAGAAGTTGGCACACCATGCAATGTAGAGTGTAAATGGCCGCCATTCTGTACAGACCGAGCACCACCAGCAGTGTTTGAGTCTGATGGATTCACAGGGCCAACAGCTCCCTTGATTGCCCACCTTGAGCATTGTTATTTTTCTTAAAGCTGCATGTCAAAATTACCAATGAAGAAAAATTAATAGAAAAAACCTTCAATCAACCAACAATTCATACAATAGCATACACCTACTATCCCTCTTTTTTTTTTTCTATTATTTCCCATATAAATTTAGACACTTTATTTATAGCAGCTAATTTCATCTCTTAGAGAGCAGAAAATGCAGTCCCACATCAACTTCTCACAAGTCAACCAAAGTAAGGTGAAAACATCACAGAAATAGCCAATACAGAAACCCCGACCAGACCAAAACCCTAGATACCGAGCAAGAGACAGAAGTGGGCATATAAAGGCAATTTCGAAAACCCTAGAATTACCTCCGATTGGTCGAAAGGTTAGGGGCGGTGTTGGGGCCGGCACCGCCTCTGCCTCGGCCACCGGTGAAAGTCCTCTGCTGACCACCAGAGCTGCCACCAGATCGACCACCACCTGATTTTCTGAACTGTGAATCGTTCTTGTCGGACCTTGACTGATTGAGGGACATATAGACCCTCAGAAACTCGACCCAATTTGATCTTTTTTCCGTTTATCTTCAAACGGATCACCGAATCCGCAGCAAAATCAAGCAGATAAAAAGAACAAAATCAAAACACATACTTTAGCGAGAAATCATTGAAGCTAATACTAAGCCGATAATACGCAAAACGGAATCGATTAGGCATAGAGATGGAGGGAGAGAAATTAGGGTTCATAAACAAAACACAATGCGGATTGAAATTGAAGGGCAGCAAAGTAAGAAGTGAAGAAAGATAGAAGCGGGATAGATACTATTAGGGTTTCGATAAAGCCAGATAGTGGCAGGAACAACCATTCTACTGACAGATATAGAGAAAGAGAGAAGGGGAAGAAGAAGAAGGAGAAGAAGAATACCTGTGAAGAGAAGAGAGGAGAGGAGAGAGAAAGAAAGCGTCGTCGATGGTTGCGGGTGCAGCTGTGCTAAGTTTCTAATAAGGCAGGGCTCTACACTAAGCAAACCAAACCAAACCAAGCAAATCCCAGGTCCAGCTGAGCCGAGCCGAGCCGAGCGGAGCCCATCCTAGCCGAAGAAAAGGCAAAAGAAAAGAGAGGCCAAAGCCGAGCCAAATCCCTGTTCCTTCTATCTATCCCTTGCCCTTTTCCTTTTTCTCATAATTACGACTTCCTCGTTTTCTTATATGATTATGATGGCTACTATTTTCCCAAAATTCTAACCTACAATTTTATTCTCAATTCAAGCTACTTTATACTACATTAAAAATAAAATAAAAAATCATTACTTCAAACTGGAAAAAAAAAATTCATTATCCACTACCAAGTCTCTCTCGAATAATACTTTATTTAAACTAATTAGTCAATTAACCTAAACAAAGGTAATCAACATACAAAATAATTCCTTATTTATTTCTTTAAATAAGAGTCGTTGTTGTTCCAAATATTCTAATAAATACATTTATACAAGAAAAAAATATAGAAATTTGTAACCCATTATCACCCAATTCACCGACTCATTTTACATACTTAGTCATTAACTAATATCGTTAGAGAGTTGAACGTTCATACAACTTATGTTCAACAATCTTATAGTCAATAGTATAAAATTAAAGAAGAAAATGTTACTAAAATTTTTGCATCCGTTTATAAAGTATTAATAATAATATTTGTTAAAACATTTTGCTTTTGGTCAATTATCTTGCTCATGCTCGACCGATCTTCTTCATTTTTCTTTGATCCATATAAGGTCAATACCTCATGTGGTCAGTTTCATATTCAAATTTTATACATGGAAAAAAACATGCATCATGTATATTATACATTTGATAAGGCGATAGTTTGATTCTAACACCAAAAATTTTTAGAAAAGTGGATTTTTTGATACACAAATACATTGGCAAAATTAGGAAAAAATGTTGCTTGTGAGAAGAACAAATTATGAAGTCCTCACCTAACCAATAGAATGTGTTTTTACGATTTGTTTAAGGAAACCTTCTTCTTCCCCCAAAAAAAACAATGAAGAAGTGTACATACACCTTCACTAATAAGATTTTCCTTATTAGATTTGGAACTTTTTTTTTTTTTTTGTTGTATCTTTGATCATTAATTTGCTTTCCCTCACTTTCAATCTTGTAAAGGAAAAAAAGAATGGAAAGGTATATTAGCCATTATAGTTGTATTTGGTGATTATTGAGGGTCGGTTGATAAAACATATAGTATTGGTGAATGAAACGTTTCATATGAACCTGTGGCCTTGGCCTCATAGGGAGAGAAACCTCATCAACAGAGATTTTCACCAAACTCAAAGGTCTGGTTCAAAGAGGCCATTCTCACCAAGCATCGCCTATACTGAGTTGTGCTTGATGCTTCATGGCAAATATCAGAATCGGAACAAACCAATTACCAAATCCACCTATCATCGCAGGCATAACCATAAAAAGATCATTTGAAAAGGCGTGAGCCGTTATTAAAAGATTATAAAGTTGATGAGATTCATGGGTATGCTTTGGGTCAGACCCCTGCTTCTCTCATGCTCTTATGCACATGTACAGCAAATTCCGGGGAGCCAGGCCACTGCAGATGGTAAGGATAATAATGGAGCAATCAGCACAGAGAGTGTTATATTGTGGAGTGCAATTGTCGGAAGTTATGCAAGGGATGGAAATATCATGGAAGCAGTGAGAGATTTCAACCGAATGCAGTTGGATGGTATCATGCTCAACTCTATCACTCCCTTGGCAATGATATGGTATCTGCTTGTCCGGACCGAGTTTCTCTACTCTGTGGGCAAGCCATCCAATCTTATGCCATTAAATCTGGTTTATTCTCCTATATTTGTCTTGGGAACTCCCTGATTTCTATGTACTCTAAGTGTGGCTGCCTAGCTGAATCAAAGCTGATATTCACAGAAATGCCGGCAAGAGGCTATGTTTCGTGGAGCGGACTCATTGATGCACATCGTATGAGTGACTGGTAATGAAGCGATTCAACTCTTCAGTGACATGAGGAAGAAGGGAATTGGCGTGGATTCAATTTCATTGCTTGCTGCTTTAACAGCTTGTAATCATGCTGAGGAGGGCCAAGAGCTTTTCCATAAGGCAATCAAAGAGAACAATATCCGATTACGAATATTACATTACGCTTGTCAAATCGATCTTCTTGGAAGGGCAGGCAGAATTAAGGCAGCTTCTGAGCTTGTGAGGCGAGTGCCTTTTAGACCAAGTGTCGAGATGTGGGAGCTCTCTGGTGTCAGCTTGTGTGGATCATGGAAGGTTGGAAGTCGCAGAGCAGCTCGCACATGAACTGATCAATTTGGAGCCAGATAATGCAGCAAACTATAAGTTGTTGAGCATTGTTTATGCAAAATCTAACGATTGAGGTATAGTGTAGAGGCACAGCGGATATGTATGAGAGCAAAGGGGTTGAAGAGGATCAGTGGTGTTAGCAAAATTGAGGCCTAATATATCATTCTGTAGCCGAGTAAAATTTGATTTGCATTATGGATATGGCAAGCCGTGAATTCCTGAGATAAATGACAGTTCAGGGAGCAATATTTTTTGCACAGATGAGTTCTTCCCTTTTTCTTTAAGATAATTGTATATACTATATATATATCAAAGGTTAAAGAAAGAGAAGGATCCGGCTTGTATATAGGGCATTCACATGAGATACTTCTTTAAATACGCCCCTTCTCATTGGTATGTATGCCACATACATCAATCATATTCAATTATGGATTAACCGAGTGAAACTTTGTTGGCCTATTTAATCGAAAATCCAGTTACGTAATTTCCAATTTAAGCAATGTTCTGTTTCCAGATCAGTAAACATAAACAAATAAATATAAACAAGGTTGCATCTTTAAGTATACAAATCATAATAATAAATGAACGCAAGACATTGTCAATTCTTCTCAAAGCAAGAGGTGGATATTTATCACCACCTGCCGACATAGATTAAGATAAGGCCTCAGCAGCCCTTCAGTACACACCAATTGTCAGGAAAGACTTTGAAGTATTCGTAAAATTTTAAAAAACAATTAAGGAATCCCGGGTCACAACTGGCTAATTCCATGCTGGTTAGCCGTAATAGTTACTTCTCGCTTCCAATCTTCGGCCCCTATATTAGTAGTTCAAAGCAGAAGGAATTCAGCCAGGCACACATCACCACTTCTCTCTTCTCTCTCTCTCTCTTTGTATACTGTTTGATAGGGTGCCAATTCAAATACTTCAGATCATGGACATGGATATCACTCTCAGACAATATCAGCTGTCCGACATTGACCCCTTCATAGAATGGGCTTGTGACCCAGAAGTCCTACGTTTTAGCAGATTGCAGCGTTGGGTTCATGCCAACTCTTCTAAAGCAGACATCGAGAGCTACTTTACCCAAGTGGTGATTCCCCATCCATGGTACCGAGCCATTTGCTTGAACGGCCACCCCATCGGCTTTGTCTCCATCCAGCCAGCAGGCACACATGAGTATTTCAGGGGCAGAGCCTCTATTTCTTGTGCACTAGGCCGCAACTATTGGGGTCGAGGCATTGCCACCTTTGCAGTACGGAGAGCTACTTCTCTGGCTTTTGAAGAGCTCCCTCACTTGAATAGAATAGAAGGTTTTGTGAATCCTAAAAACAAGGGCTCTCAAAAGATGTTCGAGAAAGTGGGTTTTCTCAAGGAAGGTGTCCTCAGAAATTGCTGGACTATGAATGGAGAGGGTGTTGATCAGATAGTCTACAGCTTCTTGCCTACTGATCTTTAAAATTACAAAAATATAATCTAATTAACTTGGATGTCTGCTTTGTAGTATTCATAAAAAGAAATATCAATTAATAATCAAACAATGAGTAGTTTGTACCATTTTCCAACATTTCGTTGGTTTCAGTTTGGTTGGTTAGACTTTCTTGCAGATCTTTATACTTTATATTGTTCAACTTTGCAGTAGGAGATTTAGGCGGTTTGGATGTTTCACTGTAATATCTTGTCTTTGTTCTCATCTTTTGATCAAAGCATTATCAATAAATAAATGAAATTAATATTTAAGAATCATTGCAAGTAACACTAACCCAGCACTTCTCATGTGCTCTGGTACTGTTGCTACTTTGCTGAATCAAAGCTGATACTCACATGAATACTGCAGAGGCTTTTTCATGGAGTGCATGAATTAGCAGCTGTTGTAGTGAATCGATCCAAATCTTCAACAACATGAATTCAAGAAGGGACGAGATTAATAATGCTGTCTCAATCTCATTGCTTGCAGGAATAACAGGCGTGTTAAAGGGATCCAAGAGCTCTTCACGACACAACCAAAGAGCACAAAAACCCATTAGGGCATGACCATTATATTATGCTTGTCTAATTGATGTTCTTGGAAGGGAAGGGAGAAATGAGGAACTTGTAAGCGGATGTCATTTCGACCACCTATTAAGCTTTGGAGTTCGGTTGGCTTGCCGGGATTATATATGGCAGGTTGGGAGTTGCAGAGCAGGTAATGCACGAGCTGACCAATTTGGAGCCGAAAAATACGACATAACTACAAGTTGTTGAGCATTCTTCATGCAAAATCTAATGATGGCATAGCGCAGAGGCAATAAGAGAGAGGTATAAGAGCAAAGGGGTTGAAGAAGAGCTGTGGGTTTAGCAAAATCGGCTCAATATATCATTCAGCATAACGAAGTGAATTCGATTTGCATGTCACAAGCAATGAATTGCTGAGGTAGAGACTATTCTTTGCGCAGATCAGATTCTTCCCTTTTTCTTCACCATAATTCAAATTTCAACATGCTATATATCAAAGGATAAAGAAAGAGGGGCATCTGGCATGTCAAAACCCCAATTTAAGCTTCATAGAAAATGCTCAGTTCATTGTAATGTCGATAACAAGAAACAATAGTATTCATTTTCAAGTTATGGATTAACCGAAGGCAACTGTTTTGACAGCAACGCAATTTATTGTGTTTTTTTTTTTTTTTTAATATTATGGAGCGAGAGATTCATTATTTAAGGATGCAAAGTATAATAGTAGATCATTAATATTGGATATTAGCAACATACATTAAAAACTAGTTATGTTTCATAGACTAACTTCCTTGCTCCTCAGTGGTAGGTGGTATTTATTATCATTGCACAGAGGTCAAGAGTTCAAGGGTTGGTATGAGCTGTAAGAAAAAAAAATGTTTAATAGAAAATATAGTTCATTAATAAAATGTGAATAATTATAGATTTAAAACGCATATAATTCAACGGAAATGTAGATAATATTGTATTAGTGGCAAAAAAAAAAATAATTATTGCTGTAAGTAAGTACTTGAAGATCGATTTTCTAGAATTCAATTAAGCAATTCATGTTACAGCCAGCTACGAGGATACAGTGATAGAGCTTATATCCATCCCCTTTTTCCAATTTCTAGCTTAATTCCCTCTTCAATACGGACCATTATATAATAGCTGGCACAACACACAAGGAATTCAAGTAGACCCACATTACCGATCCTCTCTCTCTCTCTCGATCCCAACCTGTGTTAGCTAACAGTGCTGCTTGGTTGGGTGACAATATATTCCACTATTCCAGGGTTGCACATGGAAATCACTCTTAGGAAATACCAACTAACTGATGTTGACCACTTCATGAGTTTGGCCTGTGACACAGAAGTGTTAAGGTACTGCGGATTGGGGTACTGGAGGATACATCACAGTTCTTCGAAAGAAGACATATTGAACTACTTTACACAGGTGGTGATTCCCCACTCGTGGTACCAGGCCATCTGCTTCAACGGCCACCCCATCGGTCTCATCTGCATCGAGTCAGCAGGTACAGCGAAGCCTCGTATGGGCAGAGCCTCTATTTCTTGAGCGTTAGGCCGCGACTACTGGGGTCGGGGCATTGCCACCTTCGCAATGAAGAGCTCTGTGTCGAGGGCTTTTAAGGAGCTCCCTCACCTGAATAGAATAGAAGCTTTTGTGAATCTGAGAAACAAGGCACCCCAAAGGATGCTTGAGAAGGTGGGTTTTGTCAAGGAAGGTATCCTTAGGCATTACTTCAATGTCAACGGGGAGGGTGCTGATCACATTGTGTACAGCCTCTTGCCTACTGATCTTATCTTAGAATAAATGCAAAACTATAATGCATGTTGATCGGGTGTGTCTACATTAATTTGAGCCTACAAGCTGTATTTCTGTCTTCTGCTTGTCCTATGGGCACACTATATACTCATTTAAAACAAAAATGAAACAAAGAAATGAATGCCTACCTTGTGTCCTATTGAAAAAACAAGTATCAGTCATTAATCTATGTTTTTTTTTTAATTTCAGCTTGTGATTATGTTTCTTCCAACAATAGAGTTCCAACTCCTGCAGGAAAGGCCATGAATGGTTTTTCAGTCAGAAATCAGCTCAGGGTTCAAGGATTTTGAGCTACATCTTTAGGCAATTGATTATCTATTGACTTGTGTCTGCTCCATGATTTATTAGATGGAGTTGAGATCAGACTAATTCTTAATCTGATTTAGTATCTACATATCTATGTGAGGGATAGGCATGAAAACATAAGAATCATCAGTCCAGAATCCAGATGGCAGCAAAAGGAAAAATATATTTATGGAAAGACACATCTAGGGGTAGGCCTGTGTACCGAAAGAAAAGTACCCTTAGGCATGCATTAGACCTTCAAGTGAACTTATCCCTATTCCTTTTACTCGTTGGCCAATAGCATAAGTGCCCTAAAGCACATAAATTACCATAAGAAGGAGAATGATCATAAACAAGTTCATGCGAAATCTTATTATTGGAAAAACTTTGGAATATTACTGGCAATAACGAGTTATATCAATTTATATCAATTTATGAATGTAACGGTCAATTATGTAAGTGAACTTGTAGGTGTGCTCAGGTTTGGCTTCTTTTTATTTTATTTTTTCTAATTGTGTTATCTAGGTTTAGCTTTTTTTTTTTTCCTAATTGTGTTATCTTATTTTTAGCTTCGTAATTTTATACTTTACTTTTGACCGATTGACTATATAATAATTGAAACAAAACTAAAAAATATGAATGCGTTACTTGTGCCAAATGTATTGCCCCCTCTCTCCACTCCCCAGTCTCTTCCAAAAGCTAGACCCTATAGTATTCATTCTTCACCACCATCGATAAATTTTATTGTGCGATAGTACTTATGCTCCATTCGGGCTGATTTTTATACTAATTATTAGTCTTATTTAAATTTATTTGTAAATAAATCCCTTCATATGTAAGATTTCTTTTTATCATTTGATAAGAATACTAATGTCTTAGTATTTGTTACAAGAATTGTAATTAGTTAGTATTATTCAAAATATTGCATGAAAGTTGACTTTATTATAACATAAATTGTGAAGTCGTCGACCTTTATCAGTATTAAAAGATACCAAATTATTGAAAATTATATAGGATAAAATTGTCATAATTTTGAAACCAAATGTCCCTAATATTTGTATTTTTTATTTGAAAAATAAATTGAGTTTTAGTTTAACAATTACATACCATTTATATTTTCTTTCAAAAAAAATATACAATTTTTATTTTAGGTGCCACTTGATGTCACGTTTCGTTATTAATTAAGTTGTAATTTTTTCAATAAAAAAAAGACTATAAGCAAGGTCTTTCTGTAGACCATTACGTGACATTGTTTATTTATTTTTAATATTTATCGCAAAGCATGTGAGGTGCATTATTTAAATATGCAAATTGTAGTAGAAGACTATAATATAAAAATTATGTGGATCCATCATCATCCAAAAAAAATTGAAGTTTTTTTTTCTTTTGTTCCAACTCTGCATATATTTTAAATTTTTTATTATTTCTATACGTATTTTAAATTTATAGACCCGAAATCAGATATTAACGATAGATCCGGATCATCGGATGACATGACATTATTTTTTAAATATAATCATCGCAGCGCATGAGGGGAAAAAAAAGTGCATCAATTAATACTGCACGAATTCAACGGAAACGTCGATATAATGAGGCATTATTTATTAGAAACATCTTGATTGCTGAAATTTTTTGGAATATTTGTCAGGAAAAAAAACTTAAAAAATGTGAATGCGTTAATCGCGCTTGCATAAATTAATTCAATTAAGCACTACGAGTCACAACCAGCTAATCCCTCTTGTATATTTTACTCGTATTTTAATTTCTAGCTTAATTCCTCTCTTCGATCACACCATTATAAATTGGCTCAACACAGAAGGATTCAGGCATAACCACATCACCAATTCTCTCTCTCTCGTGTTAGCTTACAGTATGGAAATCACGTTTAGGAAATTCAAGATATCCGATGTTGACCTCTTCATGGGTTGGGCTTGTAACCCAGAAGTGCTCCGCTATAGCCTGGAGGAACACTGGATAAGCCCCAACTCTTCAAGGGAAGACATCTTGAACTACTTCAACAAGGTGGTGATTCCCCACCCATGGTTCCGAGCCATCTGCGTGAACGGCTACCCCATCGGGTGGATCTCCATCCAGCCAGCGGGCACCGATAAGGCTAACAGGGGCAGAGCCGTGATTGAAGGTGCAGTAGGCCGCGACTACTGGGGCCGCGGCATAGCCACCACTGCAGTGAGGAGAGCTGTTGTGGATGGGTTTAAAGAGCTCCCTAACCTGAACAGGATAGAGGCTTTTGTGCACCCTAACAACAAGGGCACCCAGAAGATGTTTGAGAAGGCAGGATTTCACAAGGAAGGCCTCCTCAGAAATTACTTCACTGTCAGTGGAGTGGGTGTTGATTACATTGTCTACAGCATCTTGCCCACTGATCTTAAAATACGTGCTAAAGTATAATCAAAACTTCATTTGCTCTCCCTATTTTATCAACATTAGAAAGTTAGCTGTGGTGAGCATACAAGTTGTTTCTTTGATGCAACTTCTGCTGTTCTCCTTCTTATTATTATGTTCTTGTTGTTGTCCTGGTGTTATGGTGGCAGTGTCCTTCTATTGGCACACTATTGGTATCCTAAAAAGAAAAAAGAAAAATTATGTATCGTTATTTTATAATATAATAAATATGTTTCTAGTGTATTTTCGTTTTCCAATTGACTCTAGTTTGGTTTTTTTCAACTTTTAACCATTTTTTGTATTCTATATGAAATTATTAATCTAAAATTAATATGATAAATATGTTTCTAGTGTATTTTCGTTTTCCAATTGACTCTAGTTTGGTTTTTTTGCAACTTTTAACCATTCAGATACAGAAAATATGGATGAATCCAAAAACATGGCCTCCCAAAGGACACTTGAGAAGGCAGGTATTCTCAAGAAAGGTGTCATCAGGAATTACTTCACTAATAACGACGGGAGGATGTTGATCTCATAGTCTAGAGTTTCTTGCCCACCCATCTTATAAATGCAAAAATATAATGCTTTTTATTTTTGTAAAATATCACAATCTTTGAGTGGTTTTAATCATATGGTGTTTCATTGTTTTGGTTAGTTCCCCTCTTTATGTTAAAAACTTTTTTAGTAGGAGGTCCCCAGTTTTTAAGTATGGTTATCCTTTGGTTTTGTCATGATTGTCCCTAAAGTTATTACAAATATAAAAAAAAAATTAGTAACTATTATTTGTAAACCTTTGCACCATTCATTTACCTGTCTGTGTTTTTTCACTATAAGAAATGTAGTATAGCGAGATATTTATCATTTCACATGTTTTAAAAACTCAAGGTGTATTTTGTTTTGTATTAACTTTCTACTTGGAGAATAATGGCTCAACCTCCTTGTCGCTATGCACTCATCTAGTTCATTAAACCCGGTCTCATCATTGAGAGAGACCAACCAAGGTTTTGCACAATCTCGATATCCCGACATCATTTCCTTAGGCTAGCATGTTTGCCGGAATCCCGCAACTCAAAATCTTATCAAGCCCCAAATCATCATCATTCGGATCCGAAGTAAGCTAGCTTCCACTCAGATCGATCAACTTTATGCATAAAATTACCATGCAACACCGACATCATTCAATTAAACATAATGAAGAAAAAGTATATACCTTTTGAGTTTTACCTTTTATTGACATTGATGCCTTTCTCATCACACCCGATTCTTGCAACTTATCATATGTAGCAATCGTTGACCCATTTGTAAACCCAACAAATTTTCAGTACCATTATCAACTCCCACTTCAATAGATCCCATACAAACACCAAGTCTATCACGGCATAGACTCCTGGAATAATTGACCCTGACATTTATAATTGAATTAATGCATCATTTGGACTTCACACCCTTAGCTATAACCAATGCCCCTTTCATAATTTTCTATCCCCCATTGCAAAACTTAGTTAGGTAATCTATCTCATCCAACTGACTCACATAAATTATATTCTTCACCAAGCCTGGAATAAATCTAAAACATTGCAATTTCCAAAACCCCCACTAGAGGTCTTAATTCTCACATGTCCTTTCCCTAGTATCTCAAACATCTTCCCATTAGTAAGATACACCTTGCCAAAACTTCCAACAACAAAGTTGTGGAACAAGTTTCTACTAGAGGAATAAAATGATGCACTCGAATTCATAATCCAAGACTCAATAGGACTTTTCACACTCAAGAGTATCAGATACATCTTCAACCGAATTCATTGAATCTCGGTCATCAACTCTTTGAAGACAATTTTTCTTAAGGTATTCCTTATCACTATAGCTCCAACGCACAACCTCCACTGGGTTTTAGGACCTACCTCTTACTTTGTACTTTAACCGACCTCTAAAATTCTCATGTTTTCCCCTACCTCTAACATTCAACATACTTCCCGATGACTCTCTCAAATATGTTTTGCGAGTACTTTCACTCAATATTATATCCGTGTAACATCCCAAAATTTAACATACTAATTTGCGTCTTACGTGTAAATATGCGATTTGTCTTATATATAGGAATTTTCTTTTGTGATTTTAATTTTATGAAATTAATAACAATTACTTACAATAGAATTAATATAAAAAAATTAGGAGCACTAAAAAAAGAAAGTGATTTTTTGATCACTCAATATTACATCCATGTAACACCTCGAAATTTAACATATTAATTTGTGCCTTATGTGTAAATACGTGATTGTCTTGCATTTAGAAATGTTATTTTGTGATTTTAATTTTATAAAATTAATAATAATTACTCATAATAGAATATATAAAAAATTAGGAGTATGAAAAAAAGAAAGTAAAAAAATTAAGTAGAAAGCAAAATAAAAAAAAGAAAAAAAAGGGAAAAGGTGGCTTAGGCCCTGTTTTTATCAGATAAAGAGGGGGGCTGCACTGATGCTTCCCCAGCCGCATGCAGCAAAATAAGAGGAAAGAGAGAGAGAAGAAGAGAGAAGAAGAAGCAATTGGAATCAAGTAAAAATTTGTGAGTAATTCTTACTTTGTTTAAAATTTAAAATTGGTTAGAGGAAGATTAAAGTTGAAATTTATGCTTGAATTTAAAAATTCATGGATGGTTTAATATTTGTAATTGATGTTTTAGGGTTTAATGAGTAAAAAATCTAAGTTTGATTGACTAGAAATTCATCAAATATATGTGTATTTGTGATTGTTTTAGCCTTTGATTGAATCCAGCATGCATGAGAGTGATATTAGTGCTGCGAACTTGATTAATAAACTTCTGATTATGGTTGATTTGCTTTAGTATTTGGGTAAGAAAACAACAATGGAGGAAGATGGGTTTATTTTGGATTTACAGTAATTTTTGGCCACTGTTTGATTTTTCTGGAATTATTGGCTTCGTAAAAATTTCTAAAACTTTTAATGCAGGTTCTATGTAATATTTGGCAATTTTGTGTAAACTTTCGTGAATTTTGGATGTTTAGAATATGAGTTATGAATTTTTGATCGAATCTGTCCTGTTTTGCACGAATTAGAACTGTGTTAGTAAAGATGCTGAAAATCAGTTTGGTGAGTATTGTTTTGGGCAATAAATAGTAAGATAACTTAAATTTTGTAAGAGCTTCCAATGTGCTAGTTGTCCAAGAGGCTAATTAATTAGCCTTGTGGGTGTCCAAGTAGGACCTCCACGGCGGTGACACGTCTGCCTACTCTAAGTTGGGCGATTACAATTCCGGACTTCATCATACTTAAGAGCTCCCGCAGCCCCAAGCGCGTCTGACGTGGCGCGCCGCCCGAGGCGCGGCGTCCCACAGCAGGCGCGCTGCTTCCCGAGGCGCGCGGGAGCCCGTACAGAAGGGCCTGGAGAGAGAAGAGGCGCGGATGATGTGGCAGCGTATTATTGGTTATTGGACTAAAATTAATTAGCCAAAAAATAAACTGATAATTAATTAAATAATTTTGGAAATTGCACCAAGTTTCAATTAATCAAAATTGATAATAAAGCTGTACAGGTCCAACGGCTAAAATAGCCGTTGGTTTTTTTTTTTTTTAATAACGGTAATGTTTTTAGTTAATATTTTTGTATTTTTTTGTATATTTTTACTGTATAAATACCTATTAAATTGACAACTTACATCATTTCATTCTCACATTGTTAGTTTGTGAAGATTGAAGTGAAGAAAATATAGTAAGATTTTGTTATCCAATTCTAAATTGTTCTTTATTTCATTTTGCTATATTTTGATGAGATGAATATTTTGTTAATTCTGTGTTTTAAAATTATTATTTTTGTAATATTTTTGTAGGAGTGTTGGAGGTGTGTAAATCAATTTAGAAGTGAAGCAAATTGTAAGTTTTTCATATATATATATATATATATATATATATATATATATATATATATATATATTCTTGTTATTTTAAAGCCAAATTAATATTTATGTGAATATGTTTATTATGTAACAAAATTATGACCATAATAAAATTAAAAAATTATATGAACAAATATTACATGAATATATATATATATATATATATATGGATTTAGTATGGATTGTGACATATGTTGGAAGTTATATATGTATGAATTTAGTATGGATGTGATATGCGACATATATGATAATAATAATAATATGTACAATTGTAATATATGACATATATTAGAACTTATAGGTTGATTTACAGTTAATTGAATATGAGTCAAAATTTTGTAAATATTAATTGAACAAATATTACATAAATATGAACTTATATAAGTTAGAATTTTTTTTTAAAGTCACTAAACTTTATTCTAGTGTTTTTAAAAAATCACCAAAGTTTAAATTGGGTTAAAAAAATACTAATCTTTACTATAGGGTTCAAATAATCACAAAAATTTGAGTTGAAAATAATTGTATTTGCTTCAAATAATTTTATATAAGCCAAAAAAATGTAGGTGCAAATGACTATATTGGCTGCCCAACACCACATGCACCACCACAGGCAGTGGTGTAAACCGTGGCAGCATTTTTGGCCACCACGGTATGCACCACAGCCTGTGGTGGTGTCTGTGGTGCTGGGCAGAAAAGCATACATTTATAGCTTATAATTTGATTTGGTTCCTCTTATACAAATGGACCAAAATAACTTTCAAATGACTTTTTAATGATTTTATAGAGTAAATTTTAGTGAGGTTATGGTTACATATATTACTTTATGTGAATTTATCAATATATGGATATTTACTTATTAGAAGTGGACATAAACATATTAATTGAACATAATTTAGAACTTATCAATATATTAATTAGCTTTATTAGAAGTGGACATAAACATATTAACATGTTAGAAAATGTATAATTGTATATATGACATATATTAGAACTTATAGGTTGATTTGAAGTTAATTGAATATGAGTCAAAAATTTGTAAATATTAATTGAACAAATATTACATAAATATGAACTTATATATGTTGGAAATTTTTTTAAAAGTCACTAAACTTTATTCTAGTTTTTAAAAAATATGAAAGTTTAAATTGGGTTTAAAAAATACTACTCCTTACTATAGGGTTCAATTAATCACAAAAATTTGAGTTGAAAATAATTGTATTGGCTTCAAATAATTTTATATAAGCCAAAAAATGTAGGTGCAAATGACTGTATTGGCTCCCTAACACCACATGCACCACCACAGGCAGTGGTGTAAACCGTGGCAGTATTTTTGGCCACCACGGTATGCACCACAGCCTGTGGTGGTGCCTGTGGTGCTGGGCAGAAAAGCATACCTCTATCGCTTATGATTTGATTTGGTTCCTCTTATACAAGTGAACCAAAAGAACTTTCAAATGACTTTTTAATATTTTTTATAGTAAAGTTTAGTGTGGTTATAGTTATTTACTTATTAGAAGTGGATATAAACATATTAATTGAACATAAGTTAAAACTTATCAATATATTAATTAGCTTTATTAGAAGTGGACATAAACATATTAACATGTTAGAAAAAAAATATGTGAATTAATTTAGAATTTGACGTAAATTTTCTGTAAGTAAATTAAACAAACGTTAGAACTTATCTATATATTATTTATATTAACAATTATTGACAAGTAATGTGACTTAACTTCAAATTAATTATATTTCATTCCATGTAGGTGTTAATTGTGATCGAATATGGATAATAATTTGGGCTCATTTACAAGTTTACTTAATGAGGAAGACAATGAAACACAACATTCACGAAATAGTAACACAAATATGTCTTCTCATACTCCAAAATGGCCTTATCCACCACCACATCCCCAATATCCATACATGCATTATCCAATGCAAAGTGGTGGATCATATATACCTCCACCATATTACCCCTTCCCACCTCATCATAATTATATATCGGGGCAAGTAACTCCACCCCATCTTCAACCCCAACCCGATCATTGAGACATTCAGAATCTCCTATTAACCCAAGCAATGATGAAATCGAAGTGCTTGAGGAGGATCCTTCATCGGGAGGGGGCAGAAAGTGGACAGAGGATGAAGATCGTCGTTTGATTAGTGCTTGGATGAACACAAGCATAGACCCCATCGTGGGGGCGGACCAAAAGAAGGAAGGGTTTTGGAAGAATGTGGCCAAAGCCTTCAACGAGCACCTTCCTTCAGGAGCTGCCCAACGATCCTGGAAGACTTGTAATGGATGTTGGAGGAGGTGTGCCCCTTTGACTTCTAAGTGGACGGGGATTGTGGATGAAGTTTACCGTCTGAATCAAAGTGGGACATGTATGGAAGATGTTATTGACAAAGCACAAGAGTTGTATTCTCAAAGAATGGACGGGAAAAAGTTTGAACATATGGTATGGTGGCGACTACTCCGTGAACACCCGAAATGGAAGACTTTCTGCTTCGGAAGTAACGATAGTTGCCCAAAGCGAATAAGGCTTAATGAGATGGGGGCACACTCTAACTCATCTACCCCTGTCAGTGAGGATCAATCCGGTTCGGATGGGGGTGGTCTTTTCGCCCTATTGGTAGAAAAGCGGCCAAAAGGAAACTGAAGGAGAAGGAAACAAGTACAACTGATTTGGTGGCTAATCAACTATCTACAATGACCACAACTGCAAAGGAGAGGAGCGAGATATTGCGTGACTATGTGAAGGAGCAGGCAAGGAAGGCAGATGCAGCTGAAGAGTCAGTTCGCCTCCGACGTGAATATGAGCAGCGTAAACAATTTGAATGGGAGACAAATATTATGAGGATGAACGTTGACAACATGTCTTACAGAGAAGCAGAATATTTTAGAGGTGTGCAAGAGAAGATTTTGAGCAAGTATCGTCAAACGTCTGAGTAAATCTTTCTCCTTACCTTGAATAGAACTAGTCGTACAATTAATTTTAGTTGTAGATGAAATGAGATATGGCATAACTTTATGTATGCTTCTTAGCTTCTTAGCTTCTAAGTAATTTTCTCAGCTTCATTTGTGGGAAAACTTTTGTAACAACTTTTATTTGTGGAATGGAAATTTTCAATTTGCTTTTCATCATACCTTTCTCTAATGTTATTTTCACTATTAATATTATATTTGCACAGGTGTCAAACAATGGATCATCTATCTTTATCTTCATCACCATCTTCGGACGGCTTGACATGGATAATTGAAGAGTCCGATGATGATATGCCTTTTTGGAAGAATTACTTGACGATGAGACTGAATTCCAACATATGCTTAAGATTTTACAAGCTGCAGAATCGATAGAACCTTCATCTTCATCCAGGCCACGTAAGAAAAAAAGATATATTCGAAGAAATCGAGAAGAAGCTCACAATCGCTTGTATGAAGATTATTTTGCAGATGAACCCGTGTATACAGAGCAACAATTTCGTCGTAGATTCCGAATGCGAAAACATTTATTTGTTCGCATAGTACAAGCCCTCGAGAATTACTCTGATTACTTTAAGTTAAGGTATGATGCACTTGGTCGACCAGGCCTGTCACCGCTAACTAAGTGTACCGCAGCCATGAGGATGTTGGCGTATGGTATATCTGCCGATTGTGTGGATGAATACTTGAAAATAGGTGAGAGTACAGCACTTGAGTGCATGAAGAAGTTTGCGGAATGTGTCATTAATGTTTTTGGACATGAGTACTTGAGAAAGCCAACTCAAGCTGATTTCGATCGTCTCTTAGCCGTAGGGGATGCCCGTGATTTCCCAGGAATGTTGGGAAGTATTGATTGTATGCATTGGGAGTGGAAAAATTGTCCAACAGCATGGAAAGCAGCGTTCGCTAAAGGTATATACAAAGTGCCAACAATTATTCTTGAAGCATGGGCTTCATACGATCTTTGGATATGGCATGCATTCTTCGGATGCCCAGGAAGTCTCAATGACATCAACGTCCTCGATCGGTCCCCAGTGTTCCAAGAGTTGTATCAAGATCAAGCTCCGAAATGCGAATATGTTGTCAATGGTCATATGTATACCATTCCATATTTTCTGTCGGATGGTATATATCCGAAATGGGCTACGTTTGTCAAAACGATCCCACTACCACAAGGTCCAAAAGCAAAATTATTTGCTGAACGACAAGAGGGTGTAAGAAAGGATGTGGAACGAGCGTTTGGTGTCTTACAAGCTCGTTTTGGAATTATTCGTGGCCCTTGTCGCTTAATGGAGGAAGATGACATAGGTAAAGTAATGAAAGCTTGTATAATACTCCACAACATGATCGTCGATGATGAGCGAGATCAATACAACCTTGCTTATGATTACGATTATGAGCAAGTGGAGGCATGCACCCCGACATCTAATGTCCAACATGACCATCACCCATGTTATGCAACTTACTTCCGAAAATCAGCTGAAGTTAGAGACAGCGGAACTCATGTACGTTTGCAAACGGACTTGGTTGAAGAAATATGGAAACGAAACTTGGCGCGACAGAGAAATGAGTGATCCATTTTTTTTTATCATATTGTCCGTATTTCGTAAGCGTTGAATTTTTTCTGTATTTTATTTTCCCCATATTTACGTGTTGCATTATTGTAGTAACATTGCAATTATTTCGTATCTTTTTTATTTAATTTAATTTAAAATATTATTGTATCACTTGTTTAAACATTTTCATAACCTAAATTAATTAATTTAATTTTCATAGTGCACCAAATAATTTTTTTATATATTTATAAAAATAAATAATAATACAAAATATAAGATGTGAATATAATTAAATATGTTGATAAGTGGGCTCTATGATGATTATTTAAATAGGTGAGCCTTGTTGGTGAGTCTTGCATTGTGGAAGTAAGGATTTAGGAGAGAGAAAAAGCAGGCGCTTTGCTGATGTGTCATCTGTAGGTCCCACTGGGTGAGCCTAAAACAGGCTCACCCACTGGAGATGCTCTAAGAGCATTTGACCCTCTGGTGCTGCCAAAAGTTGAAACTATAGTGTCCCATGATTCAGGCAAAGAAGACAACAAAATTAAGGCCCTAACTTCATCATCAAAGTTAATTTTTGCCGAAGTAAGATTCGAAATTATCATATTAAATCATTAATATGATCCGTAACATTAGTGCTATCAACCATCTTAAGATCAAATAAACGACGCATGAAATATACCTTGTTCATTGCGGAAGGCTTCTTATATAAATTTGATAGAGCTTCAAGCAAGCCCTTTCGTTGTCGTTTCTATCACATTGAAGGAGACATTTCTAACCAACATCAATCTCACTGTTCCTAGCGCTCGCCCATCAAGGAGATCCCACTTCTTTTGATCCATGGTTGTCGGTTTTTCTCCTAAGGGTTCAAACAACTCTCTTTGGTACAATAGATCCTCTACATCTTCTAAAACCTAAAATCCTTGCCATCAAAACGATCGATCTTCACATTTCCTCCCTCCACTGTTTGATGTAAACTCTCTAACCAAACTATACTAGTTCACTCTCACAAACAATAATGAAGAACATGAAGGAAATGAAACAAGACTGAAGAATTTTTAACGTTGAAAACCCTCTAAATCGGAAAAAACCACAAATGACGCACTAGAACTTTGGTAGCTTACAAGGAATTTCTTTCACTAGCTATGACATACTCCAACACTTTGCTACACTGGCCTACGCACAATTATATAGCCATAAAATCGTGCAAGAAACTGACGAAAAACACCTGTAAACGTAAATGAAAAGCCAACAACCGTCACGGTCGTGTGGACAGCCCATGTCAGCGGACATTGCTAGTCGGACTCTGGCTGCCACACCTCTTTCTTGGTCATACAAAACAACCCTCTTACCCCTCGGATCGTTAGTTGTTGGAACAACCCTTGAACCGCAATTTTCCCCGAACCCAAACACCCAGTAGGCTCCACGCAACCCCAATACTACTTTACACAGGTGGTGATTCCCCACCCCTAGTGCATCTGCTTCAATGGCCACCCCATCGTTTCAAGTCAACAGGTACATCAAAGCCTCATAGGGGCAGAGCCTCTATTTCTTGTGCACTAGGCCGCGACTACTGGGGTCGAGGCATTGCCACCTTCATAATGAAGATCTCTGTGCTCTTAAGGAGCTCCCTCACCTGAATAGAATAGAAGCTTTAGTGAATCTGAGAAACAAGGCACCCCAAAGGATGCTTGAGAAGGTGGGTTCTTCTCTAGGAAGGTATCCTTAGGCATTACTTCAATGTCAACGGGGAGGGTGCTGATCACATTGTCTACAGCCTCTTGCCTACTGATCTTATCTTAGAATAAATGAAAAAATATAATGCATGTTGATCGGGTGTCTACATTAATTTTGAGCCTACAAGCTGTATTTCTGTCTTCTGCTTGTCCTACGGGCACACTATTACTCATTTAAAACAAAAGGGAAACAAAGAAGGGTAGGGGAGTATGTACTAAAAAACTCTCATCATCAAGCTCTTGGGGACACTTTTTTTTTTTTTAAAAAAGAAATCAGCTTGTGATTATGTTTCTTTCAACAATAGAGTTCGAACTCCTGGGTTGATAGAAAGGGCCATGAATGTTTTTTCATTCAGAAATCAAGAGTTGGTTCTGTTTGAGCTCAGGGTTCAAGGACTTTGAGCTTCATCTTTAGGCAATTAATTTGTGTCTGTCCATGATTTGAGATCAGATTTAATTCTTAATCTGATTTAAAAGTATCTACATTTGTGAGAGGGATAGGCAAGAAAACATAAGAATCATCAGTCCAGAATCCAGAAAGGAAAAATATATTTATGGGAAGATACAAGGGGTAGGCCTTTTTATCGAAAGGTTGCCCAAGAAAAGCACCCCCCGGCATGCTGAAAGGAAAAATATATTTATGGGAAGATACAAGGGGTAGGCCTTTTTATCGAAAGGTTGCCCAAGAAAAGTACCCCCCGGCATGCAGTAGACCAATCAGCCAAAAAAAAAAAACTTATCCCTATTCCTTTTAATCGTGGACAACCACATAAGCACCCTAAAGCACATAAATTACCATAAGGAGAGCGACCATAAACAAGTTCATATATATGAAATCTTATTATACACACTTATTGATAATCCCTCTTGTATACCTTACTCCTATTTAATTTCTAGCTTAATTCATCTCTTCGATCACACCATTATAAATTCCGGCATAACCACATCACTAATTCTCTCGTGTTAGCGTACTCTATGGAAATCACGTTTAGGAAATTCCAAATATCCGACGTGGACCTCTTCATGGGTTGGGCTTGTAACCCAGAAGTGCTCCGCTATAGCCTGGAGGAGCACTGGATAAGCCCCAACTCTTCAAGGGAAGACATCTTGAACTACTTCAACAAGGTGGTGATTCCCCACCCATGGTTCCGAGCCATCTGCGTGAACGGCTGCCCCATCGGGTGGATCTCCATTAAGCCAGCGGGCACCCATTAGCTTAACAGGGGCAGAGCCATCATTGAAGGTGCAGTAAGCCGGGACTATTGGGTGCGAGGCATAGCCACCACTGCAGTGAGGAGAGCTGTTGTGGATGGGTTTAAAGAGATCCCTTTCCTGAACAGGATAGAGGCTTTTGTGCACCCCAAAAACAAGGGCACCCAAAAGATGTTTGAGAAGGCAGGATTTCACAAGGAAGGCCTCCTCAGAAATTACTTCACTGTCAGTGGAAAGGGTGTTGATCACATTGTCTACAGCATCTTGCCTACTGATCTTAAAAATACATGCTAAAATATAATCAAAAATTCATTTGGTCTTCCTATTTTATCAACATTAGAAAGGTAGCTAGGGTGAGCCTACAAGTTGTTTCTTTGATGTAACTTCTGTTTTCCTCCTTACTATTATTATCGTTATTGTTGTTGTCCTTGTGTTATGGTGGGGAGTCTTCTTATTGGCACACTATTGCTGTCCTAAAAAAGAAAAAAGAAAACCTATGCGTAGTTCTTTTATAATATAAGATTAGCTGTGAAAAGTTATAATTAAGCATAGAAGGAATTGTTGTGAAAAGAAAAAAACACAGAAAATGTGGATGTTTTTCATGTACAGTAATTAACCTGTGTACCTGGCTTCCCTCTTCAGTCCTCATATCATTATAGATTACTTGATTGGGTGACAATTCAATCAAAATCTTCAAATACAAATCAGCTAACTGATCTGGAGTGCACTCTTCTTATTAACCCACCTTAATTGAAATCTCCAAGCATATATATACTTATGGAAATCACCTTGAGGCAATACCAAGTATCCGATGTTAACGACTTCATGGGATGGGCTTGTGATCCGGAAGTGCTACGATATAGCGTACTGAAGCACTGGATACATTCAGATTCCTCAAAAGAGGACATTTTGAACTACTTTACCCAGGTGGTGTTTCCCCACCCATGGTACCGAGCCATCTGCTACAACGGCCAACCCATCGGGTACATCTGCATCAAGCCAGCAGGTACAGAGAAGCGGCACCGGGGCAGAGCCACTATTTCGAGTGCACTAGGCCGCAGCTACTGGAGTCGAGGGATTGTCAACTTAGCAACAAGGAAAGCTGTTGCAACTGCATTTAAAGACCTCCCTCACTTGAACAGAATAGAAGCTTTTGTGATTCCAACAAACAAGGCTGCCCAAAGGACACTTGAGAAGGCGGGTTTTCTCAGGGAAGGTGTCCTCAGGAATTACTTCCCTAATATCAACGGAGATGGTACTGATTTCATAGTCTACAGTTTCTTGCCCACTGATCTTATAAATGCGAAATTATAATGCTTTGTATTTTTGTAAAATATCTTAATCTTTGAGTGGCTTTAATGGTACAGTTTTTCATTGTTTTGGTTGGTTCCAGTCTTTATGTCAAAAACTTTTTAGTAGGAGGTCCTCAGTTTTCATGCATGGTTATCCTGTGTTTTTGTCTTGATTCTCCCTAAATTCATTATAAATATAAAAAAGAAATTAGTTAATATAATTTGTAAATCTTCATAACATTCAATTAGCATGATATTTATCGTTTCGGCTGTTTTAAAAACTCGGAGTATTTTGTATTAATTTTCAAATATAATTGTATTTAGTAGGGATGATATGAGGTAATTTATGAGTAAGTATATGTGAAGGCCATGGTTTTTCTTTGAGGTGAACAAGAAAAAGAGAGAGGAAACACAAAGGCTTTTAGTTTGTAGGAGGTTTGATGCGAGAATACTGCTGGAAAAATCAGCTTGCCGAAGCCCAAATGTCATGTCTTTCAAATCTTGTGATATGTTATTCTTTATAATATTCCCGATTTAGATATCGACTTCTTTATCAATTTAATTTTTATCAATATCGACTTCTTCTTTGAGATATAATGTTTGTCGATCTTCTTGGTAATTTTTGCATTAAACACTCTATGAGAGAGTTTTTTTGGCAAAAGTTGATTGCCTTTTTCTTTTATTTCAAGTAGTATTAAACATTAATGCTGCCACTGAAAACAAAATTACAATAAGTTAGTTATTAATTTACTTAGTGATTAAGAAAAAGAAAAAAAAGAGAAAGAAAATAAAATATATTATTTTAAATTAAGTCATTTGTGTGGTTACAAATTAGCCACGTGATTAAATATTTTTAGGATAACTATGAATTAATTATTAATTAGACAAAAAGAGGAAAAAAAAGGAAAAAGGAAGAAGAAGAAGCAAAATTGAATTTAACAAGTTGGGCCTATAAATAGAAGCAAGGGTGGCTGGAATTGGGAAGGCCCAAGCAAAGAAAATAACACTAGCCCATTCTCTCTCTCTTCCATTGCCCTCATTTTCCCTTTGTTACTGCTGCTAGCCCACGGCCCAGCTTCCGTCCAGCCACCGGCCACCTGCCACCTGCCGCCACCGGCCACCTTCTGCCGCCTCCACCTGCCACCGCCGGCCACCTTCCACCTGTCCTCTAACAACCCTAAATTCCTTCCACCACTCTTTTCCGCTTCTTAAACTAGGTATTTTTTTTCTCCAACTTTCTTTCTTAAGTAAATTTAATTATTTTTTAAAATAAATAACTAGGGAAATAGATGCAAATTTAAAAATTATTTGTGGTGAAATTATAATATAAGTATTTATGTAAATTGGGTGATATTAGAAAATTGAAGAAGTTTTAAGATTGTATGAGAATATGTATGGAACTTGTAAAAAAATTAAATTGTGGTATTAAAGAATATTATTTTGGATACTAGAAATTTAGTTAAGTTATATAAAGGCTCATGAGTATTGGTTTATTAGAAGTTATGTTGTATTACCTGGGTTCAAATATAAATGAAAATATAAATATTAATAAGTTGGAAGATTTATTGGAGATCTTGACAATGTAAATTGTGATTAGGTAAAAACCAAAACATTGAATTGAGTTGGATAAATAGATTATCGAAAAAGTACACTAAATTTGAGTAAAAAGGGATACTAGAACTTTATAAGATTGTATGAAATTGGAGGACAAATGAATGGAAGCAAGAAAGAATGAAATTCATAGAAATATCTAACTTTATAAAAGAAATCTATAGTTCATTAGTTCATGAAGTTTTTGACAATTACAAAATGATATGTTATTAAAGCATGAAAATTAATATATGATCAGTTGCAAACACAGAAGTTAAATCAAAGTCTAAAAGGAAGTATCTACCATTTCAAGGTCCGTTATTACTTGTACCTTTCCGGAATGTTTCACTTTATTAGTAAGTTTACAGTTTTAATGTGGTTATTTAGAAACTAATAGGACTTACATCACAGCTCATAGCAAATAGTTCACAGCAATTAGTTAACAACAATTCACTAGTACAACCATAGTACATAGGGCCCTCCAATCAAGGTAAATAAATTGTTTATACATATATGATGATCTCACATAATCGTCATGACAACCACATGTACATATGGATCCTAAGCTAAACCAAGAATAAGTGCTTCATAAAATTTACTACAGTTTTGCACATGAATAGCTTTTGAAATCGACTTTAAATATTTGTGAACGCTCATTGGCTCTTATAAATAAATTTTCTTTACAATACAAGGGTAACGTGGTGGGCCTATGGCTCATTCTTGTTTTTTATATTTTCTTAATTGTTTTTAGGGAGAGAAAACTATGCTAGCATTCAATAGGAAGTGACAGGGGTAAATAAACTAAGAAATACTGACTCGGAATAGTGACTGTACTTTGACTCTTACTCTTGAGTATTATAAATAGCTTTAATGCTTAACTTTTGGTCAAGTAGTCTTTATGTATTTAATTCGCTTGTGGAGGTTTATTATGATGATGGTGATAGGTACTTTTGTTAAATGATAAATTGTCTTTTGGCGAAGAACTCATGTATAGTGGTTTGAGTCGGGTAAATATTGGTTGTTGTGTTATTGAAACTCTAAGTTTGGACAATTGATGCAAATGAAAAAGATTATCCCGTCATTATATTTTATTCTTTAGCCTTGTTTCTCGATGAGTGAGGGCGGTAACGCCCTCACATAACTTTAGTATTCCGCTGTGTTATTATGATGTGTTTATATGTGAAGTAGAGTTTAATAATAGTCAAATTGGGAGCGTTACAATCATCAAACTAAATTGGAAGAAATGGGAGAAGTAAAAGTACTAGGGTTCTGGGCAAGTCCATACAGCCTGAGAATCAAAGTAGCACTAGAACTGAAGGGAGTAGATTATGAATATCTACCAGAAAAGGACTTGTGGAACAAGAGCCAGCTGCTACTCAACTCCAACCCGGTTCACAAGAAGATTCCCGCGTTCATTCACAATCGAAAATCGATGGCGGAGTCATCAGTCATCCTGGAGTACATCGAGGATTCTTGGGGGGCAATGTGCTCCTGCCTAGTGACCCCCATTTGAGAGCTCAGGCTCGCTTCTGGGCGAAGTTCATCGACGATAAGGTAAAATTATCAACTTCTACATCTGCTTCCATAAACACTCTTGTGTGTTTGGTACATAACTTCTGCTTAGGTTAAAAAGTAAGCAAATATAAATGTACTAATATGGTGTTTGACTGGATGTAATGTAATGCAATCAATTTCATGAAAGTATCATAATTACATAGTTTGTGATAATTACAATTGCACCGGTAGCTGTTAGATTGCATACTCTCTCATATAACTAAACAAAATAATGAAAAAATACATCACAAACATGTTTACATTTCACGGTTGCTTACATCCAACCGAACGCCATATAAGTGTAACTAAGCTAAGTTATTTCTTCTAATTTTTCGTTTTTGTCGCAATTGATAGTTGTGGCTCAATTTGACACAACCGTGAACTTGGATCAGCATATGTAGCCATATAAACAGTTATACTTGGTAAAATTAACCACATAAATGTCATTATAGTCGTAGCATGGTCAAGACTATAAAACACTTCTCCTATTCAAGAATTCTTATGCCTTTATTAAATGGAAGGAAGACCAAATGAAAAAGATCGAGGGAATCCCTAAAATAGTCTCAATATCATATGACTAAAGGCTCTTAAACGAAAATCATGATTTACTGCTCGATCGCAATATATGTTGAACATAACTTGAAGATGACATTGATTATTAATCCTCAGCTGACGCCAACAATACGGACTGCATTGATGGGAAGAGGAGAGAGAGCGAAAAGGGCAAGAAAAGAAGCAGAAGAGCAGCTGAAAATACTAGAAAACAAGATCACAAGTATTGGAAACAAATTGTTTGAGGGAAACGGAATGGGACTACTGGACATAATGGGTGTAGCATATTGGGTGCCGGCCATACAAGAAGCTGCTGGAAAAGAGCTACTCGTGCAGCAAAATTACCCCAGCGTTTGCTCTTGGGCTCACAACCTCTTGGCTTCTGCTGTTATCCGGGAAAATTTGCCCCCCAAGGAGAAGTTGGTTGCATTTTATCGAGATCTCATTGCTGCTATTCCTACTACACCTTCTAAACTCTAGCTTCTCCTTGTTTCATCGATTATTATTCTACGTTCTATTGTCTGTTAAAATTTCACGCTCAAGTTGTTACTGTCTTTATAATATTTCTCATGAGCACCAAATGCTAATAATTCTTTGTATATATATCATTCTGCGTGTTATATAAAAAGGATTCAACACCATGTGCAAGTGCAAATTTCATTTGAATAGCCCTCCCTGAGATCAGTAAGCTGGTCTAACCCACTAAGCCCTTATCTCAAAGTGCATCAATGGCCTCAATAGGCCAGGAGGGCACATGTCGAAGCCTAGGATCCTGGATATCCCAGGCCCATCATCAACACACACCCACTGCTCGCAAAGTGAGGAAAAGATAGATACCCCATGATCAAACTTGGGAGGAAATGTTAGAATGGGGGACACACTAGTCAACCGCAATAGTGCTTCTTCGGCGTCAAGCGATTGAGGATACTCCTGAATACAACTTGGATAATCCGAGTCAATGTCCAGAATATGTTTGTATCTTCATTGAACAAGCGTTGAGCCTTCCTATCGAATTGCTTATTTTTAATTGTCCAATCAACTTAAATACACTCATGAAATTGATATTAAATTGACACTTACATGCCGTAATTCGATGAATATATTACCGTAAAAATAGGGTTATAAAATACAAATTAAAATCAACCAATCATAATGTGTTGGTGTAAATGTTTTTCGTGCAAGAAAATTTTAAAGTTTTAACAACACCGAACAACCAATCAATCTCCAAACTTTCTCGAGCAATCTCATTCACCTTTTCTTTACCAATTGAATTTTCATCAATAGTAGACTTCTTTGAGCTATGATGTCTGTCGATCTTCTTAGGAATTGTTACGTTAGACTCAACCACTCTATGAGAAAGTTTTGTCGGCAAAAGTTGATTGCCCTTTTTTTAATTCCAAGTGGTATATTAACATTAATATTTCCACTTAGCACAAAATTAACAGTCCCGCAAATTCTTTAAAAATATCAAACGTCCGAACCTTCAGGTAGCGTCAGCCTCATGTTTGTTATCGTTGACTTGGCTTAATTAATTCCCTTTCAATCGATATATTGCTTCAAAGCATATAAGGAATCTGCCCCAATTATATTCATCTTTCCTCCTGTTGCTTCAATTTCTTTGCCATTTTTTCAATTACACATAAATCATAACCTCTGCAAATTCACGTCTAATTCTCGGTTGATATTTAGTGAAAGTATCCAAAATCATTCCAAGTAAAATGGATAACATCACACTCAGGAAATACCAAGTATCTGATGTCGATTCGTTCATGAAATGGGCCTGTGACCCCGAAGTGCTGAACTTCAGCAGGCTTCAGATGTGGATAAATCATAACTCTACAAGGGAAGATATTGTGGGCTTCTTTAACCAAGTGGTGATCCCCCACCCATGGTTTCGAGCCATCTGTTTCAACGATCAACCTATCGGCTTCATCAGCATCGAGCCAGAAGGTGCTAATGATCATGATGTTCACAGAGCTAGAGCCCTGCTGTCCTATGCCCTGGGCCGCGATTATTGGTGTCGAGGAATTGCTACACTTGCAATTAGGAGAGCTGTTCCGGACGCTTTTAAGGAGCTCCCCTGTTGCTGAGAATAGAAGCTTTTGTTGACCCAGACAACAAGGCCTCCCAAAGGGTCCTTGACAAGTCGGGTTTTCTCAAGGAAGGATTCCTTAGGAAGTACGTGATGGCACCAAATGGAGACTGTTTTGATCTGATCGTCTACAGTGTTGGAATTATAGACGTTACCAATGGCTAGAATAGAAGAGGAGAATGCTGTGTCGTGGTATGACCACTGACCTGAAAGCAAAACGGCCCGACTACGGTGCAATCGTGACAGCCGGTTGCTCCCCAAGGTTTCCACAGCAGCTTTACTTCCGTGCACTCGAAAGCAAAGAAAAATGGAGTATGCAGAAACTATGCCCAGAGAAGAGGAAGCAGTAGAGAGGAGAGGAAGAGAATTGAGTGTGTGTAAATGAGGAGAGGAAGCTCTGTATTTATAGTGAAAAGCATATGACTGTTGGAGCAAAGATTTCTCCAAAAAAGAATAAATGTTAGGCCCACAGCCCGCGGCCCGCGCCGCGCCCGGACCGGACCGGGCGGGCGGGCGGCGCGCGCGCGTGTGGTTGCTCCAAACGCTCCTCACCCCCAAGCCATAATACTAATATTCAAATAGTGGCCAAGAGAGGAGATATAAAAACCCAAGTGAAGCCTAGCAAAACTTCAATGTGGGACTTTTAGAGGAACAAAAAAAGCATGCCAATTTCCAACAATCCCCACAAATGGCATGTAAAGGAAGAGAAGATTTTTCTGGGCATAGGAAGGGTAAATACTTAAATGTCAATGTCTTTCGATTGAATTGACACATAGTGAAATGAGGCAACATCAAGTTGTAATCAAGTGAACTAGTCTTGAACTTGATACACTTTAGACGAGGCCCCCACAACACATATCAACCTTCAAATTTGTGCATACTCCGCGATAGATAAATTTTGCGCTTTATAAAGGCCATGCGCATACCTCGGGTCTCATAAGTGCTCTAGAGAGACATACCAAGTTTCTCATAGAAGGTGGCCAAACCTTCACACTTACGTAGGTAGTTCCATCAAGTCTATCTCGGTATAGACCACCATATAATGGATATGGAACTATTAAGAGCATAATGTTGCTCAACCTCACGAGATAATTTGCGGTGAATCCATCAAGTGCTTCTCAATAGCACCACCTTAGTAGGCTATGGATTCATTAAGAGCATAAATAGCTCATCCTTTATAAACACTACCGAGTATGTCATAGGGATAGGTGTGTAGTGTATTTATGAAGTCTTAGTATAGTTTCGTTTGACCACTAAAGGGTATCCACCATCTTGCTTCAATCCATGGGTTTGAGTCCTATCCCCCTCGACGTTTCGAGTACCACTCGTCTCGTTAGTCCTTTAGTAAGTGGGTCAGAAATGTTTCTTTCGGATCTTACAAACTCAAGGAAATAACACCATGTTTCAGCAATTGTTTTCTTGCACCATGTCTAATCCGGATATGTCTCTTCTTTCCGTTATAGACAACTGTTGTGTGCAACAGCGATTCTTGACTGCGAGTCACAATGCGGAAGCTGGTGCATCTTTCCTTTCCCATGCTGGCATGTACGCAATAGGTTCTTTAACCATTACGCTTCTTGACACTGCCAACTCAAGAGCAATAAATTCAGATTCCATGGTGGATCGAGCTATACAAGTACTGTTTTGCGGACTTCCACGAAATAGCTCCTCCACCTAAAATAAACACATAACCACTAGTGGAGCTTACTTCATCGTTATCGGATACCCAATTTGCATCACAAAATCTTTCTAACACAGCGGGAAATTTGTTAAAGTGCAAACACCGAGTTAATGGTACCTTTTAAGTATTTTAGTAAGCGAAAAAGGGCATCCCGAGTGATCTTGACTAGGGTTATGAGTATATCGACTCGATCTACTAACTGCATAAGCAATGTCGGGACGAGTGTAGTTCATGAGATACATGACACTTCCTATAATTTTAGCATACTCAGATTGAGAAACACTAGGTCCTCTGTTCTTTTTAAGGTGTATGCTAGGGTCATAGGGAGTTCTAACAGTACTACCTCAAAGCGAGTTGAACCTCCTTAAGATTTTTTAATGTAATGAGGCGACGAGAGAAAACCCACTTTGTTGGTTTTGTGACTTTGACCCCTAGGATCACGTCGGCTTCTCCTAAGTCCTTCATTTCGAAATGTGAGGATAACATTTTCTTAGTCTCATTAACAACATGCAAGTTAGTACCAAAAATTAGCATGTCATCCACATATAAGCATATGATCACACAATACGAGTCAAAGGATTTTGAATAGACACAAGAGTCGAGATGCATTTCTTGTAAATCCATTTAGCTTTAAAGTGCTATCAAACTTTTCATACCACTTGTTTGGGAGCTTGCTTAAGACCATAAAGGGATTTTCTCGGTTTACACACTTTATGCTCCGACCGGGAATTTCACGGCCCTCGAGGTTGGGACATGTAAATCTCTTCTTCTAAATCACCATTTAGAAAAGCGGTCTTTACATCCATTTGATATACAACTAGATTGTTGATAGGCTGCTAAGGCAATTAAGGTTACGATGGTGGCAATTTTGGTCACTGGGGAATAGGTATCAAAGAAATCAACACCCTTCTTTTGATTAAACCCTCTAATTACCAATCTTGCTTTATACTTGTCTATAGAACCATCAGGCCTTAATTTCTTTTTGAAGATCCACATACTACTGATAGGCTTACAACCTTTGGGCAAGTCTACTAACTCCCAAGTTTTATTAGACTCTATAGAATCTAATTCACTTTTAATGGCTTCTTTCAGAAGCCGACATCTATAGACCTCATAGCCTCTTGATAAGTTTTGGGATCTTCCTCAATGAGATAGATTGACACTAGTTCATCGGTTATGGCATCAACATCCAAGTTCTCAACTAGGAAGGAAGTAATAAAATCAGGACCATAGTTGAGTTCAACTCTACGCCTTTTGCTCCTTCTAGGCTCATCAATTTGATTGTTAGATCTTTGAACTAGTAACAGGCAATCTAACATTTTCATGCAAGGTATTGGTCACATTTTTCTTTAAAGGAAACACATGCTCAAAGAACACAGCATCTCTAGATTCAGAAATGGTAAGATCGAGGTAATGACATGAATCTATATGCAGCACTATTTTGAGCATAACCAATAAACACGAGAATCAAAGGTCTTAGAACCAATGTTGGGTCTTTTGAAGTCGAGTAAAGGAACCTTAGCCAAGCATCCCCATACTTTGAGAGTACTCAAATTTGGAGCATACCCTTTCCACAATTCATATGGGGTTTGGTCTAACTTTTTATGAGGAACTCTGTTTAGAATGTAGCAAGCGGTTAAAACGGCTTCCCCACATGTTATACGAAAGGCCTGAACTTAGTAGCATGGCATTCATCATTTCCTTAAGAGTTCTGTTCTTCCTTTCAGCTATCCCATTCTGTTGGGGAGTATAGGGGCACTATCCTCATGGATTATTCCATTTGATGCACAAAAAGCAGCAAGGGCATTGGTTCCATATTCACCACCTCTATCGGATCTAAACCTCTTGATCTTTCTATCTAGTTGGTTTTCTACTTACGCTTTATATCTCAAGAACATTTCTTCAGCCTCATCTTTAGATTTAAGGAGGTATACTCTAGTGAATCTAGAGTAGTCATCTACAAAGGTAATATAGTATCTTTTCCCACCTTTGCTAACCGTGTTCTTGAAGTACTGCTAGGTCTGAATGAATTAACTCTAGTAGTTCGGTTTGTCTACTAGTTACGAGGCTTAAACGGTTTCTTAGCATATTTTGCTTCTACACAAACAGGACATTTCGATATGCTTTCAATATTAACGAAGGAATTAAATGCATATTACGAAGTCTTTTTAATGAAGCAAAATTAACATGTCCAAGTCTACCATGCCATAAATCAACGAGACTCGACAATATAAGCGGAACTAGAAGCATTTCCATTAATTTTAGAGGCAACATTTAGAACAAATAAACCTCCTTTTGACCCCCATTCGAGATATCCCTTTCCAACAAAGTCTCCATTCCGAGAGATGATAGCCACCCCTCCATCTAAAACAACTTTAATGCCAGCAAGATTAAGAAGACCACCGGAAACTAAGTTTCTACGGAGGGAAGGGACATACGGCACATTAGTCAAACATAATTTTTTGCCGAAGTGAAATTGAGAAGAACTTTCCCTTTACCCAACACTCCAGCGGTTGTTGAATTTCCCATGTAGACATGTTCTCCGTCGACAACATCTTCAAATTCGTGCATCGGTTCCTTGTTGGCGCAAAAGTGCCTTGAAGCTCCAGAATCCAGGATCCACTCGGTTGGTTACGCCACCGGGTTCGCCTCCACGGTGGCTGCACGAGATAATCTCGTCGTCTTACTGCAAGGTTAACTTGTGCGGTACCTTGGCCTGTGGGTTTTGCAGCTCCTTGTGCACTAGATTTTTGATTTGGTCCTTTGCGGAAATTGCCTTTGGTAGGCTTTGTGGCACTGGTTTTCCATGAGACATAGCACGTTACCTTCGTTTTTGAATTTTGTTGCTTGACTTGTTCATCCGGTTACTGCTTGTTTGGGATTGTTCTGTTTTTGATTGAACTTCCCTTTGCCTTTGAACCTGTCTTTATTTGTTTGCACGGAAGATTCAACCAAATTAGCTTTAGAAGAATTCAAAGAAAGAGAGTCCATCTTATCTTTCGGACGATTAGCCTCTTCCGTTCTCATGTGACTAATCGGCTCTGCAGGGTGAGGTCCTTTTTCTTGTGCTTAAGTTGATTTACGTAGTCACTCCGAGGATGGTGGGAATTTTTCAATGAGTACGTTGGCTTGAAGGATATCACACATCTTCATGCCTTCGTTGACAACTTCAGCACATAGGTTCTCGTAGACATGGACTTGCTCCATGATTGGCTTGTCATCCATAGTCTGAAATTTGAGCCATTCGCCAACCACGTACTTCTTTTTGCCAGCATCATCTGCACCATATTTAATTTGCGGTTTTCCCATATAACCTTAGCAGATTTATAATCAATAAATAAATCAAATAATGGGTTAGTCATATGATGCGGCGAGATAGCCTCGGACAGTTTTGTTGTCTTTCTCCAATTTCTTCTTAGCGGCATCAGCGGTAGCGAGAGGAGGTGCTCTTCTCTTTATCTTTGTCCGTTGCGGTAGAGGTTTCAGACTTGTCATCAGCAATGTTTGTGGACGAACGTAATCCACATCCAATTGTTTGAATAGAATCGGCAGCTTACGGGACCATCGCTTGTAGTTGGTTCCATCAAGGGGTTCAATTTTTGAAAGGTCGGGAAGAGCTTTGTGGAAGTTTACAGACCATCGGTGAGTAGAAATGAATAGATTTTTTGCTTTCGGATTGTTGGAATTATAGACGTTACCAATGGCTAGAATAGAAGAGGAGAATCTTTGTGTCGTGGTATGACCACGCGACCTGAAAGCAAAACGGCCCGACTACGGTGCAATCGTGACAGCCGGTTGCTCCCCAAGGTTTCCACAGCGAGCTTTACTTCCGTGCACTCGAAAGCAAAGAAAAATGGAGTATGCAGAAACTATGCCCGAGAGAAGAGGAAACGAGTAGAGAGGAGAGGAAGAGAATTGAGTGTGTGTAAATGAGGAGAGGAAGCTCTGTATTTATAGTGAAAAGCATATGACTTGTTGGAGCAAAAGCGGTGGAGAAAATCAAGGAGGAAGTGGAGGATTTTTCTCCACTAATATCTCCACTACTGAGGATAATCTGCCATGAAAATCTCCGAATAACAATTACGCAAAGAATTGGTCAACGGAAGTCAAAGGAGATTTCTCCAAAAAAGAATAAATGTTAGGCCCACAGCCCACGCCGCGCCGCGCCCAGCCCGGACCGGACCGGGCGGGCGGCGCGCGCGCGTGGTTGCTCCAACGCTCCTCACCCCCAAGCCATAATACTAATATTCAAATAGTGGCCAAGAGAGGAGATATAAAAACCCAAGTGAAGCCTAGCAAAACTTCAATGTGGGACTTTTAGAGGAACAAAAAAAGCATGCCAATTTCCAACATACAGACATATTATCCTCCGATCCTTTAACTACGTAGCCTATATGTAAGTTGGGATTTTTACCTCAAATACTCGTAATTATAATTGATTTCTTCTGTAATAAAATGTACTTATTAGTCAGTTCAAATTTTGTGTGTTAGAACAAAAGCCCAAACCTAGCAAAATGTTCTTGGGTTAGTATAAAATTCAGGGGGAAGAAAATTTTCTAAGTTAATCTTCAATTCCAACATCATTTTGTGCCTGTTTTACTTCAATTTCTCTTCATCGATTAATATTTCCATTTTTGACTGGTTATGATATGATAGTTGATCATATTTTTTATTAACTGTTGTTTTTCCTTAAATCATAGTCATGTAAAAAAATATAATGAAGAACATCGGGATTACGAATTCGACGACCGGACAATTGGAAATTCTATTGAAATACAAAATAGATATGACACAGACTGATGGGGATGGAAAATAATGAAATATTGGGCCCGTGGAGATCGAGAGATACGCCTTCAAATTAAGGTTTTGAATACTTCAAATTATGGGTTTGGATGCTTCTACAAATGGCAGTAATGAAATTGGGTTGGCTCGCTGAGCGCTCGAGTTCAAGTTAAATCGTTTTTAAACCGACTTAAAAATATATTGAGCCCGTATTCAGAAAGGCTCGACTCATTTTAACTTAGTTTTGGTCAAGTAGCTCATTTAAAAAAATACTTATGCAGAAAGTATAAAATAATCATTTAAATCACAAAATTTTCATTGAAAACCCTCATTTCTTGATCTAATATAAAAATATAGAACTTAACCTCGATTATAACCTTAAATTTAGAATTTAAAAAAAAACTGAATCGAGCCCAAGTTAAGCTCCCTCCAAGTCGAGCCAAACCGAGCCAACACGTCAAAGGCTCGGCAAACTTCAAAACGAGTCCAAGCCAAGCTAAAATACAGACTAACTTGTACTCGACTTGGCTCATTTACACGGACTACTACAGAGCTACGACAGGCGCCAAACATGCATATTCCACCTCACTCATTTCATCATCTGTAATCGCCTATTCAGCTAGGAAATCTTTCATATGAGAACTATACAAAATTTCAGATAAGTAGTTGTTGGATTATAACTTTTAACAGAATAATTTTCTGTTATTTACGATCGAGCATAGTTCGATTAAATCACCTGCAAATTTACATTTATTTAGACACGACATAAATTAACAATTTCAAGAGTAGAATTCAATTTTGGGAGAGAACTCTCTGCCCCTCTATTCATCCAATCACCCTATATATACAGAATTGAATCACCCACACACTCTTATACTTTCCTACACAAGCTTCTACAAGAATAGCAATAGAATAAAAGAGATAACAGACAATATACATATGCCAAAGATAGCACATAGCCTCAATACCGCCCCCTCAAGTTGGTGCATGAAGATCTCGAATGCCCAACTTGCGAAGGAGATACTCAAATTGGGATCGACCCAGCGCCTTAGTGAAAATATCCGCAAGTTGATCATGTGTAGAAACAAAAACTGTACGGATAATACCTTTGAGGAGCTCATCACGAACAAAGTGACAATCAACTTCTATATGCTTGGTTCTTTCGTGAAAGACAGGATTCGGAGCAATGTGCAATGCTGCCCGACTATCACAACATAGTTGCATAGGCTGCGTATGCTCTATCCCGAGGGACAACAGTATCTCTTTCAACCACTTAAGCTCACAAGTTGCCATAACCATAGCACGGTATTCTCGCTTCGCTAAAGAACGCGATATCGTGTGTTGTTTCTTTGTCTTCCAAGAGATAGGTGAATCCCCAAGGAGGCAAACCATCCAGTGAGAGATCGACGGGTCAAAGGACAACCTGCCCAATCGGAATCACACCAGCCATGGAGCTGTAGATCACTGTCACGTCGAAGAAATATGCCTTGTCCTGGATTCCCTTTCAAATATCGTACCACCCGCAGGGCAGCATCCCAATGTGCCTCTTTTGGTTGATGCATAAATTAGGATAGTACATGAACACAATAAGACAACTCTAGACGAGTAAAGCGGAGATATATGAGACGTCCCACAAGTCGACGATACCGCTCCGGATCATCTAGAAGTGGTCCATCGGCTAACGCTAACCGATGTTGTTGTTCCGGAGGGACACGTGTAGGTTTAGCCCCTAACAATCCTACCTCGGAGAGTATATCCAACGCGTATTTTCGTTGACGAGAAATATCCCATCAGGATTTCGAGCGACCTCTACACCCAAGAAATATTTGAGGACTCCCGGATCCTTCATGTGAAAGCACTCGCTGAGGTAGGACTTGAACTTCACAATAGCCTCATTATCATTTCCGGAAATAATCAAATCGTCCACATAGATCAAAACATTGAGTTGAACATCATAATTTTGTAAAGTAAACAACGAATAATCTGAGCATGACTGATGGAATCCATATTCCTTGAAGGCTGTTGTTAACTTTGCAAACCAACACCGAGGTGCCTGTTTCGAGCCATACAAGGATTTGCGGAGGCGACAAACTCTTTTCGAACTTGAGCAGTGAAAACCTGGTGGCATTTTCATGTAGACTTCTTCCTGAAGATCTCCATGCAAAAATGCATTATGAACATCCATCCGGTGCAATTCCCACTGCTTAGCTGCTGCTACTGCTAAAAAACCCGAACGAGTAATCATTTTTGCCACAGGTGCAAATGTTTACGTAAAATCGATTCCCTCGACTCGATGATTCCCAAAAACCACCAAACGTGCTTTGTAGCGCTCTACTGTACCATCGGCATTATATTTAATTTTGAAGACCCATTTGCATCCAAGTGCCTTTTTATCGGGTGGTAAATCGGAAATTTCCCAAGTCCCATTATTCTCAAGTGCCTGAATTTCTTATTGCATAGCATTCCTCCACTTGTTTATCCTTGATAGCTTCGAAAACGTTGCGGGCTCACGTCCGAAGTAATAGCTGCAAGAAAATTTTTGTGTCATGTAGAAAATTGATCACAACTAACATAGTGTGCTATAAGATAAGGCATACCTGGAAGACACTCGTGGTTTGGTCGAACGCGTAGATGGACTCATTTTTCGGGTGGTATGCGTCACATAGTCATGTAAGCGAACCGAGGTCTCCTTCTTCCGATGTCCTCGGCCCAATAAGCCATCCTGGCGCATATGTTCAACCGACTGTCGATCTAGTGTGGTGGGAGGAACCAAAAATTGTTCTGTTGTGGTATTCTCCATGTCAAGTCCATTTCCTATATTTTCGGTTGGCCCACTTCGTGGTCTATTTCCTGCTTCTCCATGCGTCCCTATCTCTTCCTCTTTGTTGTGTTCGACCCTTTCATCCCTTGGTTCCCTAGAGTTGGTTTGCTGGGCTTGGCTAGGTGATACCACAAAAGGCAAACAAGAATTATTTTGGTCCATTGTATCCACACTTCCCCCTTGGCCTCTAAACACCCATTGTCCGCCAACCGAGTGTGCATCAATTCCACCATGAAGAACTTCCTTTATTTTACTATCTTCAGTGGCAAGCTTGGCAAATGGAAACTCATTTTCATAGAAAATAACATCTTGCGAAACAAAAAAATTTTGAGTTTCCAAGTCATATAATCTCCATCCCTTTTTGCCATAGGGATAACCAACAAACACACATTTTTGCTTCGACTGGCAAATTTGTCACCGCGAGTCTTTTGATTATGAGCATAACACAATGATCCAAAAACCTTAAGGTGCTCATATGAAGGTGAATGTCCATAAAGAACTTCATAGGGAGTTTTGCCATCTAAAACCATGGAAGGTGTCCGGTTTATCAAATAGCCCGCGGTTAAAACACATTCCCCCAAAACTCAATTGGAAAATGACCTTGAAAACGTAAAGCCCGAGCCACATTCAGAATATGTTGATGTTTCCGTTCCACCCGACCATTTTGTTGAGGTGTTCCAATGCAAGAGGTATGAAACACTATCCCATGCTCCAAGAAATAATTTTTCATGCAAGTGAATTCGGTACCATTATCACTCCTAACAATTTTGACGTGCTTATGGAATTGTCTATCAATCATAGCAAAAAAATTCTTCAAAATTTGAGACACTTCTTTCTTGTCAACCAACAAATTAACCCAAGTAGCACGAGAAAAATCATCCACAATTGTCAAGAAGTAATAGGCACCACGAGAAGAAGCAGATCCTATAAGGACCCCATAAATCACAATGAATTAATTCAAATAAATCGGAGGCTTTATTATTACTTAGAGGAAAACTGTCTCTAGTCTGTTTTGCCCGATTGCAAATATCACAATGTTTATTCAAAGTATTACTACCCTTCCTAATGTCAACAGAGGGGACTAACTTGGTGACCTTGAGTGATGGATGACCCAATCTTGCATGCCACAAATCGAGTGAACCTACCCCATTCACTTTGTGGGCTTGTATCTGCGACTTTCCCCTAAAGTAGTAGAGTCCATCTTTACGCTCACCCGCACCAATCAGCATCTTTGAAGTGTGGTCCTGTAAAGCACACATATGTTTAGAAAAAACAGCAATACAACCAGTTTTGTCGACAACTTGTGACACGTAAATTAAATTGCAAGCTAAACCGGGCACATAAAGGACGTTAGATAAGATCAAATTTTCATCAAGATCAATTGATCCCTCATTGGTAGCAAGAACTTGTTTTCCATTTGGCAAGCCTACTTGGACAAGGAAGAATTTGTTTCAAGTCATGCAAGTTTCCCAAGTTTCCAGATCATATGGTTTGAGGCTCCTGTATCAATTATCCAAGAAGTATTTTCAGCCTTACCGGTCAATTTCTCACTAGAATTTGCCTTATGCGAATTTAACAACTCAAGGAGGGATGCCCACTGTTCGAATTAAGATATGGCAGCCCTTGTTTCTCAGCACTTATGTCCGAGTTTGCATCTCGGCGTCACCATAGCCACATTCGCTCGGTGTGTTCCACCTCTTCCTCGTCCCTCGGCCATGTTGCCTCTGCCTCGCCTAGCTAGCTTTGTGTCACGGGGTCGATCACCCCACCAATCAGGATAGCCCACAAGTTTAAAGCAATCCGATGCCTCGTGGACCGATCGCTTACGGTGCGTGCAAACCTTGTCCCGAGTCTCGCCGCATCCTTTTGCTCCGAAATTGACTTGGGCTGCAAGCGCCATTAGTTCCCCATAGGCGTCCTTCGTCCGGGTCATGGTTTTGACTCGTTCTTCTTGAACCAGAATCTAATAGACCTCTGTTTAATGATGGCAGAGGCTCGGTTGCTAGCAAGTTCAATCATACCGTCCCGTACAACTCCGCATCAAGACCCATGAGGAATGGACGGACTCGTTCCTCCTCCTGCATTTTGACAACCTTTGGTCCAATTTTACACTCACATTTTCCATAACTACAGAGTGGGTATTGATTGTAGTTCATCAGTTCATCCCACAAGAGTTTCAATTTGTCGTAATAAGCAACAATAGTCAGCCCCTTTTGTTTACAATCCGCTAATTCTGCTTTCAATTGCTTGAACTTGTGGTCCGTTTGCAACCGAGAATCGATCCTTGATATCTTGCCATAAATTTGCTGCATTTTCCGCAAGTGATATGGTGGAACGCAAGCCTGGTTCAATATTGTTCAAAATCCATGACACAAGCATGGATTGCACTATCCACCACTCTTCTAAATCGGGAGAAGTGTCATTGGGTTGGGTAATCTTCCCTTCGATAAAAACCCATTTTCGTCCGGCTCGCAATGAGGTTTTAATGGCCCTCGCCCATTCTTCATAATTATCACCTTTCAATTGAACTTGAGTGATAATGTTTCCAGGATTGTCATTCGTGTTCGGATCGTATGGTGATGGTGTTTTCTTCATGTTTTCGATTTTTGATTTTTCGTCTGTCATGGCTCGATACCATAACAATTTCAAGAGTAGAATTCAATTTTGGGAGAGAACTCTCTGCCCCTCTATTCATCCAATCACCCTATATATACATAATTGAATCACCCACACACACTCTTATACTTTCCTATACAAGCTTCTACAAGAATAGCAATAGAATAAAAGAGATAACAGCAATATACATATGCCAAAGATAGCACATAGCCTCAATATAAATCATCACCCCCACCACCCCACCCCAAGCCCTCCCCGGCGGTGTTGACGCTTGCGTGATGCATGTTACCCACTTGTGTTCTTGGTGATTAATATATTTTCTTCATTTGCTTTCCAGATATTAAAAAAGGGACATACATTGTGACACCCATCATATTTTCTTCTTCTGCTTCCCAGAAAAAGAAAAGACATACATCATCTCACGTACCATATTATACATGATCACACCCAGCTAGCTCTCTCTCTCTCTAAAAGACTCTCAGTCCTCCAGCCCTCTTCTGTTTTCTTTTGCTGCATTTCCTTGCAGTTTTGCATCTCATCAGCTTGAGTGAAGGGTGCGGCTTTGATTAGCACTTAGCCATAATAATAAGCTGGTTTGTTTTTAATCTCTCTCACCTCACGCATCTCTCTGTTTAATTTTACGATTGTATTTATATTCTTGTACCACTTTTCTTTTGGTCAATATATTATTCAAGTGCTCTAGCGAGGTCGTTTGATACATAGTATTGTGTTTAGAGATCGATATGGACATCACACTTAGAAAATATCAACTATCAGATGTGGACTACTTCATGAGATGGGCTTGTGACCCGGAAGTGCTCCGATTCTGCAGACTACAGGCTTGGGTGCAACCCGACTCGTCCAAGGAAGACATTGTGAGCTATTTCACCAAAGTGCTGATTCCTGACCCGTGGACTCAAGCCATTTGCTTGAACGGTCAACCCGTGGGCTTCATCAGCATCGAGCCACAAGGTGATCATTTTGATAGAGGTAGAGCCAAGTTGTCGTATGCCCTAGGGCGTGACTACTGGGGTCGAGGCATTACTACGTGTGTCGTCAGGAGAGTTGTTTCAGCCGCTTTCAAAGAGCTCCCTCAGCTGTTGAGAATAGAAGCGGTTGTAGATCCTAACAACAAGGCCTCCCTGAGGGTGCTTCAGAAGGTGGGTTTCCTTAAAGAAGGCCTTCTTAGAAAGTATATGATTGTGAATGGAGAGGGTCTTGATTTCCTTATTTATAGCCTCTTGTCCGCTGATCCTATTAATTAGGGATGCATGTTGCTGATTCAGACGCTAATCTTCTCATCCACTGCATCTTGTCCACTGATCTTATAAATTCATAGCTTGCTCAAGTTGCGAAACCGAGATTATATCTTCGAATGTTTAGAACTCCTACCGTATGAGTTTGGGTGGTCATGTATGTTTTAGAACAGGATGATACATTTAGCTGCTTTAGTCAACTTCAGGTCCAATTGTTTTAAATTGGATCACAGTGTTGATCAAGTATTCCATATGTTCCTTGGATTAGATACACTTAAAAAGGAATCCAAATTTGTCCATCGGCCAGTTCATAAGCTTTGTCAAGAAAATGCAACTGATTGATTTGATATATTTTACATCAGTTGGATTAGATTAATGCAAGGTCAAAAGTTAAGGTTGAGTTTTTCTCTCAAAGCATTTAAGCATACCGGGTGATAGTTCCTAATAACCAAATATGCAAAAAATGACAAGCCCAGATCTAAAACTTTACATAAAAATATTATCTTACAGAGGACCTAAGCAGATGAAGTAGGAGGGCAACTTCATAGCCAAATTATCATTTCACAAGGTCCACTAGACCTAGCCACATTGAAGCTTTTGTTGCAGGACCATCCTTGCAGCTTCAATGACCCCCTGCCCACTTACGTAATGCTGTCTGCACACAGGCATGTACACTTCAGCTCCACCGATCAGCTCAGTCCGTGTTTCATCAGTTTTCCTCAATGTGAAATAGGCTCGTTTCCCACACAGCTCACATCGAGCAGTGAGCTTTGTGACAGAATCTGCCAAAGGAATTATATCGAGCACTGAACCAAAGCTCCTCCTGCCAAGGAGCTTGAAATTAATGGCCACAAAAATTTCGTTCGGGAACAGTTATCAAGTGTCTGTGAGGTATAATGGCCAACAATGGGCATTGAACCAAACAAAGATCTGTTTTATAAGTCTTAATTTAGCCATCTATGCTCCAATCTCCTAACATTCTCAAATCAAAAATAACAAATACCTCAGATAATCCCCATCAAGGCCAGCGACAATAATGGTTTTTCCATCATGGTCGGCAGCTCTCTGGCAAAAATCGTACAGATCTCCAAAAAATTGAGCTTCATCAATACCAATCACATCTAGCTGCAAAAAGAACACCCTCTATGAGACACTTTCTCAGTGGATCATCATTAGTAAAGCCTTGCATCTCACAATGAACACCCAAGGGAGTTTCCCCTTGTTCAAATCAATATCTCACAGCCACCTCCACAACCATATTTTACATACAGTATGCTTCCTTCACAAATAACTTTCTGTGTTACAATACCTTATCATAAGCACTTGAACCAATTTCTTGCTTGAAGGATGACAAGTCATGTACTGCCAAGCATGGATATTTATCCCCATCGTGAGTGACAATAGCGTTGCAGTCATATCTTGTGTCTTTGCTTGATTTGATTAGAGCAACACTCCTGTAATCAAGACATCACAGAAAGTGACTGATTAATATCACAATGATGCTCACTATGAGGATACTGAATGACACGTCTAAAAATGCCACAGAAGGTACTATATGTACATTACGTCATCTCTACATAAAACAATTAAGGGGTAGACAAAGGATCCCAGCTGAAACCCAAACCTGAAACTATGCACCAGTATACAATGGTACGCCTCAGACTGGAAATCTGCTTTAGTTTAATCTATTGTATACTGCTTGACGAACCCCCCAAAGACAACACACACGGGAAAAAAAATCTAATCGTAGTTTTGAAATTTTACCTTTCACGAAGGTTTACTAATCTGGCCTAAGGCACCAAAGATTGTGCTAATCAAATATGAACATTCTTCTATTTCAGAGGCAGGAAAGAAAAGACTTTTTTGGGGGAGAGGGCTTGTTTTCCAAAGCTTTTCTCCATACAGAAGGAGGATGTTCCAAAGGGCTTTATCTACTCCTTCCATCTACCTTCTCGTAACAAGGAGCTAAGATTCATTAGGAGAGGCCATATCATGCACTTCAGAGCAATGTTTTTAGCAGATACATGAGGATTGCCAGGCATCTTGTAGAAGATCTTTGTTCCCAAAGAATGATATACAATTCACTAGCATGGATGCTACACACAAAAGAACAAATCAATACGATGCAACCAGACTCCTAACATTGATAAGAGAGAATTTAGCAGACTAACTAACACAGAACATGGATGAGTATTATCAAAAAACCAATCTGAGGGTATGACTGATCAATTTGTGCATACTTCTTATCTACAAAAGTGATATGGAAGTTGATAAACTATAGTTCTTACCTGTATAGTGATAAGTTTTACACTTTGGAGGGAACATTTTACCAACATTTCCCATTATGAGACATTCGGAATTCCAGAAAATTGTAATAATGGATAAGACTACACAGAAGAACTTAAGTCAGGAATGTAGCCATTGTCCATTAGTATACAAGTTAGGTCATTCAGCATCTGATACGTGCTGTCAGCATCTTTGTGAGTGTTATCACCCTTAAAGAAGAAATGGACTTCATTCTGAACCTCAATCCTACTGTATCCTGGGTCCTTTTTCACCCCAGCATCCCTCATCAACCCCCTCACCTCTGCTACATTTTCCCACAACCCATGAGTGGCAAAAGAATTTGACAGAACAACATACTTTCCAGAATTTTGGGGCTGCAATTTGAAGAACTTATCTGCTGATAACTTTAGCAGTTCTACATTCCCATGAACTCTACAAGCTCCAAGCAAAGAACCCCACACCACCGAGTTTTCTTCACATGGTGTGCTGTTAACCAATCTATAAGCCTCCTCTAACCTACCAGCACGTCCCAAAAGACCAACCATGGCTGCATAATGCTTTGCACACGGTTGGATCCCATAATCCTTCATCAATGAGAAGTACTTCCACCCTTCATCAACAAGACCTTTATGGCTACAAGCCGAAAGAACAGCAAGGAATGTAACATAATTGGGTCTTAACCCTTCTTCAATCATTTTATCAAAAAGTTCCAATACCTCAGCAACACTTCCATTTTGTCCATATCCAGAAATAAGAGCAGTCCAAGTGATTACATTCTTATCTGGGCTTTTACTAAATACCCTATGTCCATCAGATGGACTGCTGCATTTGAAATACATATCCATGAGAGCACTATTAACCACAACATTTTGCCTGATTACGCACTTTACCATGACTCCATGTGCTTGTTTCCCCTGTTCCAATAGGGCTGACGTCGCACATGCTCTAAACACAGATGCAAAGGTGAACTGATCTGGAACCATACCATTATGTCTCATCTTGTAGTACAGATTCAATCCCGCATCATCAAGTCCTTTCTGCACATACCCTGCTATCATCGCATTCCAAGAAACTAAGCTCTTCTCCCGCAACTTGTCAAACAATATGCAGGCGGTTTCTAGCTGCCCTGCCTTTGCATATAAAATCAATAGTTTAACTTTTAGGTATTTATTAAGAGCAAAGCCCACAACTACCATGTGAGCATGAATTCTCTTGCCCCAGTTGTATGCTCCTCTATGTATGCATTCTTGCAGCAAGAGTGAATAAGTCTGCCAATTCACTGCCACTCTTGTACGCCACAGCAATCCGACAGCTTCCTTCAACCGTCCAAAATAACAAAGTTCCTTCAAAGTTTTATCCAACAGAAACAAAGAGTTCTCGAGCGATGCACCCTGAAAACTGGGAATTACTAATCCGTGACAACCAGATCCAGCAGCAAAAATATAATCTAAGTCTCATCTATAACACTAAGGATGAACATCACCAAGCTCGAAAAGCACTTCTTTCTTTCCTCATTCGCTTTTCATAAGACCCAGAGTAACTCTCTGTCCCAAAAAGATGTTACCTTTGCCTGAATCAGTAACTGTCCAAATATGGCTTACTCAACTACAAGCTCAAGTGAGAATTACATTTTATTATCAATAGAGAGGCAGAGACTGTTGAAATGAAGAGGTACCCTAGAACGAAACCATATATATCAAGGTCTAGTTGCTCAAACTGGTCTAAGATTAGGACAAAGAGAAAACCCAATAGTTATTGATAACAGAAAAACATGGTAATTAAGATTTTTCACAGCTAATGAATGAAGTTTAACCTTTTTCTCTCCTCATTGAACGACAAAGATTCAAAAACAAATCAACAGAACCAGCAGCTAATGACAATTATTCGAAACAATTTAATGCGATATTCAAAACTCCTGCCACAGAAACTCGAAATCCTGAGGGGGTAAAGAGAGAGAAAACCTGCCGTTTTTGCTCTCCGATTGGATACGGCGAAGAAGACTGGTGGTTTTTCCGGCAAACATGGGGCCCACAATGACGTGAATTTCACCGGAAGGAGGCGTCGCAGAGGGCGGCGGCTGCGGAGAAGAAGCATAACAGCGGAAGGAATTCAAGGGCACCGACGACATGCAAAATGGGGGAGAAGAAGGTCGAAGTGGGCAGAGAAGAATAGGGTTTTTCGCAGAAAAGTGGCAAAATAAGGAGGTAAAGAAGAAGAATTGGAAGATCTAGTGAGTTTGGGAGGAGAGAGGATGGAAAAAGTGGGAGAAATTAGGGATTTCATCTTTGATATAGCTACCAACATCACACCCAATACCACCCAATTTAGATAGAGATTGAAAGGAGAGAGAAAGCGAGGTCAAAGAAACATGGCTATGGAGGAGGTAGAGCAAACCTAAAGGAGAGAGGAGAGGGGATAGGGAAGAAGAAATGAAGAATCCAGGGTTTAGGAGAGGGTTTAGACCAGAGCAGTAGTCTGGGTGAGTGAGTCTGGTGACGGCAGGAAAAAGGAAAATCAAAAATGAAAAATGTAATTTTCATCCCTTTTGTTTTCCTACTATATGGTTATTCACCATGTTCAAAAATATATATATATCTTTTTATTAATGTAAGGTTTTGAGTACATTAAATCTCAGATTGAATTTATTATAGCGTCTTTTGAAACTTCTTTACAATATATATATATATATAATTTATATATTTTAATATTATATACGAACCTCCCCATCCCCCAAAAAAAAAAAAAAGAAAGGGAATTGCATAATAGCCCCTGCTGATGGATTGGATTAGGACAAGGAAGACGAGGACATGAAGCCCAAAAGCCCAGTGAAAGCAATCCGGCCCAAGTCACTGCCCAAATTATTTTATGTCATTTTATTTATTAATTTATTTATTATAGTCTGATTGGCAAAGGACTGTCTTGCACACCTACTGTAAAACACTAGCATCCACCATGAATAGGATATTAGGATGTACTCTTACACTACATTTTCTCCTGACTCTCTTTCATTTTTCCCTTCCTGTTTCCTTTTTTGACATCAAGGCTAGCTAGGCCATATTACAACATTCCCAAAAATTGTTTTAATGTTTGCCATAATCAAGATCGTCTCGCCTTAAAAGTTCCGAGACGTAAATAAGAGTGATTGGTGTGAAACATAAATAAAGTTAATAGAATTAGCCATCATTTTCATAATATCTGCCTCTTAAAAATTAGATGTAAATTATGACTAAGGTAAAATAGATAATAAGATCTTCATAAAAATATTATAAAATTAGCAATAAGTCGGAATACACTTAATTATTAAAAATCTATATTTTATTACATTTCACACATGTTAATTTTGTAGTGAATGTAAAAATAAGTTTGGAATAGTACAAATTTAAATGATATAATGTAAATGTATAGCTATTGATGCAATGCATCTATGTATTAAATTGATTTTTTTTATATATATATTAAAAAAAAAGAAAGTTAGAGGGTCAATCCAAAGAATTTTATTTAAATGTAAGCAACTTTTATGAAAGAAACCCAATAATTAGGATTAGGAATCAGAGAGAGACAGAGAGAGAGAGAGAGAGAGAGATTAGGGAAAGATAAGCTTGTGGTGAGAGAGAGACTACATGAAGCATGTGGAACAGTGAGGCACAGGACATATACATCTTTGATTGGATTAGCTGTTCTATTCCCCTTTTTAATTATTATTATTATTATTATTATTATTATTATTATTATTATTATTATTATTATTAAGTGGAGGCACAAAGTTATCCCTTATGTGTAATTCACACATCTTGTTCTTTGTCCCCACTTTTCTCTTCTCCACTCTCTCTCTCTCTTTTTTTTTTTTTTTTTTTTGGGTTGCTCCCCTTAAATATTTATATTATAAATCCCAATCAAAAGCTAATTTTCTCTCCCAATAATTACCCATCTTTATCATTTGTAGGAATCCTAGCTAGCTATTCCCATAATACTTTATTTACTACTTATTTGCTTGTCACCAACATGCCAACTTTCCTCTCCATTTGGACCCTATAAATCATTCACATTTTCACTCATATGTATTCACAACATATGATCATTTGAATCCGCTAGTGGATAGAGTATTGATTCCGTATTACTCAATTATCAACCGATCCTACTGCTTGAGTTATTCATTCGATCGGTTTAAACCTCAAGTTGCGGGACTGAGGTAAGTTAAGTTTTGCCCACCCATATCTAAAGTTTTGTCAAGTATAGTACTTAAATTTGGAAGTGAATTAAATTTAAGTAATTTAAAAATAGACATATAACTGAAATCTCTAAAGTTGTACTAACTTATTTTTTAAAAAAAAATCATTACACATAAAATATATCGATAAAAAAATTTGGAGGAGAATATATGAGATGGGTATTGTGACAAATCACATATCATTTATGCCTTGCTCCCACATGAAGGAAGCAAAGCATGTTATGCAAATGTTGGCTTCATTAATTAATGCCATAGAAAAAGAAAAAAAAAGGAAAATCAAGTCAGCAAATTTGGTAGAGAAAGAGATACCAAGCTTAATGGCAACATGCCGCCGGCTTCCCTCCCGCTAATATCCTCTTCATCAAAAGTAATATAAACAACTAAGCCTGACCCAAAAAAACAAACCCTTGCCTTAAGAAATTAATCTTCTTTTTTACTACTAATTCAATTCCATCTATGCTGCCCTGGCTCCAGACCTTCTCTTTTGTTTCTCTCTCTCTCTCTCTCTCTGTCTCTTCCCCGATCCTTGTGACCTAGTATGATAAACAAAGACATGAAACTGTGCTTCATTAGATACTTTTTTGTTCGGAGAAATTTATGGGTGAAAAATAACTCTTTAATGAGTCCGTCAATGTCTACACATGATTTTCATTGAGCCTAATTTCCAATGGTCTGTGTGCCCCATTTGGCCTTTTCCTTGCCCACATCAACTATGGTTGACTAGACCGAACATTACTAATTCAAATAAAGAGACTCAATTATTCATCAATATGGAAAAATGGACATAAACTTAAATTTTAAAAATAGTTAGTTTTAAAAATAATAAAACTTAGAGAAACTTGTGATCAAATCACAAAATATATTTCACAAAAACAAAAGTATTTTGAGGCAAAAGAACATATTAAATAGAAGTTTTTTTTTGGGTGTTCATGTATAATAGTTAGATTAATTAGGCAAATAATTAAACTAATTATAGTTCTATAGAATTGTGAATAATTTATGATTGTTTAACTCTCTAATAACAAGCCATCACCTATGATTTTTTCGATAAATATATTGTAGCTTTCATCTATTTAACGTGTTATTTTATAAATTATATTTATAGTTCTCTGTGTTGAATTTTATAATTATTTTTTAGATTTATAATTTAACATCTATCGATATTTTTGAATAGACTACAGAATTATTTATGTTGTATAATATTTTATAAGATAAAATTATTATTTTTAATTAAAAAGTCTCACAAATAGAAATAAATAAAAGTATTTTTTAATTGAATAGGCACCTGTTTGAATCAAACGGTCCATTAAACCTGAAATGGAAACATCTTTTCTTTTTTTGTTTTTTGCAGTAAAAAGAAAACAAATATAATTACTCTACTAAAAAAATTGAAGGTAAAATAAATAAATAAAGACAAAAAAAAGGCATACTCTCTTAACTTTTGAAATCCAACTTAAAAACTGGCAAGTCACCATCTTTCTTCGTCTCCTCTTCTCCACGAGAGGATAGCCAAAGCTACCTCTCTCTCTCTCTCTCTCTTCTCTCACCTCTTCCGCCCTCTCTCTCTCTCTCTCTCAACCCAAACATTTCTGCCCATTATTATTTTTATCCAATTTTGCTCTTTACATATACCCCTCTCCTTTCTCTGTTCTCTATTTCACAAACTTGATTCCCCTTTCATTTGATTTTCCTCCTCTTGTTCACCTCTCAGGAAATTGTAAGAAATCTGAGGAACCCCATCAAAACAAAAAAGAAGAGGGAGGCAAGAGGAGGTTGTGGAGATAGAAGAAGGGGGCAGCTAATCGCTCTCTTGTTCTTGTTATGCCTCCTCTCAGATCTTGAAATTCTGCATCAGCTCATCATTCTTCAATTGTTCATCCACAGAAAAATATAGAAAAAAAACACACACACAATCGGTACTTGTTTTATTCCCTTTTCCCTTCTGAAAATTTCAACTTTTATTTATGTGTCCTGCGATTGAGATTTTGAATGCAATTCTATACTTTTTCGGGTCATCATATTGAAATCCCAGATTATATATTGGTTGATCATTGATCTGTAACTGACCCATGAACGATCTAAGCTTTTTATGCTGATTTATGCGGTGCCCAGGAATTGTCTGATTGCTCAGAATTCTTAGTTTAGTGTATGGTATGATAGTTTCACATGTTTTGATTACATGGATTTGACATTTTGTTCAGCCCCTTGAATTCTCCTCTTCATTCTGGGAATTAATTATTCGATTTAACTTGTTTTGTAATTTTTGTCTTTATTTTACATTTGATGATCATTTTAATATAGCTGTATGATTGGATCCTGTGTTTGGTGTCTCTTAACTTGTGATGATCGTAATTTCATATAAATAAGATGTGATTTTTCAATACGTATATTCTGGGATTGGCCTGGGGGAGAGGGGTATTGTGTAAGATGTGTGGAACCTTCTGGGAGCTATGCCTATGCCATATCTGATTTTGGTGTTTTATTTGTTGAAAAAATGAGTTGTGCAGATTGGGGAATGGAGCCAGGGAAGCTTTTTGTAGGTGGGATTTCTTGGGACACCAATGAAGATAGGCTGAGGGAGTATTTTCAAACATTTGGGGAGGTTGTGGAAGCTGTGATCATGAAGGATCGAGCCACAGGTCGAGCCCGTGGGTTTGGCTTTGTTATCTACGCTGACCCAGCTGTTGCAGAGCTAGTTGTTAGGCAGAAGCATATTATAGATGGTAGAACTGTAAGTTGTTTTACTTCTCAATCTATTTCTATGCTGATGCTCATTATGCTTTGTGAATTAGTTATAAGAAATTCTCAGTTTAGCAAATGTCGAATGTGACAGCTTTATCTTTGCCACGGCTAGTATTTGGTTGCTTTTATTGAACCTTGTCATACATAGACTTGAGGTTTTTAGCCGAAATCATAGCTTTGAGGATGGCCTCTTTGCTGTTGCTTATCTTGGGTGCAACCTAAAACCAAGTTGCCCCTATCTAAACTTCTACTAAACCCATTGTCAGAATTGGGTTAGAGCCAAAGGTTTGTAATGATAGCATTGAGTTGAGTTTGTTGGGACTAATTGTTTTCAGGGTGCATATAACCATTGATGTAGCGTAGGTGTCGAGGAGAGGAGGGGGGTTGTTCTGACGAAGTAGTGAATGTAACTTCAAAAATAACAGGATGGTATATGGTGCTTTAAATTATCATATCGTTATGCGGTCATAAAAATTTTGATGGTTTCGTGGTAGGCTTTATATTGCCTTGTTAACATAGCCCCTTCACGGATCTCTCCTTTTCCCTTGAATTGTGAATGCCTCACAGGCTCCTCTCATACTGTTTGTCATAATTTGGGCCTGTTCTTTTTGACTTATTTTTCAGTTTCCTAAAATTGCTTCTAGTAAAACTAACAAGTTATGCCATTTGCTAACCGAACTAAACTAAAGATCCAGTAATTCCTGTCCAAAAGGACAAAGCTTTAGTATGATGGTTCAATGTAGGGGCTCTGTGATTTGAACTTGAGATCACCTCTCAATTAGAAAGGCTTTCTGGTATCAAGGAAGCAGTACAACAAAACTTGAGATGCTGCATCCAAAACTTGAGATCAACTCTTGGTCTTACCGTCATCATCTGTCATTTCCCTTGCTTGAATCTCAATCAGCCTGTGTTTCTGTCTGCTGGCTTCCTAAGTGTCAACCGTTGCTGAAACACATTATTCTGAAGCACCAAAGCGAACAAAAGAACATTATTCAGTTTCAAATTTTGACCACAATTATACACCAAGAAACACAGTTACAAGTTGCTTCTTGTCTTAAATGGTTTGCTTCAAACTATGGACTGGCTTCTCAATATGCTTAATTTGCTTTTCATATACATGCTTAGGTTGAAGCTAAAAAGGCTGTTCCTAGAGATGATCACCATGTCTTAAACAGAAACCAGAGCAGCCCAACTGCATCGCCAGTACCTGTTCGCACAAGAAAGATATTTGTAGGCGGTTTACCATCCACGGTAATGGAGGCAGACTTCAAAAGGTACTTTGATCAGTTTGGGATAATCACTGATGTAGTTGTCATGTATGACCACAACACCCAAAGGCCTAGGGGCTTTGGATTTATCACCTATGACACGGAAGAAGCTGTGGAGAGAGCATTGGTTAAAACTTTTCATGAACTTAATGGGAAAATGGTTGAGGTCAAGCGAGCTGTTCCTAAAGAGTTATCTCCAGGACCTAACAGGAGCCCATTAGGTGTTGGTAGCAGCAATCTTAGTAGAATCAATAGCTTCATCAATGGCTATGGACAGGGATATAATCCAAACCCTCTTCCCGGGCATGGCATTAACATAGATGAAAGATTCAGCCCAATAAACTATGCTCGAAATGGGTTACCGCCGTTCAGCCCTTCTAATTATGGCACTGCACTAAATTATGAGAGGAGGATGAGTCCAAACTATGGAGAAGCTGCAAATATCTTTCCAAAGTTAAGCTATGAGCAAGGATTTAATGGGTTGCAAAGCAGCAACATTAGCAGGAATGCGGGCTTTGCTGATCAGTTTGATGGAGTTAATAGGGGTAGTGGTCCTAATCCCAATTCATCTTCTTGGAGTTTGTGGGGCAATGGGAGCATGAGTGACACAAGCTTCAGGGTTGGGGATATCGAGTCAGATGCCCTTAAAAGCAGGGAAGCGATTTGGGGTTCCTCTCCCCTTTCCCTTCAACCAGGTGCTCGAGCATCACTCCCAAATGGTGGTCTCAGTCTTGGTCAGGGCCGGGAAAATGCAGATCTGGGCTCAGTGGCTGGACTATATGGAAGAGATCTCAGAACCAGGATACCACCTGCATCCTCGTCATCGTCATTTGGTTCATTGGATACAGGTTATGAGACCAAGCTTGACAACTTGTACAGTGGTGGGGGTGAGCAATCCTGGCCTTCACTGCCATTGGGGTTAAAGGGATCGGGGCATTCGAATTTGGGCTTGGGAACGGAGTCTCAGATGTTCCACTCAATAACCCTGCTGGTTTATGCTGGTAGACTGGTAGTTATAGCCATTTGTAATTGTCAATAGCAAAATAGAGGTACCCTTTTTTGCTTGCTTGTTTCACACATTAACACAGGCATATGCACAAATCTGGACATTGGTCCTGCATTTTCTACGGGTTTAGTGAGTCTTTTTGTTTTTGGATGTCTTGCAATTTTTAGAGTCATTGCTGTAGTGGCAAACAATGTAAGAAAGTTGATGTATGTAATTCCATTGGTTCCTTGTTCATGATGCTCTTTTCCTTTGTACCTCATTCCTTTCTTTCCTAGTAATTTTTTTCGGGGGGTTTGGGTTCTACGTGGGGGTGGATCAAAGATCTCATTCATGTGTGGTCAAGTTATTACTCCATAAGTACAGGATTGGAGAGTTGACCTCTTACTTCTTTATTAACTTTTCGTGTTTTTCAATGACTAAATAGTTTCTCTCCTTGTGTATCTAAATTAATTGTCAACTTTGCATCGCATTGCAATTGCATATTGAGACCATATAAGGAATTGAAGTAAATAGCATGTTTTGGTTGAATTCATGTCACTAAAGACATTCATGAGATGAATGTTTTAAATGGCTAGATATGTCATATGTGTATTGGATGCAAAAATATTTAGCCGCTAACTATAAGAAACTAATTACGTCCTAGTAAAATTAGCAATAAGAATCATAAGGTCTATTTTAGTATCAACGATGAGATATGAGGACATATAGGTACAAGTTGAAAATGAGTTGGATATTTATCTATCTCGAACCCGATCGAATTTGTAATATAAATTGTTCTTTTTCACACAAATAGGTCAGTGCTGATTTCTTCACATAATTACGAATAATAAGAATAATATATCAACTAATCACGTTAAAATATTTATTATTTGTTGACTTGTTATTATATTCCATCATTTTACTACTTTGCCAAAAATTAAATGCTCTTAGCCAATTAGATTGCGCAAAGTCAACTTGAGCTCAAAACAAGACTCTAGTATGCTAGGTTTTATAACAATTTTAAGTACTCAATTTAATTATGATCAATAAAAGACTCTAGAAAAGTCAACTTGAGCACTTTTAAATCTTTGAAGGGTTGATAACAATTTTAACTAAATCTTTTAAAATTTAAATCACTAATATGATAGGTTTATAAATTATGAAAAATGAATGTAGATGTATCTTCTTTTTTTTCCTCAATGATCATAACATGATTTTAATATGTGAGATAAACAAAATATTTCTAAATTACAAAAACTTATAAAATTACTTTCCTTTCATTTCCATAGGGATTAGTAGGGGTGTACTCGAGTCGAGCCGTTTTGCATGCCGAGCTCATAGCGATCCTGAGTCGAGCCGAGCCAAGACAATTTTATCCAAGTCGAGTCGAGCCTACACGAGCCAATTACAAACGAACGGAGCGAACGAACAAGGCGACGAGCTGAGCAAACGAATTGAATGAGTCAAGCAAACAAGCCTCAATTAAGTTCAAATTCATGTTTTTATAATAAGTATATAAAGTGTGATTTTGAAACTAAAAACAAAAATTTTAAAGAAGTATAGTGAACTAATGAGACAAGGACGAGTTTAGTTCAAATTCGAGCTTTTGATAAGCCGAATTTAGAATTGAACTTTTAGCTAATCGAGTTACAAACAATACTCACGAGACGAGCTCCGAACCCGAAAAATTCGGACGCAGCTCGACTCAAACACACCCAGGAACCAGACCTCCTAAAATACACCCAAAAGAAGGATAAGAAAAAGAAGCTTCAAATATAAAAAACATCTGGCAGGATTAGGATTAATGGTCCATGATAGTAGTAGGGATACCTCAAAATAATTGTCGGGAATAGAAAGATATCTAATTGGAAGGCAAAAAAAAAAAAAAAAAAGATTTGAAGACCACTTGCTAGATTTGACGCAAAAACTACAAAAATATCACGCAATTTTAATTTGAGTTTAAATAGTTTCCTAATTTCAATTTTCACATCATCTACACGGCAAACACCACCATCACATTGACCCAAAAGAAAAAGAAAAAAATCTCCACACCACCTAATCACAAAAAATAAGCATTTTTTAAACACAATTTAGTTCCAAGTTGGGTATATATTATATCTTTCTTTTTTGAAAAAAATTTAAACCAAAAACTAAATTAAGTACTCCCCTCATTTCACAGTTCATGTAATTTTTAAAGAAATTTCACTAATAAAAAGTCATACATCCAGTAAAGATAATTTTCTCACTTAATAATATAAATATCAAAATATATCTTTATTTGAAAAAATTAATGATAAATATACTTAAGTCCAACTTTACGTTTTTATTGATAATATTTAATAAAACAAATGTAGAAGTAGCATTTTTATTTTGTAAATCAAAATATTTTGTTGCAAATGAAAAAAATCAAAGTTTGCAAAGTTTGACCTGAAAAGTCAAATATGGACATCCATTTTAGGAAGAAAGTAATAATTTATGAGGCACGGTTAAATGTGGTTTTAAAAGAGAGCGTGAACGTATACTATAAGACACGAGTTAAATGTAGTTTAAAAAATTTATAATAATTAATTATATCACTAAAAGTAAATACTAGAATTTCTTCATAGTTCCATGCTTAAGTGTGTGCCATAAGTGACATTAATGAATTTTTATCATATAGCATGTGAGAAGGCAATACATGTTCCTAAAAGTTGTGAAGGTTTGTAGAGTTAGTCGCTAAAGTTTAAAATTATTCGGACTAATAGTACACAATCGGGGATGCGATATAATAGTATAGAAAAACTCGTAAATAATATTGTCACGATAGGTTTCTAATATAGCATTGCATAACTATTAGTTAATTTTTACTTTGTTGATATATAGTAATACTATTAAAGTTGACATGCTTGTTACGCTCTATATGAAGTTCAACAATTTTTAGGTACTTCAATTTAAATTTAGTGATTTTTAATATTTTTTCCTAATTTAATACAAGGATGTGTTTGATTGGGGAAAATATTTTTTGAAAATATTTTCTTTATCGTGTGGTTAACAATAAGATTTGAAAAATTATATTAATAATTTTCTATCTAACCAAATACACCCTAAATAAAAAATAGAAAATGGAAAATAAAAGGAAAAGGAAAAAAGAAAAACAATGAAGGCAGACCACACTCCATAACTTTTGAAATCCAACATAAAAACTGGCAACTCACCATCTTTCTTCGTCTCCACGAGAGGATAGCCAAAGCTGCCTCTCTCTCTCTCTCTCCTCTCTCTCTTCTTCCTTTCCCCATCCATTTCTGCCCATCATATTTTTGTCCATTTTCCCTTTGCATATATCCTTCTCCTTTGTTTCTTCTCCATTCACAAATTTGAATCCCATTCATCTGATTTTCCTCCTCTTGTTCACCTCTTAGGAAATCTTAAAAACTCCAAGGAACCCAGAAAAAAAAAAAACAAAAAAAGAGGGAGAGGAGGTTGCGGAGATAGAAGAAGGGGGCAGCTCATCGCTCTCTTGTTCTCGTTTTCCTCCTCTCAGATCTTGAAATTCTGCACCTGCTCATCATTCTTCCTTCAATTGTTCACCCACCAAAAGGAAAAAAAAAGGAAAAATTACAATCGGTACTGTTTTTCTTCTTTATTCACCTAAAAACATTCAACTTTTTTATCTGTTTTTCATGCGATGAGGAATCTGTGATCAATTCTATTCGATTTTTTGGTCATCTTGATCAAATCCTAGATTATGAGTTCATTGATCATTGATCTGTAAGTGACCCATGAACGATCTGAACTTTTACGCTGATTCAAGGGATTCCCATTTGTTGTCTGATTGTGTAGAATTATTAGCTGAATAGATGGGACGATAGTTTGGCATGTTTTAGTGCATGGATTTGACATTATGCTCAATCCCTTGGATCCCCCTCTTCATTAGGGGAGTTTGATGATTCTCGTGTCAAATTCTCATGTAATTTTATCATCGTTTATTGTAGCTGTTCAATTGGATCCCGTGTTTTGTATATTCACCATCTGATGATGGCAAATTCATGTTAAACGAAGATGCGCTTATTCAATATGTAGTTATGTACACCGGAATCTGGATAGCAGGGGATTTTTGTTTTAAAAATCCTTTTTTTGGGGGGTTGGAGGATTAGAATATGTGTGGAAGCTTCTCGAAGCTATGCCTATGCAATATCTGATGGGATGTTTTATTTGTGAAAATGAGATGTGCAGATTGGAGAATGGAGCCAGGGAAGCTTTTTGTTGGTGGGATTTCTTGGGACACAAATGAAGATAGGCTGAGGGAGTATTTTCAAACATTTGGGGAGATTCTGGAAGTTGTGATCATGAAGGATCGTGCCACTGGTAGAGCCCGTGGGTTTGGCTTTGTTATCTATGCTGACCCAGCTGTTGCAGAGCTAGTTGTTAGGCAGAAGCACATCATAGATGGTAGAACTGTAAGTTGTTTATACATCTCAATCTATCTCTTTGCCGCTGCTTATTATGCTCTGTATGTTAGTATATGGAAACTTCCAACTTTGCAAATGGTAAATGTGGTTGCTTCATCTCTGGCACCACTATTATATTTATTTGTTTGCTGTCATCTGCCTTTATCATGCTTAGATAAGAGGTGTGTGATCCCATTCTGTGAACTTTCTTGGGAATGACGTTGTTATAGTTTCCCCTTAAAACTTACCCTAACCTCATTGTGAGATTTTGATTGTTGAGTTTGATGTTATAGAGGTGTATAATGATAAAATTCAGTACGTTGGTGGTAACTATTTGGATTGTTCATTTAGCTTTTGATGAAGTAGGGCATATTGTTCATCCTATTAGGGTGAACTCACAGTTACAATGAACTAGTTAATCTGAAAGCACACGAGAACACATGCAAGATCTGGTGTGGTCATCTTGTTATTTGTGGATAACAATTTTGATGCTTCTGGCATACGTTCTCTACTGCACTCTAGACAATTAACATTGCCCCTTCACACAAAGGCCCTTTTGAAGCTTAGATGCCAGATATGCTGTTCTCATACCATTTGAATAATTTAGTATGGGGGCGATAGTATTTTGAACGTGAGATTACTCGACATAATATCAAGGAAGCAGTGCAATCAAACTTCAATGATGTACAGGCTTTTGGTTTATAATCTGCTGCCAAACTCGAGATTACCTCTTTGGTCTGAACATTGCCTGTCATGATTTTCCATTCCTTATTCAGTGTGTGTTCATATGTGTTGGCTTTTTCATTCTTAACTGTTACTGAAACGTATTATGTGGCTGCTGAATTAGAATTGTAGTCACAATTCTGCTCTAGGAAAATCGTGCATCATTTGATTCAAACTATACGCTGGCTTCTTATGTGCTTGATTTTCTTTTCATATACGTGATCAGGTTGAGGCAAAGAAGGCTGTCCCTAGAGATGATCAGCACATCCTAAACAGAAACCACTGCAGCCCAACTGCATCACCGCTGCCTGCTCGCTCGAAAAAGATATTTGTGGGTGGTTTAGCATCAACTGTAACAGAGGCAGACTTCAAAAGGTATTTTGAGCAGTTTGGGATCATCACTGATGTAGTTGTCATGTATGACCACAACACCCAAAGGCCGAGAGGGTTTGGATTTATAACCTATGACACGGAAGAAGCTGTGGAGAGAGCATTGATTAAAACTTTTCATGAACTTAATGGGAAAATGGTCGAGGTCAAACGAGCTGTTCCTAAAGAGTTCTCTCCAGGACCAAACAGGAGCCCATTAGGCATTGGTAGCAGCAGTCTTAGTAGAGTCAACAGCTTCATCAATGCTTATGGACAGGGATATAATCCAAGCCCCATTGCCGGGCATGCGATCAACATAGATGAAAGACACAGTCCAATATCTTATGCCCGAAGTGGATTACTTCCATTCAGCCCTTCTAATTTTGCACCTGTGTCAAACTATGAGCGGAGGATGAGTCCAAGTTATGGTGAAGCTGCAAATCTCTTTCCAAACTTAAGCTATGAGCAAGGATTTAATGGGCTCCAAACTAGCAATGCAACAAGGCATGGTAGCTTTGCTGATCAGTTAGATATAGTTACTAGGGGTAGTGGTCCTCCTAATCCTGGCTCGTCTTCCTGGAGTTTGTGGGGAAATGGGAGCATGAATGATTCGAGTTTCAGGGTTGGAGATATTGAGTCAGATGCTATTAAAAGCAGGGAAGCAATTTGGGGTTCCTCTCCCCTTTCTGTTCCACAAGGAGCTCGTGCTTCCCTCTCTAATGGTGGTCTCAATCTCAGTCATGGCCGGGAAAATGTGGATTTGGGTTCAGTGGCTGGACTGTATGGAAGAGATTTTAGAACCAGGATACCACCTGCATCTTCATCATCCTCATTTGGTACATTGGATGCAGGTTATGAGATCAAGCTTGACAACTTGTACAGTGGTGCGCGTGAGCAGTCCTGGCCTTCACCGTCATTGGGGTTAAAGGGGTCCGGATCATTTGAATTTGGGCTTGGAAATGGAGTCTCAGATGTTCCACTCAGTAACCCTGCTGCTTTATGCTGGTAGACTGGTAGTTGTAGCCATTTATAATTGTCAATAGCAAAATAGAGGTATACTTTTTGGCTTGCTTAGCTCCTACTCTGTTTCACACATTAACATATGCACAAATTTGGAGATCGGTCCTATTTCTTCTATGGGTTTAGTAAGTTTTTTTCTTTTGGATGCCTTGCAAATTTTAGAGGTCCTTGCATAATCATTGCTGCAGTGACAATGTAAGAAAGTTGATGTATGTAATTCCATTGGTTCCTTGTTTATGCTTTGTCTTTTCATATCCGATTCTTTTCCTTTTTTCTCTTGTTTGGGGAGAAATGTTTTTTTTTTTTTGGGGGCCGGGGGGTGGGGGAGGGAGGCGTGGGCTTGGAATGTAACCTAGAGTGGATCTTTGCTTTCAACATAGATAATCCACTGTATGCTTTACTAGAGGATGATCAGTTAAGACCTCGCACCATTGACAATAAAAATCCTAATTCAATAATTATTATAACAAAATAAGATGTAAATGGGTGTTAAAACTGAATTAATTTTCGATTGAACAATATAAAATAACTCCTTAAACTTTGCCAACGTTATATGAAAATAACGTTACCAACACACTCATGTTACAAAATTTTTGAACCAAACTCGTGTGCGATACACCTATTAATGAGTGTCGCGGTGCCACACTAGTAGAACAAAATGGGCTGATAAATTATCGATGCACCTATTAATGAGTGCCGTGGTGCCACACTAGTAAAACAAAATGAACTGATAGATTACCATTGCCTTTTAGGTTCGTCTATTTGATAGCTCTTATATGGATCCATGCTAAGTGTAACCATGGATGAGCAGTTTAAAAGCTTGAAGAGAAGAACATAGCCAATTTAGTGATGGTGGCCAAAGAGGCTCCCTGTTGCTTATTTTTTTCAAAGAGTTAATAATCATTTCATGCACTAGTAAATAGCTCTCACCCCATAAATCATCATCCATCTCAAAAACAAACACATCATGATCTATATTGTTTTGATACACGACATTGACATTGAAGTCAAGATGGCCGAGTTGGTCTAAGGCGCCAGTTTCAGGTACTGGTCCGAAAGGGCATGGGTTCGAATCCCATTCTTGACAATAATATTTTTATCCCTTTCACAAAAAAAAAAAATAAAAATTCTTGGTTATTCCAAGCTTATATAAGCAAGCTGGTTGACCCATCTCTCTTAAGCTATAGTATTGCTCATTATTATTACTACAATAATTATTATTATTTGCCGCAGCTGGGAGCAGCTAGCTAAATAATAATACTCCCGATCAATTGCAACCGTGTTACATTACAGATGCGGATTGTATATTTATAAGTGCGTAGCATTATGATATAAAATCCTAAAGTATGTCGCTGGCTATTATGTTCGGTGTAGTGAATAACTTGCTAATACTCCCCGTATCTCAACTCACAAAATTGAAGAAAAGAGCAAGAACAAAAAAAAGGGGTACCAATCTACATTATCTTCACTAAGCTTGGTCACCCTTTTCATTTTCATCCGTTTTCTTCTTGCCACCAAACAAGCTTGGCCGGAATCCCTTCTGTAGCATCTTCTCAATTTCTTCAATAGGCAAACCTTTGGTCTCCGGCACCAGCCAGAATATGAATATGAGCCCACAAAGTGAGAACCCTGCGTACAGAAGGAAAGTCCCCGAAGATCCTAAAGCCTTAGTCAAGGTCAGGAACGTTTGGCTCACTATAAGATTAGCGATCCATAAAGTCACGGCTCCAATCCCTCCGCAGATACCTCTGTAACGCAAGGGTATATCTCCGAGTTGACAATCCATGGGACCGTCCCCATTCCTGGAGAGTATGTAATGATGTACAGCCCAAGGATCACCACAGCTAAGAAACCGATCTTGCTAGGGCACCCTTCTGTGAAGTACACCCTGTGCTCTCCATGGCATGCATTTTTCATCACGTCATCTTGTATCACACATGCTCCGGGATGGTACTGTACTTGTATATCATATGCAATCGAAACAACATCTCTAACTCAATATCTTGAGAGGAATCAAATTAAAGATGCCGGTTAATTAAGTTAAAGACTCGAAGAAGCTAGGCTATGATAATTACCTGGCTGCCTTTATTGGCACAGAAAGCACAATTGTTGACGGATTTCAAGCAAGTCATACAGTTCCAAGAACGAGGAGAGGATGCAGAGGCATATGCAGGACAAGTGGAATTGGCTCCGAAATGGGAGGACTCAACACTGCTAATTTTAGGGGCCATTTTCGCGGCCTCAGAGAAGAGAGCAGACAAGACCACTAGGCAAGCAATGATGGCGACCATAGAGATGAGCATGAGCCTCCTCCTCCCATACCGGTCCACAAACATCATGCTTACTATGGATCCCACCGCATTAAGGCCTGAGGTTACCAACGAGAGGGCTATCGCAGTGCTATTGGATGCAAACCCTGCGAGTTGGACAATGGTGGGGCTATAATACATGATGGTGTTGATACCTACAAATTGTTGGGCCACTAAGCAAGTGATCCCAGCAATAAGACCCCTACGCACCACAATGTTGCCCCAAGCCTTCTTTGCCCTTACAAATGCATTGCCACCGCCCAATTCTTTCATTTCAGCTATTTCATTGTCAATTGAGACCTTGAGTACTTCCATCTCTTCTTTTACTTCATCTGGAGGATAAATTCTTCCTAAAATCTCCTCGGCCTCTGATATCTTGTTCTGATTCCAAACAACCAGTGCAAGATGTACAGCTTGTTAGGATCATAACTGTATATACATTTTTCTTCTTAACAAAAGCTTCTCTTGGTGAACTATGAACTTACCTTTCTGTAAAGCCATCTAGGAGACTCGGGAAGGGTGAACATCAAAACAAGTTGTATTGCTGCTGGTGCAGCTGCTACTCCCAGCATCCATCTCCATGTCCCCTTGACCTGAAAATTTACACATCAAAATGGAAACACGTTTTAAGATAATCTCATATTAGAATTGGGGGCTTGTGTAGGTAGTAGTAGTAGTAGCAGCAGTAGTAGTAGTGTTTGCATGATGATGATTATGCATACCTTCGTGAAGCCGAGATTGATGAGGTAGGACAAGAACTGTCCACCGGTAATGAGCAAGCCATTGGTGGAAACAAGGGCACCCCGGATCTTAGCAGGTGAAGTCTCAGATATGTAGAGAGGTGAAGTCATGGATGCCATTCCAACACCGAGACCCACCACAATTCTTCCCAGAATGATCACCCATGGAGCCGGGGCAATTGCCATGACAATTGCACCGCATAGGAAGAGAATATCTGCGATTATCATGGCTGGTTTCCTACCTAGTTTGTCGTTCAAGACTCCTCCTGCTCCTGCTCCGAAGATTGCCCCTGCCACTGCCATTGACACTATAGTTTCCTGAAACAATTTCACAAATATGTATATCAGAGGTTGTGTTAACATCAGCTCATTGAGGAAACAAAATTATCTAATGAAAGATTAAGCGCAATTTCTTTTCTACTTTTTTCTTTTTGCAGTCCCCCAATTTCTCTCTACGACTACTGTAGGAAGACAAGTCTCTTAGTCCCGTGCTACCGAGTGAATTTTAGTTTGATGGAAGGCATAAGAGCCATAGGACGTAGTTGGAAAGGTTTAGTACCTGGAGCCATGTCTTTTGCCGGACTTCACTAAAGTCTTCTTTGATGTAAAGTAGAGCACCCGAGATAACTCCTGAAAGAGGTATCGTATGAGACTGTCTCACCATAACTTTTTAAAAACTATGAACTAGAAAACCGTAAAACTTTCTCATACCTGTGTCATACCCAAAGAGAAGACCTCCAATACCAGCAGAAAATGCCAGTCGCATAATATATGGAGTCTTCCCTATTATCCTGAAGCAATCTGTGAACTGAGTTTTATCGATTTTCACCGGACCACCTTCCACCATTTTACTGAGTTTAACTTCTCAAAAACAATCCAGAAAAACTTTAGTCCCGGCCAGATCTTTCACAAGAAAAGCAAACCAATCTCTTGGAGAAATTAATGTTCTCTCTTCTCCTACTCTCACTTTACAAAGATATGTATTGATTATTTCATTCACAAATTTAAAAGAAAGAGGAAGTTAATCAGTATTGGTTATGGAGTACTCTCTCTCTCTCTCTCTCTCTCTCTATGCATGAGTGTATGGTGAGAAGGGTTGTCATGCACATCCGGATCTTATAGAGAAAAATAGGGAGTGGGGAGGAGGGTTTGTAAAATACATATCCAATACTTTTGGCGATTACTTCGGACATCTCTGGCTACCATTTACTGTCTTTCCAATTTGGTATTTAGGAACAAACTTTGATTTGTTCAAAGTTTCTTCCTTAAAATTTTGGGCTTAAAAACTAACTACAATTGACATACGAATATTCGAGTCTTGAAAAAAACAAGTCCCTTCCATGGGAAAAGTGTTGCCTTTCCCGTTTTCCATACAACATGTATAGATCTAATCTCATCGAAGACATGGAATCCTACTTGCGTTACCTTTTATCCAACCAAAATTACAATGAGAGCTTAACATACTAATTAGCGCGGGATTACCAATCATATGGATGATAGTATAAATAGACAGATAAAAGCTCTTAAGAGAAAAGTTACCAATTGTATTTATTTATTTATTTTTTAAAAAGTAACTTTTATTCCACAATCGAATACCAAATATTATAAAAAATGGGAATAAGTGATCCATTACCATAAGTACATCACCCTATACTATAGGGTTTGGTTAATTAATATCCATATTTAGAAATTAAACCACCTCCAATAGTATAGATTTAGGTTAAAACATCGATATGTATATATAGTAATTGAAGATGATCACAACACATATGGTAGCAAAAATATAATTAACGTGTATGTATATTTTTTTCATTTTTTACTAAAAACTATATACGTGTTATGATCAAGATGAATATAATTGGTAATATAAAATTCAGTATAACATCAATATAAGTTGGCTCAAATAATTTATCACTTATTTTTTAAAATAAGGTCTCAGATTCAACTCTTAATAAAAATTTATAATAAAAAACGCCTGACTTTAACTTAAAAATATTCTCTACAAAGTGTAAGAATAATAATCCTTTTGATGACAATGTTGGTTGATAATTATAACACTCCAATGAGAAACCTCCTTTCTAAATCACAATTAGTTTAATTTGTAATTATAATAATCTGATTTTAAAAAATTATAAATTTGACTGTTGCGTTATTTAATAAAAAAAAAACCGTGGACTAGACAGTCAAGAATATAGACCCCCTGATTAATCAAATTTATTCTAAACTAATTAGCAATTTTTTTTTAATTTGTAATTTTCTCTAAGATAATTGACCGAGTGACGTAGGCGTTGAACTACTGTATATTTTTTTCCCTTGGAGCTGACGTTGACCATCTTTTTCAGTGCAATCAATTAATAATTTTTTAACTAATTAATTATATATATTTCCTTCATTTCACAATATTTATTCTTTTTCAATTGTGAATACTTATCAATAAAAACACAAAAATCATAATATAATTTGTATTAAAACACCGATCTGTTCGAAATTACATAAAAATAATCATCTATTTTTTATTTTATATTCGTTTATGTTCATTTCTTCTCTTTTTTATTACTCGTTTCTATTTATATTTTTTTTATTTAACTTCAAACATACCCCAAATTATAAAACGGTATATATTACGGAACAAAAAGGTGGAGGAAGTATGAAAGTTGATATGCAAGTATGAGCACAAAGATGGAAAGTCAAATCTCTGTGATAAAATCACAGCAAAAAAACAGTAGGTAATCAGACGTTACAGATTACAGATCAGATTAAGATGGAAAATAAAAGCAACAGCAAAATAAACAACTTAATTTGTAATTATTTAGGGATGAATGAGTTTGGGATGAGAAAGAATCCTTATCCATATAAACTCTGTATAGAGTCACGCCATATCCAGTTTCTTCATAAAACCCATTTGTTTGCCCACCGTTTCTCTCTCACAAGTTTCAACCTTCATACAATAAATGAAAGAAGCTCATCCAGAAACAGCTCCCAGGTGCGTTCACATTTGCTCTTCTTTTTATTCCAATTCAATTTATTCCTTCACATCTTCATCATAATCACTCTTGCGTCTGTGAATTTCTTCATCAATGAGTATTAAACCCAATGGTTTTAGGGTTTTGATTATTTTTAGGGCTAGTTCTATATCGAGAACAATTCGCCTATCTATAGTTTACTAGTCTTTTAATCAAAAGATACCCATTTAGGTATAAAAGATTATCGGGGAATACAGATGTTGTGATTTCAAAGTAGTACAAACAATTCAAATCCCATCATAGATTAATCTCGTATACAACTACGAAATTAAGTTTAAATTTAAATATTTAAAATTATATTAAGCACTTTTGTGAGATTAAGTTAAGATAGTTTTTACACAACCTTTTACTGTATGAAATCGTTATTTATTATTTTATTTGAAAAACAAAATAAAGAAAGAAGTTAAGCCAAGAGGATTGTTTTCTTTGGATTCTTCATTGGCTATAAACGCAACGCACCAATAATTTTGGCTGCTTTGTGGGTGTGGCATCGCATCTAATCTAATGACAAACCACACTTTTTCAAAGACGATGGATCTTTCCAAACGGACATTCGTGTGCCTTTTTTTTTTTTTTTATAATTTTTGCCCTGACATTATACTAATTATTTTATTGGGGTTTTTTGAAATTATTATGTGTTTTTCCTGTAAATATTTCTACCTATATAGTCATATTTCCTTTAAGTTTAATGAAAAGTAGGGATAAACCTGAAAAGAAAATCAAGGGTATTTTTTTAACTATTTACTCTCATCCATATCAAAATATCATTATAATTTAGATTTATTTATGTTCAATTTTCATGGACTGGATTTATCATGATTGTGATATTTATAATTATAAATTTATGATTGATTGATTACACAGGCATAGCTATATGGTGTTTTGCAAAATATGTATTTTTAATGAAAAATAATGGAATTATCAAAGGAACATAGGTAAGTAATAGAAAAGAAAAAAGTTTGAACGGTCATCACCTAATCCCATGGACCCCAATAATTGCGGCATCTCTTAAAGATAATACTACTTTAATGACAATAAACAAAAAAAAATCGAAATTTCATGAATCCTTAAAAATATACCCAAATTCTTATTAGGAATATCAGTGCTACTTTAACCCTTTTCTACTTGCATGATGAACAAATTCTCTCTTGTTTTTTTTACTGCAGGTATATATAGCCTAGCTAGCTTAGTTCTATCCCTTCTTCATCATTTCTAGGAGTACATATCCTCTCTCTCTCTCTCTCTCTCTGTCTGGCTGATCAGAAGAAGTTGAATCAGTGAGTGAGAGAAGATGGTGGAAGGAGGAGTTGTAAAGGCGGACAAAACAGAGTTCACAGAATGTTTCAGGACAATTGGGAAAACTCCCTACATCTTGAGACTTGCCTTTTCTGCTGGCATTGGTGGCCTTCTCTTTGGCTACGACACTGGTACTTCCCTTTCTCATTTCTCCTCCTTTCTTTGTTAGTCTATCTATTCTATGTTTTCAGCTCATGCTAGTCATCAGTCAATTCCTTGTGATGGAGCCAATTGATTCTATTCATGCTTGAAACTCATTGTTTCAAGAGAACAATAAACAATATTTCTTATTTTGGATAAATGGAATCGGGATTTGGGGGATTCAGATGTAATCAACCTTACATATCCATGATAGTTAAAGGGTTGGTTCTGGAAAATTCATTTGTGTAACGCCTTTACATATCACATATGTGCTATTGACTTGTTTGGCTTACTATAGTGCTTTTAAAGTTGAGACAGAATCCATACTAGGTGGTATTGTTTCACCCGAATTTTAAGTATGTCATAAATGTGTGTTTAATTAGTTCACTTAGGTAAATGAAATGAAATTTATCAGTGTTTTACTACCCTTTGAAGACTGATGAAACCCACAAAAAACAACTGATATATGCAGGTGTGATCTCTGGGGCTCTTCTGTACATTAAAGAAGACTTCAAAGAGGTGGAAAGAAAAACATGGTTACAGGTACCCTCATTGTGAATTTGTTTTGGTTTGTTTATAAGCTTAACTAATTTTTCCCTTTTTCTTCAATTTTTGTGTGTAATTGATCTATATTAAAATATAAATTCCTGACAGGAAACGATAGTGGCCACAGCAGTTGCAGGAGCTATCATAGGAGCAGGAGTGGGAGGATATCTAAATGACAAGTTAGGTAGGAAACCAGCGATCATAATTGCAGACATTTTGTTCTTTATAGGTGCTTTAATCATGGCCCTTGCTCCTGCTCCATGGATGATCATACTTGGAAGAGTATTCGTCGGTTTAGGGGTCGGGATGGCTTCCATGACCTCACCTTTATACATATCAGAGACTTCCCCTACTAGGATTAGAGGTGCCCTTGTTAGCACAAATGGTTTACTTATCACCGGAGGCCAGTTCTTGTCTTACCTTATCAATCTGGGTTTCACAAGAGTTCACGGTACTTGGAGATGGATGCTTGGAGTAGCTGCAGTGCCTGCATTTGTTCAACTCATCTTGATGTTGTCCCTCCCGGAATCCCCTAGATGGCTTTACAGAAAGGTATTCTCAAAAGAACCTCTCTGACAACTCATGTCAGTGATAAGACTACTTAACTCTAAATATCTCCAAACCCAGTATTAGGACGATCCATATTGAGTGGCTGGTTTTATTATTGTTCTTGAGATATAAGTGCCTTTTTTTCTTCTCTTTTTTTTTTGGATTGAGCAGAACAAAGTTGCAGAGGCAGAGGCAATCTTGGCAAAAATTTACCCACCAGAGGAGGTAGAAGAGGAACTGAATGCGCTGAAGGCATCAATAGAGAATGAAATAGCAGAGGAAGGAGCCATTGGAGGTGGAAACATGTTCACCAAAGTAAGGAAAGCTTGGGGAAACATAGTGGTTAGAAGAGGGCTATATGCTGGGATCACAGTTCAAGTGGCTCAACAATTTGTGGGTATCAACACTGTCATGTATTATAGCCCAACGATCGTGCAATTAGCAGGTTTTGCTTCAAACAGCACTGCATTAGCCCTTTCTTTGATCACATCAGGACTAAATGCAGTGGGGTCCATTGTCAGCATGATGTTTGTCGACAGACATGGGAGAAGGCGGCTTATGATCATCTCTATGTTTGGCATCATTACTTGCCTCGTTGTCTTGGCCATAGTGTTCTACCAAGCGGCTGCCCATGCTCCTAAAATCAGCTACGCTGAATCAACCCATTTTGGACTGAACTCCACTTGCCCTGTTTATACCTCTGCAAGAAATCCCTCTACTTGGAACTGTATGACATGTTTGAAAGCTTCTGATGATTGTGCTTTCTGTGCCAGTAAGGGAAATGAGGTAATTTTACTGAGGCACTCTCTTTTATATTTTCCATTATCCTCGTCACTTTTCACAACCCAATCAACATAAAAACAATCTACCCTAGACCCAAGCGAGACAACCCAATGTTTATCTGAATGTAAACTGGCCTGGCTTGGAACTTACATGACCATAAATTGACAGCATACTCAAATATGATATGACTTGCACTAGTTTGAAAGAAATCCAGCTTGACTTGGATATCCAATCAACCATTTTTACTCAATCCTACTATCCTAGTTTACATGTATTCTGTATCTCTTTCGTCAATAACCTAACTTGTGTTTGTTGAAAATTCTGGTAAAAATATAGCAGGATGAAATACTACCTATGCGCGTACTCTGTATATCCTTATATCAGGTTTTCATTCACTAAAAAGTTATTGTTTGAACTATCAGCTGCATCCAGGAGCATGTGTGACAAAAACAGATGGCATAAAAATGGCATGTCACGAAGAGCACAGAATTTACTTCACACAAGGTTGTCCTAGCAAATTCGGGTTCTTGGCTGTGATACTTCTAGGAGCATACATCATATCCTACTCACCTGGTATGGGGACTGTGCCGTGGATTGTCAACTCCGAAATCTATCCCTTGAGGTACAGAGGGGTTGGTGGAGGCATTGCCGCAGTTTCTAACTGGACATCGAACCTCATAGTGAGCGAGACCTTCTTGACACTAACTGAGGCCCTAGGGTCCGCGGGAACCTTCCTTTTATTCGCAGGTTTCTCAGCCATTGGCCTCATTTTCATCTACTTCTTGGTGCCTGAAACCAAAGGACTACCTATTGAGGAGGTGGAGCATATGCTGGAGAAGGGGTTCAAGCCTAGTCTTCTTGGAGGCGACAAAGATAAGAAAGCCAAAGGTGGTGAATCAACTACTACCCAAAAGTGAATAAAGATGTGAAGGAAGGGGCAAAAGAGACTCTTAATTCCTTGAAAAGCTATGCATGTTGTCACTAAAATTATGAGGGAGAATCAAATTCTTCATCCATTGATGGTTTCATTTGGGTCTCTTTTTTGTCCTTTTGAGTTGGAAGTTGTGGATATGATCATAATGAAGTAGAACTTTCTGACTTTGAGAATCTATTAGCAGCACTTTTTCTTCTCTTTTATGTGCTTCTTCATAATCTGAGGAAAAAAAAAAAAAACTTGTGCTACAGCTTGCCCCACTCATGATGAGAAAAAGACAAGATAGCTTTTTATTAATTTTAGGATGAATTTCTTTTGTTTTTGTTGGTCAACTGTATACTACTTACCAAAGTTAATGGTAGTGTTTAATAGTGAAGTTAAACCACAATTCTCTTACATAACTTAAAATATTTTTCAAATTATATCATATGCCTCCTTTTCTTTTCTTTTTTTTTATCAGTATATATATGACTTTTCATTATTTTACATATCGAGCAACCTTAGCTTGCTTAGTAGTGAAGCTTGAGTTTCTTTCGTGTCCCGGGTATGATTCCTAGAAGGAGCCGTGTGTTCCCTGGGCTTGGTTACCTTCTCCTACTAGTCCAACTGTAATAATCTTGAGATAGGAGCTCAGTTATGTAATCCATATTAATAAAAAAAAAAAAACCCACCACATCAACTTACGAGTATTACGAGTTTTTATAACTTATCATAATATATATATATAAACATACACACACGTGTGTGTCACATGATAGCAAAACTTTTTTTATTTTAGTCTGCAGTCTCTTAATTTTATCGTGTGACATACACAGGTTTATATATATATATATTAATACCAAATCTTTACTATGTGCATCCTCAAGCACGATGATAAACGCCGGGCAGTCGTATGCGCACCATCCCAGAAAAGCCACTTCAATTCTTCTTCCAGCCATGTGAGGGCCAAGATCAGTCCGGAATAGGTGTCCAGGATGGAGGAAAATGGACATGTTAGTGACATCATCGGTATTAGTATTGTGGTCAATCTGATATTGGCTGGGATTGTAGGGTTGATTGGGATGTAGGCACCAAGATTCGGCTTTGCAAGACTCAAATTGGCCAAGAATTCGCATTTGGTTAAGAGGTTGTAATACATTAGGAACTTTGAAGTATGCCCTGAATATGAAAGGGTTAGTGTAAGCATGAAGCAAGGTTGTCCGGTCTTTGTTACGAGGTAGCACTTGATACACACGGCTCATGTCTCCCTATGTGAATTCGGTGATTAGTGGCACAGAACTTGCTCATTTACAAATTCATGGAAAAGTAATCATCCAAAAAGCTTGGGAGAAGAAAACCAGACTTTTCCTCACTATTGAAGCTACCTATAATCTATTAGCCCGTGTCTCATTTAGTTATCAAAAATTATAAAATTGTGAAATGTAAGATTGTAAGTTGCCGTAAAGAGTTGTAAACAACTTTAAAATAATTGTTAGTTACCAAAAATTATAAGGAGATATAAGAAGTTGTAAGATTGTAAGTTACACTAAAATGGAATAGGCCTTTAATCCTTGGTTCCGATGTTTTACTTCTACTTAATCCCAAAATATTGTCCCTTTGATAAACTTTGACGGTAAAATTTGTATTTTTTTAACTCACAAAATTATTTCCCAATAAGAATATTACATAAAAAATGTCTCCAATGATAATTGTTTTATATTATATTATAAATCAATATAATTTATAAGAAATTAATAATCAAAATAAATCAAAGTGGGCAATATTTTTTCAGGTAGGTATGCACAAATTTTAATAATTAATACTCATTTGGTACATTAACTTAATTTTATATCTTAAAAAATTCACAAATAAATTCCAACAAATAATTAATTGCAAAAAAGTATCTTGTCTATTTAAGTTAGTTTATTATAAAAAGGATCCGTAAAGAGTCTGTGAAGAGCATAATTTTATGACCATTCAACTAGAAACATAAATATGGGATGTCGTGCGCCGAATCCCGTCCCATTCAGCCACCTTGTTACTTTGTTCACCATCGAGTTCATCTCCCTTCTAACCGAGTGATTTAAGGATTGAAATTATGGACTCATAAAAATCTGCCAACATTATATTTAATTATCCATTTGATGTGTACCTAGTTCTAAATATTTGAACAAGTTTTGAGATATAGTTGCATGTAGCTCCATGGCATAAATGGACTTCAATTTTGTTTTTTTTTTTTTCAATGTCTTCTTAAAAATTTGACGAAATGAGGCATAATCATCCATGTTCTTTGATAATGGCCTTGGATCATATACCGATCTAATAAAGAAAAAGAACACTAAATGGATGGAAGGATGTTTTAAAGTATGATGATGACAACTTTGACCTATTAATGCACCCTACAAAAATGGAGAACAAGCAACAATGACACATTACAACTTAAAAGGAAGAAACAATTACTACTACGAGAGTTTAAAGAGCGAGGTTGACTGGTTGGTAGCAGCATTGAATCCCATTCCATGCATGTCCCATTTCATTGCTTTTCCAAAGCCATGGGCTACATGGTTTCCCCTTTGCCCACCGACCAATTAGCTTACTGAGTTGTCTTTAAGATAGGGCGGTCCAATAGGTGGCCCATCTTAATCAAAAAAAAAAAAAAATTATGAACTTTTAAGTGCATCCTTCAAGTATGCTGTATATGATCCTCGTGAACTGAGGGGAACAGGCAATTCTTTCGTGATAGCCGCCTCTTGGCCGTTTGTTGTGATTAGCACCAACTGTAAACTTGAATTTTCAATTTTTCTTTTTTTTTTTTTTGATCTGCGAGGTACGTGGCGTGGCGTTGGCATCACTAAATGGAGACCCAAGATACATTTGGTAGGATTGAAAGCACAGAACTCGCTATTATCAAGTTCAGTTTTACAGGATACACTCCAATTGATCAAGAACAGAATTCACAGTGAAAAGAAGTTACAGAAGATTGAAGCTTGAATTCTGCATTCGAAAAACACCGCCGCCACCACAAGGCGGAAATCTTTAATACCACAAATAAGTTCTTAATTATCTTAACAAATCTAAAAATCCAGAAATTAGATCATCAAAATCAAACCATAAAACCACATTTTACAGCTAAAAATTTAAACTCATACTCCACGGCACTCATCGAATTTAGCAACTAGCATTTATTACTTCTTTTTAAGATCCAACTCCTCCATTTTTCTACAGAACCTTGAAGGAGGTGAGGCTCCGGTAGTGCTGCCACGGACGCTCATAGACGATCGCCTCGTAATTGTGCTCGGCGCCGCCGTCCTTGGCCGCGATCACGATGCGGTAGTTTGTTCCGGCGACGACCTGAGACTCAGCCTTGACGATCTTCACGAATACGAGATGAGCGCCGTTCTCCTTGTTGTACTCATCGACGGCGAACTGCGCGTTGTCCAGCAAGTGCTGGTCATTGAGGTTCTTGACCGGCGAGTATCCTCCGACTTTGCGTCCGACGGCGGCGCAGGTGGCGGTGGCGACGGCGAGGAGAGAGAGGAGGAGGAAGAGGTGTCGGCTGGGCATGGCTTATCGGATCACGGAGTTTTCTAGAATTAAGGAGAGAGGAGGAACGGTTGGTAGGTGAGAATGTGGGATTGAAGGTAGAAAGAAAGCGTGAATGATGGGGTTTTATAGATAGAGGGCAGGGAATTCGGGGGAAAAGTGGGGAATATTGGGACGCGGAGAAGGAAACCAACACTTGTGAGGCAACAGTAAATTCTAGAGAGAGAGAGAGAGAGGCTAAATCTAAAACAATGGACCGGACGAGACGGGGATGGATGGGCGTCCATTTGTCTTGACTTGACAGGTAAGATTATAATTCACGAATGAAATAAATTGTCTTTTTTCTCTCTCACCGGCTCCGAATTTGAAGCTGACTTTAACGCTGCATATCCAATAATGTATTGAGTTTAATTCGAGGCTAAGTTTTGAAGCAAATAATAAATGCCAAAGTGGCATTTAGCTCACTATGCAATATGCATTGCCACTTGCCCACCTTTTGGGGTTATGTGATGTTAGTCAACACCAAGGCCCATGGGCCCCCATTTGAGATTATATCTAATGATAAAATGTGATAACGTAAAATTTTGAAATTGACAGTATCCTTTCTTTTCGATTCTGATCCCGAGAAAATGTATAACTCGTCTTCAATTAGAGTTTTCTTTGTCTTATGCTTTTCACCTGTAAGACCTGTATGATCTTGTGGAGAAAAAAGTAAATTTGGAAATCTCTGTGAAAAGAGTATTCCCACTTCAAGTGCATTAATAAAGTGGGTGATCTTCAAAGGTTGGTTTCTTTCCGACCCATTTTGGGCTCAGCGGCGATGAGAGATGTGGCTACTTTAGCACAAGAGAAAGAGGGGCCCTTGTACAAAACCTTTTCTTTCCCACACCGAAAAGGAAATATTAAAATTGATAGAGAACTAGCTATCGCCTAATATATAGATAGGGACGAAGTAAGCAAGTTCTTTTGTTCTTTATAAGAAATGGAGTACTTCCTATTCTCTATTCTCAAGAGAATAGGAAGGAATTGAATTTGTTTATTCCAATTATTAAGGAGTTCGCCTTTATATATTTGTTCCATTTTGAAATAACGGAATCAAAGAAAATGATATATACAAGTTAATTCGGAGAACTTCTTTCACTCAATTGGCTTACTATCTATCACTATCTTACATCTTTTACATATTACGGAATTGAAACATCTATTACGACCATCTTGGGATATAGTTAGATGAGAACTTGCTCATTATAAATCCGAGTATTTGAAAGTAATTTCGTCTCAAATCATCCGGTGACATATTGAAATGTGAATTCAATAGCCCAATTTGAAAGATTAAGAGTTGACTCATATGTTCTCCTTTCTTTTACAAATTTTACCGCATGGTCAAACAAGTGATGTAATTAGATGAGAACTTGCTCATTACAAATATGAGTAATTGAAAGATAGAAATGTAGGGTCAAAAACCGTGTACTCAGTCATATGAGATTATGCATAAAACACCAAAAAAAGACAGAAAACTATAGACAAAGTCACAAAGATCAGTCATCCATCAGTTAACCAAAAATCAAAACAACATACAGTATATGATTATTTGGTCAATCCATAAACGAAATTAACACATTATTGAAGAAACCATCTCTACCCATCAAAGAACCTGCTCAGCAAAATCAAACAAATACAATCACAAATCTCCCAACGGGCAAACGCAGAATATTATCAATCTTCCTGCAATGGCTTGAACGAGATGAGTGTCATGACATGCTCCCAAGCCCGCTCATTAACCACGGCTTCGTAATGAAGGACGACGTGGCGGCGGTGCACCGGCCTCACGGCGATGTTGAGGCGGTAGTTGATCCCGGCCACAACTTGGGTCCAGCCCTCTAGGACCCTCACCAGACGGACCAAGTGACCTCTGTCCTGCTTGTTGTGCTGCTTCACTGCGAACCTAGCCACCTCTGTCACGTGCGGGTCACTCAGGTTCTTTATGGGTGTGTACCCTCCCAACACCGGCTTTCGGCCCAGGGCCGGGGCCGGGATCGAGGAGGTAGCGGAAGCGGCGAGGAGGAGGAGGAGGAGAGAGAACAGGAAGGTGAAGTGATGAGCCTGCATTGTGGGAGAAGTGGTCTACAGGCAATAGCAAGGAGGAGTCGTGAGTTGCTTGACGGAACGGGATTGCTTTTTATACAGAGGGATGGGGTTTTGGACCAAGTTTGAGCAAATTAATTTTATTATTTTACTTGGTAAAACTTGTTTTTATTGATTTTTATGTCTCATGGATATCAAATTTATTTGAAATTTTTAAGGCATTTTAATTTTGTTATTATCATTTTAAAATTAAAAAGTAAGAAAAAATTGCGAAATGTAACTATTTGTTCAAATTATGGTTCTTGCATTTTACCATGCAAATTAATAATAAAATTAAATATAATCTAACATTAAGATGTATTTAATTGAATTTAATCTAACTTAATTGATATTAATTCTATTACTTAATTATAATTTGATCACTAAATTAACTCATCCATCTTCTTGAGCCCTTATTTTTCTATATATTTTATATTTTTTCATATTTAAATTTCTATAGATCCGTAAATTATGCAAGAAAGTCAAAGTGGCTCATTAATTCCATATAATTTCAGCAAGCAAAAAGTGGGTCACGTGTTGTGCAAATAGTCACATGACTCGCGGGGTTTGAGCATTTGACTTGATTAATTAGGTAGAATTAAACTAATTGTCTTTTTAAATATGGCTTAATTAACTACAGATTATAGCTGCCACGTCATAATATATTTATTTATGTGGATAAATAAGCCCAAGCACCTTGATCTCCATATTCAACTGATTTTATTTCCCTGATTAATCCAAAACCAATGACAATTAATTATATTATTCACAATGAACCGCCTAATTAGTCATTGGATTTTCTTATTATGCAACCAAGTAGGGTGGTATTCGAGCCGAGCCGAGCCCGAATCTGCCAGGCTCAAAGTTCGGCTCGTGAGTATCATTTGTAGCTCGAGCTCGGCACAATCAAGCTCGAGCTCGGCTCGTCATTGGCTCGTCAAAATTTTCTATTAAACTCCTGTTTTTAGGTTCAAAGTCACCCTTTGTATATACTTACTATAAAAACATAAACTTAAAATTAATTGAGACTCTTTTTCTTAACAATCATAATATACCACTTAAAAAAACAATATAAAACATAAATAAAACATTTGACGCTTTGATAATGAAATACAAATTACTAAAAAACCTTAATTTTAATTTAAAATCCTTGTAACAATAACATATATCATTCACTAAAAAAAAAAAAGGCTCTTTATTCCACATTTTCAATATAGCAAAATATCATCAAAGTGGGCACGTCAATCCTTCATTAGACATTGGCAATATGAATTCTTTAGGTTGATCGTCTTCTTTTGACACTCGAGAAGGGGAGACAAATAAAAGTTACAACTAAATCGGTAATACAATTTTATTTTAATTTATACTTTAAATTGACAAAAATTACCGTCCTCTTCTTTTTGTGACACCATGTAGATGACAGAACCAATCACCTCCACATATCAAAGCTTCCACCGTTTTAGGATCTAACGAGCTACGACATGGATCGATCACTCTACCTCCTGCACTAAATGTTGCTTCCGAAGCCACCGTTGTAATGGGTACAACAAGTATATCAGCAGACCATTCGACGCAAAACACCATACTTCTCTTGACGTTGTTTCCACCAACCGAGAATATCAAATGAATGAACTTCAGTAGCTGTCATTGTATAACTACCTTCCTCAAAATATGAATCCAAATCACACTTTCGAGGTTGTATTACTTTTTGAGTAGTCACTCGTTGCAGGAGAGAGTTCATTGGATCAATCATATCCAGAGCTAAATTAAAAATTTAAATCACACTTTTGAGGTTGTATTACTTAAGAAATATAAATCAAAATAATTATGCTAAATTAAAAAATTTAAATTAATTGCTAGATCGGTGATAAAAAAAAAAAAAAAAGTTCTTCACATACTAATCTCCACAAATTTTAGCTCATTTGTTTCAATTTGTTTAGGTTCATTTGTAATTAACTTGTGTAAGCTCGACGAACCGAGCTTGTTTAGGCTCGTTCGGCTCGTTTACTCGTTCGTTCGTTCAGCTCGTTTATAATGGGCTCGTGTAGGCTCGGTGAGCTTACGAGCTCCAACATTGCAAGCTCAAGCTCAGCTCGGGCTCGTCACAAGCTCCGCTTGGCAAGCTTTCATACGAGCCGGCTCGCGAGGGCTCACGAGCCGACTTGGCTCGGATACACCCCTATAACGAATTAATATTCGCACGCAACATATCTGGCAAATTGTAAAAAGGGGGGAAGGCTTGGTACAATTATATGTCTAATTAGAGGTGGTAATGAGCTAAGTATTTACTTCTTTATTCGTTTAATGATCTTTTTAAACGAGATTGAAGTATGTTGAAGCACGCTATCCCACTTTACTTCTTTAAAAGAGCGAAGCTAAGCTTGGATAGTTATGTAAGCCAAGCTTGAGCTTGTAATTTTGGAGCTCAGTAAACTCGTTGAGCCTACACTAGCCAATTATAAATGAGACGAACGAATGAACGAGTCGACGAGCCGAGCAAACGAGTCGAACGAGCCAAACAAACGAGTTTCAATTAAGTTCAAATTCATGTTTTTATAGTAAGTATATAGAGTGTGAATGTAAACCCAAACACAAGAATTTTAAAGAATTATAATGAACTAAGGAGAAAAGGACGAGCCGAGCTCAAGTTTCAAACTTTTGACAAGTCGAGCTTGGCCTCGAGCTTCAGCGAGTCGAGCTCGAGCATGATTTTGCTGAGCTTGGCGAGCCACGAGCCAATCTCGAGTTACTAAATGATACTCACGAGCCGAGCTCCGAATTTGGCGAGTTCGGGTTCAGCTGACTCGAATACACCCCAAGTTTCGAAAGAGCACATTTTAATATATAACTATAAAACACCACCACACATAATAGGTCCTGCTCAAATGAGGAAAAGTTTAAGGAGATTAAAACCCCAAACAATCTTACTTATGATCTATTAACTATATTTATTTATTCTAAATCACCTTATGCTCAACCTAATAAAACGGGTATGAGATTTGAAACTCGAAGAGAACAACTCGAATCCATCCACAACCCAAATATGAAACACACTATCCTCTTTTTTTATAAGTCAAGTTTGTTGGACTAAATAAAAGCTGACGTGAAGTTTACTTATGTCTTAATCAGAAAAAAAAACTATTAGTCGAAAATAAAATCTATTATAAACTTAGTCCTAACTCATTTACCAAACATACTGCATAGCTAGTCGAGTAAAACATGATTGGAAAATAGTGAAGGCAATGAAAAACCGATATAATTAAAAAATGAAAAGAACATTCTACGAAGATGTGATGGATTAGGCGAATCCTGGAGGATTACTTATCCTAATGGATTTGCTTTACAATAATCGTCACATTCTTTTGCCTAATGAAAAGACTTGGAACAACTAATACAGATATTTTCTTTTTTATTTGAAAAAAAGTGATAATTCATTATCATACCGACACGTCACCCCAATATTTTCTTTTTATTTTTCTGGGAAAAAACCCCTCAACGCCGAATTTCTGCTCAGAACGGGAAACGCGAGTAACGCCTGCCCGCCCGCCCACAGTCCATTCACTATGCCGCGCTTCGACGATCACACTGTTTCTCTCTCTCTCTCCACCCACGCGTTCGTTGCTAGGCCCCCAGAATCTCTAAAACCCTAGAAAAGATTACTTATCCCTCCTTCTCTGATCTGTCCTCTCCAAGGGTTTTTCTCTCACTCCTCCCCGATTTCTTTCGAATGATGTTCTTTATCTTCAAGAATCACCACCGTCATCGTCATCGCCATCGCCGTCTTTGTCATTTCCTCTGTTTTCTGACACCCCTCCATGTCCGCTGCTGATTCTCCAAGATTTCATCTTCAGAACTTTGATCGTCTCCCTTCGAAGCGCAAACTGGAGGATTACGATTCTTTCGCCGGCGATGACGCCGGAATCCGGCGGAACTCCAGTCCCAAAGGAAAGGCCGTCGTTGAACCCAATTCGACGGCCCGGAATTTCGTCCGAGGCGAGTCGTCCACTCAATCTAACGGCCATTTCTCGAATATGCAGGTCCAGTTCTTTGTGAGGATGATTTCAGGGGTAAAACCCTTGTTTTGCAGGCGAATTATAAAGATACGGTGGAAATGATTCACCAGAAGATACACACCCTCACCGGGATACCAGTGATGGAACAGCGGCTGATTTACAACGGAAAGCAGTTGCAGTGGGAGCAGACATTGGAGGAGTGCTCTGTCCAGAACGACGCCGGGCTTCAATTGGTGGGCCGGATGAGGAGCACCGGTCATCCTCGCGCTTGGCGGGTAATTAACGATATGGTTTCAGTAATTTGTAGGCTTTGTAGGAAGGAAATGCCCTCTTTTAGTTCTGGGGTTGTTAGGGGAAGTTAGAGCAGTTCATGGCCTTCCCCTTAACAAACCCAATAACAAATTTGCATCATTGCTTTATAAAAATACTAGAGTAAAGGATGCTAATGAAACGAAAGAATTGACCAATGATGATGAGGAGGATGAGGAAGAAGAGGAAGATGAAGAGGAGGGGGATGATGGGAATGAGGGCTCTGGGAGTATTAACAAGATTGATTACTGTAAGATATTTATAGATGCCTGTGCTCCGCAGGCTCTTGTCATGCTTTATATGTCGTCTGATGTGAGCAACCGGGACTGTGCTGACGCTTGTATACGTTCGTTTGTGGGTTTTGTGAAACATTTAGGGGGCCAAGCGATTGAGAGGTCAGTCTGTGCTACTGTTGTGTTGGAGTTCTGTAAGCTACTTAAACCGATGGGTGCTGAGGACAATGTGACATACCTGTATTGCCGGAGCACTCTTGGGTCGATGCTGGAGAAGATTGAGGTGGTGAGTGGACCCAAAGATATATATGGTATCTCTGTTTGGGGGACAACTTGTATTGGTATTCAAGATGTGTTCCCTTTCTTCAAGGATTTGGGGCAGCAGTTAGTGAAGGATTTGGTGCAGAATGCTGAAACTAGTATAATCACTGGGCAATTGATTAGGGATGTCTGTGATTTTGTGGCCTTTCTGCAGCCTATCTTGGCTTTTGTTCGCAGAAGGCTTGCTATAGCAGCAGCAGTTCAAAAGGCTAATGGAAGAGTCAGTCCTCTAGGTGAAGAGGTTGACCATCTCTTTAATCTGTTCAATGAGTTGCTTGGGCAGATTGATAACTGTCTCAGTAAAATGGAGATGTGCATCAACATGCAGAAGGAAAAGGATTTCAAAATCTACGAGGGTGGGTGGGCTCAGTATCTTGTTATTTTGAGGGAACTGAGTAGCATTTCTGTGCTTTTTCCGGGCTCTGAAGATCAATTCTTGATGATGATGAGGCAGAAGAAGGATGCAGTGCGTGACCTTGTTGTTAGATTTGCTCGCCGTTTAGATGATTATTGTTGGCTTCAGAAGTATAAGGATGTCCTGGATTTTGGGTCAAGGAGACATTTAGCAACGTTAATGTTCCCAGAGGTTAGAGAAGATTATGAAGAGATACAGGAGATGTTAATAGACAGGTCCCAGTTGCTGTCTGAATCGTTTGAGTATATATCACGTGCTCGGCCATCAGGTCTGCATGCAGGTCTCTTTGTGGAGTTTAAAAATGAAGAAGCTACCGGTCCTGGTGTTTTAAGGGAGTGGTTTTGCTTAGTCTGCCAGGCAATTTTTGATCCAAAAATGCTCTTTTTGCTGCCTGCCCTTTGGACCGTCGAAGGTTCTTCCCAAATCCAGGCAAGTCTCCTCTAATTTCTTGACATACCCCCCCAATGCATGTTATTTAACACCAATGAGGTTGAGGTTGATATGAGTTCCAGTTAGTGCCACCAGCCAAGAAAAACTTGGTGATGTCTGTGGTGTAGTTTAGCTTGAGGGAACTTGTTAGGGTTGAATTACTGGCGTGAGGGGTTTTGTTGATGATGGTTTCTTATGGTGGGAAATTTATGCAAGATGAACTCTTTTTTGATTTGTATTGGATATCCTCAATCTTATGTGACATTGGAATGGTCGGAAAAGGTTACTAATTTGGTTGTTATGTTACACAATCAAGACAATACTCCTTGTCTTTGGGATTTTGTAGATGATGATGGCCCAATATTTGCAGTGAAGTGGGGTTCAATATGTATGCAAGATTAACCTATCATAAACTGTGTAAAGGCTATTTTCAATAACTTGGTTAGTTTTTGCTTTTTAGAAAATTCACATCTGGAGAACTTAATTATGTATGTCTCTGTACTCTTGATCACAGTGCATTCACATCACCTTGGTGCAACATGATTACGTTGGAGTTCCAAGCCATACCTTGGAAAGAAAAAAGAAATGGAAGTTAGCATGGGTGTGGATTCTTGTTTCGTTTATTTAAAAAGAGGAAGCAAATAGTGTGATATTTATGGAGTTGATGGTTATAAATGAAAGAAATGGTATGGATGAACTTTTGATGTCCTTCAATAGAACTCATTCTCAGGAAAATAGGGTCAACTCTTAGATGATGCTCCAAGTGACCATGCTGAAATGAAATGAAGAGATAGGAACTGAGGAGAATCTGGAGGATATGAAGGAATCAAATAGTCATTTTGAGGCAAGAGATTAGTTATACGAGTATGAAACATGGTACTCATATTCCATATTTTAGAAAGTAATTCCATTCAACTGGATTAATGTGTTAGGGATCATTTGATTAAAATCAATAACAAATGGCAGTCCGTTGTGGTTGACTTGCAGTACCTTGTGACATGGGAATATGTTTTGTAGGTGTAATGGTAAGCTAAAATTTAAATAGGGATTTGAAAATGCCCACATTTCGAAACCATGATCATGGACAATGCATTCTTAGATGTGTAGACAAATCTTGAAATATACCCCGTCATCAAACATTAGGAAGATTTGCCAGGAGGATACACTCACCATTTCAAAACCTGTTGGGCCTTTTTCCCAAAAAGAAACCAAAAATAAGGTGTTATAAACTCCTTTTTTTGGGGGTGGGGTGGGGGTTGAAGAGGCTCTAAGACCTCTACATTTCATACCTATTATGATTTTTAAACACCTTCTACAACTTGAATTTGTGTGCTTATTTGATACCATTCTATAGAGATAGTAACCCATCAAAGTTCTAAATTTTGTTCCAATGGACATTGTACCTACCCTGCCTGTCCCAAGACAGTTGTTGCAATTTGAGCAAACACCTTCAAAAAATTGCGTGAAATTTCTTCAAATCAAATGTAATATTGAGTATACCAATTAAATTTATGCTCTGATTCCTGGATCACATCTCGAGCAGCCAGTAAATCAACTCTGGAACTAGTCCAATAATACAATTTCGTGAACTTTTTAATTTGTCTATGTTGTTTCTTTAATTTTCAAATTTTTCTTCTTATGAAGTTTATCTACATTATTTACAAGCAGAATAGAATCCTAATAACGTAAAATACTAATGACAAAGCATTAGCAGAAATACAACCCTCAGATATGTGATATTGTCACGTGTTCTTGATTTCTGTGAGTGAGTAAATATATTTGATTAATGTAGTTTCATTTGCTGCTAACCTTTTCTTTTTTCTTCTTTCTGTCTTTCTTTTTCTTTTTAAAACTGTGATTATCTTTTTGATATATATTAATATCATTGAATCTCTTGTGCAGCATCAAAGATACATCCCCTTCACCTACAGTACTTCCAATTTTCAGGTAGGGTAATTGCTTTGGCCTTGATGCACAAGATTCAAGTTGGTGTAGTTCTAGATCGCATCTTTTTCCTGCAATTGGCTGGAAGACATGTTTCTGTGGAGGATATAAAGGATGCAGATCCATGCTTGTATAATAGCTGCAAACAAATATTGGAGATGGATGCTGGATTTGTGGATTCTGATGGTTTAGGGCTGACCTTTGTTAGTGAAATTGAAGAGCTAGGATCAAGGAAAATTGTGGAACTTTGTCCTGGTGGGAAGGGGATCATTGTGAACAGCCAGAACAGGAATGAATATGTCAACTTAATTATTCAGTATCACTTTGTCCGATCTATCACTGAACAAGTATCTTCATTTGCTCAAGGCTTCTCTGATATTCTTCGTTACGGTAAACTTCGAGAAAGCTTTTTCGAATCTTAGAGCTTGAAGATCTTGATATGATGCTGCATGGAAGTGGCAATGAGATCTCTGTTGAAGATTGGAAGGCACATACTGAGTATGATGGGTATACAGAATCTGATCCTCAGATAGTCTGGTTTTGGGAGGTATGTAGATGCAGAACTTGGTCATGCACTATTTATTTCTTAGTTGTGAAGTATATATTATTGTTTGTCTTCACATTCACCAACTATTCTTTTAGGGATATCAGATTTGTCTTCACATGCATTTAGTTTCAATTTGTCCATCCTTTTTCTATTTTTTCCCCCTTTCCCCGGAGGAGGGGGTTAGAGTATAATCCTGTTTATGGTTTTAACTGTGGTGAGTGGGCCAGGACCAACCAATTTAACATTTGGTGAAGTATCTCTGTTCATTGTTATTTACATTTTGGATTGGCGGTGAACTCAATCCTAGTGTATGACAAGGGCCCATATGAATGCATATGGTTTAGTACTAGTTCGTTATGATGCTTTTTGTCCAGTTTCAACATATGTTGATAATCCGTATTACTGAAAAAGGGACTATCTTTTCTCAGCTTGGATTATAGTGAACTAGAGCAAGATGCCTCTTTAAACTTCCTCTATTTCCTTTCTATGAAGTAGTAGTTAGTCAGCAGTTTTCCAGCAGAACCAACCTCTGCAAATTTGTAAGGGTAAGACTGACACTTCAGCGCCCTCCCCTCTCCCTTCCCCCAAATAGGCTGTTTGGCTGTGGGACTTTAAGGGCGTGGATTTTGATTTGTCCTGTTTCCTCATGCACTGATCATTTTTATAGCAGTTGCAAAGGCCAATATAGGGAAACTTGGGCAGTCTTTGGTTTACTTGACTGCCATCATAGCTGAGAAAATTTATAGATGATGACTCTTTGAAGTTTGAATTCTGAGTTTGAATTCTGACATAAACTCTGGAAAATGCACGTGTCTAGTTAATTAGATTGTTTAGCTGATGGGCAGTACAACTGCTTGAGGGGTAATGCAGCTGGAACCCATGCTGAGCGTAGTTGTAGGACAAGCACCGAGGTAGGAAAGAACGAAATTAGATCTAGCATTATTTTCTTCATCAATGTTCGACTTTGCATTTCAGTTGGTGTTTTTCTTCTTACATAGTTTGTCGTGTTTAGACAGTATGAATTCCCTTTCGAGGTTCCTGATGCAGTTTGACGAAGTATTGTAATATGTGTGCACTAGATATTTAAAACCAGATTTCGATGAGAGCTCCCCAACATTGGAAGTTGGCAACTATGAAACTGGGCTGCCCTTTGTATCCTGGACTTTGTGAAAAAGTGAATCCCCTAGAAATCTTGTGCAGAATAACTGGTATTTAGAAACTAATTTCCTTTGCGGTTTCATTCCCTTACTCTCCCTAGCATCTAATAAGCATGGATACTCTCCTCAACTTTCTGTGTCCGACATGCATCAGACACCAACATCCTGTGGACAGTTGTCATCTATGTACAAGTGGCTTGTGGTTACACAATTCAAAGCACAAAAATAATGAACTAAATACATTTTCATTAGTATGTGTCTATTAAACGTGCCGTATCATTTTTTTTTTTTTTTGAAAAATCACTCATCAAATTGTCAATATTGTATCATGGGCTTGTTTCATATCAGTGTTCATGCTTCTTACCCTAGCATCAATTGGAGCTTTATTGTTTCTTGGGCTCCACTTCCTATAGGGAAGTAAATGAAATTTCGTGACAAATTTCAATGAAATCCTTGTTAATTATTATTTCATTAGAATCCATCTAAAAGAATTGATCTAGATCCCCCCTCCAAGGCTGAATTCTCGGAGAGAACCTCTCTACTTATAGGAGTAAGGGTGCATACTATTGAATCTCCTGGGCCTCATTTTATGATGTCCTTTCTGGATGGCTGTTGGTAGTGCTGAATGTTATCTAAAAGCTAGATAAAGAAAGTGTGCTAATAGTGCTGAATGTCACTTAAAAAGATAGATAAAAAAAGTGGAAACCTGCATATTTTGTGGTATTGTGTCGCCTGTCACTCAGTCGAATTGATTATGATCTATTGAAAACTATTATAGGTCCTGTCGCAGTTGGATGCTGAGCAGAAGGTGACTCTTCTCTTCTTCTGGACATCAGTGAAGTATCTTCCTGTGGAGGGCTTTCGTGGTTTAGCAGCTCATCTATTCATCTGTAAATCCTCAGAGTCCCAGGACCGCTTGCCCTCGTCCCATACATGCTTTTATCGGCTTTGCATCCCACCATATCCCTCGAAAGCAATCATGGAAGATCGGCTCCGTGTGATCACCCAAGAGCATGTCGGCTGCAGCTTTGGCTCTTGGTGAGATGGAGCCTTCAGGGATCGAGACTCTGCACATAGAAGCTTTTGTTTACAGCTTGTACATTGTTTAGGGTTCTCAGTTTAGGTTGTAAGCCTGCTCCATGAAGAATTTTACATGGTGCATGATTGCTTGCTTTGACAGAGTTTGGGAATCATCATACGTTGCCTAAACTATGTGTAGGTGCAATTAAAAATGAGAAATTGGTTCTCTAAATTCTGTGTTTGATTACACTGTTGCTCCCTTCTATCTTTCTTCTACTAGAATTTAACTAAGCTCCTCAGTCTCACCGGACATATATTACTTGGACCAAGTGTTCGGTCCTGCATTTGTCATGTCAAACTTGGGCTATTTTAAAGAAACTTCAGGATTTTAGTATTATATGACGGGTTCAGTTGTTTTATCCTTGTTTCAGTATGAGTATTCAACATGGGTATATGTTTTGGATATAATGATTAAGAGTATGAATAACATAGTTCCATGACATTGAATGAGAAACATCAACCCTCTTCAGAATTGAAAACACATTAGATCAAAAGAAAGTCAGCAGAAATATTTTACGTAGACCAAAAATATAGTAATATTTATTGCTCAAAAATTAAAGCCAACATCTCAGACAGACCTGTATCAACAACTCATTTCTTCTGGGATGCACCCACAATCCATAATCAAGGTGACATGAGAAACAAGTAGCTTTCATACATATTATAACCTTCCCAAAACCCAACTCAGACCTCTTAACTTAATAAAGCAAATAGAACAAAAGAACTGACCAATCTGATAATAATGCAAACCTAAGGCATTCCAAGACTCTTGATGATTTTCATTGCTCTTTCTTCTGATCAATTTTTTACTCCTCAGCCTTCTCAACTGCGACCTCAGAGCTAGCTTCCTCAGCTGCTGGTTCTTCGGTTGGTGGCTCTGCGTCGACCTCAGCCTCTTGTGCTGGGGCTTCTTCAGCAGCCTCGGTGGCAAGCTCCTCAACCTCGGCCTTTTCCTCAGCAGGTGGGACCGCCTCCTCTTCCTTCGTTTCTTCTTCTGCTGGCTCCTCAGCCTCAGGCTTGGCTTCCTCCACTGGCTCGGACTCAGCTGCTGGAGCCTCTGTTTCTGCTGGTGCCTCAGCTTCAACAGCTTCCTCTTCGGAGGCAGTTGGAGTTGCTTCTTCTGCTGCTGGTGCTTCCTCGGCTGCTGGAGCCTCAACTTCCTCCACTGCCGTTACCTCCGCTGGGATCTCAGTCTCTTGCAGGGTGGTGGTGGTGGGTGCAACCTGCAGGGAAAATGAAAATTTTATACTCAAAAAAAGGGAAAAAGAATTTAAACTAAAGATATCTGATCAAATCATAGTATATTCGTGTTTTACATTTGATTCAGATAATCTAGCCCTATACATATCATGAAGAGATCAGTATCAGTTTATAGGTTAAATTGGGGGGGTTGGAAATTTTCGTAGTTATTTACTGTTTTGCCACCCATTATGGAGAGAGCTCATCATCAATGATCCTTTAAAAAAGAAAAAAAAAAAAACAAAACAAGGCAGATCATCAACTTTATGTATTCTAGCATCTGTCGGATCTGCGAATCATTATCAACACAAAGTTTTGGTGCTGATCTATAGCACTTAATAATATAAGAAACAAAGGAACTTTATACAATTATAAGAGGTGAAGCTACACAAACTTGATTTATTGGATCCCGTTAAAAAGCACAAAATCACATCGAATCACTAGGTTGATGGTATGTTATTGAAATCTAAGAATCGTTTCATATGATCAAGCAATGAAACTCATCACTTATGGATGGATATATACATGGTTATTATTAAGTTATAACCAGAGATCGAAACACATGAAATCGATCAATGTTTTCGGTGGGGGAGGGGTTTGCTTGCACATACTGAAACTCTAGCACAACTTAAGTACCTCAGCAGTGGCCATGGGGAACAGAAGACAAAGAAGAGAAATTTGGAAATGAAGTTGAAGGCAAGACAGCAAATGAAGAGGAGTGAATGAGAGAAGAGGTCTTGAGTTGATGAGATGATCAAGATCAGGAGGACTATATATAGAAGAGTAGAGAGCCTTGTAATTGAATTGATTAATGCAGAGAGGCAAAGGAGAGGTGAGGTGTAGTGGGGTCACCAGAATTTGGAAGAGAATCTCAGCAAATTGAAGCCTCAAATCACTGACAAATCCATCAAATGGGGGCATTTAGCTAATTGTCTAGTTGTAAATGTAGTGTTTGGTTTTCCCTTTCCTTTTGCAAAGATATGGGGTTTTTATTTATTTTTTTCTGAAATTTTTTGGGATATTTTCTTTTAAATTTTGCTCTATTATTATGGCAATTATAATTTCTTTTTGACATGGCATTGGGGTTGCCTCCCAAAATGGTGGTGGAGATCCTTTCTCATAAGGTGTAGTCAATAATCTCTCCTCTTTAATTTTATGAGTGGGGATGTCTTTGTTGTGAGCAGTTTGGGCATAATTACTCTCTATGATCATGCTTTCATGTTTAATGTTTCCTCTCTCTTTTCCCCCTTTTTTTTTGTTGCTTTTGTTGTTTATATGCATAAGATGAACATACAATTCAAGATTTCAATACAATATTTAAAGTGATAACTGTTTAGGTTTAACTATGGTTTAATCATGGTGCAAAGATTTGCCCCTAATTTTGAAAATCCTATGAGCATACAGTTTTAGTAGAACATGACAAATAATGACACACAAAATTCAAATTAAGCTGCGATTTTTGTAATTTTTAATAAAGTGAACGGTGATATTTCATACTGAAAGAAAAGTGTAAATATGTGTGCTGTTTATCTAAACTAATAATTTTTAATATTATTTTTAGAAATATAGATTTAAAAAATCATCTATAATGCACCAAGAAAAAGGAAATTAAACTCAATATTAATAACCATATTTTCGGTAATATTTTTAAGCTTTATTGTCATCTTTTTACATCATTATACTACAACGGCAATAAAAGTACATAATATGCAGAAAATTGTATAAGAAAGTCTCACAAACTTTTCAATGGTGTTGTCTATATATATGAGTTACTACACATAAAATGCAATTCTTTGTCTATATGTCTCACTATAGCACTTTATGTAAACCGTCTCATTCAAAGTCTCCATATAATATCAGTCTCAAACCGAATCAAATCTAAAAATATCAAATTTTAATTAATCTTCTTCGTTTCTCCCTTTTTTTTTTTTTTTTAGCAAACAAAATTGTATTCGCACATGTACGAAATCACAATTTCCCACCCTTGTTATTTAAATAATTCGTGATTATTCCCTTCAAAATTAAAAATAAAATAATAAAGAGGAAATCAACCCTATCACCAAATCATTGATCACATCACGATATATATATCATCCTACCCTTTGCTTTGATTATTGATAGCCTAATCACATGAGCACCATGAAATATGTTGACAAATAAATATGATCAACGGATCATTTAGGTTGAGTAATTAACAAGTTAGGTATAAATAAACTGATGGAACATTTCTTTTGAATTGAGTGTGCATCAAGCTATTGAAAATTTGGTTCATACTTATATCTATTCGGTTAATTTTACAAAGAAAATGCCACCAATTATTGTTACAAAACTTCATGTTGGTTCATGAAGTTTGTCTCAAATTAAACTCCCTCGGGTTTTGGTTCGGATGATTTTAAAATATTCGATCATATTTTATCAAGTTTATCGGATCTAAAAATACTGTCTTTCTCTAATTGGCTACTATTATTACGTCAATATATATTATTTTTGGCACATAGAAAGTGAAACACAGAGATCAATTGAGATAGAATTTAAATCCGGGTATACTAAAATATTTAATAATTATAAAGAAAAAGAAAGAGGGACATGATCATCCACCCTGACATAGCTTTTAGTCTGCAAAGAACCGCCTTTCCAAAAAACATACATCTGAGAGAGAAAGGGTTGGGGGTCCAAGTGAGTGACCCATTTGCTTTCCAGATCATCTGCTCCTCCTACTCACATTTCTGGAATTTTGCTCATCATTTTCATCCTTGAATTTATTTTATCTCAAATGCCCTCTAAAATTTCATGTCACAGTACTCATTTCTGTACGATTATGGAAACAAAAAAATTCATCTCAGTACTACTTACTTCTCCATTGAAATCGATTAGGTTTGTGGAAAACAAAAATGCATCCTCGTCCCCTTCTTAAAACATGATTAAACATTCATGTAAACATTGTACGTATAGTCTTACGCCTCCTTACGGATAAATGAAACAAGGTTATAAACAGTTTTATCGAGTTGTATGGATCATAAGTTTTGGATAGGAAAAACCCAAAATGATGCAAGGAAGGGAGGGGATACATACATACATACATGTCAGCTGTTGATAAGGAAAGCTGTGACAAAGTTTAGGCTGATGAGGCACAGCTCAAAAGAGACTTGGCAATTTAATTTACTACCCAATTTTCTGATTTGCCACCCACAAGTGATGTGTACTCTTACAAGATTTCTATCAAAAAAGTTTTGGGCGGTGAGGATTGGCCCCCACAAATCCTAGCCTCCTACATTGAAAGCGACTAGTGGCTTAATTAATTACAGTACTTCATTAGATAAACAAGGGGCTTAATCATCTTAATTTAATGCATATGACCTAATCATAGAATTCCTTGTAACTAGTCCTCCACTTTAAATACCTCATAATTAATTATTCACCTTATTTTTATAATCCACTTAGAATATACTCAGTGCAAGTTTAATTAATTATAGACGGAACTCAATTAGGTAGAAGAATCTCTTTGATTTGCCAATTAATTTCTCGTACCAGCCTTTTCAAGTTAAAAAGTTATCAATATAGGAGCCATTGAAATTTGACATGAGAACTCTCATTCAAAAAGACTCGAAATCATACACGGAACAAATAATTTGATGACACTCGAGAGGTTGGAACATCATTCATAATCTTAGAGGGTAAAAGTTGTAGATCGTATTATGATAATTAATACAGAAGCTAAGCCTCCTCTCAAACACTAACCACAGAGAAAACTGAATATGAGAGGGAGGGCCTTCGTTGCCATGTGTGATGTTTAGTCAAAGAGAGCATATACAAAGCATACTCGCATGGACTCTTGATTAAGTTTGACCAATCCATGACCATGAGTGGGGAATGTATTATCTTCTTCTTCTTCTTCAATGTTTTGATATATCCAGAAGAACCCTTTACTTGGAGGACCCACCCAATTCAATCGTTTAAGGCTGTTATAGTTGATCTGAATTTGTTTTGAATTATTTTATTTTTTATAATTAAATTAATCATAATCGACATAAATACATTTGCAATACATCAGCAAACCAAGTAATTAATCCGAATTTAAGATTTAATATACCTAATTAGGGCCTTAGTTTTAACTACTCTTAGATATTAAGTGGATATACTTCATTGACTAGCTCTAGCCTAAAGTCAAATTATGGATTACCTTCTTTTTGAATATTCTCATGATTGGCCTCGTTCCGAGGAATATATGCTCATTTCAAGATTGTTAGCTAGTTTAGAATCAATTTTAAATTCTAAAAATGCACACAAAAGCTAGTTTGATTCTCGAGGCAATTGTTCATGGTGTTAAAAATAAAAAATAAAAAAACTGAGGGTAAGTTCTTTTGAATGGCAAAATGGCGTGATTTGTGGTTGAGTGTAGTTAAGTATTGATTTTTTAAAAAATACCGTTGAAAGTTTTTTTTTTTTTTGTATAATTCAAAGAATGGGTCAACGTGGTTGATTGTGGTTGAAAGTTAGGTTAAGATGTTTTCATTCTTTGTCAGTGTAGTTAGGTTCAGATTTTTTCTGATTTAAGAAACAAATTTGAATTAGAAGTAATAAGTATTTATTGCACTTTAATCAGCAATTATACTGTCAAATCTTTCCCTCCCAATATTAACCGGCTGGTCCAGCAGAAAAGCAATATTGTCCATAAAAAGGAGGAGCTTGAATTTGATGGGTCCATAGAAAGAACACCTACCATTCTGAATTTCTCCGAAACCATGCCAACTAATTATCAAACATCCTCTCCCTTTTCTCAAAAGCCAATGCCCTTCTATTGGGATGCCAACAGTTTGTGCTTTAGCTCCAGTGATCATACTTTGAAATCACTATGTAGCATGCCATATATGGTCACAATAAGATTGACAAAAATAGGCTATACTTGGAATTTAGTAAAAAAAAAAATATTTATAACTTATGACTATGATAAAATCTAATTATTCGACAAAATTTATAATTGCACCCGCTTTCTCGAAGTAAACATACCTTTGTTATTGATAGTGACATAGATTTGCCGACGGTGGCGATGGAGAGGAATAGAAGGAGAATGTCGTTTAGATTCTTGTACAATCTTGAGTTGAGAATTTTTAACCCCAAACACAGAATTCTTTTGGGCTAAGCAAAATCCCAAGTCTGTGTCATGGCAATAAATTGAAGCACTGTTGTCCCTCCTATTGACTGAACAAATGACAGGATAACAGAAATCCTATTCCGTGTCAAATTGATCCTTCCTTAATGTGTCATTATTGCTTGCTGGGTTGTTTAACTCAGCGTAGACCCATCAAGAGAGTGAAGTTTGCTAAGTAGGGTGTCCCTCTTTTGGACAAAAATGTGTACATTACAATCGACATCCCGTACTGAATTATTGAGTCAGTAAACCCCACCCACCTGGACATTCTTTTGCTACTTGTTCATTCTCTCCCCTCCTAATTAACTATACTGAGAAGGAAATCATAACTAATTGAAAATGTTGATTGTTTCAAATTCTTAATCCCGTTCTGGTTCTGATCCATTATGTGACCCACAACAGTTGCAATTTTGGACCTTGATTCGGATGGTCTTTCGGTATTGCAGTTATAGATCTAGCAAAAATAATCCATTCTCGATCACTGCTTCTCGATTACTTGATCTCAATGACTTGCAATTGTGCGTTAGTAGCACGACAAGCTGATTTTGATATAAACCATTTTGGATGTGATTGAAGTGGCCAACACTACAGGCAGGCATTTTCAAGACAAGCTTTTGTACAGATTGGCACACCTAAATATGGTCTAAAACTTTGATAGTGGTACCTTAACCTTAGTCAAAATAAGCTGAACTCAAATTCAACTGATTAAGAGTCATGGCACTTTCCAGAATGAACTTGATCGAAAATTCACTTTTAATATGCAATGCACTTAATCCCAAGTTGGTGCGATATTGTCTGAAAAACATATCATTTCTAATATCAGTTTCCTGCAGTTAGAATTGGAAACTTTTTGTCACTTTTTCGCAGTTCCAAACTTAAGAATCTTTATTACAGAAATATCGACACGAAGTAGAAGGTTTCAGATATAGGATACCTAAATGCCATAACCTTAAATTAGAGTATACGTTGTGCGGTGAGGGTAAGCATTTGCTCAAAGGTTCAAGTGATTACAGGGTCATCCAAGCAAAAGTTGCTTCATGGGCGTCCTTACTGACTCCATGGGTATGGATTCAAAAAGGGGATCATCATGGTCAAATCGAGATTGCTAGCAGCTCCAAGAGCTCCCAAGCCTCTGACATAGATCAGGATATCTGAATCCTCTGAGCTCAAGTATCCTAACTGTTGATGATAGGGGAGCAAAGAAGTCGTCCAAGTGTTATGCCTAGACCTGATAAATGGGCAAGCAATCTGACCAGCCTAACGTGACCGGACCTAGAATGGCTGCGCCTTTGGGCATCCCTGGCCCCGTGGTCTCTCCCTGTTTGTTTCAGTTGATTTTACGAATAATTACAGGAACGCAATTTAGCCTTAGGTTTGAGAGTGTTGGGGGACTGCGTGAGATCCCACGACTAGTTATCAACAAAAAGGGCTGTTGCCATGTATCATCTATGAATACAATAGTTGGTTAGTTGCCAGTTGCCAATTGCCATCAATGCATGATGGACATGAACCATCCTTCAACTTTTGCTTTCTTTTTTTTTTTTTTTATAGTAAACTTTCTCTTCATCCTCCCACTTCCTGAGAAGGAAAATTATCACTGCATTGTACTTCCTCGCACGCATCCTACGGTCCTACCCCATAAGCTATTCCTATCAGTAATATTGAAAACAAGGAGAAATTGCATTTGAGAATCTTGGAATTCTTTTCACCTTCAAGAAATGGGATCAACTTACCCTGTTTGTAAAACTATCTCCTATAAGATCATTACGAAATTAGCTCCATCCATCCTAGATTGCGAAGGCAAAATAGTAGTGTTTCGTCAATTCATCTACAGAAGCTCAGTTCACAAAAATGGTGTTGTACTGTCTAGCTCTTCCTTGCTACCATTCCGTCAGAGGGAAACAGAGATCAAAGATATCGATGTATTCCTTGGGAAAAATTTGAAGGCAAAGATTTGGAAAAAGGAGGATCATAGAGCTCTTGAAGCAGTTTTAGGGCTTTATTCAGCATTACAGAGATATTCATTTTCCCTCCAACCAAACACAGCCATAGTCCTAAACATTTTCTCCTTGTCATTTTCCAAAGGGGATTTGAATTACGAGTGATTTAGCAAAATACTGACATTTTCAAGTTTTGTGAATAATGCAGCTAGTGATAGGATTCTTTTATGCTCTAATGGAAGTCCTCAGAGAGCTTGTTCCAATTATAGTGAAGCCAACCATACACAATGGCTCAGGTATAAGAGTTGCTTGGAAATTAGGTACTGTGCCCTCTCTTTACTTTCCACTCAGACGACTTCCTCTTTGAAGTTTTAGCACTTAACACTTACATAACTTTGCCACCAAATCTAAAGACTCAAGTCTATGATATAAGTGCTGGTCCTCATTCTCTCTCTGCATCTACAAATATTGGCTTAAGTTACACTCACATATTGTTGGGTGATGGAGCCTAATGAAGACTTGGGCTCGGGTTTTGCAAGCAAAGGAGTTGGCATAGTCACGGGAAAGGATGGCACGGTCATAACGATGATGGCACGACCAAGCTGGAGCACAAAGAAGCAGCAGGAAAAAAGGGGCCGAAAGGTGGCACCGTCGAAATCGTGCCATGTGGGTTTTGCCTCCGTTGCTTGTTTTTCTTGCCTTTTTCGTCAGTTATTAGTGTTTAATGCCGGTGTAACTGCTTGTAACTGTTATGTGACTGATTATGGCTATTTAAGCAGTGTCATATCTCCATTGTTGTATATACATGTGAGTAGTGTATTACAAAGTGAAGCAAATGAGTGCTTGAAGGAAATTCTTTGTAAATTACTCAAAATCTAGTGCATTGGTTTCGTGGTTTTTCCCGAGTTTGGGTTTTTCCAAGTTAAATCTTGTGTCCCATATTCTTTGTTTATGTTCTCTTTTGTCCAAAATCTCATTATTGTGAATCCCGATCCCAACACATATAACGAATCTAACTAGTGCAAAATTTGCATTGGATTATATTGATTTTGAACGTGGACATGATGACAGGTGGTTCATTTTAAAATTGGTGAAATTATGTTTGAATTGAGTCATATTTCGAATCAACGATATTTTAAATCAAATAAGGGTCAAGCCACTTTAAGTTTCCCTAAAAGTAGCAATTTTGAATCCACTTCAAGTGAAGATGTTTCGGGTATCAGATTAGATATAGGAACGGGTCATTCAATTCCAATTTTGAGTTTTGGGTCAGGTTTTCCATGTTAATTTAAGTGGACTTAGAAGGATAAAGGAAATTAAACAAAGAACTAAAAATGGCAATTACACTTGGCATCCTACTTTTGAATACTTACAAATAGCGCTGGAAAAATTTCATCCGACCCGATTATCCGAATTTATCCGACCCGAAAAACTGGATCCGAGTACGACTTTTTGTCCAAATTTTAAATTCGAACATAAAATTTTCATATTTCTATTGTCATAACCCAATTTTAACCCGAATTTACATTTGTTCAAATTATCTGACCCGAAAAAAGGGTATTAGACAAAAAACTTCGTCCGATGACCGACCCGATTTCGACCCGCACCCAAATTTTTGTCTAACGCTAGTTACAAACATAAATCAAAGTCTAAGAAAGATAAAAATAAATAAATAAAACAAAAGGTAGATAGATATCCCCGTTTCCCAAGGAATACCAATACGAAAAATGAAAATAATTTGCTCTCTTAAATGAACATGCATATATACAAGAATATGTGAAAAATCTGTCTATGTGAATGCATGTAAGAACGTGGAAATGTTCATGGAGCCACTCTTCAAACTCTAAGTCAACTAACCTGAATCGAGCTTATTTTTATTGGACTGAACTAAACTTATTTTTAATAAAAATAAATTGAAGAGAACAAAGCCGAATCCACAGAGATGTTTCATTCCACAGAAATTCATTCCAGTGTTCACAGCAGCAAGTTATGAGTATGACCATTCTGGGGTGCACCAACTGGAGGACTTTACAAGGTGAACAAGGGCGTCTATGTGCTCCAAAGTCTACTCTGTTAATGGCCATGTCCCTTTTCTTTCTCAAACTCTCCCTTTCCTAAAACACACGCATTTTTTCCATAAAGTGCTCTGCACTCATACATAGGTGAAGTCAGAGCAGAAATTCGAATTGATTTGACAGGTGTAGAAAGGAAAACAGGAGTTGTGCAAACAAATTTGGCGAAGAGGCAATTCAGGTTAGTGAAATTGGTAGTACATATGGATCAAAGGCCATCTCGGATTCCAGCTGTATTTTGTTACGGATTTGTCTAGTAAATTTAGCGAGGCAAATAATATTGGTCAGAGAATTTGTGGTCAGGATAAGTCAGATTCGGGTCAAGATCAAGACCTCTCAATTCTCAGGTTGGAGTTGGGTGTTGTTACAAGTCATTTGGATCAAATAATTGTATATGTATATGGTTCAATTTCATCAGACCTAGGAAATGTACACAAATGTTTGCAGGGAACTACATAATTCGTGTCTATCACTATCATCATCTATCAGATTCAGAGGAGGATTAAGCATTCATAGACGGGTATCCATCTAACCTGAGGCAGAGATTGGAAATTTATGAATGAGGGTTCTATTTGCTTACAAGTAAGATCCTACATCAGGAACTCTGGAATAAATGATGGCGAGCTAGCAAGTCCTTTATCCTGAGGACAGGAACAGTATCACAGCCAAAAAGCTCTCTCAGCTTGGCATCACAGACAACCACCATAGAACTTGGATCCTGAAAAGCACAAACAATGAACCTTTGACTGACGAAAGCTATTATCTGATAAATGATGTAACCTATTACCAAAAACACGGGAAGGCAAAAAAACATTTCAGGACACAAGTGCAAAAGAATGAAAACTTGTACACTAAGAAGTCATTCATCTAGCCTAACCTGAACTATTGTAAGATACAAGAGGTTGCTTTTGCTACCTACCTCCAAAATTTTGACCTTCACATACTCCAACACACGTTGACTGGCCTCGGATGGCAGCATCTCCCTTCTTGTGGTACCCAAGAAAAGAGCAAGTGCATTGGAAATTGTGACAGCAGATGCTTCTTCAGGGGTTCAGCAGCATCTTCAATATCCATCTTCTGTCTTTTACTAGAAACAGAATCCTCTACAAAGCGAGTGCAAGAGATGGAGTTTAGCTATTTCACAATGATGATACCTTAGAAAGGAAAACTCAAGTAAGTTGAAACTAGAAACCAAGATTCACTGCAAAATGAACTCGATCACATACTAGGGGGATTCAATGGCAGGACATGTCTTGCCAGGTTTTCATTATCTGGGATCATATTTGTGTCGATGCAGTCAGTCCCAAAGATAGCACGAAGAGCTTCATCACAAACAATCATCTGCTTGTCACTTGGATCATAAATATTGTTTTCACTTGCGTAATCCAACACCCGCTTTACAATCTGAATCAATCATAGCAGAACTTCAGTCAATTGTCAAAATCAAACATGCCCAAAAAAATTCAGGATCAAATGGAAAGCAAAACAGACAAAAAGATTTATCTTTCAAAAGCAATGATGCATATTCTAACACCTCTATCCTTGTCATGGCTGCCTTACCAACAATGGCCTGTAGTTCGGGTGAAACAAGATAAAGCTTTTTAACAGTTCCATCACCTTTTTCCCTTTCTGCTCCAGATTGAGAACTGCAACATGGTGACATGGAAGAATGTGAGAGCCATAATCTCAATATACAAGAAACTTGCATTTCAACTTTGATTAAACCATAATGTCCAAGAAATCAAAATTAAAGATTCAGCAGATGACATATCAGCTAGATGTCCAACTGGAGCCACACTGCCACTTGATTTCGATCTTCCCAAATGCAATCGATTTCAAGTTCTGACTCCCAACACTTGAACGTGTGGCTTTGGGCATGGCCTTCACAAATATTTTGTTCCATTGCATCACTTAATAAGTCATTTAGAGCACAGAATAAACTTTTCTAATTCTTCAGTTTCCACAATAACCTATCTCACATGATCTATTTCCACAGAGTTCACACTTCAAACTCTTCAAAAGACACTTGCTATAATGCAAAGGAAAAACCTTTTGTATCAGATATTCAGATCTTAAGGGCTACTATAATGCATCCAAAGCAGAGATATCACTTGGGACCAAAGAAGCATTTTTTCCCCCAAATTCTTCTCTCATATTTCTCTCACTACATCCACTAGTATAAGGGTACTAAATTATATACATATGTAAGAGAACTAACATCAAAAACCTCAAAACAAACCTCTCTTTTTGCCCCTTGTTCGAAGCAGATTCCTTCTTCACAGGCGGACGAGGCTGCTGCGGCGGAGGCGCCTGGATGTGGTACGGAGGCGCGTAGCCGGGGTAAACATAAGCCGGGGGTGCGAATTGGGAAGGATACTGAGACTGCAACTGCTGCATCCAGTGAGTGTGAGCGGACATGAATTGATGGAAGTTCTGGTGAAATCGTGGAACCTCAGCAGGATGGCCAGAACCAAAATAAGGCGGCGGCGGCGGAGGTGGAGAGTGGCGGAGGAAGTTGATATGATCGCGGATGAAGGCGGCTTTGAGAGATAGGTCGACTCCGAAATCAGCGCCCAACTGATGGATGACGCCATGGACGGAGGAGGCGGCGGCGGCTTTCTGAGGATCCCACCAAGATTGGCGGAGTAGGTTCTCCACAGCTATGGCTATTTCCTGGTCCGATGGCGTTGTCTTCTCTTTCCTTCCGTCGCTATTTTTGGCCATGGTGGTCCACCAGCTTTTCTCCTCTATTTTCACCAAATTAAAATAATGAGGCCGTCTCATCAAAGAATGTTTTTGAGATTTTTATTACTAAATCATTAAATTTAAAATATTTTATAAAATATATTTAATAATAAATTTATTTTACAAATCAATAACACATAAATTAAATATTACGGTTAAAAAAGTTTTAAAACTTTAAAAGTCTGAAGTAAACAAAATTTTTTTTATTGCAATGATGATATATTTGTATTTCGTATTCTTTTTATGCGAATCAAATTTAAGTAATTACATCTAAAACTTTATTAATTGAATTACGAGAAAATGAAATCTATTTAATTTTTTAAAAAGAAATTATGATGAGGATCTTGACTTCCAAGCATGTTATAGTAAATTTGTAACTCAACTTATAAAAAGTTTAAACAAATTGGAAAGATTGAGAAAGAGAAACATATGATAATCTTAAGGTGATCCTTTTACCGACAGATGCTCCTATTATACTCGTAGCCTCTATTTCTCTTGCTAAAGGTTAATGCAATTATGAAGTCCTTGTTTTTAATTTATTTTCATTAGCAGCAAATAATAAGTTGATGATTAGGACATAAGCTGGAAAATTAATCTAATTAGTCAACGGTACTAGTCAATTATATTTGGAATCCAATAAAAATAAACTAAAATAGTTGGAAATTATAAACAACATCATCTCAATCGACACTTGTTGGTAAAGGCAAGACCAAAATTATTAGTATTCCATTTTTTAATATTGAATTGACATATTTGAGAGTATTTTATTAGAGTCGAATTATTATTGATTTATGAAAAAATAGAACTTTTTCATCACAAATATTTTCTATTTGTAAGATTCAAATTCGAGAGCTTAAGAGAAATAAGAGTTAGGTTTTTAGCTCATAATGTATATAACTCTCTTTATCACTTATTTACTTCATTCATAAAACTCGAACATTAAATCTTATCCAAGAAAAACAGATATAGATCCTCTCGAATTAAGCTATATTGTTACTTTCAAAAGATTAACATTTTATGATGATATTTTTATAACTACTCGATGTAAAATTATTGAAGGTTTGAAATAGTTTAGATATGTCAACGAGAATGATGCTTTACAAAAAATGTACATATCAATGATTGCAATTTTCCCTGCAAAACCAAACCTGAGTACCTAACACAAATGATAAAGAAGTAACAGGCAGAAGAAGTTGCCAGCAAAAACTAAAAAATTGAAGGGAGCAATCAAATCATCAAATTCAAAAGGGTGGAGGAAGAGAAGGGAAGGGAGCATCTCAGCTCATCTGGTCCCAAAATCCAAACTAACCCAAGCCTGGTTGTCTTGTCTTTATGCGTGTGGAACTGCCCCTCTCTTTGAAGGTGTCTGTCACAGAATTCGTGGGAGCAAGTGCCTCATTAGTGCTCTGCACGATCTCTATTCTCTATTCTCTATTACCCACCCTCCCTTATCCGCCTCTCTCACTCCCTCTCTGTCTCTCTCTCTCTCTCTCTCTCTCACGCACACACATTTATTCATGAATCCTGAATGCTGGCTGGATCACACCACTTGACCCGTTCCAATCTCCAGTTGTGACAAACAAGATTTGAAGTTTCTTTCTCTCTCTTCTCTTCTCTTGTTTGAAGTTTCTCTCTCTTCTCCCTCTCTCTCTGGGACTCTTTTCTCTTTCTTTTCTTGCTGCCTTTTTCCTTCCAAGGGTTATCCTTTCTGGGTTTTTCTCCATTTTTGTACTTTCCTTCTGTATCCCCCAATCCAGGATTCTTTGACCCAATTCACCCCTACACTCTTCTTACCTTCATTTTTTCTCTAATTTTTAAAATTTTATTTGAATTGGTGTTTTCTTATTTGTCCTTTATTGTCTTCTTTATAGGAGAGAGAGACCCATACTATCCAATTTGTGGGTTTCTGTTGGGGGGTGTGGGGAACCTTCAAATTGGGATTTTTTGGGTTTCCATTTCTTTTGCTTGCCTCTGGGTTTTATCAGTTTCTCCTTCTCTCTCCTCCAGTTGATGGGATTTTGATGTCTTTTGCAATTGGTGTGAACTCAAGCTCAAAAAACATGGGTTTTGATGAGAACAAGCAGGAAACTTCTGGTAATTCCTCTGAGGGTTTAAATGTTGCTGCTTCAAAGGACAAAGAAGAGGCTGTTAATGAACCCTCCAGGGAGAAATTTGTTAGGCAAATGAGTGAGGATTCAATTCTTACCACAGAGGATGATGAAGAAGAAGATACTACGGGCAAGATTGATTTGGGTCCCCAATGCTCATTGAAGGAGCAATTAGAGAAAGACAAGGTCTTTTATTCTTAATTACCCTTTTGATGGCTACATTTCATGAATTTTATTCTGCAATTATATATCTTTCTTAATTTCGTTGTTATGGCATATATGTTTTTTAACTCTTTTTGGGGTATTTACAATTGGCATTAGGATGATGAGAGCTTGAGGAAATGGAAGGAACAGCTTCTTGGCAGTGTGGACCTTAATGCAATTGGAGGTAATTTCATGAATTTCTCCCCAAATTATCTTCAAATTTGATGCTTGAGTATCTAATTCCTATTGTTTGGAATGCCTAATTTTTGAGGATGATTTCTAAAGATTGAAACTTTCTTCGTTCAGTTACTGTTATTGATTTTGGAAAATAAAAATTTTGAATTGTCCCATGGAGCATCTTGTTTTTATAATTTGAATTAACGTCCAACCTATTTAAATGCGCCTGCAGATAATAAGTATTGTTGAACATGAATATGACATTTGGGCCTCCAAAGCACAGGGGAAATGAATATTATTGTTATTATTATTATTATTGTTATTATTATTATTATTATTATTATTATTATTATTATTATTATTGTTATTTTTCAAAATTGGCTTGAGTCCCACCATGGCTTTCAAGGAACATATCTCAGACCAGCATAGCCAAATATCATGTAATTTAGCCTAATATAGGATCTGGATTGATGACCCTTGAACTTAAGAGTGTAAGATCATGAGGGCAATGATGTGCCTAGTGGCTAATTGTAACCTCTAGCCAAATATTGGTATAATAATATTGTTGTTTTGATGTCTTCACTGTATGAATCTAATTCATTGCCTTCTTAGCAGCTAATGCCTCACCGAAAATTTGAATGTTTTGATGTACAGAAACTCTTGATCCAGAGGTGAAAATTTTGAGCCTTGCGATAAAATCCCCTGGTAGAGATGATATATTGCTTCAGATTCCAGAGAATGGGAAGGTGAAGGGAAATTGGTTTACATTGAAAGAAGGCAGCCGTTACAGGCTTAAGTTCACTTTTCAGGTCAACAACAACATAGTTTCAGGGCTCAAATACACAAACACAGTTTGGAAAACAGGAGTTAAAGGTATGTACTAATTCTATGTTAATTAAAGATGACGAAATAATATACTCAAATCTGAGTTGTCGACTTCTGTTTTCCTAATATGGGTTCTTTTTGCAGTTGATAGTGCAAAAGAAATGCTTGGAACCTTTAGTCCTCAAGCAGAGCCGTACACACATGAAATGCCTGAAGATACCACTCCATCAGGCATCTTTGCTAGAGGTTCTTACTCAGCTAGGACAAAGGTGAAGCTTTTTCCTCGCACTTACTGCTACCCCCTTTTTTCTTTACCTTATGATTTGCAGAATGATGACTCCTAGGCTGTGCTCGAACTACTTTCTACTGATGCTATTAGAAGTGAATTTTCGCCACTTGGGTGGATGAAATGATTCACATTTCACAAGACTTTGCTAATCTCCCTTGATCAATTAGCCAAAAAAATAAAAAATAAAAATAAAGACCCTGCATAGTGGACTTTGAGTGGAGCTCTATTCTGGGATTCAACTGATATAAGGTTAGGTGGGCATCTTCTGCCTCCACACCCTTCCCTTTCAAATATGGGTGACAGGTGACCTAATTGTTTTTGAATTCTTAGAGAATCATTTTCACAACCCATGTTAGTATTAAGCTGTTGAAGTTGCATAAATATTTCCCTTCCCACTTAGCCTACATCGGGATGCATACTAGGTGTTGATTGCTTACCTCACTAAGTCATGCTTAGTTGCTTGGCTGTCAGTACTTTGTCCATTCAAATGATTATTCCTTTGCAATAGCCCTTGATATGTGGCGGTACCAATGATCTCACATGGATTTTTTTTTTTTTAATTTTCCTTCTAAAACTTATGTGGGTGGGGATCAAAATGGGGGTGGGTTGGTGACGATGCGTCGTCATTTTCATGTCAATAACAATCTTTAGATCCACAGGAGTTCATTTTAGAAATCACATTAGCTTTGTGTAATTACTTGTCTCTTCCATGGACCACTGTAATTCAAACCCATTCATGGACCACAACATTTCGTTTTGCTGTCATATTTGCTTCACTTGAATGCAAAAGTACAATAATTCTCAGTTGTCGCTGTTCGTTACCTCTATGCCTTTTTTTCAAATTTAGTAATTTCTCTAAATGTCCCAAATCTCCCAAACTTGGTGCTATCAGGTTAAGACTTAGTATATAGTTTAGTGATTACTAGTGAAATTGCTAAAGTCCCTACGGAGCCAGAAATGTAGGTTTTTATGTTTTTTTGTGGTTGGGGGGGTGTGGGGGATGGGGACTGGATGATTTGAGGACCTAGGGCTAAAACTGAATGAAATGGAATTTCACTGTAAGACTAGCAAAAAATTGATCCTGGATTTGAATTGTTGCTGGGTGTCATGTCCAATAACTTTTCCTGATCTGCCTCTTATTTCACTTTGTTGTTTGCTCTTGTCAATACACCAATATTTTTGTTTTATGGCTAATCACATTAAATCTTGCTCAGACTGTAAAGATATATTGCCCTTTTTTTGGCAGTTCGTGGATGATGACAACAAGTGCTACTTGGAGATCAACTACTCATTTGACATCCGTAAAGATTGGCAGCAGTAGAGCTGCAAATCAACTCGGGTAGCAATTCTACCCTTTCAAGAGGATGTTCTGTTTGTATCTCTGCTCATGTTACCCATCTCCAAGTTCTTTTACTCAGGCAGTTAGAAGAGGGAGGGAACTAGTGAGCTCCTTAGGGTCTATGCTTGCTTCTGTTAGTTATTTTGACTTTATTGAGCTCTGCTCATCTGTCTCATGCTGTTTACCTCGCTTTCATTTCTCTCTCTTCTTCCTGATGTGACTCCATGTGTAGACAGTGAAGTGTGAAGGACTATTGTTGTTGTATTTGTTTTAAATCTTGTCAAATGTCGAAGGACATTTTGTAGTTTTGAGAATGTTAATTGTGTTATACCAAGGGTCTTTTTACCCTTCCTTTTCTTCTATATTACTCAACTCCCTCTTTACCCCACTATATTGGTATCTTTTTCCGGTGGCTTATGATTGCTTCCCCTTTAGCTTTTGGTAGTTACAACTTACAGCAAAAGTTGGAAAGCCTTCTTATTTTGGCAATGCCATGGAATCCAATGCGTCTTGTCTTGCAGTGGCTTCTAATGCTAGTCCTTACTAATGTAGCGGCTAGTGTCTTTATGCCACCGTATTACCGAATAAGTTATCGTTTTGGAGCTTTCAGTTATGTTTCTATTATACATGAAACTTGTCCCTAGTGTGTTTGTTTTCGTTGAACCTAAGATGAGGCCGCTTGCTCTTTAAGCATTCATAATTCAGTTGAATGAAGCACGTAGATGCATAAAGAACAAAGACTACAGTTACAACCCACAGGGACAATCAGCGAACTCTAGAACTTGTGAAGTAGAGCAGAAGTCCTTATTATCACAAAAAACGAAAAATGAATCTAGTAATCTTAGATGCACTGAAGAGATGTTATCAGATCATGACAGATTCGATGTCTCTTTCAAATAGTCCAAAGAGATATTTTCTTAAAATATTTTTACATTGATGAACATTGAGGAGTGAGGACCATGGGTTCCTATCCAAGAAGGCCAACAGAATCCTTAGAGGCGGAAGCAGGGAGAGAGAGGTAGGACAGGCCCTGCCAAGGCCTAGTCTAAAAAGATGGTATGTAACGATAACTCCAGCTATCTATTTTACTTGCATGCCAAAGAAGCTCTGAGAAACCAAAAGATAATCTTTGATGATTCAGCAACAAATAAAACTTCATGAGAAATCGAATTTGCCACCCTCACCACTACTTTTCTAGTTGTTCCTGGATGTTAGCATCGTATCATTATTATATGCATACCTATGGACTCGGTGCCCACCTCCACTGCTTTCAAAATTTTAATGGAGAAACATGACTTCCTATGGCTGATATATCTAATGCTTGAGAGCTCATATTGTTCGATAACAGATGAGCATGAGGTTTTCTCTTTTTGCCACTTTGTAATGGAAGAGGATTTCAAAGCTGCAAAGTAAATTGAGTAGGAGGATTACAGAGTGCTGCAATGTCTTTGCAAAACATGATAATTTGATATGATGTGCTGTTTGTGATGCCCCTTTTATAAAATCCATCGCCAAAGTTCATACATCTGAGCCTCCGCCTACCCCTGCCTAGCTCGATTGGATACCAGGGTATCAGTTTGTTTTGTTTGTGCTATCTATGACACACAATTATCTGACTACGGAAATGTTTCCACTGTCAAGATTTTGTAAGGCCACTGAACACATGTCCTGTGCTTTCTTCTATACCTTGCTGCTGCTGTATCTACCTCTGTTATTGACTACACCGTCATTTTCTGGGAACTTATCGATGACTTCCAACTGTTTTATTTTCTTTCCCTGAATCAGTCCTGCTGATATTCTGTCAGTTGATTTTCGATGAAGAAGGCTCAGCTGAAGAATTATCTACGTGAGCCAACTGAAAGGTCACATACAATGAAGTCGGAAAATAAGTGGTAGTTTCTAATTCTTAATCTGGTGCTCTAAGTTACATGCATGTTAGTTCTGACAACAATTTTTTCAGTTATTTCTGTTCTGCACAACTTGTTCCACAGTTTTCTGTTACATGCCAGCTGATTTTGGGTTGTGCATGTGACCCATGAACACTCCGTATAAGAGGTGTAGGATTTTCATGTTTCGAAAATTCAGGAAACACACATTTGGAGTGTTACTTTTATGTGTCATCAGAGCCATTTGTTAGATGCCCTGGCGATTGGCATGAACATGAAACGCTTTTGTGGTGTTTAACTGTTAGCATAGTGTAACAGACATTTCATTTACCCCAATTATATCACCCTAAGCCTATTTTGAGGCGGGAGATAAACGACTGAACAATGTGCACATCCCTTTCTATGCACGTGTTTTAGTGAAACTGTCTTGTTCAAGCTTCTATGCGCCCCCCAAAAAAAAAAAAAGAAAAGAAAAGAAAAGAAATGAGAAGAGAAGAAAAGAAAAGATGTCTCCTTTGCATTGCTCTATGTTATTTTAAAGTCAGGTCTCAGATTCATGCATTGTGTTGTTGCAAAGCTAGCTAGGACTCCCCATTGTGGTTTGAACTGAAATATTCACACATAAAAACTGCTTAAACAGTGCGAACTATTTGCTGTCTACGTGTTTTGTACCCCTACAGAGAGAGAGAGAGAGACAGAATGGTTGAGCTAGCAGAAGATGAGATGAGGAACTTTTGCAAGGTGTGGGCATTAATTATTGTTTCTCTGGGCTATTGTTTTATAATAGCCAAGATTATCCCAAAGGGATTTATAAGGCTTATAGCTCTACTTCCAATAATTTGTCTCTTCATAATTCTGCCTCTAAACCTCACTTCTGTTCACCTCTGTGGCTTCACATCCTTCTTCATCACTTGGCTTGCAAACTTCAAGCTCTTGCTTTTTGCCTTTGGTCAACCTCCGCTTTGCTCTGATCCTCCCTTCTCCTTCGTCCGTTTCCTCGCAGTTGCTTGCTTACCAATCAAAGTCCAAACCCCCTCAAAATCCAAATATGCCACAAATCGTGATAAAAAAGCCAACAACAAATTCTACGCGCCTCGTAAAAACTCGCAAAAATCCCAAGACAAGGAAAACCCAGATCAGAAAACACTAACTAAATCGTACCCATCTTCTGAGTATCTAACAAATCCACCAAAAAATCACTCTGGAATTACATTGTGAAAGCCATCCTTATAGCACTCTTTTTGCGAATCTATGATCACATCCAACAAATACCCCAAATGATTTTATGGATAATCTATTTTCTCCACATGTTTTTCGTATTAGAGATCGTTTCAGCCTTGCTTGCACAATTAACCAAATTCTTCCTAGGATTACAATTGGAGCCCCAATTCAATGAGCCCTTGTTGTCAACATCTCTTCAAGACTTCTGGAGCAGGAGATGGAACCTTATGGTAACCAGCATCATGAGGCCTACCGTGTTCCATCCCACGCGTGATCTCGCACTCCACCCCCTCGGCCCACTGCTTGCCTCTCACTTGGCAGTGATGGCGGCATTTTTTGTCTCAGCGGTCATGCATGAGCTCATGTTCTTCTACCTTGGGCGTACGAAACCCACGTTCGAGGTGTCATGGTTCTTTCTCCTCCATGGCTTGTGTGTCTGCCTTGAGATTACCGCCAAATTTTACGCCAGAAAGAGGTGGCGGGTTCCCTGGTGGCTCTCGGTCCCAGCTGCCATGGGCCTGGTGGTGGCCACCGCATTCTGGCTGTTCCTGCCGCCATTGGTTAAGACCGGGATCCTTACAAGGGCAATTCAGGAGTATACTGTGTGTGGCGAGTTTGTGAGGCGTGTGGGTTGGGGACTGATTTCTCACTTTATTGGTTGATCGCATTCAAATCTGCAATGGCAGTAGATTGGTTGAAATTAAAAATGCTTTGTAATTGGCGGGGATTTTACAATTCCATTGATCATGATGATGTTTATTTGTAGTTTAAGCAAAAGGGGAGGTGGGGATGATTAGGAAGTTGATTACAAAACCCTTGAAATGAGACAATACTTACATTCAGAGCTTAATACATAAGTTTGTCAGATAGTAGTTGTAACTGTTGTCATGTTTAAAGGATTGTTATCACTAATCAAGTCATCCTCACCCTTGTTGATTAGACTAAAACTTTCTTTGAGGGCATAATTTGGCTTGCGAAGGTCAAGACTGAAACTTTGGGCGAATATTTTGTCCATAGATGTACGAAACTTTCTGATGAATGAGTCCTCTGCCAGTTAGCCTCCCCTCCCAAGAATAAAACCGAAGGGAAGCTTAGTCGTCCTTACAGTGCTTTGAATTTGAATCTCTTGCTTAATCTGTAAAATCTTTTGGAATCGATATCCAAACTCTGAGTTTAAATCTTCCATATGTTTTTGTACTCCCTTCCTTGGGCACCTCCAGAGAATGAAGGAGAAAATTTCTTGATAAATCAAAGCTGACTATGCAGGACATCCTAAGGTATCAAAATTGGTGTTTCTTTAGTTTTCAAAATTGTTGTTGAAGGCCATATATGAAGGCCAAAAGTATTAGTTAGACCATACGATTAACACTCTCGAATTATACACCAAACAAAATGCTTGGGTTAGGAGTCAGACTTTCGTATTAACATTCTGGAATTATACAACCATATATACAACGATATACAGGATAGGGGGCGGGAGCGGGGGTGAGCTCGTTTTCTGGCAGCCGACAACAGTAGCAGGGAAGCATGACTTGGTATTACTCATCCTATTTAAGAGTTATTATAATTGAATACGTTCTTTGGATCACAATTATCTTGTATGAAACAGTCTTATTTGTAATAAATTATAGTTTCTGACAAATTCTTTTAAGAACTACTCCTATAATCTTATCCGGCCTTACACCTAAAATTATTATCATACCTAGATAACAATAGACCCATCAATGCTCTGCCCATCCCCTGTGGCATTAACTATGGCCTGCTGAATGAATATGGCAAGTTAATGTTACTTGGAGACCTTGGAATTCATAACAAATATTTGTGCCATCAATTTGTGAATAGAGAGAGTTATGGACTCTCAACACTAAATTTCAAATAATAAACATGCAAAACAAAAAATAGATGAGTCTAACACCTATATGCAAAACTCTGTCAAATACTTGACAGTTTGTACAAGTGATGCATGCACTTCTAAAGCCTGCTCTGAGAACTGATGAGATGAAATAATATCACACATATCAAGAAGGGAGGTTGAGAGATGAAATTAATTTCAGAAATTAATGAAACCTAACTATATATATTCAATTATTCACAACTTATATATTAGTATATATATATAGATTATGGAGAATTTATGCCATGGACTGGTGTTTGTGGACTCGGAACACGATGACATGGCGAATTTGGAAGAGAGAATCTAATTTTTTTAACATGGTATTATATCTTTTGATCAATCATATAATTTATACCAAAAAAACAGTAACTATATGAGATTTGTTTCTGGTTGTTTTTGTCAACATCAACAACCATAACAAAGAGAGGGAAATCTTGTCCGTCAATCAAGCAGGAATATCATTTGGGATACTTTAGAGTGTGAACTAACTTGATGTATATCTTGAAAAACTCCAAAGTAGGAAATATATTTGATGGTTTTTGAGGGTTAAAATGCTTAAAGAAGTCAATTAGTAGGGTCAATCGAAGAGTACAAGTAATGCAGGCGATGATACGACAAGAAGAAAATTACAAGCATTCCCATTGTGGATCACAATACTTGTGGTTTAAGCTAGATGATATCGACAACGATGTTATCGATTATCATTAATAAACCGAGCAATAGGAGCTATCAAGAATTTACCCCGTGTCATATGTGCTTGTAAGAGCTATGTAAACAAATTTACCCTTAAATAACAGAAAGATTTTGCAATTTCGACGATTTCAATTCTATTGGTTGGTTGAGCTACCTTATTTTATACCTAAAATTTAAAACATGAAAAAAGTTATGAGAAAAATAAATTATTGGGCAGTTGAGTTCACACTTTGCGCTCTATAAATTCTCACTTTAAGGAATCCCTTGAGAAATCCTCCCCACATGTACTTGATAAGCCTGTGAAACCAACAACACACACCAAAAACCTGCAATACAGACAAATACATTCACACTTCTTAGTCTCATCTCTCAGGCACTTCAAAAATGGCGAAAAAACAGCACAAGTTAACTTCATCCTTATTTCTAATTCTTTTGCTGCTAATTTCATGGTCACTGATCGTATCGGCCTGCTCGGATGATGACGCTGACACTGACTGCAAAGGCTGCATTCTGAAGCGGATGAAGTACGATTGCCCGTCGTGTGTTCGCCCCCTCCGGTGCATGGCGAAGTGCCTCTGGGCTGGAACTCCGAGGGTCAAGTGCACCAAGAAGTGTGACTGCAGTAAGGGCTACCCAAGGCTCTCTGACTGCAAGAAGTGCATGTCTAAATGCAAGTGTAGCTGTATCTCTTAATCAGGAGTATAAAGTATTTGACATTTTTCTTTTCGTCTGGAGTTCCGCTGCTTCTCTAATTTAATTTCGAGGTTTGATGTGTATTCTTTAAAGTGTTTGAAATTCATGTTCAACTATTTTGCTGTTCGTGAACATATCATTAACCCCTGAGGCCTGAGCATTAAGAAATTAGATCGATCAATAAACTCTTCACTAAGCTCCCATCTGCTGCTTCATTAAAGTTTCATCTTGTTGTGTGGAGAAATTGGTTCTCTACTTTGCTATATTACAGGCTCCATTCTTTTTCTTTTTCTTTGTTGAGTTTACAATTGCAGGAAGGGGAATCAAACTTGAAGACATCAGATGCACTCCGAGCTTCAGTTTTAATATGATCATAATCAACTTTCAATTTCATAATTTCTTTCTGATGGTTGAAAACTCACCGAATCCGCGCTACAGCTTGTGAGGATAACAATAAGATGTGAAACCCAAGTAAAATAGCAAGAATTGATGCTAAGCAACATCAAGATGTACCCATAATTAAGTTTTATTTATTGACCCAAAATGCAAGACTGGCTGGATGATGATCGACACAACAGATCGATGGTTAACAAGTATATAAGGCGAGACAGTATACAAACACGAAAGCTGAAATTTGACTCAAACAATAACCAAAGAGCAGTCCAACAGTGGTGGAGGACTACCTGACTTTCTTACAGCTAGCTATATCAGCTAGTTTATTCAAACCTTATCGGACACCGTAGCTCATATGTTACCCTGCTCCGGCACAGGTTAGGGTGCTTACAAGTGCTAATCCGGCTTGTTTAACGAGGCAAAATGCTGCGTAAAGAAGGCCAGTTGGGTTGGATATCCTTGACATGGCGGCCAATGATGTAATCCTTGGTTGCACCAGGGGTGAAGTAGATAAGCGCATAGTGTTGGTCTTTGAAAAGGTAGGCTTCATTGTTATGGTGGGAAGCAAAGGCAGCACCAATGCCACTTTCAAATATAGTGTTAATCAAACAAGGGAACCCATTGGTTATAAGACGGGTGGCTATGAGGCGTCCCTCAGCATAATTAATCAGGGAGTAGTATCTGCCTCTGAAAATGTAAGCTTCGTTTTTACTGGTTGATTCGAATGCAGCATCTAATCCCTTGTCAAAGCCCGTATGCTTGAGGGAAGGGAACATTTGAGCAATGGTCATTGGCCCTTGAATTATCCGATCATTCTTGCTGCCGGGTGCATAGTCTATCTTTGCGCACATCTCACCGGAGAAGATGTAAGCATTGTTTGTGCCAGGGCAGCCAAAAGCACAATCTATTCTATCAGCAAAAGCTGTACCGCGGAGGGATGGAAACCCACCGGATATCAAGAGCGGCCCATTCACTATATAGTCATTGCACGAGCCAGGAGCGTAGTTCAGAAGGACATACTCATTTCTCATGAAGACATAAGCTTCGTTTGCCCTTGACGACCGGAATGCCGAGTCTATGTATCCAGCCATGCCAGATGTATAGTAAGTCTGCTACTATCCAAACGATTCTTGCTTGCTCAATTTTAGCTTCCCTGTAACAAATGAAAAATGAATATGTACATTGAGTGAATATTAAGTTGGAAAAAACAAAAATGAATAGTTCATTTGCGATAGTGCAATACAAATACAATAGATGTGCCCGGGGTGGCGGTGCTAGTGTTTTCCTCCTTGCATAAGCGGCTGCCGCCAAGGTCTCCAGGTCAGGACATCGAGCTAGCTAATTAAGCTGCGGGATCTAAATCTGAACTTTTTAAATAAATTAAATAATGTAACATTTGGAATAAATATTATCAATTTGGATGTTGACTTTATTACAGACCACATAAATTTGAATTAAAAAGTTTGGGATATTTTCCGTTCTTGTTGCCTTGATCAAGTTTGTAAAATAGTATTAGGGTTGTTATTAGGGCTTTAAGAAATTAGGAAAAGAACTTCAATAATTGACTTTTATTATTATTGATAGCCAAGTGATTAAAATAATTAATGACAGCCGAAATTATTACTAAAAGAGCAAGGGGACGATCTTGGCGTTGCGGAAATCAAACACGGCCCACGGCCCACGTCACTGACCAGTGAAGTGGGAAAGCATTTTTGTCCTTTTGGTAAAAGAGAGGGGCAAAAGTCTCTAAATATATTATTCATTACAAATAAAACCGGTCAAGATAAAACAAAATGTGGAAGGAAATTTTCAAAAAAAAATTATGATGATAATCATAATATAATACATAGCCTATTTATTTAAGTTGAGTAGGAAAAGAAATTTCAGATTTTTTAAAATATTAAAATGAATTCACCTTTAGGGTAACTAATATAAGAAAATAGAATAATAAAAAGCTTAAATAAAACCGCAAAAATTGATACTAATTATCAAAAGATGCACAGTAATTAATTAAGTTTTATTTATATATTAACCTCCAAAAGAGCATAATAGTTGGGTGATTATCCATATAATAGGTAATTAACCAGTACATAAACTCAGACAGTAGACAAACACGGATACTGAAATTAGACATAAACAGACAGCAAAGAGCAAGCAGATATTATGAGCTAGTTTATTCAATGGAGCATAACTCATATTTTCCCCTATTGAGGTTGGGGTTCGGGTTCGGGTTCAGGTATGTTTTTCGCCTAGTTAATAGGCAAAATGTTGCGCAAAGAAGGCCAGTAGGGAAGGATTTCCCTGACCCCGCCAGCGAGGTAATCACCGCTGGAGCCAGGGGTGAAGTGGAGAACCGCGTAGTATTTGTCTTTGAAAAGGTAAGCTTCGTTGTCCCGGTGGGAAGCAAAGGCGGCCCCAATGCCGGTCTCAAACACAGTGTTACCCAAGCAAGCGAACCCATCGATTATCAGATGGGTGTTTATGCGGCGTCCCTCTGCATAGTTTAGAGTCGCATAATATTTGCCACTGAAAATGAAAGCTTCATTTTCACTAGATGACTCGAATGCAGCGTCGAGCCCCTCGTCGAAGCCCGTGTTCTTGAGGCAAGGGAACATCTCAACAATGGGCATCGGCCCTTCAATTATCCGGTCATCCTTGGTGCCCGGTGCGTAGTCTATCTTTGCGCAGATGTTACCGGAGAAGATGTATGCGCAGTTGGTGCCAGGGATACCAAAAGCACAGTCCATTTTCTGAGCAAAGGGCGTACCACGGAGGGACGGGAACCCATCGGATATTAAGAGCGGCCCGTTCACCACATGATCATCAGTCGTACCTGGAGCATAATTCTCTAGGATGTACGCATTCTTCATGAACATATAAGCTTCGTCTGCCCTTGAGCTTCGGAATGCAGAGTCAATGTAGGCCATGATTTCTTGCTCTTAGCTTCCCTGCAATCAAAGACGAGTGTTCAAACAATTTGTTAAGAATGTAATGGCGACATAGGCATATATGTTTATGAACGCTAAGTATTCCCCTCAAGCAGAGTATTACCTTCACAATCGCCGATATATATGTGAGAATTGCTACTGAATGTAATGAAGGGATTATGGTGTTTGCTCCGTGGTGCAACTATGAAGGGCTATATGTACACAACTTTCTTATTTTAGGGAGTTCATGCAAGAATGATGTATGTGAGAGTGAGCACAAGAAAGATGGGTAAAAGTTGGTTTGGCCAAAAAAAAAAAAAAAAAAAGGTTCCTCATGCAAGAAAGATGGGCAAAGGTAGGTTTGATTAAAAAAAACAAAATAATCATGTATCATGATAGGTGCTCTGATTTTTTTTCCTTATTTTATTTTTAGGAGTTTGTATAGTTCTATTTGACAATTAACTATTAGTTAATTATATTAGTGGTTTGTATAAATTTTTTTTTCAAAAAATATCTGGTAAAACTAATTATTTTTATAGAAAATATGAGACAAAAAGCTATTTTTAATACCAAAACACCGCAAATAATCATGCAAATTAAATAATATATATAAATGCATGTGCAGGAATAATTAGAAAGTAACGATATAAATTAAGATGCACCCTTAAATTTTATATTCACATGAAAAGAATATATACAGTGGCTGGATGATGATACGCACAAAGCTAAGGCCAGAATATATACAATGGTTGGGTGAACACATCTATAGAGGAGAACTTATGCATTTCAAGTGTTAAGATAGGTGATAAAAAAAATCAAAAGGAAATAAAAAATGAATTAATTGAAGGTAATATGCAGCAAAGGTGTGAAATTGTTGCATGAAGAAAATGATGTCAAAATGCACTATTGGGTGGGTGGATAGGTGAAGAAATTTTAGGAGTCCATGGCCATTAATGGGAAGGTATTGAAAGTCGATCAAAAGAAGAGGGCTAGCTAGTTGTAGGCTTTGGTGCAAGCTAGGTTGCTAGCTTATATTAGTTTCTCTATAAATTGGAAGGGAGATGCTAATGGAAGTGTGTGTGTGTGAGACACACCACCTCGAGGATGAGAGAGAGTCTACACTATTGGAAAAAATACCAAGAGGCTCTTGTTAGTGTAGGAAGCAATTGGTAATTAGTTGCTTGGAAACACATTCGCGTGTGTGTGAGAGAGACATGCCACCGGGTAGTGTGTGTGTGTGAAACACACCACCAGGTAGTGTATGTGAGGCACATCACCATGAGATAAGAAATCTCCAAGGGGAGTTTTAGCTTGGTGAGTTTAGCAACTGGTAATTAGTTGTTGGGAAACATCCGGGTAGAAGGCGTGGGAAGGGTTTGTTTATAATTGTCCGGTAATTAACACTTGTAAAATGAAGAGTTGTTTGTATGTTGTTCTGAAATAGCGAAAATATAATTTTTCTCTCAAATTCCCTTCTTATATCTGTTTGTCTATTTTATCGCGATCTCTATAATTTTCAAAATTTACGCGGTTAAAAAACTCAACATCAAGCAATAGCTATATCAGCTAGTTTATTCAAACCATATTATATGTATATAGAGTTATATGATAGAGCTGAGACAGAGTGATAGTGTGTGGAAAACCAGGCTCAGTTCACTTGTTTCTCAGGATTGTCTTGGTCCCGTTCTGGTTCAGGTTTAGGGTTCTTATAAATGTCAGAGTCCCCGGTCTTTACGAGGCAAAATGTTGCTCAAAGAAGGCCAGTTGGGTCGGATTTTCTTGATGCCGCCATTGATATAGTCACCGGTGGCAGCAGGGGTGAAGTGGAGAAGTGCGTAGTATTGGTCTTTCAAAAGGAAGGCTTCATTGTCTCGGTGGGAAGCAAAGGCAGCACCGATGTCACTGGCAAATGTAGTGTTGGCCAAGCAACGGATGGCTATGAGGCGTCTCTCAGCAAAATTAATCACGGCAATGTTTGCCTTTGAAATGTAAGCCTCATTTTTGTATAATCAGGGCATAACGTCTCTGTAACAGCAAATAAAATGGGAAGAGGAATCGAACCCGATACCTAATGTATTCGGGACCTCAATCTTGACTACTATAAGTCATGACCTCATTGGTAAATTGATCAATGTATATATAAAATAATAAATTTGCTATTCAAACGGAGTTAGCAAGAGGGTATTTGTAAGTTTCAACTTGGTTGAGTGAATTTATAAGTTCATACAACAACGTCCTAGTCTTAATTTGCATATAAGGGTTGATGGTACTAAGGAATTTCATTTAAACGTCTCTAATTATGTTGTAGATCACGGGAATAACAACATAAATTCTTCGCATGAAAAAATTATTGTTGTTCTTTTGCGCACTTTTATTCTATTTAATCATTATTATGTAATATAGCCTTCGATAAATAGATCCATCATAAACTTGTATAAGTTATGCTGTCCATCTATATAAAAGCAAATACAATATATCTCAATCTGGGAATAAAATGAGGTGTCCATGCATGCCTTGTGCTGTATGTTGTGGAACACATTAGATGGTTCCTATCCAAATACAAAAAGGAAAAATAAGGGAATAAAACGAGGTGTCTAAATTCATATTCTTCAATCCTTCTTTTTTAAAATTCTGTCCAGTATACTAGTATTAGCATATATATAACTTTATAGAACTCTAAATCGCGTAAAAACGGCATTCACATTAAGAATAGTTGATAATGTACATGATTTTTAGAGAAAACTAACATTCTTCTGCTTATAATACATTGTGCAGGTAATTCATAAGCAACTATGGGTAACATAGTGAACAAATCCGCAGGGGAATTACATCTTCTTGACAAGCACAGCTGGTATGGTGAATTTGCTGTCAAGTGCCTTGAAGACTCGGACACCTCTCAACGCATTTACGAGTTGCATTAAATGAATCGGTATAACCATCTCATACTTATAGAGTTTTGATTCCAAGGCATTCTCCGACTCTCGAAATTTCTTTAAGTAAAATGGTATCTTCTCTAAGTGATACAGACTTTTACTTCTTATATTTCTTGCTTATCCGTAAGTGACTCGAAAACCGGTTCTTTGTTCCGAGTCCAAGCATCACTCGATTTATCGCAGATTGAATAGACTAGTATTTCGTCTTTTCTCACTCGGAATCTTACTTCGATTATAAGCTCTATTTTCGTTAGAGTCAATACCTTTAGTCTGTTTCATACTTAGTCTATATCAAGTTATCTCACTCGATATTCTTTATGGAACTTGATCTATTACTTAGACTAAGTCGGATGGAATTCGAGTATCATTGTTATTAGACTCGGAAAATTCCACTTCTCTTCGACTCGGATGATTAGTTGTTTAATCATCATAATTATTTTATTATCTCGTGTCTAACCTTGGACCAAAGTATTTTATACTTTGAGAACCAAAATTGATTTACTTTTGTAGGTTATTCAATCGAGGATACACCTTTTTCAAACCACAAAAGTAACCGGCTTCGTAACGTCAAATCACCAACAGACATGGCTTTTCACCTTCCCTGCTCCGAGTCCCGGAAGATTGTGTCGAGCTGTCTCGTTTCCAAATCTGGAAAACTGAAACGCTAAGCTTAACGGTGGTTTTCACCTTATCTTTCAAGACACCGCCAATGGTTTTGGGACTTCCAAGAGAGTTAAACCGTTGTCCAACGTTCATATTACAACGGATACTTTCCGAGTGACTCGTAAAGCTTCTATCAACGGTCACGAAGACTCTCGGTCAGCAGATGAAGATAACGGCTACTCGCCTAGTTATCTATAAATAGAAGCCACTTCACAAGACTTGAAGATTGTCGAACCTATTGTTAATACACATACTTGAGCAAAGTCATTGTATTTATTTTCAATCTTCTACTTACAACTCCCACTCTGTAATTCATTACTTTCCGAGTTGTAAGGTCTTGTACTTAGTTACAAACACTTTCTTACTTTCTCTGTAAGGTCCCTTGACTAAGCTGTAAGGGTTAACTCAGCTTAGTTGTCCCTAACTCGTAAGGGTTATCTCAGCTAGGAAGTATTAGATCGGATAAGGGAATTTCGAGTCTAGGAAAACTTGTATAGAGTTGTCTAAGGGAGCAACTCGGGTTCGATCAGTTCATGGTATTTTGTGGACTCAAAATAGTGAATTTGACTTTGTGTCTAGATTGACACGGTCCGTGGTTTTCTGCCCCATGAGGGTTTCCACGTCATCTCTAAGTGTTTACTTTCCGAGTTCATTCTAGACTCGGACTATCTTAAAGCATTTGCCTTTCTTGCCATTTCTATCTATTCGGTCTTTCCGAGTCTCTACTTTTCCGACTCTGTTTTGACTCGAAGCTGGATTCTGCATTTTACTTGGCAAAAGAGTTTGAATTTCCACAAGATTACTTCCTCACCCTATTTACCCCCTCTAGGGTGACTCGGACTCTCCCGAGCAAACCTTCATGCCCGGAGATTGTTTGCAAAGGCCAAGATGTTACATTCCTCCACGTGGGGAATGGCTTCGGCTCCAAGGGGGCTGTGGTCTATTCCGGTGTCAATGACGAAAATTTAAAAGAGGATAACTGTGCATGGCTTTTGGCTTGGCAAGTCCCCAACTCAACACCTAATTCTCCCAACCCCCAACAAAACAAGGTACATATACCCATATATTATCCATCATCGGTAATTACTTCAATTCCATTTTCATTTTCTTAATTACATTTCCTTAATTGACTTGAAGGTGTACGTGCAATGCGGACCTGTGATTGACTATGCTACAATCGATTGGAGGTCCATTGAAGAAAACTTAGATAAGTCTCCCCGTGCGACGTCCTGGACCAATCTAACCACTAGAACTGAGGCGTCTGGTTCTATCGATAGGTCTACTGCTAGACTTGCTGTTGTCTTCGGTTTGTTCAATTAGCTTCGAGCTAATCGAGACTTGCGTTGCACTTACACATATACAGCTTGTAAAACAGTACAACAGTAAATAAGCGAGCCCCCTGTGCTAGAAATAAAATGGTGGGTGTCCCATCATGAGCTACGGTAAGCCCCTCATAGGTCGTGGTTACTTGATCAATATAATTGACCTGCATTACCTCAACCTCAATCCACAAACCATTTTACCTCTTATCTGTTCCTGTTGAAAATGTAAGTATTGGATTTTCAACAGGAATTTTCTGACGAGAGGCAGGGGGACTGCAAAACTTATACTATGATTTCTGTGGTTGAGTAGAGTATTAAAAATTCTTTTAAATTAATATTCTTGGTTTTCTTTAAAAGAATATTTTAAACACCAAACTTGGTAAACTTCAATTACAAACATATAAAAACTAACGGGGATGTGAATAAAACAAGTTAGCTCGGCTTACCTAATTACTTATTTCTAATTGAATTCTAAAGATAAGGAAATATAATACAAGATGAAGTGTTGGTTGAGGTGGTAACCACAACTTCACCCCGTTAAGCTATAAATCATATCATGGATCCAGATTTTATAGATTTAGGTTACCGTAAATAGTATTTTGTTTTAATTTTTAAAACTCATCCCTTATTTTCTTAATAGCCCTTTCCGAAAAAAGATTAGATTTTTTCCCAAAATTTTGTTATGTAACTGGGTTCATAGACTGATGTCCATAGTATAACTATTGTGGGTAATGAGGACAACAAAAGTTCGATTCACTAGAAGCGCTTTTATTGGGAGAGTTTTCTTAACTTAAACACTTGCTACCCCAAAGAAATTATACTCTTCGTCAAAACCAAAAAAAAAAGATGAAGGATAAAAAAACCCTAGTAAATTAAGGGAGATAGAAAACCTTGTTAGATTAATCTAGTTATATTTATTTTTTTATTAATTTCATGAAGTAATGAACGTTTGTACTTGAATTCCATTTTTCTAATTTTCTTCCTTTTTCATTTTACTTATACTCCCTCTATCCCATTTTGTTTTCCTATTATTCTTTTTTGATGTCCTAAATTATTTATTTAATTTTCATATTTATATAATCAATGAAGGAACATTTTTCTATCCCTTATTTATAAATTTGGATTTGGTAGGGTAAATGGGGTTGTGAAAATCTAAAGGAAGTCTTCCTGCGATGTCTGCATCAGATATCGATTGTGATTTTCCTAAAATCAGAATATATCAGGAGAACATTCTTGTGGATAAATGGCATTTTTTTTCGTGAATAAATGCCATATACAATGATACAAGGAATTTATAATACTTTATTACTCAATCCATTTTACAATATTTTTCGTTTTTGTTACGAGGAATATCAAAAAACACAAAATTCGTAACAAAATTTGTGTCAAAATACCAACTTTTCTTAAGATTTTATTGAAAATAAAGAAAGTCAATGAAAAATAGAGAAAGAAAAAGAGTAATTAATAAAGAAAAATATAATCTAGTCATTAATATATCATTAAATTTACAAAATGATATTTATTATATAACGAAAAAAATTAGTTAAGAATTTTTTTTTTTGGGTAAGAATAGTTAAATAAAAGGTTAATACTTGACAATGAGTATTTATCCTGAATTTTCTCATCTTGACCATAAAATAAACTATTTTTTATTAAAGACCAAAAATATACTAATTGTAGATTAAATTAGCTGAAAAATTAAATTAATATCAAATTATGACTTACACGGGCACCATGCATACACTAGTTCATGGAAAAAGGAGAAAATTATCGTGAATTAATGCCACACAATAGTCACGACAACTTCTTCAAACGGGGATTAGTATAAATAAAAAATAAAAAATAAATCAAGCGAAGCCTCCATCTACGCTGCTTTATCTTTAGTGAGGTGTCAAACATATATTTACCAATTCTCATTTGCTTCTCGGAGGTGTCACGTCATTATTTTAAGTCTATAAAAATTTTTTTATTTGTCTAATTATTTATTGATATATATGCGAGAAGTAGATACTTTTAGTGCATATAACATATATTAATTTAGGATCTAATTTAATTTAGAAAAAAATAACACTTAATAAATTCTAACATTTTACTGACTACGGTAATATTTTAAGAAAATTTTCATACAATAATTTACATTTGACATGATATGCCTTATACAAAGAGGTTGAATTACAGTGGCAAAATACCAAACCTCTTATTCAAAGGGAGGGGAACTCTCGTTTTTACAATGAAAACTATACCGAAAATATACCGATATATTTTGATTAGTTTATTTTTATTTTACTATTAAAACCATCCTATTTTTATATAGTGATATTTTCATTTAATTGCATCACTTTATATTAGTAAAAATTTAATATTTATTTTATTATTATACCTAGAATGATTGTATGTTTTAATAATATTTTTTAGAATATTCAAATGGAATAAGCAAAGAAATATTTCAAAATTAATTTAAAAATTATAAACGGGCCACTTGTTTTGATTTTAATTAGGTTAGTATTGACTATGTGATTTTAGTTAGGTTTTATGATACTAAGGAATTTCATAAATGTCTCTGGTTATGCTGTAAATAATGGAAATAACAACATAAATCCTTCTCGTGAAAAACGAAGGGAATCGAATGAGGTGTCTAAATTCATATTCTTCAATTCTGCCCGGTGTACTACTACTAGTATTAATATATACATGCATTAGGGGACAACTGCAAAGGTTAGAGGCAGAGGCAAAGCAAACGTATACAAAACCATAAAATATCCCTTAACTTCCACCGGCTGGTATGTATTGTGTGCGTGTTGTTTTTCTATAAAATTATATACGGTTGATTTTCAGAGAGCCCGAGATGCTAAAAGCGTTACTTACATTAAAAGTTGTTATTCATATGCGTGATTTTTAAAAGACTAATATTTTTCGGATTATAGCACACGGTGCAGGTAATTAATAAGCAACACATGGCTGAAAAACAAGCGATGCCCTGCCCGCGTCCGCATGTTGATGTCCATACGCTGAAGGAAGAGGTTAGGGTGCCGGCTACCATAGCAAACCAATCCGCAGGGGACTTACATCTTCTTCACAAGCACAGCTGGGATGGGGGATTTGCTGTCAAGTTCCCGGAGATCATTCGCAAAGGCCAATATGCTACATTCGTCCTCAAGGGGGTAGCTTCGGCTCCAAGGGTGCTGTGGTCTATTCCGGTGTCAATGACGAAAAATTAAAAGAGGATAACTGTGCATGGCTTTTGGCTTGGCAAGTCCTCAACTCGGCACCTAATTCTCCCAATAAGCTTAAGGTACATATACCTACATATCCATCATCTGCAATTACTTCAATTCCATTTTAATTTTCTTAATTACATTTCCTTAATTGACTTGAAGGTGTACGTGGAATGCGGACCTGTCAATAAATACGCTAGAATCGATTGGAGGTCCATTGAAGAAAAATTAAATGAGTCTTGCAATGTGAGTCACTACATCGATGAAACCACTGGAACTGAGGCGTCTGGTTCTATCGACAATGCTAAATTTGCTGTTATCTTTGGTCAGCTCAATTAGCTTCGAGCTAATTAACCCGTTTGAGACTTGCTAGCACTTACACATATGTATGGGGCTCCATGAATAAGCAGGCACCACTCCCTAAAAACCGTGCATGCATCTTCCTATATGCTAGCTTGTAAAATAGTACAACAATAAATAAGCGAGCCCCTGTGCTAGAAATATGTACGTGCTACATTGTGTGTGTATATATATGCATGTGCAGGAATAATAAGTGGAAAATAACAATATATAATGGCTGAGTGTTTGCCAGAATATATACAATGGTTGGGCGAACACATCTGTACAGGAGAACTTATGCATTTCAAGCACTAGCTATATCAGATAGTTTATTCAAACCATATTATATGTATATAGAGATATAGGACATACTCCTTTTTTATGAAGAGATAAGTTTCGTTCTTCCTCGAGGAGCAGAACGCAGAGTCAATGTAGGTCTCTACATCCGCCACACCAGAAGTATATAGTAGCTAGTCTATGGTCCTGAGATGTGCGAGCTTGAGGTTTCTTCAGCACGGAAGGATCAGCAGGTGGCTACAATCGGAAGTGCCCCGTACAACAGGCCTGTTGATTAGCATAGACCTCTCTGGATATGATGGGAGGTTGAAACACCTATTGATGATCGGGGCAGTATCTACTCTTTCCATGGTTTTATACCTGCACAATGATTAATTGCATTTATCTCATATCATAAGGAATAAGCTAAAAAAGCAAAAGTATTGTGTGGTGAATGAACGATATCCAACCGTTTCGTTATAAGGATGAGAGAGGTGAAAATGTTGGGTAGAATTAATGTATTTGAGGCAATGCCACCAATGAAGCAGACTTAATCTTGAGTAGGATATTGATAGTGACCACCGAGAGTTTTGCGGATCAAAATGTCACCAGGGCCATATATCTCATATCGATACACCTCCCTCGTTTGGCCAGCTTGGACATAGGGGCGCCAGGCACTATTGATCGTAGTGCTGACGAAGGCGTGCCGTTGGTCGTGGAGAATCAAGAGGCCTACCTCCACCGTTGACATAGAGCTCTATGTTGGCCTCATCAACCGCGCCTCGATATAAACCCATTCACAAATACGTGCTGAAATGGAGCAGCATCCCAGCGAAAAACATGGCGAAGGATGTTTCTTTCTCCTTCACTACTTCTGTACTCGACACCGGCAAGGCTCGAACGCCTTCAGGTGGACGCCTGCAATTGTAATCATAGACATGCTCGACTAGATCTTGGGCCCCCAAGCAGGTCAGTTGAAGACAGAGGTTGATTAAAGCATGCTGCGGCTCCCCTCCATGGTGAGTCCGGTGGTATCGACATGATTCATCACCTCTTATTCAATGCCAACTATATATGTAAAATGTTGGTGCTAATGTGGATATATCACGTACACCCGTCAAAACTAACTCGAATTCTGAAATCCTAAACCATAATTGAGCCAAACCACGAACCAAAATGACAACATTTTCCTTCAAAGCTATGTTTCTTTGCTGGACAAGTTTATTAAATCAATTAAACATAAAACATCAATCAATCCGAAGTCAACCTAAAGTGAAAATGACCAAAATCAAAACTGAAACTGAAAGTCTGAAACCGAACTGAATCTTATCAACTTAAACATAATCCGAGCCGAGGTAGATTTCACTGAAATCTTATCAACCATTTTACCTCTTATCTGTTCTGGTCGAAAATGTATGTATGTCTTGCATTTTGTTCAATCCAGATAGCTACAAAAACTTAATAAAATGAAAAAGAAAAAAGAATTTTCTTAATTTATAAATTAATACCATAAAATTATTATTTGAATTATTAATTCAATTGGTGCATCTAGTACATATGTATCCCATCAAAGTGAGTTAGAGTTATATGAATTGAACATTCAAATTATGAACCAATGAGGCCATTGTTTAGCGGTCAAGACTAAGGTCCTAAGCATATTAGGTCTCATATTCGATTTCCCTTTTTCATTGTATTGTACTACTCTTTGTACCTCCGCTGCACAAAAAACATTCAAATTATGAACAATTTTATCCATGCATAAATACTGGCTACTTCAATTCGAAACCTAAATGGAAATCACCTTAGTTAGATGAACATTCGATGCCCCAATGATACTCGATATATATGAGGAATGGCAGATGATTTCATCCTTGTATAAAAATGGATACAGCAACGGTGCTATATACTGAGTTTTCTGACGAGAGAGGGAGGGGAGGGGGGGACTGCAAAAATTATACCATGATCTCTGTGGTCGAGTAGAGTATGACACCTAAAATTAAATTAATATTACTAGTTCTAATTGAATTCTAAAGATAAGAATATAATACAAATAAAGTGTTGGTGGCAGTCTTCACAGCAATTTCATTCCGTCAAGTTATAAATTATATCATAGATTCGGATCTATAAACCAAGTTAACATAAATGTTATTTTGTTTTAATTTTTAGAACTCGCCTCCTATTTCCATGGCACCCTTTTCCCAAAAAAAAATTTCCAAAATTGTGCCCATAATATAATTATTGTTGGTAAGAAGAACAACAAAAGCTCGATTCACGATAAGTACATTTATTGGGAGAGTTTCTTATCTTAAACACTTATTGTCCCAAAGGGATTACACTCTTCGTCAAACATAAAACAAAATAAATGAAGGATAAAAAACCTTCAGATAGAAAACCTAGTAAGATTAGTTTAGTTATATTTATTTCTTTTACTAATGGAGTAATAAACGTTTTTTACTTGAATTCCATTTTTTTAATATTCTTCCTTTTTTTGTTTTACTTATACTCCCTCTGTCCCATTTTAATTGGGTGTTAAATATTCTAAATTATTTTTTTAGCTTCCATATTTATATAACAGTGAAGGAGCGTTTTTTATCCCTTATTTATAAATTTAAATTATCTCCAACTAGAGAAATTAGGGATTTGCTTTTTGCAGACAATGTAAGTGACGTATGGCCTAGAGTTATTAACAGTTAATTCGTTTTAGGGGCCTAGCCCCTCTTCTGCACCAAAAAAAAAATTTAATTTGGTTTTTATCAAAAACAAAAAATATAAATTTGGTTGGTTAAATGGGATTGTGGAAATCCAAAGGATAGGGTCATAGGAAGTCTTCCTGCGATGTCTGCATCAGATATTGTGATTTTCCTAAAATCAGAATATATCAGGAGAACATTCTTGTGAATAAATGCCATTTTTTTCCTGAATAAATGCCATATACAATGATACAAGGAATTTATAGTAACTTTATTACTTTGTTTTATAATACTCCCTCCGTTTTAAATTATCCGTCGTTTTTAAAAGACAAGAAAAAATTAAGATGGATAAGAAAGAAAATTGATTACATAATAAAATATCCAATATACCCTTCTTATTTCCATTAAAATTATTACAACTCTTTTTTTCTATCTCCTCTGTGTTACTCTCTCTCTCTCTCTTTCTAATCTCACTTCTCATGTTACCCTCTCTCTCTTCTTTTCCTAATCTCATGGTTCTTTCTCTATCTCTCTCTCCTCCTGGTTTCATTTCCTGACACCACACTCTCTCTATCTCCTCCCTAATTTTTTCTATCTTATCACCATATCCTCTCTATGTCTTTTGTTAAAATAATAAAAAAAATTAGGATATTATATACTGAAAACGATAAAGTTTTAAAATAAAAAAATAATTAATAGGGATAAAATTGGAAAATTATTAATTAATATACTATTATTATTATAAAGTGACAAGTATTATGAAATGAAAAAAGTTAGTTGAAGTGACATGTATTATGAAACAAAAGGAGTACTTATTATTATAAGAGAATACTAAAGAAATATAAAATTTATAACAACATTTGTGTCAAAATACCTACTTGTCCTAAGGTTATTGAAAATAAAAAAATTCAATAAAAAATGGGGAGAGAAAAAGCAATTAATAAGGGAAAAAATTTATAATCTAGTCATTAATATATCATTGGAATTATAAAGTGATATTTATTGTGAAACGATAAAAAAACTAATATTAAGGTGACTTGTATTGTAAAACGGAGAGAATATTGAATGGATAATTGTTAATGTCAATTAATTAAACTGGTAAAATTTCTAAAAATTATAATAAAATATCTAAATTTAATGCCCATATTTTTCCACCTACTTGGACCTTTGTCCTTCCCTTGTAATAATAAAAATAAAAATAAACTATTCAATATAGGATGATATAACATCCTATATTTATCGGCAAAGTGGAAAAACAACATAATACCTAATTTTGTTATTTTTTAAAAATAAAGAATAAATTTAATTAATTTTAAGCCATGTACCACTTACAATGGACTTCAAATTCAATCATGAACATCAGTACAATAGCAAATAAATTCTTGACATGAGAAACTTAATTATTACATTCCTAAATGCTTCTCTTCCATTAAATCATTGTTGTATAATAACACCTTCAATAAGAAGATTTTTAAATTTATTAATTGTTCTCCTTTAGTAGCGTCTTCCTGACTTGAGTCATATATTTTAGGATTTTATCCGACCAATGATAAGAATAAAAGAAAGAATAAGATGAGGTGTCTGAAATTTAAAAATTATATGTTCGTTTTTAAAATTATTAAAAAATAAAAGGTAACTTTTTCAATGGAAAGTTTCTTTTCTTTTGATAAGATATTCGAACAAAGTTATCAAGAAGCTACCTCGAGTGTATTAGCTTGTTACAAGTTAACTTAGACCTCGTAAATAGATCATTTAACTTGATTTCAGGTTGAATTATGTTAGGTTGAGTCATGTTATGATTAACTAGATTTTGATTTAAATTTAATTTGGTTACATTAATGTTAATTTGACATGATCGATATGTCTTATTTAAGATGATTTTACACAATAAAAATATTAAGAGTTATAAGATAATGACAAAAGAGTAAAAGGGTACTCCTCCCTACCCTAATGGAACAATAAGGAGTAAACATTACTTATCCCTACTCCCTTTCCCAGCAATCCTCCCCTCCCTTAGAGCACCAGTGCAAATCCTCCCTGTTTTGATTTTAGTTACGTCAGTACTGAACAGAGCTCTTAGGCTATGTGTCTTTTGTTAAATGCGATTTCTTTCGCCATCATCGTACAAATTTGAAGAATTTTTAGCCCCTCAAAATATAAGTTTTGTCCATCGATTTAAAGGCGAGTACAATGTATCTCAATCTAGGAATAAGATTAGGTGTCCATGCATGCCTTGTGCTGTACGTTTTGGAGCACATTTGATGAACCCTATATAAAAATAAAAATAAAAAGAGAAGAGAATAAAATGAGGTGTCTAAATTAATATTCTTCAATCCTTCTTTTTTCAGTATATATATGCATTAGGGCAACTGCAAAGGTCAGAGCAGAGACAAAGCAAACGTACACAAAGCCATAAAATATCATAAAATATAACTTAACGTCCACTAGCTGGTATGTATGTAATTATTTGTCTGTGTGTTTTGTTTTTCTATAAAATTATATATGTGACTTTCATATAGTCCGAGATCACGCAAAAATGGTATTCACATGTCATGACTTTTAGAGAAGACTGACATTTTTCGGGTAATAATACACGGTGCAGGTAATTAATAAGCAACTATGGCTGCCATACAAGCGAAGGCCTGCCCCCTCAGCATGCTGCTGATCATGCGCAGCAGAAGGCGGACTTGGCAAAAACCGAGGTTAGGGAGGCGGTGAATGCTGCCATAGCTAACAAATCCGCGGGGAAATACATCTGCTTCACAAGTACAGCTGGTATGGGGCATTTCTCAAGTGCCCGGAGATTGTTCGCAAAGGCGATCAAGTTAAATTTATCCACAAGGAGAATGCCTCCCAGAATGGTTTCGGCTCCAAGGGGGCTGTGGTCTACTCCGGTGTCAGTGACGAAAATTTAAAAGAGGATAACTGTGGATGGCTTTTGGCTTGGCAAGTCCCCAACTCGACACCTAATTGTCCCAACCCCCCACCAAACAAGGTACGTATACCCATATATTATCCATCATCGGTAATTACTTCTATTCCGTTTTCATTTTCTTAACTGCATTTCCTTAATTGACTTGAAGGTGTACGTGGAATGCCGACCTGTCAATGAATTTGCTAGAATGAATTGGAAGTCCATTGAAGAAAAACTAGATGAGTCTGAAAATGAGAGTTACGACAATGATCAAACCACTAGAACTGAGGTGTCTGGATCTATTGATCCATTCGGGTCTACTGCTAAACTTACTGGTGTCTTCGGTTTGTTCAATTAGCTTCAAGCTAATTAACCCGATCGAGACTTGCTTTGCACTTACACGTATGTATGGGGCTCCATGAATAAGCACGCAACCATGCATGCATCTTCCTATGCTACCTTGTAAAATAGTACAACAGTAAATAAGCGAGCCCCCTGTGCTAGAAATATGTACGTACTACTTTGTAATTCCCATGTACGTGTGTGTCGTATATCTCAGCATGAAATCCTAATATGAGTTTTCGTACGTAACCACTCACTTGTTTGCTTCGTCGGTACGTAACTTACCCGCTTGGTTTGTCTTGAATTGATTGTGCAATTGTGGCTTCAAGAACGAGTTTGATATGGCCTATTGTAGAGCAAAATATTCACATATGACAGCAAATTAAACTGTTCATGCACTAACTATAGATCGATATGTTTCCAAAAGTAACTATAAATCAATGTGTAAGACCACGTACTCCTTAGAGAATAGTGTGCGCACGTGTACATGGGTGTGTGCCATCGAAGAATATCTGTAAATTTCAATTTGCATTTGCAATTTAATATTAAATACTAGACTAAGGCTTCATTGGTAGTAATTTAGAAATTTTAAGTTGCAAAGATTTGATGATGTTGAGAAATTTTTACACTTCCTTTGATTATGTTATACATTACGAGAAATTCTTGACAATAGAATATTAATTTCTATGTCAACTCAAACTCTTGCAAGGAGAGAGAAAATATTAGAAAGAAAATAACAATATATGTCTCTAATTATCGATTTGATCGATGACATTAAAGAAGAAAAGGGTTTATTATTACCTATAAATTATAATTAGACCGGTACTAAGATCTAAAATAAAAAAAATAGCGCATACATAATATGATTTAGAGACGAGAAGAATTTAATCTTATAATTAAAACTTAGCGAACAAGCTAGCTGGGGAATTTGTTAAAATCTAGGAATTATATATATATATGTATATATAATAAGTTAAAAGAATAAAAATGTACCTTGAATCTATTTTATCTACTACGATGAGATTCGAATGAGTCAATCTTAAATTGATTTAAAAGCAAACAAAGTGCAATACATTTATCTAGGAATAAAATGAGGTGTCTAAATTCATATTCCTCTTTTGTTTTACAACATTATTGTCCATCCTCGAAATTTGATCTTGTGATGGGCAAATTTAGACGGAGGGCCATCCTAATGTGTGTATACATTAGGAGGCAACACGTAAGGGAAGAGGCATAGCCAGAACGACACATGAACATAAATATCGATAGTTTCTTATTACCTTCACATATATCGATAAATAATTTTAAAAATTCCTAAAATAAGACTATCTTTAAAAGGCGTCCTTAAAAATCACCTCAAATCAAGTATTTATACACCAAGAAACAAACAACAAAAAAGTACGGAAAATAGGTTGAGCTATTGGCTCCTCATTGCCCAGGCCACTGGCCATGCATGGTGGGTGTCCCATGAGCTGTGGTGAGCCCCTCATGGGTCGTCGTTCTCACTGTGGTAAGTAACACGGGGTATCACTGCCCGTGTTCGTTTTTGGCTGGCTTGGCTAGTTCTTGCTACTGCCTTTGTGTTTAGGGGCTGGTCCACGATGTTTTTGGTAGTTCAAGAACGCTTTGAAAGGCTTCAGAATGTCCATTTTAGGTCCTAAATGTCACAAAAGTTTGAGTTTTGAGTACGATGCTTCCATAACTTAACTTTTAATTTCCAAACTCTTATGGATGGTTTACTTGGGCTCGCGGATAATCCACCATGGCTATGGCAAGATAGATTTAGATCTTCGAGGGTCAATTTGCAGAATTTTCATTATTTTTACTTTGTTTTCTCTAGCTGTCGAGTTTTGCTTATAAAATATATCATTTATGCACCTAACAATAATCCATTTTGTCAAATGTTGCTGACCATTTAATGATCGAACTACCGAAATAACGAAAGAGGCTGTTTTTAGATGCTCTCAAATATCTTTGTTTGTGATTTCAATTAGGTGGTTGGTTGGGTTGTTTTTAGATTTATTGGGTAGAGCTCGAGTAATCGCTCGCAGGTTATACTTCCTATTAATTCGTGATGTATTGTTTTTTGTTTCTGCTTCGCCAAGGTTATAATCTTTGACTTTCATGTTAATGATAAAAAAAAAGATAATAAATTAGGTGGACCTGCGGTGTTCATTTCGAGGGGTTGGGGGATGACATTAATTGGCCTATCGGATGATTTAGGGTATGTTCGAACTTACATAAAAACACACATAAAACAAAAGCAACATAAAAGAGTAGAAATGAATATAAACTAAAATAAAAGAACAATAATAACAAGCTGCGTTCTCCAAACTCTCTATTGATATATGTATTGTATCTTCCTTTGCAGAGGGTGTTATACATACAAAATCGATTTTTTGTAAAAAATATATGACACTTTACTAGTTCATGGTCTCGACAAATGATAAATAAAAAATAAAAAAACAAGTCTCTTAAGTCCTGGAAGTAAAATATGTCATTTTTTTTTTTTTTTACAGATTACTACTTTACTTTTAAAATTTTAGGATAGTAAACTTATAAAAATGATATGTTAGGATATTAATTTATTATTTACTATATTTGATGATCTTGTTTGTTATTTATCTAGGTTAACTTTTTTTCTAGAATTTTTTTCCTGAGAAAGGAGATCGGATGGGCCAAAAAATGAAAGGAAAGCAATGACTCCTATATCATTTTCCATGAGTTGAGGTCCATACTCTACGATAAACACCAAGCACACCAAGAAAAATGTCAGATATGTTGTGAGGTGGTCGGAGCTAACATCATGATAAAAACGTGGGGTCGAAAGGTGATGGCGACTCACCCTATTCCTAAGCTTTCCATCTAAGTTTAATTTTAGGTGGGCATAAATTTCTCGATTTAAAGAATTTATATGCTGTGAGTATAATAAATGCTCGGCATCCGCTCTTTCTGCCCAGTCAATCTTTTGGACTTTTCCCTGATTTAGAAGACCCAAACGGGTGGATTTATTTACCAATAAAAAGAAAGATAAAAACGTGAAGATACTAGAGAAATTACTTTTTCATACTCTACTGTGTACGGACAAATAATTTTACAAAATATTATATTTTTTTGTGATTAAAAGCTAATGTGTACAATCATCTATTTGATCAATAATATGATTCATTAACGAGATATTTTTTGTGCTCTTGGACTAAAGGAGTAGGTCACGTAGGAAAAGACAAAACTGACAATATTTGTCCCTTATATATGTTAGTGTTAAAAATCTTAAAAGTTTTTATCAAAATTTTAGGTTTAAATCTCACCAATATTAATGTTTGCGTTTTATAATAAATAAACAACAATAACAAGCCGCCCCTCGTGGCATTCATTTTTCTTATTTGTTTATTGCGGTTCATGGACCTCAGGTCATGGAAAATAACTGATCTATGGCGGTCCATTTTTTTGGTTTGGTTTTTTTGTGCATCCGATCTTTTCTCCCGCAAAAAAAAAATTAAAAAAATCCTTACAAGAAACCTGGTTCACTATATATACCACCCCTTTCTAAAGCAAATACAAGTCCTCAGAATATACAAGTTACGATCATCATAGATTCAGGGTACTGCAGTCAAGGTGAAATAATTCCTTTGTTCCCTCTTTAATTATTCTTATTATTTCCTTTCTTTTTTGTTGGTTTTGTAATTAAAAATTATGATGTACTGAATCAGTGTGTGTTTGATATGATATAATATGATATGATATGATAAGATGTCGACAAACCCGAACCCACCAAGCAATCCAGACAACAACACTGTAATTGGAATAATACCACAAGACTCGCCAGCAAGAGGAGCCGCATCACATTTTACTCAACCGGTGACTCAGAGAGACTTGTACGAAGCCCAGTCTCTAGTGGACAGCGTTCGGTATTACAATTGCGAGGATCCACCTGATGGCGTTCCAAATTTGCGGAGGGTTGTGTACAGACCTGGTGGGTATAACATAACTCACCACGTCTTTCGCTGGGATAATGTTGAACCTGCGAGAGCCTTTCGGGACGGGTTCAGACCCAGGCGACGCCAAAATGTGGACGACGCATCCTACTTTAGTGTATTTGAGTACGTTCACGAGGGTGGTAGGCCTCTTAGTACTTACCGCCCCGTCACCTACGCCTTTGTCAGCACTACCATCAACACTGAGTGGTGTCCTCCTGTCCCTCGGGGCCAGCAAAGGCAAGTGTATCGATACGAGATCTTTGCCCCCGGTGGTATTCATGTTGCTCAATCTCTGCGCAACCACTACCGGTTTCGTGCCCAGGACGAGGTCGCCTTCATTGCTGGCATTGCCCCTCACTACATTCGCTCTGCCCAACTTTTTCGCATCACTAATAATGGCGACAGGTTTGATTTATATACATGTTCTTGGTTTTCAATTCTATCATCGATCTTAATCTTATATGGCTTTTGGATGCAACTAACTAGTAATATTGAACGCGTGTAATTTGTGCAGGTCAAGACCGAGCAGAGTGAATACTACTCTATTTATAAATGGAAACTTCAACCCCCACGCTTATACAAACGAGCCACTTAATCTTGTACGTCCTGTTGTTGATTACCTTGATGGCAATAACAGGCGGGAGCTTCAGATGTCCGTCATACTCCCATCCGGATCCGGATCTATTCAAAGTCGCGATGCCTCCTCAGAGACACGAAATACTGACCTTATTGTGCCCACTCCAAAGGACCTCCTCGAATACTATAAGGTGGGCGTGGCTGACAACGACAACTACCTGGATGCTGCATTCCGTTCTATACACAACAACGAAGCGTACCTGTTCATAAAAATGGAGTATGTCCTAGTGGATTATGCTCCGGGTTCGACCAATGATAGGGTGCTGAACGGGCCTCTCTTTATATTCAACGGGTTTAGGTCCCTGGGCGGCACCTCCTTTGCTGAGGCCGGAATTAATGCAGCTTTTGGAATTGAAAACACCCGAGAAGCCTTCATCTTCTCTGGCGCCTTATGTGCAAGGATAAACTACGCACCCCGCAGCACAAACGATTGGATAATTGAAGGGCCGATGAGCATCGGTGACATGTTCCCCTTCTTTGACAAGTCCGGTTATGCAGATGGTTTAGATGCTGCGTTTGAGATCTCACAAAGGGAAGCTTACGTTTTCAGAGGCAGATACTGTGCTCGCATTACCTATGTTGCAGGTGAAAGAAGCCTTAGCTACGTTAAGTCCATAATCGAGGAATTCCCCTGTTTTAAGGACACTATATTTGCTAGTGACATCGGTGCTGCCTTTAAATCCCACAGAGCCAATGAAGCCTACATTTTCAAAGGCCCAAAATACGCACTTTTGAACTACTCTGGTGCCACCAGAATCATTGGCGGGGTCAAGGATATCCGCCCTAACTGGCCGTCCTTGAACAACTTTGTCCCCAGCAAAACCGATCTCTTGACCTTTATCAGCACCCTGATCCTCCGCCTGATCGACCCCATGATGTCCATGACGAACTTTAAAAACCAAATCAAAGCTCCATCAATCATATCTTCGGATATGATCCTCTATATATATTGGTCCTTTCTGTTTGTTTGTTGCATTGCACTCATGTACTATCTTGTGGTGTGTTGTATCATCACCCCGGCCATAATATTGGCCCCTATTCTTATAAATAAGGGGTGTATGCAGGGGCAGATGCAGTGTTGTAAGATAGCTGTTTGATGAAACTGGTCCATTCCACAAAAAAAAAAAATTCCCAAAATTGTGCCCATAATATAATTATTGTTGGTAAGGAGGACAACAAAAACTCGATTCACTAGAAGCACACTTATTGGGAGAGTTTCTTATCTTAAACACCTGTTGTCCCAAAGGGATTACACTCTTCGTCAAACATAAAACAAAATAAATGAAGGATAAAAAACCCTCATATAGAAAACCTAGTAAGATTAGTTTAGTCATATTTATTTCTTTTACTAATGGAGTACTAAACGTTTTTTACTTGAATTCCATTTTTCTAATATTTTTCCTTTTTTTGTTTTACTTATACTCCCTCTGTCCCATTTTAATTGGGTGTTAAATGTTCTAAATTATTTTTTTAGTTTCCATATTTATATAACAGTGAAGGAGCTTTTTTAATCCCTTATTTATAAATTTAAATTTGGTTTTTATCAAAAACGAAAAATATAAATTTGGTTGGTTAAATGGGATTGTGGAAATCCAAAGGATAGGGTCATAGGAAGTCTTCCTGCGATGTCTGCATCAGATATCGATTGTGATTTTCCTAAAATCAGAATATATCAGGAGAACATTCTTGTGAATAAATTCCATTTTTTCGTGAATAAATGCCATATACAATGATACAAGGAATTTATAGTAACTTTATTACTTTGTTTTATAATATTACCTACGTTTTAAATTACTTGTCGTTTTTGAAAGATAAGAAAAATTAAGATGGATAAGAAAGAAAATTGATTACATAATAAAATATCTAATATACTCTTTTTATTTCCATTAAAATTATTACAACTCTTTTTTCTATCTCCCCTGTGTTACTCTCTCTCTCTTTCTAATCTCACTTCTCAGGTTACCCTCTCTCTTCTTTTCCTAATCTCATGGTTCTTTCTCTCTCTCTCTCCTCCCGGTTTCATAATTTTCTGACACCACACTCTCTCTATCTCCTCCCTAATTTTCTGTATCTTATCACTATATCCTCTCTCTCTTGTTAAAATAATAAAAAAATATTAGAATATTATATACTGAAAATGATAAAGTTTTAAAATAAGAGAAAACTATTATTTAGCAATTTAGTATGAACTACTAGACTAAGGCATCATTGGTAGTAATTTAGAAATTTTAAGTTGCAAAGATTTGATGATGTTGAGAAATTTTTACACTCTCTTTGATTATGTTATACATTACAAGAAATTCTTGGCAATAGAATATTAATTTCTATGTCAACTCAAACTTTAGCAAGGAGAGAAAAATTATTAGAAAGAAATAACAATGTATGCCTTTAGTTATCAATTTGATCGATGAAATTAAAGTAAAAAGGGGTTTATCATTACCTATAAATTATAATTAGACCGGTACTAAGATCTAAAATAAAAAAAGTAGCACATACATAATATGATTTAGAGACGAGAAGAATTTAATCTTATAATTAAAACTTAGCGATCAAGCTAGTTGGGGAATTTGTTAAAATCTAGGAATTATATATATATTCGTTTTTTTTTCTGGAATAAGTTAAAAGAATAAAAATGTACCTTGAATCTATTTTATCTACTTCGATGAGATTCGAATGAGTCAATCTGATTTGATCAACGCCATGCTTTCCATTTAAATTGATTTAGAAGCAAATAAAGTGCAATACATAAATTTATCTAGGAATAAAATGAGGTGTCTAAATTCATATTCCTCTTTTCTTTTATAACATTATTGTCCATCCTCGAGGAGGCAACACGTAAGGTAAGAGGCATAACTAGAACAACACATGAAAATAAATATCGTTAGTTTCTTACCTCGACATATATCGATAAATAATTTTTAAAAATCCCTAAAATAAGGTTGTCTGTAAGAGGCCTCGTTAAAAATCACCTCAAATCAAGTATTTATACTTCAAGAAACAAACAATAAAAAAGTACAGAAAGTAGGTCGAGCTATTGGCTCCTCATTGCCCAGGCCACTAGCCATGCATGGTGGGTGTCCCATGAGCTGTGGTGAGCCCCTCATGGGTCGTGGTACTCACCGTGGTAAGTGACACGGGGGTATCACTGCTCGTGGTCTTTTTTGGCTGGCTTGGCTAGTTTTTGCTACTGCCTTTGTGCTTAGGGGCTGGTCCAGGATGTTTTTGGCAGTTCAAGAACGCTTTGAAAGGTTTCAGAACGTCCATTTTAGGTCCTAAAATGTCACAAAAGGTTGTGTTTTGAGTACGATGCTTGCGGAACTTAACTTTTAATTTCCAAACTCTTTTGGATGGTGTACTTGGGCTCGCGGATAATCCACCATGGCTATATAGCAAGACAGATTTAGATCTTCGAGGGTCAATTTGCAGAATTTTCATTATATTTACTTTGTTTTTTCTAACTGTCAAGTTTTGCTTATAAAATATGTCATTTATGCACCTAACAAGAATCTCATCTTAGAAAAGCAAAGGCATGAAAGAGGGAGAGGAAATTTCCCCTTGCCTATAGTGAAATCCAAATTCACACATTTTTGTTGAAAGATAGGTCTCCTCCTGTAAAATTACCCATTTGATGTATATTAGTGGTATAGGTACAATACTTATACCATGCTATAATATGATCAATTCGACCATAGGGAAGAAAATTTCACAGGGCATTACTCAATTGCCATTTATTTTGTCAAATGTTATTAACCATTTAATGATCCAACTACCGAAATAACGAAAGAGGCTGTTTTTAGATACTCTCAAATGTCTTTGTTTGGGATTTTAATTAGGTAGTTGGCTTGGTTTTCAGATTTATTGGGTAGAGCTCGAGTAATCGCTCGCAGGTGATGTATGTATTGTTTTTTGTTTCTGCTTCGCCAAGGTTATAATCTTGACTTTCTTGTTAATCATAAAAAAAAAAGATAATAAATTAGGTGGACCTACAGTGTTCATTTCGAGGGGTTGGGGGATGACATTAATTGGCCTATTAGATGATTTAGAGTATGTTCGAACTTATATAAAAAACACACATAGATAAAAGTAAACATAAAAGAATATAAATGAATATAAACGAATATAAACTAACATAAAAGTACATAAAGAACAATATTAACGACCCACGTCCTCCAAACTCTATTGATATATGTATTGTATCTTCCTTTGCAAAGGGGTGTTATACATACAAAATCGATTTTTTTTTTAAAAGAAAAATATGACACTTTACTATTTCATGGTCTCGACAAATGATAAAAAAAAAAAAAAAAAAAAAGTCTCGTAAATCCTATAAGTAAAATATGTCTTTTTTTTTTTTAACAGATTACAACTTTACGTTTAAAATTTTAGGATAATAAACTTATAGAAATGATATGTCAGGATACTAATTTATTATTTACGATATGTGATGATCTTATTTGTTATTTATCTACGTTAACTTTTTTTCTAGATTTCTTTTTCTTTGAGAAAGGAGATCGGATGGGCCAAAAACGAAAGGAAAGCAATGACTCCTATATCATTTTCCATGAGTTGAGGTCCATACTCTACGGTACACACCAAACACACCAAGAAAAATGTCAGATACGTTGTGAGGGGTTCGGAGCTAACATCATGACAAAAACGTGGGGCCGAGAGGGGATGGCCACTCCCTCTATTCCTACTCTTTTCATTTAGGTTCAATCCTAATCGGATACAAATTCCTCAGTTTAAAGAATTCATGTGTTGTAGGTATAATAAATGTTTGGCATCTTCTCTTTCCGCCCCAGTCAGCCCTTTGGACTCTTCCTCTAAAATCGAAGGTCTAAACGGATGAGTTTACTTACCAATAAAAAAAATAAAAACTTAAAGATACTAGTGAAGTTGCTTTTTCATACTCTACTGCGTGCGGACAAATAATTTTACAAAATATTATATTTTTTTTGTGATTAAAGGCTAATGTGTACAATCATCTTGTGATCAATAATATGATTCATTAACGAGATATTTTTGTGCTCTTGGACTAAAGGAGAGTGGGTCACGTAGGAAAAGACAAACTAACAACATTTGTCCCTTACAACTACGATATAGTTGTTTTTAAAAATTTTAAAGCTGCTTGTCGAAATTTTAGGTTCAAATCTCACCAACATTAATGTTTGTGTTTTATAATAAATAAACAACAATAACAAGCCACCCCTCGTGGTATTTATTTTTCTTGTTTGTTTATTGCGGTTCACGGACCTCAAGTCATGGAAAATAACTGATCTATGGCGGTCCATTTTTTTTTTTGGTTTGGTTTTTTGTGCATCCGATCTTTTCTCCCGCCAAAAAAAAAAAAAAAAAAAAAAAAAAACCTTACAAGAAACCTGGTTCACTATATATACCACCCCTTTCTAAAGCAAATACAAGTCCTCAGAATATGAGTTACGATCATCATAGATTCAGGGTACTGCAGTCAAGGTGAAATAATTCCTTTGTTCCCTCTTTAATTATTCTTATTATTTCCTTTCTTTTTTGTTGGTTTTGTAATTAAAAATTATGATGTACTGAATCAGTGTGTGTTTGATATGATATAATATGATATGATAAGATGTCGACAAACCCGAACCCACCAAGCAATCCAGACAACAACACCGAAATTGGAATGATACCACAAGACTCGCCAGCAAGAGGAGCCGCATCACATTTTACTCAACCGGTGACTCAGAGAGACTTGTACGAAGCCCAGTCTCTAGTGGACAGCGTTCGGTATTTCAATTGCGTGTTTCCACCTAATGGCGTTCCAAATTTGGAGGACGTCGTGTACAGACCTGGTGGGTATAACATAACTAACCACGTCTTTCGCTGGGATAATGTTGAACCTGAGAGAGCCTTTCGGGACGGGTTCAGACCCAGGCGACGCCAGAATGCGAACGACGCATCCTACTTTAGTGTATTTCAGTACGTTCACTTGGGGGTAGGCCTCTTAGTACTCACCGCCCCGTCACCTACGCCTTTGTCAGCACTACCATCAACACTGAGTGGTGTCCTCCTGTCCCTCGGGGCCAGCAAAGGCAAGTGTATCGATACGAGATCTTTGCCCCCGGTGGTATTCATGTTGCTCAATCTCTGCGCAACCACTACCGGTTTCGTGCTCAGGACGAGGTCGCCTTCATTGCTGGCATTGCCCCTCAGTACATTCGCTCTGCCCAACTTTTTCGCATCGCTAATGATGGCAACAGGTTTGATTTACATACATGTTTTTGGTTTTCAATTCTATCATCGTTCTTAATCTTATGTTGCTTTTGGATGCAACTAACTAGTAATATTGAACGCGTGTAATTTGTGCAGGTCAAGACCGAGCAGAGTGAATACTACTCTATTTATAAATGGAAACTTCAACCCCCAGGCTTATACAAACGAGCCACTTGATCTTGTAACTCCTGTTGTTGATTACCTTGATCGCAATAACAGGCGGCAGCTTCTTCAGATGTCCGTCATACTCCCATCCGGATCCGGATCTATTCAAAGTCGCGATGCCTCCTTAGAGACACGAAATACTGACCTCATTGTGCCCACTCCAAAGGACCTCCTCGAATACTATAAGGTGGGCGTGGCTGACAAAGACAACTACCTGGACGCTGCATTCCGTTCTATACACAACAACGAAGTGTACCTGTTCATAAAAATGGAGTATGTCCTAGTGGATTATGCTCCGGGTTCGACCAATGATAGGGTACTGAACGGGCCTCTCTTTATATTCAACGGGTTTAGATCCCTGGGTGGCACCTCCTTTGCTGAGGCCGGAATTAATGCAGCTTTTGGAATTGAAAACACCCGAGAAGCCTTCATCTTCTCTGGCGCCTTATGTGCAAGGATAAACTACGCACCCCGCAGCACAAACGATTGGATAATTGAAGGGCCGATGAGCATCGGTGACATGTTCCCCTTCTTTAACAAGTCCGGTTATGCAGATGGTTTAGATGCTGCGTTTGAGATCTCACAAAGGGAAGCTTACGTTTTCAGAGGCAGATACTGTGCTCGCATTACCTATGTTGCAGGTGAAAGAAGCCTTAGCTACGTTAAGTCCATAATCGAGGAATTCCCTGTTTTAAGGACACTATATTTGCTAGTGACATCGGTGCTGCCTTTAAATCCCACAGAGCCAATGAAGCCTACGTTTTCAAAGGCCCAAAATACGCACTTTTGAACTACTCTGGTGCCACCAGAATCATTGGCGGGGTCAAGGATATCCGCCCTAACTGGCCGTCCTTGAACAACTTTGTCCCCAGAAAAACCGATCTCTTGACCTCTATCAGCACCCTGATCCTCCGCCTGATCGACCCCATGATGTCCATGATGAACTTTAAAAACCAAATCAAAGCTCCATCAATTATATCTTCGGTTATGATCCTCTATATATATAGGTCCCTTTCTGTTTGTTTGTTGCATTGCACTCATGTACTATCTTGTGGTGTGTTGTATCATCACCCCGGCCATAATATTGGCTCCTATTCTTATAAATAAGGGGTGTATGCAGGGGCAGATGCAGTGTTGTAAGATAGCTGTTTGATGAAACTGGTCCATTCCCCGAAAAAATTTAAAAAATGTTGGAAACTGTTGACCCCAATAGGAATCACAAAATTTCCTTGTTTTGAGTTGGCGACCCTTGTCCATGGCACTCGGAGCTAATCAAGATCGCTTTCCAGCAAGAGTTTAATTTACTTCTTTTGCTTTATTTGTGTTGGCTCAGTGAGTGGGCTTTGATAAAGGAAACTGTGCATTTAATTTGGAGATCACTGGGCTTTTGATCTTGGCAGTTACCCTAGCTGGCATCCTTGCTAAACAATTCAACTTTTATCAATTTGAAATGTTGATACTGTATTATGGGGTGTCTGGTTGCATAACTGTTTGGGTTGGAGTGGGTGAGTGCCAGAAAGAGTAAGTGAGAGTGAATTTTTTCAAGAACGGGTGGGAAAGGATGGATGAGAGTTGATAGGGGTAGGCAGCAGTGGATGAGGGTGAAAAATCCACTCAATTGTTTTGTTTTAATTTTTCTTCTTTTGTGGTTAAAATGGAGTGTGGAATGAGACAAGAGTGGACAAGAGTATGCAAGAATGGATTTATGCCGAGAGGGTGAGTGTAGATTACATTGGTTGAGAGTGGGAAGGAGAGGGTAAGTATGAGTTGGAGTTGAATGGAGTTAATTTTATATGAAATAGAAATTGTGAGGGGTGCGTTAGAGTGGATGCAGAGGTAAGACTGCTTATATTTGGATCTCCCTAAAGAATAACAATTCACAAAGCTACCTGGCGTCTAGTGAGATGGAAATCTAACCCACCCTAAAGAATCAGGAACAATGTCAGTTTTTTTTCTCTCTTCATCTTCATTGGGAGGCAAAAGTGATATCAGAAAATCATCAACATCCATGAACAAGTACAAACCTAGGAAGAAGTCTGAGAAAGCTCATCAACACCTTGTTTGATACAGAGCTATACATTTGAGACACCCGGGCAACCAAAAATCAGATGACGATAAGGTCATCATATGTGACAAAGCCATAACAGTCAAAAGCTTATACTTGCCAAAACTGTACGCACTTTGGTAAATCAAATTTCCAAGAAAAACTCTGCATTTGCCACCACTCAGAAATTAGAATCGACCCTAAATCAAGAACGTTCCTACTTGGCTTCTATCAACAAAGCTATCATGACCTTCAGAAGAATCTAAGCTGTAAGAATGACATAAGAATATGGTGGACTTACTTGTCCAAAACTCCCCGGAAGTTGCAACTGCCTAAACTTATGTACGATACACTTGATTGCAAGTCCTTCCAAATTCAGTATTGATACGCATGCCATTCTCTACAATCATTCTTCCAGCAAGGATAAATATATTCATCATTGTATAACTGCCAGTGCCTTTGGCATTGTCAGTTTTTCACATATTTGAGGTACAGTGGGAAAGATGTTCTGCAGTGAATGCTTTTATATAACTTGAGTCATTGGGATTTCAGATTGATCTTCACGTAGGGGAGCAAACCCAAGAACTGAACAATTTTCAGGATCCACTCTCGTTGCTCTGCCCAGCAAAACATCAGGAAAGCATTTGCAAGTAGGAGTTAAATCCCATGAAGATGTGCCAGAAGGCATGTCCCTGCAGATTCACAGGCCAATGAGGCATCTGATCACAAAGGCAACGGAGGCTCCCTAGGATAAAGTGGCCTCATAGACCTTTAAAAGACGCTTGGCAGATGTAGTACTTGTACATCCTAGGAATGCAAATGAGGCAGAGGACTGCATAATGAAAAATTAAAGCTAATGCCCAGCTGGAATAATGAATGGATGGTGTCATAAAAGGCACCGTAGAGGAAGAGGGATGTGGGCATTGTCCTTTTGTGGTGCCAATCAGGGGAATAGAGATATAGATGTAAAGAAGTATTTCCCAAACCACAGGGTTTCATCACTTTGCTGATGCCTACAAGAGGTAAAGAGCAAGTTTCAAATGGTTTTATGGACCTAAATCCCATTCCCATTCATAACGTACAACTTAATCAAATGGTTGTTGTCCCTCACAGATCACCAAACTGTCCGCTAATATTGGCACTCTTGGCATTCAAAAACTTCAAAAAATTTGTTAAAAAATACTTGCCTTAAAAAATGAAATGATCTAGCAGATCGGAAAACTGTAAACAGCAAAGAAAATCAACATGTTTAAACCACTTACCCGAAATTGACACAATTAAGTAAACTAATCAGACATAGACAAAGATTTCTTTTAGCTAATCAATTTCAAAAGTCGCGAACTCTAAACTGCAATGACGTCAAACTGAAAATGACAAAACTAAATACAGAGCAGTGGTAGGTAATACTTTTACTTACACACGCCATAGAATTACATGGAACAATATGCTTTCCGTTGCAAGTATCATATTTGAGAACTGAAGAACAGCAAATCTCCTCTCAAATCCCTGGTTTAAGGTGACTATGAGGCCGATGACAGTCAACATACTTGTCAGTATATTTGATATTGTGCTGTAAACTTCTGCAACATAAGATGAATGAACATAATTCTTCTCACACCAGTCAATAGAGGATGTCACTGGACCCCAGAAGCTTGAACCTCCATCATCCATTGTCCTAATTGTCCTTACATGACTGGTGTGACAAGAATTTAGCATCAAATAATATTCTCGCTACTTCCGAAAGATGCATAAATCACTTATTCCAAAACTCAGTATACCATCTATGGTCTCGAACCTAACTCTGCAGAAACAACGCATAAATTTAGCATCAAATAATACTCTCTACTTCCAAAAGAACCGCATGAGAGATAGAGTAGGGCTTTTAGCAATGTCATTACTCATATGATCCCTTAATTATCAGCCAATTAACACGTTGTTTAGCTTATTTCCTAAAAGCTATTATACGAGCGCTAGTTAGCTGCCAACATGTATTGGTTGATGTGGTAGTGGTCTCATCCCAAATAAGAAGGAGAACACAAATTCGAATTCTCAAAAGTCGCACTTATTTAGAGGGCTATTATCTTAAACATTCGTAAAAATTATCATGGGTAAAAATAAAACAAAATAATCCTAAAAATACATCCAAATCTCAAACAAATAAACAGCTAAAAACACCAAATCGAAACAATAAATATAATTTGGAGATTATATTTTGAAGTGAGGTCAAAGTTAAGTGAAAGAGTAGAGAGTGGGAATGTAAAATGTATGTGGACAATTTCTTAAGATTCATTGAATTTAGACACTCGACACATAATTTGAAGCATCAAATGTACTTGGCTTGTTATTTTAAGCCACCAGGACGACGTCTATTTTCCACATCTCATACTGCAATCAACAACTATTGGCTACCCCCACCCCAAAAATAAAAAATAAAAAACAAATAAATTCACGGTTTACAATATTTTGCTTGTGAATATTTCTTTCAATACTTGTCATGAAGTGTATATATACATTTAAAGGCAATTTATCATACTCTTGGATGTGAATACCGTCAAAAGTCACATGTCGTATATATTTATTCACGTATATTTACCTTATAAGTCGGTTTTAATATGTGTGATTGTATGACTTATAGTAAATACAATTTAAATAATTAATCAGTATACTAATTTGAGTAGTGTTTTTCTTTTTGGTGCTTTAAGAATTAATTCGTTGGTTCTTATATTTTCAATTTTATTTTTGGTAGAAGGAGTAATATTGACACCCTTTGAAAAACTTTGAAAATTTTGTGAAATTTTTGCATACATTTCAAATGTTTTTTAAATTTTTATGATGACTTCATTACAAAACTTTCAAAGTCAAAATTCAAAACCCATACTAAAAGTATCAACGTTGGATGTCTCATCTTATAAATTGCAAATATATATTAAGCTGCATATAATGTAACATATATACAAATATACAATTTCAGAAGAGATTTTCATTACGCTATTTCGTATAAAACTTTTAATTATTATATTAAAGATGAGTGATGATACGTATCTTGTAGCAAAACACATCTTGTACTACTTATTTTAATTTAAATTAATATGTTATATGGTTCAAAATATAAAAATTTCAGTAATACGAGTGATGTCTATCGGTTATATTGACCAGAATAAAATGATACGATAATTAGTTTAACCCTATTTATGAAGACATAATTATACGCGTAATTTTAGAATCATAAAAACTATATGTAAAAAAATGATGTTACACCAAAGTTGTCATACTATTGCATATGCTTCAATTATATTATTTTATTCAATTTCACATATAATATTATAATTTTTAAGTAAAAAAATACTTAAAAATTTCTTGTGACAAAATGCATATATTTTGTATTAAAAATTCATCATAATTATTCTATACATAATTTAAAATAGTGAATGATAGGGTTGTCATCGAAGTGGCCCCATTTAACATATTCAAAATATATATATGCATAAACCACGGTCCACCATATATTTTTTTAACATCCCCACCCAAACCCAAATCAGACAAAGAAAATTAGAGTCTAAAAGGAGAGCTTATGGATAAGCCATGTACATTGGAGAGAACCCTTGAACGTATACGCAAAATATGGCAACATTCATTTTCCACATTCATCTACACTATAGGAAATTTAATTTAACCCTATGGAGAAATCCCCCCAAAAAAAAAAAAAAAAAAAAATAGGAGGGCCAATTAAGGAAAGCATGACCCTTTTTAATAAATGCACTCCAAAAATGACTTTAAAATTCCCAAAAAAAAAAAAAAAAAAAAACCTTCCATGGTAACACCCTATCACCATTTTCACCTCATCCTCTCTTCATTTCTCCCTCTCTATATAAGCAGATTGAGTCTGCCCTTTCATTCATTCAGTCATTGTCCCCCAAAAGAAGGGAAAGCTGAAACTCTCTCAGAGAGAATATACTCAAAACCCAAAACAAAAATGGCAAAGATACCAATCAGATTCAAAAGGGTGGCGGCCGCCTTCGATGAGGCGGCCAGGTGGCACCGCCCGTGTGATAGCAGCAGTGGAAGTGAGTATTGGCCCGAGAGCGGGACTGACCTCTCGGATCTCGTGAACTCGTTCCTCGAGAATGGGGATGGGAACGAGGATCAATTTGATATCGATGTGAGTGAGTCAAAAGTTGAGCAGGTGAATAAAGATACCGATAACTGTGATGCTAACTGGGTGTCTGATAATGATGATGAAGACGAGGATTCGGAAAGGAAGGAGCAGTTGCAGGGTTTGTTATTGGAATGTGGGATTGGTGGGAATAATTCCGGGGTGAAGCAAAAGATTTATGATGAGATTGAGATTGGGTTGAAGTTAATTGGGAATTTTGGTGATTATTCAACTTCAAGAGAAGGGATTAAACGCAGTTTAATGGCTCATCTTCGTGATAAAGGCTTTGATGCTGGTTAGTGATTTTTCGATTTATTTTTCTTTGCTTTTTGCTGATTTCTTTGCTCTTAAATTATCATAAAATTTGAATGTGAGGCTGATTGAATTTTGATTTTCCCCTAAAATCACAGCTTCTTTTTTAAAAAATTTACGTGCTTTCATCTCATAATTAATCAAAATACATACCGTGTAATTTTCATATATTAAACGCAAGAAAATCTTTTTTATTATTATTATTTTATGTGATATTAAATATTTACACATCATATGCCCTTAATTAGGTAATAATGTGACATTAAATGACAGAAGATCTCCGAATTATCTCATAATTAAATCCCCAATCTCTTGTCTAAAAATCTACTTAATCTTATCGCTAATCTTCTCTTGTGTAATTAATAATCTACTTAATCTTATGCTTTTCCAACCAATGGTGCAGGTCTTTGCAAGTCAAGGTGGGAGAAGACGGGCCGGATCCCAACCGGATCCTACGAGTACATCGACGTGAAAGTGTGTCAAACCCGATACATCGTGGAGATCTTCTTAGCCGGAGAGCTCGAACTAGCCCGGCCCACAGCCCGATACACCGCCCTCCTAGGGATGATCCCTCCGGTACTAGTCATAGACAAGGTCCAAGTGCTTAAGCAAATAATGAGGCTCATGAGTGGAGCAATGAGGAAGTCCCTAAAGCACGTGGACTTGCACGTGCCACCATGGCGGCGCCAAGGTTACTTAGAGGCCAAGTATTTCAGTCCCTACAAGAGGACCACGAACCGGGAGCCCAGTGGCAAGACCGCGAAGGGGGAGAGGGGAGGGCCGGCTAAGAAGCAGTCGGTGGTCGGGTTCGAGGCGGATTTGGTTAGGGTTCCTTGTTATGGTAATTGCAGGGATGATGAATTTGTGAGCAAGGGTGGAGTTAGGGTAGGACTCCTAGCTGCTGTCCTTCAAGGAAAATGATAATCAGAAGGATTATATTGTGAACTGATTTAATTTGTATATATTGTGAGAAATGTGCTTGGAAATTTTGTTAGGTTTGGTTGTAGTAATTTATGAGGCCATGGGAAAAAGAAAGGGTTGGTCTGGCTTCAATGCATTTTTTTCCCAAATAATGTAAGAATGTAGTGTAATATATGATTCATAAAACATTAATATATCTATTCTTTGATCACATATTAGCTAAATTTTCCCTCTTTTTTCCTTTTTTCTGTGGTAGAGTTCTTAAGATTTTTATTTATGATGTTATGAATTTAAATTTTAAGGTATTAATGGCATATTTTCGACAACAAAATTGCTTATTTGAAACCCGATATCAGACAAACTTTACGCTTTTTGTTGTTATTGAACATAACCCGATGATTGAGTGATTGCTGTATTGTACAGACATGGTTGTTTCTGAGTTTGTGCCATCAATAATTGAAGAGAGGGTAATGACTAATGAGGACCCAAAGTTGACAAAATGATGTCAGGATGGCAACACTATGAGTACAAGTAGTTGGAATGACTTTGAATGCAAATATAATGACAACATCCATATGAATACTTGCAGAAAGTTTGCATAATTTGTAAAATGTAATTTCAATTAATATCATATAATACCATTATATTTCAAAATCGAAAAGTATCGACTTTTTACTAGGGGTGAGCGGGACCGGGTACCGGTCGTTTTGGCCGGACCCGGTCCCGGTCCCGGTTGCAACCGGGTCCCGATTTTGGACCAGGTCCCGGTCCCGGTTCGACCGGGTCCAAAATCGAGAACCGGTCCCGGACCCGGTTGGAACCGAAGTCCGGACCGGTACCCGTTGCCGTCCCCTTTTTTTTTTTTTTTTTTAGTTTTTCAATTGATTTTTGGACCGGAAGAAACGACCACCAACAACAACAACCGGGGGCACGAGCTACCTACAATCGCGCGAAAAATTGAGCAAATCAACAACTTGTTTGTTTTTTTAACATATAAAATCAACAAAAACTAAATACTCACAGCTTGGGTGTCCGGAAAATAACCGGAGGAAAAGAGCGAGGGCAGAGCAAGAACCGCCGGCGAGAGCACCGAGGTACTGCAGCGAGCGGAAGCGAGTCGGTGAGAGAGCGAGAGCGACCGCAATAACCAAGTGAGTGAGAGAGAGCAGCGACGAGGGCGGGGCAAGAACTGCCGCGAGAGCACCGAGGTACCGTAGCAGCAGCAAGCGAGTCGACGAGAGAGCGAGAGCGACCGCAACAACCGAGTGAGTGAGAGAGAGCAAGCATGCCGGCAATGGCAAACTTTGAGGCAGACGCCGCGACGGCGACGGATCGGAGAAGAGAGAAAGAGAAGGGAGCGAGAGGAAGGCGAGACGGGGAAGGAGACACGGGAGAGAAGGGAGCGAGAAGAGAGTAGACCGAGGCGAACGCATGGGAAAGAAGGCAAACAAAGCCTCAAGGCAATTAGTTAGGGTTTGATTTTCTTTTCTTTTTTTTTTTTTATAAAGCTGGGTAACCGGGTCCGGGTCCGGTTCCGGGTCCAAGATATTACTACCCGGTCCCGGACCCGGTTATAACCGGGTCCTACAATTTGGACCCGGTCCCGGTCCCGGTTCAACCGGGTCCGGTTCTGAACCCGCCGGGTCCAGACCGGTTCCGGGTCCGGAACTGGGTACCGGAATTTTTGCTCACCCCTACTTTTTACGGTCTGTTCAAACAGACTAGGACTCATTAGAAGAAAAAAAAAAGGTAAGAAAGACAGAATCACAACGCAAATGCTGATCGATTATATTTCTGACTGTCTATTGGGAAAATTACCTGACAAAGATCAGGCAATAAATCAATTTTGTCGTGTCGAAAAATGGGGGATTGTACTTCCAGTACATATTAGCCGTAACAGATACAATCAGGCTCAGATACTTTTAATATTCCAAATGGAGACTAAAAATTACAATTACAGGCAACTTGATCGATTAGTCGATGATGGCCAACAACTCTGACAGAAAGCCAAGAGAAATGCTGCATCTCCCACGCTTATCCGATGCTGAGTTGCTGAGCCAATTTCCTAACGAATAATTGGGTGCAATTGTTTTTGGTTCATGATGCACCACTACAAGAATTCTTCATTCGTCTTTAGCAGGGTCCATTTTAGAGTCTGAATCATGCTCCCCTTCATGCGATGTCAAGCCTAGGCTCAAATCCAAGCTCTCATTCAAATCCTGCCGCCCTGGTGCTGTTTGGTTATCTTCTTCAGAATCCTGAAGACAAGCTCCAGCGTCAATATACATGAAAGATGTTCAATGTTTATGTTTTAATCATTGATTGTCTATCACAGTAAAGTAGATTTAGAGGCCGGCAGAAAGTCTGCAACTACATTGATCAGGAAATGCAAAAATTAAAATGTTTCCAATGAGCTAACACTTTTAGACCCTAGTTCAGCAGGATGTAAAATGGTCCTTTTTTTGTTGCTGTACATAGACAGGGAAATGTGATAAAAGTATTGCTTCATATGGAGAATTTAACACATGATGAAGATGTTGACACTTTGAATTGAGCAACAATGTGTGAAGCAAGCCTAAATACCTGGTTCTCTTCCATAGGCATATCATTGATGTCTGGTTTCTCACCATGCCCGTCACTTTTGGAAGTTTGCTCTGTTGTATTTATATCGTCGTCAATAGCTTTAGTTTCATCATCAGTGTTCTCTTCGGTTTCATCTTCTTTCTTCTGCTCCTCTAGCACAGCAATCTGCACAATTTCCACATAATTATTATCCAACCAAATAGTTAACAACACAGACTGACTTACCCAATTTTTTTAAAGGTGAGGTTGAGGGGAGAAAAGGCAATGTACTGGTTACCCAACTATCACACGCCAGGGCAAGAAGAAAAAAGGGGTGGAGGAGACCCTCCTGAAAACATCAGAAAGCAGAGAATTTTCCGCTGGCTATCCAATCATCACATGCCATGTCAATTATCATGTAATTTAATGACATCTTTAATACATATACACAGGTTGGGGAATCCTTTCTAGTCCAGTGAATCATCCACTCATCTACGATCACAGCAAGCAATAAGTCTCAGGCAAATTTAAGTCCCACCCAGCAAGAACCAAAGACTGCAAGCACCAGGCCTTTGCATTCAATAAGCTTTGACTCTAAAGAAGTTTAAAATTGATTGCTGGTGAACATTTCAAAAGGTATTCTCAAATAGCTTGTTTTCATTGCTTTAATTCATAGGCAGTTTTGGCTGGCCCATGAACTTCTGCACTGGGAGCTAGATGCAAGAACAAGATATTATCCCCATCAACATACAACAAACATCAGTTTCCAAGGGCAAAAATGTAATCGTGTAGGAGACATAACATGGCAATTTCCAATTATTTACCCCTCCATCCATAGTCCAAGGTAAGCAACAAATCATGTGGCTGGCATAAATATTTAGGGCACTCAAGGAAGTTGGCCCACCAAACATGGTATCTTTCATTTTACCCCCTTGATGGAGCTTGAAGTTGAAGTTCCTATGACCACTTAAACTTAAGGAAACACTCCGTAAGAGACAGTGAATCCCCAAAAGCAGACTTAGACATAAGGTTTAGCTGGCCATAAATAGAGGACAGCCCATCCCCTAGCCCAACCTACACCATAATCAACGGATTCCCAGCAACAAAAAACTGTCAATTGATCAGAAAGATAAATAGTCTCATTACCAGGAAGGCATAAAAATTTAAGAAGCATGGGTACAACTCTTTGACTCTTGATTAGAACACAATGAATTTCTGATACTTTATAACACATAGAAAAGTTATAATTCTTGACAAAATTTTCTCAACTCACAGCATACCATTACCCAAGTGCCACTCACGGGGCTTTAACCTAGCATAAAGGAGGTCACTCAACGCAGCCTTCTGCTTGCAATTACAGAGAGGTGATTTATGTTAGACCCTTGATTGGACATGTTAAACATCTGCTACTTCTCGACAATTAAAAAGTGCACAACAAATTAATGTTGCCACATAAACATTGCATCATGCACAAAGAACGCAACAAAATGTGGATTGACATAATAAGCCATATAATATGAAGCCAAGGTCCTGCACTGAATTTACCAATAAATTTGTTGGATCACATCATAAACATTTTTATTAATACAGCCTGCTGGACCTCAAAACAGTAAATACATTGTTGATGCTATAGCAACAAGTTTTCTACAATGAGAAACTCCTACTTTAGAATCACAATTACACAGATGATTGAACATTGAGTATAAATACAAAGGCCCCTAGTTCATTGCTCTCAATCGTGAAAGAAAGGAACAATTGAGCTTGCTTACTACTATTCTTCTAAAATTGCTTGTATAGGCATCCACTATCTTATCAAGTCACAGCCACTGGCTGCCTCTCTTTGGAAGTCATAGGAACCAAACAAAGTCATGTGTATTACTCTGCCCTGATGAGCCATTATCGACCAAGTGGAGAAGAGAAGTGACTCAGGAACATTTGAAAACCATTTAATCTAACATACCAAGGGACCTTTAGTCATTTTCACTCAACCATGAGCAAGGATCTCGATAGCACTAGCTCCTCTGTTAGTGTACATGGCATTAAATGTTCATACTAACATCAGCTGTCTGTTTGAGAAACCAAACAGTTACATATTAACCTGGTGGATTATAGGTCATTGTTGACTTCCAAAATCTGTGTGGCCTTAGATGACTCATTAGTGCTAAAAGAAAGTTTAAAGCAACCAACAGCATTTATTTTTTCATAGGAGTTGATTATCTAGCAAGAGTAGCCTGCAGAGTAGACAATCTTAATGATCTGACTTAAGCTTCTCTGGAAAATAAGACCCACATTGGCAATATGCGTAGCTAAGAACATTCAAAAGCAAGGTCATTCAGATCTAAAACCAACACGCATAAAGATGTAAACAAAACAAAAGGCTGACATGATAAATTTATCCCAACATGTTCTAATTTAGGCATACATGACTACTAGACGATTGGCTTTATTAGTTGAGTCCTTTGTCTAAACTGCCTGTTATTCGAGATTCAGAGATCAAAGAATCATAGAAACGCAGCAACACAACACCTTCTCAAGATTCATGCAGCCGTAACAATGAATGCTACCTAAAACAAAGATTTGGGCAACAAATAAGGGTGCTTCAGCTAGTCAGAAACTCATCATATCACTCCTACTTAAACCTTTTTGTGATCGAAATCTCTCCCAACAAATAAGTAATTCTTCCATGGACAAACTCTGTATCGAACAAGAATGCCGAGGTAAAACTTATGACACATTAACTTCTATGTGTAATAAAGTTCAGGCTCAGCTGGTTACCTACTCTTTTTTTTCTTTCTTTTTTGTTTTTTTTTTTTTTTGTTTTTTGAATGCAAGCCTCATGAAGACTGAATATACTTATAGAGTAATTCATATCTACGTTAAACTCTGTCCACTTAAAGATTCTCATATCACTTCATACAATGTCTAACTACCTGCAAGCACAGACCACAATATTGGAAAAATTGACACTTGAGGCCCTTGTATTTGAGAAAAGTTACCTAAATACCTGATAACTTTAGACAAGAAGCTGAACTCTACAATCCCAAAACAGTAATCTTTGAACCATTCCAAAACAAAATATGCCATGTGTGAACAAATCTAAACCAATCACACAGGTCAAATCAGAGATTCTCAATCGTAAATTCACTAAGCAATCATTCACTGACCCATCTGGTCAAAATATGCCATGTGTGAACAAATCTGGTCATCGTAAATTCACTAAGTAATCATGCACCAAAGCTCAAGCTACAGTATCACTGAAGAGGGAGGTGGGTGGGGGTTAACATCAGATGCCTAAAACCCAAAATTACTTGTAATTGATTGGCTTTTCTGTGATCAAGATCATCAAGGTATTCAACCTTGATGCGGGAAAAGCTGAACCCAAAAATAATAAACCACAAAATCAAAATCAAGTCCAAAACATTCCCACCAATAATCAACTCCCATCACCCAAAAGCAGCTCAATCAAATAGATACCCCATAAAAAATTTACATAAATCGAACCCTCTTCAATTTATAAATAAAATTAAGCAAACCCTCCTGAAAAATTAAAGAACCCAACAAAAAATAGCAAAATTAAGACACGTAAAAAGGGGAAATTACCGGAATATACTTGAATTTCTTCTTGGGGGCTCCTCCGAAACGTTGTCGTCTTTGGAATTCTCCTTGCTAGGGCTATCATCATCAGTATTATTTGGATTATTAGAGTTGGGATTCTCCTTATTGGCGCTTTGCGAAACTGGGGTCCACTTGTAAAGGCGGAGGTGAGAGACGCTGCCGTTGTTGTTATTACCGTTGAGAGAGGAGGCGCCATTAGCGAGAGAGGAAGAAGAAGAAGATTGAAGATTCTGATGGTGATTTTGATTCTGATTCTGATTGTTTGAATTGTTAGATGATGAAGAGGAAGGAGGGGTTATGGGAACCCAATCTTTCTTCCATTTTCGAACGGGGCCGGTGAAGACGGTGGTGGTTCCGTAGCGGCTCGAAGATCTGCCCAGCCGGGCACCTACGCCTTCCATTCTCCGGCGAGTTAACGGAGGATCGACGCGGTATTCGGTGGTTTCCGATCGCAATAGTGGGTCTTCGTCAAACACACAAACTCTCTCTCTCTCTCCTCTCAAGTTTCACGGATTCGGAATTTGGGATCGTTCGGGGTGTTTTGGGTTTTAGAAAAAGGGGTTTAAACTTAAAAAGCATTTGTTGGTCCAAGATGGCCCAATTAATCTTGGCTCACCTTCATTCTGTGATTGGGTTCTTCCTTTACACCCAATTGTTCACCTCCTTCTCTTTTCTTTTCTTTTTTATCAAATAATGCGTAAATATCAATACAATATAAATTGTGGCCGAGAAAACGGAAAACGGAATTAAATTTATGACTGGTTCTATTTTATTTAGTTTTAATTTATAATTTTATAATTTTTTAAAGCTTATTTATAACTAACTTTATAACTATCTTATATTTTCTTACAATTCCTTACTATTTTCCTTAGAATTCTTTATATCTAAATAAAACAGGGCCTATACCTACGGTCCTTAACCTCCCCTTCAAAAAAAAAAAAAAAAAGTAACTACTCCATTTTGTTTCCATTACTTTACATTCTTCACTTTTTTGTGTTGTATAGATTTGGGCTTTTAGAACATGAAAAACTTCAATATCCATCATAAACGGCCAGGCTGAAACCCTAGCCCAATAATACATCGTCAATAACCCCTATAAATAATCAACAGTTGACCACCTAGAATTCATAATGAACCCTAGCAATCTCCTCTCTCCTCCTTCCCTGATCTCATTCAATGGCTGACTGAATGAAACGGAAGAAACCCTATGTCATTCAATGCAATTTGCTCTTTTGTTCTGAAACTTTTGCAGTTTTTCATGCTATTTTTCTTTCTGGGCATCTGGGTTTTAACCTCTCTTTATACCCTTTCTCTCTGTGGATTTGCTACATGTACCAAGAGATCTAAGTGCTCTGTTTTAGATCTCTTGAATTGCCAAAGTGGCTGTAGCAAAATCAAGATAATCAAAGAAGCTAACTGGCCGGTTGTTGTGAATAATTTCAGTCGACAAATCTGCTTACCGAGCTTCTCACATTTCTTAGATTTTTTACTGTCTTCAATTTTAAAGATAGAGTCTTTTTGGGTATTCTTCAATTTGAAAGTTCTTTTTCTGGGTATTTTTGTTTGGGGGAAGATTTCAGATCTGAGAAGGGAGGAGAAGAGGAGATGGCATAAACAGGAGCCATTTTAAGAGACCCTTCTCGTTACATCAATCAAATTTGTCACCTTCCAGGCATTGCCACTTTGATTTCCCAGTGGCTCTGCGTCTATCGGTGCCTACATTTTTCAAGCGCTCTCAATTACTAATTTTAATAAATTAAGTTTATTTTTAATAAATTAAATTTATTTTTTTATGAAATTTGTAGATAGAAAAATTGGATTTGAGATTGCATTGTTATTCATGATGTGTTTTTGATGTATAATCTATAATATAGTTTGACATGCAAATTGCATGAATCTCTCTACCATGGTGCAACATAACTACAACCCTAATTAATTTAATTAAATGTGCTAATACTCAATAAGACAGTGATAATGATCAAGTATTGACCAATAACAAAAGGAAAAAGGAAGAAAAAGAAAATGGTAAACTTTATTTTTGGAACGAGAGAAGGCAAATGCATGGGTTATATACATCTCACCTAAGAGCTAAGATGGAAGATAGAGAGAGAGTAATTGCCTTTCTTAGGAACTATGACAAAGAAGCAACTGTGTAAGCCCCTAAACAGAGTTTGTACCGATAAGAAAAGGCATGATGCTTTGGCGAAGCTTGCTTCAAATAAAACCGAGTCCAGTCCGATTGTGTTCAATACCCATGAAGCTTTGGTGAAGCTTGCTTCAAAAAAATCCAGTCTAGTTGCAACACGACATATTGTTTGTTTACCATAAGTGCCAGAGGTTACTGAATACATGTTTTTTGGCTATTTCATGAAAAATGTGCACTCCATAGGCCTCAACAGAGTTGTTCAAAATCTACAACAATTTTATGCCCAAATAATCGATGGCAAAAATGAAAACAACAATTTTATGCCCAAAATGTTCAAAACCCTCATGCAGATCCGAATTCTGCAGCTCTAAAAGACATGTTCTTCATTCATGAGTCTCAAGCTTTTTCGTCATAATTCTTTTGCAGTAGCAACTTCCGGCTCAGAGAAATAATCATGCCTGAAATCATCACAAATCCAAAAAATACTTTGTAAGTATCATAACCAAAATTAACAGCATAGAATGGCCAATAGGTTCGCTTCATGGCATTTAGACTACTTTCCAACATGCCAGGTTATTGTTTTATGGCACATGTTTCCCATCTAGATGGGAAATGCCCGTTGTTATAAGGTGGTGCCTCTAACCAAGCCAGAATGCCTGTCTCTGTCTCTCTGTATGGCTTGGTTACAGATCCTACCTTAGCGTAATACAACAGTTGATGGCCCAAAGGAAAAAAAGGACAGAGAAAAACACACACACACAAACATTCATAAATGTCAAAACCAAACAACCACCGATGTGGGTCCCACCTATAGCTATAGCTATAGCTCGGGTCTGAGGAGATCTAGGCATGCAATGTTTTAACTCCACTTTAAGAAAGAAATAGATAGAATTTTTCCAAGCAATCAGCCAAGGTTGTATGTACAAGCTGAAAGGTTCTTAGTGTAAGGGACATTTATCCATGATAAAGCTGAGCTGTTTATCTTAATTAACACTGGGATAGTGTGACTGCCTATTAGGCTTTAGCATTATGACTCTGATGTAAATCTGAATTTCATATTTCACCAAAAAGATAGACCAGAATAAACTTACTGAATCTTTCGAGATAGTTGGTATAGACCAGTTCCAGCCATTGCCACATTTACACTGAAAAGATTCCAGTTTTTCTGCAATGCATAGAACACGACGCATTAGCATATTTGCCAAAAGAACAAGAAAAAGACAAAATGCAAATCCAGAACCCTAAGTCTCGCCTAAGTAGAGTGTGGAGAAAATGAGAGACAATCAGTTTATAAGATTGGCCTTACTATTATTGGGAGGGGGCCAACTATCATATTAACATAATTTGACATCAAATGAGAACCCTTGCCATAAAACATTTTACTAGACATCATAGCAAGCAGTATATTTAGCAAAGTATAAAATAATTTCGAATTACAAAGTGGGATTCACATAACTAAATATGCACAGCACGAGTGACAAGTAGAGGGGAAAAAAGCAACAGCAGCAAGGAGATTGACATCTCTTGATAAAGCAAGCAGTGAAGAAAGTAATTATCTTCAATAACAAGAGGTATAGCAAACAATGTTGTGTGAAGACTGTCATATGTCATACAACTCCAACATAGGTAGTCCCGTAAATGGTCCGAAAATTATTGTAGGTTCTCAACAGAACAACAGGTATTGCCATCAGATTCAGCATTTGAGATTGAGGAGATAATGAGGTAGAAGGAGATTTTCCAAACATATAATTAGTATGGATATGATTAATCAAAGACAGCAATAGATGTGAACACTTGTGAAGAACATTGAAGCCAGGAAGTGTTGATTACAGATTTACAGCTTACAGCATACGAATAACTGACTAATGTGTACGCAAAGAGGGCATGTCCTCTCCTGCTAGATGATGGTTTATCCACCATTTGACCATTAAAATGTTTCGCGATATTGCAAAGGAACCAGAGGAATAATTGACAATGAATTTGTTAGCTTAAAGGAAACAATTTTCCTTTTTAGGGAGGGGGTTGGGGGTTGAACCTCACCGGAGTAATCACAGTGCTGTAGCGAGACCATATGAGTCCAGTGCAGGTAACCGCTGAGAAGCAGATACGGAAAAATGAATAAGAAAAATGGCAAAGTTTAAGAAAATATTTTTATATTTAAGCTACTAAAATAAATGTAAAATTTAATTTACAAAATCACATTAGCATGAAAGTTAGAGATATGACTATGAATTTGGAACTTGATAAATACGCATCAGACAGTATACCTATCTGCTGAGGATAAGAAAGCTTCTCGGGCGGTTTGGCAAAGTCTGCAATATTGGCTATGCTAATTCCCCATTTAAAAGTCGGTGCCCAAAAGTGAACTGCAAAACCAAACAAGTTCATTCACAGAATCAGGTGAATATGCACTCCAGCAAGTTTACAACAATAAAAGAAGAAAAAAGGAAAAGAAAAAAAGTGAATTCTTGGAAACACATCGGTTTCTTCACATTCTGATAAACCAAAATAAAAATAAATACAGGAAAACTATTACCACCAATTGATTTCCAAGTAGACAAATGTCAGGAATTACATGGCCATTCAATTGTCATAAAAAGGTTGCAACAAGCAGGCGACGACTTTATTATGCCCTCGTCCCACAATATATTTTCAATGTGATTCATGTATTTATTGTGAACTCGTCCTCTTTTCTCATATTTGTGGACAACATATACTCTGTTTCCTCAAATTGATTTGCAGATTCATACAATAGTGCAGGATTTTAACTCCAGCAAGCGCTGTGCCTCTTGCAATACAAATACTTCAAAACTTAGAAATGAAGATGCACCCATTAAGAATGAATCCTGAGCAGTATTCGCAATTCAGACCTAAGTTAGACGCCCATTGCTCATCCAACCACCAATCACAGAAAGTAGCTCATATTCATCCATGTCAGCTGAAGTGATGATTGTGTTGCAGTTCATGGCATAAGTTTCATTGGTATGTAAGTTTTTCACACTGTTACTCATTTGAGGGCTCATGTTATGTAATTGATTTTCCTTCCTTTTTAAGGATTGGAGCAATCAGAAAGTGAGATTTAGAAAGGCAGCAGTTTGTTGTCTTGCAGTTCTGATGCAAGGGAATGTACATCCAATGATCCAAAATTCTTAAGAATGCCAACCAATCCAGAATAAGAATTCACAAAGACCTTCTCATGTAATCTTCTGCCCTCTCCCCCACACACTTTCAGAACTTCTTCTCTTACATGGCTTCATCATTTATCATGCTTTTTTATGTATATAAGATAAGCATAAGCTAATCTGACAAAGAAGCACACAAAGCAAACCACTACTAAGACTAGCAGCTCGTGTTATCATAACTCCAACTCTCTTATCATGTTAAGAGATTATTTGGGGTGAGACCATCTAACCTTAAAATATTATGAGATGTAAGTTCCTGCATTAACCCAACACAATAGCTTCCCTTGTACTTTAATGGGGTAGCAAACAATGGAGATACAAGACCATCATCCAATATAGCTTAAGACAATAGCCATATATGACACACTATGAGGCCCACTTTCCAATTTTCAACCATAGCATGAGAGTATCCATGACATGGGAGTTATGTAAAGCAAACAATCTGCCCTATTTGAGCTGGTGCACTGAATTTACTCCAACAATAAATCACTTAAAATGCTTCAACATTTTAAATGAGCCTTTAGCCTAGATTCACCAAAGTATCTCAAATCCCATGTTTTCTAATTGAACACATACTTGTGCTGCTCTTCACTCAGCTTCAAACCCCATGTTAATCCACCATATTTCGACAATTGATTGGTAGCATGAATTCCCAATGCCAAACAAACATCCTGAATTTCCAATCATTCACACTTCACCCAAAATTTACTCTAACCCAAGCTAATCACTTAGAACCCAATCAGGATCCCAATCCTGGATCAAAGGCTAAAACTTTGTCTCTTCACAAGCAACTTCTTGCAAATGTCTCAGCATAGATCCCAACAAAGTCTTTGTAAGTCCAAATGTAAGCAACCTTAATCCGGAGATAAAGGCTGCTTCAAAGAGAAGCAACAAAACATTTGAAAGGAAAAACATAAAAGTTCATTTGGAGGTCAACTGGCATTAGGATTTTTCACCAAATATTACAAGCCTAATTGAATAACAAAAATTTACCCTCTTCAACCTAACTTTCCAGTCGCAATGACATGAACATCAAGCTCATCTTGTACTCGAATGCTTCTTGATTCATGTTGAATAAGACTCAAAGACAGGAAAAACAATGTCATCCAAGCCAAACGTGTCCAAAACAAGATTATACATGGCTGGAATTTGATTGAACATTCCAACCACCCAACAAATTATCATTCATCATTAAGGAAAAGCACAATCAATCAATCAATCAATCAAAACCTAGAAATCATCTGTACCATCTCACCGGACAAAGATGCAATCGAATGTAATTGGCAAAACTAAAAGCAAAATCAAAATGGAGAATATGGGCAACAAGAACAAAAGAAAAACGAAAAAGGGATTCTTTTCTTCTGCAAGAGAGAAACAACATACTGGTTTTGGGGCCGGCCGGGTGGTTCCATAAAGCTTGAAGCTTTGCAGCTACCATGGATTCTCTATCTCTCTCTCTCTCTCTCTCTCTCCCCCTGCTCTGAATGTCTGCGAGAGAATTTGAGAGAAGGTCAAAATGTTCTCCCCACTACCCAGTGATTACTGAATATTCTAATTAGTTCCGGCAGTTCATTACACCATAAGAACCATGATGATGATCATAACCTGGGGCCCAAATCATTTCATCTTTCATCTTCAACCGTTGATTAGTTCCTTTTTTAATATTCTTTGATATTTAATTTCTTAACTCTTATCATGATGATACATTAATCATGATTATTGATTCATGGAACCCCCCCAAAAATTCCTTTTTGCGTTACATTTCATTTTCTCTTTGGTGTTTGGTGTACGAGGGAATTAGGTACAATGTGCACAACAATTATTCTATCGCTTACCAACAATACTAAATTTTTTGAATAATACTTACTTATGTGACAAATATATTTTTCATATGATTTGGATGAAATTTAATCTTATATTTTAGGATAACAAAATTTAATAAATTGTAATTATCGTAAAATGGCTTTTTGTTTTTAAAGGGATCACTTATGAAATCACTTCCATATGTCCAATGTCTGTATTTATCTATTTTTTATCTAACTCTATTTAAAATTCAATCATCACATACACTATTATTAAATTTTTTTTTTGGTGAAACTATTACTAAATATCTTCATTTAAGTGGCTATTACTTTCTTTTATTTTATTTTGATCAAGTTATTTAGCATCTTGAGGGTCATTTTTTAGACTAATGACTTCTATATTTAATTTTGGGAGTCACTCTTATTGGTGCATTTAGTACGAATTGCAATGCACAAGGTAAAGATCAAATTCTTTCATTTATAACTGTGAAAATATTTATTTATTTTAATTACTATGCTTTAGTGCTGTATTTGTTTTGTAACATAATACCCAACTTCATTTGTCGTGAAACATAAAATTCAAAGTGTATTTTATATCGTTGTTTATATTTATCAACTCTAAACATTGTACTGTACATATAAACATATTTTGAGTAATTCATAACTCGTTATAATATTATTATCATTCGGTTTTTGTAACGCCCCTAACCACCATTACTTAATAATCCCTTCATTAGGGACTATTACGTAAGGTCGCAGTGGAAGGTAACGATCGAAGACGTTACCGCCGTCCTAAAAGTAGGATAAGGCTAAATATATTAAATAAAATTGGAATACAATTTATGCATCCACTGTTAGAAGTAACTACTTATTACCCAAGTAGCTAGGTCATCCCAAAACATAGGTTACTTGGTTTAGCAACGTAATATTTATACAACCTAGACTTTTGTCTAGTCCATAAATTAATATACGACGTATAATAATTCCCAAGGCCATACCTAACCCCGGTTGAAGGTAAAATCACTGTGAGCGTCTATATACCTTCATATCTCGTGAATGCCACGTGGCTGGCTAGGGTTTGCCTTCATCGGACTTAGGAAATGGTTGATTGTTCACCAATGCTTCTTCCTAAAACAAAAACAAGTAAAATATTTGAAAGAGTGAGTCGAAACTCAGTACGAACATTCCTGCACCTGTAAAATAATTTTGAAGAATATATTAATTGAGCGCGCGCATTTCAATTCATTTTAGTTTGAAATCGGGGGAGAAAATATGAGTAAAACATGCTTGCTTGGTTATTATCCGGAAGTGGAACCCCTTGGTAATTGATACGATCGTTGAACAGGTGTCACCCCAGGCCGATCGATAACCCGAGTTGACGAATCGCGCGGTATAATTGGCGGGCCTAAGCCCTTGGTAATTGATAATTGGGCGGGGACCACTTAATTAGGTGGCAAAACTTGCCTTGTAAATGATTCATTATTAATTGCATATATGAGAAATGTTGAGATTTGATAAAACATGTGAGTTTTCGTAAGGTACGAGCAATGAACGTACTCGAGTTGAAAATATTTATTTCTCCCTTTTGCAGAAATTTGAGTCACTGGCTATTCGGCAACTGAAGTGGCCTCGGTTCGTTTAAAATGGATTTCTAAAGTTAATAATGTTTTCTTGAGTTTTAATGCTTGAATTTGTATAAGCTTTAACAATTTATTTAATTTCCTATATTCGTTTGAAGATCAATTAAACTAATGTTTGTATTACTTAACTTTACTGCGTTTATTGAATATAATTTATATTAATTAAAGAAGTTGATTAGGCCGACTAAATACTCGATTGTTTTGACGGAATTCAATCCGTTAACCGACTTGGATTGACAATGGTGTCTATATATATGGATATACCTAACAAACACCGATTCCTAGTTTATTCTCTCTCCCTTCATTGCATTCAACCCCGAGTAAGCAATTAACTAATCCGTCAAACGCCTCCCTATAGGAAGGTTCCATAATCTACTAAATTGCTCAAACTCATGCATGCACCATTTTAAGGTCATAAGCATTGTTTTCACATTCACAGCTATAATTAGGCACACTTAGTACTTAGCTATTTTCCACACCCGCACATTACCGAATTTCAAGTTTTACGCATGCGTTCCTCTTCATTTGCTAAATATAACCAAAATGTAATAATTCCATCCACTTGCTAAATCCTACAATAGAACCTCCCTAAACTCATTCACCGATTCACAGTCTCCCCAAGAAAATCACATTCGTTTACATTCATACACAATCGGACCATCAAACCGCCACAACTCGCTTATTCATACCAATTCGAATTTTCCCAATTTACTCCTTGAATTCACTCCACAAATATACTTCTAATCATACTTCAATTTACAGCTACAATTGCTCAAATAGATAATGAAATTGATAATTCGGGGTTTAGAGTTTACCTTCAAGTACACATTGAGGAAGCCGAGGAGGACAGGCGATGGTGGTGACAACAGAGCCCCGGCGGCTATTGGGAAGCACCGGCGTCGACTCCCGGCGACCGAACTGCGGCGGGAGGCTGGCCGGAGAGTGGGCCGCGGCAGGGGACGAATGGCGCCCGCGGAAGAGAGAGGAGAGCGAGAGCGCGAGTGAGGGACGAGAGCAGAGGTGGACGAGAGGCGCCGGGCTTAGGCTTCTTCCGGACGACGCCGGCGCCGGCCGCCGGCTCGGCGTTGGTAGCGCTTGATGGCCGGGAACAGGCCGCAGTGGAGTTGATGAAAACAGAGCACGCGAGGGAGAGAGAGAGAGAGAGAGCCATCGCGTGAGAGAGTGAGAGGGCGCCGCGGACGGCGCCAGCCGCCGGCTCGGCCGGCGTTGGTGGCGTCCGGTGGCCGAACTGTGAGCCGGAAACGAAGGGCGTGAGGCAGAGGCGAGGGCAGGGGGAAAGGCAGGGGAAGCGAGAGGAAGCAAGGGAAGCGGATCGATGTCCCGATTTATTTGTGTCTTAACCGCCTCTCTTTTTTTTTTTTTTTTTTTTGTGTAAACAAATTCCAGAAAAATCCGTTTCTGGATTTTTCTTTCAAAGACCTGAAAATTTTATTTTTATTTATTTATTTTATGTATTTTGTTTTCTTTTTATTGTTACTTTTAATTTATTTTAATAACGATGTTCACAAATTATAATCTTATTATGAGATTTTTATTGGGCCACTTCGTCGCCTTAGCTGCATAACATACGAGAGAAAAAAATAGTTTAAATATAAGATATCGAATTGAAGTCGCACGCGCTCAATTATATAAATAGTGTAATTAACAAAATAAATATTGTGATTTAAAATAAATAATTGTGATTTAAGGTCGGGTTGTTACAGCTTTTATAATTTATTTGTCTATTCTTATCGCTCCATCGATTTGGTTGTAAATATTACATCAATTTTTTCATAGGATCTGATCAAAAAAAAATTCATACGACATTTCATATTATTGATTGTACATTGCTACCCTCTAGACAGTACATTAGCTCAACTTCCATTAAACAATGCCTGGCCCAGCCCGGCCCGGCCCACAAACATTAGAGGAGAGAAGAGGAAGCATAGAGTAGAGAATGAAGAAATCCCACAGGAGAGAGAGACATAGATGAAGCTGGGAGTCACACCATTGACAATCTCAATTATCAGGCCAATTGCAGTGCTTACAATCTCATTGGGAATCACCCTCTTGTTCATCCTTCTCTCCCACCCAGAAAAGGGCCCGAACCCGATCTCGATCCCGACCCGGATGGCTACGGGCAGGGCTAGAAGCTTCATACTGTGGCTTCATGGTTTGGGTGATTCAGGACCTGCTAATGAACCCATCAAGTCATTCTTCACTTCTCCTGAGTTCAACTCCTCCAAATGGTCCTTCCCTTCTGCGCCTAATAACCCTGTTACTTGCAATTGTATGTTCCCTCTCTCTTTCTCTCAATTTCTCTCTCTAGGAGGCCTAGTTAGTGAGTCAACATTCTGAGTTTGTTGGTATTCGTGCTTCTTAATGCTATGAATTTTTTATGTTTTTGCTGATTGTTTCTTTGATTTTGTTTTTGGGGTGTATAAGTCTTGAATTGGACTATATTACATTTGTTCTCCTTTGCTTCGATTGAATTTACGATTCTTCCTATTCGGTGGGTATGCCTTCAATTTGCCACTCTCTTTTCCCCTCTCTCTCTCTCTCTGTCTTTCTCTCTCTCTCTGTCTCTGTCTCTGTCTCTCTCTCTTGGGGGGCTGTGGGATGCAGGAAAGTACTTGCCTTGGGATGGAAAATGAGATCTTGAGACCCATTTGTTCATTTACTTGGCGCTAATAAAAAGCTAATGAGAATGTTTGCTAATATTAGTGGTGCAGCGATGAAAATAGAGTGCTTTGAGTATGGTTAGAGTGTGGTATTGGTTTGCCCAATCCGTGTACCTTTATATGTAATGCCTTTATGCCTGCTCGAGCTGAGTTTGAAATAGTGAATTTCGAGCCTTTGAGGTAGGAAATTTCAAGCTGAGTTTGAAGTAGGAAACTTTGAGCTGAGTTTGTTTTGAGTAAGGAAGGAAGGAGTGGCATCGGAGGAGCTGGATTTAGAGTACGCCGAGAAAACCACTTTGTTTCCTATGAAATTGAATGTTGATTTCGGAACAGTATTGACACGTTTCCAATGCAATTGGCCTAGGTGATGGAAAAGAGTGGAGAAGGTGTCCCCTTAGTAGGTTTATCAGATTAGTATGTTGCTCTCTTAAGATTGTTATCCTATATTTGAACATTCTCTGCGCATAAACTTACTCTAGTAGCCTAATTCTACCTGTTAGTTGTTTCTTTTTTCCGTATGTATCATCCCCTTCCTACACTTATGCTTTCTGTATGATGCTTGGAGGGAGAGGTCTGTAGAGAACACATTTTACCATGTTGGATGGTAATTAGTTGAACTGTTGGTTGAAAAATATGACACTTCTTTGAACGTGTTTCCTGGCATTGTTAATTTAGTATGGCTAAGAAATTATTTTGTGTCATGTCATAAGGATCTTTTCTGTTTCAACTTTCAACCCCTTCTGCGCTTGTTCTTACTAAGTTATGTTGGACAGAACAAAGAAACTTGAATGTTCTTTCTTTTGTGTCACAGTGAGAGAAGATAAGGAGAGAAAATTGAACCTGGTCTCTTTTCACAAGGGTTCGTTAAGCAGTTCATAATTTCTTCCTGCTTTTAGTTGCAACTAGCTGACTGTAGCTTAAGTTTATGCTTTCATGGAAGTGATAAGATGGAGTTCCTGCTTTCCTGATTATTGATTGACTGGGAATCTGGAGAAGCTATCTAATTTCCAACTATTTTGATTGTGCTTATTCACCGATTTATGTTACCTTGGCATACCGGTGTTGAACACTCAACACTTGACTATATTTCAAAAATCCTCAAATTTTCTTGAAATATCTGAGACCGGCTGTTGGACACAATTCTATTGGCACTTGCTGCTTGTACCCAAGTCCAAGTAAGTTTGCTAATAATTATTATAGAAATGTAGAACTTTGAATAACACATCTTTTTATTTACTACGTGAGCTGAAATATATCTTATTGAAGTCTCATATCATATTGTCTTTGTTGAGGAGACGAAAGTACTTTGTGGCCTTGCTAATGCACTTCTCTTTGTAGATGGTATGGTCATGCCCTCATGGTTCGACCTGCCGGAGATACCAGTGACTGCTGTAAGTTCCATTTTAGTTATCATTAATATTTTAGTCGTTAAGATGTATATTTTTATTTAATCTTTGAGCTGAATTATATCTTCTTATGAAATAGAACTTGATTTGTTGCTGCCTTTTTTTTTTGCCTTGTACTGAAAGCACTGAATGGCTTTGGACCTTTTCATTGCATGCAAGCTGCTCTCTTATATATATAAATGGTGAAACTTTGCGAAGTGAAATACAATCTATTATATTGTCACTTTATTTACCATAATTGCACTCTGCTGCTTCACTATATTTTTGTAGCACAGTGAGTCGGGTCACTGGCCCTTTCCAGGGTAGCCCATTGGGGTTTCGTGTAAGCACTCCTGGGTTATTGTAAGAACCCATGCCCAAGAGGGTGTGGTTGCTTCTCCACTAAAAAAACCCACAAAAGGAATTTTCTCAAGCCCAAGCCTCAAGGTTTGAACCCGGGGCAGGGCTGCCTCATATGGGAGTAAAGTTTATTCCATGATTGCCATCTCTCCTAGAGGTGTTCGCTATCAACATATTTATAGTGGAATGGAAATGACATCACGTGCTTACACTCCATATCCTACATTTTCTGTTCTTCCAGCATTCCCCAAATGATGAAGCTTCTGTGTTGAAAGCAGTTAAAAATGTCCATGCAATGATCGACAAAGAGATCGCTTCTGGCATAAGTCCTGATAATATATTTGTTTGCGGATTCAGTCAAGGAGGTACCTTTCGACACCCTCCCCTCCATCCATACTCAGAGTTTCTACTGCAAGCTTTGATGACCACTTTTTGGAGAACTTGTATAATACGCAATTGGGTATATTCTTTTGCAGGTGCCTTGACCTTGGCAAGTGTTCTCCTTTACCCGAAAACTTTAGGAGGTGGTGCAGTTTTTAGTGGATGGGTTCCTTTTAATCATTCAACGATTGAACAATTTCCAGAAGATGCAAAGAAGGTACCATCTAATCACAATAAATGCTTGTCAGCTGGTTATGGTGGTTGGTGGATAACTGCATATAAATGTTTAAAGAGTAGCCCAGTTGGTTGAGGAACACATTTAACATGACAAAAGTGACCCTAGTTCTACAAATCCAATTCTCCCTAGGCCAGATTTTTGTGTGTTTGTGTTCTAACTTAGGCAACCTTACTCGAGTTACCCCTACTTGTGTGTGTGTGTGTTTCTGTGACCTTTTTTCTTTTTTCCTTTTTTTTTTTTTTTTGGGGGGTTGTGTTGCTGGGGAGCAGGGGAGAAGAGGCCAAATGTAGGGAGCAACCATAGTCTGAATTGCGTGAGGCTGTTTGAGTTGGACCATTAATAAGAAACTGTTGACTACCTAGTACCTACAACTGCATGAGAAAAGAAGCAGACGGCAATATAATGGGACATTTTGCTCCATCCGCTATACTCCATGTCAGAAAGATTTCCAAAAAGGGACCCTTAATACAACAATGTAGACAGTTTTTAAAAGTCATGTGAAATCCGTGGACAGCATAGAAAATCTATTGGAGTCGATTGCTTCCATGGCCACCACATCTGTTTTCTTTAAAATTATCTTGTTCTACTCAATTCTCCATTTTGAGTTTTTGTTACCTTCTTTTTCAAAAAACTATGTTCTACTGGTTTTCGGTAAGTGCTAAACATTGTCATCAAAAAGTTGAGCATATGTTGTATTGTAGTTATTCTAAGATCCAACTTCATGTGCAGACTCCAATTCTGTGGTCTCATGGAATATCTGACCCAACTGTATTATTTGAGGCTGGACAAGCGGGGCCTCCTTTCCTTGAAAAAGCAGGTGTTACGTGCGAGTTTAAGGTACTTCATTATGTTCTTGTGTCTCCCTGTATCTCTATAACTTTACTCGTCATCTCATTTTTTTCTAACGAGCCTTAAGAAACTGATAAGAGTTAGCCTACCATTGCTAGGATATAACATTTATATGATGACATTTACAGGCATATCCGGGTCTAGGCCATTCCATAAGCAATGAGGAGCTCAGGAACCTGGAATCATGGATCAAGTCTCGTTTGAGGAGTTCTTCTTCATGATTTTCTCCTCCCCTGCCCCCTCCCCAGGGTTGGTTTGCCTGTCATTTGGACCCGAGCTTCACTAAGCTGTGTGATTGTAAAACTTCCTTCACCCTAATGATTTAGCTTTTGATCACAGTCAAAGGGAGAAGGCTTGTTTGAGATTTGGCTCTCAGGGGAAGATTATTTGTAACCTGTCATACAAAAAACCAATTAACCAGTAATTTTTGAAAGATTTCATCGATTAAATCAGCTGACATTGTTTATATCTTCAACGTCATTAGTGAACTCATTGGCAGGGGCTGAAAGGTAGAACAATTTGGTGAGGACAATTGCTGTTCACCATATCCACTGAGACTGTTGATCAAAAGCAACTCCCTACCCTTTGCTGTTTTATTTTGGTGGTTGGCTTTCTTCTCTTCATCAATGAACCAATACATCATTCTTGAAACAGACTCAACCACAGTAGTTCATGCCCTGGCCTGGGCCTCAGAGTCGAATATCTACAAAGCATCTTATTTCACTTTGTTCATTAGAGATTTTCGAAGTCCTTAATTTCTAGAGATTTTACTCAAGGGGTTTGAGAGAACTCTAAACTTTGATATTGAATACATTTAATCACCCAATTCTATTTTGCCGACAAGCTTAATCCTATCTTATTTGGTTAGATTTTTATCCGTTGGCTTAGCTAACAGATACAATAACAATAACAACTCTCATTATGGATCCCGCTTGCCTTAACCAACAGACAGTCAAACTTAAATTGGCGACTAAAAGAGTTGGGTTATTATTAATTTGTACTTATTCCCTTAACAAAGTCTTTAGTTTGAGTTTTACGAATGAGAAAACTTATATTGTACGTTAGTAGTTATAACTCAACTTCAATTTGAAGTAAACTTATATTAAACAGTTGTACACCTACATTTATATGGTTAATTTAAAAACACGAGAAAGGAAGAAGAAGGAATGCACTTATGCGTGCCACCAATGAATGAAGTTGTGAATGATTAATGAGTCTTGAAGTGAATATAAAAAGAGATGACCACTCCGTCCATGGCAATCCACAGCTTAAACAATGAAGACATAGAGAGAGAGAGAGAGAGAGAGAGAGAGAGAGAGATGGGGCAGAAGAGTTTGATTTTGGTTTTGGCAATGCTGGTTCTGGCAATAGCAATGGTTGCCAATGCCCGGTGGGAGTTGCGACGGCGCATCCTGGAATCTGGAATCCCGTTCTCGGGCGACCCCTTCAAGCCCTTAACCGACATTGAAAACTCCATACTTCACAAAATAATCCCTGCCGGGGGCGATGATCATAATTAAGCAAGTAAAAGTGCAATTGCAGTACTCATACATGGATCTTCATTTTATTCGCATTCTTTTCATCCTTTCCTGTTCTCTTTACTCTTTAGATTCAAAATTGTATTCCTTCTTTAAATTAAAAATTGTATTCTTTTTAGTTAAATTTTCATTCTTGAATTGAAGAGGAATACATTATTTAAAGGCCCCTTCTTTGCCCCCAAAAGAAAACTCTCCAAACTAATATCACCACATATTACTTTAAATGGATCGTCCCTCGTCCCTTTAAAAAAAATGTACACGAAAAAATTTATTGTAAAAAGTTTTACTCTTTTATAAATCAATAATAACTCAATTTTAATAACCTGAAATTGTAAATAAGTCTCGTTCAAAGGTTCTAAGTTTCAATAAGTTGTATGATTGTGAAACTTCCTTCACCCTAATAATGTAACTTTTGATAATTGTCAAAGGGTGAAGGCTTATTTGACGTTTCGTTTTACTGAAGACAATTCATTACCAGTTGGTATATGGAGTACCCTTATACATAAAAGTGTTATACACACCCGTGGCCCACTCATATCTAAACTTCCAAAGTCTATCCGTTTTTAAGTTTTTTTGGGGGATATTTTTAATGCTCTATGAGCTAAGTTGTTAAGGCCGGCCCACGAATTCGATCATTTGTGTGGAGATGTTGTGTGGGAGTGCTACCAACTGTCTTACGGTTGATTTCAAGAATCCTAGACTTTTTGATGTGTTGTAGTCTATGTGGGTGGGCTGAAGAAAATGATACTCATGCATTATTCTTTTGCCCGGCTGCATATAATATTTGGGAAAGAAGTAAGTTTACCCACGTTATAAGCCAGTATAACAATTGGGATCTACAGGATATTTTTCTCAAAACCAAAGACATGCTCAACGAGAATGATTAGGAGGAATTTGTGGCGGTGACTTGGAGTGTTTGATATGCCCGAAATAAGGTGCTCTTCGGTGATGATAGGATACAACCCGGAGGAGTTGTAGATTGGGCTGTTGGGGTGATAAATGGGTACCGAGAGCAACAATCAAAACCCGGGATTGATCGACATGTACATCACCGTGTGTGGAAGCCACCGATCGCAAGTATGTTTAAGCCCAATGTTGACGCAGCCTAAGCTTGGGGAGGGGGTCATGGGTGGACCCCGGTGGTGCGTGATAGTTGCGGTAATGTAGTCCTAGCAAAGGTGCAAGCAAGCGTCGGGTTTCCTAGGTCCGTAAAACGAAGAAGCTCGAGCTCTCCGGTTTGCTATTCAGGAAGTTATAAAGGGGGCTTCGAAATGTTGTCTTTGAATGAGATTATCTCGTCCCTCGTCGCGAAACTTAACAGAAGACTTCGACTACTTCTAGTATTGGGTTGATTAGCGATGATATTTTACAACTTTGTTCTTCGTTTAAATTTGTTTCTTTTAGGCTTGTTAAGAGGGAGGGAAATCGTGTGGCACGTCATTTAACACATCTTCGACCCTTTGACCCATCTGTTCGGGTTTGGTATAGAGATGGCCTAGATCATATCTTGGATCCGTGTTTTTATCGTCCGATTAATACCATCACCCCTCCCCTTTACGCATCAAAAAAAAAAAGTTGTTTAGTTTTATAAAGTACTCTAACCTTTTTATCCAAAATAGTAAACATTTACCTATAATACACTAAAAATATGTCTAAAATATACTAAGAATTAAAATTACATTACTCCACATCAAAAGACCAATACCAAACACTGATCTATCATATACTATACTACAATTTGATATATATTAAAATTAAAAACAAAAATTTAAGAATTTTTTTATCTATAAAAGCATTATAATATTTTATCCAAACAAGAAACATTGATATATAATACACTAAACAACATTATAATATACACTAAGGATTAAAACCACAATATTTCTAATCTAAAATTCAACACTAAATAATGACTTATCATACACTAAACAACATTCCGATATACACTAAAATTAAAAATTAAAATTAAAATCACATAACCGTTGGTCTAAGGTACAATAATAAATTTTGTTCCGCCATATATTAAACAAGTATTCTAATATACACTAAAAACTAAAATCCGACAAGATAGTAATGCTAAAATAAACCTCAAAAATAATATCATATGTTATTATACTTATTCCCCTCAAATAAGTATTTAGTTTATGTTATTCTCCTCAAAATAATTTATACTTATTTCCCTCAAATAAAGTCTTTAGTTTAAATTTTATGAATGAAAAACTTATATTACATGCTAGTACTTATAGCTCGATTTCAATATGAAGGATTAAAAACACCCGAAAAAAATGAGAGGTTCAACATCCCACTATTTAAATATTAATATACCAATAAAGGTTAATTTAAGTTATATAACTCTTGTTACACTTAAGGAGGTCTTATATGTGAATTTTGTAAATAAAAAAAATTGTAATAGAAAATCCTTAACTCTTGCAAATAAGCAATAAGTTTGAAAGTTTATAAAAAAAAAAAAAGTGTTTGAAAGACTCTAATTGTCGTGCATTCTAGTAAGGTTTTGTTATTATGTTTTTTCTTTATTTTATTTTTTATCTAAATTAAAATCACATGACGGTACGATACAATGTGAGGAAAGAAAACTAAACCTAAAACTTAACATATCCAGAATCTTAGTTTTAATCATTATAATAAAATCTCATTTATATATATATATATATATATATATATATATATATATATATATATATATATATATATATTCTTAATGTTCTGTGGGTATAATAAATATTTGGCATCCACCTTCGAGCCCAATCAGTCTTTTAGACTTTCCTAAGAGAGAGAGAGATGGGGCTGAAGAATTTGGTTTTGTCAATGCTGGTTCTAGCAATGCCACGGAGTTGGTGCCCGGCTTGACAGGAACTTTGTTGGGTGACTGACCCGAATTGTGGGTAAAAGTGGAAGTATATGAATACTGATACATATGGATGGATGTTCATGTGATGTTTCCCCTCAATGTTAGTTGATTGGCATTCTTTTTCCAGTTTTCGTTTGTAATCTGTGCTTTTCATTTTGCACTTTCAACTTCTGTCATTATTGTTTTCAATTTTCGAATTGGATTTTGTATTTCAGTGTTTGTTGCTTTTATTTCTTGTTCCCCTTCATTTTCTATGTTGCTAGTAAACTTGCTTCTCATTCCTTGAGACTTTTTGTCTTTATTTTTGCTATGTTGGTTTTGTCTTCGTCTTTTTTTTTTTTTTTTTTTGGGGGGTTTTGGATGAACACATAGTGTCAACATTCCAATTGTGGATCTCCATAAGTGGGTTTCGATTTACATTTCAAAATACAAAAATATCTCGTCGTTGACGTATATGATATACTCTTGACAAAAAAACTATACTTTATATCAATAAATCTCTATTGTAAAAGAAAATACAACATATCAATAGATCTCTTCCACATACTGTAGAAGGGTTTTATCTTTTATAAGCCAGCAATAGCTCAACTTTGATAAATAAAGGCCAAATGCAAGTTTAGGTGTGTTCAAGCTGAACTGACATCCCCTAACTACACTTTGCACAAATTAAGCAACTTTTATCTTTGACATAGTTGTCGGGAACACTTCCCAGATCGCTTTATGAAAAAAAGAAGTATATGAAATTTAACGAGTATTTTGCTCTATCCAATGTACTTCAAGCGGGAAACATTGCCAAAAAAAAGGGGACAGACCCGTAATCCAACAATATAGACACTTGTTACAAAGGCATATGAAATCCATGGACAACATACCAAAGCTATTGGAGACGCTTGCTCTTATCTCCACCATAGTTGTTTGCTTTAAATAGATCTCGACATTTCATTGTACTCGCTTCTTCATTTTGTGCTGCGATAAATTAAATAATGTTTTAAAGTATATTAAAAACTAAAACCCGATAAGATAGTAATGTTAAAATAAACCTCAAAAATAATATCATATGAAATTTAATTAAAAAATTAAAAAATCATTACCAATAATATTGTATAATTCACCAAAATATATATTATACTGTACAAAAAAAAAAAGAAAAATATTTAACTGTGCTACAAAAACAAGATAAACGTTCAATATCCCACTATTTAAATATTGATAAACAAACAAAGGTTAATTTAAGTTGTTTAACTCTTATTACACTTAATAAGGTCTTATTTTTAAGTTTTGTAAATAAAAAGAAAAATTGTAATAGAAAAATTCTTTAACTCTTACAAATAAGCAATGCATTGACTAGTTCCAATTAGGTGGACGTAGGGTTGTATTCGAGTGGAGTCGAGCTCAAATCTATTAGGCTCAAAGTTTAGGTCATGAGTATCGTTTGTAACTTGAGTTCGGTTCGTACCTTGCCGAACTTAGCAAAATTTATGTTGAGCTCGGCTTACCGAAAGCTCAAGCATAAGCTCGGCTCATCAAAAGCTTGAACTTGAGCCTAGTTCATCCTTGTTTCGTTAGTTTACTCGTGCTTCTTTAAAATTTTTGTTTATAATTTTAAAGTCACACTTTATATACTTATTATAAAAATATAAATTTGAACTTAATTAAGGCGTGTTGCTTGGCTCGTTTGGCTTGTTTGCTTAGATCGTCTCGCTCATTCGTTAGCTCGACACATTTGTAATTGGTTTGTGTAGGCTCAGCGAGCTTATGAGCTCCAAAATTGTAAGCTCGGGATTGGCTCGTGCTCGTTGCAAGCTCGGCTTGACAAACCTTTATACAAACCGGCTGGACTCATCTATACCCCTAGGTGGAGGGTCAAGGAAGAAAAAATGAATATTAATCAAATTAAAGCACCCAAAAAGAAATGACAAATGTGATCAAATAATTGTTGAAAGAATCTCTAATTGTCGTGCACTCAAATACGTGTTTGAAAGCCATATAAATATATTTTTTTTTTTTCAATTGGGAGGAAGGGAATAAAACATATGATATACTGTACTCATAACTTTAGTTTTCTTATTTAATAAGAAAAAATTTTTATTGGTGATTATATTTTTTATTATTAAGCTTATCCGCATATATATCCAATCGCATGATTGATCACCAGCATTATAATGAAAAATAATTTTTTGTATCATTTCATTATTATATATTTTTTTCATTATAGTATTTACTAGTATTAAAACATTTGTACACCTATTTTTATGTGTTTAATTAAAAATAAGACCCTCATACTTGTGACTAAAATAAGGGGGAAAAAATTTAAAAAAAAAAGAAAGAAAGAATGTCATGCGCTTATGCGTGCGTGCCATGAATGAAGTTGTGAATGATTAGTGAGTCTTGAAATGAATATAAAAGGACTGACCAGTCGTCCATGGTAATCCACAGCTTACACAGTTTCATCTGAAGATATAAAGAAGACAGAGAGAGAGATGGAACTGAAGAATTTGATATTGGTTTTGTCAATGCTGGTTTTGGCAATGGCAGTGGTTGCCAATGCCGGCGGGGACTTGCCACGGCGCAGCCTCGGTTTCTTTGCTGACGAGTCGTCAGACACGGCAGGACAATCGGTTGGTGGCCTGCTTGGAGGGTAAAAGTGCAAGTATAGTACTGAATACTGATACATGGACAATCTCTGCTTTTCATTTTGCACTTCCAACTTCTGTTATTATTGTTTTCAACTTTCGAATTGGATTTTGTATTTCAGTGTTGTTGCTTTTATTTCTCGTTCCCTTCATTTTCTATGTGAGTATCCTTGAGATTTTCTGCCTTTTGGCTCAATCTTTGTCTCTTCAATTGCTACTAATATCTATATTTGTCTCAACAATATACGACACTTTTTACCTTTATTTTTGCTATCAACGTTCCAATTGTGGCTCTCCATCACTGGGTTTCGATTTACATCTCAAAATACAAAAGAATATCTCATCGATGAAATCTATGCTATACTCTGACCAAAACAATACCAACACAAGTTGGTTTAAAAGGTAACTCCTAACAATGGTACCTCTTAACAAAGATATAGGTTTGAGTGTTATAAGTAAAAAAATCTACTACAGAAGAGTTTTATCCTTCTACAGGCCAACCGTAGCTTAAATTTGATAGATAAGCCCCAATGAGAGTTTCACGTGTGTTCAAGCTGAACCAACATTTCCCAGCCACACCTTACACAAATTAAGCAGCTTATCTTTAGCATAGTTACCAGGAACGCTTCCCGGATTGCTTATCTGGAATGTGGATTCCTGCCTCCAGAATAACTGATGCATCTTGCTGGGGACAAGCTTCCTACACCTGAAACTATGCAATGCTCTTCCTAGCATTATTCAGGCCACCAAACAAATCATAAAGATCATCTCTCAACCAAGTCAGATTTCCCCAAGCACGAGTCATTAGGGGAAAGGGAGACTAATTTTTGCCTCAAAGTCTTGAACTTGTGCCAAAATACTAATCGACCTTGAACTTTGATGGGAAGTCATTAGCTAGTCAAAATCGGGTAATCCATTCACCCATCTACCCGTTTACAAAAAAACAGTAACCTTTAAAAAAATTTTCACCTATATATTGCGGAAATGACATCGATCACATGCTTACGTTCCATACCCTACATTTTCTGTTCTTCCAGCACTCCCCAAATGATGAAGCTTCTGTGTTGAAAGCAGTTGAAACTGTCCATGCGATGAGATAGAAGAGATTGTTTCTGGCATCTATCCTGATCATATATTTGTTTAGTGGATGGGTTCCTTTTAATCATTCAAGTTTGAAAAATTTCCAGAAGATGCAAAGAAGGTATCATCTAAGCACATTCAGATGTTAATTAGATTAAATCCTTGTCAATTGGATATGGTGGTTGGTAGATACATATTGATGTCTAATGAGTATCATGGCTGATTGAGGTACACATTTAATGCGACAAAGTGACCCTAATTCTACAAATTGATTCTGCCTTGGCGGGCTTAGTGGATTTGTGTACTACAACACCACCACCACCGAATGTAGGTGATCCAAATTTACACTATGTTACTCCTACTCTCTTTGAGTGTTTGTGTGTGTCCCTTTATTAGAAAAGAAGCATAAGGCAATTTAACGAGTATTTTGCTGTATCCAATGTACTTCAAGCGGGAAAGATTGCCAAAAAGGGACGACCCTTAATCCAACAATATAGACACTCTTGTTGAAAAGGCATGTGAAATCCTGGACAACATACCAAAGCTATTGGAGACACTTGTTCCCATGGCCACCATAGCTGTTTGCTTTAAAAAGATCTTGACATCTCAATTCTTCATTTTTGAGTTTCTGCTTCCTTCTTTTTCGAAAAAGTTGGTTCTACTGGCTTTCGGTAAGTGCTGAATGTTGTCATAAAAAGGTGAGCATATGCATATATGCTGTATTGTACTAAGACACAACTTCATATGCAGACTCGAATTCTGTGGTCTTATGGGACATCTAATCCAACTGTGCTGTTTGAGGCTGGACAAGCCGGGCCTCATTTCCTTGAAAAAGCTGGTGTTACATGCGAGTTTAAGGTAGGTCTTTATGTTCGTTGGTCTCCATATATCTGTATAGTGGGCCTTAGGAAACCGATAGGGAAAGGTAAGGATCTGGCCTAGCATATATGTAAGATCGGGGGGCAGAGCGAGGAGGTTGTCATTCCTGGGATATAACATTTACGTGGCAATATTTGCAGGCATATCCAGGTTTAGGTCATTCCATAAGTAATGAGGAGCTCAAGAACACTGGAACCATGGATCAAGTCTCATTCAAGGGGTTCTTCTTCGTGATTTTCTTCCTTCCTCCCCCTTTCTTGGTTATTTGCCCATGTCATTTGGATCAGAGCTTCATTAAGTGGTATGATTGTGAAACTTCCTTCAGCTTTACAATGCAACTTCCTATCGCTGTCAGAGGGTGAAGGCTTATTTGACATTTGCCTTTAGCGGAAGATTTTTTGTAACTGTCGTCAAAAATTAACTAATACGTTCTGACAGATTTAATCAATTAAACTAACTGACACCATTTATATGATTTTTTTAAGGGGTAAGTGAATAGTGAATGTCATGTATCAAGCTAGTTGGCAGACTGAAAGGTAAAACAATTTGGTAAAGGACAATTGCTGTTTACCAAATCCACTGACACTGTTGTTCAGACTTCAGAGCAACACCCTACCAGTTGTTGCTTTATTCTGCCCCCACTCTATAAAGTTTTTTGTCTCAAAATACTTGTTGTCATATTGAATCCTATTAGTTTCTTTATTTCTTAGGCTAATAATACGATACAAACATACGATTATGTATCCATCGATGACTGTTGAGGTTTTATTTTAGTGGTCAATATCGGATTTTAGAATATTAGTGTTTTGAATTTAGGTTGACTTTCTTCTCTTCATTCTGAGTACTTGTATAGTTCTTGTTATTACTCAAATTAAAAATCTTTTTTAAAAAATTATCAAAATCATAATCAACTTTGAAGCTTCTATTTATGAAGTACTCGAGAAAAAGAGTTTCAATTTGTAGTCCAAGTAATGTTTGTTTTGGGTTCAGGTATATATTTGTCGGTCCGCTCAATTCAACATTATGTTTTTCTTAAGCAAAGTTCTGGCATTTGAGAAGTTTAGCAAATAGAATTCATATAGTTGTGCTGAAAAAGCTCTATACGTGCATAAATTACGCATGGCATCAATTTAAAATGACTGATTAAATATTAGGTGTTTACAAGCTACGTAAGATAGTCAAATTAGTGATTTATATGAAAGAAATTGAGGAATCCATAAAAACCTTTCGTTTCCATAAGTCCACGACCAACTTTTGACTCTAATACACTATAATGTTTCGTATATTGGTCAATTATATTAAATCATCGATCTAAATAGACACTATGACTCAAATCTATAACTTTCGTGACATATATATAGGTCAATCATATTAAGTTATCAATTCAGACGTTTTATTTATCCAAGGGAACAAAATTACATCAGAATTTTCTCTCTTTTCTCTTTGAAAGGTCACCCTTTCAATCAAGGATTACCTAGTGATTAAAATCACTACAAGATACTCTATTGTACTTGTGTGAACGTACATGTACGTATCGTACAATCAGGCAAAAATTTTGAGTTAATCTCGTAGTTGAAGTGGTATTGTTCTACGAAGAACAAATATTGATAGTTAAATAGAATTCCTTGCTCAATGAACGCAACAATTGGAAAAAGTTATGTAAGTGCATGTTGGTGCACATTCAAAAAAATTGTGTTTGACTTAAAATTTATTATAATAATAATAATAATAATAACTCTTTTACTTAATTACACATATATAAATCAATAATATATATATATATATATATATATATATATATATATATATATATTATTGATTTATATATGTGTAATTAAGTAAAAAGAGTTATTATTATTATTATTATTATTATTATTATTATTATTATTATTATTATAATAATAAATTTTTATATGAAACTGTCTCACGTAAGAATTATTATGAGACGGATTTTATTAGAGGTGAAATTTTAAATGTTACTTTTATTAGAGTCACCCCTAAATGAATTATCGACCACTCTCTCCGTATTTTAAGTCACTATAAAAGTTTGAATCTCACAATAACTTTTAAATGAGACGATATCACGTAAGACTTACTAATAACCGATGATAATATTTTTGGAAGTCACATCATTTTAAAGTTGGAGGATAGAAATTATTATTATTTTTTCCTTACAACTTGCTATATATGAAGTTGTGGCATGCAAAGCACTTAATTACAATGCTAATTTCATATAAGTATATAAAAATTGGATGATTACAACAATGAAGTACATAATCACTCATTTTTTAATGGTACTTAACTAGTTAATAGTGATCATATAGCAGCAGTACGATTACCCTATAAAAACAAATTTATTTCGTATTAAAATCATTCTTAAACCGTTAATGTGAAAAAGTACAAGCATTAGATGACAATATGAATCTCACCAACTATCAAGTACAAATGGGTAAGTAAAAATATTCTATTTCATTTTCTAACAGGTACTTAATTATGCTCCAACTAATCTTTTATAACACAATTTAAAATTTTAAAAACCGTCATAAAGTCTTTTTTCCGTAGACCTAAAACGGTTTAGTTTGAGTTATTTATTATGTTAATAATCTTACATATTTTTCCCCTTGCCATTTATAATTTGGGTTCGGTAAGAAGTTTTTATAATTGTAATTTTCAACATGTCATTTTTGAGATACAAAGGAATTTTTGTGAAAATTTTGGATGGTAAGTAAATTACAGAGGAATTGTTTGGACAAATACAGAAAAACTGACAAAAATTGGAGGGTTGAGTACAAAGCCAGCCTAAAACAGTTCTCGTTTGAAATGAACGACCGCCAGCCCAACCGAAAATAACTGCGGCCGAGTTGAATGGCGGAATCAATTAGACGCTGACCCCTCATTTCTTTTGGGGGCCCCTCAATACTTTTGTTTTTATTTTTTTAAAGGTACAGGGGTAAGTCTAGTGAGTTCATGACTTGAGAAAGTAGTGTACAATAATCGAAGTAAGTCCAACGGAGATCTAACCTCGTCTGCATATTTAATAGAAGATTAATAGGAGTCTATAAATTTCACTAACAAAATCATGGCTACTGTAATTTGAACCCCGATAGGGAGTATAGAAATTTCACTTCCATACCAATTGAGTTATATGCTCTTAGTGGGGCCCTCAATACTTAAACGGCTCTCGTCTCACTCATGCCTTCACTTGTAGCGTGTGTGTATGTCTAATTTGGTTAGGTTTTCTTAAAATTGCACCTTGGAAATGGAAAGGAAAGGACTATTAACAACTTTGTAGTTCTTCCTTTATGAAAACCAAAGAAAGTCATGTGGTATTTATATTGAATATCATCTAATAGTAAAAAGTCTAAAAATATTAATGTATGCAGAAATTGGTGCTTACTGAAATAAGTAAAGGAGGATGTGGTTTTTTCGTAGGAGAGGTTAGGGCTACCACCGAAAAAGTATAGTAATGTATGGCTTAAGGCAACTTCTATGATTGGATATAATATAATGACTCAGTTGTTCGAAATGATTGTTAAAATTAAACATTATATTTATTATAACTTCAATGAGTTGAAATTATTAGTTTTATAAACTCTTTGATCTGAAAACCCGAAAAAAAAAAAAAAAAGTATCCGGACCCAATTAGTAGCCTAAAAAAAGGAAAATGGGAGGGTAGAAACTGTAATAACCGCCATGAATAGGAGGAAGAGAGAGAATTGAAAGAACGAATGGTTGGTTCAGTGAATGAATGGATGGATGGATTCTGCCAAACAAGTATCGGGTGGCCCGTGATCCCCTGCCCCTACCCATAACTATATATGCATATGCTCACCTCACTACTCCCATATAAATATAATTCCCTTTTTCCACGTCATCTAAGTAGTACTGAGAAACCACTAGTACATTGTACCCCCTGAATTAGCTAGAATTTTCCATATTTTCTATATTTATTTGCCTTAATGACCGACCACCCTTGAAAAATACCCCTAGCTACAATTCTCCTGGTTAAGATATCTACAATTAAGTTATTATTGTATTGTCACGCCTAGATATATCATAATTATTAGTATTCGTAGCGTGATTTAAAGTTGAATTTTATATTTACTGAGTGAAATCAATCAGTATGTAAAAGAAGGATTAAGTGAAAATAGAGGGAATTCAAGCATTCAACATATAAACGGTTTTGAAATAAAACACTGAACGAAGTAATTATACACTATTTGTGTGATACGAGGAGAGACTATCTCAGAGAAATTTTGCCAATTAAACAAACCCATACTACTATAATTTTAATCCATACTGATTATAACTTTAGTTATATTTAATTTTCAAACACATCTTTTGATTTGAAAGAAGTTTTACTATATGAGAGTGTCTTATTCTAATAATGAAATATTATGAATAGATTTTAAAGATTCAATAGGGTTGTCGATTGCTCAGTATATATAGCAATCAAGAAAAATCTCTCCTCCCCATATCATGTGTGGTTCTCCCTTTTTATGGTAAGTGTTCATTTTTTTAGTCTATATCGAAAAAATTGACCCAAATCAATCGAATCTATAAACTTCAATTCAATCTGATCTTTGCTATATAGGAACTAATTAAATTCGAAGTTTTCACCTCGGCCAAATTTAAAGTCAAAAATTAGATTAAATCACAAGCCCATAAATCATAATATACACATATGTTTACATCATAATGATATATCCTTCAATTGAGGTAAAGACAATAAATAGCTTCAAACAACCCTATATTATAAGCTATCGTAATAAGATATTTGAATTTTATTTAGATATAAAAGATGCAACCAGCGTTCTTTCAATCTAAGTTATAGTCCAAGTCAATGACTGACCTATTCGATCCAATCAGCGGTCAAAGAAATGGTTAATTTGTTAGAGGATTGTATCAATCCAAGTCAGATTAGTCCAATCCAATTTAAATTTGAGCCAATAAACGCCATTTTTCTCCTTTCTAAACTTGATATAAGACAACTGTTATTGAAAAATTGTATCAACACTTCTAAGTCACATAAGACTATAATAATCAGAAACGAATGTTACTAATTAAAGTTTTAGCCTTAGTCTATGATTATGAAAAAATCACGAGACATATTATAGTTACGATCTGATTATCATTCACACAATCTTTTTTTCTTTGAAAGAACTTATTTTAAACAAAATATTTTAAATTAAAAAATTAGAAAATAAAAATGATACATATATAAGACCATATGATATAAAGGCTAACAAAGTTAACATAGGATAGGTTATCCCTTTCTCTTCTTTACTAATGCCAACCCTTCACCTCATTGAACCTTTTAATCAAACCTCCCCAAATTGACATTTCTTCCAAATTAAAATACCACTTCTCAGTTTAAAAAAATAATAATAATACCATTTGAAAAAAAAGAAAAAGAAAAAGAAAAAGATGAAGGTCTAATGGGACACACCATGTAAGAGAGAGAAACATAAAGAATTACAGAGAAAAGGAGAGAGAAAGAGGGGGACTCAGCAACCATTCCTTAACCCTATTCTTTCTTATTATTGTATCTCTTCCCCTATATCAACCCAGCTCAAGCTGGTAGATAAGACTTCTTCTTCTTCCTTTTTCTTCTTCCTTCTCTCTCTATCTCTCTCTCTCTCTCTCTAGAACCCCACCAACCATGAAGAAACTCTACCGCAAGGGCACAGTCCATCCTTCTCCATCTCCTTCCCCATGTCCATCAATCACTGATCAGTTTTCTCTATCCTACCTCCCCGCCGCCATCCTCACCCTCGCCGCCGCCCTCTCCGCCGAAGACAAGGAGGTCCTGGCCTACCTTCTCTCCTGCTCTTCCGCCGCAACCCCTTTTGATTTCAGCCCCTCAAAACCGAACCAACAGAAGAAATCCAACAACCACCACCCACCTTCTTCCAACTGCTACTGCTTCAGCTGCTACACCAGCTACTGGGCTCGCTGGGATTCCTCCCCCAATCGGCAGCTTATTCACGAGATTATCGACGCTTATGAGGAGGGTTTGCTCGCTCAGAGGAAGAAGAAGCAGGGCCTGAGCAGGAGGGAGAAAAGAAAAACAGCAACAAAAGTTCGGGTTTGGATTCAAGTTTGAATGAAAATGGGAGTAATAACGGGTCAGATGGGCTGGGTCGGCCTAATCCCGAGTTGGGTCGGCTTGAATCGGTGGAAGAATCCGGTGGGCAGCTCGGAAATGGCGGTGGTGGTGATGAAACAGGGGAGAAACAGGGGGCTGTGAGAAAGCTTGTTAGTTTCATTGGGGAGAGAATCTGGGGGACTGTTTGGGGATGAAGATGAATATGAAGATGAAAATAGAAGAGGTGGGTTGAAAATTATGATGCTTAATTTGCCCTGTTTCTTTTGAATTTTTGAGACTTTTGCCTTTTGTTCTTCCCTTCTAAAAAAATTCCAATATTTTGTATTATAACCTTTCTCTCTTCTTCTTCTTCTCCCACCCCTTTCCTTCTGTACCATTGTAAAAAAAGAAATGGGCAGTTTTGAAATCTTCATATAAGATAAGTAGTTTTTATAATTTTCCAAGGGGAAAAAAGGGTAAATTAGTAAATTACCATTACCAAGTGGTATATGGTCTCATTGTAAATAGTATATAATCTCATCTTTAAAGTTAAAAACTCTTGATGTAGTTGGAATGAAATCCCTGTATTGTCCCTGGTTTAGATGTTCTTCTGCTCTTGTAATTGCATGCAAGTTTTTATCTTTCATCCATTTTTGGTTGGTTGATGGAATTGAAAAGAATGTGTTTTCAAATGTTGAGAAAATTATGTGCTTTTTTAAAAAAATTTCCCTTTTTTTCTAGTAGTAGTTTAGAGTATTAATCATATCAAGACATGGGTGTGGTAATAATTTTGTGCCCTATTTCATAATTACCTCTAATTTAGCAAAAATAATTGGATTGGGTTGTGGGGAGGAGATTTTGTGATGATGAAAAATCGCGGACTATTCATATGCCTATTTTAGGGCTTCCATAAATGATGCTTTAGTATCAACTTTTTTGTGGTTTTCATTATAAGCATTCAATGAACCCAACTTCCTCATTGCACTTAACCAATTATTATGGGTAAATTCATAATTGGGTGCTAGCTTGAATAATATCCATTTTCTCGGTCCAAATTAGTCACAAAAAATAGTGCAATACAATAAGGAAGAAGAGAAGTAAATCTATGATATAACATATTCAAAACTTCAGTCTTAATTATCAGACTAATATCTTACCGATTAAAAAATCATACTTTATAAAGGAGAAATGATTGAGAATGCCCATATATACCTTTATCTCCCATTCCCTCTTTCTCTCTCTCTATCTCTATCTCATGAGAGAATAATATTGGTTGTAGATATATGAGTGTCAAAATTATAGAGATTCTTCCATGAAAGATTGTTTGGCAAAAGCAAGTTACAAAAGAGGAGTCTAATAATGACTTTACATGGTCAAGAAACTCTTTTTGTTGTCACATAATAATAATGACTTAGAATATACCTTGCACAAGTAGGTAGTTCAGATAATATGTAGTGTAACATCCCAAAAATACTCTAATCTAAGTAATTAAATGGATGGTTTACCTACTAATACTATTTCTTTAAGTCACCTTGGCTTTAACTAGAGGAGGGCAAACTTGAGTCTATTCATTGGTAAGTTTGGTGGTTATATATAGTGTGGCTCACAAGATATATAAATGTATAATTTTTTATCGGTTCAGTCATTAAATACTTAAACTACGAGGAAAATATACACAGTTTATAATCTCGTTCAATTGAATTGATACCATATATAAATCTAACATCTGTAACTTAAAGTAGATAATGTTTACATCATGTTACATAGGTGATTCTACATTGTTGTCAAAGATGGCTACTCAAGAGTTTAGTATTTATTATGACTTTAAGTTTTGATGGAAAGATAATCGGAATAAAAATTATAAAATATAAAATAATACATTATTGTGTGGTTTATTTTAGAAATAAGTGGATGAGGCTTGAAATGGCCATACTTCTATTTTTAATGAGGTAGACATATATTATATTTTATAAATGGAAATTTTTTTAAAAAAAGAAATAACGATTAGCTTAAAAAAGAATTGCCCATGATGTTTAAGATTACCCTCAGAACCTATGTAGTTCAGGTTATATATATACATATAGAATGGTCTAATGAATATAATGCATAATATAGTATTATTTATTATTTATTATCCTTTGGGGAAAACAGCAGTCGTGCTTGTGAGATTTGACATAAATATTTTCCCATATACATTTCATTTTTTGTAATAATTATGACCCATTATTTATCTCAAACTTGTCGTTCAACTTATCTGCCATTCAATTTTTAAAATTATGTACATTTTAAAAAAATCAAAATAATGTACGATATTATTAGATATCCTTTTCATGAAGGTGATTTTCTTAGATGATCCCGAACAAAATTCGAATTGAATATTTTGTAACATAGTTTAAGTAAGACAATGTTATTCAAAGTTAATTATTCTATCTATTTTTTAATATACGTCGTTTTACAATTTTAATAATATATTAATAAATATATATATATATTTATTGTTTTTAGTCACTACCTCAATGAACAGATTTCTATGCCTCTTTGTTGACAAAATTCTCGGTACATGCTCCCCATTTTGAAGCTAGGTAGTCCCAAAAGATTATTTTTAACATATATATTTTTCTTAAAATTAGTACCCCCAATGATTCATTAATTCACTGACTTATAGTTTAACACTCATGACAATAAGCTATATAATTATACTCTAATATGTTCTCTCACTTTTGAGTTTAAAATCTCACTTTTGAGTTTAAAACATCGATGATGCAAAGGACTTTACTCAGCCTAAAAACTTTTGTACCATTTTTTCTAACGCGCTAAAATATCACCGTATAGGTGGGAGTTAAACTTATATTTCTAATAACAACACTCAAAGACTTTACTAATTCGAGATGACTTTATTACCCACAAAAACTTTTGTACCATAGACAATATCTAACTCGAGGCAGAATTTTAACTTATAATTAAAGACGTAGAATAATTAAATATTCTAATCGGGGTGATAATGAGTTAATATGCTTGATTATATTCCTACCTAGCTAGCATGCAATAGGATTATATTTATACATTATTTATTTTTTGGGTACCACAATCATTGGCAATAACACTCCTCTTGGGTCGTAGAATGAGGAGCGCGGGAAAAGAAGATAAACAGTAAGAAAGCGACGCTTCTTAATGCTACATATGTACGAATAATGCGGGTGTAGTAAAACCAACTTTTGACAAACTCAACTTGTTTACTAGAAAAGTCGTGACAAAATGTGTCGTCGAGGTAAAAGAAAGTTTCTCATGCCTTCTTTTACAGGCTATGTAAGATTGACTATCTGTTTTTAATTAAGTTTAAAATTCATTAGATTCTCATTTTAGTCAAGATGTGGTGGTACCACTACTACTAGGTAGTCGCTCGCTCTTGTTGAAAATTAAAGGAGACGATAAAAAAACCGTCACGTTATTTATTTCTATTTAAATTTATTTTGACAAGGGATGTGATATGCTCGATGTCACCTTGGTTAATCAAGTATTAACAATATACATAAACATGATTAAAACAGAAAAGGAATAAAGGGCAGCGAGAAAAAGATGATTAAATGAGAATAATTAAGGTGAGAATAAAGGAAGCATATATGCATGCATATTGGAGAATGAGGGAATAAATGTATGATAATCATATCTTAATTAAGGAGATGCGCCCCCATTAATTTTAATTGCATGTTTAATTAGGGTTTAATCTTAATTAGGTTTTGTGTTTGGGTGAATGATATTCATAGGAATTCGCATAGATATTTCATGCTGAGCTACTTTGTGTCTGCCGAATTGGGGAGAGAGAGCTGAGGGGGACAAATGGCCCAAGTCTCGGTGTCCCAAAACTCGAGGTTGCATTTGCATATGCCGACCATCACTAATCACTATAATTAACTTTTTTACCTTTTATAATATCTATTTTTATAATAATTTTAATAATATATTATTGATTATATTACTAATTTTTTTATTATTAATTAATTTTTTTTCTTTTTCATTGACTTTGTTTGATTTTAGTGAAATTTTAAGATCTTTTAATACGAATTTTATCATAAATTTTATGTTTTATTAGTACTCCCTTAAAATTCAAAAACGCAAAGCATGGAATTTTCATTATTTGAAACCATTGTAGGCATATTGGTACATAAAAATATTGTTGGTTTGATTACTCGAACATTTTTTTCATTCGATAAATGATATAATTTTTTTTTGGATCATGAGTATTTAAGGTAAAAACTCTTTGAATAAATATGTTTTTCATATTCAAACTTGTGTTATTCTTCTACCGACGTAAGACAACTAACATCTGACTTAATATGTTATTGGTCTCCTGAAAGCGGTACTTATTTTATTTTTAAAAAAAGGGTATGTTCACATGTTTGGTTAACATAAAACTCTTGAATTTGTTTCAAAACATGGGTAAGCCAAATTTGACTGAGATCTTAATAATTGACTTAATGGTTTATGAGGTGTACACACTTGGGACTAATTGAGTTTACCTACCTTACTATTCACTCTTAATTTGACTGTATATATTACTAATGCTTTGTTTAATCTCCTGTTTTGTTTTATTTCAAATATATAAGGAATTTTAATTTTTTTTTAAAAATGCTAGAATCTTAGTGAAATTTAGATAAATTAAATTAGTTTATAATCTAAAAGAGTGATGAAATAAAAAAATTTCAGAAATTTGATATTTAAAGAAAAATGTGTATATTTATGTGAAAATTTAGAGAAAGAGGAGTACCATGAAAACTAAATTTTAAAGAAATCAAGTAAAAAAGAAGTCTACTATTTTGGCAAAACAACAACAGTCAAATCCATACACTTCAAATACAAAGGAAATGCCTGAGGAAAGTAAGACGTAATTAGATAGTGAACTGAACAAACATAAATACCACAAAAAGGAAAAAATACCTCAACTTGACTTTCAGTAATTTTAAAATTAAAAATTAAAAATTAAAAATTCGACGTATTTGACTGGTTCATGTCTTAAATTTATTAATTTCAATGGCATGTCTCGATCAGTCTTGTAATTTTGTATGACCTTTTATCTTTTTTCTCTTCTTTTCTCAAAAAATCCTGAAGAAGTTCGAGTTTAATTTAAATTTAAATCAAATAATATTCACAAGTGTTCAAATAAAATATTTTATTTAACACTCGATTTGTTTTGATCGAGTAAATAGACAAGTGTACGTTCTAGTCAAAAATGGGGTTTCGGGCATTAGAAATAGAATAAGTATTGGATTTGAATTTAAAATTAAGATAAAAATTTCAGGCTTGTGCAAATATTTTTGGACTTTTATGAATTCAAAATCATTGAATATGGCAAAAATTTTGCCAATATGTCACCTAATAAACCACTTTTGGGGTTTCAATTTTTTGCCCAAATCATTAGTTGGATAAAAAAGTGTATCAATATGAAAATTTTAATAATCAATGTAAGTCTATTTGAGTGGTCAAGATTGAGGTATTTTGTATTAGGTCCAAGGTTCGACATGGTTAACATCTCATTTTGCTCTGATCCTAAACATCTCATCATAAGATATGCCACGCTTTAAATTAAATTTCTTGATTAATATGAGCCCTCATCACTAATTTTTATGTTTAATTTACAATTTTATTGGATATATATATATATATATTAGACTAATTATTAGTTTATTCATTTGGAACTTCTCCAGCAGTACATTGTCTGATAATTATCCTCTAAAAATTCAGGAATGAGTCAATAAAATTTAATTTGGTAACTGAAGCTGAGATTTTTTTTTTTTTGTTTTTTGAATTTAAACAAACAAATATTATGAATATATTCCTCGTTTGATATCTTGTTTAGTAGAGCTAACTCCATCCGTTTCAAAATAAATATCGTGTTTTAGTTGTGAGGAAATTTATGACAAAATTTGTGTTGAAAAATCAAGTTATCCTAAGGTTTCCTTAGAAATAAAGAAAGTCAATGAATAAAGGAGAGGAAAAAAATAACTAATAAAGATAAAATTGATAAATTAGTCATTAACATGTACTCCCTCTGTTATTATTTCAGAATATTTGTTACTTTACCATCCCAATAATATATTAATTTTTAATTTTCTAAATTACTAAATAATTAATTATTTAGCAAAAAATGGCAAACATGAAAGGGTGGAGGCATATTAGACAATTTAACTTTTAATTGTTTTAATTTTTAGTTAACATAAGTGATACGTAACTTGAAATAGAGGGAGTAATTGAGAATGTCAAATGGTATATATTATAAAATATCGGTTCGGTTAATCGAACCGAATTTTTTTTCGATTCACGGATTGGTTACGGATCGGAATCTAAAAAATTCAATCAATCGCAGTTAACCGAACCGATTTTTTCAAAAAAATCCTACATATATAAGCTAAAAACTTAAAAACCCTAAGTTTGGTTTGTTTGCCCATGGCCCCTTCCCTTGTTGCGTTGCTTTACTCCCTCCTCTCTCTCTCTCTCTATAGTGCAATTGGAATAACAATTGAATTGAAGGTGCCATTGTTATTGCTTTTGCTTTCTATTCACATTCAATTTGTGTGCTGCTTTGCTATGTGCCTTCTTCTTCTCACCTCTTCGAAAAATTTCAGTTTCAGATCTAAAATTTGACTCGGTATATGCCTCCCTCTCTCTCCCCTCTCCCCTTCTCTCCTCAAGGTCGCCCACCTTTCGTCTCATCGCTATTGCTACCGCCGCCACCGACGCTACTAGTGGTGTTGTTGCCGTTGACAATCTTCTTCTTCGGATATCTTATACTCTCTCAATCTCTCATTGTTTTTCAAGGTGGGCGGTTCAACGGAGAATCAGTAAATCGAACCGAAAAGTCGGTTAACCGGACCTTTCGATTCGGTTACGGATCGAGATTTGACCGATCCGCAAACTCCGGTTAATCGAAAAATCGGATCGGTTACGTATTAGAATTTTAACTATCCGAAAGTTCGGTTAACCGGTTTTGCGAGTCCTACCTGAGAGCATATACTCTCATGAGAGAGAAAGAGATATTAGGTTCACAAAATCCCCCTATTTTTCGTTCGTTCAAACATTTATTGATATATGGCGACAAATAGATATTCCAATAGCATAGCGAGATATTGATGGAAGAAATTGAGGGCCTACCAAAAATAATTAACGAGATATTAACATTTACCTCCATCGAGGTATTTGGAAATCATTTTCACACCCTCCGGTATTGGTATATATTTTTACCCACCCCGACCGGAGTAGTTAATATTTGAGTTATACATTGACCATTGTTCTTAATAATAGAAAACATCCAAATACGGTGAGTGTGCTTGATGTGGCATAAGAAAATGAGGTAAAGTACCAAAATTACCCTCTTTGCACTAAAGCGCCAATAACTAATGGGGGTAGCATAGTCATTTTATTTTAAAAATTAGGGACAAATTTGTCCTTTTACATTTCCGATTAGCCTCCTACCGTTTTTTTATCTTGAATATTATTTATCTCTAAACCTAGGGTGGGTAAAAATATATACCAATACCCGAAGGGTGTAAAAATGATTTCCAAATACCTCGAGGAGGTAAATGTTAATATCTCAATAATAAACTTGAATGCTTCATTTAATTTAATTGATTGCCAACAAGTAAAAGTACGTGTGCCCCATTACACTTACACCAACACAAAAATCCCCAACAATTCACTGAAATTTGGGGACCCCTTTGAAGAGATCAAGATACCCTTTTTCTAAAGAAAAAAAAAACCAAAAATCCTTATAGTAGGTTCAAAGGTGTTAAAAAAATCTCTAAACTTGTTTTCAACTAGACGATCTCACTTAATGTAATCTTCAACGATATCTTTACCCAAAAAAAAATGTTAGACGAATAAACTGATTAAAAGAGAAGAAACGAATATAAACGAACATAAACGACCGTAAAATGAGTTGTTAAATAAAAAACAAATGAATATAAAAGAACATAAATAAATATAAATGAATATAAAATATAAATAAATTTTATTTTTCATATAAAGTCGAACAATAATAGTAATAGTAATAATAGTAACCATTATAGTAATAATAGTAATTAGTGAGCCATTTTTGTGAGTTTTGGGTGTGCGATGAAGAATCAGAATCACTTTCAGGGTTGACTAAAATGCTAGCATTAGGTGAAGATTCTCACTCCATTATTGAAAAACATACATTAATTACTGTAATTAATATTATATTTATATATGCTCCTCGAAACACTTGAAAAAAAAATAAAAAAATCTTGACGTGGCCATTCAACTCATTACTATTTTTTCCAGACTGATCTAATTAACTAAACAGCTTTAATAAACAAGTTGTTAGGTATAATCATAACATTATACTAACTAATCCCACAATATTTTCTAATCAGGCATGTATCATACATGACCTCAGAAAATTACGCTTTTATCCCTCCTAAAAGCATAACATTTTATATGCACTCGAGAGTATCTGCTCCTCGTCGTCCGTCAACAAATGGTTGGATTGGACGAACGAAAACATAGATAATTTTGTGGGCCATCTCTCTCTAAAAATATATACTCGCAGAAGCATTTAATAATTTATATCCTGACTGTTTATTTTTAGAAAATTATTATAATATCCATGTTATAAATCAAATCAATATGTGTGTTTATTTGGAGTTTCTAATCTAAGACTTGAGTAATTAAAAATTTTAGGTCGCTACGAAGTTAGAAATACCATTTCTCTTAACGATATTAAATTTCGAATTGTACTCTTCTAAACTAATGACGTGGTGAATATATGTCGTCTTTGATAGAATTAAGGATAATTTCTGCCGAAAATCATTTTAGGTGAACCAAACAATTCCTAACTAGTATTTCTCGTTAGTATATTGATATTTATTTTTAAAAGTGATAGGTCTAAGTTTTTAATATACGAAGAGATGACCTTTTATAATAGGCATATTTTTTCCCGATGCAAGATATAATATCTTAAAAAATCTAGGAGTTGGTAATTTTAAATTTCAGTAACCGATAATTATATTAATCGATAATTATTCCAAAATTATTATTAAACACTTAAATACACGTTTTTATGGTACTTTACACCTTCTTTTACACCACTGAAAAATGAGCTAAAGTTCATTATAAAGTCCTCAAAAACTATTTAGGTTTAGATGGAACAAATTGATAATGTTTAGGTAGTTTGAATTTGGGCCAACTAGAGAAGTAAAGTCTATTAACCAAAATAATAAGGCCTTAAATGTTGGGCCATAGTTCCTGAAGGCCCAATCCAATAATAACCCCTTGTAAGACCCCCAAGTAGCCTGGTGGGTTTGATTAAGCCCATTATAAGAGTTTTTTTTTTTTTTTGGATGCAACCCATTATAAGAATTCCGCTAAAGGTATGAAAATATAATATCGACTTTGAAAAACTTTATCAACTAAATTGACAATTATGAATGATAGTCTAGAGGATTAGATGTGTAATACCATGTATATGGCATGCCTCCGCACAAAAAAAAAGGGTACAACATATCTACGAGAAAAACATCTCTTGAAAACTATCAGGTATAAAATATAAAGAAAATATACTCAAGGCAAACAAGATACATGCCGAAGAAAATAAATAAATTTAATCTCATCTATGAGAGGGGGATCTATGAGAGGTCCATTTACTACCCAATAAATTCTCCAAGTAAGTCAAATGTCAGCGTTCTACAACAACTTCGACACAAGTTGTTTGACATTAATTACACTTACGAAAAAAAAGAAAGAAGAAGAAGACACTCATTGACAATGGATTGTTATAAATAAACAAAACTAATTTATTAATCTAAAATGTGATGAAGAGCTCCACTTCTAATAATTGAACCAACTATGATTAATAGAAGACCAATTACTAATACAATCCTATTAATTTTTTTTTAAAAATAGAATATTCCTATTAATCTTAAAAGTAATACAATGGAAACAAAAAGGGAAGAAAAAAAAAAAAGAATGGCATTTTACATATCTTTTTAGCAAATTATTGTACATAATCTCAACTTTGTAAGGTCATATGTATATGCGTGCACCCAATTATTTATTTGTACCCAATATCTCTACTGGAAAGTAGTGGGGAAAACCCTTTTTTTTAAAAATTATTTTTCAATTTTTTAAAAATTAATTATTTATTGTTGTTGTGGGGTCATTGAGTCTCCATGGTCAATTTAATAGTGCCATTAATTAAGCACATTAGGGTGTCCTCCTAATAGGGTCTTTATGTGACCTTGTTTAATAATGAAACTTCTTCTGTCTTTTAGTCCACATTAGAAGTGTCATCATCCATCAAATCTCACTTTTTAACTCTTGTCATTATTGTAATATAATAACAATTCTCTTACATGTGTTTACCTTTTATTTCCTTTCTCGTACTCATATGGATGTTTTTGTTCCTACGTATTCTTATATCTATAAATATTATTTACGTGAACATGTCGATACTGCTAAAAACCACCATAAAATTAATAATAAAAATTAATTTACTACTTATATCGATCTTTAATGATATTGAGTATTGATTAATATAATAGTAAATGTACTATTTTTTCGGGATTTTTTTTTTTTTGAGTATTTGGAAACAATCTCTTCAATCACCATCTTCATCTAATACAAGTATCAGTTGTCTAGTTTCTATAATTAATACATAGAATGTGATGTGTCTAATGTGATGGCCCCTCTTAGAATTGATGAATTGAAACAAGTATGGACCAATCATCATCCCATGAATTGCCTATTCTCTCTTTAGACCTTACCATTCACTACTTTTCCAGGACAAATCTTCTATCTTCCATATAAAGGTTCTCAAACACAAGTTATTGTATTGGTTAAAAAAGTTAATATGAAGACGAAAACTAAATGTAAACCTATAAATAGAAAAGGGTTTATTAGACGAGACGAAAATAAAACTTTATCTCAAACATAAACTTTCAACTTTGCCTCCGTTTTTGTATCGATTGTTGAATTGAAACTAGTGTTATAAATTATACGTTACAAGAATTATATGTGGCGGATGATATGAATATCATAGTATATATACACACAATGTGATTTAATTGGTTCAATCCTTGTTTTTCTTATGTAAAATTTTAAATTCGAATGTTATGAAAGGCAAAAAAAAAAAAAAAAAAAAGTGATGCCAAATACAACTCTATTTTCTTTTTATTTAAAATAATTTTATTTTTTAAATTAAGGATGAAAATAATAAAAATATAAAAAGATTGAATGATAGTGAATAGAAATCAGCATCACTCAAGAGATTCAGACTCCCAGCCACAGCCCAAACTACAGCGAGATACCCACGTCTTTATCACCGACTCTCTCCCGCTCTCTTTCGTCATCTTCATTCCCCATACTGAGTCTCTGCTCTCTACTCTCTCTATTCACTCTCTCCTCCTGCTCTCTCTCAGCTCTACTGCCATTTCTCTCTCCAAATGGCAACCCGGACGCAGTCCCACCAACTGAGCAATGGGCTTTACGTTTCGGGCCGACCCGAAACCCCCGAAGGAGCGGACCCCGACAATCGCCTCACGCGCCATCCCCTACACCGGCGGTGATGTCAAGAACTCTGGTGAGCTTGCCAAAATGTTCGACATCTCACATTCTCACGCGCCGCCTCTTCTGCCGTCTCGCCTCAACTCGTCCTCTCAACCCAACTCCGGTTCGGTGCGGTCCGGCCCTAACTCCGGCCGGCTTAGCAACTCGGGCTCCATGACCCGGAAGTCCTCCGGTCCGCTTTCCCTCCAGCCCACCGGCCTAATCACCTCCGGCCCACTGGGCAGAGGGTCGGGCCAACTGGACCGTTCGGATCAGCCCGTTGGAGCCGGGTCCAAGTCAGCTTATGGTTCGGCGGTGACGAGCCTGGGGGTGAGAAGGTGAGGTTTGGTTTAAGGGTCTCCAGAGGGGCAATGTGGGTATTTGGGATATTGGTGTTGATGGGTTTGCTTGTTGGGGCCTTTCTGATGGTGGCGGTGAAGAAAGCTGTCATCTTGGCGGCGGTTGCGGCGGTTCTGGTGGTGGTGGTTGTTGGGTTTGTTTGGAATTATGGTTGGGGGAAGAGGGCAATTCTGGGTTTTGTTAAGAAGTTCCCTGACACTGAGCTTAGAGGTGCTGTTGATGGCCAGTTCGTCAAGGTTACTGGGGTAAGGAAAACTCTCTCTCTCTCTCTCTCTCTGTTTAGTTCACTTGGCTTACCCAAATTATGATTGTGATATTGGGTTTGGTCTTATTTGTTAGTCATAATATGAAGTTGCTTATCTTTATCAGGAATTTTTTTTTTTTTCTAAACTTGCTATGAATATGATGTTATTGTCTGGACTTGCCACATTGCTGGTGGTTTTAATGCTTTTGAAATGAAGAAAGGTGATGATTATGGTGCCACCGACGTCTTATTAGCTAAGTTAGCTTAGTCCTATAAATCTACAATGCCAATTGCTGGTCCTCCTTTTATGCTTGGTGTTGTGCCTTAAGAAAATGAGTGAATGCAGTATAGGTACTGAGAGAGGGTTATTATTCTGGCTATAATATTGATTGTTAGGTTGTAAGCTCTTAGGGAAGGCTGATTTGAGGATTATGTGCTCTCGAAATGTTTTGTGCTGATTATCTGTGTGCCTGCTAGAGTTGTTAAGAAGCAAAGTGTTATGGGTCATTTGCAGATTTCCCATGAATCTTGTGTATGAGGTTAGGCAACAATAATTGCTTCCACTGGGGTTAAATGGGAGAACATTTTTTGTATGTTTCTTTTGATTATTGCGAAAGGAACTTCCATGTGTTGAGCTCTGTCAACGAGCAACATGAGCCTGTTATGAAAGCCAACTTTCTTTATTTTTTTTAAAAATATGGAGTATCTAGGGTTTTATTGACTAATTGATTAGGATTCATGGTTTGGTTTCTTTCTTGGTCTTGCTGCTGGCTGCCAATCAATCCACGTAAACCAGCCCCCAAACCCACAAAGCACGAGGATAGGGTGTTTATATTGTAGCTTCTTTAAATATTTGGAGGGGTGGTGTAGATTGTATGCAACCTTCTTTTCATGATAAAAATAGTCTATAGAGTTCAAATCGGAAATAACCTTTCTGGCAGTCATGGCAGGGTAGTCAGCATGCCTCGACTTTATCAGACTTTACGTTGTTGAATATTTCGTGCTGGTGGATGCATCTAATGAAATTGGAGCTCTGATTACAAATGATCTGAACGGCAAGTTTGGTGACATGTTGTATACAACCTACTCCACTTTTTAAGGAAAATACTAGTTGGAAACTGTGATCTCAGAACTGATTCACCTCCACTATGTTGTGGCTAAAAGGATATGTTATGAAAGGGGTGAGAAAGGCAGTTTAGCAATTTACGTATGAAATAGACATGTATGGAAATGACTAAGGGGGAAAAGACAACTATAAGTTAGCAAAAAGTATTTATGCAAATTTTGGGAGCAGTGACATTTTCTCTACTAAAAGAGAGATAGGTAGGAAGCAAAAAAATTTGAGAATATGGAGTTCTAAGGGGGATAAGAACGTGATTATCACAGAAATGGTTCAGCATAATCTTCGTGAAGATTCTGTGCAATATGGTAAGCATCACTGTTCCTAACTTCGTATCGGCTTTGAATCTTGACATTTAATATGTTTAGCATGCATCGGTGTTTTACAAATCTTGTTTTCCACTATTTCGGTATTCCATTTGTATGCTTTACTAGTTGAAGTGAGTCGTATTATTTCTGTGGGTGCAGGTTGTTACCTGTGGCAGTATAGCTCTTGAATCATCCTTTCAGAGTATACCTAGGTGTGTTTATGTGTCCACAGAGTTATATGAATACAAAGGATGTGGTGAACGCTCTGCGAACTCCAAACAGTCTTACCTCTCCTGGGGCTGGGAATGCAGGCACTCTGAGGTGAGCTCTCATTCTATGTTTGCTGTTACATCTGTTATGTGCAGCTGTGGTTGGTTGAGTGATTGAAAACACGGTGCCTTTATGAGATGATTTTTTGGTGAAGATGTAGTGGTAGGGATGACATTTGCGTCTCTCACCTTTTTCCCGTGTTTTGTTTATAAACTTAGTTTGGTGTTTTCGTGTTTTGGGGTGTGCTTTGTTGATATCTTTGGTGAGAGAGGAAAGTATTGGATTATAAAAAGCTTTAAGTTTAGTTCAAATTGATAGTTACCCAAGACTATGGATTTTTAAGCAAACTATATGTGGTTTTGTCTTCTATTAAACCCCATATTAAATACTCCAATTAATTTGAATCCTAATTCCTTAGCCACATGAAGGGCAGTCAATACTTGATATTTGGACCTAGACCTAGAAGATGATTTTGTTTATTTATTCATGTATTTTTTAATTTTCAATTGTTTTAACTACATTGTAGTATTATAACAATTATTAAGAAGCAAAAATTAGAGTACTAAGAGATGATGTTTTTCTGTGATTGCCTCCTTTTGAACATGGTGACATCCCCTTGGTGTCTTCTTAATATTTCTTTTTAAGTACTCATCAAAAAACAAGAATTAGAGTACCAAATTATCAATATCAATTGTAAAGCCTTTTAGCAATGAGCCTTGCTTAGTCGCATTGGGAATGCGTGAGCCTTGCATTTTGGCTTTCACAACCTATTGTGGTGCTGTGTGCTAGAGGCTTTTTAGAACTAAGGGCTTAGTTAAGTCTGAGTCTGACTCTCTGCCTATGGACTTTGAAGTTTGATTTGGGGATTTTTGAAACTTATAGTAGGTGGTAAAAGAAGAGCATCAGGCCCCGTAATCCTGACATCCAAAAATTTGAGAATTGGCAATTTGGCTGCCTAGTCATGGCCCCTAATTATTGGATCTCTGGTTGATATTTGGAGATTTTTGATAGTTGATTGTCTATGCTGCAGTTTCCAAATCATCATTGCTTTGCGTCCTTGTGTTCTTTGCATAAATTCCCATCTTTCGCTGTATCTGATAGTCTTTTCTTCGTTCCTTTTTGCTTATTGTACTTGCAGAAATACGTGGCTGATTTTTATGTATCGGATTTCCATACTGGATTAAGAGCCCTTGTCAAAGCTGGTTATGGAGCACAGGTGGTGCCACTGGTAGAGGCGGCCACTATTGTTGACATAACCAAGGATAAGAGAGATCTTTCCCCCAATTTTTGCGTTGGCTAGCTGATCGAAGCTTTTCTAGTGATAACTGCATAATGCGCCTAAAAGAAGGGTAATGCTCTTCCTGCTACAATTCTTGTTACAGCACATGTAATGCCCTTTTTTCATGAGAAAACGTCATGTGGGTGATCATGGTTTTTGGGGGAAGGGGGTGCCAACATTTCCATTGCGGGTGGTCTATTTTTCAACAAATATCCTAAAAATTGAATGAGAAGAGTTGGGTGATTGTGTTTTTGGTGAAGGGGAGTATACTCCAAAATAGGTGCTTTGTTTGAATTTGGTCAGTGTTATGTTTGCTTAAGGTTGTAGTTGTGGATGTAATGTTCATGTATATCAGGTTGGAATTGCGTCATTGAGAGTCTCTCTTATTCATGTTTGTTGTATGTTGTGTCTTATAAAGATGTCAAGAAATTTCAATCATTTGGTTAGAAGCTGCAATTCAGGTTCACGTTAAAGTCAGGTTGTGTAATCAGCCTCTCCACCCCTGCCTACTCCTGGATCTCCGACAGATCGTACTAAGCTGAATCTGAATTGGATGTTATTGTTCTTGTCAAAATTAGGTTGCCTTATTTTGGTTTCTATTTTTGAGTTGTTAGCTTATGATGATTGGGTACAAGTTGGTGTTCATGGAGTCTGCTAATGTATTTTTCCTTCTCCATCACATTTAGGTACATGAAAGAAGGTAGCACTGTAAGCATCATGGGAATGGTGCGACGCCATGACAACATCCTCATGATTGTACCGCCTTCCGAGCCCATCTCTACAGGCTGTCAATGGTTACGTTGTCTCCTCCCAATGTACATCAAAGGCTTAATATTGCATTGTGATGATAGTCATAATTCCGAAGTCATCCCCGTGTAAATACAACTCGTCAATTTCCAAATGGTTAAAACCTGCTGCAACAAGTGCTTAATACACTATGAGACCTTCGTTCATACCTTAGTTGAGAGATTGTATATAAATCACCCTCGAGGCAACACAAAATGCGGCTCAAGGAATAAAAAGGATGAGGAGAAGGCATCCTTTCCTGCCATCAAAAGTAATGTCAGCATTTCATGGGTGAGCTACTTGTATCTAATCTCTAGCTGTCCCTGTGTACATAAGGTGCTGTTTAGATTTTTGCCCTTGTTTTTGCCTTGCATATTTTGTTGCATGAAAGATACGGAAACTTGACAGTGGTGCCTGTGTATCAATTCTGATTTCATATGATGGTATATATGGCTGTGTTGCATTCTCCATTTCTGCTTATCATTCTGCCTATTGCTTCACCCGAAAAACCTTATGATGGGTTAAGTTATTCTTGCCAACTTTATCTATATTTTTTTGTAAGTTGTCCATGTTTCTTGTTCTCTTCACTCCAACTAGGAATGCCAAAATGGTCAATTTTGAGTTGGATGTGTGAGACTTGGATTGTTTTTTCTCAGACTCTATATTTTAACGGAAGAATTGTTGGAGTCATCTAGTACCAATATATGATGATTAACCCTTCCTAGGTATAGGGGTGCCACAAAGAAGAAAAAGCTACCTGGTCTTTCTGCACTCGTGGCTGCAAAATCAAAGTCTATAGTTCATATTTTGTGGGCAATGATAAATTTACACATTGTCTGTGCTTCATATTTTATTTTGCCATTCTAAAGTTTTAGTTCCTTGTCTTGTGGACAGATGAACTTTCTAGCTCACCAAAGATATTATTAGAAGGATATCCTGTGAGTAAACCTAGCAAACAAATCACTCAGTTCGGTACAGTTGGGTTAAGATTGGATTAGGTCATGTTTAGGACAATGACATTCAGATTAGGTCCCATTCCGATGGGTGTTTCTCAGTTTGATCGAATTTGTGACATATAATGTTTGGTGCGATAAACTTGCAAAAATAGACAACTTTGTAAATATTCTTGGATCCTTAAAGACAAATACAACAGGCTTCAATAGGTTGTTTTATGCAAAATCTCAAAGAATAACTGAATAATACATACAAATTAGTCAATCACACTTGACATACATTGTTTTTTCAATTGAAGAATAAATATTGAAAAGAAAGCCTAATATATTATATATGGAACCTTTGAACATTGACTTTTGGACCCTTCTCACAGGTTATGTTGAGATATTTTTCTGGATCTTTTTGGTCTTTTCGGCATTGTGGCTGAACTGTTTTCACTTGCATCCCTACCAGTCCTCATTTCCCACTACAATCATGTAGTTTCTCTTTGGGAAGCTTAAGCGTTAGCATCTTTATCCAACTCATTTTACACTTAAGCATTAGCATCTTTATCCAACTCACTTTAGACGATGATGTCTTGGTTTAGTGGTTTATATTGAATGCCCTTGTATATATATATCATGGTTCTAAAAGACACTGTAGTTAAGTTTGGAGGTTTATTTTTCACGTTAGTATATTTTCCACCTGAAAAACTTTTTAGTAGAAAACAGGTGCAAAAGAGTAACTAAAATGCGGAGTTTTCGAATTAAAGTGATCTTAAACTTTGTAAAATTTTCACTTTTGCCACTGAATTAATCTTTTGTCCTATTTATGCCCTTGGGGGCACACAACAAAAAAAAGGACAGAGGTCAGAAACTGGCAACGACTAGTAAGTTGTGGGCCTTAAGAGCAGATTTGAATGTTTTCAGATGACTAATGGCAGGTTTGAACAAAAATTAATTTAGTGACAGAAATAAATATTTTGCAAAGTTTAAGAGTACTTTGATCCGAGAACTCCTAAAATAGCGTAGTAATGTATTCATTGTCTATTTTGTTCTCTAAAATTTATGACTTTGGAGGATCTCTAAATCCTCTCCACTTGCATTTTCTCTGTAGCGGCTGCTTTATCTTGGAGGCTGAATTTGGTGTGAATTAAGAATGATTAGACAGATATGAAATTAATCTAATCTGCAAGTTGATCAATAGATTTGATGTAGGAACACAACAACTTGGGAGGCTTGAAATCTTCCCTTTTGAATTTTTTAACCACACGTTTTAATTCCAAAAACAGTATAAGCAATGGCTTGACTTTTGATTATATATTCATTCATGGAAGTGCCAAGAGGCCTAATGAATGCCTACATTATTAACTGTCCTTAGCTAAATTCATTGTCTTCGAAGCCACCATGCTAAGCCAACCCTTCATCTTTGTCCTCCTCCAAATTCCATTATTGTATTTATCAGTAACAAAAGCTTCGAATCACCTCTCAATAGGCTCTTCTATGTTCGTTAAAGATGTTAATTCAGAATCGGGTTTTCTCATTTCCAATGACAAAACCTTCACTTGTGGATTCTATGGCTCTGGAGCCAATGCCTATTGGTTTGCTATTTGGTTCACCAATTCTGAGGATAAAACAGTGGTGTGGGTGGCTAATCGAGACAAGCCTGTCAATGGCCATGGCTCGAGGCTCACTTTACGTAAAGATGGAGCCTTGGTCTTGACTGATCTCGATGGCTCTATAGCTTGGCAAACAAATACAACGTTTACCAATGTTGTGGAGGCCGAGCTTCTCAATTCTGGCAACCTTGTTCTGAAGGATTCAGCTGGGCATTTCCTCTGGCAAAGCTTTGATTCTCCTACAGATACTTTGCTTCCTAATCAGACCTTTAGTAAGAGCACGAGATTGGTATCCCGAATTTCTCCACAGTTGTTTTCCTCTGGGTATTTTAGTTTCTTTTTGATAGCGATAATGTGTTGAAAATGATATATGATGGCCCAGAAATTTCGAGTATTTACTGGCCTAACCCTGATGGGAATATCTTTCAGAGCGGGAGAACTAACTATAATAGTAGTAGGACTGCAGTTCTTGATGATAAGGGCAGTTTCATTTCGAGTGATCAATTGGCATTTGCCGCTTCTGACATGGGAATTGGGATTAAAAGAAGGTTAACAATGGATAATGACGGGAACCTGAGGCTTTATAGCTTGAATGAATCGTCCAGATTGTGGGTCATAACATGGCAAGCCATTATGCAGCAATGTGATGTGCATGGTCTTTGTGGGAGAAACGGGATTTGTGTTTATACCCCCGAGCCAAGATGTTCATGCCCACCTCACCATGAGCCAACTAACTCAGCTGATTGGAGCAAAGGTTGTAAGCCAAGCTTTAACAGGAGTTGCTCTAACTCTGATGATTTCATTGAGATGACTCATGTTGATTACTATGGTTTTGATCTCAACTATAGTGAGGTAACATCTTTCGAGCGTTGCAAGCAATTGTGCTTGGGGGACTGCCGTTGTGAAGCATTTAGCTATAGACTAATTGGGGAAGCAATATGTTACACAAAAGGTTCCCTTTTCAATGGTTACCGGAGCAGTAGCTTCTCAGGTATCATATACCTTAGGATCCCGAAAATGGAACAAGCATTAGAACCAGTAGTTCTCAATGTGTCTCAGCTTGACTGTGGTAAAAGAGAACAAATTGTTTTAGAGTTGAACACTAAATACATCACCTCTGTTGAAAGATTCAAATGGGCTTACCTCTATTCGTTCATTTCAAGCATTGGTGTGATTGAGGTCATCATTTTAGTTGTAGGTTGGTTCTTTCTTTTCAGAAAACATGGTATCTCGAATTCAATGGAGGATGGCTATATAGCTATCTCGAGCCAGTTTAGGAGCTTCAGCTATGGCGAGCTTAAGAAGGCAACCGGGAACTTCAAGGAAGCTTTAGGAAGTGGAGGCTTTGGTGCTGTTTACAAGGGTGTGTTGGCAGATGAGAGAGCCATAGCCGTGAAGAAACTTGGAGGTGTGGTCCAAGGAGAAGAAGAATTCTGGGCAGAGGTGAACACTATTGGTAGGATCAACCATCTTAACTTAGCAAGGATGTGGGGTTTTTGTTCTGAAGGGAAAAAAAGGCTTTTGGTGTATGAGTACGTAGTGAATGGATCATTAGACAAGCACTTGTTCTCACCCTCTAGCAATAATGAGACCCGACTTCTTGGATGGAAAGAGCGGTTGAAAATTGCATTGGGTACAGCCAAAGGCTTGGGTTACCTACACCATGAGTGTCTAGAATGGGTTATCCATTGTGATGTAAAGCCTGAAAACATACTCTTAGACGTCGATTTTGAGCCTAAAATCTCAGATTTCGGGTTAGCCAAGCTATGTCAAAGAGGTGGTAATGGATTGTCAGCGTTAACCAGAATAAGAGGCACAAAGGGCTATATGGCTCCAGAGTGGACAACTAATCTCCCTGTTACTTCCAAGGTTGATGTTTACAGCTATGGAGTCGTGATCCTAGAGCTTGTGAGGGGAGCTCGATTGTCTAGTCTTGGTGAAGAAAAAGAAGAAGAAATAACAGAATTGGCCAGTTTCATCAAGCTGGTTAAAACGAGAATCGTGAATAAAGAAGACCCATCATGGGTAGAGGATTTGGTGGATCCAAGATTGGAGGGACGATTCAGTAGAAAGCAAGCTGGTGTTATGATCGAGGCAGGACTTTCATGCATTGACGGTGATAGAAATAAGAGGCCAACAATGGAGTCTGTTGCTCAAATTCTTGCAGAATGTGAAGATGAAACTATGACACAGGCCCAGGGGCCTTGATATTTGCAGAATTCATCTGACTATCTTCCCCCTCCCCTTCTATAGCTTTCTTTTGTAGTTTTCTTTCGTTTTTCTTGTAGTTTTTTCTTGTGTGATTGGTGTAGGGTTATATTCTAGAAGCTGTCATGCAATTTACAGCTATTTGACTATGTGATTGCACTATGCATATAATGCAAAGGTAAAGGATTATGGAGAAATAAACTGGATTACCAACTCTTTTTTTTTTATTTATATACCAAAAAAAAAAAAAAGTTCTTTTTGGGTTATAAGGCTGCCTGGTAGTTCATGTATTTACCATTTAAAAAAAAAAAAGGATAGAATCTAACTGCCCTTAAAAATCATCAAAGAATGTCATCTTCATGAATGTCTTTAGGCAAGCCAAGCAAATTGCAGATACTGAATTAAGGAACCAACAACAAAAAATATTCTGATTGTGTACAACTAAAGGCAAATATCGACATAGGAAGTATCTGAAGTGGAGCTAACTAGATTTTTTAGGGGTTTTTAACCCTTGTCTTTGCAGTATTCACGCTTCAAGCTTAAAGGTTTATGACAGGTTATTATACTCAAGTATGTGGAAGCTGTATTTGACCCCTCCTTTTGAGAACTCTCACTCAAACATGAGACTTGAGATATTCAATTTTGAGACTTTACCTTAAAAAGCCTCTGATTTCAAATATAAAGATCAACTTAACTGAAAATTTAAACTAATGTTTGAAGGTGCAAGACGAGTTACATACTTTAACAAACCCAAAGAAAAATTTTAGTGCGAGACACCCAAGATCATCAATTAGATTATTATTTTCCGATCTTATTTTGAGGTGATGTCCTAGATGTATAAGGATTATTTCTATCCATTTTTATACCTCTTTCTGAGGTAAACTAATTATCAAAAGAAAAAACGAGTCTTGTTCCTCAACTGTCAAAGTTATTATTCAGGGCCATTTCGAGCCTTGAAGAATTTAGTTTGCTCGATTGTCTAGTCTTCCAGTGCTGAATATTAAAAGAATGCAAATTTAGTTTGCTCCTTACATTGAAGAGCCTTGAAGAATTCCAGTCGCAGCATGCGTAGAACATGGGGGCGACTGAATCCATTGCTATAGCCTCTTTTAATCACAAAGGGCCATTATAAAAGTCATAATGCAAGCTACCAAAAAGAGTCTATATGTGTGTATATATATATATATATATATATATATATATATATATATATATATATATAATTGTGTAAATTTCCTAAATCTTACTAAGGTGTAATTCTCACTCTGATGATGTAATGAATGTTTATACTTTATATGATTACACTTAAACCAAAATGACCTAATTTACGTTATAAATATTTATTACTGCTCGTTTCAATTTAATTAAATTTATTGGACCAAAATCACAATAATGTATTGATGAATTGAACATTTTGTTAACTTGCACTACACGGGTATGAAAGCAATGCAATTTAAACAAGGTGGAAGTGCCTAAGTGGTCATAATAGGTCTTTTTGTTTTTGTTTTTTTGACAAGTTGGTCTATATTCTTGATGACCTCTTGATTATAAATTCATCATTATGCAAAGAAGCATATGTACCTCCGCTACTAACCATTTCTAAGTTAATCTTTTTGGAAAGTAGTGATGCTAAGCCAAATCATCATCCTTATCCTCCTCCTCCTCCAAAATTCTTCACTCCATGCAGCAGAAGCAAGATCTTCTGATAAGCTCTTAAGAGGCTCTTCCATATCTGTTAAAGATGTTGCTGATTCTGATGGTGGCATTCTCGTATCCCCCGATAGAACCTTCACTTGTGGGTTCTATAGTTCCGGAGCCAATGCCTATTGGTTCACCATATGGTTCACTAATTCAGAGAATAAAACAGTTGTATGGATGGCTAATCGAGACAAGCCTGTCAACGGTCATGGCTCGAGGCTTACACTACGCAAAAATGGAGCCTTGGTCTTGACTGATCTTGATGGCTCAGTAACTTGGCAAACAAATACAACATTCACAAATGTTGTCGAGGCCAAGCTTCACAACTCTGGCAACCTCGTTCTCAAGGACTCAGCTAGGCGTGTCCTTTGGCAAAGCTTTGATTCTCCTACAGATACTTTGCTCCCTAATCAGCCCTTTACTAAGAGCATGAGATTGATATCCAGGATTTCTCCACAGTTGTTTGCTCCTGGGTGCTTTAGTTTCTTTTTGATAGCGATAATGCTTTGAAACTGATCTATGATGGTCCTGAAATTACGAGCATTTACTGGCCTAATGTGGATCAGACTATCTTTCAGAATGGGAGAACTACCTACAATAGTAGTAGGATTGCAGTTCTTGATGATAAGGGCTCATTTATTTCAAGCGATCAAATGGCATTTGATGCTTCTGACATGGGGATTGGGATCAAAAGAAGGTTAACAATGGATCATGATGGGAGCTTGAGGCTTTATAGCTTAAATGAATCGTCTGGATCGTGGGTCATAACATGGCAAGCGGTCATGGAGCTATGTAAAGTGCATGGTCTTTGCGGAAGGAATGGAATTTGTGTTTATACCCCCAAGCCAAGATGTTCATGCCCACCTCTCCATCAGCCAACAAAGTCAACCGATTGGAGCAAAGGTTGTAAGCCTAGCTTCAAGAGGAGTTGTTCGGACTCTCATTTTATTCAGATGAATCATGTTGATTACTATGGTTTTGATCTCAACTACAGTCAGTCATCATCCTTTGAACATTGCAGGCAATTGTGCTTGGACGACTGCCATTGTGAAGCATTTAGCTATAGATTAATCGGACAAGGACTATGTTTCACAAAAAGTACCCTTTTCAATGGTTATCGAGCTAGTGGCTTCCCTGGTATCATATACCTTAGAGTCCCGAATACGACACAAACATTAGAACCTGTGGTTCTCAATGGGTCTCAGCCCGATTGGGGTAATGGAGAACAGAATGTATTAGTGTTGAACACTCCATACGTCATTTCTGCTCAAAGGTTCAAATGGATTCACCTTTATTCCTTCACTTTGGGCATTGGTGCAATTGAGGTCATTATGTTACTTGTGGGTTGGTTCTTCCTTTTCAGAAAACATGGAATCTCAAATTCATTGGAGGATGGGTATAGAGCCATTTCGAGCCAGTTCAGGAGCTTCAGCTATAGTGAGCTCAAGAAGGCAACCAACAACTTCAAGGAAGTTCTAGGAAGTGGAGGCTTTGGTGTCATCTACAAGGCTGCGCTGGAAGATGAGAGAGCCGTAGCTGTAAAGAAGCTTGGAGGTGTGATCCAAGGAGAGGAAGAATTCTGGGCAGAGGTCAACACTATTGGTAGGATCAACCATATCAACTTAGCAAGGATGTGGGGGTCTTGTTCCGAGGGGAAAAGGAGGCTCTTAGTCTACGAGTACATAGAGAATGGATCATTAGACAAACACTTGTTCTCATCCTCCACCAACAACGACACCCAAGTTCTTGGATGGAAAGAGCGGTTCAAAATTGCATTAGGCACAGCCAAAGGCTTGGGTTACCTTCACCATGAGTGTCTAGAATGGGTTATCCATTGTGATGTAAAACCTGAAAATATACTGCTAGACACAAATTTTGAGCCTAAAATCTGTGACTTTGGCTTAGCCAAGCTGTGTCAAAGAGGTGGTAACGGATCATCAGAGTTAACCAGAATCAGGGGCACAAAGGGTTATATGGCTCCGGAGTGGACCACCAATCTCCCCGTGACTTCTAAGGTCGATGTTTATAGCTATGGAGTTGTCATCCTAGAGATTGTGAGGGGCGTTCGTTTGTCTAGTCTTGGTGGACAACAGGATGATGAAATAACAGAATTGACAAATTTCACGAGGCTGGTAAAAACTAAACTACTTAACAAAGAAGACCAGTCATGGGTAGAGGATTTGGTGGATCCAAGATTGGAGGGGAAATTCAACCGAAAGGTAGCCGGTGTTATGATCGAGCTCGGACTTTCATGTGTGGATGATGATAGAAAGAAGAGGCCAACAATGGAGTCCATAATCCAAATTCTTGCAGAATGTGAAGATGAAATGGCTTGACAAGTTGTGACTGCATTTTTTTCCTTTTGTTTCTTGTTTCTATTTCCTTGTTTTTTCCCCTGCTGTTGGTGTTGAGCTATATGTGGTACTATTTTTTCGATAATTAATTAACCTCCAAAAGAGTTATATGTGGTACTTATCAAGCATTTGATAGCAGCTATATGGATATTGTTCAAGAACCAACTCAAAAGTAAATGCTTAAATTGATGGTCGAAGATGTGAAAATAAGTTTGCAAATGCCCTTTGGGCTTGTAGCGTGGACGTAACAAAAGCTCCTTCTTACCTTGTGCAATAGTCAATACGTGACTGTTGAGATTTGACCCTGATACCTCTCACTTAAAAAGACTCTAATACCATATTTAAAAACCAAATTAACCAAAAAGTTTAAATTTATAGTTGAAGGTATATATATATATATATCCTTTCTTACAAAAAAGTGGGTAAAAACTTTAGTTTGTTTTGTTTTTGCTTCTCTTTCTTAACTGTCTCAGTACATGGACAGTCTGAAAACTACTGAAATTTCTTCTAATTTCCATATTTATAATTATAAGTGTTAGTTACGCATATTCATAAATAGACCCTTCCAACACCTCTATATGTTCGTATTTCCTTAGCAATTAATTACCCATTGCTTCTACGCTGTTTCACCCCTACCCCATTAGTCCTTTATGCAGAAACATTAATGAGACAAATAATGATTATATGCCACTATGGTACCATCCCCCCCCAAGTCTAGGTATGCATCAAGCGCTGTACCCATAATGATAGTCCCTCCATTTTCATCTCCATAGATAAGTTGAGTCCCTCTAATAATAAAGGCTCTAGCCGGGATCATGACTCTATTATAAACAGTAACACAGATCTTTGTAGCAACGAGGAGGTTCTCATCCATTTGGGAATATGTCTTTTTGTGTCTGAATTCCATGACTATCCATATTTTTTTCCGACTATTATAAAGGTAAAATTTAAGTAAATATTAAAAGGGCAAAGTACTAAACAACGACTACAAGATAAATTTGATTACAGCTAGTTAAACAAGTAATAAAATACTGCTAAATTTTAAACAATCATAATAAAAACTGTACATATATTTTTTTAATCCATCAAATTAATTTTAACCGATCTTTGTCTAGTCATTAACCGTGAATGATTATATTAATTCTCAGTTAAATTTCATTCTCCTTTGATAGAAACAGCATTGGCCTTGTGTTAGATTGATAACTCTACCAAATTTTGACGTTACTATGAATGAGAAACCAATCAAAATTATAACTTGAGGTTCACGTCGTAAGTATTTGTCACTTCTCTTGTCCTCGAAATTTTGTTGGACAAAAAAAATTGTATTGACTAGTATATTCTGTGAACTTGCTGCCATGCACACCCATGAAATTAATGGACTCACGTTAGACAAACTATAAGTAGTCCTACTAGAAGATATTTCTTTTGGAAGGTTTAAAGAAAAGTATGCAAGTCGTCTTAGATTTAAGTTAAAAGAGTTATCTTATCACATATTAATATTATTTGATTGATTAGAGCATTAAATTTGTCAAAATATTAAAGGTTGCTCTAAATGTCATTGTCGAATAGAGTTCTAGTCTAGAATCAAAACACGTTCTAGATCGAAGGTTTGATTTTCATGTCATAAATCATTAGATTGTATAAATTCGTTTCTTTGAAGCTTATGGATTATACTCCAAGGGGGCTCTCGCCTTCTGCAGTGTCGAATATTTTTCCTCATGAGTCATATAACAACAACTAAATGATAATTAAATTGGACCAATGAGACTAGAATAATTCATTGACTAGGTCATGAGTCATATACCAACTAAATGATCATTAAATTGGACCAATGAGACTAGGAATAATTCATTGACTAGGAATAATGGAATAAGGTGGAGTAGAGGCGAACATGTCAGATGAGTATCTTGTAACCGGTTAAAAGATTCAGATTTTAGAACCAGAACCGTTCAAACGGTTCAAGGTCAAATTTTTAAAAATGTGACTCCATGGTATAAATACGCCCAAAAATACTCTTTTTTGGCAAAGGTTTTTCTTGGCCTCTAGAACATCCATATATACTAGCATGGCAGTGTTAATATCTTAGATAACCGGATGGTCTATCACTCTTTTAGAATCGGGTCTATCACTATTGAGTCTTAGTTAATCAATAGCTAGCTAAGGGGCTTTTTTAGGAGTCTAAACTGGAATAGTCCGCAAGTTGAAAGAAAGTGATCGAGTAGCCAGCCACCTTTTGAATTCCAAAATCAGAAGTAGACTTGACTTGATCGATTGGTCCCTTCATTGATGAATTTTGATTATAAATTCATGACGTTGCCAGGAGGCCTAATGTACCCACTCTGCAAAGTGCAACCCATCCTAATCGAGCTAATACCATGATTAGCCAAACCTTCATCTCTCTCCTCCTTCAAATTGCTTTACTCTATTTAGCACCAACAAAAGCTTCGAATCAACTCCTAATAGGCTCCTCCATATCTGCTAAAGGAGGCCTTCTCCTTTCTCCTGACAGAACCTTCACTTGTGGGTTCTATGGTTCTGGAGCCAATGCCTATTGGTTCGCGATATGGTTCACCAATTCTAAGGATGAAACAGTTGTGTGGACGGCTAACAGAGACAAGCCTGTCAATGGCCATGGTTCGAAGCTCACTCTACGCAAAGATGGAGCCTTGGTCTTGACTGATGTGGATGGCTCGATAGCTTGGGCAACAAATACAACGTTTACTGATGTTGTCAAGGCCGAGCTTCTCGACTCTGGCAACCTTGTTCTGAAGGATCCATCTGGGCATGTCCTTTGGCAAAGCTTTGATTCTCCCACAGATACTTTGCTCCCTAATCAGCCCTTTACTAAGAGCATGAGATTGATATCCAGGATTTCTCCACAGTTGTTTGCTCCTGGGTACTTTAGTTTCTTTTTGATAGCGATAATGCTTTGAAACTGATCTATGATGGTCCTGAAATTACGAGCATTTACTGGCCTAATGTGGATCAGACTATCTTTCAGAATGGGAGAACTACCTACAATAGTAGTAGGATTGCAGTTCTTGATGATAAGGGCTCATTTATTTCAAGCGATCAAATGGCATTTGATGCTTCTGACATGGGGATTGGGATCAAAAGAAGGTTAACAATGGATCATGATGGGAACTTGAGGCTTTATAGCTTAAATGAATCGTCTGGATCGTGGGTCATAACATGGCAAGCGGTCATGGAGCAATGTAAAGTGCATGGTCTTTGCGGAAGGAATGGAATTTGTGTTTATACCCCCGAGCCAAGATGTTCATGCCCACCTCTCCATCAGCCAACAAGCTCGGCCGATTGGAGCAAAGGTTGTAAGCCTAGCTTCAAGAGGAGTTGTTCGGACTCTCATTTTATTAAGATCAATCATGTTAATTACTATGCTTTTGATCTCAACTACACCCAGCCATCATCCTTTGAACATTGCAGGCAATTGTGCTTGGACGACTGCCATTGTGAAGCATTTAGCTATAGATTAATCGGACAAGGAGTATGTGTCACAAAAAGTACCCTTTTCAATGGTTATAGAGCTAGTGGCTTCCCTGGTATCATGTACCTTAGAGTGCCGAGAATGGCAATAGCATTAGAAGATGTAGCTCCCTCTGCATCTTTGCCTGTTTGTGATAGAGGAGAACATACTGCATATGACACCTCCACTTTTGACAAAAGGTTCAAATGGGTTTACCTCTACTCCTTCACTTCAAGCGTAGGTGCAATTGAGGTCATCATTTCAGTTGCATGCTGGTTTTTCCTTTTTAGAAAACATGGGATCCCGGACTCACTGGAGAATGGTTATGGAGCTCTTGCAAGCCAATTTAGGAGCTTTAGCAACAACGAACTCAAGAAGGCAACCGACAATTTCAAAGAAGTACTAGGAATAGGTGGCTTTGGGGTTGTTTACAAAGGTGTACTTGTGGATGAGAGAGCGGTGGCCATAAAAAATTGGAAGATGTGATAAAAGGGGAAGAAGAATTTTGGGCAGAAGTGAGCACCATTGGTAGGATAAACCATTTCAACTTAGCAAGGATGTGGGGTTTTTGTTCTGAAGGGAAAGAAAGGCTCTTGGTGTACGAGTACATAAAGAATGGATCTTTAGACAAGCACATGTTCTCATATCTCAACAATAACACAGCCCAAGTTCTTGGATGGAAAGAGCGGTTCAAAATTGCATTAGGCACCGCCAAAGGGTTGAGTTACCTTCACCATGAGTGTTTAGAATGGGTTATCCATTGTGATGTAAAACCTGAAAACATACTCCTAGACGTTGATTTTGAACCTAAAATATCAGATTTCGGATTAGTCAAGCTACGTCAAAGAGGTTGCAATGCATCATCAAAGTTAACTCGAGTAAGAGGAACAACAGGATATATGGCTCCAGAGTGGATAACGAATCTCCCTGTGACTGCCAAAGTTGATGTTTATAGTTATGGAGTGGTGATCCTAGAGCTTGTCAGGGGAATTCGAATGTCTACTCTCGCAGAAGGAAAGGATGAAGAGATAACAGAATTGACAAGTTTGGTGAGGCTTACGAAAATGAAAATCCTCGACAGAGAGAACCCATCATGGGTAGAGGCTTTGGTGGATCCAAGATTGGATGGACAATTCAGTAGAAAGCAAGCTGCTGTTATGATCGAGATAGGACTTTCATGCGTCGAAGATGATAGAAATAAGAGGCCAACAATGGAGTCTGTTGCTCAAATTCTTGCAGAATGTGAAGATGAAACTGCGGGACAAGCCTATTTGTGACTTCCTGCTATCAGACTCTCTCTTTCTCTCTCTTCTTGTCTTTGCTTTTGCCTGCCCTTTTTTTTGGGTTTTTGTTGGTCTTTGTTTTGCCGTCGGTGTTGGAGTATGTGGAGAAATAAAGTCATTCTGCAGCTTGTAGGCAGCTCTATGTGTGTGCATTATAAGTACAATATAAAAATATAGTATTTGATTAATAAAAATGAACTATGGATTGCCAACTTTTTGAAGAAAAAAAAAAAAGAAAAATCATCCTTATCTTCCTTCACTAAAATAATTTGGAGAGAATTTGAATTTTTTTATAAAAAAGATAGATAACGGAAATAAAGGATGAGTTTTAAATTAAAATTAAATATTTCTATAGACTAGGGTCTTTAATATAATTTGTTGTGTATGAAGGATTTGAAAATTGTCGAAATTTTCTTAAAGTCTTGAAATCACCAACTTTGACAATTGATGGTGGGCTTTTTGTAAAAAAAAAAAAAAACCTAATTCTAATATTTTGACATTTATTTTAAATTTTACCCTATAATATTCGGAAAAAAATAAAGAGTCCCTTCATTTTCATCTTCGATTATTTGACAACTCTAATAATAAAGACTTTATGATCTTTGTAGTAGTGAGTAAGTTTTTTTATCCATTCTCAAGGACTCGGCTGGGCGTGTTCTCTGGCAAAGCTTTGGTTATCCTACAGATACTTTGCTTCCCAATTAACCTTTCATTAAGCGCTCTATTTAATTTTAAGAAAATTAGAAAGAAAGAAAAAAATGTGGAAAATAAATTTTTTCTCTTGTTTCAATTGAAGAAAAAATGAAAGAAAAACTTTGATGGAAAAACTCATAAAAAATTTTGACAAGTCGACTCGACCTAAAATCACTCAAATTAACTTTACAAATTAACTTTACAGTATCATTTATTCAAAAGATATCGACCCAAACTTAATTCCAACTACTAAAACTAAAATAGAAGGACACATTTACGAGGCCTACATGCGAGAGTGCGGGCAAAGAATGTTACTGCATTTAAGAAAAGACCAGAAAGACTTTGACAAGTCCACCCCTTGAAACGACTGAAACAGAGTCGTTTTATTTGCCCCCCTTGTTTGGGAGTCAGCGGTCAATTTTCGACACCTATCAGCAATAATTCAAACAATCAAAGCCGCCATTAAAACACCCACCTGCCATTAACACCCACCATTTCACTTCTCTCTCTCTCTCTAAAACAAACCCCTCCAAAGATGCCCTTCTCACTCCTCATCTTCCTCCTCTTTTCATCCTCATCCTCCTTCTTCTCAGCATCATCCCAATCTCTCTCCTCTCTCTCCTCTTTCTCCATATCAAACTCCCCATGGCATCCCTCCCAAAACCGCAACCTTCTCTCTCCTAACTCCTCCTTCGCCGCTGGTTTCCGCCCCTCCCCTATTTCTCGCTCTCTCTTCATCTTCTCAGTTTGGTACTTCAACCTCTCTGATCATCTCAACACCTCAGATGAGGACATCGTCTGGTCTACGAAGTGGGATTCCCCTGTCCAATCCTCTGCTTCTCTGATCATCACCCCCAAAGGCGAGCTTCAACTCATCAACGGCTCAAATGGCCCCAATCTCTGGCCCACCACAGTTCCCGTGGGCTCGAACTCCACCCAGTTACTCCTCACTGATGATGGGAATTTGACATTCGGGTCATGGCAAAGTTTCGCGCACCCGACCGATACGATTCTGCCCGGTCAACAGATCGCAAACGTCACCCTTACGTCCAGAAACGGGAAGTACACGTTTGTCGGGTCGAAAAATCTGGTCTTTAACGGGTCGGACACTTATTGGTCTTCAAATGGGTTGATGAGCCTTGAAGTTAACGGGCAGCTAACGCAGAATGGTCAAGGTCCGCTTCTGTCGGCGGATTTTGACCAGACTCGAACCCGAAGACTCACCTTGAACGATGATGGGAACCTGAGGATATGGAGCTTCGACCCGGATAAGAGGAAGTGGGTCAAGGTTTGGGAAGCATTTCAAGAGATTTGTCTAGCTCATGGCTTATGTGGGCCGGGCGCGATTTGCTACAGCGATGGCTCTACTGAGTCGGGCTATGAGTGCATGTGCCCGCCCGGGTTTACATGGAGCTCCACACCCGGGACCTGCGTGATGAAGACTCCGATTAAGAATTTTGCGAAAAGCAAGTTTCTGAGTCTTGATTATGTAAACTACACTGGCCGGTCGAATCAGCCCAATTTGAATATCCCGAATTTCAGTAATTGTCAATCTAAGTGCTTGGAAAACCCGAAATGTCAAGGGTTCGGGTTCAAGTACGATGGCACGGGTTATTGTGTGCTCCAACTCGATACGTTGCTAAACGGGCGTTGGTCTCCAAGTACCCAAACTGTGTTCTATCTACGAGTCGACCAGTCTGAAAAAGATCCGACAAACTTTACGGGTATGACGGAGGTACTCACTACAATGTGTCCGGTCCAAATAAAGCTGCCCGACCCCCTCTCGGAGTCCAACGATACGGCCCGAAACATAGCCATCATAACCACCCTCTTCACCCTTGAGATAGCTAGTGGGGTGCTCTTGTTTTGGGCATTCCTCAAGAGGTACGTGAAGTATAGGGACATGGCTCGAACCCTTGGGCTCGGGCTTTTACCCACAGCAGGGCCCAAAAGGTTTAGCTATGCTGAGATCAGGACAGCCACCAATGATTTCTCAGAGGAAAATGTGATTGGAAAGGGAGCCTTTAGTGATGTTTACATGGGAACGCTCCAAGATGGCCGGCCGGTGGCGGTTAAGTGCTTGAAAGATGTCTCCGGTGGCGACACGGAATTTTGGGCCGAGGTGACTATCATAGCCCGAATGCACCACCTCAACTTGGTCCGGTTATGGGGTTTTTGCAACGAGAAGGGTAGAAGGATTTTGATCTATGAGCACGTCCCTAATGGGTCGCTCAACAACTATCTCTTTGGATCGCGTCATGTTGGGTCAAGTGGCGTAGGTAATAGTGAAGACATAGACTCGACAACGAGCCTTGAGCGCAAGCCCATACTAGACTGGAATATTAGATACAGAATCGCCCTTGGTGTGGCCAGGGCGATTGCCTACTTACACGAAGAGTGTCTAGAATGGGTGCTACACTGCGACATCAAACCCGAAAACATACTCCTTGGGGATGATTTTTGCCCTAAAGTCGCGGATTTTGGGCTTTCGAAGCTAAGAAAAAGGAACAGCTGGTCACCAAGTCTAAGATCCGCGGGACTAGAGGTTATCTGGCTCCCGAGTGGACAAAAATGACTCTATAACCTCAAAAGTTGATGTGTATAGTTTTGGGATGGTATTGTTAGAGATTGTGACCGGGGTAAGGAACACAATGCCAGGACCGGAAGGCATACCAAGTGAAGAGTGGTATTTCCCTAAGTGGGCATACGAAATGGCGATAGAAGAGAGGAGAATTGATCAAATATTGGATCGACAAATCAAGGATTCCTTCGATAACACGGTACACCTTCAAACGGTGGATCGGATGGTGAAGACAGCAATGTGGTGCCTCCAAGAGAGGCCGGAGATGAGGCCCTCTATGGGGAAGGTGGCTAAGATGCTTGAAGGCACTGTCGAAATTATGGAACCACCAAGGCCCACTATATTCTTCATCCAATAACTTTTTTGTTTGGTGCTTGATCCTTCATTCATTCCATAAAATAAATAGTTTATAATTGTCAATGAAATATTTAATTTCTTTTTTTCAATTTATATTATAATGATGTATGTTTCTTACTATTTATTAATTGTTACTCGACTCAAGTAAATCGGGCCACAAAGGGTTATATATACTGTTTTATGTATCTAGGGTTTTTTAGGGAGGAAGGTTCCACTGTGAAAAGAGAGAAGCAGATGTAGAGCTATTCTATTTCCCTCAAACTGAAATTTTCTCAGGATCGAATCAGCGAACGTTAGGAGCTGGTTTAGAGGTCACTGCCAAGAGTTTGATAATGGCAACGACCAGAATAGACATGATTAGTCGGTCTAGAGTAAGACTGTCTACTTGTGGTTCTACTGAGAGATCCTATGATAAACCTGTCTCTTTTGAGAATCTGAAAAGGAATTTTAAAGTGAGATGGGTGGTGGAAGGGGAGAAAGATGACCAAAAGCCAAAAACTGATTTGTGTCTTGTAGGGAAACTCGTTACAAGGAAGAGTTTCGATGCAGATGCATTTATGAACACTATGGAACTCGAGTGGAGACCATCCCATGGGATGGAGGTGGCGGAGATCGGTGAAAATCTCTTTATTTTCCAGTTCTTTCATTGGCAAGACAAGGATCAAGTTCTCGAAGGGCAGCCATGGTCTTTCGATGAGAACCTAGTGATTCTTAAAGAAGTCTCGGCGGAGGACCAACCCTCAAAGATCGAGGAAACCCTAACCCACGTACCCTTTTGGATTAGGGTTTATGATCCGCCTTTTGGGGGCAGAAAAAAAGAAAATATGAAGGCATTGGCAGAATCTATCGGAGTTGAGTACTTGCAAATGGATACATCCATTCTCTTAGGCTGGACTGAATCTCTTCGATTCCGTGCCCTAGTTGATATCAGAAAACCATTGGTGGATGGGGTTTGCTTGGAACTGAAGGAAGCTAAAGAGGCAAGGGTTACCATCAAGTATGAGAGTCTCACAATTTTTTGTTACACCTGTGGACGCCTTGGACATATGGAAAGTGATTGCAATGAGGGGGCAGCGATGGTACCGAGAGTCCGAAAACTGCAAAAAATATGGAGAATGGCTCAAGGCATCACCATGGAAAACCCCACGAGCTGGGAGAAACGATAATAACCAGAGAGGAGAAGGTACAGTTGAAAGAAAAATGGTGTTTGCACCCAAATCAAATTGAGGCCGGTAAGCCTCCCTAGGTTTTTCATTTCTTAGTCTTAGAGATCTTTTTTTCATTTCTGAAAAAACCAGTTGGGGTTTTTCACTTTGATTAGAACTCCTTCCTCGTTAATAAGTAGTTTGCTTTTGGCAATAGTATGTGAGTCAGTTTTGAAGTTGGGAATTGGGATCTCTTGCTAATGCTATTATGATTTCTGTTTCAGTTTTTGAGTTTTCGATCAATAATATGAACCTTTAAATTTCTTGCATATTATCAAGCATGATTTCACGAATTAGATGTATAATATGTGGAAATTTAACTTTTAAATTTTCTTTACAAATCTTACTAATGTTTGACTTTGAAATTTCGACATTTAATTAAAAAAAATTGAATACTTGAACATCAAAAGACTTGAATAACTATGCAAAACTTGCCTATATATATAAATGCTGAAACTTAAGGTCACATGAAATATGAATGAGTGACGTAACAAATAAATTCAAATCACAAAGGTTTTGTTCATCCGCCCCTCACCTCACCAAAGACTCTTCACCACCCTCTGCAGCAATGGCAACTACAGTTGCCCTAAGCAAAAGAGTAACATGTCATAAGACTATCTACAAAGGCTATATGAGCAGAGCCATGAACACCTCCCTACCCAACTTTTCTTGTTCAACTCATTCATATGGGTTTCTGAAGTTCTTGAGCAACTCTGGGATATCATAACCGAGCATGTCATCAACGGCTTGTATCATCTTTGGCTTCAACTTCTCAAATTTGTCGATGCTATAGCCTCCCAGAACTTCCCTAAAATGCTCAACAAATGGAAAATCGCCTGCTGGTAAATGAAATTCCCTTTGAACCTGGTTTCGAAAAAGAAGAACAAATTAAGCATGTTAGAATATGCAGCAGAAAGAAATCCACGTTACCAAATAAACAAGCAGCTCAACATAAGCACAATCAAACCCACTTCAGTCAACTCGTCAACCAGCTTAACCCATCAAAGTAAAATGGTGAGTGGATTGATGTTTCGATTTGTGGCTGATCTCAGCTCGATCCACAAGCTTGGACCAACTCAAACTTTGCATAGTTTATAAGACCCAAAGGCAATAATACCACTTGGACTGACCTAGTGGACCAGTTAAAGTCTGAGGTTCACAGCTAGTTCTAGGTTAAGCCCATTGGCCAAATTGTGCTTAGCAGGGGTGAGCTACCCAAGACTAGCCCACTGGCCACTAAAAGGCTCAAGTGATTTTGGGAAACAGGTTGGATGGAGAGGGGTTAAGGGTTGGTGCAGATAAGAAGAAAGACCAACCTTAGCAAACTCGTCCTCAAGGTTATCGATTAAGCGTTGCTGAGCTTTATTCTTTCCAATCATGGCAGGCATCTCCTTCTTGAGATGACTAATTATGTAAGCATGAATCTTAGCTGCCCTTGCACGTTTGACAAATTCGTTTATCTGCAAGGTTAAATTTACAATTAATTAGTGCCAAATTCGGAGGAAGGTAGATGTTGAGGGCGAGGGGGAAGGCATACAGCATACCCGTCTATCACAAGCCTTTTTGGAATATCCTTCAAGTCAGCAAGAAGATCATTCTGCTCTTTCTCAAATAGATCCTTTCCCATTGGACCAACCGCATCTTCATTTATAGGCTTATCATTAAAAGAACTGTAAAAATCAAAGAAAAAAAGGTTAACAATAGCAGCAACTTATTTATGACTTTTTTTCAATTTTTGAATAGTAAATCAGAACTAGGAACCTCTGGCAGATCTTCCTAAAACACTCATCCCTAGAAGTAAAACTAGCATTACTGTTGATATCATCGTTTTCTAATCGCCATTAATATTATTCTCTTGATGTCATGTAAATTGTGCAATCAATTTTGAAGAAGAAAAATATTACAACCCCCTCCCCAAAAAAAATAAAATAAAACAAACATGGGAAGAAAAAGAAAAGAAGTGAAAGTCTGAAGAAGGCCCAACTTAAATGAAGTGCTTCCAAGCTTGCAAGTGGAGAGGCTGTTGAACCAAAAACAGAAAAAAGGGAAATGTGTGGCAAGTGTGAAAAATAAATATGATTCGGGATCCAAAAATCGTAAAAAGTTGGCATCAGATAATTGTGCAAGCGTTTTAAGAGAAAGAGGACATCATTAACACTTGCATACAGTAGAAGAAAAGGCAATTATTAACCAACACCTACCCAATATATACACGAACTACCTCGGGAGTATTTAGAACCTTTCCAAGTGACCACATCAGTGCACCATAAACTCTCATTAACTGCACATGTACAATAATCCAGCCACCAATGATTGAATGAATCACTATTAATCCTTGCGTGACACAAGACCAACTAATACACACATTGACTTGATGATCAACTTACTTGTTGGGTGTCCACTTGATCAGCCTTGTTTAGAACAACACGTATTTTATCATCATGACCACGCAGAGATGAAATTACCCGCTTAAATTCATCACTGATGTCAAGTTTGTGGGGATCAAACAAGAGAAGAATAAGGTCACATTTTGCTGCAAACCAGGATATGACACCAGTAAAATCGTAACTTCTCTGAGTTCTTTGCTTCTCTCCAGATAGAACTCCGGGAGTGTCAACAAAAGTTATGTGCTCCAGTAGCTGTTCATACATCACACCTCATTGAAATAAGCAAGACTAAAATTGCAAGCTTGACAAGCTAGAAATGTGCTACTCACAGGATGTGGCATTTGTGAACATTGGAACTTTGATAAGAATGCCCCTCCAAAGTTTGTTAGACCATTGAATGGCATGTCTGCTTGAACAGCAATTGTGTTCCCAGGAATGCTCCTTTCATCAGGTCCATTCTGAGCACATTACAGGAGTTTAAAAATAGACCCAAAAGGGAGGAAAATGAATGGTACCATCAGTGAAGGATTAGCTTAATCATAAAAACTCACGGAAGTCAACAGCCCAAGCAAGCAAGAAAAGAATGGGGCCTAGAAATTCAAAGCATTCTGTTCAAAAGTGCATAGCACGTACCAACATTACTAGCAAATTTTCAATATGAAGTAGCCACCACTAAAATAGGTGTTAAGACATGAGCATAACAAGTTGACACCTCAGATTGGGTATACATTACATAACAGAAAAAATAGCCTAGTATGATCCCAGGACAAAAGGCGAAACATGAAATTTGCATCTGGCTGTAGGAAAAATATATTATCCTTATTCTAAACGAACGACAGATTCATAAGGCAAATCGTGAAAAGTGGCAGGGTTTCAAAAAACGAAATAGCTTCAATATGTACTTTTCTATGATCTTTCAAAGAATAAACACAACATGCAGCATCACAAGGGAGGATTAAAAACAGAACTCAAAAGGAATGCAAACTTTCACATACTCGCAGTTCAAAATACCATGTATTTATATGCATTTGGTGCATTGTCATCTATCTACAGAGGCTGTCGAAAAGTACTTGCACAAAGTTCAATGTTAGTTAAGTTGGGTCAATAATAAATGAAGTGCCTTTACTTGTACTCCTCTTTCATGCTAATATTCCAAATGGTTTACAGCTCCTTATTTTGGGGGAAGGGGGAGTTATTATGCGCTTCCATACAACACCAACCATAACACCCCTTTTTTCCAGCATCGTGTAGTCATGTTTCAAAACAAACAAGATGGTCCAATGAGGGCATTAAGGTCATTGAAACTTTTTAGGAGAACATTTAGAATGAATTCAAATATTTTTGGAGGTAAAGTGGTCAGCCTTAGGGAACCCCTAAACTGAAGACTGGTATACATGTTTTTCGGGATTTTTGGAACTATGTCTAAGAAGTTTTCAAATGTTCACACAACACTCCTACTCACAGTATGAAAAGTTCAGGACCACTTTAAACCATTTTGAGTGTATTATTATGTGTCACCAGAATACTGTTTTGCATTTCAAAATCACAATTTAGAATTTACAAGATGGAGTGATGAAGCCATTAGGCTCACTGAATTATAAGCAGACTACTAATATGTTCTCATAAGTTTCCATTTTCCAAGGTATAGTGACAAAGCCTCTCCAGCTCCCAAACAATGAAGGATAGTCTATGCAATTTTCAGCTCTTTTGAAAATAACAATATTCAAAAAATTGTCAAATGGTGATTATGTTTATATGCATCATAGGTTCATAGGTCTATTCTACATAGTTCAAAGCATACTATATTCCAATGCTTGTTCATCCATTCTTCTTAAATGACACTTCAAAATTTACAAGATTGTGTAATGAAGCCATTTCGGCCATTAAAATTTTCTAGATGGATATTGTAAGAAGAGGTTTTTGAATATCAAGTGCTCAGAGCTCTGAAGACCCCCAGAATTAAGTCTATTAAGTGGAGGCTTTCGGGATTTCTGGAATATGTCCAAGACGTCAAATTGTTGATTATGTCTATATGCACTTAGTTATCCCTTGTTGTAGGCTGGTTTAATTACATATTAAAAAAACTTACAAAATGATACTGGGAAAGACAACATGCTTACAAAAGTTGCTCAGATAGAGATATAAAACATTCTAAAATGTTCAAGAGGCAGTGGTTTAGATGAATACTGGAAAATCTTCTTTCAGAATCATGTCCTGAGACCTGTGAGTTGGTGCCAGTGAAGCCATTTGACTCATTGAATGGTTTAAAGGAATGCTGGCAAATCCTCTTGGGAACCCCAAAATAAAAGTTATTATTTTTAGCTTTCAGCATTTTCAAATAAACATCTAGAAAGTTGTCAAATGATGACTATATAGTATACACTCATACCGACATCTCAAAAATAGTCTACGGTACATTAGATTAATTCTAAAGTGGTGGAAGCATATTGTATGCCGCCATAGCAGCCCTTGAATTACACGTCAAATCTAAATGAGGTGCAATGAATCCATTGTGGTTATTTAATTATTTAGAAGAAAATTTAGATCACACGAGGCTCAAACATAGAGTGGTCAGAGCCAGGGCTTAGAAAGGGAAAATGTAGTGAACCATATGCTCAGTAGGGCGTGTTTGAGTTTCCAAAATGCCCACAGAAAAAGGATTAGGTCAACAGAGGAGTGGACAAGGTATCAAAAGACTTCTACCCACTGAGATTGGAGAACTCAGCTTCTTTAAGAAGCGCAGAAATGGAAGGCAACAGAGACAACTAGGAAAGATAAACACCAATGAATATCAGTATTTCTTAAAGACTTTAACTGAATTAAGATTACTGAAGAATTTACCATGACGACTACAAAACGATCAGTTGTAGGCTCAGGTCCAATATGAGCTCCTGTTAGGGCAGTTGGATATCAGAGAAAGCATTAGTCAATTGCAAACAAAAAAGGCCGAAGTAAGCTAGCATAAAAAGAGAAACATTTGAACTAATCTAACCGACCTGGATATTCACATTTCAGAAGATGTTTTATAAATGTAGTTTTTCCAGTTGAGTATTGCCCCAACAACATAACCATAGGCTTGGCATCAAAATCGCTACTTGTCTGCACATGAAAACGTACAAGAAGAAGTATTAATATCCTACTTAATCAAATTAAAGTATGCGTTCTTTATTTTGCTAATGCTCTGGCTTGACTTGAATAAAATTAACAGGTACAAGTAAATTAGTTTAACTCACCAGAGCTGGGGAAACAAAGTCATGGAAGCGGTAGGTAGTCTCCAATGGCTTTAACTTGTCTGCGTATAGTCTCTTCAAACCATCAATAATGGAGGTTACTGCACTAAGCGGTACCTACACTCAGGAAAATGTGGAACAAAAAAATCAAACAAACAATTAGAATCAAATAGCACATAGCATTTGTTTTATCATACATTGGAAAATGGGGGTAGCTAAACAAACATTACAGACACCTTCAAATGGAAAGGTAGACTAAACAATATGAAAATAGCCTATTAATGTACAACTTTTTAAGTCATCACTTTGTTGTAATACATTCGCAGAACTTTGGAATGCAAATATGATTATTACAGTCATCAAATTAAAAAGTTGGTGACTAACGACCGAAAAGTTGATGTCTACGCTAAACAAGAAAAAGGGATAAAGAAATAAAAGTTCAGCCCCAAAGGACTCCCCTTTTATTAGTAAAAATTGCCCTTCAATTGTGTTGAATATCTAATGTAGAATTCTCCACGAAAGATTGTCTGCTAGGGTCAAAATGACGAATATCAGGAATAAATGAAAGGACACAAATTCAATCGTAAATTCTGAATTGATAGAGCTTTGAAAAGAACTCTCGCTATTCCTTAGACTCACCAACCCAAATTAATTCGGTGGGATCTTTCTTTCATTTTTTACTTTTTTCCACCAGGCATGTTTTACACAATTCTTTAACCCCCTTCTCTATAGCTAAACTGAATCCTCAGCTTACTAATGGAAAATAATTACAACATAACGGAAGACATACTCCCTTCATCATGATCATAGTCCAAGAAAAAGGTTCCTCTTGATTGCTACTAGTATTATGTGCTTCAATCCTCTCTCCTCAAAAAGCCAATAGAAAACAATGTTTGTTAAATTACATATTACCTCTTTCATTAAAAGTTAAAAACAATAGAAACAATGTACAAAATGTTGCTCTAAACATTTTATCCAACATATAAACGAAGGAATTCTCTATACCACTACAACTGGGAGATAAGGTCTATTGAATCCATATAGAAAAATTTTGCAATTCTTAAAGTTTTGTCCCATAACAGACAAGCATGTACATTTTGTTTCTACTTCGAGACAAATCAATAAATTCCTAGTTTCTTAAGGAGAAGAGAAAAAGTGAAAGGATAATGTTTGTTACCAAACAAACATGTAGTTACCTTCTTCGATGACTTTGAACCAAACCAACTTGATGTTGATGGTGGCTTAAGTGGAGGAGAACCTACCATCAAGAATAAAATGATTAGTAATAACCATGAATCTGGCCTATTTTCTTCACAAATTCACAAAGAGCCCTAACCATTTACTTCAGGTTCGACATATACTGCCACAGTCTTCTTCTTCTACAATCAGAGTAAACATATTAGTAAGACATAATAGTGCAAGCTTCTAAATTGACTATGACTTCAGAGTTAATAGGCATGATACTCACAACTAGTAATGCGTCCAATCCTTCCAGGACCGGAAGCTGGATGTCTTCTATGCCAGCTGCAACAACACAAAGAAAAAGTTAGTCTCACAACGAGTTTGATCCTGGAATTCCTTCATATTTGAGCCACATTTTGTTCCCCTTTTGGCAATTGTTTAATAATTAATTTAACAAATGCCCCAAGAATTGAGGCATGAGGCGCAAGATAAAGGTACACATATTACATATGCAAACCCATTTTTCACTGAAAAGCTAAACATTAATACTTTACACTTAACTGACATAAAAATAAAATACTCTATACTCTATGTTACTTAAACACAGTCAAACCCCATGTTGAAGTTCCAAGTGTCAACATGGTTGTCGAATTAGACGTGACAATTTTTAGAAGATTTTTGTACACTCTTAGTCCAAAAATGAAGGGTCGAATGTCCATACTCATGTCCAAGTGAATAGTGTCCAACGCAGGTATTTGAGATAAAATGAAAAGTCCAAGTGACATAGCTTATAATTCTATTTACTAGACAAATTCAAAATATACTCTACAAGGCCAAATAGCAATTTGATCACTGTAGACATAATGTCATACTGTCAAGTAGGAGACTCGTCCAACATAATCAGGTTTGAGTTTTGACTTCATTTATGGTATACGAAGAGCACATCGCCCATGGGAGAAGTTAACTGTTTCTCAGTAGGAAGAAGTTGCACAGAATGCCATTCAAGAAATTGCCAGAAACAAGGGAGGCCACGAAAATTAGAATGTCCTGGCAAAGGCATGCCTCAAATGTGGGCAAACAAGAACAGAATGCCAAAATATTTGCAAATTAACCATGCCGTTCCATGTCTCTAGACAAATGAAAGAAACAATCATGTACCTGCATTACTCAGGAGATCAGATGTCAGTTCATGTCCAGCTTGGGCCAAGGAAATAAGCTGCAACATAAAGAAAATTAATGGTACAGCACTAACACAATCAATGTACGTCAACTAAATCTCAAGATATCACAAATAATCTACAAATGTAATGTTAATATGAATGAATAAGTAATTATATACCTGCATTGCCGCAACGAACTCCTTAAATCCTAGATAGCCTTGTCTTTTGGTATCAGCAAGAGCCCAGACCTTTTAAGGCAACACCATGACAATTTACACAGTTAAGCGCATAGATGAATATTGATCCCTAAAAGTAAAAGGTTTGTCTAAAAAATTTGTTTTCAAAAATCAAACAGAATTGTGCTGCCACGCCTCCTAAAAAAATGACAACATAACCCAGAGAATAGATAATCTAGAGTTTGCAACATACTATCATACAGGTAAGTCAAGACCATAAAACCCATTTCATATATAGTTAATACATCACCATGAAAAAGAGCACTACAACCATTCATCAAGGGAAAAGCAAATAAAGCATTGCGCAAATGCCCAGATCATCAAGTGAACTAAGATACTCGCAATAAATCAAGCCCCATAAAACCCATATCATAACTAGTCGCTCCATCATCATGAAAAAGCACTGCAACCATTGATGAAGGGGAAGCAAATACAGAATTGAACAAATGCCCAGATCATCAAATGAAGAAAAACACCGGCAATCAGCAAAAGATGAATTAATATCACCACACAGAAAAAGGTACAATAAACATTGATGAAGAGGTAAGCAAATAGAGCATTGAACTGATCCCCAGATCATCAAATGAAATAAAATACTCGCAACCAGCTAAAAAATGAATGAATACTTGCAAAATGTCAAGTAAATCAAAAATACTTGCAAAATGTCAACCAATACCCACTAGCCAAATCGCATAGAGCCTTAGTTAAACCCTTCAACTTAAACACTAAACAAATATTGAGAATAACAAAGAGGGAAGAAGATAGAGACTAAAGTTTATCAACCTGCTTGAGCTCGGATCGGGACAAACCCGACATAGCAAAGAACTTGGTAGCATCATTTCCAGTAATACGACCATCTCCATCTGAAAACCCAAAATCAGAGAGAGAAAGAGGGGAATAAACAACTAGCATCAGCAAAACCCGAACTCAAAAATACAATCCCAAAAGAGGGCAGAGAATATTACCTGTATCAGCAACGGAAAACCATTGCTGATAAACCTTCTGGTGCTCTTTGGAACAAGAAGCAATTGGGCCAGTAGCTATCTCCATTTTTTAGCAAGAAAACGATCTGGGTATGGTTGAAGTTGCTTGCTTCAGTTGAATTTGTAGCAAAAAGGAGAAATGAGGGGAGCGAAAGTCGACCAAAATAGGGGAAGTTCCACTAGGGTGGAAGGTATTGGAATGAGGGAAGGGAAGTTTGCTTCAAATCAAAATCAAAATCAAAATCAAAATTTTGAAATGTTAAGTCCAAAGAGAGGCGCAAATTGGAATAAATAATTTTTTTATTTCGATTTTGGAATTCAAAAGAGGATAGCAAGAAGGTGGACCGACACGACGTCGTTATAGTCCTTGCCATTACATTTTTTGGGTGATTTATTGATTTTGGGCCACGATTAAGAAGAAGGGCAATGTCAGTGTTGTTTTCTTCTCAATTTTAAATTTGTCCTCACGGTGCCCTTTTTCTTAATGTTCTTAAAATTTAGGATGAAAGAGATTGATTGACTCTAGAAAAGGATCCCATCATAAATGTCTTATACTAAAGTTACAGCAGTAAATTAGTAAATTATACGATCGAAATCACCTGTAAAAGTTCATCACTTGTTAAAGTAGTAAATAAATATAGAAGACTTTCTATTAGATGTCTCCATTAACAAACAAGACATTATATATATAATTTTATAAATATAAAAATTTATAAATAATAAAGTAATTTAACATAAGGTACAATCGTATTTAGGTCAATGTAGAGCAAGATATATCATTTTCATTTAGAAAATTGTGTGAGAAAAATGATAACATATAAACTTACTCCTTCGTACCCTTTTCTCCTTCCCCTTCATCATTTAACATATAGTATCTAATGAATCATGAATGTGGTATACGAGCATTGGCCTCAACTCGAGTCTTGAAAAGAGAAGTAAAGAGGGAGTAAAAATGAGAGTGAGGGCACCTCTCGAGATAGTCTAGAAATAGAATAATTTGTTTATAAAAGAAAGATTAAGATTCGATTCTTTATACAGTGTGTGTGCATAAAATTTACCTATTTGAAAAAACGAAAAGAGAGAGAGGGACAGAGGTGATACAAAATGAAGGGTTAATGAACTAAATGAGCCGATGAATTGTAGAGCAATTCTCCTTTGGCACAAACATATTCACATCTTCTTGACCCGAAATGGCTGGGGAGTGGAAATGTATAAGAAATGTAATGGATGAGCAGCAAATTTGTATATATGCCAAAGGAAAATTGCACTACTATTCAGCAAAGCTCCAATTTCGTCTTGTGATGAAACTACCCATGCTTAGTTAATTAGCTAAGTGTGTAGTGTACAACCATATTTATACCTCTGTACAGATACCCTCAAGATATGGATATTCCAAGGAAACACAGCATATCCCAAGACAATAACAGTGGATCTTCCATATCATACATTAATGGAGGTATGGTCCCCTGGTTCTCTCCATTCTCTTTCGCATAAACTAAGCTACACTAGATCAACTCAACTCGACTCTGGGTATTCAACATAGATACATCTCCATTGGATGGAAGTACTTAAACATTTTGAGGATTGTAGAGTGTTCACAGAAGCCAATATTCAGTATGAGTATCGAATCGAATGGAGGTAGCTCATCTTTTGCTTGGATCACTCGTAGTTTCTGGAATAGTTTTTTTTGGAAGATATAAAAAACCACAAAGTTTGCACATAATAGTTCATCAGAGTATCTGCACAAGAAAACACAAGTGTGACCAAGACTGAGCATGAAACCACTAAATTGTAAAATTGTATTTGTAATTTTTCGGTCTTTTTCCCATGGGGGAGGGGGAGGGGTTGGATAGCAATGGCTACTCATTCTCCTGAAAATCTTTTAGGATCGAGGATTGACAGCAGTGAACAAGGATCAAGGGGCTCACTGAGTATTAGATTGCGCATTTCCATTGCATTTTCTTTCCAGCATTACCTGGATATGATGTCGTCCGAGCAGAGAATTTGCACAATATAGATTTCAAAGTTGGACTATATGCATATATCTAGAACTAGCTATGACAGGATTCGTATTAGTTGTTATCGTGGTCTTCATGTCTTTTTTCTGCATTGTTTTTGAGCCTGTATTTGGGTTTAGATCATAAGAGGTGATTCGGGTATTTCCTGGACAGTTCAACTCAACCGACACGTCACCGGCCGACTGGGCCTAATCAGTTGGATAAAGGAGGAATCGGTCCAAGACAACCCTTAATGGGCCAGGTAAAAGCCCCAAAGCCCACTGGGGCTAGGGTTTCCTAAACCGTGGTAAAGTACCATTTTACCCCTTCAAAATCTCCTATAAATACTCATCACTTCCAAAACCCAAGGCATGTTATGTTCATTTGACAAGACATCTCATTTGAAGATAATCACCTAAGCTTCCTAAAAGCTCTCAACACTCAACTACATTCATAACGTTCATCAACGTTCATCGACACACATTCATCCCCGAGAACTTCCATCTTTGGAAAACTTCTCGACTCCCAAGGAATCCCCCACGCACATCGAGGAAGATCTCCTCGATCCATTCAAACTTAGTTCATTACTAACTTGAGCGTCGGAGGGCGTTCCCGGGATCCACCACCCGGGCTTCGCCTTTGCAGGTTCAAGCGGTCGTCACTCGGACTCGGATCGATCGTGCCACGTCCTCGGAACCGAAGCGGTAAATCCTTCCTCTCTCCGAATCATCATCCACATCATCAACTCGCATTTCTCCGGAAACAGCTTGGCGCCGTCCGTGGGGAGGAAGGTAGCATATGGTCGCCGGTGGCACTCGATCTCGATCCAAGATGACTCGCGACACGAACCCACCAGTTCCTCACCCTCATCGTTCAATGCCTACCGGGGCCAATCCCGCGACGCTCCTCAACCCGAGGATGCGGAATCATCTCAGCGGTCTACCGGCAACCGCCACACCCAGCCGGAGGGGTACGTCACCCTAGGGGCTCTCCGGAACCTAATAGAGACCTTTAAAACAACTGTTGCACAACAAGTGCAAGAACAAGTACGAGCCACTATGGAACAGACGCATGCCAATCATGCCCTTCCAGTACGCCCCAACTCCCGGGTATGGCACAACCCCTGGGAGGTCAGCTGTTGGCTACTTCTCGGGCGGGATGCCCTCCCACGCAGCCCCAAAACAACCAACTAAGGCACCAATCGCGCTTGCTCCCGAGCAGCCAAGTGAACTCCCGACAAGGCGTCATGAAGAAGGCGACGCACGAGAAATTATCGACGCAAAGAAAGCTCTCCATAAAGCCAACAAGAACATTGCAACTTCGCACACGGCCTCGACCCCTTATGCTACCCACAGCGAGCGTTCGCCCGGTTCAACGATCATGGCGACGCCCTTGCCCCAAACACGGAGCGAAGGCCCTCGGGAGCATAAGGTCCGCCAGCTCCGCACGATCGGCTACACAAAGCCGCCATTCTCATCGAGCCCGCAAGGCCCCAAGGCGCGACCAAAGCGGTCTCCCGCCCGAGAACGGGAGCGATCAAGAGAAAGGCGTCATGAGCGATCAAATCCGAAGGGTCCCGAGAAGTCGGAGAGGACCGGGCGCACTCCTCCTCGATCCGAGAGGAGGAAGAGTCCTTCCCTAGTGGAAGTTCCACGCCACCAACCTCGCGCCGTCCCTATCTCCGGCTCCGATTCAAGGCCAACCTGCAGTGCTTTCAACACTCCATTTTCAAAGAAGATCATGAATGCCCCCGAATGAAGAAGATAAAGGTTCCAAACATTGATCCATACAATGGTACAGTCGATCCTGAAGATCACTTGGCGTACTACAAGTCCCACATGTACGTTCGGGACGGGGACGATGCAACCTACTGCCGATTCTTCCCTACTACACTAAAGGGAGTCGCGCAGAAATGGTTCAACAATCTTCCCCAAGGGAGTATCTCTTCCTTCGAGGAGCTATGCGAGAAGTTCGTCGCGCAATTCATCGCGAGTTGCAAGCGTAAGAAGACTAGCATCCACCTCTCTAAGATTAAGCAAGGGAGAAACGAGACCCTTAAGGACTATGTCCGAAGGTTTCATGGAGAGGCCGTCCTTATCTCCGACCCGCAAGATGGAGTCGCCTACACTGCCTTCCTTAACGGACTCGAAGCGGAAGATTCAAATTTTCCTCGCTGAACAAAAGGTGTCCACCTTGGCGAAGCACTCCGAAAGGCGGCCGACTTTATTCGAGGCCACGGAGATCCGTGCAGAGGAAGGAGATGAGGTCGAGAGAAAGGAGGAGATGGAAAATTTAATCCTCGAAATGAAGTTGACCACCGCTTCAACGCCGACCCCCGAGTATTCTGATGGAGATCAAAGGGCACCCCATGCTAAAAAACCACCTCCCATGTCCACTCATGCGAAGCGCGAGCTTCCAACAAATATTGCGAATTTCATGAAACAAACCGGACACAACACTACGAGTGTCGCGCGTTAAAGAAGGCGCTTGGGAGTTGGCGGATAATGGGCAAATTGATCGCTTCCTCAAAAAAGATACTCATGGAGCTCAAGGAGGTTCTTCAAGGCAAGCATATGAGCACTACGATGAGGACGATGCTACTAAGATTGTAGCCACCATCGCTGGGGATTTGCGGGGGCACGACCCTCTCCTCTTGGAAGGCTCACCTCGGGAGCGCTCAACAAGTCCCGATCACCGGCCAACCTCCACCTCCGAAGGTGCCCACAGTGACCTTCGGCGAACAAGACTTGAAAAGCATGGCCGCCCCACATGAGGATCCTTTGGTCATCACACTCGAAGATTTCGGACGCCATGGTCCGCGGGGTTCTTATCGACACGGGAGCTCGGTAGACGTCATCACCATGGAATGCCTTAGACAGCTGAAGTATGCCCCTCGGAATCTAGTCTCCCTCGTCAATCTCGTCGTTGGATTCGGAGGGCGGACGATACACCCCATAGGCATGATCCGCCTACCGATCGGGGTTGGAGAGAAGGTCGGGGCCGAAACATCGAAGTCAAATTCCTAGTGATCGACACCCCTCTCGCCTACAACGTCATCATTGGACGTCCCACCCTCAACCAGATCAAAGCGGTCGTCGCTCCATACCTTCTCCTCATGAAGTATGAGCTTGACGACGGATCCGTAGGTGAGACCTACGGAGACCAAAAGACTGCACGTGAATGCTATATAGTAAGCCTTCGACCTTTGATGGAGAAGCAAGAAGAGGAGGGGAGGACTCACTGGTGATCCTAAGGGCAAGAAGCTAAAGCGGAGCCCCAACTAAAGTCTCCGAGACTATGATGGTGTGCTTCACCACCCCGGAAAATCGTGTCAAGGTCCGGCTTGCACCTCCGAAGACATCGAACTCGGGAGATAATGGTGCTTATGTAGATAGTGCGAGCTCATTGTCCGGAGTGGGGCCTTTCTTTAAAGACCCACCCAGCCAAGTCCCAAAGATTTTGTAAAGGAATCACCCACGATTGACGCGACTTTTCCGAAAGCGCTCAACGAGGGCACACATTCCTCTCTTTTGTACGGACTTCGATCCTTTATCAATACAACGAGCAAGCTTTTTACGTCTCATATTTCACTTAAAAACGATCTTGGGGGCATGAATAGGGGCTAATACAATCCCCTAAAGCACCCAAGTCCCTAGTTCCTTTCGTTGTATTTTCTTAACTTTGTCAAAGTTAGAAGAAAAGGTAGGGGCTAATATAACCCCCTAAGGCAGCTACTGCTGCTAGTTTCTTTCGTTGTATGTTTTTATTGTGCCGATTTTGGGGCAACATCTGGGGCTAATACAATCCCCGGGGTAGCCAAGTTGTAAAACTCAAAGAAGACCCCACTATGATCACGTACCCCAAGCAGCGAGAAAGCAAAAATCGGCAACAATAAAAAGAAGCAACGAGGCAAGTAAGCATCCAACAAGCATCACAGCAAGGATCGATCGAAGATAAAAGTTCAAGCAAAACGAAAGAGTATCAAGTCATAATGGCACGCAGGACGTCAAAAATAACTCATAGCCCACGAAGAGTCATGGAAAGGGGGCCAATCCTCGGAGCCATCTTTGGCATCCTCGCCAACGCCATCATCCTCGGGGATCTCCCCTCCTTTGGCGCTTCTTCCTAAGGGATTGATACGGTCAAGGAACTTGACTCCAAAGTGAGATCTTTAGAGTAAGGTCCAAGCATAGCACAAGTCAATGCCAAGCATGAAGAGAACGACTATGGTCCTCGGATGCGTACATTCGTCAAAAGAAAGGCCTCTTGGACGAAAAAATTACGAGCGTACGCGATTCGACAAACGAAAATCACATAAGATCATAGAGGATCTCTAAGAGACGTCACTCAAGCCTTAGGTCACCTGGAAAAAGGCAAGAGATCAACGCCCTTGAAGAACACTTTTGTTCAACAAGAAACCGCTCCAATGCTACAAGGTTCAATCTACGATCGCTTAGCTCCAAATTCCAGGCAAAGGATAAATCGGGTGCCCACATTTTTCTCAAAAATCAAATGAGCGATGGTTCACAAATTGACGACGAAGAAGATTTTTGGCCGTCAAGGCGCACGGTCGTTATTATAGCCCAACGCTAAACATCGTTTGACGATATCAAGTTCGGAGGTAAACGAGAAGCTAACGAAGACCTCCAACGTAAAATTACGACTTGGGCACAATCAAAGGCACCCTACAAAGGCCCATACTAAAGAGTTGATATATTTCGACTTAATGTGAAGTCAGCACGAGCTCACTCGGAAAGGAGTTCGATTTTTCTCAAAATCATAGAACGCCCAACATGTTCGACTAACGGAGGCATGGTCATCGCATTTCCGATACGAATTGGGCCGATATTGTCCGTCCGAAGGAGCCTACGGTTTCTTCGCTCTAAAATTAAGGTCGGTATTTTTCCGTCCCCTTCGAAAATTTTTACGCATAAAATTGGTCGGGAATGTTTCCCCAAAAATATGCCAGACATTATATAAAATAAAAATTTAAAATTTTAGGGTTAGGGTTAGTGTGTTAGGGTTGTTAGGTTTTTGGGTGTTTTGAGGAAGGGTCCCAGTAGAGGTTGGGTCCGGGGGTCGGTCCTAGGGGTCGGGTCCGGGGGTCGGTCTCGGGGTCGGGGGTCGGGGTCGGTCCGGGAGCAGCGAGGGTCCGCGCGAGGAAGAGAGAGAGAGAGTTGGCGAGTGAGAGAGCGAGGGAGTGAGAGGAGGGGCTCGGGTTCGGGGTCTGGGGAGGGGTCGGTCCTGGGAGGACCGAGTCCAGGAGAGCGAGAGGGAGGGGAGGGGTCGGTCTCGGGAGGACCGAGTCCGGGCGAGAGAGGGCAGCGTGCGAGAGAGCGAGAGGGAGGGGAGGGGTCGGTCCCGCGAGGACCGAGTCCGGCGAGGGAGGGCAGGGTGCGAGAGAGCGAGAGGGAGGGGGAGGGCTCGGTCTCGCGAAGACCGAGTCCGAGCGAGAGACCGCGGGCGAGAGAGCCGAGTGTGAGCGAAAGAGCGCGAGAGAGGGCGAGAGAGTGAGGGGAGGGGTCGGCTCCGGGGTCGGGGTGAGGGGTCGTCACCGGGGTCGGTCCCGGGGTGAGGGGTCCGCACGAGTGCAGTGTGAGAGGGAGGAGCAGCGGCAGTGAAACGAGAGGGCCGAGAGGGAGGGAGAATGAGCGAGAGTGAGGGAGAGGGTGAGGGGAGGGGTCGTCACCGGGGTCGGACTGAGCGGTCGGTCCCGGCGGTGAGCGGTCCGGCCGAGTGCAGTGTGAGGGCGAGCAAGTAGCAGCAGCAACGGGGGACCGAGAGGAAGAAGCGACGAGCAGAGGGGAGCTAGGGCGAGAGGAGAGAGAGGCGGGAGGGGGTTTGAAAGGGTGGGCCGAGGGAGGGAAAGCGGGCCCAGGTGGGGGGAGGAAAGAGCTGCGGGAGCGGGAGAGAGCCGAGAGGGGGAGAGATGGGCCGCGAGAGGGAGAGAGAGGCCCAGCGAGGGAGGGAGAGGCCCAGCGGGGAGAGAGGGAGCCGAGAGGGGGAGAGATGGGCCGCGAGAGGGAGAGAGAGGCCCAGCGAGGGAGGGAGAGGCCCAGCGGGGAGAGAGGAGCCGAGAGGGGGAGAGGTGGGCCGAGTGAGGGCAGGCCCAGCAGGAGGGAGAGAGTGTGGGCCGAGGGAAGAGAGCAAGCAAGCAAGGCAAGCGATACGTTTTAGGAGTCGGCTTTAGGGGTCGGTCTTAGGGGTCGGTCTTAGGGGTCGGTAAGAAGGGTCGGTGTGAGAGGTTGGGATCAAGAGTCTTAAATAAAATAAAATAAAATAAAATAAAATAAAAAAAAAAATTGCGTAACTTCGAAAAAATATTTCCGCAACGAAGCATACAACTTCGGAGTCGGAAAGTCTCTCGACGTCAAGTAACGACTTAGCCTCCGGAGCTAATAAGTCATATTTCCACCTCCACAAAGGGGACATCCTTCGAAGTTACGGTAGCGATAACTTAGCCTCCGGAGCTAAAAATCGTACGCCTAACTTCATAAAAGGAACACCTCTAGGAGGACACACAATTATGCACTTCTAAGCCTACGGGAGCTGGAAGGTCGCGTAAAGACCCATGTCCGCATGGGCACTCGCACTCCTAACTTAAGGTTAGGGGTCGCGCTCTCCGTGGGATGTTCCCTAGCGAGAATCATGCACTTCTAAGCCTACGGGAGCTGGAAGGTCGCGTAAAGACCCATGTCCGCATGGGCACTCGCACTCCTAACTTAAGGTTAGGGGTCGCGCTCTCCGTGGGATGTTCCCTAGCGAGAATCATGCACTTCTAAGCCTACGGGAGCTGGAAGGTCGCGTAAAGACCCATGTCCGCATGGGCACTCGCACTCCTAACTTAAGGTTAGGAGGTCGCGCTTGACAATCATGCACTTCTAAGCCTACGGGAGCCGGAAGGTCGCGTAAAGACCCATGTCCGCATGGGCACTCGCACTCCTAACTTAAGGTTAGGAGGTCGCGCCCGAGAATCATGCACTTCTAAGCCTACGGGAGCTGGAAGGTCGCGTAAAGACCCATGTCCGCATGGGCACTCGCACTCCTAACTTAAGGATAGGAGGTCGCGCTCGACGATCATGCACTTCTAAGCCTACGGGAGCCGGAAGGTCGCGTAAAGACCCATGTCCGCATGGGCACTCGCACTCCTAACTTAAGGTTAGAAGGTCGCGCTTGACAATCATGCACTTCTAAGCCTACGGGAGCTGGAAGGTCGCGTAAAGACCCATGTCCGCATGGGCACTCGCACTCCTAACTTAAGGATAGGAGGTCGCGCTCGACGATCATGCACTTTCAAGCCTCCGGGAGCTGAAAGGTTGCGTAAAAGACCCATGACAACGCTGCCATGGGCAAACTCACTTTCTTCGGATCCGAGGCACATAGGGGCTGGGACGCCTTGAGAATCCTAGAAGGATCACGAGAGGACTCATCCTCCCCGCAAGAGCCCTAGAGGGACCATGGGAGGACTCATCCTCCACGAAGAGCCCTCGGGAGGTTCACAAGAGAACTCATCCTCCCCGCAAGACTCTTTTTAGCCCCAAGGGGCTAAGTAAAAAGTCAAATCAAATCATCATCACAAAAATCCCACAAATTCCAAGGATTGCAAAAACAAAACGAGCGAGGCTCGAAAGCTTGTCAAGCAACGACTTAGCCCTTGAGGGCTAACAAGTCGCATCCCTACCTTCACAAGGGGCTATCCTTTGGGGAACAAGGTCGGCTTGCACTCAACGACCACTTGGCCTCCGGGAGCCGAAAATCGCACTCTCAGCCCCATAAGGTGGTACCCTACAAGAAGCTATCTCTCAAGCGCTTTCGAACTTTCGAGAATCGAAAGGTCGCGCAAAGACCCATCCTGTTGTGGGCACTCACGCACTTTCGAACCTTCGGGAATCGAAAGGTCGCACAAAGACCCATTCCGTCATGGGCACTCACGCACTTTCGAACCTTCGAGAATCGAAAGGTCGCGCAAAGACCCATTCCGTCATGGGCACTCACGCACTTTCGAACCTTCGAGAATCGAAAGGTCGCGCAAAGACCCATTCCGTCATGGGCACTCACGCACTTTCGAACCTTCAGGAATCGAAAGGTCGCGCAAAGACCCGTCCCGTCATGGGCACTCACGCACTTTCGAACCTTCGAGAATCGAAAGGTCGTGCAAAGACCCATTCCGTTATGATCACTCACGCACTTTCGAACCTTCGTAAATCGAAAGGTCGCGCAAAGACCCATTCCATCATGGGCACTTGCACTCTTAACTTAAAGTTAGGAGGTCACGTTCCCCGTGGGATGTCCCCTAGCGAGATATCCATACTCGAGCACTTTCAAGCCTCCAGGAGCCGAAAGGATGCTCAAAAATTACTCCCTAGGCCCGAGGGACTAAGTGAAAATCGTTTATCGCAACAGAGCGTCTACGACAAGACAAGAAAGCGAAGGAAAGCAAAGTTGACAAAGCAAACTTCCTTCACTCATTCATCCATTAAGACAAGAACGCGCAGCTGCGCCATTACAAGAGAAGCAAAGCGTCTAAAACTCAAGATGCTACGCTACGATGCTATGGCTATACTATTACGCTACAATTACACTACTCGGACGTAAGGAGAGCCATGGCTACCACCTCACTTCTCCTTCGGAGGGTTCCTTGTCCTCTCCGCGGGATCGTTCCTCTTCCTCTTCGTCGGAAGGTTCCGCCTCTTCTCCGCCGGAAGGTGCATCTTCTTCTCCGCAAGGAGGCTACTCCCCTTTGCCTCGGGCAAGTCCCTCCGGCCCTAAGAAGGAGTAAAAGGGCCATCTCGCTAACTCTCCACTCTCCAAGGGAGGGTTAGACGACGAGCCAACTCCGGGAGCGGTTCTTCCTCCCGTCGCAGCGTTCACCGAAGGAATAAGGTTCACCGATTGAAGCTCAATGATGCAATCGTGGTTACATTCCACCCAAGCCACAAGCGTGTCCACTAAGAACGGATTGTGGCCGGAAGCAACTTACCATACTTCTCACCATCATTTATCAACCCCAGACTTCCAAGCATCATCAATGAGGAGCTGGTAGAACGCCTTCGCGGCAAAGGATGGTCGGCGGTACTCAATCGCTATTTGCTCCACATTCCACCTACCTACCTCGGGAGGCATGCGAGCGTAACGTGAGGGGCTAAATGATTCGGGTATTTCCTGGACGGTTCCAGCTCAACCGACACGTCACCGGCCGACCGGGCCTAATCGGTTGGATAAAGGAGGAATCGGTCCAAGACAACCCTTAATGGGCCGGTAAAAGCCCCAAAGCCCACCGGGGCTAGGGTTTCCCTAAACCGTGGTAAAGTACCATTTTACCCCTTCAAAATCTCCTATAAATACTCATCACTTCCAAAACCCCAAGGCATGTTATGTTCATTTGACAAGACATCTCATTTGAAGATAATCACCTAAGCTTCCTAAAAGCTCTCAACACTCAACTACATTCATAACGTTCATCAACGTTCATCGACACACATTCATCCCCGAGAACTTCCATCTTTGGAAAACTTCTCGACTCCCAAGGAATCCCCCACGCACATCGAGGAAGATCTCCTCGATCCATTCAAACTTAGTTCATTACTAACTTGAGCGTCGGAGGGCGTTCCCGGGATCCACCACCCGGGCTTCGCCTTTTGCGGGTTCAAGCAGTCGTCACTCGGACTCGGATCGATCGTGCCACGTCCTCGGAACCGAAGCGATAAATCCTTCCTCTCTCCGAATCATCATCCACATCATCAACTCGGATTTCTCCGGAAACAAGAGGCTTATTCGGACCTCAGCTGATTTTTTGTTGATCCGATATGATTTCCGAGGCAATCGTAAGAAAATGTAATTTTGAAGCTCTACATTTATAAAGCAATCAGTACAAGATTTGCATTTCCATTAATATTCTCATGAAATAAAGTCTATGGCTCTATTCTATACATACACTATAGTCCTTGGAAATAGTTAGTAGCCCAAATGGGCTGCTCCACCCGACCCATTGCTGATAGTTTCAGGTCCGAATCGACTCGGTTATAACTCTAGTACTAGAGATCTAAAGTTGTGGGTTTGATTGTGTACCAAGAAGCTCAAGCTTTATCCAAGGACAGCTGTAACCAGCCCCCAAGTCAACGAAAAAGTTGCCTAAGGTGGGTCACTCCATCGAAAGTCTCGTCATAAAATATATACGACTTAAGAGCTATGTTACTCAAATTCTTTATTTTGCCTTAGGTACTTATGTCAAATATTCGACACTTCAATATGGATATAGGTATTGGACACTTCATTTTAGATTAAAAAAATGTACAAAATTTCTCAAAATTTACGGTGTTCAACATGACATACGTGTACACTTTTTGAATCCTGATATTCTGAAATATAGCAAGAATAGCAGGCTGTTGATAAGGAAAATATGAAGGATTTGGCATTAATCCAAGGAAAAAGAGCAAAAGACAGCAAGTAAGATGCCTTGAGGTGTCAACAACAAGTCAATCCTTCTATAACAGAATTTCTTGCTGTAATATTCTGTTTCTGCGCTATGACTAGAGAACTACTATCCCATGTGTTGGTTCCTTGAAATATTATCAACTTTTTATCCTTTCTTCTCTTACATTGTGATTTTATTGCTATTGTATAACAGCACAATCAACCAAACCATCAGCCGATGAGCTTGTAGCGTAGTTGGCATCAAGATACTCGATCTGAGTGTGCCTCGGCCCTCAACTCTGATGTCAAGCCCTGAGGAAAACATATCCCTTTACTGTGCACTCTGAACAAAATGACTCATTCTGATGTCTCAAATCTTAGGGAGTTTGCCAAATTTCATACTGTGTCACTGAAAGCTGATTCAACAAGTGCATTTTGCATATTGGTACACTTGGAACATCGTGAAAAATGTTGAAAACTTTTCCATCAAATTGGCAAATCAATACAACAGTAGTGGAATATATGATATATATCCCTCCTTATTTTATTTTATTTTATTTCCTCCTCCCCCAACCCCTCCAAAAAATAAATATGAAAAATAATATCCAATTACACAACATTTGGAAAAAAAAAAAAAAAAGTGAAAGCTTACTTCTTAGTTATTCACCTTATAGCTTGATGATTCATGAGTTTCACAAAGATGCCTTTTGGCTTTATTTTTAAGAAAGATTTTAAATATGATGAGAATTTATGTATTTAAACAACTACCCTAAATACACTAACAATTATTCTAAATACATACAATTAGAATTTTTAGTAACATGAATTTGTCGCGTAATTAGGTGAAAAATATCATTTTAAAAATAAGAGTATTAATGATATTTATTAAAATCGACCATTCACAATGTGTTGGTATCTTTTTATATAGTTTTGGGAAATAAAAATAAAGTTTTTGGTATCTAAATCAATTATCCAAGCAAAAATTTAGGTAAGTTTATTTTATTTTTTTCCTTCAATGTCTTGACCTAGTTCTTAGATTTAGATCCAGTGGCATGTACGGTAAACTTGCAATAAGCCATTTACTTTCTGTAGCCAATTTTCAAGGAAAATTACTTTAATTCAAAATTACACCCGATGAAGTAACCTTTTTAATCTTACGGACATTTTATAAGATGTTTCGCTCGAGAGTTTGACATTGGACATAGATTTGGTGGGGTTGGTGAGTTTGAGTACAACATGCATGTATATTTGAAATATTTACATAATTACACAAAAATGAGAGCACATTAATTATATTCAAAGGGAAAAGGTCAAGATGGGGTTAATTTTTTTTTTTAAAAAAAAGAGATAAAAGGATTGAATTTAATCCAAAGTTTCCACCACGATTTCAAACTACTTTTAATCCCATGGATTTCCATTTGCCACCTCAAGGTGTTGTGGCAAAAATAAATAAAAATAATAATAATCCTCCAATTAACAATAATTATATATAATTGAAGTCAAATTTCCACTACATTTGGAGGTGAAAGAGCAAGATAATCATATATAAAAGCATTATATTGGAATGCACGTGGATCCCACGTGCCGACTGCCGTCCTCTCTCTGCGTGTTTTGACCTACACGATTAATTTAATTTAATCGTCTGGTCCATAAATTGATTAATTAGAATAAACAATTTCTCCAGCTCAGTTTTAAATATTTTTTAATTCTTTTCCTTTTTCACTTTTACAGTTCTACCAGTTGTTTTTTTAATTTTCTATTTTTTGGGGTTCAGTTGTTATTATTTAATTCAATTATCAAATGTGGTTAATTAGCTTTTTATTACTACTTATTTTATATATATATATATATTTATTTATATATATTTTCTTGCTGCCATTGTGTCATTGATCTTCACATGAGAGCTTTGTTTTAAGCAATTTTGTTTAATCTTTCATATTAGAGCTTCTTAGATCGTTTGGTCATTTATTAATAAAATTATAGCGAGTCCTTTAAGAATATTTATATAAACAACTCAGATATAGAAAACTCTTTCAAGATCTATTATTTATTTATAGAAATTTTTTAATTAATTCTTTCTAGTTGGGGGCGGAAATAAAGCGAGGCCGCTTTTAAGGACTCGTGAGCTAGTTCGACGAAAACTCATAAAAGCTCGACTCGAAAAGATCGAGCTCATTATACAAATGAGTTGAGCCGAGCATGAGGAAGCTCGGCTCGCTAGGCTCGTAAAGAGAAGGGAGTACATATTAGGATCGACATATGATACAATTTTAAAAATTAAATTATAGATTTGATTAATAAAATTAGGAACCTATTTCATCGATCACTCTTTTGTTTTTCTATTACATATTATAAAGTCAAAATGATATATCATACTCATTACGATTATGAAGCTGTTTTATTTTTCATTATTATCATTCTCTAATCCTAATTACTTTTTAATCTTGTATCATTATTTCTTACAATACATTTTTTTCTTCAATATCAAGGATTTGAATTCAATTTTGATCATTTTGATTAATATATAGTGAGAATACACGAAGTATTCACTCGAAAAGCTCGTGAGCTTAAGCGAGTCGAACCTTGATTCCAAATTTTCAGGCTCAACAAGCTCGTAAAAAGTTCACTAACCAAGCCACGAACATACTAAACTCAAATTCAACTCGGCTCATTTCAACCCGTACTTCCGAGCCACCATGGAGTCTTAGATATAAGTTGCACGTTTTGTAAATTTTGAATGAGAATTTGAAAGTAAACGAGTAGACTTTGGCATGGAGTTTAGTGCCTTTTTCTCTTCTCCTATGAGCCTTCCGAGCACCACGATATATTCAAAGACTATATATTTGGGAAAAATATATATTATTGACGCAATTGAACTTGTCAAAATGATGGTGATGTATAACTTATTTTTAGCAATTTAATTTTGGAAGGGAAAGAAAAGACATTGAATTCATATATGCACTGCATAAACTATGAAAAATTATTAATGGACATAATATCTCGATCATCAAAGTCATCCCCCAAATAGTATATATTTATTATTTATCTTTTTAATTTAATGATTTATTTTAGAAGAGGAAAAATTCACATATTTTTCTCTTGGATTAATAATCCACAAATATACTCACACAATCAACTTTCTTCTATTATCCAAAAATATATACTTAATAGGATTACAAGTCAATTTTTTTAAAATTTTAAAAAATTTTAAAAAATATTTAATGAGATAGGTCATCATGTTCCATTTATCTTTAGTTCATGATCTTACTATTCCGTACAACTAATTATAACTCCTTACAGTTTCTTACACCTCCTTACTGCCTAATCGCTTATAGCTTTACTTCACAATTTCTTACAGTTAAATGGAATAGGCCAGTATTAGTACTCTTAACATGATGGAGACATATAGTTATATAATTAATTTTGTAGTAATTAATTAATATGTAAAAAAGGGATAAGAAAAGACACAAAATTCATATATGCATTGCACATACAATTAGAATACTCGAGGGGAGGATCTTGTGAAAGTGATGAAGCATCCCACGCACACCCTCTCGTCTCCTCCCATTCTCAAGAACAAAAGGCAAAAGGAGGAGAGAGAGAGAGAGGAAGTGGAGTAACTTTAAAGCAACTCAAAAAACATCATTAATATGCATATGCCCCATATGCTTCCATTAATATAATTGCATGATTAAGTTAGGTATCTATGCACCCTCACCCTTGAAAATGATATAATCTTCGTTTTTATTTTCTCAAATTAATTCATTAATTAATATGGTAGTGGATCTTCGACACATCAGCACGTATGGGGCATATAAAGATACATACATGATATATAAGCTCGGTGGAATAAGATTCAAAGTTAATGATTATAAGTTTTATGTTATATCTGGAGATTTATCCAATACTATACTTGTCAAGAAAAACCAAAACCGATTAATTTAGATGGATCATAAATTCAATTTGGATATGAGCTGTATGTAATTATTATAAATTGCTTTATCTTATGGACTAGGTTTTTAACCATATCAGGCGGATAATTGAGAATATTTACACTTTTTTTTTAATTTACTACTGCAATATTCTCGTGGCATTTATTACTGATTTATACTACTAAAATAAATAGGTTTAAAGTACAGTGTGATTCTGAACTGAAGATAAATCAATAAACATGTGACTTTTTTTAATCTTTTGGTGATTTGTTTTATATTTTAATTATTTTTAGATTTTATAATTGAAAAAAGTTGCCATGAGCATTAGAATAATAACAACTTTGCATAGATTGCCATAAAAAGAAATTTCACTAAAGAAAAGGAAAATCACACAAGTGGAGAACAGGTAATCAACTATTACAGGTTGACTGTTGAAGCATTTTGGTAGTAAGTGACAAAATAGAGGGCAAATAGGTAAAACCATCCATTCAATATATATACCTTTCCAACCCCTTTGCCCAGCTCCCCAAGCACCACAAACACATTTCCAGCATATTCCTCTCTCTCTCCCTCCCTCTCTCAACCAACCTAGAAATTTAGGCCGCCATTGATGGAGGCTGAAACTGTTCTCAACCTTCTTGATTCATACTGGTATGATCTTGATTTCTTCAAGAGAAAACCCTCTTCATCTTCAACAAAGCCTTCTTCTGAATCAAACCCAGTTTCCGAAATCCCAGAAAAACCCTCGCCAAACCCAGAAATCCCATCCCTCCCAACAATTCAGACCAAATCATCATCCCCAAAAGTTGAGAAAATGAGCTTAATTTCTCAGCAGAGAAGTGACTCTGCCTCTCCAAACTCTGTTCTTTTAACCCCAAAGCTTCAAACCATCTTTTCTGGGAAAGAATCCAAAGATTTTGAAGACTCAAGGGGGCCAGAAAAGGATCTGCAAGAGACACCTCCAAATACAAAGGCCTCACCATTGAAGGGCACCATTGGAATGAGAAGAAAAAGAGAGGTTTAAGCAAGAGTTTGTCAGACCTTGAGTTTCAGGAGCTAAAAGGGTTTATGGATTTGGGGTTTGTTTTCTCTGAGGAAGATAAAGATTCAACCTTGGCTTCAATCATTCCTGGGTTACAGAGATTAGGGAAGAAATCAGAGGCTCATAATGGTGATTTTGTTGATGATAATCAGAATAAGGGTGATAAAGCAGAGAGATTAGAAGTATCAAGGCCTTATCTTTCTGAATCATGGGAGGTATTGGAGAGGAAGAGGAGGGAGAATTCTCTGTTGAATTGGAAAGTCCCTGATTCAAGTAGTGAGATTGATATGAAAGATTATCTGAGATTTTGGGCTCATACTGTGGCTTCTACTTATAGATAATGGTAAATTTTCATTCTTTTGTGTTTCTGCTTTAAATGGTGTAATCTTTTTGTTTCCCTTTTGATCTTGTAACTCTACAGCTTTTTGGGATCAATTTTGGTGGTTTCTCTTGCCCTTTCCCCTTGCAGTGAAGTGTATATATAGGTCTTCTGTCAATAAAGAGGGCATTGGTTGTGAATAATTTTGTGGGTTTTTTTTTTCCTCTCATTTCATTGATTTTTAACAAGTGTATATATAGGTCTTCTGTCAATAGAAGGGCATTGATTGTCAATATTTGTCTGGGTTTTTCCCAATTTCACTTTTTTTTTTTTCATGTGTATATATAGGTTTTCTGCCTATTAAAATTGTGAATAATGTTATGGGTTTTTCCTAATTTCATTCATTTTTGCCTATATCAAGTCCTCATATACACACCCAACCTGTATGAGATTATGATTTATGAATGAGATTGCTATAATACAGCAATGCAGCTCTGTCATACAATTTGTTTAGCAGGTTAAAATTTCTTCAATCGTTTCATTTAAACGCTCACAGTAAAAAAATTATACCTTAAAACCGAAAATTATGCAAGTTAGAGTACTATATGTTTAAATGGTAAACTTAAACTATAGATTTGGATTTAATTAATGTTCTTTCTGGTGACTTCCTGCAAGAACTTTTGAATATAATGATGGGTCAAATGAAAGTGTCAAATGCAATTGGCTCCCTGACTTATCTGCCATTTCAAGGACATGTGAACCCATGCAACACCTTTAAAGGCAAACTCACACAACATTCTCTGTTAGGAGCTCGTGAGTGGTCATTGTTTGTAGGGAAGTTGTGGACATTCCTTTTTAATAATGATATTTATTTATTTAGCACACTCATTTAGTTGTATGAAATCACAAAATTGTAAGTTGTAAACTATATGGTAGTAAAAAGGTGTAAGAAGTTATAAGATAGTCAGTAAAGTTATTTATAAATAGTTGTAAGGAAATGTAAGTAAATGTAAGTTTAAAGATAAATATAACATGGTCATACTCTATTTGGTTCAAGAGGTTACTACATTACAACTTAAAGCAAACTAGTTTATGTAAATAGTGAACAACATTTTCACATGATAAGCTATTGTCTAGATTGTTCTTGGTCATGAAAAAGACACTTACTAATAATGATAATAGGATTTTTGGCAAATTCTAATGTGAGAGGTCTAAATGACCCTAATAAACAAGCAGAAATAAAAAAGGTGATCTAGAAGGCAAATCCCCTTGTTTTTGGTATGTTGGAAACACATGTCAAGGAGTCATCTGCTTATCATTTTGGCCAATTCTAATCAATTGTAAGTTTGAGATTTTATATCGAGGTAAATCTAGAACTAAATGGAAGTTAATGAAAATAATGTTCAATAATAATGGTTTGTTATTAGAGATTCAGAATGATTCATATACAAATTAAGTCTTATGACCGACAGACGTACTTTGACAATCTTCTATCAAATGTTGAAAGAATTTCTTGTTATATAAGAAAGGACATATTTGGGTTAATTTTTTGGCCACTTCTTGATGAGCATATAGGACCATTTCTCAACCAAACAAAAAAAAGGAAAAAGAAAAAAAAATTCTTGGATCACAATTGGCTTATCTTTGCAATAGTTGAGGTAGCCTCTCCTCTTGCAATAAAATAGGGGTCTTTCTCATAGTCCCCACATTTTCTTCCATTTTGTTCGGATCCTCCGTTTGACAACAACTCGTTTAATTTTTGTGCAACTCATGAGATAAACATTATAGTTGTTGGAAAACCTTAGTTATGTTTGTTGTAATTTAATCCTATTTAAATCTCTTTTAATTGTAATTATGGATTAATTTTTAAGTTGTGAGACACATATAAATTAAACACATTTTTTTTTTTTTTGTCATTAGTCGGATACAATTTTAAAAAATAAAACGTTAAAGGTATAGTACAAGTCAAACTCTCTTGTTATTAGGGGAAATAAAGCGCTATTAAATTCTAATTAAAAAAACTATTGACAAAATCGCATTATTATGATCCTTTTAATAGTTAAAGTTTCATCCTCGACAAATCAAGTAAATATGCGTTTAAATGTGTTAATAATCTGAAAAATTATTTCCACTTGTTTATAATTTTTCCGATGTAATCTTTGTAGAAACTTTTCTCATGAACTTTTTGTTCTTTGTTATAAATGCAGAATTATGATCACATATTTTTCCTTCATGATTAATAATGTAAAACATTTAAGAATAACACGGCAAACAATATATGAATACGTCTTTGCACAATTACGATTACATGTTTTCATGTCGTTTATGTCTATAGGTACTTCTTTACCCATAAGTAATTTCTTTTAAGACGTATGAATGGCTCAAATAACATTACGCTACAATCTATTCACTTTTATACAATCTCCTGATCACTCTATCGATATTAAATATCGTTTTTTTCTATATAAACCATTACAAGTAATCGGGATGGTTGTTTCACACCTAATTTTTTACCTAATGTTTTTAAATTATTTTTTCATTCTTTTTAATGAAACATTGTCATCATAAAATAGTTGCATTGGTCAATGTGTATGAAAAACATGTGTTAATTTGAGGAATAAAACAAGAAGATTTTCGAAGTAAAACCGTGTTTGTCGTGTCCTTTTTCTTCTTCTTTGTGTCCTTTCCAAAGATTTCTACATTGGTGAATTCTCTTCATCGCTTAATGCACTAATTAATTAATTAATTAGCCAAATTAGTCGTCTTTTCTACACCAAAATTAATTATTGTTTTTTTATAGTGTCCCACACCTCATGAATCACATGATTCTACTTAAGCTAATTAATAATTAAACCTTTGGGAATTCACATTCCGGGGTCTACAATAATCCAACTAATTCTTAAAGGAGACGCAAAAGTTAATATAAGCAAAATTTAAATTTAAATATTTGACATAATTTTCAGAAATTTTACCTGTTTAGCTAAACGTCACCATAACTAATAACCGAACTAACAATCGAATAATTAACCGAAAGATGGGTATACGGAATCAAGTGTAACCGAGCCCAAGTTGCGGTAGGCTTGACTTATTAAGCATCGCAACCAAGCTCTACCTAAGCAAAGCATGGTCAAACCGAGTAGTCACCATATCAAGCAATTTTTTGATTGTAAATGTTTATGATAAAAGTCATCCTAATAAGTACACCTCCGGAGTAAAGCTGTTACTACATTAATCAATACTTTATTGGTGTTCAAGTCGAATTTATATGTTTTGTCAATTGATATTTCTAATACTCCCTACGTTTCAAAATACATGTCGTTTTAAGGTTATGCAGAAATATCGAGGAAACACAAAATTCATGACAAATTTTATGTTAAAGACTAAATTTGCCTCTATATTTTATTGAAAATAAAAGAAATCAATAAAAAAATAAAAATAAAGAAATTAATAAGGATAAAATTGGTAAACTAATAATTAACATATTATTAGAATAGTAAAGTGATAAGTATTATGAAATAAAAAAAGTTAATTAAAGTGATATTTATTTTGAAACGAAGGAAATAATTGAATATTTATTTACGTAATCAACGTTGAATCACCGCACAATAAAAGCCACGGAGAAAGCGATGACGCTCCAAGTCCCATTTAATTATGAACTCCATATTCTCGAACATAAAATATAAATCCGAGTTTCCACGTCAAACATTTGACCGTTGCCAAAAGTGTACCTAGTCCAACTGTTTTCAAAGTGTAATAATTTATATAGCACAACTCACATATATTAGGGATCTATATGTCTTCTTTTCCTTTATAAAGAAATTATGGAACATAAAAATAACGGAATGAACTTTCACAAGTAACATATTAAAAATAGAAAATAGTCTTCCCAATATAGCTTATACGATTAATCAAATTTAAAAATTCGGTGGGTATTATTTAATATGGGGAAGTTGACTTGTCTAGCACAGATTGAAATACGAGCCGATTCAACAGGAAGCTTTTGAGAGACTTTCATATAGTCATGGCGGTGAGTTTTGGGTCGATTCAAGTCAACTAGATTCAATCCATTTAATCATGCGTGAGTCTAAAAATTTAGACCCAATAAATTTGGATCGGATCCGGGTTCAAGTTACCTAAATTGGGTTTGGGTCTAGGTGTGGGGTTGGGAAGATGAGACCCACACTAGAATCGAGTCCCAATTTGAACCCTATATCTTTTTCTAAGAAAATATATGACTAAACCAACTCATTTAAATGCGTATTCGTATTTTGTTCCGTTGTGTCTCTCTTGCTCTCTTTTGTACGTCTTGTTCATTCTCGATCTTATTTATCTGTCGCTTGTTAATATAAAAGAAATATTTAAGTAATAACGTTTGGGATGGATACATTGTAACACACACGCACATAACTTAGGAAACAATCGAACTATGATATTTCTTATAGAAAACAGTCGCTCTACCGTTACTCCTATAGTCAAACGACAAATATTTAGGGTTCGATCCCTCACAAAATGGTTTTTTGGGGGGGTTGTCAGTTGTGATTCAATAAGGTAAAAGAGTGAGAAAACCTAATTAGAGCAAAGCCTCCATCGTGCTCAAGGGGAAAAGACCCAAATTAAACCCACCCACCCTTGTTTTCGTAGACCCAGAGAAGAAAAGCCCAAGCCTTGGACATCCAGGCCCATCCCCTATAATGCAATACCATTGATCTCAGCTCCATTAATGTCTTTTTTTTTTTTAGGTTTAATGTCTTTTTTCTTTGATGAACTCTTCACAGGGGAACCAAAATTTTACTTATAATTTTTTTAGTTGATGGGGAAGACATAATACTGATTATTTATTATCATTATTTGGTTTCATAAATAGCCACGATTAAAATTGAGAAGGTCCGGGTCAGTTTTTTGGGGGGACGTTACGAACCCAAATTCATCAACCCTAATGTATCACATGACATATATCTCTCAATTTTTAAAATCATTATTTTGTGAATTTATACACAAAATTGTTGATTATCATAATTTGAGCTTAATATTTGAATATGTCCCCAAATCTTTAGGCTGATTGATCACATGCCCAAGTTGCAGACAGCAAACTTGAACTGGGCAAAATCTGATCCAGCAATGTTTAATTTATTTTGATTCCTTTTAATTTTAATTTTAATTTAGTGGCCTTTTTTGGGATCTTGGAACACAAGAATCCCCAACACTTGATGCATACATTTCACATCTCAATTATTATTTCTTTATTATTGTTTTCATTTTTTTTCTCTTTCATTTTCTTTTTGTAGATTTTGGACCCACCTACATGTGTGTGACAGTTGTTTCTTTTTATATGGATTGCCAAAGTGGGACATCATCTTATATAAATCCAATTACCAATTTCCATGGTTAATTAAGTCTCTGTAAAATTTAAATTATGTACTACAATGTAAATCTATGTAAATTTTGTTTTACTGTATTTATATATTAGTCTTGTGTGCGTACTGTCTCACGTAAAAGTTATTATATATTAGGTTTTGTATGAGATCGTATCATTTAAAAGTTATTATAAGACGGAAACTTTTATTGTGAATTTAAATACATAGAGAGTGATCAATAATTCATTTATGGGTGGCTCTATAATAAAAGTTACATCTTGATGAATTGTTAGTCATCCCCGAATGAACAAGTCACTTTAGTATAAGTTATTAATCATAATAAAATCATCAAAAAGTCTTATATAAGACGGTCTCATATAAAAATTTATCTCTGTCATTATATACGTATGACGAGTTTTTATCTATTTTGTAACCTATTTCTTAGGGGTGAAAAAATTATGGTTGGCCAATCGAATGAAAAGAATAGGATATGCAAGAATAAGTTGAATTTGCAACCACTTGAAGGCGAAGGATCAACTTAACCTTACCTTACCCTATCTCCCTATCTATCTATATACATCACTAACAATAACATCACCAAAAATGCAAATTCTTGTTTGCTTGTCCGATTCCCACCAAGTTACTTTCACCTCTACTTCTTTCCTATATATCAACACTTTAATGTAATTTTTATTTTGTTATATTCTTTTAAGAACTTCGTGAAATGAAGGCTTATAACCGAACCGAGCTGAATCCGAGATCGGTAAGGCTCGGCTTAGCTCGACTCGAGTTAGGTTTGGTTCGATTTAGATTAAATAGTTTATTTTTAAAAAATACTTATTTTGAGAGTAAAATTATCTCTAAAATGACCAAAATTTTATTCAAATTCTTATTTCCTGAATCTAATACAAAAATATAGGATTTAATTTCGGCTATAACCTTACAAACTTTTAAAGCAAATTATATATATATATATATATATATATATATATATATATATATATATATATATATATATATATATATATATATATATATATATATATAAGCGAGCCAAGCTTGAACTTGAGCCCGAGTCATCCGAGTCGAGTCCGAGCCTAAACTTCAAAGGCTCGGCGAGATTCCAGCTGAGTCCAAGTCGAGCTAAAATACGACCGAGTCGAGCAAGAGCCCGGCCAACTCGAGCTCGACTTGGCTTGTTTACAGCCCTAGTCACAGAGGTAACAACACGCATAAACCTTATAACATGGGAGGGGTAAAATTGTACTATAGCTGGGATTGGAACTCTGAACCTCTTCTACTGATCGAAGAGGAATTGCTTATTCCATGTAATTAACTCCACTTCTTTCCTATGAAACTTAGTTTTTATTTTATTATTTTTCTACGAATTTTCTAAGACCTCATTCTATTTAGTTTTAGCTTGCAATCTTACAGATTCTTACAAATATTTACAGTTTTTATAACTAATTTTATAACAACTCATTACAATTCCTTAAAACCTTCCAACTCCTTACCATCCCTCAATCACTTCTACCGAAGAGGGAGTATATACTTATCGCACATGATGAAGTTCTATATATATATATATATATATATTGTTCATGTAGTACGTATATAGTTTGTGATATGTGGAACTAAATTACCAATACATATATGAAGTGAACGCAAACTTCAACTTACCTAAAAAAACCAAAAAGGCCAAATTGGTTTAAATAAAACGTAGAGGATTATTTTGGGTGTCGTTTTCATTTCTTTGTTAATATATCTTGAAGGGGTTCATGTAATTTGTAGTTTTGTTTATAGGATCCATTGGGGCGTAAAGGGTCATCTTCATATTGGGGCGTGATATTTTGCGGTTATATTAGAAACAGTAAGACTTTTAAGGTATAAATTTGAATGCTTAAAAATAAAATCTTTACTCCTCTATTCGACTCATATTATAATTAATAATAAAATCTAATTTTCAAAAAGAAAATTCACTTCATTACACGATGTCCCTCATCCAAAACCCCACTATAAAGCAATGTTGAAAAAGAAATGAAAAAGACATGGACTAAAAACAAAGAAGTATTGAACTTTTTTTCAAACATAAGATAAAAAATAAAAATAATATGCATAAAGGGGTTTATTCTAGAAGTACTACTTAAAACACCATATAATTTTTTTATTTTGTACTTAAAACACCATATGTTACTTAGAAACATAGTCTAAAAACTTGTTTACGGAATATTAAGTTTACGTTCTTAGTTTATACCCTTACAGATTAGCTCCTTACACAACTTCTTATAATTTTTTATACCTAACTTTTTAAGTATCTTACAACTAGCTTACGGTTCTTTTAGAATTTCTCATGATAAATCTTACAACTTCTTTACATCTAAATAAAACATGACGTAATTCATATTTTACTTGGTTGGTATTATAATTTAGTCAAAACATTAAACAATACTCTAACTATTATATGCAATCAAAGGACATTTATCGATAAAAATGGAGCTGAGTTACTAATGAAATATGTTTGATAGTGTCTTAGAATATCTTTCTTGGAAGGCAAACTTTACAAAAACAATTTTTTTAAAAAATAAAATTAAAAGTAAGTGAGAAGGCAACTTTATGACTAATATATCCTTGTCGGTGTATATACAGAGTTAATTAGAGAGCCAATAAAAGGCACGTACGTCTTCATGAATCATATGATATAATTTGATGCAAAAAAATTATTTCAATGAAAGAGACGATTTTGGCTTCAATTCAATTTTCAAGTTTAGTCACTCAAGAATTTCCAAGAAACAACGCTGAGTATGAATGAGTATGACCTTAGCCTAGACAATCGATGTGGGTCCTTAATTCCATCTCAAATAAATAATTAATATAAGAATTTGATTTGTCACTTTTATATTTTCAAGAGTAATGCTAGTGTATTTTTCCTTGTATTTTTTATTTAGATAAGTTACAGAATGACAAGTATCGTGAAAAAAAGGAAAATGATTAGTATGATTTTTACTTCCCTTAGAAATTGGACTTTCTTTTATTTCAGGTTTGTTGAGAGCCAATCCATTAGACAAAAACTAGTACTATGTTTGGGACCATAATTGACCCATAAATTGTCACTTATTACTCGTGCTATATGTATCAAAAGTATTCTCTTATCTATTCAATCAAGATGTCATGATATTTACTTGCTAAGATTACAAAAGTCATCGAATCACATTTATTTGTGTATGGGTTGTATTAACATGAGATTCCTAACACTGTATTCTCTATTAAAAATTTTATTATGAATTTTATTATTTCACCAAACTTCGACAACTTTCATTTTCCTTTTTTTTAAAAAAAAATTTAAGGATGTCTTCAGAACGTTATACCTTCGTTGCCAAATCACTAAGGCCCTGTTTGGCATAAAAAAATAATTATCCAAAGCGAGGAAGGGCCAAAGTGGAGTGGTAAAAGAAAACAGACTCTTTTTTATTAGGATTGGGATGAGTGAGAGAAGAAGAATAACAATGGAGGTTGAGGAGGTCAGTTTTGTCCATCCCTATTTCCTCTCTCTCTATTCTATACGTAGTAGTAGCAGTAGAGAGTAGTAGTGGCACCGAAGCAGACGCAGTCATTACCAGACAAGAGGAAACCGAAAGGGAGGGGAGAGAGAGAGAGAGAGAGACTAACAAGTGCCCAACTACATTGGCTGCAAATAACATCTCCAGTCACTTTCTCTCCATTCGTCTTCTCAAGAAAACCCACCCCTCTTACCCTCCCTTCCCTTCTATTCAATTATTTTTTTCTGGGAATATCTCATCTCATTCTTCTTGCCCAGTTTTCCTTCGCAATGTCAGCAATTTAGCAACATTTCTTCTTCTTCCTCTGAAACAAGTTCCAAAAAGAAACAAACTTTAAAGTTGGGGTTTTGTTTGTTTTTTCAAACTTAATCTGCTCTAACAACCGCTTTTAATTTGACTTGAAGGGCGACCATGTCCTCAAAGCTCAAGTAAGTTTACTCTTCTCTGTCTCTCTCTCTCAGATCTGATTTGGGTTCCCCTCATTTCCCCTCTTCACTGTGTTTTGCTTTTGCCCTTTTTGTTTTATTGCTCTTTATCTTTACGGTTGATGAAATTCTGTTCCTTTTTGGTTAATTGGGTAGTTCTTCATGTCTTCTTAACTGTTGATTCAATGGCTGGCTGTGCAACCCTAAAAAGAAGAGAGAGAGAGAGAGAGAGAGAGAGATGGAGTGAGAGAAGAAGAGAAGTTGAGATGGGCATTTCTGTTTACTGTAGCAGATTGTGATTGGTTTTCTTTCTTCAATGAAACATAATGTTATTATTGACTTTCCCAATTCAGAAATCGTTTTGATCAGTGGGAAATTTGGGTTAGATCCGTCTTTCATTGGGGTAGATCTATGTTTCATTGACCTTTTCCATTGTTTCCCTAACATGGGTACTACTTATCTTTCTGAGAATTGATCTTCATATATTAATTTTGATATTTATATATTTTTGGGTTATTTTTGCTTGATCTTCAAGTGCAATGTGTAATGATCACATTCTGAATTCATGGGCAGATCCGGTTTATCTGATACTCCTGGCCACAAACCTGCACCAACTACCCCAAGAGGTCCCAAATTGAGTAAGGCATCTTCACTTAAAACTGATGGCAACACGCCTTCTCCTATTCAGAATCCACGGGCTTCAATTGATCGGCCTTCGCCACGTCCTGTTACTCCAAAATCAGCCATTGATCGTCGATCCCCTCGACTCTCCACGCCAGATGTATGTTGAGCCAATTACCATCAGTTATTGATTTGTGTTGGGGTTCTTTTGATCTTGTCATTTTGTGATGAATTGTTGGTGGTTGTTTGTTTTTGTACATTTGTTTGATTATTAGGATGATAGTAATTTGGAGGACTTTAGATTGAATGGGATCAGAGGAAATGAGACTGTTGTGGTGGGCATTAGTGCATTTTGCTAATTTCTGATGATGGTTTTACTTTTGTGATTTGCAGAAGCTGCAATCTCGGATTTTTAAACCATCAGAGTTACAGGCTCAATTAACAGCTGCTCAGGATGATTTAAAGAAAGCAAGAGATAAGCTGGTTTTGGCTGAAAAAGAGAAGAATCAGGCACTCAATGAATTGAAAGAGGCAAAGAAACAAGCTGATGAGGCCAATGAGAAACTCCAGGAGGCTCTGGTGGCTCAAAAGCGAGCAGAGGAAACTTCTGAGATTGAGAAATTTCGGGCCGTAGAATTGGAGCAGGCTGGAATTGAGGCCACCCAGAAGAAAGAAGAGGAATGGCAGAAGGAGTTGGAAGACGTTAAGAGTCAACATGCTTTAGATTTGGCTGCTCTTCTTACAGCTACCCAAGAGCTCCAAAGGGCTCAGCAAGAGCTGGCCATGGTTACCGAGACCAAAAACCAGGCTCTCAGCCATGCTGATGATGCGACCAAAATTGCTGAGATTCAGGCTGAGAAGGTTGAGTTCCTTTCGGCTGAGTTGGCAAGGTTGAAAGGGTTGCTTGAGTCGAAGTCTGAGGATGAAGCTTCTGAAAATGGGATAGTTGCAGAATTGAGATCTGAGTTGGGTTGTTTGCGACAAGAACTTGAAAAAGGCAAGACCTTGGAGCAGGAGTTTGTTGAGAAAGAAAAGTCTTATGAGAAGACTGTGATGGAATTGAAATCAGAGTTGGAATCTGTCAAAGAAGAGCTTGATAAGGCTAAGGCCCTTGAGCAGGAGTTGGTTGAAAAGGAAAACTCTTACTTGAAAGCAGTGACAGAACTAAAATCAGAGTTAGGTTCTTTAGAACAAGAGCTCGAAAAGGCTAAGGCATCAGAGCAGGACTTGGCTGAGAAGGAAAAGTCTTATGAGAAGCTCGTGGACGAACTTAAATCAGAGTTGAGTTCAAAAGAGCAAGAGCTTGAAAAGACGAGGAACATTGAGCAGGAGTTGATTGAGAAAGAGAAGGCACATGAGGAGATTGTTACTGAGCTACAGTCAAAACTTGATTCTCTAATTGAAGAGCTTCAAAAGGCCAAGGACATTGAGGAGAAGTTGGTTGAGAAGGAGGTATCTTATGAACAGACTGTCAAGGAACTCAAGTCACAGACAGCATTGTTACAACAGGAACTTGAGAAGGCCAAGAGTTATGAAGAGGAGCTGCTTGAGAGAGAAAAATCAAATGAAAAAATTGTGGCAGAGTTGGAAGCAGATGTGCTTTCCCTGGAGGAAGACCTGGTTGTAGCCCGGGGCTTCCAGGAGAAACTGGCTCAGAAGGAGGAGGCTTATGAACAGCTCAATGTCGAGTTAGAAGCAGCGAGGATGGCTGAATCTTATGCATTGAATCTACTGGATGAATGGAAGAGGAGGGCTGAGGAATTAGAGTATAAGGTGACTGAATCAAATAGATTGGAGAGATCTGCCTCTGAATCACTGGAGTCAGTTATGAAACAATTGGAGGGAAATAGTGACTTACTTCATGAGGCGGAATGCGAACTTACTGCTCTCAAGGAGAAGGTTTCCTTGTTGGAGATCTCACTTTCAAAAAGAAAGGGGATTTGGAGGAATCAGAACGCCGTCTTGGAAAAGCAAATGAAGAAGCCGCTGAAGCAGCGAAGATGCTTGAGTTGCTGAAGTCTGAGCTTGAAACTGTGAAGGAAGAGAAGGCCCAGGCTGTGGAGAATGAAAAGCTTGCAGCTTCCAGTGTTCAAGAACTACTAGAGGAGAAAAACAAACTCATAAACGACCTGGAAAATTTGAAAGAAGAAGAGGAAAAGAGCAAGCAAGCAATGGAGAGCTTGACAGCGGCTTTGCATGAGGTTTCTGCTGAAGCAAGGGAGGCTAAAGAGAAGCTGTTATCGAGTCAAGCAGAGCATGAAAATTTCGAGACACAAATAGAACATCTGCAGTTGGTTTTGAAAGCAACTAATGAAAAGTACGAGGTCATGCTTGATGATTCAAAACGAGAGATCGATCATCTTACAAGCACAGTGGAGCAATCCAAGATAGAATTTGATACCCAAATGGAAGATTTGAAGGTTGTTTTGAAGGCATCAAATGATAAGTATGAAAGCATGCTTGATGAGGCAAAGTTGGAGGTTGACCACCTGACAGAGATGATCGAGCAATCCAAGCTAGAACATGAGAAATCGAAAGCAGAATGGGAGGCAAAAGAGCTGGAATTGATGAATTGTGTAAAGAGGTTAGAAGAAGAAAAATCTTCCATACAGAAAGAAATGAAGTATATTGAACAGTCAGAGCAGAATTACCAGGACTCCAAGGTTGAGTGGGAACAAAAGGAGTTGCAGCTTGTGAATGGTCTGAAAAGATCAGAAGAGGAGAAGTCTTCAATGGAGAAAGAAATAATGAGGCTGGTTCATTTGCTTAGAGACACAGAGGAAAAAGCTCATGCCGCTCAGGAGGAAGGATCACAGTTGAGAAGTTCCCTCAAGGAAGCTAGATCAGAGGCAGGTTCTTTGAAGGAAGCCCTTGAAGAAGCTGAAACTGATTGCCTGAAGTTGAAGGACAATTTGCGCGATAAAGAAAACGAACTGCAGAACATAACCAGAGAAAATGATCAGCTTCGAGCAGCAGAAGATTCTAATCAATGGAGGGTAGATGAACTGACCAAATTGCTTGAAGAGGCCAAGGCTCAGCAACAAACAGTAGAAAATGGTGAGCTTTCGGACAGTGATAAAGATTATGATTTGCTTCCTAAAGTGGTAGAATTTTCTGAAGAAAATGGACATGTTAATGGAAAACCTCAGCAAGTAGAGAGAGTTGACACAGAATTGCCTACTGGGGTGAACAATGGCTTGAGCAAGGATGAACGTCAATTGGGTGTAGCCGGGCAGGGAGAAGCTAATGGAAAACATCCAACAGCTGATAATGAAGAGAAGGTAAAAGATGACGCCCGGAGTCTGAAACCAAGATGTGGGAGAGCTACAAGGTTGATCGAGAATTCTCAACAGAGATGGAAACTGAACAGGGTTCCTTGGATGATGAAGTTGAATCCAAAGCAGAACCAGGCGAGACCTTGGATCAGATGAATGGGCTTCCATCAGAGAACAACTCTAACTCTGACTCAAAGCAACAGAACAAGAAGAAAAAGCCGTTGTACCGCAAATTTGGAAATCTACTTAAGAAGGGGATAAGCCCACAAAAGTAGTTGGATCAGGGAAGGACTACAAAAGCAGGCATCCAGCAGGTACATTGGCATACTGTGTTTGCTCCTGAAGAGTATGTGTTTGTTCTTTTGGCTTCTTTTAATAGGAAGTATGAAGAAGCCTGTATTATGTCTAGATTCTTTATTTCTTTGTCCTCAAAGTCGATCTTAGCTCCCAAGTTGAGTAATTTGTATGTGATGGTGTTGTTTCTCCCTGGCTTTCTTCTCTATAATCGACTGAAATGGGGTTATAAATTTGTTCTACATCTATTATGTTCTTCCTCCTGGTATGAGTGGTTTCATCACTATCAATTCAGATCTAGAAGGATGATGTTTTCCTTTTAGTACTATTCTGCAATCTTATTTTGTTTGTCCAAAATTCTGGGCTGTTGAAATATCATTTTTCTGACGGAGATTTACTAACTGTGAAAATGTGTTCTGATTCTGAAGATCAATGAGTGGGGACATGAATATGTTGTAGCACCATGCACGAAGATACTTTCATACCATTTATGCAGATTTGTGTACCTCTTACAAATGATTATACCTCGCACTATAACTAGAGCTTCTCGTTCTCTAAAATCTGACCTGATCATTCAAGGGGCGATCCGATGCACATCTCTCATGGCATTAGATCTTTCGTCTTTTAGGTGAAGGATCATCATCAGATTAGTTCAGAATCAGAACAAACGCATTCGAAACTCGTTATTTTGTGGGTCCCATCCCCCATACATTGTCTTCCAGCTCATCGTAAATAAAAACTCTGAAAGAGCTTTATTACCATCTTCCTTCCTACTATCAGTTTGCCCTTTGTAATTACACATCAAATTTCTTCCCTCAAAATAAGCTGTTCAGTTTTCTGACAATAGCAGAAAGAAGAGCGAGGCAAAAAGAAGTGCTCTCAACTGATCATAGTACATACAAGTAACTCAGTAGACATCATAGAGCGGTCCCATATTATCGTGATTTTGCCTTGAATTGGCCTTCATTGATTTCAACTGGTCCCATTTTTCTGGTGGGAATACCAGCATGAGTTTAGGAGGTGGTTACCGCCATTACTAGTTTGAATGTGAAAGCGATTCATCATCCTAGCCTAGGCCCAGGGGGCCAACACTGTCTTTATTCATTCCAAATCCCACCCTTCTGTCAACTTTCCTCTTCTGCCCTTCTGTTGATATGGTTTTCTGCATCTATTTTGCTGTATCTGATGGGGAGAGAGTAATTGTATTTCTCGAATCAAACATCAAGATGTCAGTCAGTTCAATTTAATGCTGTAATTGATAAGGTACAGGGGTGTATAACAGGCTGGGTCGGGTTAGGTCGATAAAATGGGGCAGGTCGGGTAGTGACCAACCCATTACAGCCCATTAATGTAATAGGTTGGATCAGAGCAGCCTATAGTTGACAATTTGGCCCCTTATAAAATGGATTAAACTCATATATATATAAAAAGAAATCTCTATAATATATAGTAATAATTGAATTATTAGTAATAAATTTAATGAAATGCACCATGTAAATTAGGGTAGCAAGTAAGTTTTCCATAATATCAAGCCATTAAGTGGACCTTTAATTGGTTGACCGAACTTGTCCAAGTAAATATACTTTAAACTGACTGACCCATTATCCTAACCCTTTTAAACAAGCTAACACACTCAGTCAGATGGGGTCCTAATCTAATAGAGTATTAGAGATATTATTGTACATAAAATAATTGTAAATTATTTTTCACGTATTATCTTCTATATATATAGAATGCCCGACTTCCATATTGGGTGAGTCATTCATTATTTTTCCGTATTTTTCTTCGTGCCTTGCATCTTCACCGTCGGTCATTATTGCCTATTCCGATGCTGACTCGGGCTGGTTGTCGTGACACATGTCGTTCTACCACAGAGCTACGCTGTTTATTTTGGTCTTAATATCATATCTTGGTGTTCTAAAAAGCAACCCACAGTCTCCAAATCATCCACTGAAGCCGAGTATCGTGCTCTTGGTTATACGATTCTTCGAGACACTTTGGCTTCGCAAGCTTTTGTTTGATGTTGGTATTACTCTTGTCACTCATGTGCGGTTATATTGTGACAATATCGGTGCTACCTATATGATCGCCAATCCGATCAATCACGACCAGTAGCAAACATATAGTCGTGGATTATCACTTTGTTCGAGAACGGGTTGCCCATGGAGACCTTGTTGTGCGATATATCCCTACTACTTCTCAAATTGCGGACATCTTCACTAAAGGGTTGTCCTCTCAACGAGTTCAGTTTCTTAAGTCCAAGCTGTCCGTGCGTTCCCCGATCGACTTGAGGGGCGTAATAGAGTATTAGAGATATTATTGTACATAAAATAATTGTAAATTATTTTTCTGTATTATTTTCTATATATATAGAATGCCTATTTCCCATATTGGGTGAGTCATTCCGCCATTATCTTTCACATAATCCATTGCCCAACCCCTAATAAGGTGTTGTCCTACTCCCATTATTGGACTGGGACGTTCTGATCATTGATACGATTTGTTATGGACTGATGCTGATTATGCGAACTAATATTGACCAATGTATAATCCAATGATGATGTATCAATTTTTCCCCTTAATAGGCGAATACCATCCATAATGTAACGATGTTTAGGATACTGAAATCATTGGTGTAATATGGTTAGTCGGGAAATTGTCATTGCTAAATGTTCTTACTTGCTTTAGTCAAGTATCGGTTCTATCAGTAGATAAAATTTTTGTAATTATTACAAGCAATTTGAATTTAAATCTCACATATATTGACCTTTACGCCTCATTTATACGAAAAAAAAGAAAAGAAAAGTATAATTGTATTATCTTTACTGAAAAAGTTCATTCACTTCTAGTGACTAAACTCATCTGAAATATATTCTCTGACATTGGTTGGAGCATTGTGCAGTTCCAATATGAGTTTTGCTATTGAGACAAAAGAGGTCATCAAAGATATGTCTAATGTCAAGTGTTTAACATTGATATCAATAGAAAAGATTGGCCTGTAATCTTTTTAAAAATTTTATGGGTTTTCTTATACATAAAATAAAACCTAAGAATATTACCATGGCTTAAATTGAAATGAAGAGTTTTAGAAACAAAACCTGTCATTATACCTGTAATAATAACCGTAATTAGTAGGAGTTGTGAGAGAACTACGGTCGAATTCCTATTAAATCAAAATTTCTGTATCCCTTTGCACCAATTGTGGGGGAAAAAATATTTGAAGCCTCCTGATGAAGTTGATCAAGGTGTTACATCAATTTCTGACAAATGATGGTTTACTAGCTTCTACTTGAATGTGAGTTTGATTGATAATGCTTTTCACCTAAAGAATGAAATTCAACCTCTTTCAAGTTTCACATTCTTGGCATTTTTTAACTTTTAGGAGATCAATGATCAAAGACTCAGGACATGAAAACTATTACACATTAGGTGCATTATCTCTTTGTTTTTTTTTAGGTAAATGCAAGTCATCAAACTGGATCCTTATCTTAGGAATAATCCTAAATAAACAGGGATATCAAGTCCGGAATTTGCAAAAATCAAAAAGATTACCTTACTCAAAATTTGAACCCTAGATAAGAGGGTGAAAGAGGCGAGTGCTTGCCCCGGGCTCCCTCAGTACACATTAGGTGCTTTATGAGTATACCCAATGTTATAGCATAGAGAAATCCTATGTCACTGCTTCTTTTAAAACTGCTTAAATAAATTTTGGGTAGTACTTTTTTATCAACTTTTTTACTCATAATATTATAGATATCAATGTCTGTTAATATAGTAAAGCTGGTCATACCCAATGTATAATGTATTGATGTATTGATATTTTATATTTGTAAGATTTTTAAATTTTTTAAAAATTATAATATATTGTAAAATTATGTATTTTTTTAACAATACTAGATAATATATAGGTTAGTCTCGATTGTAATAGTCAATAATAAGTTTTACGTACTAGTGACCAGCATATGTCTGATGTTATATAAAGCAATATATTAAACTGTTGTTTTTGTATGAACGATACGTATTGAATGAAATAGTACGATGCTTATAACTGTGATTAGTATAGCACATTTTATTTAATCAAACCATGATTTCTAGATGGGCTGTGAAATTTTTCTTGAATATTATGTTTGAAGGATTAATTAGCATAAAGAAAATTGTAGCTAACAAGAGCCTTTACAAAAGACGTTTGATTAGTTAAAAGATGTACCCTTCCCAACTGAAAACCTTTTCCTTAAAACTCCCGCAATTTTTTCAAACTCACAGAGACGTTGCTTCTGATCTCTCTTTCCTCTCTTGTACAGAGAACATTGACACCAAACAAACTACCCAATCTCTCTCCTACCAACTTTCTCTCTCTAATACAAAAATTGCTCCACTCTTCCTTCTCTTGCTCACTCATCCTCCCCTCTCTCTCTCTCTATCTCTAAATATGATGAGAGAAATTTCCCTTATCATATAAAGAACAAGAAAGCAAAAGGCTTTAATCTGAGAAGAGAGAAAGAGGGGGAAAAATTGAGGTTATTGGGGTTCTTAATTGGGAATTAAACAAGGTAATCAAGGATGATGCAATCTGGGGCGCCTCAATGCAGCAGTTGTGGAGAACAAGTGGGAATCGATTCGAATGGAGATGTGTTTGTGGCTTGTCATGAGTGCAACCTCCCTGTTTGTAAAGCTTGTGTCGATTATGAGATCAAGGAAGGAAAAAAGGCTTGCTTTCGTTGTGGCGCTCCCTACGAACATGGTAATTATACTTAGACATGCCCTTATTCATAATTATTATTTGAGATCATCATCCCTCAAGCTGTACTTACATTTGACATGTCACATACTGTAGTTTACAATTTACCTTAATTTCATGTTTGCATACTATATGTTTCCTGGCATAACTACAGTTCTTTCGAACATATCGAAGAAACTTTTTCGTGGGGTTCTCTCGAAACCTCTCTGGCAGTTCCTATCAGTAAGAGTGTACATCTGCACCTTGCAAAACACTGTCTCGTGGTAATGTTGATCTTGTTGGAATGTCATAATGATAGAGGTTTAAGCAAGTGATGCATTAATTATGCAAAGTATTGATGACGATGTTAAATTCTAATCTTGATATTTCCATCTTCTTTCACTTTTAGTTTAATGCGTGTTGATTGTCATTGATACCTCTATCCTTTCATGAAATAAGGCTTGGCATATATCATAATTAGCAAAATCCGAATGAAGATTAATCTTTTTCGAAGCTTCATCACATTCATAACTACATGAATCCGAAATAATGTCCGTGGAGATCTTGCAGAAAATGCGGCACATGACGAAACTGCTGCCGAAGGATCTGGGAGTCACAACACCATGGGAGGTTATCTCAGTAATGATCAGGTAATTAACATGAAGATTTATATTAAATTGAAACTAAGCTAATCTTAGTATTATTGCTTCAAAATTACACAAATCACTGGGATAAAATTACACTAAGTGTACCACTCTTGGTTACAGACTCAGGATGTTGGCCTTCACGCCAGAAACGTCAGCAGCGTCTCAACTTTGGACAGCGGTGAGTGCAGCCAACCCTTCCAAGAATCTCTTAACTTGGTTCCTATTATTGATTGATAGCATTGTTTTTGCTCTATGTTGTCAGAAATGACTGCAGAATCTGGAGGTGCGATATGGAAGAATCGGTTGGCTAGTTGGAGAGAAAAGAAAGAAGAGAAGAAGAAGCGCCCTGATAAAGCTGCAAAAGAAGCCGGTCAAGCTCCACCAGAGCAGCTGATGGAGGAGAAACAGTAAGTTTCAACATTGGCTTAAAATGTACTGTTTGTCATTGGAAACGGGTCATTCTGTTCAACTCCAGTTGGGTTGATCCTGGGCCAGGTTTGTTTTAGCTTAGTTCATTCATTTTGGGTTGGATGAATTGGGTTGCCCCATTTTGGGTCTGTTTAGGTATGATTTCAGGTCGTTCAGCTGAAACAATTGGAGTATGTTTCAGGAATCAGGATGTCTGCATCTGATATGTGCTGTTTTTTCAGGCCTGCAGCAGCGGCTGGACAGCCACTTTCTAGGATTGTTCCAATCCCGAGAACGAAGCTGACCTCCTACAGAATAATGATCATCGTGAGATTGATCATTCTCATACTATTTTTCCACTACAGAATCACAAATCCTGTTGAGGATTCCTTTGGTTTATGGCTCACTTCTGTCATCTGTGAGATCTGGTTTGCTTTTTCCTGGATTTTGGATCAGTTTCCTAAATGGTCTCCCATCAATAGAGAGACTTACATTGATCAGTTGTCTCTGAGGTACTTTCTGATACTATCAGTAGTTTAGTTTCATTATTGAACTTATCCTGTGTAGACCAGCTCACCCAAAAAAGGGCGGTTCAGTCTCACATAATCAATTCATTAAACGTCTCATTCAAAATTAGCAGTAATTCATATTTAGAAAGGAGATTTTGGAAATATAGTATTGTAGAAGGATTATAGCATCAAAAGCAAACATTCGCCGAACCTCCCTCAAGAAGAGAATATAGATTTGGAAACTAACTTGTGCATAAACTCCCTGAAACCAACTCATAGAAAAAATAAAGCAAACATATTTTTACCTGAGTTCAATCAAACCAACTCGAAACTTAATGAAATGACTTGCTTTTTCTTGACAAATTTAATGGACAAATTGACATCATACCTAGACACACACCCTTTTATGTTTGTCCCGGCCAGAAACAACCCTTTAGAGTTTAAAATGACCCGATCCTAATCTGACTTAAACATTTCATCGTTCCACTCGGACCCAATTAGGGATGAACTTGATTTGAACAACCAATCTATCAGATTGACGCCACCTTGTCCTGACAATACTTATGACTTCTTTCCAGATATGAAAGGGAGGGAGAGCCTTCACAGCTTGCAGCGGTGGACTTCTTTGTGAGTACAGTGGACCCATTGAAAGAGCCACCTTTGATCACAGCAAACACTGTTTTATCCATCCTTGCGGTGGACTACCCGGTTGACAAGGTCTCCTGCTATGTCTCTGATGACGGTGCTGCTATGCTCACCTTTGAATCACTAGCTGAGACCGCTGAGTTTGCAAGGAAGTGGGTCCCATTCTGCAAGAAGTTTGCTATCGAACCACGAGCCCCTGAGTTTTACTTCTCTCAGAAGATCGACTACCTCAAGGACAAAGTGCAGCCTTCTTTCGTCAAGGAACGCAGGGCTATGAAAGTATGAAATGATCACTATATATCCTTTGTCGATAAATCTGTCCAACACTTGTTCTGTAAGTGGTGATCTAAAGATGTATGTTCTGCTTTTCAGAGAGATTATGAGGAGTTCAAAGTGAGGATCAATGGATTAGTTGCCAAGGCTCAGAAGACACCCGAAGAAGGATGGACTATGGCTGATGGAACACCTTGGCCCGGGAATAATACTCGTGATCACCCTGGAATGATTCAGGTTTTGGCATAAACATATCTTCGCTTCTGGTATTGATAATTAAAAATAATACTACCCAATTTGACCCAAAATTGAATTAAAGCAATCCAAACAAAAACGAACCTGAAATTTACAAAAGTTTTAATGATTACCTTTTCACAACAAACTTATTGGATAAACTAATAGCCAATTTAACCTGAAACCAAAATGACCTAGCATGCCAAAACAATTGCCATCCAAACGACTGTCACTAGGTTGTTGTAAATCTGATACGAATTCTTTGTACATTGATTTATAACCAATTGGGTCTCTGTAGGTTTTCCTGGGAAATACTGGTGCCCATGACATAGAAGGCAATGAACTTCCAAGGCTCGTATATGTCTCAAGAGAGAAAAGGCCAGGATATCAGCACCACAAGAAAGCTGGTGCTGAAAATGCTTTGGTAATCTCCTTAGGCTACCTCAACAAAATTATCTTAACTCTACCCTCATATTTTTACACAAACTTTTTTCCCCTTCTAACAGGTCAGAGTATCAGCAGTCCTCACAAATGCTCCCTTCATTCTCAACCTTGACTGTGACCACTATGTCAACAACAGCAAGGCAGTTCGCGAGGCAATGTGCTTTCTTATGGACCCAGAAGTAGGCCGCGATGTCTGTTATGTTCAGTTCCCCCAAAGATTTGATGGCATTGACAAGAGTGATCGTTATGCCAACCGGAATATTGTCTTCTTTGATGTGAGCTTCCAACTCTGACACAAGTCCCATCTGTTTTTGCTCTTCTCAATAGCATTTTGAGATATGATTCATGCATATTTAGGTCAATTGTAAATACTTTTTTTTTCCTTGAGGCACAGGATATTATAAGATTTGTTACGTCCAAACATAGACATGATAAAATTAACTTGAACTCAATAACCTAACCCGAGCAACCAGGAACCAAACCCACCTTGAGACTTGTCATAAGACAATCAGATTTGACTAACCTGTATCGACTTGACCCGATCACAATTTTATTAATCCCAAAATAACCCAAACAAAGCACTGGCTATGGTGCTTAAATCTCACAAGTTGGTGCTATCCAATTGCCCATCTTGAAAACCAAAATTCCATCATTTGAAACATGATCTCACTCAAAATCAATCAGACCTAAACCCAAACCAGAACCAAACCAAATAACCCATTTGCAAGATCTGCCTATGCCACTCCTCTAATATTCCTTGTGCATGAATTAACGTATTAATGATCACTCAGGTTAACATGAAAGGGCTTGATGGAATTCAAGGGCCGGTGTATGTGGGAACTGGTTGTGTATTCAATAGACAAGCTCTCTACGGCTATGGACCTCCATCTTTACCTAGTTTGCCCAAGTCATCCTCGTCTTCTAGCTGTTGTTGCGGCCCCTCCAAGAAGAAGGTGGAGAAAGATGTCTCGGAGGTTTATCGTGACACAAAACGTGAAGATCTTAATGCTGCCATATTTAACCTCAGGGAGCTCAACAGTAAGCTTACTTAATGCCATGATGATTACTAAACCAAGTTTTCAGATTTATGTAAGTAACCATGATAACATTTTTCCCCTTTTGAACTAATACAGATTATGATGAGTATGAAAGATCGATGTTGATTTCTCAGACCAGCTTTGAGAAGACATTTGGATTATCTTCAGTGTTCATCGAGTCCACGTTAATGGAGAATGGAGGTGTTCCTGAATCTGCCAACCCATCCACACTGATTAATGAAGCAATTCATGTCATTAGTTGTGGGTATGAAGAAAAGACTGCTTGGGGCAAAGAGGTATATATAATATATTGGACTGCTTTGAGATTATGTATAGACGTGGGAGAATTGATCCATATCTAATTGCCCAACCCATGTGACACATAACCAAAACTCGTTACAATGCAACCAGATTTTAGCTATAACTGAAGTAGACCTGATCCGGACTGAATTAGGACCCAACCCAACAGTCATAATAGGGTAACCTGACTGGTCCAACCGAAATTCGACACTTAAACGTGACCTTATCCAAAATTAACCTTACCCCCAACCAACCGAACTAAATGACCTATTTCCAACTATAAACGAGCAATTTTAGTGTCTAAAACATATAAAGGTGGCCCCATAAATATGCAGCTAGAACCAACCCAATCTGGCTAGGACAACCTAGTTTTGAACCAAACATAAATCAACTAACAGTACACAAAATGTGACCGATCTGAACATGACTCTGACCAACCCAAATCCAGATCAAACAACTCGTTTGTTAGGCCTATGTTGTCGAGAAACTTATTGCACACACTAGCACCAAACTCAATCCTAACCCAAATGTGTGACAAAAACTCTATAGACTGCACATAGTTTTACCAGTTTCTTCACACAGTCTTTTTGTTGGGTCAGATCGGATGGATATACGGATCAGTGACAGAGGATATTTTGAGTGGATTCAAGATGCATTGCCGGGGTTGGAGATCAATATACTGCATGCCCTTAAGGCCAGCATTCAAAGGGTCAGCACCCATCAATTTGTCCGATAGGCTTCACCAGGTCCTTCGTTGGGCTCTTGGCTCAGTTGAAATCTTCTTCAGTAGACACTGCCCTCTTTGGTATGGCTTTGGAGGTGGCCGCCTTAAGTGGCTTCAGAGATTGGCTTATATTAACACCATTGTTTACCCCTTCACTTCACTTCCTCTCATTGCTTATTGCACAATCCCTGCTGTCTGCCTTCTCACTGGAAAGTTCATCATTCCTACGGTAAAACTCCTTGTCTTTGTATAATCTAATGTGTTTCAGTTATCGATAACAAGAAGATTCAAGATAAAACAGTACGGTATGTACTTTTTTACCCTAATACAGTACTTAGTATGTACTTGTCTGAATTGACCTGTACTTGATCATCCGACCTAAATGACTCGAGTCTATAGTCAACTTAAATGTGAAATAATGTCCCTGATTTTTGGCCAGAATCCAAATCAACCCGAAATCCACCTGACTACTGTTAATCGCATTCTTAATGAGCTTACTAGAGAAAACAAAAAATTGATTTCCCCAAGTTAACTGAAGTAGTAAGACACTGGTATTTTTTTATGAACTCGTAGGGCACAACTTAAAACTTTTTTTTCCCATTTATCTCCAGCTTTCAAACCTAGCAAGTGTGCTCTTCCTAGCCCTCTTCATGTCCATCATTCTGGTGAGTATTCTAGAACTCAGGTGGAGCGGTGTGAGCATCGAGGACTTGTGGAGGAATGAGCAATTCTGGGTCATTGGAGGTGTATCAGCCCATCTCTTTGCGGTGTTCCAAGGGCTCCTAAAAATGCTTGCCGGGTTTGACACCAACTTCACAGTCACAGCCAAGGCGGCAGATGACACCGAGTTTGGAGAACTCTATGTGTTCAAGTGGACCACGTTACTCATCCCTCCCACCACCCTCATCATCCTCAACATAGTAGGGGTGGTGGCCGGCTTCTCCGATGCCTTAAACAGTGGGTACGAGACGTGGGGCCCCCTCTTCGGAAGAGTCTTTTTTGCCCTTTGGGTCATACTTCACTTGTACCCTTTCCTCAAGGGTCTCATGGGAAGGCAAAACAGGACTCCTACTATTGTGGTCTTGTGGTCTGTGCTCTTGGCCTCGGTTTTCTCCCTCGTTTGGGTTAAGATTGACCCGTTTGTTGGCACAACCGACGCTAACACCCTAGCTCAGAACTGCATTTCCATTGATTGTTGAGCAAGATTACTTGATATAGATGATTTTGGCTGGCATGAGAATGTGTTCAATTCAAGCAAAGAACATAAACAAAGAAAAAAAAATTGCTTGAGTAAATTGCAAGCAAATTTTCAGTTGTATCATAAGGTGGGGTTGCAATTTTTTTTTTTTTTTTTGTGATTGTAATTAAATAGGATTTTCCATAGGAGATGTTAAGGATGTGATGCACAATGTATCTTTGTAATGTTCATTGATGCAAGGAGATAATAATGCTGAAAAAAATTTAGAAAATATATTCATTCTGGGTGAGTTACAGAAGGCTACCTTAAGGCTTGTGGAAATTCTCCTCTTCTATATTAATTTTTATTTTTTCTGTTTTCCTCCATGAAACTCTAACCTAAAAAAATCCCATCAAACGTATTATGTATGCTTTCAAACTTCCAAAAATAAATAAAAACATGAAGTATATTTACAAAGTTTTTTCAAAAGTTACCTCCAAAAGTAGAAAACATGTATATTCATCTGAGTTGGTGACTACAACATTATCTGTGAAATTCAAGTATATTAGATACTCCTTCCGTTTCACAATACTTGTTCTTTTTGAGTTGTGAGGGAATACCACGAAAACACAAAATTTATATAAAAAACAAAGTTGATCTAAGGTTTCATTGAAAATAAACAACGCGAATGAAAAAAGGAGCGGAAAAAAATAGTTAATAAAGATAAAATTGATAAACTAGTCATTAATATATAATTAAAATTTTAAAGTGACAGAAATGGTAAGATAAAAAAATTAGTTAAAGACAAATATTGTAAAACAGAAGGAGTGCCAACTTGATAATTCAGTTGGAACCTTCATGTTTCTACACACATTGTTGCATTTGACATTGATGATTTAATTCTTCTCTTGTAAAATTATTATTCATTAATAAGAGTCAAACGAGATTGATCAATATATAACCCCTTCGTGCTACAACTTTAATTTATGCTTCTTTATGACATAATATCTTTGTTGAATTATAAGAGCATGTTCGTTTTAACAATTATAACAGCATTTGTAATCGTTACCATTCCTCCACCCGAATACTCACTAAACTTTTGATTCTATACATAATACTTTGCCAATCAAAATGTTTTTGCCTAAACTTGTTATAGTTCCTTACCTGCCAAATGCAGTAGATAACAACACAAGAAGGACATCTAAGCACTTCAGCTTTGATTGATTTCCCTCTCGTTGATATATCATGTGCAACTATTCAAGCAATAAGACAATCATAACCGCTAATAAATACGCATATAATTGCTAACCGCTAACGGATAAATCGAACAAATCCTAAATTTCTCGTATAATTTAAACAGAACTTTACCGATTGAATTACATTCCCTCTTTGTTTAAGTTGCTCCTCCAATTGGCAAAACATAATGACTATGATAAAAGAACTCATCACACCTCAATTATTTTTACCTCCTTAATCAAGATTTCCCATCTTAAGGCCATACCCTAAATACCTTTTCTCATTCTTGATTAGTCTCACTTAATTAGCCTAGTTACATATCATTATCATCCAGGTCATGACAGGACTAAATAAGCAAATTTGATGATTGTGACTTTATTAGATCAACAAAAGAGAAGCAAATTTGATGGTGATTTCTCTTTGTTTTCTAGCCAAAAATTTTCACTTGCCCATTTATGTGAGCTACCCATTGGCTTTTTTTTACTTAAGCCCTAAAGTGGTAAAATGATAGTGATGTGCCAACAAAAAGACAATTAAAATTTGTTTTGTCTCTCTCAATAAGCATATGCTATTTGAACCAAAAATGGATGAGTATTGAAGGCTCAATGTCATTATCACTAATCACTTCATTTGTCTTGATTAACTAGTATTATCTTTTAAGAGTTGGTATGATGCGTAGTTAAGCTGAGATTGTTTCGAATTGACTAACATTCATGTTTGAATTTAATGTGATTATGACTTAAAAACGTCCACTATAAATTATTCCTTACTTTGTTGATGTAAATAGAGATACAAAGACTATAATATATGTAGAATTGAATCCAGATCTCATAAAAATAAGTTCTAAATACTTTATCCGTTCAAATGATACTCATACTAAATCTGTTTTAAGTAATCTACCAATTAAGTGAATTAATAGAATATTATAAAGCATATACAATGAACATCAATCAAAGACAATTTTTCGCGTATATAATATACATTCAAATTAATCGATCAAACACACAGGCCCAAAAAAATAAAACTTCAATATCATTACAAGACTCCAATATCATATTAATTCACATCCTATTTACTATATGTCATAATAATGGTCTTATAATAATTTATTACAAAATTTTAAATTTTTTATTTTTAAAAAGGGTACTCAAATTTAGGGGCTATGAAGGAATAATGGGAAAGAACTAAGAAGGGTATGGGCCAATGGAAGGGGCTGGAAGCCACACATGTCCAGCGCAGAGATTTATTGGAATTAGTTAACTAACTTTTAACGGATCTTTTTTTTTTCGTATTAAAAATCAGTTATTATTAATTCCCTTTATTTATGCCAACTTGTATGAATCATCATCACATTTTTTTTTTTTTTTTACTTTCTCTTTTATTTAATCATTCTGTCACAGGTGAAAATCTGGAAATTAGCCAGTACCATTCATTAAGGTGGCTTCTTTGACGAGACACTTTAAATCAAATGGAATTAAAAACATGGGGATGATTTCTGATTTCGAATATTATTATGTAAGTGTTTATTTAAATAAATAAATTTCAATGTAATGCATTCGATCCAATTTATATAAATGATAAAATTTGTCAAAGAGTTATGTTTAATGTTGGACGGGAGTGATAAATTAACCTACACTTGTACCGAGATAATTTAGTGATTTTTTTTTTGTACGAAGGAAGCGTGGAGATTGATGTAGGCATGATTTGAACTCAGATCTCTTATTACAACTTTTAGAATTTTACTAGTCGAGCCAATAGACACCCACAGTAATATATCCTCTATATACATTGATAGAATTTAACGAGATATTTTTATTAGTTCGTGATTAGTTTGGGTTAAACTATTTCTATATTATCTATATTTAATGTAGCCGTTAGCTCACTGTAAGTATAAGTAAAGATAGTACAACCGTAATTCTAAAAGTCTCAAAGATCTTAGTTAGTTTAGTTAGTAAAGTATTCAAAAGTTATCGTCAAATATTAGATTTAAATTATATTTATATCGATCTTTATGCCTCCCTTTAGAAAAAAAAAATTAATAATCCAATATTAGCAAGTAAATCATGGAGTATGGTGCTTTAATTTCCCAATTCCATACCCCTATAATCATTCCCACCACTACCATAATAAAATCAACTTGTAACCAAAGCCTTTGGATTTTTTTTTCATTTTTTTTGGTAATCTTAAAGCCTCTTAAAAATCAAGAAAATTTTAGTCCAGAGTTTCTTTTAGATGCCCTTTGATGAAGATCGATCTTCTTACGAGCCCTTTTTAAAAGAATTTATTATGTATTTTAGGGATATTATCCGAGATTAATCTGTACTTTAAAAATATCTATCATTAGTTTGTACTTTATTGCTATTTATTGTTAATATACTACGACTAAGTTAAAAGTACTTGAACTCGGTTTCTTTTATGATATAGTGGTGTAAAAGTTTAATCTCGGTGATAATCAAGAGTTCACATTGTACTCCTCCACTGCGTCACGCCACGTCAAAAACGTTCCTAATTAAGATACGTTTAGATTAAAATAGATAACGGTCAAAAATTTGCATTTACAACAAATATTTCTTAACTTGAACTCATTAGTAGTGACCTATAGGTTAAAAAATGGAGCTCCTAGTCACTCTCACCAACTCAAAATCCTCACATAGTAGTCTTGTCTTATGTAATGACCTTTTTAGCTTGAAAATGAAACTATCACAATGAGCATATATAAGACTAGATAGAGAGACTTGAATTCATCTTGTAAGAACTTGCAAGCTCCAAGGGTATTTTTGGTACTCTCTCTCTCTCTCTCTCTCTACACTTCACTCCAAAACTAAATCCTTTGCTTCTTCCACATCCCTCTCTTCTCATTCTCAAACCCTTCCATCTTTGCTCTTTCTTTCCCTTCCACCTCCATCCAAGCAAAGCCATGAAGCCAACTCCATTCTCCACCATTTTCATCTCTCTTACCCTCTTCTTCTTCTTCTTCTTCTTCCTCCCCACCCTCTCTGTTTCTCCTCCCATCTCCCCCACCAAATCCCCTACCCCATCATCTTCTCCAACCCCTTCAATTTCTTCCTCTTCAACCCTAGACCCTAAAGAGCTAAGAGCCCTCCAATCCCTAAATCTGCCCACATCAAAGGACCCATGTTCCAACCCCCTGCCCTCCACAATGCCACTCTATGTGACAACTCCAAACCCTTCCGCCACCTTCTATCTCTCCACCTCATCAACTGCTCCGACGACGTCTCTCTCTCCATCACTGCCCTCAAATCTCTCTCCTCCCTCCAAGATCTTCAGTTCATCAACTGCCCGGTCTCCCCTGTTCGATTCCCCTCTGATTTAGCCCTCAATCTTCGCTCATTCACCTGCATAAACAGCCTCAGAAGATTAACTGGGGTTTGGCTCAGCAGATTGCAAAATGTCGCAGATCTCACTGTCTCTGGGGTTACGATCAATGCGAGTGGTCCGACGATCATTGTTGGTGGGATGAAGAAATTGAAAACTGTGACGATTTCGAGGACGAATCTAACTGGGCATTTGCCCAAATCGTGGCATCTCAACATTACCCACATTGATCTCTCCCAAAATCAGCTCAGAGGAAGAATACCCAGTTCGATTACCGAGCTTGAGAACTTGGTCTCTCTCAATTTGTCCTCTAATCAGTTAACTGGGGAGCTGCCCACTTCGATTGGGGATCTCATCGAGCTCAGGAACTTGTCGGTATCATCGAATTCGCTTTCGGGTCCGATACCCGAATCGATTGTTTCAATGCCCTCTTTAGTTCACCTTGATTTGAGCTCAAATCAGTTCAATGGGAGCATCCCTAGATTTCTGGCTGATATGAAGGAATTGAAATATTTGAATCTTGAGAGCAACAATTTCCAAGGGATTCTCCCCTTCAACGGGTCATTCATAAAGAGATTGGTGGAGTTCAAGATTGGGGAGAATGCAAATTTGTGCTACAATCATTCAAATTTTTCCCCGAAAGTGAAGCTTGGGATCTCTCCTTGTGACAAGAATGGGTTTCCAATGTCGCCCCCGGCGAAGGCGGAGTCCTCCGGAGGCAACTCCGACGATTACTCCGACGACGAAGACAGCAGCTCAAGGGCTGAGACTAGCCAGAAGGATAGTGGCCATCATGGTCCAAACAAGGTGGTTCTTGGTGTGGCAATTGCACTTTCTTCAATTGTGTTTTTGATTATTTTCCTCATCCTATTATCAAGAAGATGTGCATGAAAAAACAAATATTGTTGGTCTAAATTTTTGGGTATAATATTGTTAGATTAGGTTGGAATTTTGTTCATTTGAGAAGGAAAAAAAGGGGGGTAATTGGATTTTTCATTGAATTTAGAATATGCTTTGCAAAGGGGAGGAGCAAAGTTGGTTATGGTAGGAAAAAGAGGGGCATTTAATTTTTGCACATTAGTGCAATTTTTTAAAAATTATTATAACCTTTCTCTTATGATATTTTATGATTTTTCATTGTATTTTATTTTATGGGAAAAAAGATTATAGTTTTTAGGTGTCGTAATTATGTTTGTAAAATTATTAGTTTTACACGTTATAAAAAAATGTTTATGCTAAGGGATTTACCAGTGTTATCATTCGAGTTGTATCAATGAAGTTTTATTCATGTTATATTGTTATGCCATTTATAGTTTCTTTCATTTTTTGTTCAAGTACTTTTATTTGGTGTAACAGTTAATATTGGATGAGGATATAAGTACGGAGATATTTGTTTTTTATTCTAGCAAAAGTACCAAAAAAAAGTTGAAAAATTGACAAAATATAACATATGAAATTGTATATATCTATGAACCAATAGCAGTCAAAGTACATGCCACCTATAATTTTAGTTCCATTTGGGACACGTAAAATTAACCGATGAACTTATACACCTTGAAATATAAATAGTCATTCTAAAACGAACAGAGATGATGACAAGTAGCGGTAAGCGGCTATGAACTTGCAAGTGTGAGAAAACTTTGAAATTTATCGGTATGTTGGCTTCCATACTAATGATCAGAAACAAAAAAAAATAGAAGGAAACCTTTAAAAATTCTTCCTTTACATAATTCTGTCCTGTCCTGTCCTCCAAGGTTGTTCCTTTTCTTCTTACAAAGTTTGCCTGGTAATGCTTTACCATACAATTACACAAAATACTAATTGAATGTGAAAATTCTGAAGACACAAAGTGCAGATCTCTAAGAAGAATCTTGTTCAAGTAGGTCCAAAAGCTGAAAAGGGTCAAATTCAGCCCATGTCTTTAATTTCTTGGCCTTTTTTCCCTCTGAAAATGTGTACATTATGATTTTGTTAATGCCTTTTGGACATTTTTTTCTTTCTTGCTGTTGGTGATCTTTCATCTGAAAAATTTGCTGACCGATCCATTTAGCTTGGTGTAATTATTTATACGATCTACTAATTTCTGATATATATTTTTGGATCCATTGAGGTTTGATTAAATATTTTTGGAATCTATTCTGATGTAAAATTTGCAATTTTTGGCAAAAAAGTGTGTGGTCGCATGAAATAATCAGTATACCCTCGGTTTTCTACACGCAAGACGATTTAACTTTGGGTATATGGGTCATTTTGTTTTAGTACTTTTAAATTAGGTGAAAAAACACATAACTTTAAAAATCTTCGTAAATTAGAAAAAATAGACAATGTTTTTTGTTGTACCTTTCAAGTCCTTTAGATTGCCAAATCCCTTCTTTTTCTTATTTTCCCCCTCAGGCCAGCTTCCTTTAAGATATTTGTTATGTCTTTTTGTGTATGGGCACATTTGTACAAATGTGCTTGGCTTGAAGGTGCTTCTTCAATCATAAGAAAAATATTTATGAAGGTTCTTCAACATGGCATGCACAAATTAACAATTTGGGATTAGATATATATAATGGCTGACAAATAGAATCTTGCCAATGCAAAAACTGATAAAATTCCGGTTCTTCAAGCATTTTTGAATATATCAGCAGACCTTCAAGTTGCTTCTGCAACTCTGCCACCAGAATCCCAAGTTGTCAGAGATGATATTTAACTCAATGACTGCTATAGTGAAAACAGAGAACCTTCTGTACAAGTGCTATGCCCTGACCTCTGCTACAACCACTACTACTACTATTATCGGTGTGAGTCCTGAATTTACGAGGGTTGGGACGATTCAGATGTAGACAGTATTATACATATATAGTTGCAAGTATTTTTACAAGTTGAGGGACTGATTTCGTCAGATTTGTAACATGTTATATGACATGTAATGGGTGTATTTGTTTCTATTTATATTTTCTAGTCTTCGAAAGGGGCTTGTCAGGGTAATGTCTTGCTCCCTCCTCCCGAGGATCGTAAATGAACTTCAAGTTAGGGGATGAGCAAGGGAGGCATTGGAGCTAAGCCGGGGACTAACTTTAACCCCCTCCTCCAGTCCAATACTAAGTCCAAATGACTAGCTTTTTTCAGTCAAATGACTGTAACCTTATACGAAGTTAACAGGATAAATTTCAAAATTCTGTTAAAAATTTATGAACTCTCCAATTTTCGAGCTTGTAAGTTTCAAATAAACTATTTCAAACCTTCTCTACAAATTTTATAATATGACATGAAACTCCCTATTCTCCTATTGGAGCTCCACATTATACTCTCATTACCCATTATTATATACAGATTCCTCCATCAAGCAATTGTGAGTGGGCATAGCTATACTATGCAAAAAAGCCTTTGGAATCCTCATCAGGAATTCTGGATGGATACCCTTACCCTTACCCTTATTTCAGTAGCTTCACTTCCAAGTCCATTCAAGCAATATACCCAGAAGCAATTATTATCTATTAGATCACATCCTTTATATTCATCATATCATATACCAAACTTGCAATAACTAGTGTTGGCTTGGGGGAGGGGGTGTTAAGGTACCGTCGTGGCTCATCAGCTTTTCATCTCGATCCACTGGTAGGGTTAGAGAACGAGTCCTCATTAACCATCGATCACATCAAATAACTAGTGCCCAACATTATGGGGCGGGGGAGGGAGATGGGTTATGTTAAGGTCAGATTCCGTTAGCTTCTCATCTCAATCCACTAGTAGGTTTAGAGATCAAATCTTTACTATCGTATCAAATATAAATCAGGCAAGAATGAGTATCCAACACTTCACATACTGGACTATGGGTAAGGACAGGGTACACTTTGGTCGTCACCATTTTCCATCTCAATCCATTAGAGGGGTTTGAGATCTAGCTAACCATCATGTCGAACACCCAATATGCACATTTGAACAAGTCAGATCCCACAAGTTTTCATCTCTTTCTCCAGTCAAGGGTGATCGAGAGGAGCTGGGAAATTTCTGAAGAAAGTAACGAATACAACTGCTTCTGTCTTCTCAGCCATCCCAAATACAGGAGTAACAGGGAAATATGAAAGCCAGGAAACAAAAAGTTAAACTCCATGATCACAATCTTGCATTTGCATAATACATACACCATTGATTATATATGACGTGGTAAATATTTGGTTTTCCTTTTTGAAAGATGTAGGAAATACATGATTTTATGGATAACATTTTCCATCTACCCAATAACAGAATACAATTCATGGAACTTTACAAATCATTTTTGAACCTCAATCTCTAAGCTATTTATGTTCAAGAACGCATAAAGCGTCACACCATGCGTATCATCTGTCATTTAAGTGATCCAAAAAGGTCATCCAACAAGCTTAGTCGAAAATTTGACTGATCAAAACAGCTCGTTTTGCTCTTTTTGAGATGCACAAGCTCATTACCAGACACCCCCATTGATACGAAAAAACCATGGGAGAACAAAGGCGATCACCAAGCAAGCCATAAGGAAGTTACAAAATGGCTGCCCATGCCAACACACATCTTCTCTACTACTCTGTGATGAGTTAGGTGCATTGACAAGACTGTTATCCCCCACTCCACTCTCTATCCACTCCTCCATGAACTTGTCTGCCCCTACTCCTTTTATATTACTTACCATCTCACCACAAATTTCACACTTCCTACATATCAAAGGAATTTCAACACTGATTAGTTTAACAAACAGAAGCTCTGACCACCCCTGGAGGGGAGGCAGCAGTGTGCATATATGGCAAACAGGTCATTCAAGTTTCACCTCTAGTCAAGTTCTGGTTAAGTAAACAGAACTCAAATTGGGTAATTTCGAGTTTAGTAGAAACTATGTAATGCACACTGACAGTATTTCTTATCTGAATCATAATCACCAGAACTGTACATTGCATTGGCATGTGATAATGGTTTAGAAAGCAGCTCACAACTTGGTCATAACCAACGTGGATTTCATTTTTAAGATTGCACTACATGAATATCCAGAACAGAAATCAACGACTAATGTAATGCAAACAGATTTACATTTGTGTTTCCATACCTTGTTTGGTGGTACAAGAGTATTGCAGTAAAAAAACTACCTTGTACTTATAATTAACACAAATTATGTATTCACGATTGCAGCAACAGATTGATTGAATTACATTACATCTAACCAAACTTTACAATACAAGTTTGAGGATTCGCGGTAAGTACAATTATGCTACGTAGGGATCAGAAACTCCATTTCTAATAGGATGAACGATATGATGAAGAGGCCATTACAAATTTTTTAAGTACTTGTTTATACTAATCTAGTCTAATTTTGGCTTATTCAACGAGATCACGGCCTAGAAATCATCTAGAATAGGAATGTGGATTGGGGAGAGTTTGAGCATTTCTGATAACTACAACAAACAAATTGGAGGGAGTTCTTGCATTTTTGCTGATTATGATTATCTAGTCCCTAATGTTACAGAGAGAATTTTGAATTTCATTGTAGAGTGAGCCCTTACATACCACATACCACTCAACCAATCATTGTAAGGTCCCCCCCAAAAAAAAAAAAAAAAACTCTATTCTTTATGCATAAACAAATCAAAAAAACACCACATAATACTTACACCCTATAATTAATCATCCAATTAGATTTACTTTAACATAAAAACCTATGAAAAATCAATGCGTCTTAGCCTAGTGATTAAGATTGAAATCCTAACTACACTAGGTCTTATGTTCGATTTCACCTCACCTAATGTATTATACGGCCTTCGTGGCTTATCTGAACCCCAAAAAAACCCTAACAAAAACATGAAAAGTTCATCTAAAAGGGGAAGCACTGAAGAAGGTAATCACCTGTTTCCTTTGAGCTTGAACCAAGCCTCAGCACAATGCAAATGAGCAACACCAAGTTCATCATTACAGCCACATCCAAGGCAAATAAGCTCCATTTTTGCACCTATTGATGAACCCTTAGATGATTCCTCAGAGCTCAAATGACATATTCTACAAACGCGCTCTCCTTCCCACATCTCTATCTCTCTAGACTTCACATCAACAACCCATGATTTTTCCTCTTCCTTCATTTCTGAAACCTTAGTACCCTCCCCTGAGATCGAATCATTTGCCCTCTTTTCAGTATCTATGACAACAACAGCTGTTTCTGCTGAACTTGTTGAGCAACAATTTGAATTGGGTTTCTCTGTTTCAAGTACAGTTTTTGAACAACTCCCATCTTCTGACTCAAATGAATAGTTTCCCTTTTCTTCATCGATTGCACAACCCAGATTGGGTTCCTCTGTTTCTTGAAACCCAGCATCCTTTTCGTGACCCATGTTGTAAAATGGGCAACCCGACAAAATCGAAATAGAACCTAGAATCGAAAAATGAAAACTTTTGGGAAATTCAACGGCTGCGGTCAAAAATTGAGCGAAATTATGACGCTTTTTCACCCCCAAGAAAGCTGTTGAAAAAACAGAGACTTGCCTCGAGTTGTTGATTGTTTAAAAGATGGATTCCAAGTGGAGGACGGAGAAAGGGGATGAATAATTTCAGCTAATAAGTTGGTGAAGATAAGGATTAGGAGATTGAGTGAAACGGAAAAACTTACACTTTCTCTCTCCTCTGTTTTTGAGATTCTCTCTCCAGCTTGAGCTCCCCGGATTTAAGGGCAAGGACGAGTCTCTGTTGGGTTTAGGTGGAAAACTCTTGTAATAATTACAGTCTTTGTCAAGATTAGGAATCAAGGAAATTACTATCATTGCTAAGTAATAGTTCAAATTATGCTCAGACTATGGCAAAATATCATTTTATCGGTCTCGTATTATTTGTTCGTGTTGAAAAAACGATCCTTATAATATGGGACGTCGAGAATACTACTCTTTTTAGATAGTTAATTTGAAAAAAATTACCGAAATTCTAATTCGACATGAGAAATAAAATATCATGGATATAAAATATACTGTAATTGTTAAAAAAGAGTTTTATACGACTAATGATATCAACTATAGTATTATGTCTCTTCCCGATTACTAAAATCGCTAAATTGAATGATTCCGGAAAGACATAAATTCTTATTTCATTTTCCCCCTTTTTACTCTTATTTTTGTTGATAAAGACTTGAAGTTGTTGGTGCAAATATAAAATTATAGAGGTTTTAATTTAATATAGATCTCACAAAAGGGTAATGTTGCTTAATTAATGAAAAGAGTGTTTATTTTTCTCTTCCTTTTTGTAGAAATTGTGGATGAAAACATCCCACATGTTTACACATTTGTACGCAACATTAATATTGCATTAATTATTAGACTTCATTATCCATTTTGTAGTAAATTATAATGCCTAAATTTTTAAATTCAAATAGTAAAAAAATTATTCTACAATTTTAATTATCTGCTTTTTTATCGTAATTAAACCTTACATTAAAACTTCGAGTAGTCAATATTCCTATTGAATTTAGGGGTTAGATTAATTTACTTTTCAATTACTCCTATTTTCCCTTTTATTATAGAAAAAAAAAAAAACTCACGTATCCACACGTTCAAAATAAGTAATCAAAGTTTTGCTCAAAAAAAAAATTAATTAAAGTTCTCAGTAATATACTCTTTTTTAGGTGGAGACTAAATTTTTAGGATAGTTGATTGTATTTGTTAGCCTTGGTGGTATTTCAGATAGTTTTCGTGACCTTGTTCATCTCAGTTGTTATAATTAGTAGTTAAAGGTTAGCGGTTACAATTAGTGATTACCGATTATCAGTGTCGATCAACAGTTACGATTAACGATTATCATCAATTGTCAATGTTTACAACGGGTATCAATGTTTATTGATAGTTATCGTTTTGTCTATTACTATATTATTGTCCAAATTCTTTGAAATTTATTGATGATCCAAAAGAAACGGCACCATTGTGATGAAATTAAAAACAAAAGGGAAAATACATGATTGATGGGGAAAGGAGAGGATCCACCATGTGGGCTTGCTCAAGCTCAACCATTGCATAACTTGCGTCCACAAATTCAAGTGTGGATCGTTTTTCTTGAGTATTGTTTTGATAGAAACATGTTTGTCATCTCATTGACTAGATCTCATAAATTCTACCACCAAACAAATACTTACTCATTTAATTCTCCTACGTCACCAACCTTGGATAGCTTGCCCTTTTTTCGATCTATAAACATTTTATTTAATTATTAAAATTTATGGTTATTATTAGTCTATAAATGGTAAAACTTTTTCGGTACTCATTTCCTTCATTCATAAAATTGAAATTTTGAATATTACTTAAAGAAATAAGCGACAAATTATTTAAATCAATTTATGTTGATTTGATCACAATAGAATTTGCCTTAAGTGTTATTTCAAGGATCAATATTTAGAAGCTATTGTTACTTAAGTGTTATTTCAAGCATCAATATTTAGAAGCTATTGTTAGGGCAAGAAACTATACTTGCATCGATATCCTTATTATCAGTTTATTAAAGAAAATAGTGATATTCTTACGCCTTAGAAACAGTATAATTAACACCCGTCTTTTACGTGAAAATTCAAGGTTTAAACCCAACCGGCTCACTCCCAAGGTATACATAATGTTGGATTTAACCCGAAAGGGACGGCACAGGCTAAAAAAGAGATAAAATTGTAACATATCGTAGTCCTTGGCCTACCTAACATTAATCCCTTTTTAGTTCGTCTTTCTCCGAAATCTCCAAAATCCCCCCCAACCCTCTCTTTTTTCCCTCGACCTCATGCATCTATAGATCGAAGATTACATTGTAAATCTTGTTTTCTTAGTATATGAAAAGTGGCAGCTGGTCTGCATATTAATGCCTTATTAAGCAGACTGACCCATCAAAAAGCTAAGAGAACAGAATCTGTCTAGAAAACCAGTCACTATGAAATTTCATTGAAGTAACCAAGTTTCAGTGCTTCAGGCACTCATTTCTGGATAAGCTTTTAAATCTAAACCGGATTACTGCAACTCAAGCTTCCACAAGAACATTACCAAATAACATCTTCAATCATACCTTCACCCACAAATTCATCAGCTCATATCACAGATTGAAATACACAGCATTTGAATCTACGAGAAGGATACCTCGCTATCTTGTTCATCTGCTGCCTTGGTGGACCAAATCCATATCCCGTCTCACAAACTTGCTACATAAACAGGTAAAAGAGCTGGCAAAAGAAACCGAGTCAAGTACAGAAGGATGGAAATGGAACCAAAAGACATTACTTCTTCACAGGGTCTAATTGTCTGCAACTGGTACAATGAACAAAGGAGAAACTAGTGGATAAACATACAAGAGAAACAAGGGGAGAAAAAGGAAGCACCCACCACCTAAATTCCTTCGGTTTCTACCACCGCCATTCATCCGTCTTTCCTACTCAGGCATAAACACTTACAATCCCCTCTACTAACTTAAATGGAGTACTTCATTGAGGCAAGCTTTCTATCGACAATTTACAGGAACCAAAATAAAAGCACGTTGGCAGTGAGAATGCGGGCAATAAAAACCAGGTGGAGGCAGCGGTCTGCCTGCAACAAAGATTAGATACTCGTCCAGGTAGACAAGATAATAGTATCAGGAGGCCTCCAAGCATTGCATCTAAAGATCTTGATGATGGTAGTCTTGTATAATCTCAGTCATCAACCGCAAAAAAATACCCATATATGTGAGAAATATTTAGGTCCCCGTTGGATGCATCAAGCTAAGGCCATATTGCCGTCTGACATGCTCCGGAATCAACTTGTTGATTAGCTCGGGAGAAGCTCCAGACAGCTGGAAGAAGATAAATCAGCGAGCGGAAACATAGGATATTTCATTCAGAAATAAATCAGAAAGAAATTTCATTAGGAATAAGAAAAGTAAAACCTACTTCCTGTTTGAAATTGAAGAGTGGAGGTAATGGACGACCATTTGGCAGGCGGGCATTTGGTTCCCGAAGTTCATCAAAGAAAGGATGCGCACAAGCTTCCAACTGAAAGAGTTTGGTATTCCACACATTAATAACTCAAAGGTAAGTAGAAGTCTCACAGAACTATACATGTGTAAGCTAAACAATTATTATAGGGAACAGAGTCATGGGAAGTTAAAACCAATGCTATCATCTGATCAATATAAGCAATTTGTGAAATATATAGTAATGAAACCGTCTTCAAACTTACAGCAGTGCAACGTAAACTAGGTGAGTACTGAAGTAGTCTTGAAGTGAGATCAATGGCTTCTGGAGGCATACGTTTGTGGAAAACCTGAACACGAAAATATCAGGTATTAATTTAAACCTAACAAGATCGATGAGCAATACAGTAATGCTCAATACACAAAAGCAACAACATCTACCCTACCCCCTCCCCTCCCCCCAAAAAAAAAAAGAAAAAGAAAAAGAAACACACAACTGACTTACACCAGTCACCAGAAACTAAAAAGACACCAAAAGAAGAAGATCAATGTATAATTGCCAAAAAGTCCAACTACTAACATAGCTAGCCAGCACCCATGAACCTGTGGTGTCCACCCTTAGCCAGAAAATAGGGAAGTATAATACCTTGTGCCAGGGATGTGCTTTTATCTGTGGAAACCTAAAATCAGAATAATTTGGATTCATGCATCGGATTTCTTCCCGAGTAGGTGTGCCGAGAACCTACAAAATATGCAATAGGTCACAACATAACTATAAATCACGAAAATCATCAATTTCTCTTGAATATAAACAACCCAAATACCTTGATAATCTCAACAAGTTGATCTACAGCATTCTCCCCAGGAAACAATGGCTGTCAGAGTAGAAAGAAAACAAGTGAATGAGAATAGACTTAAACTGAATACTACACGTCAAAGCAAGCTCTAGAAGATTCAATATATCACAGCCAAAACTAACCTGACCCAGCAGAAGTTCTGCAAGAACACATCCAGCAGACCAGATATCAATTGAGTTTGTATACTCAGTGGCACCAAAGATGAGCTCTGGAGCCCGATAAAACCGTGAACAAATGTATGAAATATTGGCTTCACCCTTAACCTGTGAACGAATGCACCCAAGGGGTTAAAACAGCAGAAAAGTGACAAACTAGTGTAAAATCCACCCATTACACATATAAAAGCAAGTAACACTTGCAGGTATAAGAACATCATAACTGAATTCAAACAACATCATCACAATTGAATGTGCAATCAATCAGACATTGCCATCTTTTTACTTCAGTACCAGATTCATGTTAAAATCTACATACACAGACCAGAAAAATACAATCACAAGCTTAAAGAAAAAGATCACTGCATAATACAGAAGATAACCAAACTGAATCAAATTAACCACAGAATTGCAATTGCTATTGTGATCGCACATGGTATAGGAAGAAAACAAATAATGAATGAAAGCACAGGCAAAATAGAGAGGTTGACGTACGAGGACTTTGGCGCTTCCAAAATCACAAATTTTGACTTGGTGGGTAAGTGGATCAACCTGCCAGGAATTGCTTCATGACTTCAGCCAAAACTCCCTTTGCGAAAACAAATTAGAAGGTTTGGCAGAATAACATACCAAGACATTCTGCGGCTTCAAATCTCTATGGCAAACTCCAGCAACATTGTGCAAGTAGGCCAAGCCCGAAAAATCTGCAAATGTGGCACACCTTTATAGCTAAACATGGGACATACTAGTATATTACTATGCATTCTTCAATGTACAAAACACATACCTGATATGTGTACAATTTGATGTATATGAGTGGCATTCTTTGATTAGCACTGCTATAATGCTTCAAAACACGATACATGGTCTCAGGGACGTACTCCATCACCAAATTGAGGAAAAGTTCATCTTTACTTGTTGTCGAAAAGAAGCAGTGTTTAAGAGATATCACATTCGGATGATCCAACACCCTCATTAACTGCAACTCACGGTTCTTATACCTCCTATCTTGCAACACCTTTTTAATCGCTACTGTCTCTCCAGTCTCCAAGCATTTTGCCTGAGAAAGAATTATGAAGTCAATGCAAACTATTAAAAAAAAAAAAACAGTTCACAGAGCATATAACCTGTTTTAGACCTAAAATAGCTACTAATTTGCCATGTGCTTACCTGAAACACAATCCCAAAAGATCCTGTGCCCACAACTCTTTCTGCCATGTAACTGATGGTCTGTTAAAACAGTGAGCCAAGTCAACCAGTGCAAAAATACACAACAAAAGATTGATATATTTATAACACTTGTCCAAAAGACTATACATCACCAAAAGTATAACATAGCTAAAGTGCAAATTTTCTTCAACACAAGTTTTTCAAAAATTCTCAGCCAAGCACCTCTGGCAAATAGTAACTCATGCAGCAAGCATAATGGGATTGATAGCAACACTAGTCACAACCAACACTATAGATGTTGAAAACAATAATTTTATATCAAAAATCTAAACAACTCAGCCTCCTAAACACTTCATCTTGAAGAGATCCAAACCGACCACATGTGAGCGATAATCGGTCTGACTCTAACATGAACAAGAAATTTATACAATTTGAACCACAATTAAGTTCATATTGTTCATAGAACTAACTTATAAGGCAGATAATCATCACAAACCTGCTTAGGTTCTCCATTTTTTCCACCAATTGTTGTTGAAATAATATGTCCAGTGACAGCACCATTCCCGTCTACCACTGGAGCAGATAGCTCCTGCAGCACATTCAATTCAATTCAATTATCAAAACCAGAACCATCCGATAATCCAATCACACAGCAAAAGAAATAATTAAAGAAGACTCATCATCCACAATAAACAATAACAAAGCGTACCCATTTACAGGTAAATAGATAAGTAAAACTAGATTACCCACAAACTTAAATCACAATTGAAATGATTCCAAAACGAATCTACCAAAGCATTGACTTGAAAGAAGGCAAATTTAAAGGTAGCAACAGGTGGAATACAAAGTTTAGCAAACTTCACTATAGAACATATCAATCACACAAATCCTCCAAATACATCATGGCTTGTAAGAGATCAAGCTTTGTACCACTTCACAACCCAATTCTGTGCTAAATCAAGTACATTCACATCTATAAAGCAACAAAATCGGCGATACTGAAGTCAATCAGCAGCAAACAAAAATCATAACCTAACAGCAGAACACATCAAAGCAAAGCATAACCAAAATTTGACAAAATTACAGCCATGATCCGAACACATGAGCTAAAATCAACCAATTCGAGCTCTCAATTGGAGCAAAGGCAGGAAAATTGCATAAAAAGCAGCATCATTTTGCAGATCGGAAGCAAAAACCTAAGTCAAAAGAGGAAACAGACGCCATAAAAAGAATCTGCTAGCTTCGATCCCGGAAAGCAGTAAGAAAATGAGCAAAATTAGGGTTCGTACCAACCTCAAGGTGCTAGATCTATGATTCTACAAGGAAACACAAAAGAAGTAACAAAACAGCGAGACAGAGAGAGAGAGAGAGAGAGAGAGAGAGAGAGAAACCTTGTTGTCCGCCATGGGAGAGAGGAAGAAGAGGAAGAGGAGAGAGATAGAAGAGTCAGAAAAGCATTAGAAATGTTCGGCCGACGGAAGGGAGAGAGGGAGAGAGAGAGAGAGAGAGATGGAGGGAGAGGACGACAATGCCCATGTGATTCCAGCTCTCATTTCCCCACCCCTCCGCTTAACTCTTTCTTCCTTTTTGTTTTCCTTTTTTTTTTTTTTGTTTTTCGTCTTCTCAATATTTTCCCTTTTTCCCCCTATAATTTCCCGTTTCCCCCTACCTCCATATATCCATCTCCCTCAGCGTCGAACTTCCCGAGATGGCCAGGATTGTTGGGATTTATTACGAAAATGCCATTTGACAGTTGGAGGAAAATGTAATCCTGGTCAAGTGAATAAAACAAAAGGCAAAATAAAATAAAATGTTTTGGTAGGTAAGAATATAGGAGAGATTGAATTGAATTTTTTTTTTTTTGCGTAATTTATAAAGGGTCTTGGTCTCAGAGTAATAGAAGAATTAAATTAACACTTAACAAATAATTTTAATTTTAGTATTCAATTTTCAAGATTAGTCTTATAAGATTTTGAGTTTGATTTTGATTTACGATCGACAAAATATGAGGAAATTTAAAAAATATTAAAATTTATTTCAATTTTCGTATATTCAAGTTAAAATGAGTATATGTCCAGGAGATTATCCTATGATGAGTTTTCGTTATGTATTTTGAGAAATTATGTGCACTCTTTGAAAGAACACGATTTTATTTTTTCTCCTTTTTAGATTTTATTTTATCACGATCTGTAAATTTTTTTATTATTTTATAACAATTTTTGTTGTCGATGATTAAAAAAATAATTCAAAAATGTTGGCTTGGGCCATGAATTGATTTAAAAATTAATATCAAAATAGGTGAATTTAAATTGTCTATTTTTATCGCATATCTAATATTTATATCGGTTTCAATGTAATCTCCACATTTTAGAAGTTTTGACAAGTTCAAATTTGAGTTCCCATGTTTGAGGGTAAATATCAAATAGTACCCGTCCTTACATATTGGTCTTCCCCTTTCTCTTTTTCATTCTTAAGTTATTGATGGTAAGATTTACCGAGAAACTTAAAATTATGTTACCCTAATTTCAATTTTTTGTTATATAATAGTTAAAAATAAATAATTTTAAGAATGTTACAGGTCTACATTAAAAATTAGTATCTTATATTGAATAATAGTTCCCTTCTCATTTTTTTCCAAAAATAAATGCTATAAAGATTGTCTTCTATATAGGAACATCAACTAGCACCATAGCCAAGTTGACCTTGTTCTTTTGTAAGTATTCTTTATAGCCATGATAGTGACACCAATAGTACTAGAAAATTTGCTTGAGCCCGTTAAACTCCAATATTTCAAATTCAAATAAGAAAATCGAATCAAAGTTAGACCTATTATTTATGTATATCTAGACTCTATTGTTTAACGAGGAAAGGTTTTTATCAAAATAATAAAGGTCAATCCAAAACGTGATCTCATTACTAACAATATAAAAACGAACAAGTAGAATATCATTTCTAAATATGTCGACTTTATCGATATTATAATTAGCTCAAATCCTTCCCACAAAACCGTCTACCATATAGAAGGGTAGATGAACCTAAAACATAATATATTACAACATATTCCAAAAACTCAATTCATATTTAACATCATTCACATTTGTCATAAATATTCTTGTACATAATATTATTTTGTTGTTGAGATTTGTAGTTTGATTTTTACTCTTAATCAACAATTATAGAAAATAAATAAATAAAATGGGTATATTTTACATATTTGTCCAGATTAGAGTAAACTCCTTCACTCTCTTTTTATGTGATAGTAATATATCATTCGCTTGATTTTTATAAAAAAATAAAAATTTACTTGAGTCCACTTTCATCAAATTTTAAAAGCATCATTAAATGTTTTAACAAAAAAATAGGATTTTAAACAAAGAGATATTCTTTCCTTTTTTTTCTTTGGTGTTATCTAAGGTAAAAATGGATAGAAATTTTCAAACAAGATATTTAAAGAATTACAAGATAAAAAAATATAAAGTTTAAATTTTTTAAAAAAGAATAGGAGTATGCAAGAATTCATAAATAAATCAACAATTTAAGGGCCATGGATAAGGACAATCATAATTTGTTGTTTATAAAATCTTTCCTATTTTTATTTATAAGATATGAATGTTATTGTTTTCCAAAATTAATGGATATGCTATTCTAAAATGTCTCCCCAAATACTTTCGATTTGCTTTCGGAAGAGCTAATACAACATCCTATACAAGATTTAGATTCGTCTCCTTGATCGTTCTTTCATCCCCGGTGCTCTGTTCTCCTCTGCCCAATACAATCCAGGTCCAATTTATCTCTCTCTTATACGGTGACGTGTCGGTTTATGACTCGGTTGGGAAGTGAGTTAACCCAAGGTTGAGATGGGCCAATAAGGGTGGGGTGGAGTTGTTGAATATGGAGTTATGCTTTTTGCAAATCGAAATATAAATAAAAATAGGATGTTGGAGATTAATATAGAGTCACAATACTTCACTAATAATTTTTTAAATTATAATCCAGGAGACGAATCTAAATCTTGTATATGATGTTGCATTAACTTTTACGAAAACAAATCGAAAATATTTGGGGAGACATTTTAGAATAGCATATCCATTAATTTTGGAAAGTAGTAATATTCACATCTTATCAATAAAAATAAGAAATATTTTATAAATAACAAATTATGATTGTCCTTGTGCGTCGCCCTTAGGGCGACGTTTGACAAAACCAATAAAACAAAGGTTGTTATTATAAAATGAATAATAAATGGATGATCTTTAATTGATTCCAACTAGTAATTTTTTCATAAAATAAAAAGTAGTAACACTTTTAACTGTTATTATTAAAAATTTTGATCGGAATTCGATATACATTAATCTGTATATAACTTTTATTATTTTTTAATTTGAAGTCTTATTTATGCATCATAAAAGGAATGAAATTAAGGTTGCACATTATCCGATCTAAAATCCAATCAAATTGAAGGTGGACTGATCATATTTGGTCCGGTTCACGATCCATATAATTTTCTTATTCTTTTTTGGTCCGATCAATCGGGTGTTTGGTCCGGACCGAGAATCAAATAAGATACGAAAAAAGGCCGAATAAAATACTAAAAAAATTTCAAGTCTCACTGCCTAGCATAATTATATAGATATAGAAAAATAAGATTTTTAGTTGAGAACAAATTCTAATTATATTCGTTTTAAATTTGGCCCATTTGAAACTTAATTTTCACTACAAATTTCAACATTTATGGAGTTGGTCCATAGTTAGTTGTGCAACAATCTCTAATCGGTCCACTTCGATTCGATCTAGGTTCGGTTTGAATTTTTTCGGTCCGAGTACATATCCAGGACCGAAAGTTATTCAATCCAATCCTCAATCCGCCAATTTCCCTTATTTTGTTTTCAATGCAACCTACTCTAATTTGAATTTGGACCAAGTAGACATCCTTAAATAAAATAATATTTACTAATTTAAATATAAAAAATAGAGATTTCGCCTATCTAAATCCGATCTATTGCCACATTTATCAATAATATAAACAAAAGTTAATTATTAATATTTAAAAAAGGAGGTAATTTGCCCTCTGTGGCTAAGGAGGTAATTAAATGCTTTTTTCAAAAATTTTAATTATTTTTTAAAGAAATATAGAGTGTAGAGCATAGCCTTTTGTTCCCGCCAACCGCTTCCATTTGTTTACTCCACCCAATCACAACCTTCAAATTGTGATCTCTTATTCCTCGACGACTTGATTTGGGCATTTTCATCAATTTCTGATAGAAAAATCACTGATTTTGGGGTTTTGCTTATACTCTGCCTTTTCTCTCCCCATTAATATTCAAATTGAAGGTCAAAGCAAGCGAGCGAACTAACCAACCACCAGGGTCTGGAATTCGGTAAGAAGCAATCCTTCTCTGATTGTGATATTCAATCTAATTCTTCGTTATCTTAATAACTTCACGTTTCTGGGATTGAAATATTTTAGGGTTCATCTTTAAGAATTAAATTATGTATTATTGCTTACGTTTTACTCGCATATCGTTTTCTAGCTACCCACTTCTTATAGTTCCACTTTGATTCGGTCAGTTGACGTTGTTGTTTCAGCTAATATTCTTATTTTTAAATTTCTTTATGTGGACTGAATCAAAAATGTGAAAAAAATTGTTGGTGAATTAGTAGTATGATATTCAATAGTTTAGGAAGATGGAGGGAAGGGAGATAAAGAAAACCCATTTGGTAGAAAGGGTTTATTTGATGTTTCTAGGGAGATCATTTTGATGCCCTGTTGAGATTCTAAGGAAAGCTACAAAATTTTGGGTCATTGGAGTTTTGGGGAAAAATAAGGTTGTTCAATCAGGAAGTTGGGATCCCAGACCATTGTTCTATGGATGATTCAGTAATTGGGATAAAAGAGTCTCAAGTTCGGTTCTCAGGGGCAGCACCTAGTAGTGATATTTCTGTTGGGAGGAGAATGTCTGGAGGAGGCAATCATTTGAACAAAAGTGCTTCGCTTGATGGGTTGAAGAGCAGCCTTCTTAACAATATGGGTATTAAGCATACTTCTTGTAAAGGAATGTATAATGGGAAAAGGCAAAATTGGTTTCACAAGAATTCAAGATCAATTTGTTTTACTATCGGTTTGATTTCTTTGTTCCTTTGGGTGGATTCCCTCATGTCTATGTACTTCGATTCTATGAGTTTCTACAATAGGTCAGTCTCGGAAACAAGTTCAACAAAGGTACAGGACTGCATATCTTATTTTCATTCATGTCTCAATAGCAATGTTGTGTGCATTTCTTTTCTGTTCTGAAGTTATTTTCATTCATGTCTCAATAGTTCAAGAGTCAGGTTCCAAGCTTCTTTTCTGTTCTGAAGTTAGGATAAGATTCATAACTATTTTCCATTTTGATTTGGATTTTTACTCCCAAGTACTTGCGTGGCACTTTGTGCTCTTTGGTCATATGCTCTCATCATTCTGATGGAAAAAAAATTGCAAAATCTTTGAGGATTGAATAAAGTCCACGACATAAGTACCTGAAAAACAAGGACATGGCCAGGTTATTTGCTAGGTGGACTCCCTTCTGAATATTGTTTTTATTTATTTTTTAATGAAGCCCTCTCGGAGGATTGTTTTCACAATTTTAATTGCTTACCTTCTAGCATTCCTCATTAATGGCTATTTGAGCATTCAGTCTGGTGAGTTTGTAGATGGTCTTGGGATTCTAGATAAGTGATTGTTATTTACAAATTAGCATGCATATAGTATACATTAGAAAATTCTTATGAGAGCAGTGAAGTTACCATCTTTGTCATTTCAGTTGTATACCATGTTTCCTTCGGCAATATACAGCCATTTACTGGTTTTTATCACCTGCTTAGAAATCAAGAGCTGGAGCTTGTCCGAATTTTCTACTTTAGTAATTGATGATCTGTGTTTGCACCATGATCTGTCAGATGCAGTAGACACAAGAGTTTCTTACTAAATGTTAAATCATAGAAGGGAGCCTTAACATTGTGTTTTTGTTCCTCTCAATCACAACTTTGAACTTTCTTTGGTCCCTATTTAGGGTCAGGTTGTTTCTGCAAGGTCATTCCATCCTAGGAATAAAATATCTGCTTTATCACCAACTATTCTTAGATTTAAGCCCTAAGTTTATACCCTCTCACTTTCACCAAGTCAGTTGCCTATATTTAAAAATTTTCGACTATATGAAATTTTCTTTTAAAAATTGTGGTCACAACTAAGGATTGCTGATTGGTTATCTGTGGTTTGTTATGATTCATCTAAGGACAATGGAGGTGTTTCTAGAAAGAATGAAAGCTCTTCAGTGTTGATGTATGGTCGGCTTATGAGCTTGGCCTCATCCTCTCTTTCCGAGGTTTTGCTTTACTACCTACACCAAAGTTCTCATGATATTTTTCCTTTTTTATGCAACTGTTCTTTCCATGTTTTAATACACTTGGATGATGTATGTGAAACCCTGCTGATGATGCAGAAAGAACTTAGACAAGACCCAAGCTATCCGTGGAAAGAACCATCTTCACAAGCATCAGCATGGAAACCTTGTGCCGACAGGAAAAGTTCAGAGGATCCAGGTACCGCCTCTTTCTTCTATGCTTGATTATCGTACACACGTGTGGAAAATCTTCTTTTCTGAGCCTTCACTTTTAACAATATATGCCTTGCTGTTTGTATAAAACAAGCCAGACCCCATATGATATCTGAAAGCTTGACCCATTGAGTTGGATCGAATTATCTGATAGTGTTTTTCATAGTACTCTGTGCTGCCTTCACTGACTTGCCTTTGTTCTTTCTAAAGCTGGATAAAATCCTATGAAAGTTTCTCATTATGTACTTTGTGCTGCCTTAACTGACCTGCCTTTGTTCCCTTTTTGTGATATAGGACGTCCTAAAGAAAGCAACGGATTTATATTTGTTAGTGCAAATGGCGGCCTTAATCAACAAAGAGTTGCTGTAAGTGCATTAACCATCACATATTTTCATTTTAACTTGCACTTGCACCAGCAAACTCTCCGTTCACTTCATCCTAGCCAACTAGCTTCATGTGATATGTGGACCAGTGTCTGCTAATCTTTAGTTCAACACATCTGATGCTGTCTTAAGGTTAAATAATAGTAAAATCTAAAACTAATTGTCCATTCAGTTGTGAAGCCGTTTGAAATTAGAGATCAATAGGAAGCTCCGAAGAAATTGAGAGATTAGTCATGTAAAGTGCTTGATAAAAAAGATAAGACTTTCTTATGAACCCTGACAACAGACTTTTGAGATAAATGACCTGGATGGCACCTTCAGGCTTCAGCATTGGACGCGAACTTTAGTTGCGCTATAATCTCAGCGAGCTTGTTGCCAGGATTATGCAACATCAAATGAAAGTCTGGGCACTCGAAAAATGATCCGCATATCTCATATGTTTTCAATGGGGTACTGCATAAGGACATGAATAATCTGAATCTGAATGAAGTGCTTGTGACCTAGCATCTTAATAATGACCGGACATGATAATGCTGAGAACCTATATATTTGTCTATGCATATTTATTGCTAATTTGCTATGTGTGTGTCTATGGATATTTCTTCATACAAGAACTATCTGCTTGTTCATTTTTTTTTTTTGAAAAAAGAAAGAAAGATGAAAGACAGTTTTTGATGCTTGCAGGTCTGTAATGCTGTTGCTGTGGCATCTTTGCTTAATGCAACTTTAGTTGTCCCGAGATTTCTTTATAGCAACGTGTGGAAGGATCCAAGGTGTGATTATGTGTTAGAGCTGCATTGTTATCAATTCAGTTTTTCCGCTTTTGTCTCTTTTACCACTCCCCCTCTCCTAGAAGGATGAAAAAAGTTGGGAAATAATATATACAGCTTTTTGAAAATAGGTGTTGAACTAACTCTATTGACTAATCTTAAGGTGAAGATTTAACATTTCTCAAAATGTTGAATGCATTAACAAACATCCACGTGTATCTCATTTTAGTAAGTTTTTAAAACTTTCCCGTTTCCTAAAATATTGCTCCCGCAGTTCAGTTGATGTCATAGCCACTGCTGGCGTGTGACAAGATATCATTGTCTCCGTGCAAATTTCAGGTGGCTGTATGACTTAGGCTCTAACCTAAGACAGAATTCTCTCTCTGTTGGTATAGGCATTGACCTCAAATATCAACCCATCCTTTATGTATGCTTCAGCTCATACTAGCTGCATGAAACTGTTTCCTCGAGTTCTATATATGCTCTCGATGCTGTTATTCTTGTTGCCAGTGTTTGCTATGATCTAATTATGTCAAATTGCAGCCAGTTCGGTGATATCTATCAAGAGGAACATTTCATCAGGACAATGGAGGATGATATAACCATAGTGAAAGAACTCCCTACATATTTGCAATTGTTGGATCTTGAAGCAATTGGCAGTGTGGTAAGTTTGTTCATTAATTTCAACCACAAAATCTGGAAGCATTCTCATTTAAGAATTTTAATTGCTTACTATCGATAATGTTTACCATGACTATCAGATCACTGATGCAGATCTTGCTAAGGAGGCAACGCCAAATGATTATCTAAGACTTGCACTTCCTATCCTCTTGCGAAACGGCGTTGTTCATTTTCTTGGATTTGGAAACCGTCTTGGGTTTGATCCTCTGACTTCACATCTCCAGGTAAAAAGCATATATCTCCATAGCTGAACCTGTTGACTTTTTTTTTGTGGGGCAAATATTATTGGTGATATTACTGAAGAATAAAATCAGGATCATCTTATCCAGTGTCAATTGAAGAAGCGAGGATTTTAGCCAAAGGAAAGCAGGGCAGAGGAACTAGTTCCTACTCCCCTTCATTTAAAAAGAAAACAAGTACAACCATAACATATTTATCAATTCGAGATTCTCTTATTGACTAAAATCTTTATCAAATGATACATAATATAGAGAGTACAATACCAAAAACTCTACAGAATTCACAAGTATAATTGTAGTGAGATCGAAGTGCTTTCCAATACTGCTTATGTTCATCAAGTAACAAGAATTCCTTTTTACATGCTGATCTTTGTTTTAATTTTTATTGCAGAAATTAAGATGCAAATGCAATTTTCATGCCTTGAAGTTTGCACCAAAAATTCAAAAAGTTGGATCGTTATTGGTCAAAAGGATAAGGAAATATGATTCTGCAAGAAGTACTTTGGACAGAGAATTGCTAGGAGACACTATGTCATACAAGCCTTCAGTAGGGCATGATGTAAACGAAGGCCCATCCAAATATCTTGCTTTGCACTTGAGATTTGAAGTAGACATGGTGGCTTATTCTCAGTGTGACTTTGGAGGTGGAGAAAGTGAGAAAAATGAACTACAAGCTTACAGGGAAACTCATTTTGCGTTGTATCTTCAACGCCTTAAGAATATGAAGTATGTGATGTATTGTTTGGCTCCAAATACTGCCTTTTGTCATAAAGTCCTCTGTTGATATTGATTATAAATTGACATCTTGCTTATAGGCCTGTCTCTCCTGAAGAATTGAGACTCTCTGGAAGATGTCCATTGACACCAGAGGAAGCAGCCCTTGTTCTCTCAGGTCTTGGTTTAAAGCGTGGAACATTCATCTATCTTGCTGGCTCTCAAATATATGGTGGGTGGTCAAGGATGAAGCCATTCACGAGCCTTTATCCTAATTTGGTGTCTAAGGAAGATCTTCTTACCTCCAGTGAGCTTGAGCCTTTCAGGAACTTCTCCTCTCAGGTAAGTGCTGTCACGAACCTTCAAGATTCAGCGAGTATCCCCCTCTTAACCTTCTCTTTCGTTATGTTCATTATCTGACAAAGTAGGCTATGTCCACAACTTGTGGACATCGAGATATAGCAAACCTTGCCCCAACGAGCGTAGATTAAATCAATGGCCTTCCTAAATTGTAAATCTAAGTGGGCTAGTATTGACTAAGTACTACAGTATGTGCATTGTTGACGGAGGTGGATTGCGAGATAGTGAACATATAATCATCAGACATTTTCCGATTTCTTTTTTTTTTTTTGGGGGGAGGGGGAGGGGAAGGGGGAACGCACAAAACATTTTTCCGATTTTTCTCACTACAAGACTTCCTGGCAAGGGTAGCAAACTAACCTCATGTGTTAGCATTTTGCAACACATAAGTAGTACAAACAGGGATAAAATTTCAGGCTAGCCAAGTAATTCTACCGCTTGCATATATGCATGTTTATTAAATCGGATTCTATTAACTTGCAAACATTCACAAATGTACTATACAGCAGCAAAGGAGCATTCCAGTACAGCTTCTGCTCTTTTCTACTGCCTTTAAAACATTTTCTTTCTCGTACATATTGTTTTTCACTGATTTAGAAAGTCAAATGCTTAAATTTTAGTTATTCCACCATCAACAGCCTATATGATGAAGCTAGTGAATGCTTTCCTCTAACTACCGCCGTCATCACCAGCACCAGTAGTAACAAAGACCTAAATATGGGTTCTCTCATGGTGGGGTCAAGAGAGGTCAAGATGCACGCAACCTTACCGTTGATATAGTCATACACAACAAACGTAGTTCTTCCATGTAAATTGTCCTCGGCATGTCTGATGTTAAAAATTACAGCATCTCTGTCCAACCAGAAGATACAATAATCACAAACAGGCACTCCTCTAAAGCAGCATACAATAACTAGTGGCAGCTAAATTTCCTACAGAACTCTTTGTTGACACTAACCCTTTATTTATTTATTTATTTTTTGCGCGGGGGGCTAGGAACAACCTCTCTTCAAAGTCCTTGCACACTACGCATCTGATTAGTTTAAAATCTATTATTCAACCAAACCATTCACCATCATTTACAGTTTAAAAATAATATCTGATGCAGCTAGCAGCACTGGATTTCATTGCATGTGCAACTGCTGATGTATTCGCCATGACCGACTCAGGAAGCCAGCTATCTTCCTTAGTCTCTGGATACCGGACATATTTTGGTGGTGGCCATGCTCCTACCTTAAGGCCAAACAGAAAGAGGCTTGCAGCAATCTTGTTGGAAAATAGCACCATATGCTGGGACAGTTTCCAGGATAGAGTACAGAAAATGATCGAAGAAGGTCAAGAAGTTCACATGAGACATTATGGTCAAAGCATATATCGGCAACCAAGGAGTACTGAATGTATGTGCAAATCACAGTAGCCTTAGTTTCTACTTTCTAGTCTGCTTTGCCGTTGTAAATAGTTGCATGCAAGTACGCAAGAGGATAACCCTCTTCTCCTCCTCTCAGGCACATATATACAGTTTTGGGAATTACAGAAAAAAGGGGAAAGAAATTCATTTTATAGGTAGCTTTGAGAATTGCAAACAGTCGTGTATAGAAATCTTTGATGTAAATGCAATTGAAATTGGTAATGAAATTCTATTTAAGGAAGCAATTCTTTCTTTGTCGTCACTGCAATTTAAAGAAATTGGATAGTGAAATTGCGACATTGAAAACTCAATGAAGTTGAAAAGAACGAATAAATGATTTCTATCATTGGATTGAACCCGAAACACCGAGTTTGAAGATATACATACAGCGATCAAAAGGAGGGCTGAAAGAGCCAAAGAGCAAAACTAGATTTTACTCATCCTTAACAATCATGTCTATCCTCCCCTTCTCATCATCAACAGGATTGTTTATCATCAATTCTATTGATGAGAAAAAACTCCTCTCTTTGAGATACAGGCATACAGCAATATGCTTCAAGATGGAGGGAAAAACCGGTTCAAGTTGAAGGGAAGTGTGTAGAATTCCTCATTTCTGCTGTCTCCTTTAAATGTTCGGAATTTGACCCACCATGGCATTCCCCGGTCTCTTGCACTGTCCTTGTAGTCAAGGGTATTGTCTAGGAGTACAGCAACAATCAGCGCCACTGCTGGTGAAGATGAGAAGATGGTGTTGAGGAAATCATTGAACTGCAATCATAACCAAAGCCAAAGTTAATGTCTAATTTCACACCGAAAAATTGCAAGTCTATGAAAGGCATTGAATTTTGTATTTAATTGAGTAAAGTCCTGACCCATCCAGCTCGGGTGTGAGATGGCCCATGGAGGGCCAAGGCAGAGTATTCTCTGAAGTAATCAGGAATAGAAAGTCCAAGGAACATGGCGACGCCTGTAATGAAGAGATTCCTCATCGAATTCATATTTGTGAATTGCAAAAACGACAGCCCCACCGAACCTGGAAAAAAATTGTGAAAATAATAATAAGATAACTAGATTTCTGCCTCTTACCATAAACGAAATAGAAGAATTTGTATTTGTTGAAAGAGTCATCCATGTTTGGATCAGATAACGTCAGAATCAGCATAGGGAATGGAATATTCAGCATAGGTTAGCATTATGTTTTTTTCTTTCAGTTATCAAGCACAGTTGGGTCCAGTTTGTATTCTAGTAGTAGGAATGAACCTTACCTACGAGGCCAAAGAAAACACAATATACAGCAGCAAATATAGGGAAAGGAATTGATGCAAATAATGCTCCAAATTTTCCTGCAAACACCAGCCAAAGAAATGAGAACTTCAGCCAAATCTTTGTGTGTTTTCCAAAGTAGGGGCAAGAAGGGGCAGTTGGACTCACCTAACATAGAGAAGAAGATCATAAAACCCGCAGAGATTTGGATAACTCTGCGGCTTCCCACACGGGTGCTCCCAAGAAGCCCCACATTTTCTCTGTTATTTGACAAAAATTCAGATGTTATGTTAGTCACACAACAAGATGGTGAGATATGCCACTGGTAAATACTCACATAGAAACAGCAGAGCCGCTCACAGTCCCGAAAAGTCCGCTAAGTAAGATCCCAATTCCCTGTCAACCATATTGGCAACTCAGTAAACAGCCAAAAACAAAAACAATAAAAACATAATAGAAAGGGACAATTTTTCCAAGCGGTCTAGAAATCAGACCTGCCAACCTATACCGCGGCTTAGAACATGAGCAGGAGGGGAGTGGCACTCGCGAGACGAGCTGCAGCTTTGAAAGCTCCAGTCGACTACAGTTAAACAAAAAGAAGTTACATGCTAGTTAGTTGGAAAGTCCAATTCTATGCATAGTTATTAGTTAGAAGTTGCAGCTTTTATTCTTGCCACATATAGCTTACATATATGAGACTCCCCAAACACTGCTTTTGTGGGCTCCACAACAGTGGTATTTGGGGGTGTCTCAGTATTCCACATCAAAATTTTGGCCATATAAGCAGCAAATAATACCTCGATCAATGAGACCAACACAGCAGCCATCATTCCGAAAGCATGACCAGCATCAAAAGAAGGTGCACCCCATTGTAAAGGGTATGGGATCTTTATCCTACACAAGCAAGAAAGGGGATAAGTAAAAAAATTCCTTCCCTCTTAGAGCTGGGTCCCACTTTCTCAGGCCCAGGATCGAAGAAATGACATTGCAACTAAGATAAGCAAAGCTAATTGTGGCTTAGTACCATGGTGCAGTAGAAATGAGGTTAGCCCTGTCAGTTCTGCAGTTTATTTGAGTTTTCTCTGGACGGTGTTTATAGGCACCGCTGGCTGTCAAAAGGTGTGCATACGCCCATATAACAGTAACCGATAGAAGCAGAGCAAATCGCTCCAGCATTGGCAGCTGCCTTATCTGAAAATGCTTCAGATACTGTATACCCAACACAAGAAAACCACCAAACAGAAAGCTTAGTATATAGTAATCACATAAAATGATGAGATCAATTATGCAAACAGTCAAACTGTTAAACGAGGAAAAGCTATTCAGACCTGATTACTAACCCACCTCCAAAGGAAAACCTACACCAGTAATCCTATAGTGATCCAAAAGCGAATATTGATTGCATTTGTGTGACATGCTCCTTTCGTAAAAGACCCAAATGTTCGACCAAACTGATTCTATCAAAATTAACCAGACGCAAACCTGACTCGAATAACCCATTTGCAGGGTCTATTGTGCACTGATATGTTTAAATATTTTAGGCTTTTGAATAATGTCTGTCTAGTCAGAAATGATGATTAAGCTATGTGGCCCACTTGCATTAAGCCAAGTCCAATCTACTTTAACTACTACTGTATGGTCCAGCACATTATGCACTAGCAAATTTTCCAAAACCTTTTGACAAAGTTATCTCCTAATCCCACAAAAGCTTAATAATATCAGTATACCTGAGAGAAGACAACAAACAGGATGAGCATTGGAATGCCAATTTCAACACATCGTCCCACCTGATAATAATCCAAGAACCAAATGTTTGAAAAACAGAAAGCCAAAAAAGGAGATTGTGGACAATAATTTTTCAACAGAATTATGAATTGGGAAGGAAATTTGGTGCCACTAACCACGGGGAATCCTCTGTCAAGCAGGCCAAAACCCACCAGCGAAATCACTGGAACCATCCCCAAGGGGCTAAAAACCTGCCATAAACCCCACAAAAACCTTGATAATTAGTACACCAAAATTTGGCCAACTGGGTCAAAAATGTCATGTCCAATTTAGCAAGATGATGAACCTGGAACATATTGCCCACAACTGGCTGTAACCCAGGATGATTTGCACACTGGATGCCACTATTAAAGCCCCTTGAATTGCTCTCATTGTGTTAAGAAATTTCTGCACAATTGGAATCATGCAATCAATTGGAATATAAATCAAACCATTAATCATCAATAATCCACACAATTTGTATATAATCTTAAGAGTAAACATCAGCAATATATGATTGGCTTTTGGACCATGATGATATTCCTGTAATTGTGGTTCGGGTTACAGATAGTATACGTCTAAGCGCCAGACTTGACTATTTTAGAAGTCCAGATATCACGTATTTTACATAGCGAGTCTAATTCTAAATAATGTAGCTTACATACTCCAAGAGTGAGTGATCTCTTACTTTAGGACAAATAACATATTGAAAAAGTGAGGCATTGAAGTTACCTTTACAGAAAGTAGTATAGTAAGATAAGTCTTAATCTTTCACCAGTCAGCACCAAATTTAAAAAATTGCACAACTAGTATCAAGAGTGCATATTCTTAGTCAAGTTTGTATATTTTTTTACACTTTAGCAAAGTTAGCTCCTTTACCAAAAGACCACAAAGTATAGATAAGTGGGTCAATTTCAAACCAGCTTTTGCCTTTTTTGCAAATGGACCCTCAACTTTAGTTTAGGTAAAAAGCAAATCCAATGGAGATAAAAACACTACACAAAAAAGGAAGAAGACATAGTTAGATCAATTGCAAGAAACAAAGACTAACCACATGGGGATCCTCGATTCTTGTCAAAGATGAGTCATGGATAATGGAGATGATAGGGACCATGTACGCATACGAGGCTCCGATCACCGTCGGTAGCCGGGTTCCGAATAGGGTTTGGAGCAAAGTATTAATCCCTTGAACAAATAGCAAAGTTTGCACTACCCTTGCTTTGTCACCCTGAATCAAGAATGTCACAACATTCCAATCCATTAACATCAAGAACAAATGCCCCATATAAACTCAAACCCTCTACATTATTATTCATTTTGTCAAAAGTTAACTTTACTAATCATGCCTAAAAGTTTCCTAGGTACCAATTTTTCGTTCATTTTTCTTATTTGGAGGATTCATATCGAAAAATACATGATCAGACAAAAGGAACAAAGCCATTTACAGCTACCAGCTTAGACCGGATTCTAAACCCAATTTGCATACCTTTGTAAGTTGTAACCCCCTTTAACCCTAAAAAGCACAACTAATATGACCGTTGCTTTGTCACCCTAATCAAATTCTTTCAAAATATATACTACATTTTGCTCACATCCATCTCATTGTAGCACTTGAATGAATCATTTCTCAAGTTTCAAAGTAATCCCAATCAAAAATTTCAAATAAAGCTGTTAACTTTACCAACTATTTGCTCTTAATTTTGATCCTTTCTCATACAAATTCTTTAAGTCTTCTCTTTTCCCTTTTTTTGTTCTGTCTTTTAATTGATTGAAGATATCTTGATTATTATAAGCTGTTCATGAAATGAATGTTGAAACTCACATCATTTCCTCCCATTAAAGGAACCAAGAAAGTGGGGATCATAACAGCAGTTCCCAATGCCAAAATGTAATGCTGGAATCCCAAAGCCACTGCCTCCCCTGTTTTCCAACATTCACAAACGTTTAGAGAGAAAGAAGAGAGAGATAGAAAGATGGTTACAAAAAAAGACTGGAAATTTACATACCCCATGAAGGATTTGAATCAATACAGTACTCTAAGCCTTGAAGTTGCTCCATTGGTGGATGGCTTATTTCCTCTGCTTTTACTGCCGCCATTGTTAAAGCTTCAAGCTTACTAACTTATGCAGAGAGAGAGAGAGAGAGATGAGCTCAGGGTTTAGGGTGGTGCATGAAATAGCAAAGGGGAGAAGAGGAAAGGGAAATTAGAGATAAAGACAGAGAGAGAGAGAGAAGGGGGCTTCACTGTCGTTGAAAAAGCAGGAAAAGCTTAAGGTAGTAGCAGACCAAAGAGCAAGTGACAAATATATGTAGAAATTCAGAGAGAGAGAGAGAGAGAGAGAGAGAGAGAGAGAGAGAGAGAACAGTAGAGCTTTATATACAGCAACCTAGGGAGAGAATAGTAGAGCTTTATATACAGCAACCTGCCGCCCACTCTCTCAGACTCAGTCTCTCTCTCTCTTCCCATCTGAGCCCAAATGTGAAAGGTTTCCGTTAGCTTTTCACATTTCCCAAATTGCCCTTTAAGGAACTGCCAAACTCCTAGTTACCGTTGCTTTTCATTTTCATTTTCATTTTTTATTTTCCCTTTTTACATTTACATTTAATATTTAACCCCTCAAATTCAATCCCTCTCTGAACTCTCAGAAAAATTTAATATGATATCTACCCAAAAAGATAATTACTGGAAAAAAACAAAAGCATTAAATTAATGGGCTTAATGAGAAGTTGCTTAGTTTTGCAAGCCCCCTAATTTTACTCCTTAAAAGGGGTGAAACATAGACAGAAAAAGATGCTGCAAGTTAAACTTTCCCTAATTTCAGAACCCATCTTGCCTTTTTTTTATAAGAAAAAAAAGGAAAAAAAAGAGTCAAAGAAAAAAGTAATAATTAGGTCAAGTGTTGAAAACATACTCCATTGATGTAGGGTATGTTTGCTTTAGTATGTATATGTGGCCATCTTACACCCAATATTTTAGTGGCCATTCTCATATTTTTATGCCCTAGAGTTTAGGATTGTTATTGTGTCTCAAGATTGGAATATATCATGTATATTTTATGTCTACATATATATGGCTTTAATGACTAGAGCAGATGAGCTCATATTAGTTGCTCGATATCTTAATAACTATAATTTTCTCGAGTTTAATAGCTATTGTTAAGTAGTGTTTATTTTTTCTCACTTTTTTTTTTTATTGGTATCTTATTTATATCTGTTGTATACATTATCTACTCTCCCTAGTAAGCTAGTCTAACATTATTACTTTAATCTTTCTATGACCTTGCCACTATGCATGAAGTGTAATCTACAATTGCCTTGCTAGGAAGAAGATATATCAAAGAAAATATCAAGTAAAATTCATTTTACAACTATTATATGTGGATTGAATTTACTTTGACAATACACCAATAATTATAATTATGTTGAGAGTCATAAACTTTTTTAGAGAGGGGAGGGAGCCCCTACCCATCATATAAAAAGTGTAGTGTAGGAGCCCCTACCCATGTACCTATATAAGGGTACACTAATTATATATAAATGTTTAATTATCAATTTAGTTTTGATCGAAATTATTTTAAAATATGACATTTGTTTTTTCTAAAGCGAGAATTCTCAAGTCTAGATAACCTCATTCGTATTGAATAATTGTGTAAAGTGAGAAGGGCCTTTATAAATATCTATACCCCAAATTCAATGGTCGTCATTCATATATAGTAAAACGTTTTAGGATAAATTATAACAGTTAATCGTCAATCTTTAAATATTATTTAAATTTTCAGGTTAAGAATATTCTAAACATAAAAGATTTCGACATTAAATTATCGTCTTAAAAATCAAAATAATTAGATTAAATGCAAAGACTAATATTGCAATGAATTAATATATTGTAAATTGTAATATAGTGCTATTAAACCTTACATCCTTAAAGTAAGAGCCACCACACATGTTTGGAAATTAAAAAGTCATGGATTGACCCTTTTTGTGCAATTTTTTGAAAGAAAATATATAAATTGGAAATTCATTTACACTTTAAAGGAAACCTACATATTAATGTAGAGAAAAGTCACATTAAATATTATTAAAATTGATATAGATTTAAGTTATTTTATATTTTCGAATTTTCAACTAAATAAATTATCCAAGTGCTGCTACCGCTGTTATTATTATTGTTACTATTATTATTATTCTTCAACTTTAAGAGAGAGAAAAAGAAAAGAAAATTGTGTCCTCGACCGTCCAAGTTATAGGCATGGGCCTCTCTTGAAGTTAAATTGGGCCGAAAACAAGGTAATTATAGGGGTGGGCCGAGGCCCAATTTCAAGGCGGTAAAAAACCCAAAAATAAAAAAATAATTGAAGACAAAAAGAAGTTTGGGGGAGGCCGGAAACTCCAAAAGAAATCCGCTGTTGAAAGGGCTTTGCCTATCGCCGACCACCGGGAAATCCAGCTCGCCGCCGGAGGAGGAGTGAGATGAAACACATTGAGATTGTAAGAAATATCTGAAATTTGATTTTTGGAAATTGAGAATCCAATTTAAAGAAGTGGAAAAGATTAAGAAGAAAAGAAGAGCGAAGGGTTACGAGAATCAGCGAAAATGGTGAAGACAACGAAAGGTGGCAAGGTCATGAATCCCACCGATGCTTACCGCAAGGAGCTCCGTAAGAAGGAATTGAAGAGGGTATTGTTTTTCTCCCTTGTCGATTTCGATTTCTATCCAGATTTTCTAGGGTTTTTTTGTTGAGTCTTTTGATTGAGTCTCTGAATTGAATGGCTTTGGTATTTCGTTTTTGGAGCCTGTTTTTTTTCTGGGGAGGGGGTTTTGAGTGGAATTGAGGAGTTTGTGTCTGTGCTGATAGTGCAGTGACTACTGATTATTAACTTTAGATTTGATTTGGATATTGGATTACTGAAGCGAAACCCAAGTTTAATTGTTTGTGAATGAAACTAGGCTAAAATATCAAATGCTTGATCAGTTAGGGGAAATGTTTGATTGGAAGCAGAAAGAAAAAGCAGAATGCTCAGAAGGAGTAGGAATTATACGGAAAAGAAATTCATGCACAAGTAGGTAGTTTTTACACATACCAGGAGGGAGGAGTTGACTTGTGGATAGGAAAGTAACTAAAAGAAAAAATGAGGTAATTGAAAGGGTTCGCTTTAAGAGCTTCTGGAGTTGTTTTGTTTGAAATATGCTGTAAGAACCTTAGCTAGCTACGTGAGTAGTTTATCTGATTAGTAAAATGAGATAACCATTGAGGAAACCAGTGGACGTGACTGAATAAAATATAGTTTGGGAGGTGGATGCATCTTTGGATAGTATATGCTAAATTTCTTATGGAGACAAGATTGGCAATTTCCTGAAATCAGGAACTTCTTATGATTTTTGCCTGTTTACTATATGTGGATGCAACTCCAATATAAGAATTTGTCATGGACAATCAACGATGAAAGCATAATTAGAAGTCCCTATCATCCTGTCAAGGAGCATAATTTAGGGCAGCTTTTGTTGCTCAACATAAAACCTAAAACCATTCTCCAACTTAAAACTGTTATTGACATATCACGCGGACAGTGGTAAGTTATCAAGTAAATTCTGTATATTAACCTACACAATAATTAAAATCTTAAATGAGTAATCCATAACCTTAATGAACAAACCCAATACATTCATAACATTAAGGCTAAAATCTCCAAAAAGAAGACGACAACCTTAATGAATAAAAAAGGAGAATAATCTTGTCAAATCTGCTGATAAATTTGATCACGAAGTCTGAAGTAACTATTCAGCCACATGTACAATACCATATATGAAACAGTAAGGAAGACAACGCCAAAATATAGAGAGAGTATGGGAAATAAGAAAGGGAAGGGGAAGGGGAAGGGGGTGAGGAGACTGCTTACCTGAACGCAAACATTTGTTTGGATATTCACCTTCTTCTGCTGTTGACTATATCGAGAATGTTCATCATTGTTCCTCGCACAATTAGTTTCTTTTGTCTTTTTTGTTTTTCTAAACATCGTCCTCTCATTTACTTCTTCACTTATGTATGACCAATGTTATAATCATGATCACATTGTCGACATTGTACTGCTCAGATTAATCTGATTGGCCTAGTTGTCACTTGCGCACATGTCTCATATGCTTTTTTCCTTTGACTTGGACAGAACAAGAAAGAGAGGAAAAAAGTTAGGGAGGTTGGTCTGTTGAAGAAGGATCCTGATCAAATCAAGGATCAAATCCAAAAGTTGGAAATGATGAGTAAGTTCATTTTGATTATGAAGATATTTGCCTTTCTTTCAGTTGATTTACCTATTTAATTGATTGTTGTTATGTTATCTGAATCAATTTGTGGCTTTTCCTACCCGCCAGATTTGTATTCCTCTGTTTTTCAATGGCAGCGTAAACTCAACAGTTCTCATATAGACTCTAATTTATCACTAGCTAGAACTGCATACTTGCAACATTATTAGCATGGATTCGAAATGTGGCGGTTCCATAATGAAATGGCCACATCAGAAAGGTTTTCAAGTTGAGTGAACCACGTTTTCACCCAGCGACGGTCGCCATATGAAACACAATTACTGCATTAGAGCGGGTTTTTGTATCGTGACCAAAACTGAAATCGCAACCGAAACCACATTTTGAATCCCTGATTATAAATTTTATCATACCTAAGACGAGTTCAGTTTAACTTTAATCTTTCCTTTTGGGATAAGATATTTACGGATGGATGATTCATAGGCATTGTTACCCGGAACGCGGTATGCTCCGGTACACGGGACGGATTTGGGTATGTCATACGCCACTTAGGAGAGAATCGGGTACGTCGGGGAGTCGGTACGCCATTTGGGTACGCAGTTCACCATCCTGGACAATTTTAAATAAAATGATCCAAAAAAAGTAGAGAACTTATCTTTTACGGAATGACCTCCTTGTTCTTGATTTTTGATATTCTATCCTTCATGATTCCAACATCCAATCATCCTAAATGAACAAGCTTTGTGCAATGTACTATATATATATTTATATAACTATTCTTCAAAACCCAATATTGAGAAAATAAACAGGTAAACACAAAGTTTTACTTGTAATAAGTAAAATAGACTTGATAATGTCTTACAAGTACTAGTTAACAAGATATAACAAAAAATGAAAGTTTGAACTCCAAAAAGACCACAATTAGTGTGCTCCTTCTTCCACTTTGTGATGCTCACAACTTACAATTCAAGAGGCTCTTCGCTATTTAAGGCAAAGTGCCAAGGGATTTCGAGAGGCTTAGTAGTCAAATCCTTCCAAGACCCAAAACCGACGGCTTTTTTTTCGGAAATTTTTGAAAAGTTATCAAATAATATTTTAACAAACCTACTCACAATTGAAGAGGTTCTTGACTATTTTAGGCCCAATCTACGTCATTCAACTATATTTTACACCACCAAAACAATCAAATAAAACACCTAAATTTTGCTCATTTTTGTTGCTTCGATTCACCTTCTAAGAGCCAAAAGACAATGACAATGTCATAAGTAGTTATCATCAAAATCATTTAAATTCATAAAGATAAATACTTTGAACTTCCAAGGGGTTTAAGAGGCATAGTGATAAAGTGCTTCCAAGACCAAAAAATGAAGGCTATTATCCACGGTTTTTTGCAATTTTTGGAAATTTTCATAAAGTTGTCAAATAATATCTTAACAAACCTATTGACAATTGAAGAGGTTCTTGGCTATTTAAGACCCATTTTAGATCACTTGAACAACATTGTACACGAGAAAAACACTCAACCTTCGATGCTTTCGGAACCACCTTCTAAGATTCAAAAGACGATGACAATGTCATAAATAGTAATCATCAAGATTATCTAAATTCATAAAGAGAATACTTGGGGGTTTTAGAGGCATAGTGGTTTAGTGCTTCCAAGACTAAAAAATGAAGGCTATTATCCACAATTTTCGGAAAATTTTCGAAAAGTTGTCAAATAATATTTTAACAAACCTACTAACAATTCAAGAGGTTCTTGGCTATTTAAGGCTCATTCTAGATCATTTCAATAGCATTCTACGATAGCAAAACACTCAAATAAAAAATAAAACAGTTGTTCATTCTTGGCAAATTGGGATCATTTTCTAAGATACAAAAGACAATGGTAATGTCATAAGTAGTAATAATTAAGATAATCTAAATTCATAAAGAGAATGCTCTAAACGTCCCAAGGGATTTCAAAGGCATAGTGGTCAAGTGCTTCCAAGACGAAACTGAAGGCCATTATTCAAAGTTTTTCCCAAGTTTTGGGAAATTTTTGAAAAAGTTGTCAAATAATATTTTTACAAATCTACTCACAATTGAAGAGGTTTTTCGCTATTTTAGAACCAATCTAGATATTTTAAGTACATTGTGCACCGGCAAAACAATAAAATAAAACACCCAAATCTTGCTCATTCTTAGCTGCTTAGGGATCACCTTCCAAAGATGCAAAAGAAAATGGCAATGTCATAAGTAGTAATTACCAAGATCATCTAAATTTAAAAAGAGCATACTCGTGAACTTCCCAAAGGGTCTAAGAGGCATAGTGATAAAGTGCTTCCAAAACCCAAAAATAAAGGCTACTATCCACGATTTTTTATAGTAATTTTCAAAAAGTTGTCAAATAATACATTAACCTGTTGACAATTTAAGAGATTCTTGGCTATTTAAGGCCCATTGTAGATCACTTGAACAATATTGTACACTAGAAAAAACATTCAAATAAAACATTCAAATCATGCTCATTGTTCATCGCTTTAGAAACACCTTCTAAGATCCAAAAGAAAATGGCAATGTCATAAGTAGTAATAATCAAGGTCATCTAAAGTCATAAAGAGAATACTCGTGGGTTTTAAAGGCATAGTGGTCAAGTGCTTCCAAGATAAAAAAATGAAGGCTATTATCCACGGTTTTTGCAATTTTTAGGAAATTTTCACAAAGTTGTCAAATAATATTTTAACAAACTTTTTGACAATTCAAGAGGTTCTTCGCTATTTAAGGCCCATTTTAGATCAATTCAACACCATTGTACACCGGAGAAACACTCAAATCACGCTTCTTGGTCTGTCTTGCGATCACCTTTTAAGATATAAAAGACAATGACAATGTCATAATAATCAAGACAATTTAAATTCATAAAAAGAATGTTACGAACGTCCCAAGGGGTTTCGGAGGTATAGTGGTCAAGTCCTTCCAAGACCCAAATCGAAGGCTATTATCTAAAGTATTTTGTAATTTTTGGGAAATTCTCGAAAAGTTGTCAAATAATATCTTAACAAACCTATTCACAATTGAAGAGCTTTTTGGCTATTTTAGGACCAATCTAGATGATTTCAACTACATTGTACATCTGCAATATAATCAAATAAAACACCCAAATCTTGCTCATTCTTGGTTGCTTTAGGATTACCTTCCGAGATCCAAAAGACAATGGTAATGTCATAAGTAGTAATCATTAAGATCATCTAAATTCATAAAGAGAATATTGTGACCTTCCCAAAGGGTTTAAGAGGCATAGTAGTTAAGTGCTTTCAAGACCAAAAATGAAGGCTATTATCCATGATTTTTTGCAATTTTTGGGAAATTTTCTGGAAGTTGTTAACTAATATCTTAACAAAACTACAGATTGAAGAGATTCTTGGCTATTTAAGACCCATTCTAGATAATTTCAACAACATTATACACCAGAAAAACACTCAAATAAAACACTGAAATCATGCTCATTCTTGATCGCATTGCGATCACCTTCTAAGATCCAAAAGACATTGGCAATGTCATAAGTAGTAATCATCAAGAATATCTAAATTCATGAGGAGAATATTATGAACTTTCCATGGGTTTTTAGAGGCAAGGCCCAAAAATGAAAGCTATTATCCACTATTTTTTGCAATTTTCAGGAAATTTTCGAAAAATTATCAAATAATATCTTAACAAATCTATTGACAATTACACTCAAATAAAACACCCAAATCTTGGTCATTCTTGGCTGCTTTGGGATCAAATTCTAAGATCCAAAAGACAATGACAATGTCATAAGTAATAATAATCAAGATAATCTAAATTCATAAAGAGAATGCTTTGAAGGTCCCAAGGGTTTTCAGAGACATAGTGGTCAAGTCCTTCCAACACCCAAAACTGAAGGCTATTATCCAAAATTGTTTTGAATTTTTGGAAATTTTTGGAAAGTTTTCCAATAATATTTTAACAATCCTACTCAGAATTGTAGAGGTTATTGGCTATTTTAGACCAATCTAGATCATTTCAACTACATTTAAGTCTTTCATGTGCAATTTGGAAACGACAAATTCCTCCATTGCCAGATTGCTATAAACCTTGCGAGTTAGCTTTGAGAACTTGGAAATTGGAATTGCATTCTGTACTATTTTCGCCTATTTGGTGTACTGGGAATACCTTTTCTGATAGGGTTCTGAAGCTCTATAATCATCACTAAATTGTGTTATACACTTTAGATGTATAATAGTGATGAAATAGGGTAGGAAAAGAGATTAGAATTCAGTTTCAGTTGCAATTTCAATAATGGGTGTGCTCAATTGTGCTTTGCGGAAATTGCATAGCATACCACTGCTGTGAAGCGAATTCTCCAACAGGATTTACTAATCATTGTTTGGTATTGGTGCTTGAAGGAATTGACTTTGTAATCTAGTTATTAGCATAACATAACAAAGTGTGCCAAATAAGTGTAAATAATAAAATTTATCACATAAGTTACTAAAAATTATGAAATTCAACTTTAAAAACACAAATGCCGTCGTTCATTTCACAACCGCTTCAGTACTGTGTTCATGGGTCATTCTGTGGCTGTTTTCTCTCTAGAAAGGTTGTCATGGCCATTCCGAGGTGGAATATGGCTAACAGCTACAGTAGGGCAAAACATAGTTTGCTTAACTTCAAAATCTATCTGGTGCAGCTGTTCCATTGTGGGACGGCCTCATTTTGAATCCATGGTTGGGAAGCACTTTGTTGTGCTGTAGTTTGGGATAGCAGTAGGGTACTTCGGCAAGATTTTGGGTCAAAGGAGTTTTGGCACAAATGTAATTGTAATTTATCGTTAAAACTATGTTCAGTAGTGAACATTGAGCTTGCGTCATGTTGGAATTTGATATATAAGGGTGTTATATGGGCACAAGTGTTTGATTACTTTCTTTTTATTGTCTACCTCAAATTTTAATTGACTGAATGTTTTCAACGGTTGTTTGCTTTTGTATCTCTTTTTTTTTCTTTGGGTTGGGCTTGGGGGTGGGGGCCTTGGTGGAGGGAATTGCATGATGAAGATCCTTATTGACATGTCTACATTCTTCAAGTCTTCTAAAGAGTTCTCTGACTTCTACTCATTCCTTTTTGCAATGGTGCAGAGGCTGAAGGTGCCCTTGACAAGGCGAGAAAGCATAAAAACGGCAGCTTGAGGACACACTAAAGCTTGTTATGAAGAAAAGAAAGGTGTGCCTGTAATTTTTAGCCATATTCTATAAGCTTTATTGCTTTAGATAAAATTCTGGTGTGTGTGTGTGTGTGTGTGTGTGTGTGTGTGTTGGCTTGGTTGGCATGGTTGAACTGTCAGATCAATATGCAAGCATCCTTATTGGACACAGTTCTTTGTATTCTGACAAGTGGATTTTTGTTTATCTAAACCTTGCATCAGCTGGATTCATGTTGGACTTATTTGTTTGCTATGTGGAATAAAAATTCAAAGAAACATAGTTTCTGAGGATGAATAATTTAGCTACCTATGTTTGTTTGAGTAATTGCTTCTCATCTTTGGGCCTCTATTTTTCACTGTAGCTCTTGATTTTGGGTGAAACTATTCGGTCGTTTGTGACTCTGTGAATGTGATAGTGAACAATATCTCGTCTTACATTCCTCCCTTCTTCATGTTTTGGCTCAAAGGTTTTATCTTTGCTTATAAACTTTTATAGCTAATATAGGTTCTTTTAAAAGACAACCACCATTTGCTTTTCTCCTTCAGTTTTTCTTTTGTTACTTGAAGATAGATCATTGAAATGTGAATTAGTGAACATGATATGCTGATAACAATAAGAAGCCAAAATCCGTTCGTCTATGGCTTGTGTTGGGTGTGGGGTTGGAGTAAAGGGACTGTTGATAGAGGCTCACATATTTGTGGTCAAAAGAGCATATTAATGAGTTGAGTGTTGTGTAAGAATAAGTCATCAAGGATGGCTTTCATGAGGGTCCTCTAGACGAAGAACAAGCAATAGGTCAGCCGTCACTCTATTTATTTTGTAAGGAATCTGTTGTGTTCTTCATTCCTCACTCCCCCCCAACCCCACCCCTGCAAAAGGAAAAATCTTGGTAGGGATTTCCTTTTACATTATTTATCCATCCATTTGCAATTGGTCATTTCTGATCTGTTTCAGTTTCCTGCCTTGGAAACAATAAGAAAATCATGACGTATGTCTTATCTTCAACTTCCAGCCACCATTCTTTCCCTCCATTATTATTATTATGTTTTGTGGCTAATTGGAGGTATCTCATTACAGTGCTGTATGCTTCTGTTGTACAGGAGTATGAAGATAAAATGAAGGAAAAGGGTGAAGAACCAGTTATGTTCAGGTATATTCTACTTTAACTAATTTTCTAATGTGGCATTCATATATGTGTTTCTTCCTTACTGAGGTAAATATGCTGCAGCCATTTGGGCCCTGTACGTAGACGGACTTCGGCAGAAGAGGAAGAGAGATCCAAGCACCCAACACCTGAAGTAAATCCTGATTTTGTTCTTTTCTGTTTCGTGACAATTTTTAAGTAGTACTTGAATCTTAAGTGAATATCAATATGCATCATTACTGTCATTCATCTTTTCTAATTTTATTTACTTAAATTTTTTTACTGGGGTGCCCAGGACTCCGTATACTACCACCCTACACTGAATCCCACTGGAGCACCACCACCTGGAAAGCCTCCTATGTACAAGTCCTCCATAGGTCTGTTCTTCGTTCTCTTACGGCCATCTCTTTTTACCAGTGTTGATTTATTCTCATCTTGGCTTTTCCCTTTTCTGGGTGGATCCCACCCTTGACGCCTCTATCAATTTGCAGGTCCTCGAATTCCCTTATCAGAAGCTTCTTCATCAGCCGGTGCTGCATCATCATCTACAGATGCTGCATTATTGACAATGGATGATGTTGTGCTGCCTGCGCTGCCTCCTCCGCCTCCTTTGCCAAAAACTGGTGAACTTGACTCCATCAATGTGTCTGATATCCCTGCATCTTTGCCTTTGCCACCTCCACCTCCAATGCCTCCAAAGCTTCCAGGTTCAAATTTGGCAGCTTCTTTGCCTCCACCCCCACCTCCACCACCTCCTCCTGGTCCTCCTCCTAGAGATCAAACTGCTCTTCATCCGCCGCTGCCTCCACCTCCAACACTTCAACAATCTGCACAGCCACCACCCCCAGGTACATCTGGAAGTGAAAGGGAGAATGACAGATCTGCTGTTCCAGATGGCAATGCTTTGAGGAATGCACAGGTGAGACTGCTTTATTAGCTTCAGCAAACACATTCTACCCTCAGACAAATAAAAGTAGTATATCCATCATATTGAAATTGTCCTATTGGCATCAAGTACCAAAATATATAATAGAACCTTATCCACTGGCATTTGTTCATTCTTTCCTTGGTGAGTTATACAGACTCTAGTTTTAGGAATTCATAGTTGGGTCTGAATGTTGTTTGAGTTTGAGTGGTTTGTCGGCCGAGGATATTAATAAAGAGAAACCATTACTTAATGAATCTCCATACATGCTTGTGTAGGTTCCAAATATGCTTCCTCCACCGCCTCCTCCACCCGGATTGCCTCCCAAAACAGAGAACCAGTCTGGTATTGAATCTGATTCGATAAATCAGGGAGAGAACAAAGATGTTCCAAAAATGGTTGTGCTGCCCCCACCTCCACCACGACAACCTGCAGTTCCAGGTGTGCCTGGACCAGTTGCCCTTCCTGCCTTGCAGCCAGATGTGTTACCTCCAGGTATTTCAAGATTCCCCCACCTCCACCCCTTTCAGATATGCGGCCAGCATTATCTGTCCCAGGAGCTTCTGGTCAGCCTGCACCCCCTGGAATGGTACCACTTATGCCAAGACCACCTTTTGGTCCTCCCCTGGACCTCCCCTATGATGAGACCACCGCTTCCTCCGGGTCCTCCACCTATGATGCAGCAGGACGATCTGTATGCTATCAGACCAACAGCTCCACCAAAGCCATCCTACGTTAAAACTGCTGCACCTACAGTTGTTAAGAGGCCTCTGGCTCAGCACACCCCTGAGCTCACGGCTATGGTAAGTTTTACCATTTCTTGCTACGTAGAATTCCTCTCAAAGTATTTATTAATTTAACTTGCTGGCTATTGGTTTTTTAAATGTGTCTTTTTCTCCCTCTTGAGGATGTTTGATCTTTCATTTTTTTGATACACTATCTAATTTAATTGCCCACGTGTGCTCCCACCATCAACATCATCATAATCACAATCATTGTCATTGTTGATGTTCAATTGGCATATTTCTTGTTTTAAAATGATGATTGGTGATTACTGAGAGTTGCCGGTGCATGAATCCACTCTGACAATACTGCCTTTCAAGCTTTCTAGGAATGTAAATATCCCCCTAAATAATTTCTATTTGTAATGGATTTACCGGCACCATCTTATGAATTTTGAAGCATTATCTAAAAACACTGAAGAACGGGCAGGCATTATGGTGTGCATTACACAGTCAATGATGATATTGGTACTAAAATGCCTAGAAACTGTGTTGAATAGCCTTTCATTTAGCAGGTCCTAAGATGTACTGACCAGTTTATCACCTAAACATCCTAAGAAGCTCCAAAGTCTAAATTCTGAATATCTCGAAAATTTTCAAATTGGCATCACCTTGTGGAACTTGAAGTGTGATTCTAAAACGCCCAAGAATGTGCATTACTATTGTGTCTAGGACACTATGAACTGTCCGGAGCAGTCTAAACAACTCTGTTCACTTCTACTATCTTGAAAGAAAAATAAAAAGCTGTTACTAGCTCTGTTCACTACTACTATAACTACTATATTTATGACCAATCAAACAAATACTCGGAACAACTCTGACCACATGATTTTGCTTGGGGTGTGAATGTAGGTGCCAGCATCTGTACGTGTTAAGAGAGAGTCTGCTCTACCAAAGCCGAAGCCAAAGTCTTCAGGATCAACATCAACTGTTATCTCTACCCAGCCTGTGGTTTCTGCTGCTCCAAAACCAGAACCTGCGAATAACTCTGCGCCAAAAGGACAGAGCATTGATGACTCTTATATGGCCTTCTTGGAGGATATGAAAGCACTTGGAGCTCTTGATAGTTGATATAATTCCGGGGCTCGGCATGTTCTGTGGTTTCTTGAATTTGATGTACGTGTTAGCAGCTGAAACTGTGACTCCATCGAAGGCAGCCGGGAGCGATTGTTTCAGGCCACTGGCAACCATGAATATGGAGTCTTCTAGCTAAAACTGTATTTATCAGTTTCTGGAACTTTCTGATTGTACTATTACATTAGGCTTAAATTTGTGGTGCAAGTTGGACTAACTGGTCCTTGAGAACGGAAAGTACTACTAATCAGAAAAGATTTACATCTTATAACAAGATTCTTTAGCTGCCTTACGTGTTCAGGTTTGTTTCTCTAGGTACAAACTGCAATTTGAGGGCCACTTTTAACCACACAAAACTTACTTTCTAAACTCAACATGGTTGAAAGCTTCGGATCTTGATTGTCATCAGTAGGGTTGTAACCGAACTGAGCCCGCTTGGCTCGGCTCAGGCTCGAGTCAAATCGAGCCTAAGCCGGGCCCAAGCCGACTCAAGGCATACCGAACCGAGCCTGAGCTCAACAAGGCAAGGCTCGGCTCGGTTTGGCTTGGCTTGGTTTAGGTTAAATAATTTATTTTTAAAAAAATACTTGTTTTGAGAGTATAAAATTATCTTTAAAATCATCAAAATTTCAAGTAAACTCTTATTTTTTGAATCTAATACAAAAATGTAAAATTTAATTTCAATTATAACCTTAAATGTAGAAACTTTTTAAACAAATCCCCAAAAACCTGAGTTAAGCCCGGGCTTGAGCCTGAGCCATCCAAGCTGAGCCGAGCCGAGTCGAAGATCGCTAAGCTAAAATGTAACCGAGCCAAGCCCGAGTCGATCTTTTACACCCTGAGTCATCAGGATGTTTTGAATCACAATTTAAAGGGTTTTTTAAGCGGTTAATGATGATTGTCACAACGTGCGAAAATAAATACGGAAAAATAGATGCTACGAACAGAATTGCAGCCAAAGAAATGGGAAAGGGTGTTGGCTGCCAAGTTCTTCTCATCTATGTTTTCCACTTTTTTTCATTTTTTATTTTTCTACGTGCAGATGTTTTCCGCATTTTAATTTTTACCCAAACGTACAAGTCCAATTCATTTTTTTATGGCTCAAATCTTAACTATTTTTCATTGAAGTTTCTTCACCAAGTACGTACATTATCAGATCAAATTTCATATTTGTCTGCCGTAAATCTCAAGCGAATGAAATGATGTTTCTGAACATCTCTCCTTAGGGAAGGCTTATACCATGCATGGCAATAACAGCCTCGGAATTCCTATGTTCATTTACTTTTAGAATCGGAAATCCACAAGCCCAAAGCTTCAATCGGGTAATGCTTCAGCTAGCGATTGTAGAAAGATGGAAGCTAATTCCAGAAAATCAACTTGGGGTAAAATTGTTAATGTGCCTCAAATAACCGAATATTATGTCCAAACTTTTTGGAAGAGATTCAACATTTGTACAATGATACAAGCCTCCAAAATTACAGCTAACTCCACAGAAATCATTATCAGCTTTACAAACATCACCGCAGCCGCAGGGAGGACCTATCGAAGAAATCCAGCAGATTGGAGACAATCGTAACATGAAATTAAAATTTCCATAAGCAACTCCATCTAAGATCAGCACTATGAAGCTCACATTTCCCTTAAATGATGATATATATTTAAAAAATACATACGCCTCAGCAGACCAGCGAGGGTAAGGGCAGTTGTAGAGGGATCCATCCAGTCAGTGCGAAGGACCAACCAGGCAGAAGTGCAAAAATATTTGCCCTTGGTGACAGTGATGTCATAAGGAATTCCTGTATGCCTCCTCACGGCATAAGGTAAGCGGTCACGGTAACAGTTCCATCAATCCTGGCACATAGTGAAACTTCCCTTCTGCCAGTCATATGTTCTAGTGACCAATATATGTAAGGCAGGTTAGTTCACCAACAGGATTGGAGCCACTTCAGGTCACGTTCTCCTCTCTGCCTTCCTGTCACTTGATCGTCTCTCTTCCGCTTCACGTCGTTTTTGTTGCCTGCAATACCCAGAGTGAGATTTTTAATCATATGAGGGCTAAGTTTCTGGTTTCAAACAGTGAGTTTTGCAAAGGGCCATCTACCTAAAGATATAATCACACAGATGTTTTCATAATGACTCATATAATTATAAGGGTGACTAATAATTCATCATGGCGACTAATAATTATAGGGTAGCACAAATAAAAGTCACCCCTGATTGTACTAGATGTCCCTAAATTAAAGAGCAGCTCTAAAATAAAGCAGTGAGTCCCTTTTATTGTTTCCATAACCCCCCAAAAAAAATAAAACAATCTTTCCCCAAAGCGGGAGGGGAACTCTATATGTCGCCAAATGCCCATAAACACTGAAATTTAGCAATACATTGAAACACTGTAGCCTAAAGTAGGTCTATATGCTTTGTAAAAGTGCTCAGACATACTAGTTTCCAAGATAGCTAATAGCCTAACACATAGCATTTGCGGGTAGGAGAAGGATACGAATGTGAGACCCTTGTCCCACCCTAGTTCGACAACCTACCAGCAACAACCCCCCGGCAGTGCATATATAATGAGACTGTAACATTACTCTTTAACATCAACTATGGGTCAAACTTGAGCCTAAGGTCCTCTTCTTTTTAACTTTAGCTTCCAGTTCCTTACAACTATTTCAAGCTTTCTACAACTAACCTTACAACTGCTATAGTTTACAGCTTCTTTCAACCTTAAAGATCCTCATAGAGAAGAACAAGGCCTTTGTTGAAGATGGTGCTAAAAGATACAGTAAAAGAAACCAACGGGTATACTGTACAGTATGCAAGTGACCAAAAATAGAAGCCACAGCATAAAGAAGAAGACTCACGCAAAAACAGCATATCCAGCTCCAGCATTAGCACTGGAAAGCAGTGTTGCATGAGCACCAGCAGCAGAAATAGGATCCTGTGCACCACCAAGTAGATTCCTTTGATCACCATCCACCTGAAACTGAACAAATTAGTGACTCAAAAAGAAATGGATCACCTATACAAAGGACAAAAATCTTAATTATTCAAACCTTATCCCATTTTGATTTCTTGTTTTGTCGCCCCTCCCGAGTTGATTTGTCAGTCAAACCAGACTGCACGCTACCAGCAGGCGCAGTAGGAACACCTGAACACAACAGCCATTGAGAGGGCAACATTTAGAAGAATTTAAAGCTCCAGTCAAGACAATACAAGCAGCAAATTTCCATGAACTGAGCAACCATATGAATAAGAAAGGAATCAAACATTTATGCGGACACTGTTCTAACACAAGCAAGAGAAGCTCTACGTACTGGGACTTGGCAATGCAACTTTTTGTGCCATGGCAACAATTCCAGATTGTGTTCCTCCAGAAATAAATTCAACCTTCTGACTTTTTTCCTGTCTTGCTCCTTTCTCTCCATTTCACGCTTCATATCAACTTCTGCTTTCAGAAACAGAAGATCAGTAAACAATGACACATGCATGGATGGCATAGAAGTTTGTGCAAGGTGGACAAAGAAGCATGGACTCGGATACATGACATGTATACAACATGGACATGTTAACAAGCGATCTTTCAAAAAAGGGATATGACACACGTGGATACATATTGATCAAGAGAAAGTTTTTACTTGTTTGTGTTCTTATCTGTCATTTTTTCGTAAGGAAAACAGAAAATACCAATAAATTATGAACACAAGATTGGATGAATAGCAAGCATCCCACAAAAGGACTACACACATCCAATAAAAAACCTATCCACAAAATCTACGACATCAAAAGAAGATTGGCAAAATTCACAGCAGGAGTGTCTTCATTATTTGTCTTACATTATTACTCATAAAGAAGGTCATGTTTAGTGTAACAACAGCAAATCATTTGTGACATGTGTCCTATGGATTCAAATGATTAGAACATCATTTTTTTTTTATATTGGATGTCTTTGAGTTTCGACAAGTGTCCAATGAGTGTTGAACATGAATATGCCATTCAGACTAGAATGTCCCCGCTTCTTACAGGATAGGAGGAGAAAGCACATGGAGTTCATTAGGAAAAAGGAAATTTTAAAGCCCATTATTTAGAAATTTCACGCCAATTCAGGGACCTTAACGTTAACATCACGAGTTTCCATTTTTTCAGTTTATTGGGAAACTAAAATCAGTTCTTTGAATTTTTTTATATTTAAAGTTCCTGTTCTTAGTGGCAGTTTTAACGTTGAAAGGGCAAAATGCAATTCTCACAAGTCTTATAAGCTTCTGTTTTTTGAGAGACAGTAAATTACCTATAGCATCATAAAAGTCGCTTTCATCATATCCGTGTGGATCAAACACATCTTTACTGAAGCAAGACCCTATCTCATCAATTTCTTGATACCTCACAGCATGGCGCAAGAAATCAGGGTTTCGGTAATCCTTTCTATTGCGCACCTCTACATTGAATATCTTTCCTTGCCTTTTGTATGCAAGAAACTTATTGATCTTCTCCTGCATGGACAAAAGAAAAAATCATAGAATCCCAGGAGAGCACATTCTATGAAGCTCATACATCAATAATCTCATTGATGTCGATGAAGACCGACTGTGATAACTCTCTTAACCAAAACCTCTGTGGTGTGATGCCTCCATGCAATATCAAACAAGCAAATGACTGGATGCATTGCAATAGAAACCACAGCAAATGTTCTTCTTTTTACTCTAAACATCCACCAATAAGCAAAAGTCAGTCACAGGTATTTTGAAGGGGTCGGGTGATAAATAATAGCTAGAAGGTTTTCACTTATCCCCTGTAAGTCATGTATCAATTAATGTGTTCTGGGAATAGTTTAATATTAACCAATGCGTCAAATCCCCAGAATTCTTATATTTGGCAGCATTTGATGTGTTAGTAGTAGTACTAATACTCCATCTCACATACACTCTATAAAAGTGACCCAGGTAGAACAAATAGTACAGCAAACAAATTATCTTAACTTGCAACTTACAAAAAAACGTAAAATATAACTCACAAAAGGGACGTAAAATATTGATCAAATCACCTTCTAAGATCCAAAAGACAATGGCAATGCCATAAGTAGTAATTATCAAGATCATCTAGATTCATAAAGAGAATACTCTGAATTTCCCAAGAGGTTTAAGAGGCATAGTGATAAAGTGCTTCCAAGATCCAAAAATAAAGGCAATTATCCACGGTTTTTTGTAACTTTTGGGAAATGTTTAGAAGGTCGTTAAATAATATCTTAACAAACATATTGATAATTGAAGAGGTTCACGGCTATTTAATACCCATTCTAGATCACTTTAACAGAATTGTACACCAGAAAAACACTCAAATAAAAACTCAAATCATACTCATTCTTCGCTCCTTTGGGAACACCTTATAAGATCCAAAAGACAATGACAATATCATATGTAGTAATCATTAAGATCATTTAACTTCATAAAGAGAATACCGTGGGGTTTTAGAGGTATAGTGGTCAAATGCTTCCAAGACCAAAAAATGAAGGTTATTATCCCCAGTTTTTGCAATTTTTAGGAAATTTTTGAAAAATTGTCAAATAATATCTTAACAAACCTACTCGACAATTCAAAAGGTTCTTCGCTATTTAAGACCTATTCTAAATCATTTCAACAACAGCAAAACACTCAAATAAAACACCCAAGTCCTTCCAAGACCAAAATCGAAGGCTATTATTCAATGTTTTTTGCAATTTTTAAAAAATTTTCGAAAAGTTGTCAAATAATATCTTAAATTATTCACAATTGAAAAGGTTCTTGGCTATTTTAGGCCCAATTTGGATCATTTCAACTATATTGTACACCCGTAAAACAATCAAATAGAACACCCAAATCTTGCTCATTCTTGACTCGCTTAAAGATCACCTTCTAAGATCCAAAAGACAATAGGAATGCCATAAGTAATCATCAAGATCATCAAAATTCATAAAGAGAATACTGTAAATTTCCCAAGACGTTTAAAAGGCATAGTTCTAAAGTGCTTCCAAGACCTAAAAATGAAAGCTATTATTCACGTTTTTTGCAATTTTTGATAAATTTTCGAAAAGTTGTTAAATAATATTTTAACAAACCTACTCGCAATTGAGTTATCTAAATTCATAAAGAGAATACTCGTGGGGTTTCGGAGGCATAGTGGTCAAGTGCTTCCATAGTTTTACGCAATTTTTAAGAAATTTTCGTAAAGTTATCAAATAATATCTTAACAAACCTACCGACAATTCAAGAGATTCTTAATTATTTAAGGCCCATTCTAGATCATTTCAACAAGTACAATAGCAAAACACTCAAATACAACACCCACGTCTTGCTCATTCTTGGTTGCTTTGGGATCACCTTCTAAGATATAAAAGACAATGGCAATGTCATAAGTAGTAATAATCAAGATAATCTAAATTCATAAAGAGAATGTTGTGACGAGTCACAAGGGGTCTTAGAGGCGAGTGGTTAAGTCCTTCCAAGACCTGAAATCGAAGGCTATTATCCAAAGTTGTTTGCAATTTTTTGAAAATTTTTGGAAAGTTATCCAATAATATTTCAACAATTGAAGAGGTTATTGGCTATTTTAGACCCAATCTAGATCATTTCAACTAGATTTAAGTCTTTCATGTGCAATTTGGAAACGACAAATACCTCCATTGCCTAATCGCTATAAACCTTTGGGAGTTAGCATTGAGTTGTTTGGGCTTTCATTGGGTGGTGCCTCGTCTCCTGAGACATCAATTACTAGCGTGGAAATGTTTTTTTATGAAGAAAGGCCAAGTATAAAGTTTTAAGCCGTTTCTCATGCTATCTTTCGGTTGTTATGGAAAAGGACAAATAGGAAGGCTTTTTATGGTGTTGAAAGTTCACTTGACCAGTTACAAGACCAGTGGCTCAAAACTTCATTCTGTTTGGAGGATGATTTTTTCCCCTCTTTGATGGATGTAATCGTTTCTGCGCATAACCCTTTTGTGGGCAGTAATTAGCATTTTGTGGGATGCTTTTTCATCCTTTCTCCTGGTGTGTTTTCCTTATCCAAAAGAAAATTGAAAGTCCAAGTCAGGGCAACTATGAGAAATATGTCCAGTTCTTGAATATAGAAAACATGGGCATAGTTACTAGGATCTTGATTTGCTCAAGTAGACTTCAGTACAGAAAGGGCTAATTGGTTACACTAATTTAACCTAATTTAGGTTTTCGGAGTTTGATTCAGATACCCTTATCACCAAGAATCAAAGCTCCAATTAGTTACAACCAACAAGAATCCAAATGTGCAACCCTGAGCACTTAAATTTAAGAAACAGAACTTTTATCACTTCTCCGCCCTTATGGTGAAAAGAAAAAGAAACTACATAAATAATATTATATCTAATGTGTAACAAAGTTATAGCAAAATAAAAAATGGACCATTAGCAGCGAGACGAACTATTGGGATGCTCCAAGAGGGACATATGGACCTGTGGGGTGAAGATCCAAGCTTCTTTCTAAAGGGGAAAGGTAAACCTCAAAAGCAACAGGTCTAAGGTCTAAGCTTCCTGTCCACTGTAAGTGTAACATCCAGACTACTTGCGTGGCAGATAATTTGTGTATAGCACTTGAGATCGATGAGCACTTCCATAAATGGACACCAAGCCTTCTAGCATACAATGTACTCACTACATCTCAAGAAGAGCCTACTCTGGAGATCTGACCATCCAAATGCAACTCTAAGGTTACGTTTGGTTCATCAAACTTTAAGTGTATGTATGGTAATGAAATCATCCATACCCATACTTCATGTTTGATTGGGTTTTTTAACCAGGAATCACATTCCAAAAGGATTAGTCAACACATAAGGTATGGGTTTACCCATACTCACTTCATCCTCCGGTTTACCTAAACCAATATCTTTGGGAATGAATTTAATTTTTTTAAAAACTTTATTGAATAAACCCTACTATATATATATATCCATCGTTGACGGCATAAGCCTCGAACACAAACATCCTTGTTTTTGATAGCTTCTTCCACTTTTCTTCTTCAATTCCAATCAGGTATTACACAATTTATTCCAATTCCAATTTCATTAAAATTCATGTTTGAGGCAGTTAATTATATATATACTCGTTGTCGATGTTCACGTTTCTGTATTTGTTTTAGTTTTCTTTTTTGGTAATTTTGTTTTATTATGCATAGTTAAATCAAAGTTATGTATGGTATTATCATGTACAGAAAATGGATTCATTTGGATTGTTATTAATAAGGCGGAAGATATGAAGCATTAAGAGCTACAAAACAACTAGCATCATATCCAAGCAACTTGGATATCTTCTACAACAGATCCTGATATGGAATGGAGGAAGGGCTTATTTGTTAACCTTTTGTATCTAGTTCTACACCAGTTTTTGACACCCACTTCAAGATGATATGTGATATTTTGATTACAAAGGTGTAGGTTTTCTAGCAAAGGATGATTGCAGTTTATGTTTTTAGGATGGTATCGTAGTTGAGAGATTGATTTTCATAATAATCGAATTGAATTTGGTGGTACTTTGAGTTTTGAACATGGTTATTTTTATGTCTTCTCGTATTTGAGATATTACTACTACTAGATTTTGCAATTTGGTATGTTTCCATAGCTTTACGATAAAAGTTACAATTTTATGAATAATGCGCTTTGGAGTGCCGTTGATATGAATATGCTTAAGTGAAAAACTAAAAGAGAAAAGAATTTGATACTTTGGAGAAACCAAACATGTAAGGGAATCAATGATAGGCAAGTAATATCAGTAAATGCTTCAAGCTCTCCAGTAATTTGTCTATGTTCACCAGCCAAGCTAGTGCAGCTTGTCCACTTTGAGACATTTTGGACGAAAATTAAGGTACCAAAATTCAAAATGTCTTTACTGGTCCAATCCACAGAAGTTTGCTACTTTGATGCCCTAATTGTGACATGTCTCGGCAATGAGTCCCAGTACTACACCTCGGTGTACTATAGATGAAGCGCCTAATGCAAAGTGGCTCTGAAATACAGTGGCGTGAGGTCTGCTAATAATGAGGTTACTGATGTTTGCTAATAATGAGAAATTGCTCAGGGGACAAAAATAGAATATAGGTTTAAGAGGTCGGGAGGTGGATTAAGACAGATATCACCTCCCGCAACATTTTTAAGTTCTCTTTAAGAGTGACTTAAGAGTGTTTTTTTAGCAAGAAAGCTGATGCAGGGACAAATCTCCTCAAGTTTAGTTTCCAAGTCATTTTAGCTAGCCAGCTTCTTTTATCAAATGCACAGCGCATAAGATGATGTCTTGGAATGGCTATTGAAAGCATTAAGCCTTAAGTTTCACTAGAGTAGAGCTTTTAATTGGACATAAAGCAAACAGAAGTTGAACATAAGTTGATGGTTTAATGCCTTACCTTAATAAGAGTAAAAAGTCCCTATATGTGACGACTCTTTGCAGTTTGCTAGAAGTTCCTCACCGTTTGATTCTGTCCTTGGGTCCTTCCCCAAGGGCCAACCACCCCCCAAAAAAAAGAAAAGGAAAAAAGAAGGGACTTATCTTGCTCTTGAATGGGTTAACTAAGTAGAGACAAAAAGATACTTGCCTAGGAAGAACTGAAGAAGGATAATAAAAAAGATGGACTGTTGGTACGTTATAGATGAAAGCCTTTTGCAGTCTACGCAGTGCACTTGGAAGAAACGAAACCAACATATTGTTGAGGCTAAGCTTTTTCTTATCAGAAATTTAAAATTTTAAGTTGTGGTTGAAGATGACTCAGGTGTTGTATGACACCTGAATTTCCTTGATTATGATTGTTGATATACAACATCCCGAGGGCAAAAAATTATTCTCCATCACTCAGCACTCTTCCTACACATGGATTATATCGTACCAACCAACATCACCTCCCCCCAAAAAAAGGGGGTTCTGTTAACTTCAATTCTTTAAAAAGCCACACCAAATTGATTCACTAAACAAAGTAGGAGTTCCAAAGACCCGAAATAAACATCAACAAAAATACCCTATACAAGGAAACCGTGGGTATATTGATGAAATTGATCAAATTGGCATTCGATAACTGTGATAAGAATGGTGAAGCCAAATAGATTTCACATACCACAAGCATGAGAAACAAATCTCAAAAAAGTATGACACACATACACAAGGAGTAACAAAAATGAAATACCCCCAAAAAAGGAATGAAAAGGCAAAAGGTTCAGTTAGGGGAAAAAGGTATCAAAAGAACAATAAATATTGACTTTATATGTACTCTTCTTTTATACGTACTCTTCTTTCAGGGGCTCAAAGAAGGGAGCATACACTTACTTGCAACTCATCTGAGCATTTTTCAGCTGGTGGTGCTGGAAGAAACTTATCTAACGGGTCGACATCTTTCGCACCTTCGTCGGATACATTGACATCTTCCCCAACCTCAGTTTCAGATTCTTTTGCGGTACCATTTACCGCATCAGCCTGTGAAGCATCGACTCGCTGAGGAGAGTCTACTTGATTGTTCGGCGTCATAATCCGCACGTTAGCTGTAGGCGTCCTCTCCAGAAAATCTGCTCCAAAGCATAACAAAAGTAAGACACGTGATCTCCAAGTAGGAACATGTAAAACACTCTGCTACATCTCATACAATTGTCCCCTTGTATTTCACAGGATTCTAGAGTTCTTCAAATGAGGACATAGGGAAATATCATACTTCAGGAATATCATTTAATATACTCCCAAGGAACATTAGCTACCTCTCAGATGGTCCAAATAGAAAATTGTGGGCACTTTTTTCACGCAATGGAGGAATACATTAACATAAAATGCAAAACATGCCACATGTATCACATAATTTCGCACTTTTGACAATTTGGTCCTCAATATCCATCTTATTCCATTGCATGAAAAGGAGGCACCTCCAAGCTCTGTTAGCCGGATGTGCCAAAAGATAGTCATGAGCATGCTGCAGCATTTGTCTAGCAAGTATTTTTTAAATAAAAAACTATGTTCCCTATAACGGTTTTAATTTACTCCATAATAATCCATACCCAACCACCCATACACATTGGAAGTGTAGCCTGCGTGTCCATCAAGAGTGCAGCAATGAGGATCAACACGTCGAAGAGTACAGTAACATAGCCCTCAAGGCTAAAACAAACAAATGAATGAATATTGACAGAGTCATCACAGTCACTAACTACCAAAACAATTGCAAAAGCAACGTAGAGTTCAGCATGCTTACCATTAGCACTCCCTAGTTCTTCTCCGAACATGACTCGGCCAGTGCTTGTGCCCAATATTTCTCCCTCCTAAAACACCATAACAAACAGAGTCAGTATATATCTCAGGTGGAGGGCACAACTTTTTCAGCAAATGACTACAATGGCCGAAATTACATTTTCCCTGAACTCTACCCTAAATCCTACTAGACATGAAGCCGATAGTATTGCTTAGGCTTTTGCAATCAAAAGATAGCAAAAAGTATCGGCAATAACAAAGGACACAAACCAAGCCTCTCCACGATAACAGAAACAAGGTAACAAGAAATCCTCTTCATCAAAAAAAAAAAAAAAATCCTCAAGAAAATTAAGCTTCCAAAACCTAGCAATTTGTCCCAACAAAGGCTGCATATCAACTAAATTGGCACAGAAAAGAAAATCCAAACGTAAAATAGGATAGTACCATACCTCAGCCTCAGGAGACATAGCAACATCGTCATGGCCATAATCAACAATCGTCGGTTTCTCTCTCCTTAACCTCTGCGCATCCAAACCCGACATCTCCGGCACATAGCTCTGAGCCACCTGCGGCGTGGGGGCCTCAAATTGGTCCACTTAGGCGTCGAATTAGCGCTCAATTGTCGGCCTGGGGACGTCACCGGAGGAGCAACATTGGGCAAACCACCACCATCATCATCATCCATCGGCTTCAAATCTTCATCTTTATCGTCAGCTCCGAATTCATCTCCCCACGCTGTGGTCCGGATTCTCTCTTATCCTCCTCGTCCTCGTCCTCGTCCTTTTCCGCATCCTCCATATCATCGTCGTCATCCTGGTACATAAACTTCAGCAGATTGAAAGCTTCCGATTCCTTCTTCTTCGACGCCATGTGAAGGAACCTAGGGTTTCACATACAAGAAAGCTTCGAACGGCGCTAAGAATTTGGATTTCAGAAGCAAAAACTAGGGTATTGAGAGAGAGAAAGAGAGGGAATTCTTAATTCTTCGAGTAGGGGTTTGAATCGGTAAGCTCAAGCTCGACGAAGAGGGATTTTGGAGGGAATTTGATGAGAGAGAGATTCTTCGAGGGTTTCGCCGGTAGCTTCAACGGGAAGTACGAAACGCGAAACGGAGCTGATCAGAAGACGATGTGAAAAAGTTTATAGGAGTATATTTGTTTCTTTCCAGCCCATGGATGTACGATTAAATGGGCCTTTACATATAAGTCATAAGAAGGCCCAATATCTATTGTTGTGAAAGGCCCAATTCAAAAATGGGCCCAAAATTTTTCTCCCCTTTGCCATTTGTTTCAAAGCATACGTATTTTTATAAGACTATTTAATATGAGAGATATACGAGGCAAATAAGCATAACATTTTAAAATATCTTACGGGGATTAATTTGTTAATATGAATATTTCTTTTTTCATTTGTGGGTGATTCATAATGTTATTTAAGATAACTCTGATCAATATCAACGTTAAATGAAGTATTGGTCATCTTTAGGGTTAGGTAAAAAAATTGGGTACTCGGATCCGGTTGAACTAGGTGCTGGGACCGGGTCCAAATCGGGTAATAAAAACCTGGACCCAGACCCGTTATCCGGTCTTTATATATATAGAAAATATCTCTTTTAACTCTAACTTTCATAAACCTAATTACCTTCCTCCGTGCATGTCTACTTGCTGCAGGTCTATTTCCCAGTGGTCTCGCTCTCGTGAGTATTGAGTTTTTGCTGATTTTATGTACTAAAGTTTTCTTTAGTTAACTCTTCATATTTACTATGAATATATGTAGTGAAGTTTCTTAATTTTCCAGGTCCAACATTGATATAAAAAACAAAATCAAAAGGGAACTGGGTACCTGGTCCTGGACCTGGTTTCCACCGGATTCGGGATTGGGTCCAGGATTAGGTCCAAAAACTAGACCCGATTTTTACCGGTCCGAGATCGGATCCGACAAAATTGACCGGATATCCGCTCCCGCTCATCCCTAGTCATATAAGTATATGGTTATAGAAAATCACCTTTTTTTAATATAATTATGTGCTATTAAGAGACACAAAATCTTGTAAGAGGGCTAGTCATTGTTGGAATTTATCATGAAAGTTACACAACACATATGTCATTCTCATCAATTTCCAGATGAAGGCAACCCTTGGGTCACTAAACTTGTACCCATCAAGTCATTTAGGGTTCTGTATCATCACCTATGACCACAATAGATTACGCACCATTGATGTGGATCTTCAAATAGACGTGCATGATAGAGTGAGACTATGAGATATAAATTCTGAATGACAATCAAAACTTTTTTTTTTTTTCGACATGTAATTATAGAGATAATCACGATTTACTTTACAATTTATTATAATTTCATTTATAACATACCATATCTATAAGTACAAGTGAGACTATGAATTACAACCAAAATTATACTTTTTACAACGTGTAATAGGAAGCCAATTTAGTAACCTAATTTGTAATTTAAAGGGAAAACATGATCTCATTCCAATGTTAACACATCCATGCTTAAATCATAAGCGGTATTATGATTCAATCCATATTGTTAACAAACAAGGAATGAAAAATATCACTTAAGAAGTAGTAAATCAAAAATAACAAAGTTATGAAGACGATGGACATATACTCCCTCTTTTTCTAAGACGTCGGATCTAAAAAAATATAAAAATATTATTTATTATTTATTTGTTAAAAATTTTTAAAATTGTTTAATTCATTAGTATTTTCATTATTATAATTAATAAATACTTCATATTTTTAAAGGCCGCTTTAAAATTTTAATTTTTACATTAAAGATAAGTTCACATCTACCATAAATATGAACATATTTAAGTTGATTAGAAGAGAATCACTAATCCCACCACTTATGGATGCAAAACCAATCACATTTGAATGGAACTTTTGAAATTATTCCACTAATTATTCCACAAACAATATTTTTTATTTAATTTAATGAAAATGGAGTTAGTGGCATGAGCTTTGAACTTTATCTTCCTAAATAATATATAATTATTATTATTATTTATTTGTAATTGAGTGAGTGGGCCAACATAAGCCTAAATTGATTGGACAAATAGCATGGGAACAAGGATTAGTTAGAATATTTAATCCCAAATGCCCACCAAAAGCATAGGGACAATATGGCATTTGAGATTAGTTAGTTGCCTCATCTTATGCTTAAAAAGAGATCTACTTTGGCATCTCTAATTAAATTGAGAAAAAATTATTTGCCAAATCAAGATGGCCCCCTACCAAAATATTCCTATCATGGTTTTGTTGAAATTGACATAATACATTGAAAAATTATCGTGGAAGACTAGAAGTTCTTTTTGAATGATTTTCTTAGGCTATACAATATGAAGGAAGGTTCAATTCATATAAAAATAATTTGTACTACGATTCAGGTTTATATTAGATCGAATATAAAGTAATTTTAAAGTTTTTGACCATGAGTCGGATATAAAATTTTCTATAACTTTCGGTGATATAGAAGCGTCGTATTGTAATTTGTGAGATAATATTGTTGCAGAAATTTAACCCTCTTATATTGTCCCTCATCGAACTTCAATCCATTGGTTTTGTCTTAGACTTTTACTTAAAAATTGACTGCCCTAAAACTTTTTAGTTAAAAAATTGTCAATTTTGAACCTTGGGTTTCATATATTTTATAGATCCGCACAAACCCCAAAATGTTACAATCAAATCACATCATATCAAAATAGACAAAATCAAACACATTGGACCTAAGATGTCTATTATTTTATCCAAAAGTTAGGCATATGATCTCTTCTTTTGAACAAAAACTAAAGAACAAAGCATGAAAAAGAAGAAAAACTATTATAGTCTAAGATGATTCTATGACTAAAAAGCATACAAAAGGAACCATAGAAAGACAAAAGGCCAAAAAAGAGGCTAAATTGATAGGGAAAGGGCACAAAATGAGAAAAAAGGGTTTAATCATTGGACTCTTCCCTCCAAAAATTCACAACAAACAAACAAATACAATTGTGTTGAGTGAGTGGGATTCTCACCCACCACCATCACCACATTCCCTCTTAAGCTTCACTTACCCCACTTCTTTTTGTCCCCATTTCCTTTTTCCTATTTTTAATTTTCACACCCCCCCAAAAAAAAAAAATTACTATTTTAAAACAAAAAATAATAAAAAAATGAATGGAATTAGAGTTCACCTCTTTGGTACAATTCCTCGATCTTTACCAACTATACTAATTCACATCCAAAAACTTGTCTATACATGATTTTTAAAAAAGAAAAGAAAAAAATGATACAAAAATACAAGAAAATAAAAGGAAAATACATTAGTAGCTAGCTAGAGATATGAGGAATGCGAGATTAGGTAGTGCTGTCATCATACGAAGCATTGAAGCGCGTGTAAAAGTCACCTGAGGAAAGTACGCCTTGTTTTAAGAAAATCCTGTGGGGTAAAAGAGTAATTCTCTTTTGGGACCATAAAGAAAAGAGAAAAGGGGAGAAAGAGCTTCTTCTTCCTAACGCCCCCTGTAATCGCGTGAAAGACACGATTCTTATCAAACAAACAAAAATAAGTGACCACCCATCAACTTGGGTGTATATCCTTAAGTAGACCCACAACTTGTTGCATTGTGGGCCTCTTGCTAGTGGTCTCCGCCGTGCACAAGTACCCAACTCGGAGGCACTCCACCGCGCTACTTACCGAGTCATCGTCGAGTTTAAGCCTCGGGTCTAAGACATTCGCCCCAGAACCATTCCTAATCAGTTTTCTGACACGACTCACCGTTTCCTCGGGGCCAACTGACTGACCTGTCATCGGTTCGATCAGTATCAACCCAAATCCAAACACATCGTCCTCAACAAATCCAATATCAGTCTCACTTATTAGTCGCATACTGAAATCCGCAATTCGTGGCTCGAGGTCATCCGCTAGGAGAATATTCGAGGGCACGATGTGGCCGTGGACAACAGGCTTGCACCGAGCGTGGTGGAGGTAGGCAAGCCCACGAGCCACACCGAGGGCAATGCGGTGGCGCGTGAGCCAATTTAGCTTCTCAGGGAGGTCATATGAGGAGTGGCCTCGGGGTCGGTAGCGTACTCCCATGTGTCGGTACTCCAATCGTCCACGTTGGGCTTTCCTGGTGGTAGCTCATGCAGCCAAGAGTGCAAATCACCGTTGGACATGAACTCATACAGGACCAACTTTTCTCCCCTGCAAAAATTCAATTATTGAATCATGAAATTGGTTAGTTGGATGCATTAATTTGCTGACATTAAGTTGAAAAAGGAGAAACCATTTAATTCGGGAATTAAATTCAGAGGTCAGAGGCCGAACAAAATTTTTTAAATTCATAGGCATATTGATTTCATTCCTCCAAGGTCATTGGATATTTACATTTGAAATTTTCTCCTACTTTAATCAACTACTAGTTTTTAGATTCTCGATCAACCAAAAAACAATTCTTAGGTCATTTCTCGAGTCGATTTTTTCATCTATATTTATATCTCCCTAGATCCTTTTACTAAAGATAACAATTTTTTTCAAACAATTCTGTTAAACATCACCCGAGGGCATCTTCGAGAATAATTTTTTAAAAAACACATTAATTAATTTTTACTAAAAACTCACACGGAAAGTAAAATACGTCCTCATCAACCCATACCTTATAATAACACCAAGGAGTAGGACAAGATGTAATACCAACTTGTATTTTTAAGCACAAAAGGTTTGAAGAAAAGAAACAAGAAGTCAAAATCACCCAAAATTCCAAACTTTTTTCCATTTTATATTTCAACACAAAACTTCAAATTGAAAAATCTTGAGAATCACTTACATCACAAAAATAGTACTCCATCCAGTACTTAATTTATCATCTCTTAGATTTTCTGAAAATAAAATAATTTTTCTTTTTCTGAACAGAAACAAAAGCCAATAAAAACAACAAAAAAAATCAACAAAAAAGTAATGATGGCAATGCAAATATTTTGGACATTTTGGAGTACGCGACCTATGACTTATATGTTTCCATGCAATAAATCTAAGCAGTAGGACAAGTGATCAGTCCTAGCAGAGGTCCCTTCCCGTGAGGTTATTTAATTTCTGGGTAGTTCCAAAATTCATTAGTACAAAACACCATTTTCAAAAAAAGGAAAAAAAATTGATATGTATCAATCCCACCCATATCGACCTAAAGCTAAGCTGAAATTTTTATTACCGATACCTAACTAAACTAAATATGACCCCATATAAATAGGGTTGAATTTCTTTTGTACTGATGTAACTTGTGTCTTTAAGATGAGCTCATTGTACTAATAACCTAATAACCTAACTCAACCTAAAAGAGCAATATGAAGCTCTATCGACCGAACTAATCCGAACCCGAATAGAACAACTAATTTGCATGATTGGGTAAGAGTTAGAAAAGGCAAAAACATATTCCCTCCAAAGAAAGCAATTAAATTTAGAAATTTCGTGTAGGTACCTGCAATGCAGTAGCCAGAAATGGGCAAGAGGTTAGGGTGTTTGAGCTTGGAGAGGTCTTCAAAGATGGCAATGGCAGAATCATGGTCAACCCCTCTGGCATTCTCCAAGACCTTGATTGCCACGTGGAGGTCTCCTGGGAGGACAGCTCGGTATAGGGGCCCACACCTGCCCTGTGCCAGCTGTGACTCTCTCCCGAAGTGACACGTGGCGACTATCAGATCCTTGAAGGTGAGGGTCATCAATGGCTTCTCGAACATCACGACGGGGGCAGAGCTGGGCTCTTTTATGTCCACCATCCATGATGATCCTGACTCTGTTTCGAATTCGAACGGCCCTGATTTGTCCATCTTGAAGGGTGTTTGAATAATTGGTTTTGAGATTGCCCATCTATTCTTCTTCCTCTCAATCTTCTTCCTTCTGTAAATGAAGTACATGCAACCACAGAGCAACAGGACAGCCCCTGCTGAGGCGAACGACACAGCCATGATGAACTTCCGGTGCCTCTTTCTCTCTCCAGAATTTGTTTTTCTGGGTCTGGGGTGTTCTTTGATGGGTATGTGTTTCTGGAGAGGCTTGTGAAATGGGGTTTTGGATTTGGGGTGAGAGAAAACGGCATCTGAAACACTGAAGTTTCCCGCTTGGATAAAAGCAGATTTCCCAAAACGTTGGTTATATTCATGAACAGATTTTCCACTGAAGTTATTCACTGAGATGTTGAGGAATTTGAGCTTCGTTAATGGCGGAAAATCAGAGGGAAAATTGCCCACCAATTTGTTGTTCGAAACATCCAAATACTTCAACGAATCCAACTTCGAAATGGGTTTCAAATTCCCCGAAATATTACAGTTCGAAACATCAAGAAACTCCAACTTACTCAAATTCCCCAACCCAGAAGGCAAAACCCTCAAATCGTTATGCGAAACATCAAGCACTTCCAAATTCAAAACCCCAGAAATTCTAACCAGTTTTGTAAACCGATTATGCGAGAGATTGAGGCTTTGAAGATCAGAAAAATTACTCGAACTCGAAATCGGGTGAAAATTAAGAGTGCCCCCAAACTGATTAGTCGACAGATTAACACTGAGAAGAGACTTGAGGGAGAAGAGCCAAAAGGGGACAGACCCTTTGAGTGAATTGTGGGAGAGATCTAGGGATTTCAAATGGGTCAAATTCTTCAAGTACTGCCATGAAATTGTGCCACTAAGATTAAGTTTGGGGAGCTTGATTTGGGTAATTGGGGTCGAGCACTCTGTTGAATTCGTGTCGAGAAAAGTAGGGTTGAACCCAGAAACTGAGCTGAAGGCTTTGAGGACCAGAGCTCGGTCTGTGCTATTGTTACATCTTGGCTCAGCTTGGAGCAGGAGGAGATAGAAAGAGAGCAGTAGCAGCAGAAGCTTACAGAAGCTCCATTCCATTATAGAAAGCGGAGGGAGGGAGAGCGAAAGGAGGAGGTAAGAGACTGGGGGAAGTGTGTCTTTGGAAAGAGGGGAGTTTTGAGGGGAGTTTGATGAGGGGAATTTATTGGTATGTTAATGGTTTTGTTGGGAATTTTGGGTGCCTTTTCTTTATCCCCTCTCTTGTGAAGTGGTTTACTAGTTTTGTTTGGTAGGAGGAAGGCTACACACTTGGGCTTTTGGTCTTGTTTTAGGCTATTGGTGTTTTCAAATTTCCCACTTAGGTCAAATAGTGTCATGGGCCATCACTTTGATGGGTTTTTCTTGCATTCATTGGGCTAAGTTAAAAATTGAAATCTAGTGTCATATGGGTCTTTAATGAACTAAGTGGGAATGGCCCATCAACAGCAAGAATTTGAATTGGGTTTGAGATATGTGTTCGTGGTTAACTTGGGGCATAAATTATAGTATCGTCCAGAAATTATAGATCCGTCAATATAAACTTTTTTCTTGTTCTTTAAATCTTGATATTTATTTCGTTGAAGACTCGTGAACAGCCTACTATACTCATTAGCTCGACTTAGCTTATTTAAGCTTATCAAAGTTATGAACGTAAATGCATAAGAGTCCAATGACCCAACAAGCTCAGCCAGCTCAACTCGAGTCTTGCCACAATCTAGGCTTAGTAAGCCAAAAGGAAAGTCGACTTAATTACACCACTGTCGGTTGTTGATTGGTCTTTGTGTAGTGGTGACAATAATGGTTTTAATGAAATCGATTATGGAATCAATTTACAGTTTCAATTGAGATTAAATCTGCTATTTAATTAAGGGTTATTTTATCAGTTAAAAAGTGAAGTGTTAGGTGTTTTTCACGGTGAATCAAGTAAAAACAATGAACGCCCACACGTCTCTCTATTCTCTCTCATGTTTAGACCCACCATCCCGGGGTTTTTGGGTTTGGATCGTGGTTGTTTCCACCGACTTTAGTAGCCGACGGGTATACTAACTTGGTAATTCCAAGAAATTCGGGTTTTAGAATTACAACCATACTAGTGTGTCCATGACTCGGAAATTCACTTGTTAGAATAGCAATCAATCCGATCGCTTTTGCATTACTAAGGTCAATCCTTATATCCTACATCAAGCGAACGAGGAATAAATTTTTCAGTTTGAAGATTAGTTTTATTTTTGGTGAGAAGAAACACTTATTTTATGCATAGCATATTATATACACATCTAATTAATTCAAAAAATAATAATAAAAAGGAATTTTGGGTGGGTGGAGTTGAACTATTCAAGGGTGTTGCGTGTGATGGAATGTCGACCGGCACCGACCGCGGACTCATGGGAGTCGACCCACTTGACTCAAACAACGCTCGTTGAAATGAAAGGGATGTCAAATGCATCACCACTTCCCATCTCTAATTCTCTATTACATCGCATCAAATTCCCCCATTAGACAAAGGGATGTCTAAAAATTGTTCAAATAGTATTTTATTTTAATTTTTTAAAATTTAATAAAATTAATTATATTTATTGTTTTTAAATTTGTTTCTCTACTTGCAGAAATATTTGTAAAAATAATATTGTTTGTCGATGGATCTTCTCGCAACCCTCAAAATGGGACTAACTCTAAAAATAGTAATAGTAGGTTTTGCTATAGGTATTAACTATAGAAATTTTAATACCTTGTAATTTATGACTTAAAAATCATTTGAGTTTCTTGCAATTCTTAGAACATTATTCACCCTACGAGAGGCGTGTTCATTTTTAGTTGTTAAAAATTATCACGTTAACTGTTACTGAACTGTTACTAAGTTGTTATAAATTGTTACCTTATTAAGAACATATTCGTTTTAACTGTTAAAACTAATTGTTAATTGTTAAGGGCAATATTCGTTTTAGTTGTTAAAAATTAATTGTTAGTTGTTAATTGTTGTTATGAGTCGTTACAAGATATTATGAGTTGTTACGCGATGTGATACGTGATTACGATTTGGTGGAAGTATCCATTATGATTGGAGTTTAGCTATTACGAACTATTATGAGTTATTAGCTATTATAAGTATCAGAATCAACGTACCCTAAGTATTGTTATGCAATTTTGTTCTATAAATTTTGTATAAATTTTTAAACAAATAATACTTAAAAAGCATTGACCAATATTTTTTACAAATAGAATATTTGTTATCCATAGTTTTTAAATCTATGACGACATAAAAAATTAAATCAAAAACGGGGGAGGGCGGTGGCGGTGGGGGTGGGGGTGTAAGGCACGCATCTGCCTCAGCAACGATGAAAGGTGTGGTGTGGGGAGTCAAGCGAAGACTGACATTGGCATACTCGCATATTTCTTGGTAACGTAAAAGTTTATATTTGGAGGGTCTCCGTGTGGGGGAGTCAAAGGATCATGAGTTAATCACTGCTACTTCTCTCACATCAAAATTTACCCTCACCGATCAAGTTATAACTTAATAGTCAAGATTGAGATCATGAGTACATTAGATTTCGGGATCTGTTTCCTCCTTTTCTATTATATTATACTTGTCCTTTGTGACTCTTACTAAATAAAAAAAAAATCAAAATTTACCCTCGATAAATACCCTCACTTGCCAAACTAAAAATAAAAATATCATGTCTACCTAATTTAGGTCACATACGAGATTGCTTCGCACCAACCTAATCTATCATCAGTATTCTATATATGTACTATATATTATCAATGATACTTTATTACTTCTTTGATTTCGTAATAACGATTATTTTAGAAGCTGTAAGAAAATATTAAAGAAACACAAATTTATATAATAAAATATGTATTAAAAGAACACGTTGTGTTAAGGTTTTCTTAACCAGACATGCCTTTAAACCTTCAAATTTCTTTAGAAATATAGTACCGATCGGTAAGAAAAAGGCCAATTGAAGTCTTTTTTGAAATTAAAATGAACTGAATGTTTGGTAGGTGGTTGGATGTTGGAAGGTTGTGAACAATTTAAAATAAGTTAGGTGCTTAATAGTGTTGATGATATAATTCTAGTTGTATTCATATTGGAAATTATTTTTTATATTATTATTAATAATAACCTTTTGTTAGTGCCAAAATATAACTATGTTATCAAATAATATATTCGAATTATGAAATTTTAATTATATAATGTTAATAACATATCTTAGTGGGTGAACCATATAAATACAAAGTAATTACAAATTTATATGTCCCTAATATTTTTAGGATTATTCTTTTGGGTGGAAAATAGGAAGGGCCGGAATGAAACCAGGATGGAGAGAGTTTTTTTTTTTTTTTTTTTTGGGAGTAAGACAAATAAGAGTGAAAAGGAATGAAATGGAGTAAATTTCTTCTAAAATAAGTGATTTTTTTGGAGTGAAAATGTATGTGAAATTATGAACTAAACATACTATTCTCATAATATTATTGTGGATGCCAAATTGTATTAAAGATACTCTTTCTTTATTTTTGATTAAGGGATGAAAGTTTTCTTATTTACTATTTTTTAAAATAAATTATAAAAAATAATATAATATAATCATAATACAACGAGACAATGTAAAAATCAGATATAAAACCTATTTTACTTAGAATCTCAGTTCTAACTCTTGACCATTGGCATATGTCTTCATTGGTAGGAATGTTGTTTTCACCTTTCAACCAAAGACAAAGGCCTAACTTAGTGGCCAATTTCCCAAAGTGATCGAAGGAGAAAGAATAAGCAAATTTGAACCAATTCTTTAGGGAAACGCAAAGAAAACAAAGAGTATGTTAGCTTGGAGGCAAAATGATTTTTTTTAAAAATATTTTTCAACTCATTTTTTTGTTATTTGGCACAAAGAAAAATAATTTTTAACTCACACTTCGCATTGTTTTATTGGATATATAGTAATAAATGTCGGACAAATGAAAAAATTTTGATATCAAATTTTAGAGTTGAGTTTCTTTTAGTGGTTCCTATTAAATAATAAAGTTTAAATTCACACCATTGAAGTTATCTCGTATTTGAAAGTTTAGTAAACTGATGTTTTGGTAATTATATATATGGTGATAAATATCGATAAATGAAGAAATTTTTTTGACATTAAATTTCTGTTTTGGTAGTTTCAGTTCAAATTGTATGAGTCACCGATGTCCCAAAAACAAACTTCCTCTCTTTTTAAATGAAAAATATTTCCCCCATATATGTGAAAATAATTTTTCCTACAAAAATAATATTTCATCCTATTTTTCACCGTAAGACATAAAATTAAAAAGTTGTCTTTTGAGAAACCCATCCTTCAACCAAACACCGCCCAAAATACCGGGGTATTAAGTTTGAAGTTTGAACCAGTTTTAGATTTTAGGTCTCCTAAAACCTTCAAATGGATTCAACAGTTTACTTAATTTAATGCGGATTCTATTTCTATATAAATCAAAACAGAAAAAAATTAATTGAGTGATTTCCTTCCAAAATTAGAAGAGGGACATGAATCTAAATTTGCTCTTATTGGTGGGTGTTTGTCCAGCAATTTTAAATTTTTTAACAATAATATCTAATGATTTAATCTTCCCTTTTCCACAATTTTTTTTACATAATTTACATTTAAATATATGGAAAAATGTTGAATTTAAATTTGAATGAAAAATTCACTTAATTTTGATTTGATTTGGAAAAGAAGTCCACTAAATAGAACAAAATCATGCATAAGAAGACTATTACCACATTGTAATGATTTGACTTGAAAAAAATTTGAACAAAAATCAAAACGATAAATATACGCATGTGTTTTTGGGAGAAAAATACTTATAATCAAGAATATTGAATACGCATATGCTTATGGGAGAAAAACACATACAACCATAAATACGTATGTGCTTTTGGGAGCAAACCCATGAGAATTCACCGTTTTACATATGAAAATGTATTAAACAATAAAACCGCCGACATTTAGCACCATGTGTTAACCGAATTACTGACACAACACAAATACCAATAACATCTATAAATTTTATCATCATATGATACTGAAAAGATATTGCATTTATTTCCTACCCTAAAAACCAAATTTGAAACTCATCATGCAAAAGCCTTGAACTTGATAGAATTTTACGTAAGATAGCGCCAAAATATTGTTCAGCCTCAAAACAATTTTCAAACTAACACCCAGATAATGAATACTTGTGCATTTTTCTGGTGAAAAATCTATATAATATATGTATTCTTTCTTAACTCATCTGTACAGCAGATTATACGTAAAAACTTATAAAACAACAAATCTACCAACATTAACATCGTGCTAGCTAACACCATTGACCCGACATAACACTGTTATGATATGAACCAGTGCGATGTTGCATGCCTAAAAATCAAAAGCGAATGATATTTGTGATATGTATCTTCAAAATGGTGATTAATGGCTTAACTTAGATAATTTCAAAATTTTAATGATTGCCAAATACAAAGTAAAACTAGCCGTTGACCATTTCACAAAATCACACTAGCTTTTTTATATATTTTTTATTTTAAAGTTTTTTTACAACCAAGTCCTCACAAGATCTCGATTTTCCCCAGCTGGCGAAACGTTCCTTACCCCCTTCTCCCTCTTCCCTTCTTCACCGACCTTAAAATCCCTTTTCTCTGTAACAAACAACCAAACTCCACCAACTCAATCGAATCAAAAAACATCTGCCTCTCTCTCTCTCTCTCTCTTTCTCTCTTCCATAGCTACCCATTAAACCCCATTTCCCCAAACTCCCCAAATCAACCAATCCAACACCCACAATCTCTCTCTCTCTCTCTATTTCTTCCTCATCAATGGCGGCCTCCGCCGCTGAGCCAAAGCCGGCGGGGCCGATGCTTCTGGGAAAGTACGAGCAGGGGAAGCTCCTTGGCCATGGCACCTTCGCCAAGGTGTACCATGCCCGGAACGCCAAATCAGGGGAGAGCGTCGCCATTAAAGTCCTGGACAAGGAAAAGATCGTCAAGGGCGGTTTAATGGCTCACATAAAGCGCGAAATCGCCATCCTTCGCCGCGTCCGCCACCCCAACATCGTCCAACTGTTTGAGGTAATGGCGACCAAGTCGAAGATCTACTTCGTTATGGAGTACGTCCGCGGCGGCGAGTTATTCAACAAGGTCGCCAAGGGCCGATTAAAAGAAGAAGTGGCGAGGAAATACTTCCAACAGCTCATCTCCGCCGTCGGATTCTGCCACGCCCGGGGCGTCTATCATCGGGATCTTAAGCCTGAGAATCTCCTGCTCGATGAAAATGGCGATCTCAAGGTCTCTGATTTCGGGTTGAGCGCGGTTTCTGAACAGATCCAACAAGACGGCCTTTTCCACACCTTTTGCGGAACTCCGGCGTATGTTTCGCCGGAGATTCTCGCAAGAAAAGGTTACGACGCTGCGAAATCAGATATATGGTCTTGTGGGGTCATTCTCTTTGTGTTAATGGCTGGTTATTTGCCATTTCACGATCAGAATTTAATGGCGATGTACCGGAAAATCTACAAGGGTGAGTTTCGGTGCCCCAGATGGTTTTCTCCGGACCTCGTTAACCTTCTAAAACGGATGTTGGATACCGACCCGAAAACCCGGATCACCATACCTGAAATCATGGACAACAGGTGGTTCAAAAAGGGGTTTAAGTTCATCAAGTTCTATATCGAAGACGATAAGCTCTACGAGGAGAGAGAAGGCAATGACGACGTCGATTCTGTCCAGTCGGAATCCGATTCGGAGCCCCAGCAGAGACTACCCGTGCCAGGAATGCCCCGGCCCGCGAGCTTGAATGCGTTTGACATCATTTCATTTTCCAGAGGGTTCGATTTGTCCGGATTGTTCGGGGACTCCGGAGAAGGCTCGAGATTCATCTCGGGAGCTCCAGTTTCGAAGATCATCTCGAAATTGGAGGAGATTGCCAAGGTGGTAAGCTTCACAGTGAGGAAGAAGGATTGCAGAGTGAGCCTAGAAGGTTCCAGGCGGGGAGTACGACTCCATTGACGCTTCAGGCAGAAATCTTCGAGCTAACGCCGTCGTTGGTGGTGGTGGAGGTCAAGAAGAAGGGCGGCGATAAAGGCGACTACGAGGAGTTTTGTGACCAGGAGTTACGACCTGGGTTGGAAAATCTTGCTCTCGATGATCCAGCTGCCGTTGCTGCCGCCGTATCCGCCGCCGTCGGAGCCGGCGATTGCCATGATCCGCTGCCGTCTGATACGGAGTGATTGGCGGTGCGTCACTCTTTCTTTTTTGTGGAAGTGAAACTCTTGACTGTAAGATAACGAAGAACGTTTTTTTTTTTCTTTTTTTGGATTTCTAATGATTTTTGTTTTTTTTTAATTTAGTTTTTTTTTTGGGTGGTGGGAAATTTAGGAGCCAGATTGTTTAGGATCTATAGGAGGGTGGATAGGTGATGTATGGTCGAGTGAAGATGAACAGTGAGAATATGTAAAAACATTTTCTTTTTTAAAAGCTTTTTATATTGTTAATAAATATACTAATTTTTTTTATGGTTTAATAAATATACTAATTGATAAGCTACGCCCTTTTACCACAAATTTTTTAGGTACTGTTGATTCTAGTTTTAGTTTAATATTTTATAACTTTTTACAAGTACTTATCACTTTCTATAAATTTTTTAAACTAATTTTATAATTATCTTATAACTATTTATAATTGTCGAGTTTTACAACTTTATAGCTTACTACAATGAAAACTACTTGTAGTTAGTTTTTTTTTTTTTTTTTTTTGAATTTGGACAATAGTTGAAGAGGATGATGTGATAATTTAAGACATGACCTCTCTTTATTGTGCAAGCTGGACTTGCAACAATACTAGCTTTGAATTTTCTCCGAAAAGGAAAAGGGTCCTAAAAATATAATGAGCTTTATATTTGTGACATTAAATGTCAATTTACTTATAATTAGAGTACATTTATAGGATTATTAAAAGCTACTCAACAATAATTCTAAATATACTTATAAAATATACACCAAATTCACATTTATATGATGCGGCGCAATCGGATAAAAGATATTATCTTTAAAATAGAGGTTTAAAAAACAAAAGTTAAAATCAATCAATCATAACATATTGGTGTACTTTTAATTTACCTATCAATGAAGATCCTTCCAAACTTACTTTTTAAGCTTAATCGATTGGCAAAACGATGGCCCTCTTAATCAAGTTACAATATTACTTACTCTTACATAATTAGAATATTTATTATTATTATTATTTTGGTACAATTCAATAAGGGAAGGGAAAGTCGAACCCGATACTTATAATATACTTAGGTGTTTATTCTCGACCACCGGACCAACACTTTATTGGTATTTATTTGACAATATTAAAGTATATACAACTATATATTTAAGATACAGTAATTTTATCTTTATTTTATTTTAACTCTTGCCATCATTTATCTTTTTTTTTTCCTTTTTAGTATATAATATAACAAAGAAATAATAGGGATCAATTTGCTTTTTTATTGTGTCCATTGATATTTAGCAAAAGATCTAACTTAATTATGATTGAAAACTATCTATTGATTTATTTCTATAGATCCCACCCCACATAGCCCATTAGATAGAAGATGATGAAGGCCAATATTTTTTCTTTTTGTCTAATTTTTTATTCCTTATTTATTTATTAAAAAAATATAGATAATTATATTGGAACGTGTTTGAAGTAACACTTCATCAAATTATGTAACCTACCAACCAAACATTTACATATCAAATGGAAAGTTCACGGACAAAGGAAATTCGATGTATATCGATAACATCATATTCTTATATATCAATAAGACAATAATATTATCAAATCATCAATAACTAAATTATTATTATTTTTTATTAAAAATATTTTATTAATTAATATTATCTCGATATACAGTGTACTTTATATAATACTTTGACCCTTCATGAATCAACTTCTCAATTGATATTTGTTTTTTAGTGTCTGTTATTTTTTATTAGATTTATATTTTAAACTTCTTTTTGCTTTTTATATATAAAATATAACTCATGAAATCCAGTAAATTAATACCCACTTTATCAAACTACAAAAGAATATTATAATCTCACTCGTAATATAGATGTCTCGCTTATAACATAAATACATCGATATCTTGCAATATTGTGGATCGTTGTATTACGGTCATTTTTATTATATTTTATAATGTGTTCCGTGTATAGGAGGGACAACGATGTATGAAATAAATAGATATATGGTGGTGCGTTGTAACGTTGATTGTAATTGAAATGCCTCAATTCAACATGGTAGATAGTAGAAGTGTGTGACATGTCATAAGCTCATAAAAGCCGTCCAAAATTCATGCATATCATGAGTAGCTCATGCTTCTCCAAATTAGACAGTAATAAAAAATTAAAAAAAACAAAAGAAATCTATTGTGGGAATATGAGAGATTTACACTTGCCTTCTATAGATCCACATCTCCAATCTCAAATCAATAATTTTATGGATCTTAACTTCATATGATAATGAATATAAAATATGTCTAACTATACTCTTCTTTTTACACATAATCGATTATCGTATGATGTTAATTTATTACTAGTATTTACTGTATCGGATCAAATTAAATAATTTTGTCTTGTTATCAAAGTGGGTAGTTTTAGTAAGCATGAAAACTTAAAGTTTCAAGAATACAACCAGTGTTTTCTCTTCTTTACTGGTTTGGTCGTTTATTTTGCCCCCTTCCTTCCAGTATCGTGTCTGATGATGAGGGGTACAAGATAACTAATTACGATAACAATTTTTGGGTATTTGGTATAGAATTTGATAAGAGTTGTTGTTGCTTTCAACTCATTTGATATGTGGAATTTTCCCAAAAAAAAAAATCAAATACCCATTGAACATATCAATTATAAGAGCAACTAGCTATATATATGTGGCTATTTGCCAATGGCAAAGGTGGTTGGTGTGGTCTAGAAGATTCATATAAGATTTGTGGTGTCCACAAAGTTATTAATTATTTGTGTGGGTTTTTTATTTTTCAAAAATGTTTGTAGGTGTTGTTGCAATCATGTTTAAATAGCAAAGGGTCCCAAATAAAAATTAATAGTAAATTAGTATTAATACATAAATTAATTCACATCTTTATCAAGCTTGACCTACTCTTTTGCCCTTCTCTTGGGCAATTGCTTTTTGATGTCTTGTCCCTTGACATTTCATAATAATCTTACAAAACTTGAAACATGAGGTCATAAAAAAAACAAAACAAAACTTGAAAAATGAGGCACAAATAGGGAAAAATGACATAGAAAACATAAGCAAGCAAAATTCAATTGGAAGACTATCAATTGCAAAATGAATCTAATGAAAAATATTATTATTTCTTTCAAAATCAAGACTATTATTTTAATGTTTGAAAAAAAAATTGGAAAAAAATCTATCAAGTCTTTAATTACAAGTTATAGTAGATTTTCTCAAAATTAATATTTTTATAAATAATTTTACTTTAGATAAAAATTGTTTATGTTTAAATCTTCCGAAACCCGATTGAAAAACAGGACCTACCTTAAAAGTCATTACAGTTGTATAAAGTTAAAAATTTTACTATTAATTTATTGAAACTAGAGAAGAATGAAGCGTTTTCCATTGATTATATTCAAAATGGACAACCACAACTACAACATTTATGAGAGCATGAAACGACAAATGCAAGATATATAGGACATGATATCACCTCCCCTATCATTTCAGCAGAAAATTGATTTTTTTTTCCTCGTGCAAACACTCAAAAAAAATGTGACCCCATATGAAGATTCTAGTTTCTTGTATTTATCCCTAGCTTGAAAAATTATTATTATTAAAATAATTAATTTTTATTAAATATATTTTATGTTCGAATATCGATTGAGTTAGGGATATGGTTTAACGTAGTATAAAGTTCATATGAATAAAAGAAATATAACGTCAGTCTTCTATCAATAAATTTCAATCTAAAAGATCTTCAATCGTGACAAATCAAGTATAGCTAAAAACAGAATGATATATCATCTATTTAACTACCCGAAAAATAAAAACAAAGATCATTAGATATTTGACCTTATTTTTGTTATCACCGCATACTTTCATACCTCATTGGCCTACTTTCCAAAAAAAACCATGTGTTTGGGTTTTTGAGGCATGTCAAAACAAAATCAATACCATGCATGGAATAACAACCATCGCTAGGGTTTCTCTCACCCATTAAGGTTTTGTGACAACATTATCTATTTCATATCTCAAATTTGGCATCACAACCAATCATACTTTTTATCTTTACGTCATTTATGATAAAAGAAATCCCTTCTCCAAACAAAAGTTCAATACTAAGGACCTGGTAATATGATACAATTTTAAAAGAGAAAATTATAAAAATAGGGATTAAATTTTATAAAATTAAAATAAATATTATTTATAGTAATTTGGGTTCATGGTGTAATTTGTAACTGAAAGCTCAAAAAATAAAAAATATAAAAAAATTGATGGGCAAGAGGAGATCAATGTCATTCACAAGCTAGGATAGGATCCAAGATATTTATTGCTTCCTTGTTGGGCTTGCCCAAAAACTAGGCAATGACAAATTGATTTCATGAGGGCTAGTACTTGTATCCAAAATCATGTGGATCCTAGCAAATGGGCCATCCAGCCTTATCACAAGTAATAATGTGGAAGATGACAATGGCATGATGCCATAAATGATAAATGTAGGTAAGATCTAGTTTATGAAAATCTATAATAATATGTAGTAAATGCCATTTTGTAGTATCAAAATCAGTTAGCTACTAGACCTCCAACTATACCTAATTAGATTTGATATTTGATGGATAATAATAAACTTGTTATTGATGTTGGGATTGTGTGGGGTCTTACAGTTGTTTGAGTTTGGGAAAATTGCGGTTTAAGGTTTGAAACAACGGGCACGATTTAAGAGTAAGAGAAACGAGCCATGTAGGTCAAGGAAACAAGGATTGCCCAGCCAATAGCTAGTACAGGCAAGGCTGTGTCCGAGGACACGGCGCATGCCTGTGTCTCTTGAACTGCTTGTGTTTTCCGTCTGTTTTCTTTTGCTTTTTCCAATTATGGCTCAGATTTATGGCAATACACTTGTATGTAGACCTCCATTGTTGAGTGTAGCAAGATGTACAGCAAGTATAGCCAGTGTAAAGAAATTCATTGTAAATCTACCAAAGTTCTAGTGTATTATTGACGGTTTTTCCGATTTTGGATTATCCATGTTAAAATTCTTGTGTGTCTTTCTTCTTATTTCCTATTATTATTTGTGCATGTGAATTCTAAATCCTAACAACTAACCCCAATACAAGTTAAAATCAAACCAGACCGAATCAACATTCGTCCATATGTTCGTTAAATCTCATTTGACCTATACTTCTCATAATTTTTTTTTGATAATGTATTTACTTACACAAATAAAGTTGTTGGCAATATTGTTGAATAATAGAAAGAAGCCGATGGTAAAATTAGCCCCTAAAGACTAATTAATTAATTAAATATAAAAATCTTCATTTACAAATTGTACAATACCTCATCCGTTTGCTTATTTCCCATGCATAAAAACATGAAAAATTAGACAACAAATTGAAATAAAAGGAAAAACTTTACAAAAGTGAAATTTTCTCCCCGAATGAATGAATGAACAAAAGTTGTGGTAATTTTACAAGTTTTTAGTCGAATAATTTGGAGTTCCAATTCAATGGGCCACTCCCGCCTGTTCTTGCTTGTGTTCTTGCCAAATCCATACAATGTCCCTGAGCGCAGGCCTCAAGTCCTGATTGCAGAATTCATTGTATTCAATGGTGTCTCCGGCCACCTTCTTGACCTCCACCACATGCAACGTCGGAGCAACCTCGAAGATCTCGGCGTCGATCTTCAGTTGCCCTTTCCTCCCTTCTTTGCTGCTGCTCAGCTTCACCATCCCCTCCCTGCCCTTCTCTATTGAGAACCTCTCTGTTTTCGCCAGCTCCTCGAACTTCGAGATCACCATCGCCGGTGGCTTCGCGGTGGTGAACCGGGACTCCTTCGGGTCGGTCTCGAATAGCCGCCGGAGGTCAAACCCGGGAGACAGGGATGATATGATCTCAAAGGCATTCAGCTTCACCATGTCATGCTGTTGCTGATGATCATGAGCCTGTTGGCGAGGTTTAGCATCACCCCCTTGGGAAGTGACAAATCGGATCCCGGGGTGGAGCTCGTGTTGCATTCTGGGTCTATCTTGAACGCGGCCCGGACGTCCCTAGGGGTGATGGGCGGGCCAGGCGGGAACGGGTCTGCCTGGAAAGCGAGGTTGAAATTGGTCGAAGGAGGCAAGATTTGGAGTTGGAGTCTGAACCCCTTCTTGAACCAAGGGTTTTCCTTGACCTTAGCCACGGTTATTCTTGAATCAGGGTTCGGGTCTAGGATCTTGGATAGGAGTTTTCGGACCTCCAGTGGGAACCAGCCAGGGCATCTGAAGTCTCCCCTGCTAATCTTTTTGTACAATTCCAATAGGTTGGTGTCATGGAAAGGGAGAAACCCGGCCAAAAGAACGTACAATACCACCCCACATGACCAAATGTCCGCCTTGGCCCCGTCATAACCCTTTTGGTTGATCACCTCCGGGGCTACATAGGCGGGGGTTCCACACGTAGTGTGGAGGAGCCCGTCTTGCCTCCTAGAATCGTGCAACGCGCTGAGCCCAAAATCCGTGATTTTGAGGTTCCCATTCTCGTCCAACAGGAGGTTCTCTGGCTTCAAGTCACGGTGGTATACCCCGCGACTATGGCAAAACTCAATGGCCCCTACGAGCTGTTGAAAGTACTTCCGTGCTTCCCCCTCCTTGAGCCGCCCTTTGGAGATCTTACCGAAGAGCTCCCCTCCCTTGGCATACTCCATCACGAAGTATATCTTGGTCTTGCTCGCCATGACTTCATAGAGCTCGACTACATTAGGATGCTTGACAAGCCTCATGACGGACACTTCCCTCTTGATTTGGTTGATTAATCCGACTTTAAGGATCTTCTCTTTATCCATGACTTTGATAGCCACACTTTGGTTCGAAACAAGGTGCCTGCCATGGTAAACCTTTGCGAATGTGCCTTGGCCTAATTGCCTGCCTAGTTCATATTTGTGCATCAAGATTGACCCTTTCTTCTCCATTGCTGTCGTTGTTGTCGTCGTCATTGTTGTATTGGACTCACCTTATTGCGAGCCCAATCTGTCCAAAAGAGGTCTATGTCGGAACTCCGCCATTCTGGCTTGCACTCCGAGACAAGCCAAGGCGAGGAGAGGGGAGACACAATGCTACAGGGATTGCGAAACGAAGATTAAGGAGGGTAGAACATACATGCCCCAGTGGAGAAGCCAAGAAGGGGATGGAGAGCTTTTCTGGATGCCTCCCCAAACCCAATTGTTTGCTAGTCAAGCAAAAGATGTTAACAAAAACAGAGGATGGAGTTGGAATTTGCAAGGAGTTGGAAAAGTGCTCAAAATAGGCAAAAAAATAATGACCATTGAATTATACTCCATATATAGTAATAGCCAACACAAGCTTATATTTAGGATCTGTTCAGTATTGTGCAAAATGTAACGGGATTATTGATATACCCTAAATCCGTTTTCCTAAGGAATAATGGTGCAATACTTACGCTATAAACTCGTATTTAATTTAATTTATTTTGAAAATAGAACCGTGGAAATAAGGGGTAAATTTTGAAAAATTAAATATTAAAATTCCAAAGTTTTTTTTTGAGTTTTAAAAAATGGATATAACTACATAAACTTGTGGCATATCCCCAAATACATGCGCACAATAACTTTTTTGCCACCTTCAAATTAAAATGTATATTAAACCCCCATCATCCCCTTCCTCTTCCCCACTTGAAATTTGAAAATGTCAGCATATAATAACATAAAAATCAGGACCATTTTTTTCTTGGAATCTATCCTTAAACACTCTATTATTGTCATGGTGGCCACCATTATCATTATTATTAATAGAATCTCTCCAATATTATAATGACATAGTAATATTATGAGACTTATTAACATAAAAATTTAAAGTACATTTTAAATGTCTTTTTTTATAAAGGTATAGAGTGTGCCTTAAGCAATCTTTTATCTACTAGTTTAACTCACCAACGAGATTTACTGAGGGCCGAGTTCCTTGTCAAAAGTTTTTATTTGTAAAAATTGAAGACCATAATTTGGATCACAATTCATATGAGTAAGGTTAAAAGTAAGGTTTTAAATTTGAGCCTCATAATCCAAGAAGGATTATGTAAAAATATTTCAGTTTTTATGAGCAGTACTTAGCTCGACTCTGAATATCAAATGATCAAATACTAAATGAACACGGATAAATCGACATCAACCCACAGATAGTCCAATCATAATCAACATAGTTACCTACAACTCAATTTTTTAAAAAAAGAAAAAAAAACAGGAGTGAGGGACAGAGATGACCAGCAATGGCCTCAAATTGAGCACTTTGGGTTTTATTTAACATCTTCTTCTTCAATTTTACTCTGTCCCCCTCTCTAAAAACAGGGGTTGAGAGGGTTTTTTCCCCCTTTTTACACGGGGGTTTCCACTTTTTATTTGTTGTTTTTTCCTCTTCTTATATATATATATTTTTAAATATAATCTTTTAACACACTCGATGGAAAAAAAAAGGAATTTTGGGAATACACATCATCTCCTGCTTTGGGGTGGTAAGTAACCACACACAGTAGATAGACCTTCTAAAATTGTGGTATTGAATTGTCTTAAACAAGTAACTTAGGATATATTTGTTTCAATATTAATATATAGTTTATTGTAGATTTTTACCACTCTTTGTCGCTGCAAGCTTGCAACACTCTGCACTTTACTTGCTGCTCTTGTACATATATTTTTGACCGCTTATTACTCTTTACCATTTATCATTGGTTACTACCGCTGAATTGAGCAAACTTTATGAGAAACGACCAGATAAATTATCAAACTATGATACCTTATTTAAAAAGTTGACCAGTTTCACAGTCGAGTATGCTATCCCATCCCCTTCCTTGAACCATTTTATATGTTAATGATTAGGGCAAATGTGCTGGTAATATTATCATTTATCTCAAACCCAGCAGATTCAGTTTGCAAATGTACATTCACTGTCAGCTCTGAATTTCGACAAGATTCATTGATACACCTCAAAGCTCGAAGTATGACGAAACATAAGTCGTATACTTCCCAGCATACACTAGCTAATCCAACAAAATTCTAACAAATCATCAAAGAATAAAAATAACTCAAAATCATCACAAGAAATCACTGGAACACGGGTAAGGTTGCACAGAAACATTGGGACAGTCAGAGCAGGGAGATCATCCAAAAGTCTATTCCTCTGCATATGATTACAGGGCAAGAAGTGCATATATATACGATCTTAAACATATGAAGAGACTCATAGACAGACATGAAATCAAGTTGCCTCCACAGATAGGATTTCTAGCTCGGCCCACCAGAGGGGGACAGTCGGGGTACTGCTGCATCTGGTGCAATGGGAATTACTTCCCTTAACCGGGAAGTTATCTCTTTCATCGTGGGTCTTTGCAAAGGGTTTGGTGTAATGCAATCTTGAATGACTTCACAAATGACTTCGAGCTCGTTCATTTTGACAGATTTGAGTATTGGGTCAATTAAGTCCTTGACACTCTCCTTGTCCTTCAATAAAGGTGTGGCCTGAGAAAATCAGCCAGTGAAAAATGATACTCATTTAGTTGTGGGTAAAGGGTTTTGATTGAACATCACAATATATGGGTCGTAGGAAATTACCCATTCCAGTAGGGACCCATGCTCTTCTGAGTGCGGAAGCCTTCCTGTGATGACTTCAAGCAACAGCATACCGAAGCTGTAAACATTTTCTGCTGGATCTGATTGGGTTTTCGTTTCAAGAGCGGGGTTGATCCATTTTCAACTGAATCCTTGGCTTTGGTTATAATCTCAAATGGCTTATCTGCAATCTGAGAAATCGAAAGGGAGCACAGGCATATCAGCATAAATGTCGCCGCTTGTTCTTTCTTTCCTTTTTTTTTTTTTTTTTGTTGGGGGGGGTTGGGGAGGAAGATGAAAAGAGCATAACAAAGCTATGTTGCTCAGACTCTTCATAGCACCTAGGTACCAATGTTGCTCAATTGCTAAACATAGATATTCACTGTGTAGAGTTGAGACTTCATTTTAGTACCAAAATAGAAAAAAGACCAAAGTCTTCAGACAATGGGTGAGCCTAAATTCGACATGTATTTGAGTGGGGCTCTTACAGGTAAGTCTGAAGACCGAGTAACATAAGAGAAGGGCAAGCAGATGAATTTACAGAACATGAAGGAGTGTTGTACCTTAGCTGCATAATCGTCTGTCAAATATATAGAAGATGAGATCAAGTTTGAATGTGTTTCTGGAGGATTAAGATCATGGTGCATATATTGAAGACAATACGCTGCTCCCATTATAGCCCTCACCCTGGCATTCCAGTCAAGATGTTCGACTTCCTTAACTGAAAAAAACCCACAAAAAAACAAAAGATTCATAAATCTTTCTTAAACTTACAATCCAAGAATTGTCATTTACCAAAACAACCCTTATCATCACATGGAAGATTCAAGTGATAATTACCGTGAAGGTGCTCAAAGAGGCTGCCACTTGGAACATATTCAAACACCATCATTCTAGTGAAAGGCTCAGCCTCTTCACAATAGCCAAGAAGATTGACAAAGTTCTTGTGGTTCACTCGTGACAAGGTTTCAATCTGCAGTATTTCAATGTTAAAAATCAATAATCTATCCCAAGAAAAGGAAAAAAAAGAGGCATTTTAATGACAAGATGACAACCCATCATCTTCAGAAAATGTCCTATCTGACATACCTTCTTCCGATATGCTAGTTCTGCTGCTTCTGACCAATCTGCAGACGAAGTGACCATGGTTGATGCGACAGCAATTTCAACCCCACTTGATAAGGTTCCCTTGTAGATAGTGAAGCTATCAAAATTTGCAACAATATTGCTGAAGTCCTCACAAGCTGTTTCGAGCTCTGGTCTGTTCAGCTTAGGTACACCTGCAGTTTTGGCCACCAGAACCAGACTTTAATTTAAAAATGCGAATAGAAATGGTGGGACAAACAATGATATGAGAGGTTAACGTATTAGACTGATGAAAGATGACTATCTCTGGTGTTACACCGGCTGAATCATGCCCAATAAAAGTATCAAGAGTATCGAGTAACCAACATTGAACTAGGATGTGAACTCCCTTTTACTGAAAGTTTTCTGTGTTTTTTAGTCCATAACAGTTCTAACACATGTTTGAGTTTACTACACAATATAGGTACTGAAGTTAATAGAAGAATCCTAATTCGTAAGTAATAATGACTAGCTCCAAAGGGCGCAAAAGTTAGAAACAAATCTCCTCAGGCATACTACTGCGATGCTCCCACGTAATGGTAATCTCATGTCAGGCATTCAAAGAGATCACTTAAATTCACACTCTTTTTCTTGATTTACTGTAAGATCAATCTCCCTAATAAAACAAGTCAACCTGCCATTACGTTGTATTTGCAAGATGATACTCATGGTGTAAACATAAGATCAAGATTTTGTATTGTAGTAGAGATCCTACAAGGTATTAAAGTAGCTTATTTCTAGGAATTCTGAATTTGGACTAGGGGAGGACTAGAAAGACATGCATGCAATGAGCAAGAAAACAAGAAGAATCACCTGTGACAAATGCTTTCTGCAATTGGCCACTGATGCCGGTCTTAAATGGTCCAATAGGCTTTGCTCTTCGTCTTCTCCAAATGATAAATAAGACTGCAATAACAAGAAGCAGGAATGCCAACCCAACACCAACTGCAACATATACCCACACCTTCCCAGAAGATCTTGCCTTGCCAGGGTGGGATTGGGTAACAGGGGCTGATTCCCCTGGTTTATTCTCATCCTGCCGACTAGAAACAGACGACACTGATTCTTGAGTCTGATTCTTCTGATTGGCTACTGCAGGAAAAGAGCCACTGCTTCTGGTAATTGTTTGTGAGGAGATCTGAGGGGGTCTTAGCTTTAGGTGGTACAGCTTCGAGATTACTGGGCTGTTGTTCAAGTAATCTACGGCGTGAAACACCAGCTAAATTATGTGTGTTTTGAAGTAAGTTAAGTTCATATGAACCTGAGAACCACCAAACATGGAAGAAATTTAGGATGACAAAAGGTACATCATCAATTGGGCTTCTCCCGATAAACTTAAGCTATTAGCAAAGTTAAGCTATTAGGAATGCCGTGAACTCACTTTCCAGATTAATGATGTGCTTGTCTCCCTCACTGACTGAAGATTCTGCCGCAACGTTTGGCCTTGCATTATAATACATAAATTAGAGTTCAAGAATTATGTTGTGAAATGCAGAAAAAATTTAACATCTTTTACTGTAGCATGAGCTTATGACACTGAAGTACAGCAAACAATAGAGAATGTGCTAAGAATCTGATGCTTCATTCATGACGGATGCTAAAAGGGTTAACCTCTTACCAATGATCCAGATTTCGGTTAGCGACGGATGCAAAGTTTTCACCAAATTGCAGCTCAGACAGCAAGCTGAGCTCCTCGAGTTCTGGAGGGATGGTTCCTTCAAAGTTATTGTCACACAGAAGCCTAAAGCAATGAAAAAGATAAAAAAGAGAGAGAGGTCAAACAAGAGGACGTAAAGCCTGAAAAAATATTGCTGTAATCTGTATTACAGCACTTACAGTTGTTTCAATGACACTAAATTAGAAATCTCCGCTGGAATCCTTCCAGTAAAATTATTGTCTCTCAAGTCCAGTACCTCGAGCTTGGTCAGACATCCAAATTCCGCTGGAATTGTGCCTGAAAGATGGTTACTGTGAAGCACGCTGTTCCAACAAACAGCAGAAATTACAAAAGTTACAACAGATAGATTGACTAAGGAGAAACCATTCCATCCATCAATGTGATAGCCGCAATATTGCAGGCATAAAGGGCCATCACTGAAAGTAAAACGTAAAGAATAATACTCACAGAGCTCTTAAATTGACAAGATCTCCAAGCTCAGGTGCCAGGGTTCCTCCCAAAGAAAGTCCGCTCAGATCTCTATATGCAAAATAGAAAAGCACTCAATAAACAGCAATACTTTCTTCGCTTTTCTAGCAAGCAATTTCAAAAGCAATTACTTATTTTTTGTAAAAAAACAATTACTTCTTGGGGTATAACAAAGATGAGTCGAACAATAAAGGTCTAAGGAAGTTCGACATTCATGAATCAAATAAGTCCAAGTAAACAAACCAAGAACTTACAGCATTTGCACTTCACCGTCGACGCACTTGACACCAAGCCAATTACATGGACCATGGTCTTCAGGATCCCAACTTGCAAGGGAGTTATAGGGATCTAAATATACTCTTGCACGAAATTCCAATAGGATTGATCCTACATTGTTATAGCACAAAAACAACAATCACGTTTTGAACCAAAAGAGCATGATTTGAACCTTCCTCGTTAAATATCCAGAGATCATGTTTTACCTTCAAGATTAAGTGATGATGACCCTTGAAGCCCCGAACTCAGAATCACAGCAACAAAACATATGAATTGGAACTTACAAGTGTTCCATCTTCCCCCATTGCTTGTTCAACAAACTGCTGGAATGATGGGGCTACAAAGAACATCCCCCAGCAACCAGCAACTACACAAATCAATACTACACAAAATCGCCAGGTTTCCGTCCAACAAAACAAGCCTTCAATGACCAAGGATAGGTCAAAGAAACTATTAAAAAAAAAAAAATTAACTTATACAAACGCCAAACCCAGCACCACAACACCAACAAATTTACAAACAGGTAGTGGGCAAAAATGGATGTATAGACTAAATGATTACAACATAAGCCAGAAAAACAGCTCTTCTCTTGAATTCAACAATCAATTCTGAGTTCCTCATTGTAGAAGGATTTGAAATGCAGGCCACAAAAATACCCTATTTGGTGAATGACAATGTCGGCAGCAGCTCAACAGATTTTGCCCCCAAGATAACCACCAAGATATGATCAATGCTGAAATATGCAAAATAAGACACCAAAATTACAAAAACCCTTCAAATAGAAGGCATTCTGGAATCAAGGGCATCAAAGAATAACCCCACAACCAAGCAATATATATTTTCAAAAAGCAGAAAAGGGTTAGATGAATATATATTAAGATGGAAAATGAGGGTTTACCTGAATGTAGGGGGCAAATGGCATCAAAGAATTGAACTTTCAGCTACTGGAATTGATGGGCAAGCCTCAAACTTTCTGGGTTTGAACAAAATTGACGAAAAAATTTGGGGGTTGAAAAGAATGGGGAGAAATGGAGACAGTAGAGTTGGGAGAAAATTCAAACATACAAAGTATAAGAAATTATATTAAACCAAAAATTAAAATTTTGTGTTGCTGCCCTTTTTGCCAATCATGATGATCTTAGAGCCTTTCTTCGTTCCATCTTCTGTTGAAGAGTTGGAAAGAAGATTGGGCTCTAACAGGGGCTAATTTTTCCTGGTTCTCCCGCTATTTTGTTCTCTTTTTTTCTCTCTCCCCCTGGATTTTCTCTCTCTTTCTTTCCTCCTCTCTGTTTTTTTGTTTTTATTTCTCTCTCCTTTCCTCACCCTTCCACCCCAACAATCAAGCTACCATTTTTTTCCTTCATTTTTTAATTTTTAAAATTTTTGCCAACTTTTTTCGTAGTATTTTCTGGGTGGCCCCAATGATAAGCCTTTTTGTCAGAAAAATATTAATTATTTTTGCATTAATTCTTCGTTGTTGGGTGTTAGGTGGGGTCTACTCCCACGTCTATCCGCCGGCCGGTTTTTAACCGGTTTAACTGTCACCGACGGTAGGAAAAATATTTTCTCCCCGAGTATTTAGAGTTGTATAAATCCAAAATCACCTTTTTTTTATATATAAAAAAGTCTCTTTTTAAGAGCATTTAATAAAAATATTTTTTGATAGGAAATAAAAATCTCAAATATAAAGCATTTCAGCTTAAAATAGGTACTATAAATGAAAATTAAGTTTGTTGTCAATATTTTATTTATCGCTAGAGTTTTCAACATTATATCAATATAAGATAAAAAAAATAAAATTTAAATTTATAAAATTTGATATCATCCCTCATTTTATCTATTATGTTAATTGGCCACTTAAAAACAGCTCGTTGATTAAATACAAGAGCAACCATGTAATGACTTAATTTATACAATTCAATTATAAGGTCGATTTTTGTATTTACTAGATAATCTACTAATATTAAAATATAAATACACTTATTTAATTAATTACGAAAATATTAATACATATATAAGCATATAAATAAGATCACATACACATGTAGATTGGTCTATGAACACATTCAATGTGCCTTTAATGACACTTGTCCCATACCCCAGTTGATTTCTTTGTCAAAAATAAAATTTTTAAATAATTGTTACTGACTTTAAATCAAGTATCAGATAACACAATCAAATTGATAAACAATTAATTTGATTCTTGTCTTATTTTTTTCTGTATAATTTTAAATTTAAAGTACTTTGAAATTGATAGAACTAGGGTTACATAGAGTTATTCTTTGATTCTATTCGGCAAAGTGAGATCTGTTTGAGTAGCAAATAGATTTTTGTGTAGTTGATAGCTGTTTAGATAGTTGATATTTGTTAGATTTTAGCTGTTAGCGGATACTGTTCAATCGAGAGGTTGAATAAATGTGTTCGATAAATTTAGTGGTTGAGTTAAATGATTTTTGTGTAGTTGATATTTGAAATACTTCTTTACCATACAGGGCTTTTATATGGTAGAGGTTAAACCATAAATTTGGGTGATTTAAATAAAAAATAAATAAAAATTCATATCACTTATTTTTCAGTTTTATGTTTTCTCTCTCTCTCTAATACCTCTCTTTCATATTTCTACTAACTTTTAGTTATTAATTTTTTATTTTCAATCGTGGAATTACTTCATTTCTTTCGATTTACATACAATTTAGTTGGATCCATTACTCAACTTCTTCTTCTCTCTCTCTCTCTTTTAATCAAACTGTAACTCAAAATTAACAGCAAAAAATAATAAAGAAAATATAAACAAATACATTAAAAAATCATATTTAAAAAAAATAATATCTTGGTTGATGACTAGGACCTCTTGCCCATGAAAAGTCTCTGTTTTAAATTCCTTGCGTGCTTCCCTCAAATTGTCTTTTGACTCTTTTATGCCATTCTTTCAAAACAGAGAGATAAAGACTAATATGAATTAATTAACCATAATTGTGCTTAATTATTTTAAACACTTTTCTATAATATTATTTTGGTTGTGATTAAGCTAGAGTTAATCATACAAGACAAATTATGAAAATTGATGATGATTAAATTATGACCATTTTGCCCAAATGGGTATTCTATAAATTGCTCTCTTTGACCTATCAATAATTTATTGTTTACAAATTAACTCTACACAAAAGTGTGGGTTATGGTACACCTAATATGATGCTTCCTTGTATTTACACTTGGGTTTTTTTTCTGCCTTTTATGTTTCCTTTGATTTGTCTATGAGTGGAAATTTTAAATTCAATTCAAAGCATTATATTGTGAGAAGTTTTTTTTTAAAGGTAAGCGCGGGTGATCCAATCGGACTTTTGTTTTAGAAGCAGTGGCGGATTTAAGGTGGGGTTAGTGGAGTTAACTGACCCCCTTTTCAACAACAAATAAAACTTTTACGTAGCAAATGGTTGTAGGTGAAAATTGGTAGATAAGTTGGTAAGTATTGTATAATGTAAATGTGAGGTTTGGGATTCAAGTCTTGTTAATATCTTTTTTTTTTCAAAATTCAACTTTTCAACTTCCTTTTATTTCAACTCTCTTTCTCCTTTATTATTTAATTTATTTCGACCTCCCTTTGCTTAAATTCCTGGTTCTGCAACTGCTCGAAGTAATTAGATCTAAAAGGGGTAGAGATATCAAGTTTAGGCTTAAATCCTAGACTCATAACCTTCCCAAATTTCTTTGCGCAACTTGCAAGCAAATTGTATCTCTAAAATTCGAACCCTGATAGAGACAGGTGGAAGCATGGAGTGTTTGTTCACTACATTAGTGGTATATGTTGATTTTTCGAGGAAGTTGTCTTCATTTTCGGAGGCTTTCAACAAATCGTAATATATTCTTAGTTTCGTAATTTCTTCAATTTTGATCGATAAATCCAAGGAATTATAAGCTAATACTCATCGGATTGAATTAAAACGAGTGGAAGAATAAATTTTAATAATATGACCAATTAATAATAACTCGATTTTTGTTTATAATTATTTATGTTTAAAAGATTATGGTTAAAATTTATATATAAAAAAATATTAAACAAATTAGAAAAAATATTAATAAATATCATTATAAGCTTAATAACATTTGTGTTTTAATTGTTTTCCAAACAATTCAACATCCCCAAATGTTCTGAGGATTATATGGTTTTTTATTTTTATTTTTAAAATTTTTTTGGTATGTCAAATTGTCCTCCTCATATAAGCCCTATTTGACCTCTCAATCCCAAACAAAGTAATTGGGCAACAATCACAAAGTCAGGCCCACCATTAGCAGCCCATGGGAATATCCCAATTCTCATGCCAGAAATTCAGCTCCTCAGGCTCATACCAATGTCCCAGGGAGGGAGGTTGAACTTGAACCTACAATTTTCGATGTGTTATGTTTCCTAGTCTAGTCGAGCAGATGATATTATTATTAGTTTTTTTTTGTATCTTTTGTTCGGGTTTTATCCGATTAATGATCGAAAAAAAGTAACTAGTGATATCAGTATGAAGCATTGAGAAAATAAATTTGGTTAAAAAGTTTTTGAAAATTTAAGATTCAAACAATCAGTCATGTCTAACTTAGATTAAGAGACTTCATGAGCTTATTTTGTTTAGAATTTAGTTGAACTTTTTAATTTTGTACTAGTGGCAGAATTAGTTGAAAAGCTAACCTTAGTCGACTCGATTTTAGGACATCGATCGGTAGTTTTTCAAAGTATGGGATGCTTGAAAATATTAGTCTTAAAGGTGCGGATGTTATAGAGTAAATCAATAATTCGAGATATTATGAAATATATGGTATAAAATTTCGTGGTGTTAAAATCTAATAATCCTCGTATTTAAGGTGAGTTTTTATTCTATTGGTCTAGGACAATTAGTTGATTAATCACATCAATACAATCAATCTTATCCATCATTACTTACTTCCTCTTCTTTACAAATATACATGTTATTCATCTTGATTTAGTCTTAAAGTTTAAGAACTTATTTTAGAAACTTTACTAATGAAGTATGTTTACACACTAATTCTACAATCTTATAATATTACATGTGCATTGAATCTAGGTTGTTTACACACTAATTCTATAATTTTATAATATTAAATTATTTAAATGCTGATATAAACGTCATTTCGGGTCCTAAATGTGCATTGAATCTAGGCTACACTATTACTTGAAGATTATTTTTTAAGAAAAAAGAAGTTAAGAAGTCATTACATTGAACCTGGCTATGGTTATCTCATGGTATATATACCTGACAGTAGATTTAGTGGAAGTAGCAAATCATACCTACATTTTGTCATTAATTATGATGGATTTTGCCAATGTTTTTGTCGGATTAATAGAGACGCACTTCAAACTTATAATGAATTTCTCATTTCTTTTAACTTTTTTGGGAGACAAAGTAATGGCTATAGTCAACATGTTTTAATTTTTAGTGATTTGAGATTTGTTTATCTTAATTAAAATTTTAAAGTGTGTGTGTCTGGGGTATAAAGGATTTGGGTTTGGCATGTGATCATCTGCGTATAGATATTATGAATAGAGAAAATTTATGTTAGAAGAGTTATGTCCTTTAACGATTTACAATAGTAGAAAAAAAAACCTAATGTTGTTATTGATTTTCGATTGGAACGGGACATATTGTGACTATCATTATACTAAATCGATACTCTTTAGCATATACAAAGGTTACAAGGGTTTGTATTTTTGGCGTTTATAAAAGCTATCAGCTTGTAATAGCTCTTCACAACTTGTAACAATTAGTTTTACTTAATCATATTCACTCATAATAGCTCATTACATCTCATAACGATTCAGTAATAGCTAACAACTAATTGTAACAGATTCATAACGGATCGTAATAGTACCAAAATAATAACTTGTAAGTGGAAACTTCTTGGTTGGTACCAGTTGGTATTATGTCAAAATATATTGACAACTCTTCTATAAACCTATTTTGGAAATTAGGGGATGATAGATACTAGTGTTGTATATTAATTTTTTATCCAAAAAATATGTAATGATATATGTATTAATGGATATGTTGTATTCAACGAAGAATGTAGCTCAACTCATTGGACCTTTTGATTTTTTAAATGGTTTGTTTTTATTGCCACCTTTAATTTAGATGGAATATGGAGAAATAAATATTGGTGTAAATTAAAAAATGTTTATTTTATATCTTATATTAGTAATTGTGTTTGAAATACTAATTGTCTTGAAAATTGGGTTTATTACTATTTACCATGTATCTCAAGAAGTAAATAGTAGATTAGAACAAAGTTTTAAACCCTATAAGATGGTTATATAGTCTTAGTTCTTGTTGAAGCGGTAAGTGGCCCAGTGGACACTCACCTTTATTTATTCCTTATCCACAGGTTCAATCTTGGGGGCACAATCTTTTAATTTGAGGAAATTGTGTGTTGGAATATGAAGGGTCTATTGACACCTTCCCCGTCCCTTGACCTATCAAAGCCTTCCGGACTTATCCCGAAATAAGCTCGTTTATCATATTAAAAAAAAAAAAAAAGTCTTGTTCTTATTTCCTCTACTATTCTTGCTACTAATTACTTGTGCAGAACATTTTGGAAGTAGAATTATGTAACTTGCTTGCATATTACCATGTTTACGGAAAATGTTTTTTTAAAAGTAGCTCTCTAAATTGTCTTTTCTACTCTATATGAATAGTTAATATTTTTAAACTTTGAGTCAAATAAATCTATCTCTTCATAATTTATGATATACAAATTTTTAGATGACCGTCCTATAAAAACGTTATCGTAAAATGGTTCTTTGAGGAGTGAGTTTTTAGAGATTTTAGGATGACTAAGCATGAGTGACTTTTCAATCGTAGACGATTGAAAAGGTCGGTTTGATAAAAGTGATCCTAAATTAATACTTAATTATTTCCATAATTATTAAAAGTCATCCTGATTGTATTTTCTCGCAATATTTCTTATATAAGATAATATTATACAAACTATTTTAGATAAGATAACGAACTTGAATTTTGTTTGCTCTATCTAAGCAAGACTTGCATGAAATGAATCTGGATGTTTAAGGCTTGAAAAGATACAAACTTGCCAAAGGAAAAAGGGTTTTTAGGTGCCAATAATCCAACCTTTGTGGGCATTAGGTAATAATACATCAAATTTTTTTCTTAGACATTAATAAGTTGACATTTTAAAGTAATTATTTTCAATATATTGTCTGTCGAATTTGTAACGTTATGACTCATTAGAATACTTATGCCGCAACTATTTTTAGCACATGTAGAGGGTACTCATAATAACCAATTTCTTCCCTTCACCAACGTATGTAAGCAACTTAAATTAAAGCTGGTCATCGCTTCTTTTAATTTTTCAATCGTTTACGTTGCTTCTATATACTTTTTTATCGCCTATAAATTAAAAAGTCACTCATAATAACTTGTTGATATGTAGGATAAAAACCGTAAAATATAATTATCCGACACTCTAAAATTCGATTATAAGATCTTAGATGGACTTGCTTAGCATTGTATAAAAAAACCCCCAAATCCGATTATTTGTGTCCAAACATCTGAAAAAACGAAGAGGGTCCCAAAATACACGAGCTCAGGAAAAGAGCATCTTCGTGATGTTCTGCGACAAACTAGGGGGAAAAAGGTAGGGAGGCCCCCAAATCGTGATACTGGTGCGTCCATCTGGCTGTGGCGAACCAGGCTCCTCCCTCGCCAGTCTCTCTCTCCGTGCTATGGCCTTTTCTTTTCTCTGATTCTCCCTCCATCTCGCATAAACATAGACCAATAAACCCAATTTCTTTTCTGGGTCTTTCTCGCATCAGGTGCTTAGCTTTTTCTCTTCTCTGATCTAATTATTCAACCCTGCTTTCTTACTACTGTTAGCTTGTGCATTACTCGATGTTTAGGGGTTCTGGTCCCCTCTTCTAATGCTGGATTTCGTTAATTATCGTTTCCTCCTTCTGGGTTCTTTCGAAAAAGGGGAAAATGGTGCTGGACATTCTGGGCTTTGGCGTTCGATTTTAGGGTTTTTGAATAGTGGCAGAGAATAACTGTTTTGGCTTTGCTTTCATATTATATGTTAAAAATACAACGGCCCATTTTGTCTGAAATCAGCTGATGGTTGCAATTAGGTATAAGTGATTGTGATTGGTGGCAAGCATATGAAGTGTTCACATTTGGAGTTCAATGAAATTGGTCTGATTCTACATTATAACTCTTGGGGTTTTCAGCTCAAGGGTTTCTTGATAATGTTCTATGATTTAAAATTTCGCTCTTTTTGTTTCCTGATGTGGGTTTTGGAAGAGTTTGATCATATTCTGGTTTGCTATGTTGCATTTGTGGGGCGTGTCTAATTGAGCTCTGATTTGTTGCAGAGAAAGAGGAGATTGATCCATATAGCTCGAGGTGGTTGATAAAAATCTGATTTTTGGGTGCCTACTACTTTATATTGAGTGGTCAGCTGAGTCGATTTGCTAGCTCGACCACATCATGCCCGTTGTGAAGAAAATATACAACGCTTGCAAGGATTCATTCACACCTAATGGTCCAAAATCTGAGGAGGCCCTTGAAAAAGTTCGTGCTATCCTAGGTTGGAATGCTTAATAACCTTTTTGTTAAAATTTGTCATGCTTCATGAATGATTCGCTCATCCTCCTGATATATTAGAAAAAATAGTGTATGCTTTTGATAATTTGAGCCAAAAACTACATGCTTTATATGCCAATTCTGTGTGGACTTCGGCCTCGTTCATTGCTTGAAGATATCGTTACTATATTTACGAGTGCAACATACAAAGATTTTATAAGCAAAGATGAGTTGCATTTTACATATTGTTCCGTGTGTTCCATTTAGTTTGTGTTGTAGACATCAATGCTCTTCATGGTTGAATGTCTATCTCCTTTATCATTCTTATAAATTTATGATTACAGCCTGGACCCTTTTCTCAGTTAGCATAGTTGAGTTTCAATAATGAACTCATTAGCTTGATGCTTAACTTGAGCCTGAGATGAAATAATCTCACCACTCCCTGATAAGCTATGGGAATTCTGGGGTCCTGTTGTGTGATTTTTGTTGATTACTCAGGACTCCTTTTTGGGCTCAACCGTGGTGGGGTATACTTTTGGTAATTTGGGTGTAAACATTGAAATTCATTATCTACAAGGGGCTCCTATGATCAACTCTCAGCTATTTGTTGGTTCTTTTAAAATTTCGAGAAGCCCATTCTCCTTTTTAACTCACAATAGACTTTTGGCCTATCTAGACTTGTAAGAGGGAGGGTGCTACATCTTGACCTTTCTAAAATTTTTCACTATGGAGCTCCTGTGTGGTGTTTATTCTCAATCTTTCAAACCACTTATGATTACGCAAGTGTTCTTTCCCCCTTTTTACAAAAAAGCAGCAGCAGTTTCCGTGCAATGTCTTATATTGCATTCTTCTCAACTGAGTCATCTTTCTTACCTGTTAACAATGGAAGCTTATTCCTTAAAAGATGTAAATGGTGCCTATTTTTAATTTATTTATCCCCACTGCCCCCTGAATAAAGAAAACGAGGGCATACAGAGGGGAAAAACCATCTTGTTTGCTTCTGAAGTTAATTTGATATGACTTCTACTCATTGTGGTAGAGTAGCAACCTTTTATCTGTTGTGCTGTGCTTCAATATTAGTTTTCTCTTAGCTGTTCATGTTGGTTGCCCCCTTTAATCTGTTAGTGCAGTGAAACTCAAATAATCTCTCAACCTTGTTCAGTTTTATAAATCTGCAGCCATGAATATTCTGTGACTTGGTATTACTCGGAATGCAGTTCATTTAAGGTTAGGAATAGCGCCTTACAGCTTGGAATACCATTGTTCCATTATGTAGCTTAAGGGAAAATAACTCAATTGGGATGCATATATTAGTCTGACGTAATAGTAGAATTTTTCTGGTGTAACCTGATATGAAATATTGGCCAATAACCGCTCCTCATAGGCAGGGAACGAAGATGAAGAGCAAGCAAGGAAGTCAAACTCAGGAACAAGAACTAAAAAGGAGCGAATAATCCCTAACTATTGAAACAAAGGTCTTTTTGGCTCTTAATTATTTAAGACCTCTGAGCTTAATGTAAGTATGTTGAAAGGAGCAGAGCAGCTGGGTTTATATGGGGTTTGTGGGCCAATTAGGATTGAGGAGGTCAGATGTGCAACTGAATTGGGTTTGAGAAAATAGAAAGGGTGAACAAAAATATGAATCGTCAACTCAAATTTTAACAGATGTCAACGTGACAGTTTCATCCAATTTCCCTTGATGACACTAGGGGATGGAACGAAGTAGGATGCCATCTTTTGAACACATAAGCTAAGCCTCTTGGGATGCTATGTATATGGGTGCATACTGTACGTATGTCCTAGGTGAGATGGTCTATCAGTCATTGGGACATCCTGATGGTTGAAGACTTGGGAGAGGAGCAGATAGGTGGGCCGAAGGGAGGTGGCTCCCTTCCCAAATGCCCTGTTTGGCAGTCGAGCTAACACAGTCTGACAGGAAGATGGGCTGAATACTGCATGATCTCCCCTTTGGTAGGTTTGATGATTCTTATATGGGTTAAACTTTGTCTTTGAAAATAATGAGCTTCCCCAAATCAAGATTTCAAATGGTAATGTGCTTAAATACGCTGATGCCCCATAGATGATCACATGAACATAAAATGGATGTTGGAACACTATGTAAACATTCCCTAAGATTCGAGCACTAAGACAAGCTATAAAAATTGCCTAAAAACAGAGAATTATGAATCATAAGTTGACCAATAGAATAAATGAATTTTATCTTTAATTCTTTGATTGCTTACCTAGCTTCTTTCAATGTTTCCATTTAGCAGCATGATCTTGGGTGTATTTCTTATTCACTCTGAGCTCTAAAGATTAGGTTTATGATAATGAAGCTCAATATTGCTGAAATATGGAGGTTGAGGTCTAGTTCCATTTAACTTTAGCTTACAGTAGCAACAACTCCTTATAACTTGTTACAACTTTTATAACTAACTTTACAACTTCTTCTACTTCCTTACAACTTTATACCTTACAACCTTACAACTCCTTACAACTGAATGGAACAAGGTGTGAGTCTGGATTGTGTATAGATGACATGTGATGAATTCTTTGAGCAAGAAGGAATACTTGAGTGTCCTATCACAATGCTGCAACATTGTTTCATTTCTTATGCTTTCCTCATTCACGCTCATTAGTTTTGCTTATATCACTTATTTTCCATCGTCATGCTTGGCAATGCAAAGTCCTAATTTGCTTCATTTTCCTATCTCCTTGTTTAAATTATTAAGTACGCAGCTGATGGCCTTCTCTTCCTTCCTATTCTTTGTCTCTCGGAAGCTCATGTTGCTATGCCTTTTTGGTATCTTGACAAATATATCTTCTAACATACCAATCAATGAAATCTGGATTTATTTGTTTGGGTGCACATGCAAGTTTTGTATGTAGAAGATCACAATTATCTATGCAGGCAGCTGCATAGGTTCTAGCACTATAATAGATGATTCGCGGACAAAAGAATGGGATAGATAGAGGATTTTTCATTTTTGAATTAAATTGCCTTGATATGACTAGGGTGATGAAGGCAAATAGGGGAGTGCCATGGAGTCTGATGTTACTATCTTTGATGCCAAATGTTTTGGATTTGTTCTTCAGTGTTTCTAATTTATTGATGTTAGCATAGAAGCCAATTTGCCATTCCATAAACCAGTCAAGGCAGTAAATGTTAAAATTTTTTATGGAAAAATATATCCCTCTTCATTCAAGAAATTGTTTTTGTGGACATTATTCTTTATAGGTACTTGATGTGTTTCAGTAGAAGCAGTTGGGGATTTTGGACCTAGATATGACTGTCATGTAGCAATTCTGCACTTTCCATTCCACATCATTGTCCCTCTTGTTCTCTCTCTACCATATGCAAGAGAATATTCATTTTGCCTCTTCTGGGGCCTTTTGCACAACAAGAATAACAGTGCTGAATGCTGATTGTAAATCCCGCCTGCCCTGTTTTTTGTTTGAGCTTTAGCTTACAGCTTTATAGTTCATTACAACTTTTTACAACTCGTACTTTTTACTGCTAACCTTAAAACTGTTTACCTTACATCCTATAGCCTTACAGCTCCTTAGAGCTAAAAAGCTCCTTACTTACAGCTCAAAAGAACAGGCTGTTTGATCTAACTAATCCAACTAAAAGTTGTCTGCATGACAAAAGGAAAAATCACTGTCTACTTTGAGTGCTCTCAAAATTCATGTAGGTCGTAATGAACCAATGGGAACCAGAACAAATATATCAGATTTTGTATTGGGTTGTCTAGTGTGGAGAATAAATATGCATTGTTATGTGTTTGATCGTAGATCTTTATATTTTGTAAAAAACTTTTGTTCTTTTTCCTTGTTCATTTTGATTTGTGTATATTTCCACACGCTTCTGTGAAATACTCTTAAGCATAGGATAGGATTAAAATTCATTCCATTGTCAACTTCTGCATACTATTTATGTTGCCATGATTTTCTTGGGAAGGTTTCCCAAATTTAGTGCATCTTTTTTGGTTACCATTGTTGACAGTGCTCTCTCTGATACCAAATGAGCTACTAAATTTTAGTAGATCTAATTAAAGTCACCTGTTTGAATTGAGCTGCAATTCATACTGCCCTCAATAAAAGGAAGGGGAAGCTAAAGCATGCTTAGGCCTTAGCGAAGGGAAAATGCTTAATTTTGAGGAGAGGATATTCTTTACCCTAGATCTTGCCATCAGATTGTGGAGTAAGATGATTTATCCTTTTTTTTTTTCCAACAATTTTCAGTGATGCAAACTTAAGTAGGACGCTTGGATCAAGTCAACCATCCATGGAAAAACAAGTGCAAATGGTACTGTGTTGACATTGATAAGATGTAATATGACTATGCATGAAGCTCGAAGAACACACAAATGTGTGCTATTTGGTGGTTTGAATGTAAAGCCACAAAGTTATATGCTTTTGGAGATTTCCACCCCCTGATTTTTATATAAAAGAAAAAATAGCACAGATAGAATCTTCTATGAATTTGTGCCGGATCAGTCATGTTCTCTGTTTTGAATCTATTACAAAACATTCTTTGCAGATGAATTGAAGCCTGCAAATGTGGGTCTTGATCAGGAGGCACTAGCAGCACAAAAATGGAAACCTACTCCAACTGTTAACAATGGAAGAAAAGGTCGAAATGGCAGTCAGCAGCAGTATCCTCCCCCATTAAGTATCTGCACATTCATGAATGTGAAAGCTTCTCTGTAAGAAACAAGTCTATTTCAAGTAGCTTTCACAAGTTACTCAGAAAATTTCATTAGCATCATGGGTTGTTGTCTATGCTGAGCTTCCAACCATATGTGTTTCTTTTTCATTGTTAGTTTTCTCCTTCTGTATGCAGATAGGGATCTTCTGCATGCCAGCTTCATCGATCATACCACTTCACAATCATCCAGGAATGACTGTATTGAGCAAGCTTATTTATGGATCTTTGCATGTAAGATCGTATGATTGGGTTGATTTGCCAGAGCTTCCCGAATCATCACAAGGTGCATTCTCTATGCTTGATGTACTTGTAGATGAACAATAGTAACTAGTGTAAATCTGATCAAAATAGGTCTGGAGAGATTTAAATATGGGCTGTACCCACTTACTTGCCCCTGCAAAAAAATAGAGTAAAAATAACGATGCTATATATGAGAGATCCAGAAACTTCTCCAAAAAGAAAAAAAACGCCCAGAAAAAAAAAAAAGGATAGATTTTAACTGGCTAAAAAGTTAGTTGGAAAATAGCTGTAGATTCACCCTCCTTTTTGTTCTTACCACAAACCAAACCATAATCCTAAATTCCTACCTTGGGGAACCCCCCTTTTGTGTTTTGGGGAGAGAAAGAGGGGGAGGGGGATGTGCCAGAATCTGATCCATACAAGATATTTGCACAGAGAGTAGTTTTTATTGAATCCTAAATGTGGAAGGTGTTGACTGCCGAAGCAGAGAATGGATTACATTTTAGTTTCATGCACTAAGTATGATAATAAAAGCAATGGTAACTAAAATCTTTTATCTAGCTACTGCAAAATCTTCCTCATCTGTCCTGTTAAAATTGAAAGGACATGGCATTCAGCAGCTTTTAGATGTTTCCTTGGGGCTCTAAACGTATTGATTTGTTGGAAACTTGCAGCAAGACCCGCCAAACTGGTTAGAGATTGTGAAATGACGGCACCATGTGGTACAACTGTTCTCTACCCGACAAAAGGCGGCAATATCCATTGTTTTAAAGCAATAACTCCATGTGCCATTTTCGACATTCTTACTCCCCCATACTCCTCAGAAGATGGGCGCCACTGCTCTTATTTCAGAAGATCTCCTAGAAAAGATCTACAGTTACCTGGTACTTGATCTACTCATCATCAAACCAAATTTCCATTTTTCCATTATTGCTTGTAATTGACTTCTTTCTCGCTCCCTGCAACTTTTGCTAGATGGGTTTGAACTAGAGGGTGTAAATCTGAGTGAACTAGTTTGGCTAGAAGAGATTCAACCTCCTGAAAACTTTGTGGTCATCAGAGGCGAGTATAAAGGTCCTGTTCCTAAGAAACCTTAGGGTTTTGGCAGGTTGTACGTCAACATTGAAGACACGGGCTCTGGATTGAGTTTGCATGGAGGCAGCCCCGAGATTTGTCATGCTGCTGACTCACGTGGTAATAATTGCTCTTACTAGCTATTCGAGGCACATCCAAAGCTCGGATTAAGAGTCAGAGGGGTGGATAGGGTATAAACCTGTACATAATGAATTTAACTTGAGACCATGACTCATTTTGTCAAAGCTGATAGATTGAGAGCCTTGGTTTAGTTTTGATATAGTATCCACTTGTCAGCGCTGTTCATTAATATTTGTATTTGTCGGAACTATTATCCTACGGACTTCTTACCATTCATATCTTCCGTTTGTGTAGTTGATTAACTGGGGCTAGTTATGGTCACAGCTTAGTTGGCTTATGAAAATTGTGATAGCGGCATGCGTGTATAGCACTTTGCAACTCTTGCAGGCATTGATTTATACTACAAAGGTCGGGTGGTGCATTTATTTTTGTTCTTTGGGGGAGGGGAGGGTGTTAACAAAATTACATGAAGATCTGGATATAAAAGTGCCGTTCAAGTGTGGGAAATTGAAACTCTCGGAATCGGGCTGTTTACTTGTTTGATTATTCGTTGTAAAAATAGCTTCTTCTGAACTTATCATCTGAGGGCGCTGGTTTGGTCTAGGTTAAGATTTTGAACATCTCATCGAGATAATGGAGCACAAGTTCAATCGTGTGAGATGTGATGAACCAACTATCGTTGAAATTGAAGTGAGAGCCCAATTAGATGAACACTTTAATGGAATAATCGCTTTGGTGTATGGAACACTATTAAATTATCATTAATAATTGTTGGTGAACTGTCTCGCTTGTGAATGTTAGCCTAAGGGCTTGTGAATGTTAGCCGAAGGGCCTGTTCGTCTCAACAGTACGAATAAGCTGTGAGGTTTACTTGAGTGGTGAATTTGAAATGGAAGTTGCTATAACAATTGTGATTTTATGGAGCAGTGAGGTTTACGGGAGTGGTGAGTTTGAAATGAAAGTTGCTATAACAATTGTGATTTTTTGGGATTGAATTAGTTTTTAATACGGTTGTTCATTAAATCTTATATTTTTATTATACAAGTAATGTTACATTATATTTTTATCATACAAATAATGTTACATTAGTCAGTATTGTATTTTCCTAGATTCCATTAAGTGCAACATCATCCTTCCCTCAATTATTATGAGATGGCGATTGAACAATATGTAGAAATAAAATGAGGTTGCACCTAATTTTTTTAAATTTTTTTCCATGGTTACTAAACCAATATAGGCTAATAACATACACATAGTTACACAAACAAAAACTCTCAACTAAAATCAATAAGAATCACTAACAAAACTTGTATCTACCCAATTTCTAAATATATAAAAATCAACCAGCTGTAAAAAAAGACATCTTTAACTGCACCTGTAATAAATAAGCATACAATAAACCCCAATTTACAAAATAGGAGTATAACATCCCAATTATGTGTCTATATTATAGATAAAGAAAATTTAGATAGACCTTGAATCACACGAGTCACCCACAAACGTTTAAAGTGGAAGTTTGGTGCTTCATTTAGGCCGTGATTATGTTCTTAAAAATTCAACAATTTCTTCTCTCTCTCTCTCTTAGGCCGTGATTATATTCTAAAAAATTCAACAATTTCTTCTTCTTTTCTCTCTCTCTCTCTCTCTCTCTCTCTCTGTGGGAACTATAAGGACAAATAGGGTAAGGAAGCAATAACTTCAACTTGGGATTATGTTCACGTACAAACATAGCATGCTTAGTACAAAAATGAGAGTTTTGAGCTGAGAAAACACTCTTAACCCGTGTTAGACCTAATGGCTCTATCCTTGCACCATTTATGGAATTTTATGAGGTTTTGAAGGCAAATTTCAAAGCTCTACTGCACTTTTGAAATTTCATACTTTTAATACTGTTACGCGTAAAATTTCAAAACTATACAAATTTTCAAGGAGATTTGAGAATATCAAATACTGTTAAGATACAACCCAACTGTAGCCTGTTTAAATACAAGGCATGATCACAGCTATCTCTCGAGTCTTGACAAACTCAGGTTGATAAACCTGAAACTCTACAAATTACAAAATGAAAATGTTCATTCTGTCGCAGCTTTTTTCCATAAGTAAACAGCTGAACTCGGAATATAATCTCTCTATCTTCTGGTTCACAACAAATCCGCTTGTTGGAACCGAAGCCTCCTAGAAAATCAAGCAAAATAAATAAAACTATCCTATGCAGTTCAATCATACCAGTTTTTACCCACATATATATCAAGGTGGCAAAGAATTAATAAGAAAACTGAAGATTGATGAGGTAAAAAACTTGGAAATCTTCAGCTATGCCAAAAGAATCCTCTTATCATCGTAAATAGTGATTAGTATTGTGGAGTATTGAGGAAGCGATGGGAGCTTCACTTCCAGGTTTGCTGCCTTTGAGGAACATGAGTTACCAATTCCTGCATTGGTTGAAGGCAATGTCAAAAATCCTAAATTGCAGGAATTGAAAGAGATCAGATCGTAGACCCGGTAATTAGGTCCTTTGGTTCGAGTATGGATTACATTAGAGTTGATTTGAGTTGTGTCACTCGGGTTGGCGTGTATTGGGTCTATCCTTGGTTTGTCCAATAAGCTAGCCATGAAAATACAAGCAGGGGGGGAACCAAGGCAAAATGTCTCATTTCAAGTCGCCTGTGCCTTTCAAAACTAGGATTTAACAGGAAAAAAAAAACCTCTTTAAAACTCAGTATTATGGGTAAGCTTCCAGCTGCCGCGAGGGTGTTGGGGGCAGGGGGATACCGCTTTGACACAAGGTAAGGTCCGGGGTATGGGTTTGGTTTGAAGGCGGTTGGTTACAGAAAATGCAAGACATCTAATATGCAAAATATGACCACAGTTGATCACCTGTGAGTCTCATGAAAATGAAAATCAAGATTGTTACCTCTGAGTACCTCCCATGATCATGATGCAAATGAGAGCTTTTCACAATGTTTTCCCACTTGGCACCAGGAGCAGGATTAGCATTGTTATTCTGCTTCCTGGATTGGAGCTTCGAGTTGAGGTTTGAGTAAGAAACTGAGTTCCTTGGAGAAACTGCAGGCAACTTGCGCGATAGCCAAGACTCTGACGGTGATTTAGGCAGAGGAGGGTTAAGTGGGGATTGAACTCCAGCTCGGTCATCTCCAACTACAACAAGCTCTCTGCAAGTATTTCTGTTTGCCATTTTTGAAGCTTCTGAGGAATTAGTCCTTTGAACAAGGGGTCCGCTCATTCCCTAGCCTTCATAATATCCAATCTGCCACTCTTAGACAAACCCCCAAGCTCAGCATCAACCTGTCTCTTGGTCTTTGGTAAATTGAGAATTGAATGCGAGACTTTTGCTATATTTACAGAATCTATGTACATTGTTTCCTCAAGATTAGTTGTGTTCCTTCGTAGTTGTTCGAATCTCTTGGAATCCTTTAACCCGGATTTCACACGGTTTTCATCATATGGGTTGACCTGTTTAGGCACCGCTAGGACACCTACTCCCTTTTGGTAAAGGGTATGTGGGGATTCATTCCGATATGGGCTGCTGCTCCTCCTGGAGCAATTTCGGTAGGGAGACCCACTTCTAGTAGTCTGCAACTCCCCAGAGTAGAACATCGGCCTGGATGTAAACTTTGGCTTCTGCAGCTCACAGCTCTTGAATGCTGGTTCCACTTTGTGCTTGTGATCACTACATGGAACATGCTGAAAAACATACATGCAAATCGTAAGAACCTAAACATGAGGGCAGCACCATAGACCTTGCAAATGGGGTTGGTTTAACATTTGATTAGATCAAAACAGACAGGTGGAATGTTCTGATTAAGTAGGGTGTAGGTGGGATCATTTCGGTTTGGGTCATTTTCAGGATCTCTTGTCGGTTACCAATAAGCTTGTGACTTAGTATATGAAAACGCTATCACTATTGTATCAGGTAATTTCCAGGCTGATTTAATTGTGGTTTGATCAACTCCAACAGGTCAAGTCAGGTTGCTTTTTTCCTCATCTGGTTCATGTCTGATTTGAATTTAGGTAATTGGGTTTGTGTTAGTTTTCAGCAGTTTTTTTTCAATGTGAATTGTAGTGGACAAAAGCAAAATGCTCCTTTGAACTGTTCTACACTTCCTCTACATGGAGTATTAGGCAGTCAATCGTTTTTAGATGGGAACCTATGGAACCAATCTCTTTGAAATCAAGGATAAGATTGCTAGATTAACATCTACCCCCCCAAAAAAAAAAACACAGAAGACCCCTTAGGTGGGACTTTCGAGCAATGGATTTGGATTCGCTGTGCATTGTTTTTGCCTGGTCTAAATTGTAGATTATATAACAGATCAAGGACAGAAGGAAAATGCTTGAATCAGCAACATAGTAACTTACCTTAGCTAGCTTTGGGCTGGAAGACTTCCAGGATCTATTTTTAACCAAGTTGCCAACCTTGCTAGCAGAAGACAGAGCGCTTTTGGACCCTTTTTTCATGGAAGGCAGCGGATTCAAGAGGCGAATAGAATTTTTCGAGCAAAACCAAGGGAGGAATCCACAAGCTTTGATCTTAACCGATATAGCGCTCTGCTCGTCACAGCCTTCTTCTTCTTCGTCATCTTCGCTTTCTTCTGAACCAATGTCTTGACCCGTGTATGGCACAATGTTACACGCATTTCGACTAGGTGGGGGTGTCTTAGCTCTAGGAACCAACGCCTTAACCTCCTTGGGTTGCTCGACAACCACTAGCTGCTTCCTCGAGGCATACTGAGATGGCTCCAATGTCATGGCCTTGGCTGCAGGCAAGAAACGATCCATCATGAAATCCCGAGCCCTTGGCTCCATTGAACCATGCACAAGTTGCTTTGTCTCAGGGCGTTCTGGACCACTTACACCACTGACACTACAGTTCACAGAAGAGGACTCGAGTTGAGAAAAAGTTTCATGTGCATCAGAAAATGTGTTAGCATCATCAAACTCTGACTCGGAACTGGCATTCATCTCTGAAGAATCATTTAAGGATGGAAACTTATTTAAGATGGCAAGTTCCCCTGACAATTTTGTGTGAGATCTAAAGGCATTGAGCTCCCCAGAAAACTTCTGAGATCTGAGAGTGTGAAGCTCCCCAGAAAGCTTATTTTGAGGTCTTGGAATGGTTAGTTCTCCTGACAGTTTGTTTCGTGGTTTTAGAACAACCAACTCCCCAGATAGCTTGTTGGGTGTTCTAAAACCACTCAATTCCCCAGACTTCCTGCTTAGGAAGGCTGGTGGAAGTTTAGGAGTGCTTGGAATCTCTTCAGGGCTTTGCACTTGTGATCCATTTGAGCTTTTCGCTTTACCCGGGATTTGTTCCCACATGAAGGGAACAGAACCTGGTTTTACAACCTCGCCCAGATTCAAGTCAGATTGCTCAGAAGGCACCATGTTTCGGATCCCCTGAGGAGGAGAATCCCGTCTGTTGTCTTCACCAGAAGTGCGTAATGGGGATGAATATCTTCTCGCAGAGATAAGAGGGGCACTGAAGTTCAGTTGTTTTTTCTCCATTGTATCAGTTCTTCAGGGGTAGATCATGCAAACTCTCAGAAATTCCTGCCAAAAATAAGGAATATCAGGACAATAAAAATTGTATCAGGAATTTATCTCAGGGTCATAAATGATTAATACCTTTTCTTATCCTAGCATATCAGGAACTGATAACTGTAAATTGATACCCAGGACTGGAGCAAATTAATGAGATTAAGTGCAAAACCAAAGGGAGGAAGATGCAGGAAAAGAAACAATGAAAAACAAAATAAATGCAATTGAATTTTCAACCAAGATATTGTGAGTATATCATAACCCTAACCCTTTCTCAACCACTTAATTTTGCTATTAAATTTAAGGGCCAACTGCAAATAAAAATTCAAAAAAGGGAAAAAACAGAATCTGAAAAGGATACATGAATTATAAATATGATATTGAAATGTCTGAATGGAAGAAGTACAGAAGCCTTGCCCAAGGAAAGCAATAGCAAAGAGACCCACCACATTACAAACATTAACCACAACCACAAAAAATAAGCCCAAGGTGACTCCCACCTTGGACATGTCACGTAATCGAGGGAGCTCAAGATGTATGCAGTCTTATGTCGAGAAGTACATTTACCGTTTTGGAGAGACACCCAATAAAATTTAACTGAACATACTTAAAAGCAAATTAGGAGGTTGATTTATGTTGAAGAAATGAAGTTTCAATACACCCAAAATTACTCAAGTTTCTTCACTAAAAATCTGCTCAAAAGCACACAAATTTAAGCATAAAATCAAAATGGGTGTTCTATGAACAAGTTGAAGAAACACAATTTGAATATACCCATGTCATTTTTCAAGGATCTTGTTGATTTAAAGCTTTTGCCCATCTCAAAATTCCTCAATTTTCTTCACTATCACCCAAACATCGCACAATTGAGGATAGAGTACAAGAAGGCAAATAGATTCACCATTTCCAAGGTGAAGCCAACTTCAACATTCCCACCTCAAAATTTTCAATTTTATTCCCTAGATTCACTCAAAAGAAAGCACGATTGAACATAAAATACAACAAAGCAAAATGGGCTTCCCCATTATCAAGTAAAAGAAACACAATTTAGACATACCCATGTCAAAAAGTTTAAATCTTCCCCATCTAATTCACCCAAAGAGCGAAATTTACCATAACAAAAGTACAAAAAGCAAACCGAGTTCAACATTTACAAGGAAAAGCACAATTTGAACATGCCCATATGAAAATCTTAAAGCTGGATGCCTAAATTCACCAAAGTGCGCTCACCTTGAAGCAAAATCAAAAACACATGAGAGCAAAATCAACAAAGAGAACTCATATAATTTGCTGGAGAGGAAAGAGAGAGGATTGAGAAGAAGGGGTAAATTTACCTCTCTGCTTTCACTCTTCTTGAGAGAAATACCAGTGAATTGCAAATTTACAATGATAACTTTGTGGGCAATGAGCCAATGATTCTAGCAGGTGTTTGGGGGAGAGGGTATTGAGTAGATGTCAAGTTTGGGAGAGAGAGAGAGAGAGAGAGCAGTTAGAGTAGTGTGCTCTGAGAGAGAGAGATTAGTTAGAGTAGAGTGCTCTGCTTTTGATCTTTTTACATCCATTAATAGAGAGAGAGAGGAGGAGGAGGAGGAAATTTAGGGAAGAGAAAATCGCTGATTGAGATTTGTCCCCAACTTTTCTCCTTAAGTTTAGGCATGTTAGGGGGCCTACATGAGCAATCAAAAGGACAGAGAGGGAGAGGGAGAGGGAGAGAGAAGGAGAAATACAGAGAGAGGAGAGAGAATGTTTGAAGATTGGGGCATAGTCACTGGTCAGTCAGTCATCAGTGTGCTCCACCCGAGAGAGAGAGAGAGAAACAGAGGGGTTTATAGTTTTTTAACGACCAATAACCGGTCAACTAGATCGTATATGTATGCATGTCTTAAGGGGGTAAAATAATTTGGGGCTCCAGACAAAATTAGTTATGAAAAATTGGAAATTTTTGGAGTATTTAGTTGATTGATTGATAAATTAATTGAACTTTAGATTGATAGTGTTTTTGGGTTGGTAATAATGGGATGTAAGAATAAATTGACAATTCTTATAATAACATTAGTCCAATAATGTCATATACTATTGATGGAGTGACAAACTTTTATGTCACATGAAGCTTTAGAGTTTTGTCTAATATTGGATCTCGGGAGGATAGGATGATTTCAGTATTATTTACGAAAGAAAATTATTTTATGGATTTATTTTTGAGTTTCTTTAAGGCATTTACGTTCATAACTATTGAATCACTTTCATTAAGAAATTGTTTGACATAAATTTATAGGTCACTTTTTAAATAAAAAATTCTGTATGGAAGTGTCCACAAATTGAGCTTAGTGTATTCCTGTATCTATAGTCTCCTTTCTAGAAAAAGTATTATTGTATTATGTGCGAAACATAAATTCCAATACATAGTGTGTGCACTATTATAAAAGTTAAACGTATTGATTTAGCATATCACTTTTATGACTCATATCAACTTAAATATCAATGAGTTTGTAATTTAATATTTTAAATCACACGACATACTTAGTACATATATACAACATTAAAACATATATGAAAGCTCTAGGAGAGTTTTCATTTTTTAAATTCCACTAAAAATTTCCAAACAAATTTCACAAATTTATAGACCACTTTGATTTTAATATTTAACCGATAAAAAAATCATTCATAGATCGAGAGCTTTCATGTTTACACTTTAAAAATAAGCTTTATAGAATATCATTTTGATGTATACTAGTGATAAAAAAAAATATAAGGGCAATACCAACTTGTTTTATGGCAATAAAGGGAGCATTGAACAAGGTAAAAAAAAAAAAAGGAAAGTGCATTTTTCATGAAAAAAAAAAAGAACTTTCTCCATTGCCTTGCCCCCAAGGTCATGGTCATGTTTTAAATATACATCATTGCCTTCATGCCTAGGTCACCTACCTAAATTAAATTTTCAATGGCACACTTTTTTGGATGGTAGATAGAGAAGTTATTTCTCAAGCCAATAAATTTGACATTGCTTTGCTATACTTTCCACAAGCATGCATTGTCCACCCAACAAAATGTTTTATCTATTTTGAATTATTATTCCCTACTCACTTTTTATTGAAATTACTTATGTATTTTTTAAAGAAAAAATTATCAAAAAGAGTGAGTTTTAAATATTATTGTCTCACTAAAATTTTGATGAGATACAAAATGAATGGAATAGTCTATATATGCATCACCAAACCAATGGGTTTATAGCTAGCTAGATTGTAGTTCATTAATTATTTTTTTTATGTTTTTTTAAAAAAATAATCTAAATTGTTTATCTATCGGCCTTCTATATAAGGTGGACCAAGTGTATTGTTAGTGGGTACGGGAAGATGGCACACAAATCAAGTTTGATCAAATGAATGTCTATCCTATAAAGCCGTCGAATCCATAATAAGGAAGGAAGCTTGTTGACTTCTCATAAATTCCACTAAATAAGGAAGGATTTGCGTATCTTAAGGCTCAAAAATCCATTGGACTTCAAGGGATAAACTCTTAGGAGACCTTGGTTACTATTGTGTCAAATGGGCATTGGCTTCACCAATCCCTACATATGCTTTGTTATTACCATATGTTATCCGACATGAAAATGCACTAGTAGGCATTAAAAAATCAAATATTTTATATCTATATTCAAAAATTTTATCAGCTTAAACTATCTTATACCAATTGAACTTAAATTTTTTAATATCAAAACAAGTGCATAAATTATTAACGAAAAAATTGTGGTTTATACAAGAAGTGATTGTAGCTTTAGTGAGTAAATTAAGAATTTTATCTTTATCTTCTTGTTCCCAAAATCTAAGTAGTTTTTGATGATGGAGAGGTATAGAACATATACTCCCTTCGTTACACAATATTTGTTACTTTAATTAATTTTTTTAATTCATAATATGTATAATTTTACAATTTCAATGATACATCAATGATTAATTTATCAATTTTATCTTATATTAATTACTTTTTCTCTTTTTTCATTGACTTTCTTCATTCTGAATGAAACCTTAGGATAATCGGGCCTTTTAACGTAAATTTTTTTCATAAATTTTATATTCTCTTAAACGACAAATATCGTGAAACAGATGGAGTATACAAGCATAAATAAAAGTAAGAAGCATAAAATATAAAAAAACCATAAGTTGACTTGAATTACACCAAAACATAATGAAGAATTTGATAGCATCAATGTTCCTTATATTGAGGAGACTTGAGCAACCTAAAAAATGTAAAAAGTAGGTATATTAGTTACATAGAAAATCCATAATTATTAATATGTGCTTTGAGATTACACCTTTTGACTACAAGTATATCTTTTATGGCTCTTTTTGTTTTGTTTTTTGTGAGAAAATCTTTATGGCTCTTTTTTTCCTTTTTATTTATTTATTTATTATTTTTGGGAGTTTGAGAAGAACAGAAAAAGACTGTGTGGTCGGCCACTGTTGGGCCATAATCATATCATAGTCCAGCAGTAGAAGACATTTCAAGTGAAAGTAAGATATTCCACTAAAAATACATATCTTGAATCAAATAAAGTGATTTATATCTTAATTTTTCTATGTATTATTTTTTTCAGTTATTATTAGGTGTATTAATTAAAGGTATAATATAGCAAATAAATCTTTAAAATAATAAAATAATTTAAAATAAGTCGGAACGAACTAACTGATAAGAATTAAGAATATATAGATGTATCTTTATGTATTTTAGTAAGTTATGATAACGTTTCGTTTATATTTTGCCTATATATGTAAGTTAGTTTTTGGAACAATTTGTAAATTTATATCATACATTTCGATTTGAATTTTGGCAGTACTTTTCTTTCATTCTTCATACCTTGGAGGTGAAGGGGGAATATTGCACCAAATAATTGACATCAGATTAAAATTTTAGTAGATATCGTACGTTTTATGTGAGACAGTTTTTTTATGATTTTAGTCTGCTAATCGATCCATTTTCTACTGCGTCTTGAGCAGCTACATGACTATTTAGACAAGATTAGAACCGGTTTGAGCCCCTCTAAGTCGTGGGGGCCTCGTATTTAAGTAGGTAGTTCTCCACGTTCTATTGCCTCTTTGATCATTTATGTGGCCCAGCAATTCGGAGCTTAGTCCCAAACTATGTCCCTATATATGGGCCCATAGGGAAGAGTCATGGCTAATTTTTAGCCTCTTTTGAGCAACATGTTTAACATGGAAACTAGTTTTGGTGAACAACAAAAAATTACAGGGCCCGAAAGCCCCACAGTAGCCTAAAAGACAAAACTAAACCCGAACCAATGTTCTTATATGTAGATTTGATGTATCGAACACTCAAACTGCTCATTCGATTTTGAGTTATAATAAGATTTTTAATTTAAATTTAATAAGTATCGATAAAGTTTGATTTTTAATTTGTTGTTTATTATTTCGAATTAGACCGACTAAAGTTCAAAATAGTCTACTTCAAGTTAATAAAGTAGATCCGGATCGACGCAGACAAGTTTAACCATAATAATTATATTGTAGTCTCAGAGGGACGTTTTAGACATAAACATGTAGAATTTTTTTTAAAAAAAAAGAAAAAGAAAAAAGTATTTTATGATTTTGGAATTATGTTCCAAAACTATTGTACTATTTGGCATTTAATGGGAATCAAAATCCCAAGTAACATACTAACATGCTTCCTCAAGACTTTCTTTGCTATAACAACCACTAAAAATCAGTTGGGCCATCAACACATGAGCAATAAATGTTACATTAATACTGGGACAAGATTTTGCCCATGCCACAATCAATGCCGCACATCTCTAGAATTTTCTTTTTATGCAATAATTTTGTCACTTTTATTAATTTTAAAATTATAAATTTAGAAATATAAGATGGAAAATCTTACTGGATAAAATGTAGGAATGTTGCTTTGTTACAAATAAGAGAATGTACCCACATCTCGGACGCCTCTACATTTTGGGGTACAAATTGAATCAATTGAGATTTCAGAACAGATGAGTAACTAACTACATATGAAAACTTTATTACCATGGCACAATTTTGAAGAAATTATTGAAATTTTTAATCCCGCCAACATATATTTGAACAGAAAATGATAGTAACGATCATGTACAATTTATGCTTAGCCAGCAAAAATATAATATTATTCAACAATCGTTTATAGAAAATCATAACAGTTGCGGGAGACAGACTACCACCGATGGTACAAGAAAGGTGGTAGAAGAGAAGAGTAAGCCAATCTGCCTCTGTGCCTCGCTAGAGTCAACATCGACGTCGTTGCCACGGGCTTGGGTTCGACTTCGGGGCACCAAAGTACCAAACCGGCCCTCATTGGCTTAGCTAGTAACCAGCTCTACCCCTACCTAAGCCCATAACACCACCCCCTACTTTCCTGGAAGCCTTGGTCAGGCTTGGAGGAGGCCATTACCAGAAAAAGAGATTACATACTAAACCTTACAATACAACAACAAACAAAAGATGCATAGCTCTAGAAAATCAACGCATTGCTGCAAATTGGTTTGTCCTCCATTGGAGAGGTTGATGAGACTCTTCCTCGATTTGTTGTTGATGATCATGATGCCTAGTCCATGGGAACTTGTGTTTTGCCATCTTCTTCTTCTTTGCAGCTACTCCAAGGTGATCTCTAGAGTTCTGCATGGTATTTAAGATTTGTCAGATTAAAAAACGAGGCACTTAAAACATATCGTTCCATGTGCTAACACCTAATCCAGATTTTTGCAACAATTATCACTAGTTTTAGCTTTCTGTTGCAATGGAATCTATTATACCTGAATCCCACACCCGAAATGACTTGGTTAAGTGTGAAGTCATTTAGTTTTGAATTAGTCTAGAATTTGTCTGACTAAAATGACCCGTTTGCTAGGCCTGCTAAATATGCTCCATTTAAGGCATGAGAGTTTTGACTCATACCTGCAGGCACAATCCTTCAGCAACATCACAAATGGGGTATTCGCTCGGGCAGCAATAGTCTGTTCCGTCGCAGCAGACAGCATCAGTGTATTCACAGCAACCATAGATGAAACAGAAATCAAAAAATTCATAGAGGCAGCAGCAAGTCTGGTCAGCAGAGCAGTAAGAGAAATCTCCACACTTAGTAGGAGACGGAGGAGGTGATGGAGGCGTAGGAGGAGGTGGTGGTGGTGGTGGTGGTGGAGGTGATGGAGGTGGTGGTGGCGGCTGAGAGGGTGGTGGAGCTGACGGAGAAGGCTGAGGAGATGGAGCTGAAGATGTCTGAGTTGGGTAAGAAGCCATGGCATTGATGGCACAAACACCGGATGCTAAGTTGGTATTCCTTTTTATGTATATGTAGCCATTCATTCCCCAGCTAGTCCCCCAGGAGTTCTTCACTATCCAATAGTCCTCACATCCTTCAGATCCATAGCCAACTATCAGAACTGCATGGTCAATGTCATCTGGATTGCTCGAGCAATCACCATCGTAGATTCCCTATTTGGAACATTACAAAACAATCAAACATAGCAACAACAACAACAATGGCTAGTATGGGAACCGTCAAGTCAATGCAACATGTAGAGCTCTTAGGGAGGCTATTTCTGAAAAACCCATGAAGGGAAAAAGGATGGAATTATTGAAATTGTTAGTCACTTACTCCAGTGTACAGCTGAAAATCAGTGGCAGACCCATCTATGCCGACACTGATAGGTTGGTTCACCACTGCACAAAGGAGAGCTTCATCTGATTCCTTTACATCTTCATACCCATCAATGCTTACAGCCTTGTTTGCCTCCTGAAACACAAGCAGAGTCAGACTTACAACTCACAAGGCGATGTTTTCCAACTTAGGCCTATATCGTACATTTCAGATCTATAGTCCAACTGGAACAACCTCTCAGTAGCTTCGCTATAGGGTTAAGGTTGCTTACAACAAAGACCCTTCTCTCCAACATCCTCGACCCTTAATGGGATTATGGGTTCTCAAATAAATGAAAATGTTAAACAAAGGTCAAGGGGTAAATTGGGACCTTGGTGGCATTGCAGGTGCCATCAACTCCAGTGTAAGGGTAATCGGCTTCAGTGTCAATGCCGCCATTGTTGATGACCCACCCGAATGCATAGTCCATATAACCGCCATCACAGCCATCGTTAGTTGTGTCACAATCAATGAGCTCTTGCTCTGAGAGGCTGATCAGCTCTCCTGTGTTGATTGCATTTATTCCTTCAATGGCTCCAGTTGAAGAGAATGACCAGCAACTTCCTATAGAAGCATGAGCAAAATGATAATTAAAAATTGTAATGTTCTTATCATGCTAAAAAAAACAAGCACTTTAGCTTGGAGTTTTTCTCATCTAGATCACAAGCAATGAAGAAATTATATTTTAAAGAGAGAAAATGACAACTAGTTCGATGAATCTCAGAAATATAGTGGAACACAAAAGTTATCACAAGTAATCATAGAATATCCACTAGTGTTTACCATATCTTATCTTAGTAGATTATTATATAAGTGTCCAATAAAAACACTAAAATGTCTCCGTTTGATTGAAAAAGAAATGTACATTATCTAACAAGGAGAAGAACAACTCCGTTGAGGACTGCGGAATATGAAGAGATTTAGATATGTGCAATCATATTCCTACAAACATTTCTACCCATACATTATCAAACATGAAAAGAAATTTTGAAATGCAATAATACAAGAATGAAAATGTGTTAAGTTGGGTAAAACCACCATATTGTCATTTCAACGTAAAACATTATTATTTATTCATATATAGTGGTAGGCAGGAGACAACATATACGACCATCTAACAATCTCCATCGTTAAAAAACAGCCAAAACAAGGACATATTCACAATAGGGGAGAAAGTGACAGCCAAACTAAACAAAGTTGCAAAATAAACACAACCCCTAATAAAATAAATAAAACACATGAATCAATAAAAACTACCTCTTAGTAAACTAACTTATTTAATTATATAAGACTGAGTTATAAACTGTTAAAGAGGTGAAAAGGTGTATAAAACTATAAGGAGTTATAAAAGGGAAAAGATGTTTCAAAATTTACTGGAAACTGTGAAAAACTTTATAGGAAAGTAGCATAAGAAGTAATAGACAACTGCGAACAACTCTAAGAAACTATAAATAGCTATATATTCCTATAATTGACTTAATTTATTGTGAAATGATCTTATTAAAGCTTATTTTGAACTTATTATGAACTGAACTTATCTCTAAAAAACTTTAAATAGCCGTAGATTCTTATATACACCGGAGAACTTATACTCTAGATGTCACATCGTTGTCACCTACAAAATCCCCCTAATTCCCCTTTCGCCCAAGCATTTCTTAACATGTGTCTATAAATTTTCACGTGTATAATAGCACTCCTCAAGAGTAAACAGCTTGTGATCTTTAACTAACTCAATTTATTGTGAATTGATATTATTAAAGATTATTTTGAACTTACTTTTTAAACTTATTCCGTGAACTTATCTAAATTTATTTTGCAAAAATAAGTTATAGAAAATCGAGCCGATTATAAATTATAAAAACATATATATATCCTTAATTAGGATTATTCAACACTTTATTCCCTTAATTTGGGAGATTCAGCACTTTGTTGCCTCAACTTCAATTCAAGTAGTCAAGTTCATAGAGGAACAAAGACAGATAAAAAAGTTTTTACCAAATTACCAAAAAACAATAAATCTCTTTTAAAGGAAATGAACTTACCACAACTACCCTGATCTTTGACCGCAGTAACAGCGCCTTTCTTTCTCCAATCCAAAGACCGCGGCGCGTCGCACTCAGTGACGGACCCCGGCGCGTGTGCAACCTCTCACTCAACTTCACCGGCTTCTTCACCTTCCTCAAGTACGTCTCTCTAAACTCCTCATTGCTCAAATCCGCGAACCGGTTCAACCCGACCGAGAACCCGGTCGGGCCCGCCGAGTTCCTCTCAACAACATACCTCAGATTCCGCTTGAAGTTCTCGAAACGTTTCAGCCTTTCCCCATTATGGCTGTAGATCTTCCCGTGCTTCTCTCTCCAATGGCGGAAGAGCTCCGCGACCCGGTCCTCGGAACGGAGGTCCTCGGGGTCGTAGCCAGTGATCGAGAAGTGGGTCGACTCGGAGCAGAGGAAGAGGAGGAGGAGAGAGAAAGTGAAGAGGAGGAGACGATGATGATTGAGTAGTAGTAGTGGTGTTTTCTGGGTACCCATCTCGCAGGAAAACAAAATGGGTAGGATTTGATTTGATTGGATTGGATTGGTTGGTTCATTGGAATGGGGATTGAGAGTGGAGTGGATTATAAAGAGTAAATCACTGGTAATTCAGAGGTTGAATGAATGGCCGATTTCTGGAATCTCAGCTTCTTCATCTGCCAGTCAATGAGGTGGGATGTGCCTACTAACTCATGACTCACGGGTATTAATTTTTATTAATACTGGAATCAATCAAGCTGTTAACTTTGATCTAAAAATAAAATAAAATATATATATGATTTTTTTACAGTCACATGTTGGATTTTAGATTATAAATCAAATTTATTTAAATTTTGCATTTAATTAATTAAAATATTTTTGAGTGGAGGCAAGTTAGATTCGACAAAAAAAGTCAATAAAATATTATGGGAGGGAAAATTTTCTTCATATCTATTTAAATATATATATATATATATGAAAATTTATTCAATTTTATTGATTTTAAATTAGAATATAAAGTCCGGATTTTACATGTTAAACTATCTTGATACGAGTAATAACACATTAAATCTTCTTCCATCGAAATGTACCATACTCAATTTAAATTCGGTGGCACTTTTATGGTCGTTATAGTTGGTTGTCTTGAGGATTTATTCTTACCTTTTGAGTTTAAGTTAGAATGAATTGTTCTTCTTGATATGGAAGAATATATAATTAGTGTCAACAAGTTTTTCTGAAGTTTGGTCATTCGATCGGTTTCTTTATGTGCTTATTTTGAATTACATATCTCCTTAGCTCTGTAAAATTTTTCTTAAATATGTATGTTATTAGCTGACGATAATGTTACGTAATTTTTTTAGTTTAAAAAAATTTGAAATATATGTGGTGGGATTTTTGAAATACTTTTGCTTGCTCACTAAGGATTGGAAGTAGTTATGACTTGTAGAGTGATTGATCTTCTAGCATAAATATTGACTTTGTTAAGGACTGACTACACACGTCTAACAAACAGTCCAATTGTACCAAAATATCCAGTTGTGATGGTTATACTTATACTTTTTATTTTTATAAGTGCACATTTAATGCATTTATTTTGTTATTTTTTAAAATAGTGTCATTTTATTATTATGGTGAACTCTTGTATGATTGACCAATTATGGTAAGAAAATTCTCTTAATTATATTACATTAATTAGTTTAATTAATACAATATATGTTAACAACATTATTTAGTATACAAACCTTAAATTATGAATTTAATTTGATATAACAAGTGCTTTTTTTTTCCTCTCCTAATCAAGAAGGACTAACTTATGTCATGCTAAAAAATAAAAAAAGGGTTTGAATGATATTAGTGTAGGATCGACGTGTTAGAATATATTATAAGGTTTTTAGTATGCCTTTGACAATTAATTTAAATTTTTAGTTAAAAATAATTTATTAATAATAAAAGTTAATAACTAACTCTATCAGTGTAATAATTTATACAATACTCCATAATTATATCATTTTGCTTTAAAATACACTTTAAATGTCTTTTGCAAAAATGTTGCGAATAATTTTATATTAGTAAAAGTACAAATTTTTGTCTGTCTTGTCAATATTGTTCCAATTTTATCTGATACTTCTCCGTATCACTCGTCCTTTAAAAAAATACAAGATAGCAAAAGGGAAAAGAAAATAAAGAGGGAAAAAGGGTACAATGGGCTAGCCCGTAGTTCCCAGCAGGCTTGCACTCAAACCCACACCATGAAATTCAGCCCATTTTAGTCTATTAACACCAAGCCCTAACCTTCAATATATAACCTTTTGCACATGTGTGTACGTGCGTATGTGTGTCGACGGTTGGGGGAAATTGGAACGGATCATCGGATTTTAAAAGTCCTTTTTATGAAGTTATTGATTTATTCGTGTTTGACCTCTGAATATTAATCGTAGTCGTTAACTAATTAAACTAATCAAAATATTTAAAAGTTAAATAAGTTATAAAGTACAATTTAAATTATATGAAAATTTTTGCTTATATTAAAGAGTGAGAAAATGACAACATTATAAATTTATGAAATTAAACAAAACAACTCTAAAAAAAGCCTTTAAAAACGTAGGATTAATGAAAATAAAACTTCCTTTGTGGTATTAATTATAATATTTAAGTATTATTACATTGGGATAGGTCACGAGGACCATTTTTCAACACAAGCCATTTTCTCCGCAACAAAAGCCAAGCTCTTGAGATTAAATTGAATTATGGTATTAGCAACAAAGCATGTATCTTCCTCGTTACTATCCTCCGGCACATCAACCGTGTACGATTCAGTCACTACGGTGCTCTTCTCGTTCTCATTCCCATTCCCATTCCCATTCGGACTCCCGATCACCTCGTGGAGCGTGGTGGTCAACCGGAAGTTGAGCATCTTGTGGTCCCCGTCGATCACACGATACACCATTACGTGCCTCTCCTCATCCACCCTTTCTAACAGGTCGAGACTAGTGGTCCCGGACAAGCCAGTCCTAAACATGATCCGTCTAGTGGATCCAACCTCACCCGAACCAAGAACTAGGACGCATGTCTTAATTAGCCTCCCGTAAATCTGCGGCTGATCAAAACGTCGAACCACCGACCAAACTAGATGGATCGGAGCATTTATAGTGAGAAGCACTCTCGAGCCACACTGCTTGCCTTGCACACGTTGCTGTTGATGGCTCGTCATTTCTAATCCTCAATATCGAGTATACCCTTAAAAACTTCACCAATTAAACTATAACGTATGAAAAACTTGGGAGTTTGGAAAGGGGAGAAAAGTACATAGGAAATGGGAGGATGATTGGTGAATATATATATATAGAGTGACCTATGATGGGGGGTTTGTAAGCGGGTTGATGGAAGGGTCAACAAGATTTGCCTCGAAAAAGAAAGAGGTGAAAAACGATATGGTCACACTATCACTTTTGCTGAGTCACTTGTGCGTCACAAGAAAAGGTACCCATTGTTTTGCACCAATGGTTTGTGATATGCCTCCCTATGTTTCTAATTACTAAATTAAAAATAAAATAAGAAATTATATATAATAACTTAGGGTAATAAGTACAAGATTATTACAGTATAATTTGAATTTATAAATAATTAATTGGTGGTATTTTTTTTATTTTATTTTTAATAACTTAGAATTGTAAGCAGTAGAATTGTCAAGTTGAAAGGATTAGTGGGTTTGAATCATCCAGTTGAGTCCTATTAAATTGGGTCCAATCGGATTGACCCTTATTAAATAAGAAATCTGAACATCATGGCTCACTTCGAGTGTACTTACATTGTACCTAATTTTTATGTGACTAAAATAGTATTTCCTCATTCATATTATTGGAGTTTAACTATACTATTAATCGTCAAGAATAAAAATCTCCATCACAAATTTCTTCTATTCATAAAATTTGAATCACTGAGTTAAATCAAGTTGTCCCGATATTTTCTTTTCTACTAAAAATCGTATCCGGGATGTGCACTTGGCAGATGGTGATATTGCCACGAATGATCCAAGCACATGGGTTTTGGGATGCTTATTAACTCCAATGAGTCAATAAATATACAGCCTCTTAACTTTCTCTACGCACCCTTCACCATTGAAGAACTAAAAAAAGGAGCAAAGGTGGCTAATTTTACACCAAGCGTACCCATGCACGTTGGCATCGTTGTCCACCATTCATCATGCAAACCCTCCAAGGGAAGTATTCCACAATCCACAGCCTCCCTGTTCTTCAATCCCCTTGTTTTTGTAATTTCTCAAGCTTCTTTTTTATTTTTCTTTTTTGGGGGGCGGGAACAAATCCAAGAGATAACATGACTAAGTTTTTTTAAAAAAATAAAATACACGACCTTAACCAGACGTAGAAAAGAGATTATTCTATGAAATATTAATCCAACAACTTAGCGAACAAATCCGGATCATATAATGACAGAAAAGATAAGATAACCAAATTTTCATTGTAAATTTAGATGCCATGTATGTACACTAAATGGTTAATTTCACTATTCTGATATATTTTTTTTTTTTGTTGATAAAACATAGTGTTGTTGGTTCGGTGGTTGAGCGAGTGAGATCGAGTGAGCTTTGATGATAGTGTTTGGTGTTGCCTCCTAGGCTAGGCTTGCAAGGAACTCAAACGCGGGTTGTCTGTACGATCGAGTCTCCGATGCTTAAGTCAATCATATCAATTACATCAAAGTTTACATAGTTGTATGTAATAATACAATTGTAAAGAGAAATGTTTGTGCTTTCAAGCATAATAATTAAATGCTAGTTATACACACGGATCACTTTAAGCTCTACAGTAATAGGACTCATATTAAGAATTGTTGTTTAATTAATAACGAGGCCCATTTACGCAACGGTGGGAGGTCTATGCTTCTTTTGTCTATGAGGGTTTTGTGATGGATTCATTCACTAAAGTTGTCCCTAGGCTTGTTTAGCAGCGAGGCCCAAACACCATCTTAGACCTGGCTGAAGTCATATTTAAACACAAAGGAACAAAACCCAATTACTATCTTTTTCCTCTTTTTGCTTTCTCTCCATCAATTTTTTTGTATTTTTTTCAATTAATAACGATATAAAATTTATATAAATATCGACTATTTTTTAATTTTTAAAGAAAAAATATAAAGAAGGATCAATACACTTTCAAACTACTATATTTTAAATAAATTATTATGTTAAGATATTTAATTAATATTATTACTTTGATTTCTTCATTTGTATATTTTGATTTATTTTTGTAGTGGTGGGTGGGAGGAGAGGGGACCAGCTTAGGGAGCTCAAACACCATATAGGTCTGCAATTTATGTTTCCTATGACATAGAAATTTACATTATGCTACAAAAAATATACTATTTTTTATATTTTGATCTTTATTTTGTACCATTAACAGTCAAAGCATAAAATAAAATAATTATATTAAAAAATAATTTATATTTGTGATTTGAGTGTGATTAGTGATAATTAGTGTTGGTTTCACACAGCTAATCTCAGTTGTTTCTGTAAGATTATCTGTTAAAGTTAGCAAGAATCTCAACCATGCCATGCAGCTTTTTTGTGAGTTTTTTTTTCAAAAAAATAATTTGTGAGGGATTGAATTAACCAATTTAAAAATTTTATCCATCTACATGAGAGCTTTGACAAAAATTTAAAAAAAAAAAATCAACGATGTATACCCAAATTTCTAGCACTATTATTCAGCTCGAACAAATCGCTATTACTATTTTATTATCGAGTGTCGTTACTATGTAATTAGATAAATATAAACGGTGAATGACACATTCATTTGACACTATTTTTATAGATAAATAATTATTTGAGATTATCTTTCATAATTTAAACTAAGTCTTATTTACTAAATAAAAAGACGTAACTTTTAACAAACTGATAAATTTATATAGAGATTATAATATTTTTTAAGTAGAGATAATTTATTTCTTTTATTAATTTGATATTTTTTAAAATTGATTAAAAAGACTCTTAATAGAATAATTATTTTTGACACACCTTCATGCATGCTATAAGTCACTTTTTTCCCTTTAATTCATAACCAAAATCTCTTGTTATTTAATTTCTCATTCATGTAATATAAAGCTAACTTTTATGAGAAACTTTCTTTCTTCCCCTCCTTTTCTTTTCTCCCTCTACTCTCTCTTTGGAGGGTGGTGTTTGGGAGGTTTGAGAGGACCATCCGCCATATTAATATAGCCAAAGGACATGAATGATGTAAAAATATATATATATATATATATATATATATATATATATATATATATATATATATATATATATATATATATACATGGACCCTCCTCACTCCATACCTCACATGGGGTTTTCTTGGGGCAACTTTGCCCGTACACTTTTGTGGGATCATCACAATTATTTTTAATTAAAATGGATGGACCTTAATTTCTTGTATATGGTGCAACATTAGCCAAAATAAGTCTTATTATTGAACTTTATGTCATCATCTTGGCTTTTAATTTCTCATCTAACTCGAGATGATTTTTATGGTAAGTGTAACTCTATGAGTTGGATCCCTATCCCCCACCCTCTAAATAAAGAAAAAGTAGTTCTCATATTGAAGATCATCTTATTATATGTACTTGTAGATCGAATAAAAATGTCTTTGACGCAATGATTGTCAGAGCTTTTTGAGCTTCCAGTCTTAAAGTTACGTGTTCAAATTCAATGACACGAAAATTTTTCTCATTTGAGGGAATTTGGGCTTCGTTACCTTGTTGAGGCATAATTGAGCATTGTTTAAATTGTACGCTATCCCTACTCATTGACAATCCATTAGGTTTAGTAAGCATAAATCATATCAAGTGAGGGTGCAACTTACCTTACTCATAAGAAAAATATACGTATCTATAGATAGTCAATTTATCCTTCTTACAAAGGAAGTCGCTTAGATTAGATGAAGTATATATTAGTTTGACCCGACACGAACAAATTTATTATATATAGTAAGAGAATGTGCTACTAAATTTCCATCTTATCTAACACGGGACAACCTAAATACCGTAATACTTTTTCCAAGACAAAAATGCTTAGATTAATAACATATGTTGATTACATAGACCAATTTGAGATGAATATACTAAGAATGCCTTTCTTCCAACTTAAAACTAAATAGGAATTGTGGCGGCCACAAAGTACATGAGGAAATTGCAATTGGCATTATGTACTAATGTATACTTTTCCTTTTTTTTTTTTTTTTTTGGATTGGTGCATGATGAAGTAAAGTTAAATGTACCCATTGCTATCAAGAAAAGAAAAAAAAAAAAAGAAATTCAATAGATTAATTAAACATGTGTATTTCGTGCCCCTTATCAAAAATTGCTTGTCAATGTGTTATTTTTATGTCTTGACTCTTTATTCTCCTTCACATGCACATGAATTTCCAATTAAATTACTTCTCAATTACAAACAATGACCTTATTTGTCAACTATAATATGTTGAATGATAAAAATTATTATATTGAATATTGATATTTGTCACCCCTTTTTTTTTTATTTTTTATGTAGAAGTATTAAATTAACTGTAAGGTTAAGCTGATCATATGAAATATATTTGAACGAAGTATAAATTTTCGCATTATATTGAGGATATGATTATTATTGTCCGATGTTTAATTTGCTCACTTTGTACTTAATAATAAACTTTATTTAGACATATAATTAAGATGATAAGTTGCACTTAGATACTAAAAACCTAGATTTAACTATGAATTGATCACTTCCAACTTGTCCACACGCCTATCAGCTCACACGAAAATGATCGGAATTCAAATACGTTGTGTTATGTTAGAAGACCGGCATATTCAAATCTACTTGAGCTTAACTAAGGCCTAGAAAACACAAAGTATAAGTAACTCAATTGTAAGTCCAATACTCTTATAAAAGAGATTGATCTATAGCTATGAGAAGGTGAGAAAAGGAAAGCAAAATAGACAATATAATTGATAAAGTGAGCAATGACACCAATGCATGCAATTAGGAGTCAAAGTACTTCAAGAACCTAAGAGGTAGGCTCATGTCCCTTTGGGGAAAAGTAGGCATATAAAAGAGATCATCAACACTTACTTTTCAATGAAAACCACAACCCACATGATCTTGTTTGGCATACATCAATCCTCCCAAAAGTCGTCCTCCATCCTCTTCATCCAATAAAGAAGATCTTCCCTCACTATGCCCATTTCTCCCATTTTCATCATATTCACTCCTATTTTTTTCATGAAGATTTGATAAAAGTAAAAAAAGTAACCATAGAATTATAACAACACCTGTAGATACTTAAAGAAATAAGTCTAACAACCGATAACACGAAACAAACTTCAGAAAACAAAACTAGATTTCGTATCATATAACCTAATTCACCTTTGATTTTTCACTCTCTTTAAAAACCCACAATTATTTATTTGTTGAACATATAAAAAGGAAAAGAATTTGCTAAAGGAAAAACTACTCTTATCTATTTCTTTCTCTATCTAATTAGCTCTCATAATAGGATCTTTATGGATGGGATGATTCAATCATACATCGCCATGTGTCGGTGTATGATTGGTTCTTATCCTTTGATAAGTAGCTCCTTTAGGCAAATGGTATGTTTATGTTTTGTTGTGGTCTAACTTATGTGGGTGTCCCAATCATGGCAATAACAAACAAACACTAAGTGAAAGATAGAAAGTAAAATCCATGCCCTTTAGCATTGCTCTACCATGTGGCTCAATAGTGTAAAGATTGCAACATTAATTGAATTAAGTCACTTTTATTTGTTTACTTCTGAAATCGGGGTTGATATAGAATGTTTTGTGTTAAGATACAAAAAAGAGAATTTAAATTTTATTTTAAAAAATTGATGCAAATTAAATTGACAATATTGTATAATGAATTTACTACATATTAACTGTTATAATAACTTAATTATCAGTTATTGATTTTGAGTATTAGTATATATAAATGACAATCTAATATAATCGATCATGTCAAAAATTTATGAATAGTGGTGCACTTTTACTTCTATTTAATTCGCCGCTCTTTTACAGATTAGTTTTAAGTGACTCGATCAAATTAAGATTTTTTTATTAAAAAATTAAGATTATTTTTATTTTGCTTGAAAACCTTCATCATTTTTGTGATGGTAATGGTAGGTCCACGGAAAGGTGAAATATTCTACATCTAAAAAAGCATTTGAGCGCATATCTTAAAGTTAATTAATAATGTGAGTAGTTAATATGTTAAAGGATCAGTTCCATATTAAAAAAAGTTTAAAACTTTTTATAAATATCTTATCATTATGAATCATTTTTAAAAAATTAATTAAATAACTTTTGGATCCAAAAATTAAATTTTTTAATTCTTTTAAAGATGACATTTTGTATAACTTATTTTCTATTTCCGATCTAATAGTAAAACTTAATTAGTTATCTTTTGTTAGTAGTGATATTAAACGGTTACAATGTTGTGAAATTATATATTTCAAATTCTTATATAACATTGTCTCACATAAGAGTTATTGTGAGATGAACTTCGTTAGAGATAACCTTTAGAAGATTTTAATATGACTAATTTTCAAGTGAGATATTCTCGTATAAGACGTACTAATTGTATACACACACCAGTCTCTAGACTTTAGTAGTGAATTTTTGAAGTCCAAAAAACCCTAAAAAATAATTGAAGTTGGTGAGGAGGAGTGTTAGGGAATAGGACCCAATTAGGCCCTTTGATTTGATCCATCCAAAACACTAAGCACACATTCTCATAGTTTATGCCCAAACACAAAAAACAATCAAACCCCTTCCCCCACCCTCCTCTCCCTTGAGAGAGAGAGAGAGAGAGAGAGAGAGAGAGAGAAGCAATCATTCATGGCATGAAATTCATCCAAAGGTACCACAAAAATTGAAGCGGAAGAAAGAAGAGAATTAAAATTCCTTCCCCAAAAGGCCCCAACCCAGAGATAAAGTCGCTCCCATAGCTATTAATAAACCCCTCCTTTCCCATTCATATTATTCTCTCTCTCTGTCTCTCTCTCTCTCTCTCTAAATCTCTCTCTCATCCATCTATGTCCGTCCATGAAGTGATCGATGATATATGCCGATGATGATGATGATGATGAAAGAAGAACAGCAACAGCAGCTGAAGAAGAGCATAAGGTGCTGCATATCATGCATCTTCCCATGTGGGGCCTTCGACGTCATCCGCATCGTCCACTCCAACGGCCACGTCCAGGAGATCGCGTGCACAGTACGCGCCGCCGACGTCATGGAAGCCCACCCCAAGCACGTCCTTAAGAGGCCCTCCTTCGACGCCGCCAACCACCATCGCCCCACCGTCGTCACCGTCCCTCCCGACGCCCACCTCCACCGCGGCAAAATCTACTTCCTCGTCCCCGCCCCTTCAGTCGGGCCCACCCCGCCACCGCCACCGAAGCCAAGATCTTCTTCAACTACTACTACTACTACTTCTACTTCATCATCCTTGTCCGATTCTGCCACTTCGTCGTCGAGATCGACGGTCAGGAAGAAGCACCACCACCACCATCAGAGGAGGAAGAGTTCGGAGAGTGGCAGTGGGGGTAATAAGGCGGTGTCCGGGAGGGCAAATGTGGGAATTTCTGATCAGTACTTGAGCGAGATAATGAGCGAGAAAGTTGTATCGGTGGGGAGAGAAAGAAGGAGAGGGCGGGTGGCTGTCTGGCGGCCTCATTTAGAGAGCATTTGTGAAACTCTTTAAGTATAATTACTCATTAATTAATATCAATCAATGAGATTAATTCCTACTCCCAAATATATTAATTCTTAATCATTATAGTTTTAATTTCCTTTTAGTAATTGTTTTCTTTTTCAATATTGAGTGTCGAGAGACAGATACGGTTCAATTTGATTTTAAGAAGCGAAACATATGTATAATCGGGTTGTACATTGTCCTTTTAAATCAAAGAAAGAAAGTGTAAAGTTAGTGTATGTGTAGCATATTATTGTGTTTCGGGTAACAATTGTTTTGTTTACCAGATTATATGTATGTGTAAAAATATAAAAAGTTTTAGTTTTTTGAACTCATTTAATCTTTTTAGCTATCTAAATTCATAAATTATGTACTAATAACCGGAAAAAATAACCAATGAGGTCATGATCTAGTGGTTATGACTGAGGTCCCGAGCGACATTAGGTTTCGGGTTCGATTCCCTCCTCCTTATTTGTATTATATTACCCTTTTTGACTCATATACATAAAAAAAAAAAAGAATAATCGAACAAATATATAGTATACTATATATTAAATTAAACCTAGCTTAACATGGTAAAAGTTTAATTTGCTAGGGATGCAAACATATAGTTGAACTTGAAGGGATTTGTTTGGGTGATCCTTTGTTTCTGTATTTACTTTTCCCTCCTCACTTTAATTACTTTTTTAATTACTTCGTAATATTATCTTTAGGTAGTATTGTAATGAACATTTTTGTATAAAAATACTAGATAAATAAAAGTACATACATTTCAAGTGACAATATCTTTATTCAATATAATATGATAAATTATACTGTAATTTATAATTATATATATATATATATATATATATATGTGTTATTTTTGATATATCAAAGTTTATATATATATTTATACGGTATTACTTTATATGATTTCATCGTGTCGTAGTGAGAAATATCAAAATCATTTGGTTTGGATTGGTTTACACCTTTTTTTTTAAAGGAACAATGTCCTGTTACATTTAAAAATAAATTAAATTCACCCATAATTCTAAATAGAGCTTTTTGAGTAGAAAATCAAATTCTTCTATAAATAGAGAAAAATAATTTTTATGCTTAATTATGTTTTATTATGATTAAATGATATACAAGTTTATTTGCTATTAAAATAAAAAATCAGGTTGAATTGAACAAACATAAGTTTTTTAATTAAAACTTTAAATTTGAACAAAATTAAACTTACGTACATAATGATGATATCCTCTTAATAATACAGCATAAGGATTATTTTTCGAAGTTTGTCTTATTTTGATATGTCTAACTCTTAAATCTTATTTTGAGTACATTACATCTCATGTTTAATTTTCCCTTCCACGTTATATTAGCCTTTGTGATTCCTCTAAAAAAAAAAAACTCTCAAGTTTTGTTTCTCATGGAACAATGGATAATGAATTCAAATAGGACTTTGTTTAGAGAAAGAGCAATTTATAATCGTCAAAATTTATCCTTTCTATTACATTTTGCTTCACTCTTTTTGTATTTGAAAGCCTTTTTCGTCTTTCACTTCATGTTTAATAAAAAAAATCGTATTAATTTTGAATGGATTAAGAAATAATGATTGTAACTTTTTAAACAAGGAGGTACATCGATCCATAAATTACTTATTATGGATCGGTTTTTATGTTGTATAATATTATTTGATAAATTATGAATTTGTAATGAGTTATATATCAATATTATTTTTTTCAAGATATTCTCACCGAAAATAAGCTAAAAAATGCAAGTTGTATGACATAGCCCCATAATAATTAGGGGTCAAAACAGGTCAGAAACAAACATGCAAGTTTTAAGTTATGATAACGTACGTAGTGATTAATCGCCAGGATGTTAGTAGATGAAAGGACTGGTTTTGGAAAATACACAAGTCAATATCGTTTATATAGATCCAAATTTATAAATTTGACTCGTTATATATGATATTTTATTTTAATTTTTATAATTTCTTTTTAAAAATTATAACATTCTCTATTTTGATAGCGGTTTATAGATTAAGTCCATAATATAAGTAAAGTATAATGTCTTCGTGCGTGGGCTTTAACTTTTAATATTTGATTGATTGATTGATTCAATATCTTGTCGTGGGCCTTTTTGGTGTGTTCATCTCAACAAAGTAGTTTTAACACGCAAAGGTTTAATTACATGAAAATGTTGGAACGTATTATATATATCATTACATCGTTTTAGAATACTAAATAAATAAGTGGGCCTTATATATATATATATATAAGTGGCAATAAAACTAAATAAATTTTATAGATTATATTAGAATACGCACTCTGAAATACATAATATATTTAAAGTAAGTGACGTCAAGACTATGTAAATTTTATGTAATGGATAAGAACAAATACTATTAAAAGTACGAAATAGTTTCGGTGTATGAAAAGGTGAGATTTAAGTATTTAACATATGTGACTAAAGTGGAATAAAAATGATACCTAACTAGGTACATTGTTATTGGTATATGTAGTTTTGTTTTTTATACAAAGCGATCACATAGGACAATATAATATAACCAGGGAGGGGTAGATGTCAGCTTTACTCATTTCCCTTATAGGTGTAAATTGAGTAATGGGTAAAATTAAAAAGAATTATCTTATATTAGTTAATTTAATTAGTAAAGGCTTCCTATAAAAAAATCAATTAGTAAAGTCTCTCGAAAATGTGATTAAATTTAGAAAAAAGAACTAGGGAGAGTGACATCATTAAGTGGGGTTTAGGTGAGGTAGAGGAGAAGGAGAGAACATTAATTAGGTATTTTGGACGTGCTTTAATCTCATGGTGGGTTTCGTTTAGTGACAATGTTTCGTGCAATAAATATAGGGATCGTGGTAAGTGACGAAGGTCTGACCACTCACATAATTGGTCAACTTCGAGACCAGCAATCAAGATGGGTTCGCCTCGGCCTGGCCCTGTGAGTCCGAGTTGCCCAATGTTAACGTGGGTTGGTTGCAGTTGGGTTAGCTATGCAAGCTAATTGAATGGACTGACTTGAAAAACACAAACCCAACTAGCAAGGCCTATCATCGGTTGTGGCTTGTCTCTAACGTATACCGCCACGACTATATATGGTAAACTGATCGTTTCAATACGATTGGGTTAGTTCAAATTGGATATATTTCGAGTTCATGACATTTTAATTTAGTTTGAAGTCATTTCGATCGATCGATATTTGGTCCAATAAATTTATTTAACAAAAAGAAGCAACTTTGCAGGAAAATTAGTTAGAATTCAATTCGGTTTGGGTTAATTAAGATCTTACGCCAACTTTTTGGGTAAGCTGGTTTTGAATGTCGGTTCAAGTATGGCACAATTTCTTCGAATTTCAAGTTAATTTTGACAGATCTAATTGTAGACAAATTTGTCCAATTTTTTAAAAATTGAATTTTAGAAGTATTAATACCATACAAATATCAAATTTTTTTAGAATATTTATAATAATAATTTAAATTTTTTAAGACAACGACTTTAAAAAATATTAAACCATATTTTGAAAATTAAGCCAACTAAATAAGTTCTATCATAGATTGTATTAGGTTCCCATTTTCAAGCCCTATCTAACTCGCTTGGATCCGCTAGTCCCTATTGCTTTCCTTGGAACTTATCAAACCGATTAGGACTACTTGGGTTGGATATGTTGGAACAAAGTTTGCTTTTAAAATGTGAACACTAGTCTAGGGCTTAATGTTGTAGTAGTATTAGCTAAAATTTTTACACAATCTATTAGAAGTTGGAGTGCAATTGGGAATGAAAATGGGATAGGTTTAGGTTGAGTGAAGCTGTACTTGCACCTATATTGATTTTTAAAAATTATACCCATAATCATACTCATATCCGTTGGGTTTTCAAAATCTATACTCTTCCCGTTTCCATAAGTTCTTTTCCGCGTTTGCAAATTTTATTGAGGTTTGAACGTGATGAGAAAAAAGTACTCACATCGACATATGAGGATCATACTGATGTTTTTGTCTCATGAGGATGAAGTCATTTTACTTGTATGAAAATTGTAGTTTAGTTATGAAATACGTAAGTGTTTTTCTATCCATCCTTATATGATGATTGACATATTCATTAGTTATGCGAAAAAATTATCACATTAGAATACCGGGTACGGGTCGGAAGTGGATCCGAGGCGAGTAAACCTCATACATGTACTCGTACCTAAACCTCGTTATTTCCTACCTTCCCCATACTGTTTTTTAAAAACCTTTTAATGCCCAAATCCGTTATAAATTAGGTGTGTTGGAGCAAAATTTTCATTCCCAAGTGTAATACTAGGGAAGGTTCTGATATCAACATGTTTTTCCAAGGTAATCTAAAGTTTGTTGCTTGGATAATTATCATCCAAATGTAGATGAGACTTGTAGACCGCTTAGATATAACAAATGGCTTGGTATAGTAGTGTTTGATTAAAGCACTAGAATTTTATGTCACGATGGACCATTTATGTATCATACGACTTCTACCAAACAAATCGACCATTCATATGGCCAACACATCCCATATCCACCTTCGCCCAGGATTCAAATCGGGGGAAAGACACTTCCTTATATTTATGCATCGAGAGAAGTTGTGGCCTAGACTTGGTATTCTCTTCCTCTATATAAACCTCGTAATCTCACTAATTTTTATCTGAATTATTGATACTTTAGTATCTCATACTATCGATAAATAATAAAAAAGTTCATAAGATATTAAAAATAATAAATTACTACTACGAGATATCATATAATATTGTTTAATTGTAAAAAGTTATCATATAATCTTGTGTGAGACCGTCTCACTTAAAAGTTATTGTGAAACGAAAATTTTATGGTGACTTTAAATACATAAAGGGTGACTAATAATTCATTTAGGAGTAACTCGATAAAAGTCACTTTTTAATGAATTATTAGTCATTCTCCGAATTAAAAAGACATTATATTGTAAGTTAGTCATATTAAACTTTTAAAAAATCACCTCTAAAGATGTTCATCTCACAATAACTCTTATGTGATACGAGTTTCATATAAAAATTTGTAAACTTATAAAAGGTAACTTTTTATAATTAAACACTATTATATGATATCTCCAGATAAGTAATTTATTATTTTCGATACTTGAGAAACTTTTTCATTATTTGTCGATAGTACGTTATATTAAAGTGTCAATTTTTATTTTTATTTTTATTAATATTTTTATTTTTATTTTGGGGGAGGGGGCGGCAAAAGTAAAGCCTGGCCCAGTAATTGTAATATAGGAATAATGCTTAGGAAGTGCAAAACCCAAATGACATAGAGAAATTCCGGTTAGCGAAGTGTAATTATCCCTTAAAAATTCCTCTACCTCCCTTAACGTCGGTTCACGCGCCTCTCTCCCTGTCTCTCTCTTCTCTCTCTCTCATCGATGTCCTACCGGCGATCTCACGTTACGTCACCCACCCCTAAACCGAAACCCTTTCCCCCTTATCATGCGCTTCACGCTTTTCCCCACCGCCGGCGCCTTTCTTATCGCCGCTTCTTCCCTTTCTCTTTCCCTCTCTCTCCTCTCTTCCCATCCAACCCTCTCCCTCTTTCTCTCTTCCCCCTTTCTCCCTCTCTCTCTCCCTCTCCACCGCTAATTCTCCGTTCGCCGCCGTAGCCTCGAGTACCAACCGCATCTCTCTCCCTATCCTCTTCTCTCTCTCCGTAGATGGGTGAATTTCCGGACTCATCGACGCCGCCGGCGATGAATTCCCGGCCGATGCCGGTGAGGGAGGACTGCTGGAGCGAGGACGCCACGTTCACGCTCATCGAGGCCTGGGGCCAGCGGTACATCGAGCTCAACCGCGGAAATCTCCGGCAGAAGCAATGGCAGGAGGTCGCCGACGCCGTCAACTCCCGCCATGGCCATAACAAGAAGGCTCGGAGAACCGATGTTCAGTGTAAGAATCGCATCGATACTCTGAAGAAGAAGTATAAAATCGAGAAGGCTAGGGTTTTGGAATCCGGTGGAATTTACAAGAGTTCCTGGCCATTCTTCGCTCCTCTGGATGACCTAATTGGATCGATTATGCCTTTGAAGAAGATCTCTCATTCGCCTCAGATCGCGCCTTCGCCGCCTCCCATGGCGGTGCCGCTGCTCCATCACCGCGCCGCTACCGCTACCGCCACCACTGCTGCTACTCCGGTTCTTCCTCAGAAGCGTCCGTATCCTGCTGTCGCTTCTTCTACTCCGTTTCGGGGGAAGAGTCGTCGTATTTCCGGAAGAATTATTCTGCCATTGCTGCTGCTGCGGCGGCGGCAGAGGCCGCGGGAAGCGAGGAGGATGAGGATGAGGATGAGGATGAGGAGGAGGAGGAGGAGGAGGAGGAGGTGGAGGTGAGCGGCGGGGGAGTACTGAGGCGGAGGGGATAAGAAAGCTTGCGAGGGTGATTGAGAAGTTCGGTCAGGTATACGCAAAGGTGGAGGCTGAAAAGCAGAGGCAGATGATTGAATTGGAGAAGCAGAGGATGCAGTTTGCTAAGGAGTTGGAGTGTCAGAGGATGCAGATGCTGGTGGAAATGCAGGTTCAGCTTGAGAAGATGAAAAGAGCCAAGAGGTCGGACTCTAATGGTGAGACAATGCTATGTCTTCTTCTCCCTCTTATTTTGTAGTCGCCGTTTGCTTTTGTGTATCGTCTTATTATTAGTGGGTAACTGAGAAGGCTACATATATATTATATTAAAATAATAGGATTGTTATTATATACTCTTAGTCGTAGTTTGAAGCATATTTAATTCTGATATGAAGGTAGAAGTGCCTGTTTGAAATAATACAAATTTCCTCTTGGAAAAGGAACTGTTGAACACATTTGCTTTAAATGGTTCTCCTGACTGTGGCTTGGCTGTGTTTTCAAAGTTATAATTTTGTATTTCTCATGTAATTTTTGGGTTCAAGAGCATGAGCTGATACGGATTCCTGTTATTAGATTTCGGTTGCTGGTTTTGATTCTGTGGTGTGAATTGTGACTTGACAAACAGAATGAACAATTTCTGGTGTTCGTGTATTTGTGCATATATGCATGCCTTCTGTCGCCTCCACATGAATACCTGTTCGCGTATAAATGGTGCTTTGTGGATGCCTAAAAGTTCTGCAGTTCTTCTCAATTTTGAACTGTTTTCTGCTTCTTTATTGTTATCAAGTGGAATGTAGTCAACGCCAGGTCTGATGGAAGCATCCTCTTTGTAGCTGCAAGGGCAGAGTTTTGACGTCTGATATCCACTCACCTTGCATAAGTGGCAGTGCCATGAGAGGTAGTCGGACAATGATATGATATATGTTTGATGGACCTAGGACCTAGAAGTTGATGGCATGCCTTCTTGAAACCTGCCCATAAACCTCTCCAAACCTACTTTTGTAATGGTCAGTTTGTGCCCAAGGTATACACAATTGCCAACCTGCACTGCCCTGCACTAGGGAGTTCAACTTCTGAGGATTGAATCTGGGAAGAGCACTAGGTAGCAGGCCTGATGCCACTGAATGAGTTCCTTCTTTGGCTAAGTCCATCTTAGCCATTTCCAGAAAAAAAATTGAGGAAAAGAGAAGGGGATACAAGAGGCGGCAATTTGTAGCTGTATTTACTGACCCTGCTTAGGATTTGGGTTGATAATTTAAAGGGCATTGGGCTTTTCAGGTATTGGGCTACCGCCAATGGATATTTGACTTCTGGATTAGCTTGTTCATTTTATTTATGTGAAAAAAGTTTCAAGAAAAGACAATATTGAGAGATCTCTTAGAGTAGGGGTGGTTTCTTCTGGTGTTGAATCTTTATTTGGTGGCAAGATGTAGTATTGACATGTTGAGTTCTATCAATGCTTGTACGTAATTGCGCAGAAAGAACCCCCCAAAATAAAAAAGAAAGGAGAGTTGCAGCTTGAATTAACTTATCAATGATGTAATTTCGACCAGTATTGCAGTACTAGTGACATTGGTCTTTCTGCACTTCTCTCTGTTAGAATAACTTATATGATATATGGGAGACGAAAGTCTAGTGAAGGGGCCTCTTTTCCTGTGTTCCATTGTGTGAACCTATTCTATAAAATTTGCTTAAAAATAATACATCCTCACACACTTACTTGTTGAGGACTAAAGTAGGCTGTTCATTCCATTACTTAATATTTATGCGGAGTCTTCATATCATTAATGAAATTCAAGTATCACCAAGGGTCAGGAAGATTCTAAGTCAAGTGCTGACGACACCCAATGGCACTTTTAAATCTTGGGAAGAATAGTGGACTTTCAATTTATACCTTCAAGTCTTTGCTAGATGCAGTTCATACAGGACATGTATTTGTTGTGTGTTGTGTTTGGAAACATGAAACGTTCAATTTTAGACCCCCCAAAAAAAAAAAAAGTGGGGTTATGGGATTCTCACCATGTTTTAATTATTGCAGTAGATATTCAATTTTGTAGATTTTAAGTGTGATTCATTAATGGAAATCTTGTAGATTTTAAGTAAGATTCTAGAATGCCTTCAAACGGGAATTATGATGTTAAAAGATGCACTACAAATTGTTTAGAATGGTCCCTATCTGATCGAAAACATTTTGAGGGGTCAACAGGAGCATATGGTTATTATTTGATTATTACTTGTAAGTTTTTCAAAATACCTCACAAAACCATGGTAATAGCCTTCATAACGTTTGAAACCTTGACTGACATTGTAAGTGACACCATAAACAATTTCAATGTGTGTAATGGATTCATTGCCATTATCTTATTCATTTTGCACTGGCATCACACAATACCAAAAAACGATGACATTATGGTCTTACAGAAAATATCTTTAACTCGGAAAAGTGGTTCCTAAAATCGATTGTAGTAGTCTCCATTTTGGTGATTTTGAGCAGCTCTAACCACTCCTATCATCTAAGTATCCCAGATGTCCTAAACATACATCTGAACAATTTTCGATGGGCATGACAGCGCACGATCTTGTAGATTTTAAAGCATGATTTCATAATGCCCAGAAAGAGGCATTTTTGAGGTATAGAAGACACTCAATTATGTCGAGTGGTCCTAAAACAATCTGAAACATTTTTAGGGGTCAAGAGGGGGTACTTGCTCACCTTGACATCTACTCAAAACAGTTTTCCTTGAATCTTGAAAACTTAGAATGATATTGATGGGGATTTTGTCTTTTGATTGGCTTTACCAACTCTACCTTTAGTACCTCTTAGGACCATTGAAACTCCCTCTAAATTATTTCAATGAGCATAATGCCTTATTAGCACCATACTTTCTATTTAGACGCGTTATTTGAAAATGACCGCAGATGGCCATTATTCTTGTTTATAATGGACTTTAAACCTGTTCCAATGGTCCTATAATGGATGTTAAACCTGTTCTAATGTTCTGAATATCTCTGTAAATAATTTCATTATGCCCAATGGCTTTTTATTCTAGAATGCTAACAGCAGATAATGCACTACACTCTGAATTGTCAATAATAGTCCTACAACACCTGGAAGTATTTTGAGGGGTCAAAAGGAGCACCAGAAACCGTGTGTGATGACTTGCCTTTATGGGTCTTGTGGCAATAATCTCTCCCAAGAATTTTAATGCTACAGATTCTGAAGCATGATGCAGAACCACCAAAAAAGAGCATTATGGTTATATAAATGTATTGGAAGTTGTTTGGAGTAATCTTAAAAAGACCTGGAAATTTTGTTAGGGTTTGGCGTGAGCCTTGAGCATATAGTTCCATTGTGACAACTTCTAAGGTTTTTCCTGAAATCCAGAAAACTACATATAATATAGTTTATATATAATATATTTTACATATAATAGAATTTATTTGGGGATCCGAAGAGGCTCTTACTGCTCTATGTAGATTGTATAAGTTGCATATGCTGCATGTTGTATATTTGTAAGCGTGGTTCAAAAATTCAACATACATGGGCACTCTGGTGGCATGCACTATCCTTTAGTCTACCCGGTGTGTGCCTAAGATATGGAACATGTTGACAGCTTAGCAAGAGCACATATTCATTGTTTAGCTATGCTATGGACATTTTTCAAAAGTGTTGAAAACTGTGTATATAGCTTCTCATTTTGGGGATTCTAGGAGGCATTGTCGCCATACCACTAAAATCATTGAGAGTGTTGTAAATCTTCCCGCAAACAATTTCAATGAGTTGAGTGGTTTCATTGGTGCCCAAAAATGTGTATTATGATATGCAACACATTCTGAATGGCCTGTGATGGTTATAATGTGCCCTAATTTTTTTTTGAACAGGAAGTTGGAGCATATCGTATTGACTAATTCCCTGACATTTTCCCCAGAATATTGAGCACTGTGTATAATAGCCTTCGTTTTGAGGAGGTCCTCACAGGCTTTGGTTGATATATCTCTTAGAGCTTTTAGGATGTTCTAAATATCTTACAGAATTACAAATGACCATAATGAACTTATGGGCACCAGCTTATTGGTTTGATTGACTGTTGATTCTATTAGTGTTTTCCTCAAGTTATCTCCATCTCAAATCTGTTCTTTTTGTGATTGTGTGCTATGGCAGTTCATTGTTGTCTTTCTTTGTTCTGTTGTCTTTTAATATGTGTATCTTGTAGGGTATGATGGAAATGATTCTTTGTTTCACTTGTGATATCAGGTTCAAAAAGTCTTCTTGTAGTTATTGATTTTAATATGTGAAATTACATTATCTTGCTCTGAGGAGGAAGCTCGGGTAGGGCACTTAAGTCATAATCTCCATTTGTTATGGAGAAAATTCTCTCTATCTATTGATTCTGTTGTGCCCGTTAACTTGGTATGTTGGTAGGCCTTTTGGGTTGTTCAGAGAGTTGGTATTTTGAAACCTCAAGTTGATGCACTTATACTAACTGTTATGTTAGTTTTTCCTTTTGGTATATTTTTGGTGTGGTCTTCATCAAAAGTAATTCTGACTTTTTAGTTTAATGATAGAAGACTTGAGCGATCTATCTTATTCAGAGATTGTGCCGTTTCTGATCCATCTTGTCAATCTGATATTTCATGTTGTCTGCATTTCTGAAAATTGTTATGCTGTGGTTTTTTTTTCTTTTAGCTTTGTCTTTCCCCAAAACTTCCTATTTAGTAGTTCAGTTCTATATTAATGATGATGTTTTTAGTATGTGGGGATGGTATGTTTGTATTTGACCCACCTTTCCTCATAGGAGATGTGGCTTTGAACGCCCCCTTCTTGTTACCCTTCTTTCACCAAGCCCTTACCCACAAAAAACGGAACTAAATGAAAAATAAACTGTAGTACCTACTTGTAACATTATACACTCTGCTTAGCCAAACTTTCTTTAACTGGTATCTTTATTAAAGTTTATGCCATTTGGTAGTAAAGCATGTCTTTGGTTGGGGTACTGACCATACTGTGTTACCTTGTATGCCTTAGTGCTACCTTTACTAATACCGAAATTGCTTTTTGGATTAGATATAACTGTGAATCGTTCTTTTCATGGGTATTCTTGGATGCCTCTCACTTGTCAAGAGTGATGCTTACAAAGTTTGTGAATTGGGACGGTCAGATATGGTTTGTTGTTTTAGACTAGTTGAGTTTCGTGAAGGCATAAATGAAATTTTCTGACACCTGAGCATCTGTCACTACACCGTAAGTTTTAGGGTCTCCTGATTGACTGTTGGGAACTTTAGATGCTTCTGTGCATCTGTCCTTCGCCAGCTTCTTCTGTTATGTTGTCAGTCCATGTGTACATTAGGTGTGGCACTTTGGCAACTGTTTGTTTCTGTTGACATTTACTCCTAAAGAAACAATGAGAGGTGCAAAAGGTATTCTTGGAAGTCTCTGGTATTTCTGAAGATAACAATGGTCAGCTAGCTGAGTGTGCCTTTCGTTTGAGCTGAATGCTATCTCCCAATCACTCATGGTTGCAGTCGGATTTGCGAAGACATTGCTTGCCTTTCTGATTTTCCTATGGCAGAAATTCTCTTGGGCAGATTTTCACATTTTCAAGCTATATATAGTGCATTGAAGTAAAATGTCTACTAGACTGTCCTCTCTTATTGTTAAGTAGTCAACACTTTGTAGATGTAGGATACAACCACCCCATCCCGTGCTCTGTAGTCATGTATGAAGCCAATAAAGCTTCACATTTTAAGCTTTAAACCCTCTCCCCGAACCCAGAAACAGAGCCTAGTTGAGAGCCGGGCCAACATTTTGTTTCAGTTTGGTTTGGTTGCATTCCGAATTCATGGAATGCCATATAAGCAGGGATTGGGGAGAGGATGTGCATCTTATGGAGAATGTTTTTTAACAGCTGTTTTGGCTTTTGAGTACACTAACTGCTCCCCGCTAAAGTAATGGTTCTTTTCTTCTTGCAGATATGTACAGCTAGTTCTTTCGCGGTGCCACCCGAAGTCTGGTTGACCAAGTAGTAGTTTACATGCATTTTGTCAAGGCACCTTGAATCACGTAGGATTTAAATCACATTCGGGAAGTCACCCCAAGGATGAAGATAGAATGATTCGTGAATTAGACAGCTCCGTCATGTTTGATTATACAGCTTTAACGCCCAAATTGATCTCAGAAAGACATGTAAAATCTTGGATTAATGCTCAATTTGGGGCTGACCCCTTGTTTTTATAATCTGGATGGTTGAATTCTCGGTTGGCCTCACGATTTGAAAATGAATGTGCAGCTCCGGCAGCTATTGGAGAACATGGGCATCTCGTTTCGTCTCCATGGTTCTTATGCTGTGCATTCTTAATGAGGTTGCTGATTGGCTGATTGATTGAATTTGAAGTAGGAGAGTTCAGTTTTTACGGAAAAACTATGCAAAAGATTCTCGTAAAATATTTTGTCAATACTCAGGTTAATTTGTTTTGGCTCTGTTGGACGAAGGGCGTGAATTTGGTCAAAATAGGTTCAGACCATACGTAGACCATACGTATATTTGCAAGAATCACACCTAACATAACCATCCAAAAAGAACGAGCCCTTCGCGTGACACTGAGGAAACATATATTGGTCAAGTTTACACCCTTTTTTGTGGGCAAGCATAGGTAGAGTCCAACTCCTGTCATTTTTTATTTTTCCTTTTTTCTCGTTTGAATTTTCAGGGTGTTTAAAAGATCATATATATATATATATATATATATCTTGCAAATATAGCTAGGTTACGAGCATCTTTTATTTAATCATATTGTTAATTCGAGGACTTGTCAAATTGGCTCTGCTTATTTATTTGTATTACACAAAATAATACTTGTGAACAATATGGCACAGTTTTGTGAATCCTATACTAATATTGATCAATCATAAAGCCATTGTTCCCAAGGAATGTTAGGATTGACATATATCTATCAACCCCACCAATGTACTTTTAATATTTTTGCATTTTGGCACTTGCAAAATAATAATTGTGGACCGGTCAAAACACGATATTACTAGATGAAAATTAAGTATGTATGAAGTGGTAGGAAAACAAAAATTCACCAAACTATATTGATATTAATTTGGAGCCCATGGATCCGATCCATTTCCATGGAAGATTGTATTCTGGACCATTTCGTAATGGCTCCGAGCCCACTAACAAAATCTTGTGTTCTTTATGTTGAGGAAACCGTCGTATTCTCGTACCTTGGAGCATCTTTACCCTTAATGCACTTGATTTGAGATCAGAGTTGGAAAAGTCTAATATGACATCATTGTATAACCTGAACTCCATTTAAGATTACATAAAGAAATAAGAATATGATGTATCAGGAATCGACATGTGTTCGATCATATAGTATGAACGTAGGCTATTTTCAAAATATACACATAGATAATACGGTTATTTGAACGGGTTGATACAATTGGGATATCAAATTAGAAAATACAAGTGATAGATTCATTTCAATAGTCTAGAGGTAAATAATGCTAAAACCAAAGTGACCATGGATTCACGGTTTGAATTTATAAATCAAAATTATTCTGAAAAAAATATCTCAAACTACGAGACAATATGTAAGCACCCATAGCCAACAAGCTTGGATCGAGTCAACTTTTTTAAAAAAGAAAAACAAAATTACTAAGACTAGAGTATATTTAGGAAACACTTTTTTTTGGGGGGGAGGGGGTGCTACACACTTATTTTTTGGGATATAAGATCAGTCATAAGGGCCAGTACATAATTGCAATACAACGGTGAAGCGCAAATCGAATTGTGATGTAATATACTCAGTTTTATAACCACTAGTTCAAAGCCTCATTGGCGACACACTCTTTGTGTGTTTAGGCTCTGAAGGCTTAGAAGTCGGACATCGAACATGGGGTCTGTAGATGTGTAGGCCGCCGAATCTTGCATGGAATTTGGGGGAGGGGTTGATTTGGAATTGAAGGGCTCAATATGGCTGGATGAACTGGTGTTCATCCTTTAATTTTGTATGTATGGAGGTGTACAAACTTGTATACTACTACTGGAAGGAAAATACAGTGGACTGCCCTAACCCTAGAAGTTCAGGAGGGATATTTAGGCCATGCAATCCTTAAATCAGTCTGATTTACAACGAAAACCAAAAAACAACTAAAAAGCTAATTAAAGGCTTATATATATAAATAATACTATAATTAATAATATGCCTTCTTAATTTTCTCCTTGTGCCTGCGGGTAGCTAGATGTACAATTCAAGTACACAACCACTGCTGCAACATCCTGCAAAAGCATCCCATCAATACAAGCAAATCATGATATAATCCATCATGCATATCTTTTGATTCAAGATTTTTCATACGTGTTTAAACAAATTAAGATTGACTAAAAACATTGATAGGATAAGATGGATTTAGTTTGGATTCGGGTCATATTAATTTCGGATGGTAGATTGATTGTTGGAGTTTCATATCGTGTTATTTCAACTCTTGTAATGCCCGACCCCTTAGTTCCTAGACCATGGGTAGTTTCTCGTATCAGCTCCAAAGATCAATGAGGGCCCCTACCAATCTCGCAAGTTTTTCTTTTTTAGTATGTTTTGTTCTTAATCACATACTTTATTAGAAACTTCACAAGAGATCCTCCATTCATCTTAAACTAATCTACGACAAGCATGTTTAATCAAGGATAGAAGTTAAGAATTAGTTTTTCGAAAATAAAGGTGCAACTTTTGTAATATAAATAACCGTATCAAATCCTTAAACCTCGCTTCTGATAATACTTACAACTTCGTTTCAAGAACTAGACTATGATTAGTTATTACTCTAATGAATTTGTTTTGAAACTATTAATCTAGTTCTGTTACAATAACTTTGTTTCGATTGTGCTTTGAATTGTTTTCTTAATACATTAATTTGTTTATCTATTTTTACAATTGTCGAATTTTAATCAAGACATTTTTTAAATAAGTATAAAGTCTAACAGAATTAACCTCTTTCTAATTAATGTTAGAATTCTTTTGTATTATAGATTGGACCATTCTCAATAATCTTGATTGACAAATTAAGATAGTAATTAACTTGGAGAGATTATTGACAATTTTGAACATCCAAGTTATTAAAAGGGTAAAAAGTATGTAAAAAGTATGCAAAAGTAGCACGTAAAAACTACTATAAAGCATGTCATGCATATCAAGACAAAAGAAGCTTTTTCATGCATGCATAGTTACGTTGTTCGTTTCTATATTGTAAGTTTACTAGTGCATCAAGGGCTAATGCATCATATTTTGTAAAGGGTAAATTAAGTGTCTTTTCTTGGCTTAAAAATTATAATATTATATATTAAAATGATAAAAAAAATAGTATGATTAAACTGTGTGCAATAGTGTTACAATTTATAATTAATTGATGTAATATATTGTTTTTTTAATATAATTTTTCACACACGTATGATACATCTTGACGAACAAGTCAATTAGGGTATATTTTTTTTATTTTCGACGATGTAACCAACTGATATTAAAACTTTATAGTTGATAAATAAATGTAATTAAATGCAACGGACTAAAAAAACTAAATGTAATTAATTACTAAAAAAATTTGTGACTTTCAACATACAACATGTTAAAATAAGAAATATAGACGTGTCTTTCTACAAGACACGTGTCATTAAAACACACATAGATATATAATACCTTAATAAAGTTGATTGCATTATATTACATTCAACCAAATCGGTAAATAAAGGTATGCTTGGGAGGAGAGCAAAAAACAGGGGTGAGTGTTCATAAGAGTAAGAAAGGACGAGGGTAATATAGTAAGAGAAAGTAACTGGTTTTTCCTTGCTTGAATGTTCTATGATAAGAATGAGGGAGAATAACAAAGAGTGAAAATAAAATAAAGGTTGTGACTTGAAGACAAATATTTCATGTTAAGACATTGTTTGAAACTAATATAATTAATAATATTTGAATAAAATTATTTGTTAATTTATCAAGTTAATGTGGCTCCTCTCTACTCTCGTTACTCCTCCTTACTCTTAATGAGATTATCCGAAGCAAAAGTACAGAAATGTAAGTATTCTTTATTAGGCATGTTCGAGATTAAGGAAAAACGAAATCTATTTATGTTTATATTCTTTTATACACTTTTATTTGTTTTTGTTCTTTTATGTTCGTTTTTGTTCGTTTATGTTCTTTTATGTTCGTTTTTGTTCGTTTATGTTCTTTTATGTTCGTTTATGTTTAGGGCCTGTTCGAAGTTATATACAAAACGCACATAAACATAAATATAAACATAAACGAGCATAAAAGAACAGAAATGAATATAAAAGAGCATACACGAATAGAAACGAAGATAAATGAACATAAACGAAAAAATGAGTTTTTAAAATAGAAATGAACAAACATAAATGAACGTAAAATAACATAAATAAATATAAAAGAAGATAAACGAACATACAAAAACATAAACATAAATATATTCCGTTTTCATGTAATTTCGAATATGTCCTCGCTCTCGTTACAAACATACTATAAATGTATTGAAGACTATCAAAATTAGGGTTGTGATGAAATCGAGTCTGAGCCCAATCGTTGACCTCTCTCTCTCTCTCTCTCTCTCTCACACACACACACACACAAAATTTGTTTAGGATTTCGAAAGCTGGATGAATGCATGAGCAAGACCTTCGAAATGGTTTCACAACGGAAAACCAGAGCAGCAAAAAAAAAAAAAGAAAAAGAAAAGGAAGAGGAAACAAAAGATACAGGTATTTTACTATTTATAATCTTTCACAATTAATTATAATATTTCATACATATTTTTGACAAAATCGACCATATTAGGATGTCTTCTATATTCACAATGTAACATTCAATGAAACATATATTATACATTTGGGAGTATATGTTTCCAAGACATATGTCAACAAGTAATCGAGACGAAAGAAAAAACAAAAAAATTTTGTAGGACAAACATAATAACGTATCACCTAATAATATATGATCCAAGATGGATATAAAAATTTACAAACACTCAAACATAATATAGTAACTGATGATCAATCATAAGGATTAGTAATTTAATAATTTTAAATCATATAATATATTTATTAAATTAAAGAGTGCTTTTTAATCTTACATCAATACCTTTATCATTACCCTCTATCATTTAATTTTAAATTAATTACTATCACAATCTCTCTTTAATAGATATGGCCTATATCGAGTCTACCAATAAGCTAAGCCCAAAAAAGTTAATTTAAAGAAAAGTTACCTACACATTATTAATTGGCCCCTTAGACTTTAGGGTTAAATATAAAAACATGATCCTCATCATCCTTTGCACCTTCATGATTCTCGTAATCAACTCACCTTTAAAATATTCCCTCAACTTGTTTTGTGTATCCCACAAATAAAAACACCCTAAACTTTTTGTGTCTTATTAGGTCACTTAGAATTGTCTCCCATATACTTAATTAAACAGTTTGTTTTATAATATTTATTATTTCTGACTGTAAGGAATTATAAAAAAATACAAAAATAATGATTAAATTTATATTAAAAGATCAAATTGTCCGGGGTTTCTTTAAAAATGAAAAAGTCATTGAAAAAAGGAAAGAAAAAAAGTAATTAATAACGACAAAAGTAATAAACTAGTCATTAATATGACATTAAAATCGTAAAGTGACGTATATTGTAAATTAATTTAATAAAAATTGACAAAGGAGCTTCAAATGAGTCAAATACAAAGAATGAAAAGTATACTAACATTAAACAAAGAATAATTATTTTGTAATACTTTAAAAAACCTTATGCATTGATTTATTTTTAAAAACGAAAAATTCCTAAGTATATTATTTATAATAAATTCTGAATGAAATTGATTTATTCCCTTGTAATGCATCGATTAATCCAAGTAAATAGAATATTGCACTTTGATCAACAAGAGGAGAACAGAGATTGGAAAAAAAAAAAAAGGGACCAAGTTAATAAAAAACAATTAAAAATTCACAAAAAAATATTTATTAAACAACATAAATGAAATATGGAGTAGTGAATGAAAAATTGTGAAAATAATGGACAAACTAGGAAACACACGAGTCAACATGAGCCAAAAAAAAAGGTATCAAAATATAGTCTTTTAAATTACTAAACAATTTCTTATATTTATAGTGTGAGAAAAAAATTAATATGAAAAAATAGCAACACGAGTTCTAAAACAATCCGCATAAGTAATAAGAAAAAATAAATAAAACACACAAATGTGATTTTCCTTGAAAAAAACCAGCAATACTTGAAAGTATTTTGATGTTGTCATAACTACATATATATATAAATTACGGAAAAATACAGCATAATACGTAAAAAAAAAGGAGAATTACTGAAAAAAACTTACCATTTTCAAGGTTAAAAATAATAATATACGAGCTTAAATTCTTGATCATTCTATATATATATACACACGAGCTTAAATTGGTGTCCGAAAGCTGTGAAATAAGTATAAAATCACCTACAATTAAACCTTTTACAACGATTCAAAACAGAGGACAGTATTGTCATAGAAGACCTCCTACGATAGCATTAGAGACTCGTTGGGACGGAATATTCTTCACAAATAGACAATTTTCTAGTAGTGTGAATTAGTCCCTTTATTTCCATTTAAATAGTCCCTTTATTGCTTGAACTTACACAAATTTCATTATCCAACCATAATCCAAAGAATGCATAGAATTAAATCATCTAATTGCAAATCCGATCTCAAATTTACACAATTAAGCAACAAATATGGACAAGAATGCAAAGAATTTTTAATTTGTTTTGTCGGTTTGATTTTATCAATTTTATTTTTCAAAAACGGTCTCTTTTTTTAATTTTCAAAAATGGTCTATTTTTTCATATATATATATATATATATATATATATATATATATATATATATATATATATATATGTTAATAAGCTAAATGCTAATGAGTTCCAAAAATAGACCATTCTCTTAGCTTGTAGATGTCCTTAAATGGCACAGTGCCTTGATATAATTCCAAGGCATTTAACATCCATTCCCTGTCCACATCAAGCTTATTGTGATATGTACGTATGATAATATTTCTTGGGGACAAAATCCAACATCAACTTTTTATGTTTTCTTCCTTTTCTCACTCATTTTTTTATATTCTCATAGTTACTTTTGGAGTACAAATTATACCATAATTTCGGGAGTAGAAATTTATATGTGGCACTTTTGGTGTACAATTATACTATAATTTCGGGTCCATAAATTTGGGTTATCATACGTTATATTTTGTTTTAGTTTTTTCAAAACTCAATTCCTATTTTATTTCATGATACCATTCATGTTACTACGGGATATATAGTCTCGGGTCAATGTGTAAGTATTTGAGGGAGGAGGGGGCGAGGTGCATAAACTGCATCCTATAAAAAGAAGTTAACAGTTATCTATGGCCGAACTAGATTATATTTTGGTTATTAGATCACCAAGCAATAAGTATAAGGGTATATATCCTGCATTAGATTTTTCTATCAATAAAAATTTATCACGTCATTTTTATGGGTACTCATTTTAAAAAGAGATATTTACATTTACGCTCGATCTTGAAATAAGAAAATATTATTTACCTCTGTTAACTTGAAATTATAACAAAGATTTACGACAAAAAAACCATATTAAAATTTCAAAACAGGGAGCAAGAAGTAAGAAAATTAAATAAACAAAGCTATTAAAATTAAAATAAAATTATTTAATCATTATTAAAATCAAGAAAAATAATTTTATAGTGAGATGAAACTTAATGCAACTTGTTTAGAATGACTAAAAACATAACATAATAATAGAACTTAATAAACTATAAAAATAATAAAAAAACAGAAGAGAAAGAGAGCTATATATAAATTTCAAATTCACCAACATAAAGAGTATTTTTGTATGGGGAAAAAATTATTTTAAAAATTTGAAGGTTGAAGAAAATTATTATACTCCAATGAGGTGAATATGTGAATGTCTATTTTTATAATATTAGAATTGAATGCTTTACCAATAATTTCAATCTTTCCTTCCATTTAAATGGGGAAGAAAATGCTGAGTTATTATGTGCACATGATTCCACTATCATGTGTATACATATTTTTAAAGTATATATTTGTCATATTTTTATTTTTTATATAAATTTACTTAAATGACTCGCGGGAGTAAAATTCACCTTTTATCTATTTAATTGCAAAAATTCTTGTATGGATAAAGTTGCCTATATTTAGATTTCAATAGACTCCACAAATACAGAACATATACAAAAATTCGTTCGAATTCATTTTGCATTAAATATAGCGATATAAAAAAATGAATCGAGAAATACCTCTATCAACAAGTACCTCTAAAAACCTAGCAACAGATACACGGCATGTACATTGGACAAAATCGTACACTACTATTTGTTTGCTAATATTTAGTCACCAAGAGACATTAGCCCCATTAATTGATATCTACTTATTTTCTATCTTGAAGGTTAGGGGCTTGATCGATCAACCCGGTTAGGGGCTTGTATTTGGTGGCTCGTATTTCCCTTAAACCTCCTACTAATGCGTTGGGTCTCCTAGATAAGAGTCCGGGTTGATTTCTTTCTATGTAAATAAAAATAAACAATTATAAGAATTAGCCTTATTTTTTTAGCACCTTGAACCACAAAGAGCATCTATATATGCAGGACTAGGATTGCAGTAATGATGAAGAAGAGTAAAATCAAAGGAGAATCTTCCCATTTCTTTTTGTCTCAAATAACAAAGAGGGCAACAATCTCGTACTAATCCTTGCTTAATTGAGAATCCGAGGCTTAATATATACATGTATAGGACAAATATAATTCTTACTCTTTTTTTTTTGGTACAAAAATATAAAAATTAATACTTTAAACCCACTTCGTATCTTCAAATATATTTTTTTTAATGGAAATTCAAATATATAATTAATAAAAATAAATAAAATAAAATCAATTTAATACATATAAATATAATCCCATGCATATACATAATTCTACGCATAGGGTTCTCCATATATAACCTAATTTTTCGTACATGTGTATAATCATACATGCAATAACAATATCCAACTATAAAATAACACACAGTAGTTTGCATGATATGAGAGAGAAATTTTTATTTTTATTTTTATTTTTATTTTATTATATTATATTATATGAAGAGGAGAGAGAGAGAGAGGGAGATGATCTGATGATGGGACACAAGGAATATCTTCTGGGCCTCCCTAGCTATCTGTTTTCAATTGGGTTAATAGTCAATTTTACTATAACTATAATCTTGCACAATATTAATTGAATTGTTTACAAAATAAAATAAAATCATTTAAAAAATTAGGGTTTGATACTGTTGAGTTTAATCTACATGTTCATTCTAAATCTTCGTTATACCCATATGTGCTTGAGTTTTCTAGTAGGTTTTCTATTTTTTAGTGAATTTTACTAGTTTTGATCCTACACTAAATTATTGATCAAGGTTCCCAATTTTTTAGGGTTTGTTGAAGTTATAGGACATATACATATATATAAGATCGCACACAATCCTCAAGGCTCAATTTAGAGTCGCACTCATGTTACTCTAATGACAATCAATTCATACGGATATATATATATATATATATATGATTAGAAGTCTAAATAGGTCAAGATGTATGTAAATTTAACCGCAATAATACTGATATACAGAGAGATGGTTTCTGAGAGATCGAATGCATATGAGATTAGAAATATATATATATGGAAGGGTTAGAATATATAATTACCTTGTTTTATTAATTATGAGAGAAGAGTAGTGCTTGAAGAAGAGCCTTGATGATCATTAATTGCTTGCTTCAACCCCATCAAATTATTGTTACCCTTCTTCTTCTTCCTCTTCTTGAAAGCAATCCCCCTCGCTTTAGCTTGGCAGTCCTTGACCTCCCTCAGGTAAACCCGGATCGCCCCGTTTCCAAACGGGTTCTTCTCGGGCGGGCCGCCGTTCTCCTCGTAGGCAGCCCGGAGGCGCCCGATGAGCGCGTCGAGGCTGCCCCACGCCTGCCTGAGCGGGCAGGCGCAGGGGCCGGGAGGGTCGGGCTGCCCGAAGAACACGCAGCCCTTGAGGTGGACCTTAGTCTTCCCGAACTGGTCGAGGTACCTCAAGAACTCAAGCACGTGATGGCACGTGCACTCGGGCAAGGCCACCGGGGGCCTCATGTTCCTCAGGTACTGCCCGAAGGTGTTCCAGTCCCGCCGCTTCTGGGCCTCGTACCGGCTCGGCTGGCCTGGCTGCCGGGCAGCCCCGACTCCCGGTTGCGGCCCGGGGATCGGGTTGGTAGTTGACATGTATATTTATGGAGGGGGTCTAGTAGGGTTTTTCTTGAGGTTTATTTTTAGAAAAGTGAATGTTGAGGTAAAGGGGAAAGGGGGGAATGGGTGAGTAGAGAGGGGGAGGGAGCTGTAATGGAGAAGAGAGAGAGAGAGAGATGAATGATGGAGGTCACATCCTTTGGACTTAGAGAGAGAGAGGAGACTATTTGGGATGCATGGGGTCCCAAGTTGAATAAAGGGTGCCTCTTTTTTGGTTCGTTCCTTTAGTTTCCTCCCTTGCTTGTCTCTCCTCTTTTTCTGTTGATTGCATGCTGCATATCAATAAGATTCAAGAGCCGCCGGCTCAACAATTTATATATGTTGCTCTATGGATTAAGCTCCGTTCAAGTTTGCCTCGAATACGATTTCAAGTTCGAATATTAACTGTATTTAAGTTATTGTTCAAAGTAAGGATCTTTGTAATATTTGTATGAAAGCATATGTTCGTTTTCAAGTTCGATTCTTAACTGTAATTAAGTTATTGTCCAAAGTAAGGGTCTTTGTAATATTTGTATGAAGGCATATGGTCGATTTTAAGTTCGAATCTTAACTGTATTTAAGTTATTATTCAAAGTAAGTAAGGGTCTTTGTAATATTTATATGAAGTTATATGTTCAATTTCATGTTCAAACCAACCTTTTTTTCCTAGTTTAAAGTCTTATGTATCACCCATATAATTTCCAATTTACACGTGACTTGTAACAAATTGGGCGCATCTAGTGTAGTGGTATCATAGTACCCTCCCACGGTACTGACCGGGGTTCAATTCCTTGGATGCGCAAATTTGATTCTTTGCCGTCTTAGCTCGGTGGTAAAGCGCGTGGCTTTTAACCACATGGTCGTGGGTTCGATCCCCACATACGGCGTATTTTTTGTTGTAGATGGATTAATTTCAAACCTAAATTTTTTGTGATGGCTTTGTACTCTAAATTATAATTTTTATTTCTTATAATATGATCTTCAAATAAAATGAAAAAATTAACCAATTTGATGAAGACTTTTTTTTAAAAAATAATTATGTCCTCAGATAAACGTATGACTTATTTTCGTCATGATAATAATGTATCATTCATGATAAATAGCTCGAAATAATACAATACAATTTTCTTTATAATGCGAGTAATGAAGTATGATTTAATTTTGTCTAGGTAAAAACTCGACTTTCAACGATCAGCTTAAAATATTGATTGAGTTGGTTTTTGAATAGGTACGATTGAAGTTAATTTTAGAGAAACTTGTTATAACTAAATTGGAGACTGAAATTCAAGTAGGTTGTTCAATTTGATTTAACTAATTTCTTTTGCTTGAATTAGAGTAAAAAGTATATAATAGTCAAAATTTTTGAATTTTTTTGTAACTAAGTACGTGCCATCTTAATTATGTCTTATTTTATATGTATTCCAACGGGGTTGACATCATAAGAAGAAGGGCGAAAACTCAAACTCAAAGACCTGCTTGCATATCTCCATATATCAGGAGACCTGCAAGTCATCCGAGTTAATCCCATGTAAAACCTCGAATATCGACGGCCACCTTGGTGCCAAGTGAGCTAGGAACTCCCCGCCATTTCTAAGATTGTGGCTCAATCAAAGCTTAGCCAAGGTTTATTAGTTCGATTTACATAAGTCAATTATAATGCTTTAACAAATTAATACTTGCAATAGTTGATGAATTTGAGCACACTAAAAACTTAAATTAGTTGCGAAATCACTTGAAAAGACTAAAGATTAAATGTATACAATTTTAACCTTTTAACTCTTTTATGAAAATAATAATAATGATGCGTAGAAGAACTCTAAATTTTTATCAAAATGACACAAATTTATAATCGGCTTAAGACAAGAGTACGTATTGGAAGAGATAGGTAGACAGATATGTACAAGCAACAGTGCATTCTATCTTCAGAAATTTTATATAATATCGCCTTATATTTAAATTGTCTAAAATGTGATAACGTCAAATAACGTTTGTCAGTCTCGACATGACAAGTTTCAAGTTAGATTTATTTAGACCGTGTCAATTTATTAAAAAAAAAGTCCAATTATCCTATTTCTATCATAATGTATAGAAGGAATATAGTGTGGGGCACAATCACACACACCTAGTTGCAACCTAACTTCAAAGATTACACATGCAATTTTTGGGTATAGAAAAATTACATGCAATTAGCTTCAACTCCTTCATGAGATATTAAGATTTGGAAAAAAAAATTTAGCTGATGAGAAGGTGGATTTATCTTTAAATAATAATGGATTAAAGAATTTTGTATAATATTGTATTTTTTTAAATTTTTTTAAAGATAATATCAATTAATATTTATCACTATTTATTCTAAAAATTTAAAGCTCTTTATATAAAATTTACTACTGTATGTTTTTTTCCAAAAAATATTATCTAAGTCATACATTATTACGTATCTGGGACATATGTCTCCACTTATGTAAAAGTATTATATTTATCTTACTTTATTTTAGTTGAATAAAGATCGAACTTAATATATATTAATTTTCATATTGTTTATTACTCAGTTATAAGTATCCAAAAGTACAATCGATTATTTAAAAATTTGAGGAGAAAATACAACTTGGTCTATATATATATATATATATATTTATAAGTTTAATGTTAATCATTTTATCTACATGGTGTCAATTCATTTTAGGAAAAAAGTCTAATTATTCTATTTATCATAAAGTAATAAAGGAATATAGTGTGGGGCTCAAAAATTAAAAGCTTAACCAAATTAGGCCAACTTGAGCTTGAGCACACTCAAGTGGGGGTAATTAACTACAATTAATTACAACTTAAAAAGATAAAAATATATGAGATTTATCGTCTTTTTTGTAATTATATCAAATATTGCTAGTAGATTTTGATTAGTTAACTTGTTCAAGCAAAAATAAACCTATAATTCATCGCTTAACGTATGAATCACATAATATAAGAGACAACGGTAAACCCTTATATTCGTCTGAATTTAGACACCCCTTCAAAAAAACTCATATTATTTATTTATTTATTTGTTCATATAACACAGTAAAATGAGCCAAATTTATTCATGCTACCGAATTATTTATTTAGAAAATACACAAATTGATTATCCATAGGACAAGCTTTTATGTTAGTTTTATTAATTATATTATAATTCATATTGCATAATTATATTAGATGAATAATTGATTAATTGACTGCCATATATGAGTTGTTTGAGGAGTTTGCACTTTGAAGTTCATACAAAGATGAGTAGGCAGCAAATATTTAAAAAATGTAAGGTTATCAAAATAAATTTACGATTTTTCTCAAATTAAAAAGTTATATTAGTTCTCAGTATACTAAAGTCACGATAATTATTGTGTTTTCCTTCTATCGTAACTGTACATGTAAATTAAATCAATCACAATCATTTATTATTTTTACTTTTATTAAACTAAGAAAATGAATTTTAAAAATGAAATAATTTTTTAAAAATTGATTAAGATAATTGTTTGTAGTGGTGTTTGGTACTATTTAATTACTCCTTTCATACAGAGTAGAATGTAGAAACTGAAATTTTATTTTCTTAAGAATTGTAAATATTTTTGTAATTGATGAAAATATATTTTTATTTTTTAATATAAAAAAATAGATGATCAAGATATAGATATGACATATATATAATTGAGAGTGATTGCAGTATGACGACAACCGCATCTTTTTCGTCAAATATGTGTGCCAATACCTCTTTTATTGAATGTTAAGTTATTTAGACCAAATAGATAGATACAAATTTAAATTTTCCAAGTAATTTACCATTCAATAAAGGTAATGTAAACCCCGTAATGTTATATGTTTTGGATATATATATGTTTTAGTTATGTCAAACCTTGAAAAATATTTATACTAACACTCACATTTTTATTTTTGCTCGCATATAGCTAGGCCATAGAATACTTATATTAAGAAAAACTCGATCTTACTAAAAAAATATATATGAAAAATAAACGAATTACATTTTTGTAGATTTTAATTTTGGTATCAGAAATCTCTTTTCTTTAAGATAATTATTTTTTATTTAATTACACCACATCATATTAGTAAAAACTCGACATTCATTTTGTTACTATATAGTAGTTAAATTACATTCATCATTTTTTTGATCTAACGGTCTATATATACTCAAAAGAGAGAACGCGAAATTTGTATAGCTAATTATCTATTCATCTACATAGCTAACAGTTACTGTATAATGTCAAACTTTATAAAAATTTTTTTGATTCAGATAAGTCAAAAAAAGGTATTACAATATAATACAATCGAACCTAAAATCGAACGTACAGATTATTAGTTTACTATTCGGCCATCACATTGGGCATCACACGGGAAAAAGATTGTCCAATCAACTTTGTTTGTCTTTCTTTTAATATGTTTTTCAGTTACATCATTATCCCACCCTAAAATGAGATTCCTAATATAGTAGTCATTTAGGTGGCATGTAATTATATGTGATGCATACTTTTTCTCTATTCCTATTCCCTATATGTCAAAAATTCACACCTAAGATTAAAGAATCTTATTAAAGTTAGTGGCGGATTTTTAAAAAATTACAAAAATATAATGTTGACGAGTTAATTAAGCTTCTTTTAATATCTCTTATCATATTATCGAATTTTGATTTAGATTATCGAATTTCGATTTAAATTATTAAAATTCGTTCCTGTTTAAAAGAAAATTATAAAAAAAAAATATTTTCACCTTTAAAACAATAACATCATTTCCTTCACCAAATAACAAAAAATTGAAAAACATTTTTCCCAAACCAAACAAACATTATTCACCATTTATGATTATATAATAATAAGGATATTATGGATTATATATATGAGTGAGATTTATGCTTTCTATGACTGTCTACTTGCACTTGTTTTTCATGTAAAGTCATAGATTTTGTCTTGGATTATTTTACAAGGGGTAATTTGATTTTTTAATAGTATACCATAAATTATGCCATGGATCCGGGATTAGTAATCTGGCTATTATAATCAAATTTTTTAGTTTTTTTTGGTCCAAAACCCCTCTCCCCTGCCATTATTGACACTGATATACACATGTTCCGGATTTATAAACTCGAAATTACAATATAAAAGTTATATATATAGAATGTAGCCTAACATATGCTTAAAATATCAATATGGCTATGTTTGGCAAATGACTTTCTCCACGACTTTTTGGCAAAAAATGAATTTTTGGGTGAGTTTTGACTTTTTGACTTGGTCAAAAAGCCATTTAAGGTGTTTGGTAAGTTGATTTTTGTAATAACTTTTTACCCTAAAAACTATTTTCAAAAAGCTAATTTTAATAACCTTTTGAAATTGATCTTTTGTAAATTAGCTTTTTGTCTCATATTTTTTAGAAACAGTTAATTTTACCTAGCACTTTTTCGAAACATCTAATACAAACAATTAATCTAGTCACCAACGACCAACAACTAACAACCGATTGCCAAACATGGCCTATATATAATTATAAACGATATGAAAAATGTACTATGTTAGTCAATTTTTTTTGTTTTTGGTCTGAAAATTAAAACTATGCTGTCAAATCTTTAGAATATAAGAAAATAAAATCACATCACATACCTAATGTATTTTAGGTTGAAAGTGAGTGCAATTATATATCAAATCATATTTAAGTTTAAATTCCATTGCCAAATATAATTACGGACTTGTGCGATGATTTACACACTATTTGGATATAAGAGGGGAGGGGAGGGAAGTTAATTGAGGGGAGGGGAATGGAAGGGAGGGGAAGTGAGGGACGGGAGGTACCTTCCCCTTATTTAGATTTGAAATAGAAGGGAATGGAGGTTACCGATATTCCCTTGTTTAGATTAAAAAGAGAGAGGAATGGAGGGAAGGAAAATGTATTATTATTATTATTATTATTATTATTATTATTATTATTATTATTATTATTATTATCACTTTAAATTAAAAATAATAAATTTAAATTTAGTACAAGTAACTCATTCACCTTTACAACATTTCACAAGAAAAAAGATTTATTTTTTAATAATTATTTTTGTATTTGTAAGGTATTACCTAAAGTAAAATAAAATAAACAATCAAATAATATAAGCACTTAAAAGAAAAGAGTAAATAATTAAAATTAGGGTAACGGTAAAGATATTAATGTCCACATATATATTTATAGTGATTAACATATATATCTTATCAATCATAAATATGAATCCAAAAAAGTTACTTAAACTGAATTAGAATAGCAATACAACCCTATTATTGATAAATATGAATTAGAATAAAGTAACTAAAGGGGATAAAAAAGAAAGGGTTAAGAGATATTAACCGAACGATGACATGTAAAATAGAATAGAAGTACAATGTTAATGTTGATATATTTATATATAATTACTTTAGAGGGAGAAAAAGAAAAAAGATTTTGGAGAAAAATAAACAAAAAATAATAATAATAGAAAAGATTGAAATATGATTAAAATTAATACAAAAATAAATTTTATTAGTTATTTTACTTCCTTCCCCTTCCTTCCCCCTCAATTTGAAGGGGAATGAAAAAGGGTTAAAGAAGGGAACGGTTCCCCCACCCTCACCCCTTTGTTTCCCAAACAAGAGGAAGAGGGTATTATATTACACAAAGATATATTTTATAAAGTTATATTATAACTCAACAATATTTGAGAAAGACGAATTGAACTGCGAGAACATAATTTGTGGGCAGAATTTTTTTTTGGTAAACAGGCCACCCGTTGGACCCTCTATCTCGGGGAAAGGCCAACGAGCTTAACGGCCAGGAGGATAGGGAGTGTCAAACCAATTAACCTCCACCACACAATATCCTCACAAATGAGGAATATTGCTCCACCTATATTCGAACCTAGGTGGGTTGGGTGGAGGATAGAGCTAGTGGCCATCACGCCACTAGCCTCCTCGACAATTTGTGGGCGGATTGAGGTTACAGCAAGTAGAGAGCTAAATGGTATATTTACCATTGATTTTGTCAAAATAAAAATATATTTTGATATTTAGATTTATTGTTTTCAACAAATTATCCTTGTAGATATCTTATGAATTTTTTTCTTTTTATCAAAAAACATTAGACTTGAAACCACGAAAATAGACAAAAGATGTGATTACCAAGTTGTTCCATTTTGTCACTAACGTGGTATTTACTATGTGAGATTAGAATTTATGAGTGGGAGTCTGGTCTTTGGAATTTATTTTAAGATTGAATTGGTTTATAAATTTACACAACCTTTATTTATGTAGGAGTTTTTGAGGGTGATAACTTAATTATTATCAATTTTATTATTTGTTATACAGGATCGAAATATAAATAAAATGTTGAACACTTATTAGTGGCGGAGTCGGGAATTCAAAACAAGGATGTCCAATGTCTTTTGGGTTAAATTCAAAGGTGTACAATTACTTATAATTTAAAATTTTTACTCTAAAAATAAACTTTTTTTAAATTTTTTTGGGCCAACCCTTGACCTTCAAGTGACTCCACTACTGACACTCATAGCTTAATTCATATCTCCTATGTGGAAATATTTTTTTGAAAATATAGGACTGATATTCCGAATTCCGACACGTAAGTTATTCTCATACCCATTTATCAAAATTAAAAATTATATTTAACTCTCATACTCATCTCATATACCGAACATATATAAATTCTTAAATGCTCTTGGATGCATATACCCCTAAGAGAGGGGAGAGAGAGAAAGTCCACAAAACCCCTTATTTTCCCATTCATCAAACCATTTGTTAACATATGGCGAGTAGTAGATACTTCTATATACATATAAAAAATCTTCTGCCAAACATAAGAGTTATATAACATCATCTCGAATTCACATTTTTATTTATATAATTTATAGAATTGGAAAAATACAAGAAAAGATAAATCACTCTCGCTCTTATTAAACAATTCATTTGTACGGAAGTAGGACTAATTTCAAGCACTAAGATGAGGAAAGCTTTTGTCGAATCTGATCAAATCCAATTGTTTGATATGTTTAACCATTATATATTGCATATTGACAATTCCAAATTCTTGAAGTCTCCTATGATTTTTTTTAATTTTTAAATAGATAAATATGACATATATCACTATTCAATATGACCGCGTTTCTCCGAGTCGAATATTATAAATATATCAATAAAATAAAGATCAAATATGCACGGGTATAACATGACACAATCCAAATATTCTTACACCAATATAATGCGACATAATTAGATTGAAAATATCATCATGAACGTAAGGAATTTTAAATACACAAAAAAATTGTGTGAGAAATATAATAGTGAGTGTTGTCTCATATCGATGAAATAGATAGTCCTCATTATGTATATAAGTTTGTGAGTTACTGCTTTTATTGTTAATTAATTTTTGAATTAAACCTTATGAACTTGTATTCATTACTCGATTAATTAAGACCCAATTATATAAAATTTAACAGAATAATAGTTAAAAATAAATAGGACAAGACAGAATTATGGTGAATGTAGCCTTAACCTGAGGTGCAACCAACTATTTGTTCAATGGATAAATATGACTTGGGCCTGAAAATAACGGGCCTTCAGCCCGTGGTTAAGAGGCCCATCTAGGCTTTTTGTTTCCCAAGTGTGGCAAGAACTAATGTCTTCAGTACAAATTCTTATATCTATTTAGGAGCGATATACTTCTCATGTGACACATCATTATTTTAGACTCATAATATTCTTTATATTTTTTCGTTCGTCCAACCATCTGTTAACATATATGCGAGGAGTAGGTACTTTCAAGTATATAATTGACGTTAAGACCACCAGCCTCGCAAAGCATATTTACATAATGATATCCATAAATACCATTAAACAAACGAAGCTTTATAAAATACAAAATACTTAATAAAATTTCGAGGCAAACACCCGTAAATATAAATTAATATTTTAAATAAAATTTAAATTAAAAAATAATAGTTATATAAAACTTTTCAGATTCGATAAAATTTTAAAAAACGGTAATTATATAAAACTTTTAGATTGGATAAAAATTTTAAATTGAAGGGTTTAACTCTAAACATTCTTACCAAATGCATATGTATGAATCTAGATATAAATATTTCCATATATATTTTTGTCATATCAGGAGCAATAAATCTAATCAATCACCTCCTCTAAGACCATCCAACAGTGAACCGCTGTCGCTTCATTTTCAGGACTTCTTCTCTCAGAGCACTGTACATCACACGTAATTATGTCACCATGAAACAAATTTGAAGGCGACCTCTTAGCTTGATTCAGGCATAAATTTTTCTAGGAATATTGGTAAATGATGGGTACCAGTTAAAAGTGGTAAGAAATAATAAGGATTGTTGTACCGGTAAAATTAAAGAGTAGTAAATAGGTTGAAATATATGTGTAAAGAATGAATAGGTATAGGAATGATAAGAAGTGAATAAAAGCAGTATGAAGAGTGTGTTAATCCTTAGATACCCTCGATTGTATAGGCATTAAGACAAGCTTTCAAGTTCGAAATTTGGCTACTTGACATTAATACAGTCTCCTAGATGAAGTCAGCTTGACTCCTAATTCCATGGGTCTAAGCAAGGTTACGCGACCGTAGCACATACTCTAGCTACCCCTCAGCTCTACTCTCATTTGTGAATAAAAGTAGCATTTTATGGTAAGGAGTGTTTAAGAACAATAAGGAGTGGCTACCAACTTAGTAATAAGGAGGAGTTATTAATAATAAGCTATTTATTAATACTCTTAAATATCGAGATGAAACGCCCTCATTCGTATAGGCAGTGAAGATAACTTTTCAAGTTCAAAACTTAGTTGATTTACAATAATATAATCTCTTAAGTAGTCCAACCTCAATTCCTAATTCTATTGGTATGACTAAGGTCACCTGACTAAAGCATACTCTTCACCCAGTCCAAGTGTTCTACCCTTACTTGTGAATAAAACACAACCAATATTAATAAGGATCCAATACTTAAACACAAATGAACAAACACATACATATTTTTCGTGTAAAGTTATAATATATCACACATATCCATTGCATAGTTTTAAAAGGAACGCGATGCTGTACATTTATGCTGATCTTAAACTAAATAAAAATGTTGATTTCACAATAATTGCGTTTCATAATAAATCAAATAATATATATAAATTTAAGTAAGATTTTGTTACACTTTTTATTCTCCAATAGCAACCAAACAAAGATATGAGATCAATTTCCTTTTACCCAAACCAGGTGAAACAGTCAAATCTTCAGATTAATTCACAGGAAAAGAACCAATAAAAATTAAAAAAATATATATATGAAGTCAAATATTAACAACTATTTTTATAAAATTACAAATTTGTCCTCACCAAATCCTCACTATTGAGTCAAACCCAAATTATGGCAGGACTAAATAGTGGAATTAATGAGAGCACAAACTCTGAAGAGGTTAATAACCAATTATAATTGTAAAGTTCTCCACTTCCATTAGAATAATTTTAAGATAATTAAAATAATTATTCTCACATAAAAGTTTGAGAAATTAGGTGGCAAGTGGGTTATCTTTGGGCCCTCAAGTCTTGTCCACCATCACTATACATATCTACTCCTAAAAGTTGCCTTTTGTGATTAAAAAATAATTAGTGAGATCTAATCCTCAACATTACATGTGAACTCATCTACTTAATCTCTATACAATACTATATACATAGATGCAAATTTCTTTTCCTTTTAAAATGTAGATACCATATCATATGTGACATTACATTATATTACATTAAATGTCATTTTATATCCGGGAAAAACCTTGTAATTATATAAATTTAAACTCGTGGGTTTAAATTAATATATCCAAATGAATGCATATATAAATTACCGTTATCGGTGTCTTTTTTATAAACTTTAAAGAATATATTAACTTTTAGACCAAATTTTTAACTAATAGTTGTATATGTCGTCCAGGATAATATATAGATGTCACCGTAAATTTTTGGTCCCATATAACATCGTTTTGCATGCCATTGTAAAAATCTATTTGTTAGATTGTAAATATCGACAAACGAATATATGGTGCATTGTATATTTGTACTTTTAGACCACATGTCAATAGATGTTAATAATATGCCGATTTTCATATTATTTGTAGAATTTAGAGAGGAGGTTTACAAGTGGATGAAACAAAGACTATAAAGTTAGCATAACATTAATGTAACATATTGTTTTAAGAAAAATAATTGACGAAATTCATGTTTTTTCCCCCTCTTTTATAAGAATTAGAAAAAGGAATCATGCTAATAAAAACATCTTAATTTATATTTAATTTTTGGATATAATCTTAATTTACAATTGGATGAGAATAAATTGTACATCAATGTAAAACCCTCGTATTTCCATAGTTACATCTTCCAATATTATTCTGAGCATGATTATTTTAGTTGTTAAAAACTAGAAATTAGTCTGTTACTAGTCTGTTCTATCGGAGGTTATGAACTGTTACAGGTTGTTATGGGTGATTTACGATTAGTTGTTACTAGCTATTACGAATCGTTATTATAAGCGGTTATGGCTAGCGATTACAAGTTGTTACCTGTTATAAACGCTAAAACGAACATGCCCTTAAATACACTTATAAAACGGCCACCAAATTAACACTTATATGATGTGGCGCAATAAGATGAGATCACTATGAAAATATATACGTTTTAAGAATAATAATTAAAAACAACTAATCACAATGTGTTGGTGTACTTTTAGTATATGCAAGTGTATTTTTTATCTCCCATCTAATTACGTTACGTGACATGAGTGTAAATCTGGTATTGATTTTGTGAGTGTATTTAGAATGATTGTTTTTCTAAAAATTATATTTATACAACGAAAAGTACATTTTTTTAATATATTCTTAAAATCTCAAAAATTCATGCCATGTTAGTGTAAATTTGATGTACATTATTATTGGTCTTTTTTAGGTGAATTTTATCTCATTTAATTCGATTTCTTTTCCCCACAAGTAACAAACTCTTGGCACCTACTTCAACATTAAGAGGAAATTGCTACCTTTATGGTATGTACGTCCAACTAACGTTACATGTGTTTTAAGCCTTGTGTACCCAAAACCAGCAAAATAACAAAACCAAATTCCATATATAATTAAGGTAGGTGTAGGAGAGGATGTTTAAGCATGTCTTTCAATTAATTTAATATATGTCTTAAATGCTATCGATAAATATTTAATTCAATTTATTTATGATATATAGGGTACTACAAGTAGAATGATCGGTTTTTACAAGAATACTCTTAGTTTGATTATTTGTTAAAAAATTTTTCGACGTATGTGTTACTTTAACTATCAACGTATAAAAATTGTCAAATTAGTCGTCCGACATAAAAAGATATTATTATTTGTTAAAAAATTTTCGAAAAGCTCTTCATCAAATTATCCTTTAATTAAAAAGAGTTTGGCTTTTATTTTTTACTTGATTACCCTTTGCCATTAAGGAAATAGTTTCTATTAATACATACAACTTAAATGATTAAAGGAAAATGAAAAAAAAAAGATGTAAATAGTTCTACAAGAGTATGTGTCAACAACTACTTTCATTGATATATCTCTACAACTTTTTTGAGGTAAACAGCAGGGAGTTTTCATTATAGGAGGTCGAGTTCCGCTAGTGTAATGATACTAGACGGAAGCTAACCTAGCCAACAAATATGTCACAGTGTTCCCCCATGTCTAACATGACTAGATAACAATGAATCAAAAGATCAAACAAAACTTCTAATATCTCTACAACTTTATAACATGATATAAATGTGAATCTTATAATATAATAAGTATTTAAAAAGTCTAAATTTTGAAGACATAACGGATATTTTAGTTGAGATTTTACCAATTTAAAAATAGTCCAAGTTAAATCCAATTTGAACAAGATACTAATTAGTAAATCTACAAAAAAGAAATTAATATATTCATAATTTTTAGAAACCTAGTTATAATTTATAAGTAAGTTTTACCAATACTAGAATCTCCACAAAAGTATATATGTTTTATTGATAAATTAAAATTTCCTCACCTTCCCATTTCATCCAACTTCTTCGAGAAATTTCAGTTTATTTCCATTTTATTCTAATCCTTCCCTCATAATATTACAAATTTTCTACCCACTTTTACTTCAGACTTGTTGGTGTTTACATACAAAACGAACATAAATAAAAATAAAAATAAAAATAAAAATAAAAATAAAAAAATTATTATAATATATACAAATGAACATAAATAAATATAAATAGATTCTATTTTTCTTATAAAGTCGAACATATCTTCCATATGTTCTTCCGATAAAAAATTTCACTTTATTTCATTCTTTCGCATATCCTACTCCAATTTCCGTGCGGAAAAATTCGTCATAAAACGGTAAATTGAGGAGAAAAGGGTAAGACCGTAATTGCACCTCCCCGCTTCCCGACCCATGAAATGAGGAAAGGAAACAAAAATAAATATTCAGTAATAATTAGAAAAAACATTAATATCAAGGGCACTTGAGTACTTTAAAAAAAAATCTGTATTTTTCCTTTTTCTTATTATCTGAAATTTAATTTAAAAAAATTCATATATTTTTTTCTCTCTCTAAAATTACTGGGAGTGGCAGTAGTAAGTATTGTACCTGCAAGAACTGAGAGATTAGCAGTAGTAGTAGTAGCAGCAGTAATGGAATACCTTGAGGAGTTGGCAATGAAGCCTTTCTCTGCAGTTCAGCTGCTCCTTTCTCTCTCTACCTAATCTCTCTATCTCTCTCTCTTCTCCATTCTCACATTCGTTCATTCATTCCGCCATTAATCTCCCAATCTGAAACCATTACTTCGTCTTCCGTTTCGATTTGATTCGATTCAATTCAATTTCCGCCATTAAAGCACCTCTGCAGTGGCCTTGGTTTCTGGTGCTTCAGTTTCTCCGCTTTCTCTCTCCTCTCCTGCTGAATTTGTGGAGAAATAGAGAGAGAGAGAATGCCGTTGGTGAGATTTGCGGTGAGGAATGAGTACGGATTGGGAGTGCCGGAGCTCTACAAAGATGCGGTTCAAGCTGAAGATCCTAAACCTGTTCTTGAAGGCGTTACGGTCGCTGGTCTTGTCGGTATTCTTCGCCAATTAGGTGATCTTGCTGAGTATGTTTCTCTCTCTCTCTCTCTCTCTCTCTATTGTTCTGTTATTGTTCGCAAATTTCAAATTTTCAGGTTTCCTTTTGAATCTTAGGGATTAGTGCAGGTAGAAAGTAGTAGTGATTTTTGGCTTGGCGAAGAAATTAATGATTTTTTTGTTTTTTGTTTTTAAGAACAGGAATGTATCACATTCAGATTGTTTAAACTTCTGTTCAAGATAGTGAAATTTTACCTTAGCTATGAAATGGAATTGATGAGTTCAATACGAGCAAGTTGAGCTAGAAGTTCTCTTTGCATTTTTCTTGCCTTATTTGGGGTTGTTTTCCGTTTCCTTTTTTTTTTTTGGGGAGGAGGGGGAATGGGGTGGTTGTTGTCTGCCACTGTGGATTATAGAAGCATTAATTGTCAATTTGCCACTGCTGTGGCTATGGAAGCCTCGGCCCCATCCCATGTGAATGCAAATGTTGTAATCTGGTGGTCCTCTGAATTGGTTGATTGAGAGGCAGTACAAAAGCTGGCCAACTGAGATTTTTTCCCCAATGGCAGTTTTGGGTTTAGAAGAAGCTGTTAGGCGAGGCAGATTCTAGGGTGAGACAGCCTCAAAACGGGTCATTTTCTGTCTCTCTCTTTGTCCTAGGCTAGGTGGTCTTACCCAGGATCAGTACTAGATGAAGATTAGCGAGCTAAAGACGCAGATCTTATTGTGTCTAAGCTTTTAGTGAGGCATGAAAATGATCGAAAGAGAAGCATGCGGGTACAAAGAATGGGAAATATCCTAGTAGGAGTACCATTGAGTAGTGAACGTTGATGTACCCTCATTGGGTTTGTACTGGACATGTGAGTTGTGACGATCCTTTTGTGCACACACCGAAGGATATTTTATATGCAATGATAAATCTTTTTTTAATGGATAGGACAGTAATGTGGTTGTCATGGAGGTTGTGAAAGTTGCTTGACTATTATGTGAGATAGTGCTGGCCTGCTGAAAAGAGTACCCCTTTAAAGACTGTTAATTTACTGGGTTAGTGCTGATAATAGGATTTAAAACATTGTGCATTAACTGATGAATAAAAGGTTCAGGGTTTGTGGGTGTTAAGGTTCTCATGGCTATCTATCTTATCTTTTGTGGACTTGTGGTAATGCCGTTGTTTGTTTAATCAAGGTGCTGGAGAACCAGCCTCTCATATGGCTTTTACACCAGGAAAATTTGTCCCGTAGGGACCATATCTAATGATGAATGAGTTTTAAAAACAGCTCCAATACAACTGAAAGAACTGTTTACATTTTCCTGTTGGAATTCGTCAAGCCTAAAGTCTCTCGTGTTGGTGTAAAGTCATGGCTGTCCAGGAACCATTATAATTTATCAGCTGTCCCTAAACTAAATCTTTATGTGTATTTGTATTCCATATTAATGTCAACACATGGTTCTTTATATCCATGTTGAAAAATAGCTCTTGGTTCCCTTGCCACTCCTCTGATTGTTTCATATTTTTTCACGTAGTTTCTTGACGTACTTATCTGTGCTAGATGTAAACTTGTCCTTTAAACCTCTGCAATAACAACTTCCCTAATTCCTATCTTGACCAATCTATGAATATTTTATGTGAGCATTGTGAGGAGTTGTCTTCTCATGTTTTCATTAATGAATTCTCTGATGAGGATTGAAGAACTATTTACTGCTGATTTACTAGTTTAATTAAAATGCATGTAAGCAACTTACTCTCGAAAGTTCACCATGGGAGGTTGAATGAATGGATGGTTTATGTTCTGAAGTTGTGAATTTGCTCCTCACTACATTGTGTTGATCTGTAGATTTTCGGCCGAGGTGTTCCATGGCTTGCAGGAGCAGCTAGCTTCTACAGCTTCTAGAAGTCGTAAATTGGGTGCTCGTGTGCAACGTATTGAAGCATCACTTCCTCAGCTTGAGAAGGCTATCCTATCACAAACAAGCCACATACACTTTGCTTATACCCCTGGTATGTGTGGCTTTTACAATTGTTAGCCGCAGGGTGGCAAGTGCTTCTAAATCTAATTTCAGTTTTACCTTCATGAGTTTCCTTGACTTGTGTTGACACCTAGACTGGTCCCAGTTTTTATGAATGTAAAAATTGTTAGAAACATACAAGTATATAACAGTAACTGTGTGCTCATACTTCTTTACCATAACTGTTCATCCTTCTGCTCCTTTGAGTGCAAAGAGTATGTGCTGCTAAAACCTTATCTTCTTTTATGAATTATTCCAAGTTATTATTGTGATCTGAATTTTTCCACTAATTTGGATGATAGAGGTGAAAAAGAACAAGAAAAAGATGGCTACATATGCATGTGAAATATTGGAGCACCCCTTATGCTTCTCTGAAAACAAAACATACTTTCGCACTTTCCTTACTATATGAGTGGTTCTTGAAAATGTTTTGGTACTATATTGTTCAGGTGCTTTAAATAGATTGGTATTGTATTTCTTCCCATTCCCATTCCACTCTTCAGTCTTCCCGGCTCTCACCTGTCTGGAAATAGTAAGATTGTAATTAATAGATATGTTGTGCTATAAACATGAAAAGTTTAAAATGATATAAAATTTAACCATAGAGGATCAGGATCCCATCCTTGAGAGAAACCTTACTGTATGGAAAGCCTCTTCTTTCCAAATGGGGAAGGATGACAGTTATAGTTTACCAATTGTCATTCTCCCGATCTAAGTTCCATTCCATGACACACTCTTTAGACGAGCTTCAACTGTAAAGAGGACAAACTGCTATCTGCATCGCACAAATTTCTGAAGATTTTATATAAGCTATCTGAGGAATTGAAGCTCTTCTAAGAAAAACTGGGCAGCATTTTCTTCATCATGAATAAGGGTCGTTATGACCCTAAATATCTTCTAAAACTATTCTTGAACTATGATGCATTATGTGTTGTTTTTTCTATTCTTTTTTTTGGAGAATGAGATGACATGGTTATTTAGTCACGGTAAAACCCTGAAAGAAAAAAAATCTAATTCTATATGAAAATGAATTAAGAAATGGTGATTTTGTGACTGCGTTGTCCTTGGTCCTTGCTTATGATGCTTGCTTTCATGCTTCTCTGACTACCTTTGTTCGGGCTTTCTTACCTTATTCTGGAGAGGGGAACTCATAGCAGGGAGAGTTTACTTTGGAATTCATTGCAATGAATTAGTCTCCATCCCGCTGAATGATCCCTTCCCTCACTGCTGACCAAAACCTAAGCAAATAAGCTGGCCACTTGAGTTGGCATCATCTGCACACCTGTACCACTGTACCTTCGATCTCTGGGAACTTGTGTTGCATTTTTCTTAATTTTAATTCCATTATCTTCATCTTCTTCCTTCCCCCTCTTTTTACTGGATTCTTATTCATTAATTGTTTTGACCTTCACTGCATTTTCTCAATGAGAATATGTCCATTCTGAAAGTTTTCTCAAGAGTAGCAGTTTTGCAGGCTCTGAATGGCATCCTCGTATTAGAAATGAGCAAAATCATTTCATCTATGACGACTTGCCACATTTTATCATGGACTCTTACGAAGAATGTCGAGAACCTCCACGTCTGCAATTACTTGACAGGTATAGTCAATTTGCAAAATCATTGTCCCTGATTTTAAATTGGTTGTATCTTACTGACTATGCTGCTGTATTCAGGTTTGATGCTGGTGGTCCTGGGTCCTGCTTGAAAAGATACTCAGATCCAACCTTCTTTAGGAGAGCATCAGCCAGTTTTGAAGTAGCTAATGGTGAGAAGTCTCAATATGGAAAGAAGGCTCGTAAAAGCAAGGTACTTGTGTTTATTGACGTAGAAGATGAAACCTTAAAATAAATGATATTGATAAATAATGTACATGTTAGGAAGAATTTAAGTCTTAAAATTTATTGCTGCAAGTGCACGGCGTAGTTGTAACTAGCCGGCAAGCACGGGTCGTGTCCACAGGGAGTTGTATTTCAAATTTCTGTCTAGGCAAATTGATGAAATATATATGATGATTAAACTAATCTAGAAAGCAATAAAAATATACTATGGTTATGATTGTACCACTTAATAAACTCATTAATCAAGCCAAGCCTAAACCTACCAAGTTTACACAAGTATTTAGGAGTGGTCGGTTGCGTCATCAAAACTTTGAGGGTCATGAGCTAATCTAATTATTCTAACCACCTAGTTTCGTGGGGTTAGCCCAGCTAGATTACAAAAATAGTAACCTCGGATCTAATTAGGATTCAAGCTATTTTCATGTGAAAATTCCAACTATTCTCTATACCCATACTCGGCAAATTGACTCCACTTTTCAGTGACAGACCGGCCTCCTAAAAATCAAGATGAAAATATCTTTTTGGGCATCTCATCGAACATGTGGCAGGTAAGAGAAATAATCCTAAAATACTAGCATAAACTAGGTAAATAAAGGCTCGAGATAAGATCAATTAGTCATTGATAGGCTAATCACAAGTGACACAAACTAACAACTAATTAATATGAAAAATAATTAATCTAACAACTAAATTAATAAATATCGACTCAAACAATAACATAAACTGACAAATTAAACTTAAACAAATAATATAACTACTACTAACATAAAAAAATAATAAAACTCGAACCTTTAACCTAAATTAAACAAACTAGAGAGAAGGGAGAGACAAAAGGGAAGAAGTTACTAGGAAGGAATGAATCAAACTGAGTTCGAAAACTGTGAGGAACTGAATTGATAACTAAAATTTAAACAATAATTGAATCCAAATTATTGAAGTCTAAAATTTACATGGAGAAAACTAATAACCTAAACTAAAACTAACCTAATTAATTACCACCTAATGCTCGACTGAAGCTCGAAAGCTACTGTCTCCATTCGCTTCTTCCTCCATGCACGCCCAAAGCCCTTTTATTTATAATACAATACTCCACCGCTTTTGCCAAGAGAATCCAATTCCAATCAGGAGTTTTTAGCCCCTGATTACCAAATTTAGTGATTATTGAGATTTACAATCAATTGGTGGGCTCCAATTAATTGGAGAGAGAGAAAGTGAATAAAATTGTGATTGGCAACAGCAAAGAGATTATGGAAATTGCTTGCATTAGGCCTGGGCTTGTATGAAGGAAAATAGAGCCACACGTTAGGCTTGATGCTGGGCTGGAGAGTGGAGCACACCCGGTGGCTGCTGGACTCTGAAATTTTAAAGTCCATTTTCTCAGTTTTTCATTCATTTCGAACTTGAATTTCGGGATCCGCTCGATTCACTTTATTACCTACAAAAGTAAATAAAATAAATAAGAAAACCCTAAAATTATATTATTTTATGAGTAAAAAACTAAGCAAATAAGGGTATAAATAACGTAATATTTGGACCGAACAGTACACTATCTGTCTTCTATTGAGCTGTTTTTATTCATGGTATCTATAGTGACTATCTAAACCAAGACTACCAAATGGCTTTCACTGTCTGTTGCTCAGTCGGATAGTTTTGTTGCAAGACTCTGCTGAATCTTTTATGCTTGAAGTTGTGAAATTTATTGAATTTTAGCACATAGGTGGGTATTTGAAGAACAATAATATTTTGCCACTGATTTTTAATTTTTAATTACATCCATTGCTGTCTGTTCTAAACTGTTGCTGGAACTGATTTATGCTAAACTATAATAGTTAATGATTTATCAATTATTACAACATGTATGAGGATCATTGTTGAATATCCTTATTCTACAGAGAAGAAGATCATCGCAACGGAGTGGACGTTTCCCAAATTATACACCAACTTTCAGTGGCAGGTATTTATTTATCTATATATATTTGTGTGGAAACCAATGGAGGATGTAGTGTCATAAAATGGCTAATCCACTAGTTTTTACTTTTTTTTTTTTAAAAAAAACGAAACTTGATTGTTTCTCGAAATGCAGGATGCAGTTTTCTTCAATTGGCCAAAGGCAGTCTCCTTCACATACAGGATCTGCTGTTGACACAAGTTTCAGATCAGGGAAGGGGGATCAGTCAGATTCTGTTTGTTCAAAAGATGGCACGGAGTTTATCGAATGTGTTTTTCATTCAAGTGCGTCTGTACCACTGAATGATACACAGACCATGGAATCATCTTCTGGGCGAGGAAGCAAAATCCTAGATTCCAATAAATCGATTTATCAAGATGAGCAAACTGCTATTTCTGGGACATGGACTTCTGTTAGGGAAACCACTGTCCCCCATTCTTCTAGTCCAACCTGGGATGAGAAGTTGGAAATACTTGAGCGTATGGATACGAAAGATAGAATTAATGATATCCAAGATGTGCCTGGGACAATCCATAACCTTGATAAGCACGATTCAAAGCCCATTAACGTAGAAAACAATCAAGTTGATGATTTCTCTGAATATGGAAGCACTCCAAGATGCATTGTTAGTGAGCATGGTCCCAAAGCAACCATTGCTGATATGCAAGATGTATCTAAGGGAAAGTTTGATCTTGATGAGACAGTAATGAGGCCTATTGATGTGAAAAAAGTCAATCAAGCAGATGACTCATCTGAACATGGAAGCATTCCAGAATTTAAAGTAGATGGGGACAACCAAGAAACAGTCTTTGGTAGAAAGTTTATGGAGCCGATCGGACCGAATTGTGTGATTGATGAAGTCCAGGATGTGCTTCACAATACAATTGAGCCTCATGACCATAGTTTAGAGCCACGTAATACGGCATGTCTCACTCGGGTGCCAGAATTATCTGAAAGTGAAAGCACTTTGAAATCAATCACTAAAGGGGAACTATTAAATGGTCCTACGAGCAGCCAGTTGGGCAGAGGTGAAGTTCAATTTGTGCTTGATACCAATTCTGATGGTGACGAGCAGGAAACCGGGGCAATCAATACAAAACACATTAGTCAAGTGGATGCATCTTCTGAAGGTGAAAACACTGTAACAGTAATTGAGTGGCCCCAGTTTGATGATGAGAGTGAAACAGACAACTTTGTCGATGCACTTAACACAATAGAATCAGAATCTGAAAGTGATTTTGAGGGCCAAACGAGAAAGGTAGAGCAATTGTGTTCAACTTCAAAAGGTGAATGGGAAGATGCAATATTAAATGAGCAGAAAGCGGAGATGATCAGTGATGAAGAATCAGAAGATATGCATGCTTCTACTCCAAATGACTACAAGGAAGAAATAACTGATGATTTGCAGCATTCACAGGCTTTAGTGCCCTCAACTAGTATTGAGTCTCTTAAACATGCTAAGTCATCCTGTAATGGCTCAACTGATGGTTCACAGCATTCAGCTACTTCGTTGACTTCAGCCACTATGTTATCTCTAGGACATGCTCAGCCATATTGTAATGAGTTAGCAGTGGTTCAAGACCAGAATCTAGATGACTCTATGTGCTTGTTTGATGATGAGTATGTGCAATCGAACAAATCATCCTCGGCCAACATCGAGTATCTAGAACAAGCTCAGTCATCCTTTGATGAGTCAGCTGCAGAAAGCCAGAAACTCGATGATTCAGCATGTGTTCTTGATGATCAACAATGTTCAACGGCTTTATTGTCTTTAGCCAATGTAGTCTCTCTTGACCATGCTCAGTCATCTTGCAATGAGTTAGCTGTAGTACAAGGGCAGAAACTGGATGACTCTGCATGCTTGGTCAATGAACAGTCCCTAGAAAATGCTCATTCGTCCTTTAATGAGTCATCAGCAGGAGGTCGGAAGCTGTTCGATTCAGAAGGCTCATTTGATGATGCACAATGTTCTGCTGCTTCATCAGCTTTATTCACTGCAGTCTCTCGAGAACCTGCTCAATCGTCTTCCGATAACTTAGCAGTAGCACAAGGCCAGAAATTGGATGAGTTGACATATATGCTTGATGAACAGTCAATAACATCTAATAAATTGTCCTCAGAGGATTTTGAGTCTGTGGAACATGCTGATTCATCCTGTAACGAGTCTTATGCAGAAGGCCTGAAGGTGGATCATAGGGAATCATGGGTTGATGATACACGGTGTTCCACTGCTTCATTGCCTTCAGCCACTGTAGTCTCTGGAGAACATGATCAGCTACCATCTTCTGAGTCAACGGCAGTACGAGGTCAGAAATTGGATGAACAGTTAGTGGAATACCCCTTATCATTTTCTGCTCCTAATGTTTCTGAAGGAATTGATTTTTTCAATCATGGACCTTCAGTGTGTGAAACTGCAGCATCTAGTTCTCAGGCTCCCCTTACGAGGGAACTAGTCAGACCTCTCATTTTCCACAAGAAATGCCAGTTGGATTTTCTAGCATCTCTCCACTTGCTTTCTGGACCAATGGGAATCTGTTAGGACTTGCACCATCAAAACCTACTGTTTTGAGTGTCTCAAGTTCTGTGGATTCTGCTTCCATGAATAGTGGGAATAATATTACTGCTGGTCAGTTCAGTCCAAACAATGTTCAGAAGGTTTGTGGTTCTACAGGAACTCAGGCTCCATCACTCAGGGATTCTGAATGCGGTGATAGTACCAAAGAGGCCAAAATTAACATCGGTGATCAAGATTTTGGATCCCCTACATACAAGTCTCATCAAATATCAGATGAGAAACATGGCAGGCTCCTTCACCATGATCCGATTAATTTGACTGACCTCTCTTTGAGTCAAGGTCTAACAAATGGTCATATGGCCCCTCAGGAAGCTAAAGTTCCAAGCAGTGTTGGTGTGAAGAATGTTTCTTCTGAAGTTATTAATAAAAATGAAGATAATTCTTCATTGCTATCCTTCCTTGGTCGTGGTTTGCTGAAAAATGGTTTGAGGAGGACTGGATCATTGGGATACGATGAGAAGCCTATAACTAACAACGCCCTCAATAACAAGTTTGATACTGGAGAATATACTTCTTTTTGCATGCTGCACCTGAGATGCCCAATCTGAAAAGAGAGTTCAATTCTCCAGTGAATTCACCACCACCTTCACCACCACTAGAGCATATGAAGATATCATTCCGACCTATTGATAGCTTTGAGTCCTCCAGACTAAAACTCAAATATCCAGAGGGGCTGATCACCATGAAAGCACTATTGATATATTCCCTTCATTTCAGTTGGTCCCGGAGCCCTCTAATTTGAAGCATGATATTGGTTCGGATTCTGATGATGATACCTTCTGCCGATCATATGCTTGTATGTCAGATGATTTCCTCAACCATCTTTCTGACTCAAATTCTGAAGAGTGGGAATCTGAAGATAGTTCAGGAAGTAATAACCATGCAGTTTATGATAGCTTCCACAGAATCTCGTCGCCACAGTCTGCCTCAAGCTCTCCCCATTGTGAAGAAGAGACTCATGGAAGAATACAAGTTGGTGCAAGGTCTGCTGATGCAATAGCTTTAGAGTCTAGTCCTTCATTTGATTTACCAGTGTTGGATGCCAAAAATCCATTTTTATTCCAAGAAATGAAACTCTCTCTATGCGAAGAAGTAGACTCTTCCCATTTTCAGGGGCAAATGCCTCAGACACCACCTCTACCCCCTGTGCAGTGGCGAGTGTCAAGATCTCTGTCAGATGCTGCAGAAATCAATCAAGATCCAAGATTGGACAGTCTGACTCCGTCTTTTGACTCGAAGCCTACAGTTTCTAGCATTCCTCACCTAGTTGAGGTGAACTCAGCTAAATTCCCAAGTAAAGATTCAGCTATGGTAACAACAAAAAAGGTGAATGCACACCTTTGCTTGATTTATGTAGTTCTATGATTATTGTTGCTACACTAGTTTTAGGCTCATTTCGTTAAGTTTCTTCTTTGTGCATTTATCAGTTTGATTATCAGAAGTTAGATCATCAGCAGCAAAATTCTCAGGCAGAAAATGGTAGGAAAACAGATGAAAGGGGAGACTTTTTACACCAGATCCGAGCAAAAGTAAGTGCTGCCTTCTGTGTTGTAAGTTTAGTTAGGGTTTCCATGAGATGAAACAATTCATAGGAGTAAAAGATTCTACATTGTGAGAAATAAAGCAGCGGCCTTTCTTTTTTTGAGTTTCATTCAATAATAATTTTGTGCCATTTGTCCATCCATAGAAGTAATTTTAGTAATACTGTTTTGGTTTTGAACTTCTTGATGAAACTAAAAATAGATATAACAATACACATCTGATGTAAGCCTATAATACTGTATTGGTGGCCTTGAAAAGGATTGAGCTTTGCTGTTTATTTTATACTGTTAGCTGACTACTTTATTCTTGCTTCAGTCCTTCAACCTCAGACGCATAGAAACATCTCATTCAACTAATGTGCCAAGCACTGCTGCCAGCAATAAAGTTACCGCAATCCTTCAAAAGGCCAATGCAATTCGCAAGGTAATTTTCTTTCTCTTTTATCTTTCAGTGACCTTTGATAGTAATTTCTGATTTTCGTTAGTTCATGACATTTATTTCCCGCCAAAAGATGAAGAAATTTATCTGAAAGACTTGAATCCCCTATTCATAATCAATCTTGAAGTTCCCTATTCATAATCAATATTAAAGATGCATGATACGACAAAATCTTTCTCTATTTCTTTTTTTTTTTTTTCCCGGAGCAACTGTATTCTAAGATGCATGTTTGCATGGGAATACCTGAGCAATTATAAATCTAAGACTTGATCACTCATCCACTCTGAGACATACGTCCACCCGTTTTTGAGAAAAACGGAAAAAGCCTTGAAAGAACAATAGAATTGCCATAGTTACCTAGTAGGCCCCTGGACCATTCAAGTGGGAGTGGGATATCTATTAGCTATTGATCACAAACATTTAGCCTAACTTTGGCGGGATATTAGACCTTCCCGGTAATTATGACCATGACTTCCAAGAATAGAATAAGAGTGAGACTTTAATCTTCGTCATGGGCTACTAGGCTTATATTGCGTCCTAGATCAATTGTGATTGCTTTCTTTCAAAATCACGAAAAAATCTTCACAGGCATGACCTTATACAAGCATATGCAGCAATTTAACTATTTCCCCGGCTCACACCATTCTCATCTTCTGCACTTCCAATTAATGCCTTCTGCCCAATTCTCTTTCAGGCTGTGGCGAGTGACGATGGTGAGGATGATAGCTGGAGTGACACTTGACCAGTTGGAGTTGAACGCGGTTTTTGAAGTTGCTGGTTCGGAAGAAGTGAGGCCTTAACCAATGGCCTGTTTTTGATTGAATGAATGCTCAAATTAGCTGTGTGATAGATTGTATCTGTGAATAGTATTCTGTTTTGTAATTAACTTGTAGGGATAATTAGTTAGGCTCTGGAATAATCTTATTTGTTAATTCCTTCTCTAAACACAAGCCATTAGGGCAGAGGAGGAGTATGTTGTAGTTTCTGTAGGCTGCTGAGGTAAATACAGAGTGCCATCCTGAGGATAATAGCTTTCCTTATTACCTCATGATATTTTGCTTCAATTACATTTTTAGTTTAATCCAAAATTTAAACCCTTTTTTTTCTCGAAAACTGACTTACGTGTGTTTCGTTGAATGCATTGCAATTGAATCAACTTTGTAAATGTATCATGGTTGCATAGTTCATGGTAATTATAGTTGTGTGGTAGGTGTTTGATTGTAATATTTTCGTACAATCAAAGTAAAGGGAAACATCTTTATAAATTTGTTTGCATTTCATGGCTGATTATATCCAACCAACGTTAAGTATATTGCTGAGTTACAGTCATGGATGATTCAGTGAAAGTTAAAACTTTCGGATGATAAGAGTTGAGATGAAATGTTATAACTTGGTAGTCTTCCTCTTTCTTATCCAGTTACCCTCTTATGGTCCGCCATTTGTCTCGCCAATAGATCGTGGGGCACCATTATGCTTAGATGGAACTCAAAAATCGGAAAATCGATTGTTTCTACTGGTTAAGATTGAGGTTGCATGCCTTAGATTTCAGTTCAATTGTTCCTCTTCCTCTTATATGTTCATTGTACCGTCATTGTGACTTATTTGGAAATAAAGAGCAAGAAACACAAATATTATATACAAAAATCTCAGTTTTAGATAACGAAATTTTAAAATATAACCCGCTTTATAATTTTTGATCCGATATAATCAACTAACAGATAATTACAACATTGAACATAAAAATAACTTTCTTTAAGCATGACATAGTTATCCCGTTGGCGTATAAGTAATCTATCCGTGGTGGGTGCAAGCTATGTTCTTCCTTAAACACACTTTTTAGGGTTTCCCCTAATTAATGATGATCATCTCCTTATTGACCGGAAGTATTTTTTAATTGACCCAACAACTTGATGATAAGTAATTTGATTTGTCTTAATCTCTTTAATTCTAAGCCATGATTAAGATTATTATTTTTTTTATTTTGAAGGGATCCTTGATTCTCTCAAAGATAATAATAAATAATATACATAAAATATGGTCCAATTAGGCATCTATATATAGTACACCATGCATATATGATTGGTTACTTCTCAAATTAACGAAAGCAAATATTTAATCCAATACCCCAAAGAGTTCTTTTTAAAAAATTTTTTTTTCAAATTTTATAATGAATAATCCAATACTTGGGCTACTTGTGATTAATACTTAATTAAATTTTTTGATTAAAGTCTGAGTTAAATTGCTTAGAATCAGGGTTCAAAGTTCAATGTCAATATGTACATCACATGCATTTTGAAAATCCAGCTATGATTTTGTTTCTTTTGGTTTTTCATTGTTTTTTGGGGAACTATTTGTTGATTGAATATTCATGGGAAGGTATAAGAGAAAACGATAAAAATATTCTACTAACATTTTTTTTCGGTCTGCAAGTGTTTAAGGTAAAAGTTCTTTTGACAAATGTACTTCGAGGATTCAAATATATATTCTATTTCTCGTCGGGACAAGACCACTAACACCTCAACTAATACTTTATTAATAAATATCCCATATACTTTTATCCATAAAGTATATATTATACTAGAGTAGATACTTATATATTAAAGAGTATGAATCCTTACTCTTTGGCATGATAATTTATGAGGGGACAATCATATAAGACTTTATTTTTAATGGATTCTCTTTTATAATTTTATGTGTGTGTTACATTAGTTTACAATTTCAGTGATATACGCGGATTAATTTATCAATTTTATCTTTATTAATCTTTTTTTCTCTCCTTATCATTGACTTTTTTCATTTTAATAAAAATTTGCGAGTAACTCGGTCTTTTAACTAAAATTTGGTCATGAATATTATATTTTCTTGGTATAACCTTACAATACAAAATGACAAGTATTGCAAAATAGAGAGAGCAGTGGTAATTTTATTACTTGGAGATATATGAAAATAAAGAGCAACTCATATATGTTACTGTGGACTTGTAATTTATAATCTCGAGCCATGTGTAATTTAAATGGAACTAGGGGTAAAAAGATTTTTTTTCCTTTTTGTGATTCGAGTTTATGGACTCGAGATCACCTTATAATCTTTAGTTACATACATGTAATTTGATGTATAATTTTTGAGATTGAAGTTCAAATTAATTAGATAAAGAGTCAAAATATCTTAAAATATGAAAATATTCCTAAAATAGAGAAGATCTTAGCTTGCTTTATGACATGGTGATAGGGTTTCAGCTGTAATTAATAGGAACCTTTTGCTAATAATAAATCTTTAATTACCAAATCAATTTAATTAATTGATAATGTTGATTTGGTAGCTTTAAAAAAAGGCCACCTATGGCTATGGAAACAATAATTAATAGGAATGGGCAAGTCTTTGTCCTTAGGACTCTATGACTAGCCCTAATTAATTAGCTCCTTTGAGTAAAACCACATTTTTTGTTGGTGCACTTTATTTATTTATGGGTCAAATTCAGACATTAATTAAGATAATCACGAAATTAATTGTGGTTAATTAATTAAATCACCACTTGAATCAAGCACCCCAGCGCGGCAAACTCGTCAGCAACCAACACGCTAAAATAATTAAATTGTTTTTTTTATTACAACGAGCAAAACAAAAGTTCGAATTTCTTAAAGTATATTTGTTGAAAGAGTCTTTATCATAAACGCGCTCACGGCTTTAAAAAATCAAAAATTATTCCTTATTTTTTCTTTTTCGTTTTAATTAATCACTCAATCAAACACTATTACATTAGGATATCGTATTTATATGTACATATATGTCTAATATTGTGTATCATTTATTTTATTAAAGTATGGTTTGGAAAAAAATATATACATAAATGCCTTTCATATTCAAATAGAGGGGCTAATTACGAAATTGAAAAAGTTAATTTATCATTCTAAAATAATCCTATTTAATTAACTTAATCCTCGGAGGAGAATGAAAATTAGTTGAGTAAATAGAAAATAAAAAAATTAGAAATTTTATTATTTTTAAATAATTGTGTATTTACATCATGTATAGAGTATTTGTATCAATTTTTTCACCTGCAAAACTTGGAATGCATGAGATCTTTTTATGGATGAGAAAAAAGGGGCAAAATTCTTCTTTTTTTTTTCTTTTTCTTTTTTGGTTAAAGATTATACTAATTGGAAAATTAGAATACTTTGACATTAATTAAGAATATTCCTTTATTAAAAAGCACCACTCCCTCCCTCCCCTTCCTCAAAGTAAGCTCATCTACTTTACATTATGGATCATAGTTGAAAGTTATACCTTTACTTAATATATTACACCTTATAATGTCAAATTATATTGCATCCCGTATTTTGGAAATAAGTAAACTCATTGAGGAAACCGACAATCAACCAAGCAAAATGTAATATTGACTCAGGAATATCAGGTACGTTATATTTATATGTTTTTGAAGGTATTAACGTTATAAATAATTGATTCTAAATAAAACGACTAATTTTATAATTGAAAAAAAGTAATAGATGAAAGTTTATGCATTTTTTAAGTAAATAAAAGATTGTTTATATATTTTTTTTAAAAAAAGGGTTGTGAGTTGAAGGCAAAAGGAATAGCATTTACCTAAAAAGCATATCCAACTTTGAGGATGAGTGCATCTTTCATAATGTCCGTTAAGAAAAAAATTGGTTTGGTGGCCTACATTTTTCCTTGTTATTTGATCCTTTGGTAACTTTTGTCAAGAGAAAAAGGGGGCCTTTTAAAGATGGGAAAAAAGTGAACAAAAAAGCTCATCTTTCTTAGAGATAGTTTTTTTAAAAAAAAAAAATTTATTTTGATTATTATATGTTATAGTTTTTTTAAAAAAAATATAGAAAAATGGTGGTAAATTAAAGGTCAGATTTTATTATTGGGTAATAATCTCTGATTCAATGCACAGGAGACTGCCAGCTGATGAACCACCCTTCTGATGCCCTTTTGCTTTTGTTTTTTTTTTTTTGTAAAAAAAATTTGGGTTTTGTTTTTCTCTCATTATTATAGCCTTTATATATAAATATATATTGCAACTTACTTAATCAATGGGAAACAAGATATTGCCTAGATGTTGTTCTTGTGACACATTGATGTATCTTTCCTATACTTATGCTTGTGGTCTAAGATATCATCTGGCTTCGCCAAACAAACCGAAAAAGAAAATAAAAAATAAGTAGAATCTTGTCGATTAATTAACTTAAGTGGTAAAATCATAAGAGTTAGTTATATTAGAGATTTGATTTCAAATAATTTTAATGGCTCGATTTTATAGCTCGTCTTTTTTCAATTCCCCTCCGTAAAACCCTAAAAAAATCAATTTATATTTTAATTTAATGTAGGGTAAAATTAATAAAGACAGAATTAGAATTCGTATTTAATTTGAACAAGGATGTACATTCACTTTATAGGGTTAGTATATAGAGAGGGATATATTCAAACTCAAAGGGTATAACATGATCAAGAAGTCAATTACTCGAAATGAAAAACTACGGTTTTAATTGTTATAGATATGACACCACCTCAATTTATGGTCATCTCATACTATATTGACTTAGTCAAACTCTCAAATTGTTCAACAACTTATTAGATAGTGAATATTTTAATAACACTTGATATTTTAGGTTATTTTCCCTAATCACTTTCCTATTTCATTTATTTTCATTGCTTAGTTCCATGGTAAGTTTTTTTTTTTAAAATCAAAAGTAACTTATGTTGACGATTACTAGTGAAGCCCACATCGAACACAATTCAAATATAATTTTATAATAAATAGACCTTATAAGCACTCAATAAAAAAAATAAAAATAAAATACAAAGTTATTACCGAAATATCCGAATATAAATTATTATAAGACGATCGGATAACGGATAACAAGTAACATGTAGAATAATGTGAATTTGACGTCTTATAGTAGATTTTTGGGAGTCAATCATTCACCCAATTAGGAGAACCAAGGAAAAAAAACAACTTTAATTTCCTACATTCCAAGAGCTTATGTCATAAGCAACCAAACAAACAAAAAGCTAAAATGAAGGGGAAAAGAGACATGAAAGTGGTAAAGGGAAAATCAAAGCATAGAGAGAAAATAATAATAATTAATAATTAAAGTGACTTGTAAAGTTATGATTAAACACACTAATAAAAGAAAGAAGCTTGTTAGAATGAGCATATTATGAACTTAATTAGGTCTAACCATGTGCTATCTACTAATCCCCAAATTAAATATTAACAAAACCCTAAATTTTGAAAAAGAAAAGTGAACCAATAGAATCCCCATGAGAATATAAAAATTGCTTCAAATTTGTTTATTTGCATATACATTATTCACACCCTTTGTACATTTGAAAATAATAAATTATTGTTTTCATATATATATATATATATATATATATATATATATATATATATATATATATATATATATATATATATAATATATCTCTTTGATGCCCTAAAGTCCAACCGTGTTGATAGTTTTCCAACAAATTGATTTTATGGGATTATTAAGTATCTAATTAATCTAATCTAAAAGAGAAATGACAATGTATGTTCCTTTGATTTTTCAATGATGATGTAGTCTCATCTCTACATAGAAAAAGTAACGTGGACTAAAATAAATTAATACTATTGAAGGTGAATTGTTGTACCAATTAATTATTATTATTAAAAATTCACACTTCAATATCCTATACTATCGACAAATGATAAACAATTCTCTCAGGTATCGAAAATAATAAACTAATACCCCGAGATATCGTATATTGTTGTTTAATTTTTCAGGAGTTATATATGACTCCTAAAAAGGTAGCTTTTTATATTTAAACAATACGTAATAATTTATTATTTTCGATACCGATGAACTTTTTTTTATTATTTGTCGATAATATAGGGTATTAAAGTGTAAATACTCCTTATTATTATTATTATTATTATTATTATTATTATTATTATTATATGCGAAATTATAAGCATTTTGTTGGAAGACATTTCTTAAGCTGTCTTATATCGACTTAAAACATATACTGTTATGTATTAAAAAAAAAAAAGAAAAATAATGATTTGAGAACAATGTAATAGCATAGTTAAAATAATTGTTTAATGGATAATGATGGTTTTCTCTTCAATTCAAGTATGATATGGAGCAATCCTATTTAGATATAATCTGACTCAAATATTTAATCTACACTATTTAAATCATCATTTTATACCCAAATGGTATAACTTTTTGTTATGCTAACTGTATTGTTCATATATAAAAGAGTGCATAAAGATGACACATTTTCATCGACTTATAAGCGACTTTAAGCGATACTTCGAATAACGATCATTAATATATTTTCAATATAAATAATTTTTAAAAGATGGATTTCACTTCAATCAACCATTCTCAATAATACTTATAGTAAACATGTTTCTACTTTTTTTCTTTTTTTTTCCTTGTTTAGCTTTGTCTCTTTATTGCCCCCACCATGTCCATCCATTATATTTCCCCAAACTTTGGTTACTTTGTAAGTGACCTACCTGGCCTTGGGAATTTTTTTTCCTTCAACAAAAACAAATCAAAGTTTAGAGAGAGAAAAAGAGATGGAGATGCAGATAGAGATAGAGAGATGCTTCCGTGGAGTAATGATGTGGACAAAAAGCTCAGCATCGACTTTTTCTACGCAAAACCCTCCAACTTCTGTGCTTTCTTTTCTTTTTTTCTGCTTCTTCTTCATCTCCTCTCTCTATCTCTTTCTTTAAATATGGAAAATATATGAAATATGAAATTCCCCCAATTGTCTTGGCGGCTCTCGCCATCACATGCATCCCCTTTTTCAATTCCCCTTTTGCTTTACTTCAATTTCCATCTTTATTTTTTGAGGTGCTTTCTTTGGGGACTTTTCACAAACACTTGGTGGTCAATTTCTTTCTTTGTACTTTACAACCACCCCCATATATATACCCACTACCCCCTCTTCCCATTTCCTCTCTTCCCCAACACCCAAAACCACCCTTCTCCCCAATTTGGCAAAACCCATCTCTCTCTCTCTCTCTCTCTCTCTCTTCTCTTGGTCCTGATCGTGATCTTCCTCTCTCTTCCTCTGTTTTTGTGAGCCTTTTCCATTATGGCTGAGGTCCAAGGAAACCAGCATGGGATCAAGCTATTTGGGCAGACAATTGTGTTGCAAGTAAAGGAAGAAAAACCCAGAAAAATTGACCAAAAAGGGGAGGAGGGAGATCGTGATGATGAAGCAAATAATGATATGATGAAGAACAGGCCAGACAAGATAATCCCCTGCCCTAGGTGTAAGAGCATGGAGACCAAATTCTGCTACTTCAACAACTACAATGTGAACCAGCCTAGGCACTTCTGTAAAGGATGCCAGAGGTATTGGACCGCCGGAGGGGCCCTTCGCAACGTGCCCGTCGGAGCCGGTCGCCGGAAAACCAAACCCGGTGGCCGGCCCGGCGCGCTCCACCCCTTGTTTGATGGGGTCAACATTAATGGTCATGAGTTTGACATGAATGGAGTGGTGGTGGATGAGTGGCAGCTGGCGGCAGCCATGGCGGCCGGTGGCGGCTTCCGGCATGGGTTTCAGGTCAAGAGGAGGAGGAATGAGCCCAGTGATCAAACTTGTTGATAAATTAATCATTCTTTTTTCTTCTTCTTCTTTTCTTGGAAAACTTCCTAGCTACTTTGCTTTTGTAGATCAATAATTTGGGAAGCAGTACGATATGGTGTCGGTTAGTTCAATCAGTGAAGTATCTCATAGTTACTATCATATAGCAAGATTCATATTTTGCCTATATTGATAATCACGTCTCTTTTCAAAACCGAGAAACTTACAAGGCGAAATGAACAAATTATTGGTGACGAATTTTTGATGTATATATATATCTAATATGGTATGATCTTTAGATGAATTGTCCTTTGTGTTCCCTTCATAATGCAATCAAATGTATGTAGAGGGTTGAGCAAATTTGTGGGTAGATCTTTTACAGAGATTTGGAGAATTGTGTATGTGATAAATATAATTGATTTTAATTTAAAAGTGAATATTATATATATACATATAATGCCAGATAAGAGCCTTGTGATTCAAATATTATCTTTTGTCTTTTTGCATGATTCTATTTTGCCTACATTAATCATTATATGATTAATTGCATTATTAAGTTCAAACTTCAATAGTTTAGTTCACATTAAGTACTTAATTATTGTTGTATAACAATGCCTTAATCAACAAATTAAAGATCAATTTTTCAATGAAAGTGTATGCATGCCTGTATATCTTCTACATCCATGGAATTTCATAAATTCTTAGCCTCCATGCAAACTAATAATTATTGTTGTATCATTCAGACATAACGATGAATTTAATACTGATTAAATTGGGTAAGCCAATCTTACGCATAGTTATCTTCTTTAAAAGTATGTAAAATATCAACCTTAGTACAAGATTATAAGGCATGCAATGATGAATAAAGTGAAAATATAATCTTAATATTGTAGATCGATGCGTTAAATTTAGAAGTCAGTATTAGTATATGTATGATAATAAAAGTTACACGTCGATAAACTCGAGATTGTCTAATAGGTGATTATTGTGAATCAAATGAATTTACATATGTGAATGTGCAGCCGCTAAAGTTGAAAATTAAGATCAAATCTGTCTCATTTTATTCGGTTATTTTAGCATAAAAATATGTATAGGGTATGTGTTCATACTTGATACCCACAGTAAAATGGGAAAATTAAGTAGGAAAAGAAATTAGATTAAAGAATAAATAGCAAGTCAAGTTCAGGAGGTCAATTCATAAAGCAAACTTAGAATTCTTAAGAAGAAAGAAACGAGACTGAGAAAAACTTTTTTTTTTTATGCAGAGAAAAACTTTTATAAAGGGAAAAACTTTTGGAAAATTAAAAAAAAAAACTACCCAAATTTCTAGCTGCTGCTTTTTTGCCCTTTTTCTCTTTGTTGCTTTTGTTTGTCATAAAGTAAAACATCTGACTCACACTGATTAGTACTAGAGAATACAGATCAATCCCCCCGGGCCCAAAAAAAAAAAAGAAAAAAAATTGAGCTAAAAAGTGAAAAGCACATTGACTTGGGTATACATATATTACTTTTTAATTTTATTACACCTATTTTTTTATGATAAGTGGCTCTCCTTATTTGGACCAGTGTTAGTAGGATTGTAATAAAATTGAACCGGGTTTAAATTTGGCTTAGTCAAAACTCAGCTTGGGCTTAAGTCAATCGAGTTTGGCTCAATTTAGGTTAAATAATTCATTTTTTTCAGAAAATACTCATGTAGAGGTTATAAAATTACCATTAAACTCACTAAAATTTTATTTAAACCTTTATTTCTTGAATCTAATATAAAAACATAGAATTTAACACTTCAACTATAGTGTTCTCAAATTTAGAAAATTTTCAAGCTAATAAAAAAACCAAGCCAAAGTTGGGCTGTGTTAAAATATGATCAAACCGAGCCCGAGCTTCAATTGTTGGCAACTACAGATGGATGTTGGATGGAGATCGGGATGAAGCGATGACATGAGAATCGAATCATACCCCATAGAAATCTAGCGAGATAGATAATTTGGACTGTAATGAATTATAAGTAATCGTAAGAAAGTGTAAGACGCTAAACTAAAATTAAATGAAACATAACCTCAATTAAAATTTATCAATCAATGTTCTACAATAGAGCAACATGGAAAGATCCATCTATGTGCCATGGACAAATAATGACATAATAAGACCCATAAACTATGGAATCTCATGAAGAGAATATAACATTAGAGGAAGCTAAGCAAGTGTGTGTGATTGTTTCACAAAGATTAGGCCACAATAAAGTTTAGGGTTACTTTAGTATTTGCACTTGTTCTTTTATTGGTATTTTCCAAAGTAAAAAAAAAAGATAAAAGTTGCTTTATTTTTCCTTTTCCTTTATGCTTTCTTTCAAGCTAAGAACCTGGATAATTGACTTAGAAAGGCCAACACATGATTTTTTTCTTTCTTTCAATGATAGACACCTGTCCACTATAATACACCCATTTTTTTTTTTTTGAAAAAAAGAAGGTAAGCAAACTCCATGTCTAGCCCAAATTTTTTTTTAAGGACTAAATAAAATCCACATAAAAGGGATCCATTGCCATAACATTTAAATTATAATTTTTTTCGATTATTTAGTTGTAAAAGTCATACAAAAATTACACGAGTATAACAACGTATCCTTAAACAAGCAAAACAATAAATAAGCAAAAGTTGTGCTCCAAAAGATTCAATATTAAGAGACGAATGAAAATCCCAATAAACAAATCAAATAACCATTGCACCAAACCCGAGTTGCTAATACCACCACATTAGTTTCATTTAATTAATCAAGGTAAAGAATAATTAGCTCAAAAATATAGTACTTCCCTATTTGCGAAAAAAGTTGTTAAATTTTAAAAAATTAATAAAAATAAGGATACCTGTCTCTACTCTTTCAAATAAAAAGTCATTTTCTTTCATTTAAAAATAAATTTTGATAATATTTTTATCAACTTTTATGAAACGGGAGAGTTCGAAATAATAAAAAAAAAGGATTCTTGTTAATTATATAGGTTGGTTTTTGCTTTATTAAAAGCTTCATTTAATTGTTAAAAAGTAAAAAAAAAAAAAAAAGAAGAATATAAAGGGGGTGAAAGAATAAGAATAAGCATTTCAGGTACTGTTTGTTGGATAATCATATTAAACAAGCTCAAATAAACACAAATAAATTAAAGGAAATGGTAATGGAACTATGTAAAAGCAGGGATGTTTTTTAAAAAAATAAAGGTTGAGCATGGGAGTTTGAAAATATGGGTAAAAGTTGTTTGACTGTCGGATTCCTTATGTTATGACCAAAAAATACAAAATTTATTAATATTTATTTTGTTTCAAGACCGATAAAATCCATCTTTGAAATATAGAAACAATGAGTTTTAGATTTGCGTTGAATGTGTTGTCTTTTAAAGGTATTTATTTTATATATCATCAATGAGTTGATAATATCGTGAATAATTGACTTGATTACGTGATAACTTACTTATTCTCTATATATGGTAATGTTAAAAAGTGAAGAAAAGTACGTCAATGTTCAATAAATATGTTACCTTGTTAAAATCAATGAACAAAAGTGCTTATAACTCGTTGATAGTATAGAATAAATAATAATATATAAAAAGTGAAAGAACCATAAATTCTTATACGAATTCGATTACATTACATGACTACTTTCAAACTCGGAACATAAATTCTTATACAACGATCTCATGGGACTCTCCCTCAAAAACTAGCCTCCTTCTGTTAAGAAGTCAGAGATGTCTTCCAACATATATATGTCAGGGGAATAGTTTGTAGGACAGTCCTATGCAAGAATAATTCAATTCAACATACTAAAATCTTTTTTCCCCCTCTTTGAAGAGGGATGGGGGTATATCAAATGTTTATTCTAGCTAGTAGCATGATTAAGATTTGAATAAAAGAGGCTAATGTCTCCATTAGTTCTTTGGTGACTCTGATTCTGTTCCTGTAGTCTCATGTCCCACGTCTTCGTCACTGTCGGTATCATCATACATCTCCAACTCCTTGATGACTTTCTCACACTCGGGAAGAGGCTCCTTCTTCATGAAGCCAAGGGGATTGGCATGGCGAACAGGGGTAGCTTCGCCATTGTTGGATGTGAGAGAAATCTGGGCGCCCTGGTTGAGGTAGGCCTCGGTGGGTAGTTCAGCGCAGTCATCCTTGGCGCTCTTCACCAGTGTCACTTGACAGATGTCATCCTCAAAGTCCCCGCTAACTTTGAAGTTGTACTGCCCTGACTTGTCGGTCTTAGCCTCTTCATTGAAGTTCTCAATACCTGTTGTTATGTTCCTGCACTGCAAACGTACAGATGCACCTGTATAGCCATCAAATAAAACAGTGCCATCAGCATTATATGAAATACAAATTTTTATGTGGTACTGGTTTATAACAGAGCTACCATGTGCCCTCATTTAGTTGGGATATTTGAGCCACACGTAAGAAGCCCATTCACACAAAAACAAGAGTCTCAGAGGAAAGGCATACAGGGATGGTTCTAGCCAGATTGCCTCAAGAAAACTAGGAAAAGAGACAGGCTTGCTCAACCCTTTACCTAATTCATTGTTTTGAACCAGGAAGACAAACTGATTGGGGCGAACTGATCTTATGAATTGAGTTCGGCCAAATCCATGAGTGAGTGGCTCAGCCCACCTCAAATTGCTTCCTGACTTAGTTTAAGCAAATTGGCTTGTGTCTAAACAGGACCCGAATTGAGCAGGATTACTCGTTGCCCCATCACTAACTATATATATATACACGATAACATATACTTATAGCCTATACCCCCCCCAACAGCAAAAAAAGAGCTTTTAGTCAAACCATCAAGGCATCAATATGGCAATATCAGACCAAATGGGGAAAGAGTGTTCAAAGAACTTATGAGGTCTTTCATGTATGTAAAATGAAAGAGAGGAATCATACCCTCCATAAGATAGCTGATTCGGGTCATGAATTGGAGACGGCATGTGTCACAGTAGACCATGCCCTCAACCGAGAACTGATCTGTTCCGGCATTAGAAACGCCAGCCAAGGAGAGGAGGCAGAGAGCGACAGCCAAGAGAACAAGTGATTGAGACTTCCCCATTCTGTACTTGCTATCGATGAATCTATGAAGAAAACTTCTTCCAATTAAGCAATTAGATTTCAAAATAAAGGTTAAGGATACTGAGATGGTATTGTCTTATGTTTATGAAGAAACTAGGAATGATGCTTTTTAAGGTGTTTTAGAAATGGCTGGTATACAATTATGGCTGATAATCTGTCTTTATAGGCTAATTTAGGGAAATGTTTGCATTGTCAGGTCCTATAATGTCTCCTAATTAATCTTAATTTTAATGCTGTTTCTCTACCTGAGAACAAGGAGAACCACTCACATGAATCTCTCTCCATTTGGTGGCAGACGGTAAATATGCTATTTTAGTTTTAACAGATTCTAAACCAGGCGGGAAATAAGGAAATACAGTTTGCATTTCATTGGGCTCCCAAAGGACAACAAAAAAGGGCCTATCGATAGCCCACACCTCCTCCCCCAAAAATAAAAGGAAAAGGAGAAACCCAAAAAGAGACCTAAAATCAAGATTGTTGAATTTAGACAACTAGGGTGTATTTGAGGTATGTAGAAAAATGATATTATACGGACCTATTACATTATTTACACTCAATAATATTTATGTTGGACTTTTAACTGTTTGACATGTCGGTAATTTTATAAAAAATTTGCACAAATTTTTTTTCAAAATGAAGAGTCAAGAGTATCCACACCCGGATCCAAATTTAGAGGGTCAAGTATTAAACACGGATACTTGTGCCCAAAATAAAGAGTCAAGGTAGCATAAACCCCAAGTCTCCCCCAAAAAAAACACAAGAGAGAGAGAGCTCAGCATATATGCTAAATTTATCAAAATAGATAGAAGAAAATAATGCTCAAATGGATACCTCTAGACAAAGAATATTGGGGACATGCACATTTTTTATTGATCTATACACAAGACCTTGATAGTTAAAAATCCCCTGTCCACCATAATTGTATGAACTCCTAATCCAACAATAGTCGGAAAATTTATAAGATATTAGAATTTTATTCATTTAATTACTTTTACTCAAATTACTCTTATGATTATATTTTTTATTTTGTCAATTGAACCACTCCTTGAGGCTCCCAAACATAATTTTCATCCAAGAACAAAAATTATGGGAGCAGAAACAGAAGAAGGTATTGACATTTACCCTCTTGAGTTATCCTAAAACAACTGCTTTAAACTTTGAACCTTTTTGCAATAATCTTCCTTACTTCACAATTTAATGTAATGTTATTTGACCCTAAATGTTGATGTGGAAGAAGCATAGCTAGCTAACGACCTAGATGCATAACTGAGGGCCAAATCAAAAACTTCTATTGAAATTCGGGGTCAGATAAATATTACATTCAATTATGAGGGGTGAAAATAATTGCAAAAATTGATCGTTGACAATAGGTAGTTCAAGGGGAGGAGGGGTGCCCGCGGATATATGCCAATACCTCGAAATAAAAGAAATGGAAAGGAATTATGTTCGGTTTTTATCTTTTCTGTTCGTTTCTTCTCTTTTCTATTCATTTCTACTATAAATGTTATAAATGATGTTTTTATGTAATTTTAAACTGGCGCTAATCTAGTGTATCAACATGAAGAGCTAACTCCCCTCCCCCTTTCTTTCAAGCCATTGTTCACCAAAAAGCAGCAAAGATTCTAATTGGTTTTGGAGATCTTGAATTCATAAAATGCCTTTCAGCAAGCTAGAAGTGATACATCAAGCATACATGGATCAATACCATTTTAGATTTTGCCCTGTTTCATTTGATAGTAAGGAGTTATACGTAAGGAAAATTGTAAAAAGTTGTAAGGAGTTATAAGGCTAAATGGAACAGGGTCAAGGCACAGAGTATTAGCTTGACAAACCCTTCATTTCTTTCGGTAAGGGGAAAACCAGAGCTCGAGTAAGCTTATCTAACAAGTACTCTTTCTTCATGCAAAAATTTGATGGCATGGACAATACCAAATCTTTTAGCAACATTCAAGACACATAATTCAGCAAAGATTGCAACACACTAACCAAACTTGAGAGAAACATCAACATAGAATACAGCTTGAATGAGCTTAATTTAGCATACCTTGGCAACCACCGCTCCTTCGTAACAGGCCTGACTACACATTATGTACTGCATCACCATTTCATAAACTTTCACGAGCCAGAAGTTAGTCAAACTGTAAGTATACAATGAAGCAGAAACATTAACCAAGGCAAACAATGGGCTACACAGCAAAACTCTACCTAAGTTTGTGCAATTAACACATCAAATACAAGTTGCATAAACCTTTGTTGAAGAAAAGAATGAAAGAAAGGTGAGTAAAATGTCTGTGATGATGCATATGGGAAGCTCAGCACTTTTTTTTTTGTGTTTTTTTGGGGGTTTACAAATTATATCCCGACCTACTGGCCATGGAGCCGGGACATATAAACACAATAAAAAGCTTGTTCTTTTTTAATCCCCTAAAACACCCCCTAATTATCCCCCTCTCTGCCATTGCTTGACATGTGGCCGAGTCTATGAAATTTTGCCCCTTTTCTTTTTTTATCTCAATCCAACTTGAAATTTTGTATCAGCAATAATTCTTATTGCTAGTAATAGATATATACCTAAAAATTCAAGAAAAACCCCCAAAAAAGATTGGAATTACATCAAAATTATGACTGGACTGAACCTTACCTTCATAACCTTTCAAGAACTGATAATTATACTCCTTTTTCCAATCAGAAATCAATGAAAAAATCAAATTGACAATAAATTTCAAACTCATCAAATCAAAGTAACCAATCATCACAATAGTTCTAGTTCAAGCTCAAGCAAGAAATTACAATCAAAACTTAACAAGAAAAGAATGATTAATCGATTTTGAGGAGAGAGATGTTTTACCTTCGTAGCCCTCGGCCAGATAGACGACGGTGTTAGAGTCGCCGGAAGAAGCCATTAGAGACAGAAATTATGGGATTTTCGGAGGGGTTTTGGTTTTTGGACCCCAGTTTTGTCGGAAGTCAAAACAGAGTCCTCCTAGTCTATTGACAATCCCTCTTTTTTTTTCTTTTTTTGGGGGGCGGTGGGCTATTATTTGGATTCAATTCGAATGGTCTTCAACTTTGCTGTCCGGAAATTAGGGGCGTGACTGACCAGTTTTGGACTCAAAACTTTATAATTTAGTCCGATTATCTAATTTATCAATATATATTTTTATTAAAAAGAAAAATATAGGAGTCCAGAATGCTATATAATTGACAAAGAAAAAAATCTAATCAACTCGATGCTTACAGAATTACCTAAATTATCTCACAAGTAGTGGTTTATGTGAAAAACTTTACCGCCCTCTTGATTACAATATAGTTCTTTTTAACTTATGTAGAACTTTTCATTCTACTTCAAGTATTCGTGTCATATATTTGGACTGATTACAATATGGTTCTTTTTAACTTATGTAGAACTTTTCATTCTACTTCAAGTATTCGTGTCATATATTTGGACTTGAATATACACATTCGACATTTTATTTTTACACCAAAAAACAGAATTTTCTTTTCTAAAAACTTATCGAGTTTGATCTGACACATTACTTATGTCAGAAATTGGTTGAGTCCTAGTATACATAGCTTTTCAGTTTTAACTTATAATGTGTTAATGTGTCACAAACTTGTGTCCTCTTCACAGACATTACCTCATACTCTGCATGGCTAAAAGATTGAAACTCATCAAGGAAGCTATTCGAGGTCATGACTTATGAGATCTTGTAGTAACCTTTGAGCTGAACTGAAGTTCTATAATTAGTCACAATTAGTCAAATCTAACAGGGTTTTGGTCAAGGACCCTCACAAACTAATTATAGTACATAGTAGGAGAATTCTCCTAAGCTCAATCCACTTCATTACCATAAACCAAACCCAAAAATAGGTAAGCATCCTATATATATGAACCCATGAAGGTGCTTAGTTGCAAAGCCACTCCCTTGGAAGATAAAAATACTTGGGAGTTCAGGGAATTGCCACAAAGAAAGAAGGCAATTAGTTATAAATGGGTGCCTGGGGTGAAATACAAATGTGAGATGAAAAAGTTGGGAGGCACCACAATAAGGTCTAATACATGAAATTGCCCCTCAGGACAATCATAAACATAGATTAAAAATTACGAATCCAATCTTTCGGGGTTTTTCTATCCTGCCTGGCCGCGGGGGTTCACAAGCAATGCCACCCTTCAGGGACCAAATCGGCAGGCTTTCGGGGTTTCTATCATCTTCTCCAAATAAATTGACAGCATCACATGAACAATAGGTGCATTCGCTTTATCACCATTCCTTCCTCATTTTCATGCTAATAATGTAAGAAGGCAAGCTCACTGTGACAGTTGCACATATTCCGATCACATCCTATGCTTCAAACCTGCGTGGGAGAAGAAATCATTGGCAAGCTTTTACGTTCAAGAATAAGTAGTACTTGCACAGTACATTCCACATGCTTGGAATAAAACTGATTTTCAAGCAAGGCTCCCCATTTCCCTAACTCCCAAAAGTTCAGAATAAGTGAAAAGGAAGCCGGGAAGCGGGGTCTTGAGAAAGAGAACACAAATGCAATTTCATTTCCAGGTGCAATTGTGAATTAAATCTGGGATGAGAGTTCTGCATAAATAGAGGGAACAAAGACATTATGTTTGACAGAGAAATGATAAATTCAAATTGAACTAGGCACTGAGAATAGTAGCGCAACTGAATTTAGAGAAGATCATGAGGAATGTTATAGCAGTTTCAGCTACAACAGCTTCATAACAGAGGTTAACAAGAACAAAAGCACATGGGAAACTTGACCAATCAAATAATTTTTTCTCAGTGACGGAGGGAATTAAGATCACTATATTGAAAGTAAACAAAGGCTAGAACATTGGGTTATATGTTATAAGTGAGCAACAATGACTCCTAGAGCTGGTTCAATGGAAATAGGGTCTAAAAAATCAACATGTAGCCAAGCTAACTTTTGCAAGCATAGAGGAGGTTTCACATAAATAGGAATATATGTTCACTAATCAAAAATAGGGATATATGTTCCAAATCCAATCCAAAGTTAACACCCCAAAAGTCACACCTAGGGCGGGCGTAGATGCAGCAGCATAGTAAACTTGAATTGCAAAGAGGTTTAAAACCGATGATTGCTTCCTTAGGCCCTAGATTTAAAACCGATGATTGCTTTATCCTGTGTAGAAATGAAGCATAGAATAGTTGAGAGATGCATTTTACTTTAGTTCATTATAAGCCAAGCTGAAAAAATAGCCCCAAAATTAGCTTTTCTAGATATCCGAAAAGCAGATGACTTGAGCCAACGAATCTTGCAAATAGGGTTACATGACTTACATGTCGAACTACAAAAAATATCCTGCACCTAAGAAGTCCCACGAAGTGGGAAGATGCATGACTTGTCGAACCAAATCTTTTATTCTGCTTATGTACTTTCCACCTTATACTTCCAGGAAAACAAACTCCCAGTTTTCCCAAAGATTTGGGTGCTTACATTCTCATTGCTATAAGCTCACAGCTAAACATGAGGAAGATTCATGCTCCTTCAGTGCATCTGCGACATGTTTAACAACTCCAGCACCAGCATTGTTGAGCCATTCATATTTCACCTGAAGAAAAAGAAAGAATGGCTTTAACAAAACAGGAAAAAACGAGGTCAGCACATACTGAACGTAGATGTCCCTGATTACCTACATTTATGTTGTTATGTGCAAAGAAAGGCCACGGTGCAGAATGGAAGCTGACATCAACTTTCTTCCATCCTAACCGTTGCAAGCCACGAATCATTTCCTCTGTAGAAAAAACAAGGGAATCTTCTGATTAATACAAAGAATTGGGCACAAATTAAATGCAAATTTCAAAACGAACTAGCTACCTTCCGCGAGTTCATGATATTCAACTGTATTTTGAGTGCTTGGTTCAGTTTGTGCAGCCTCCTTCGCTTTCGATACTTCTGGAGCAAATTGAGGACCATCAGAGGAAATAGGTGGACAATACTCAATGTTCACAATATGCTCGTAACCATCCAAACATTGTTGAGGGAGCTGGAAAACAACAATAAGAACAGTTGGAAAGTGAATATGGAAAATATCTACATACTACAACAGCAGGCCCAGTGTGCAGTGGCAGACGTAGAAAATTTGTACAGTGTCCCACTTTTGAATTTTCTTTTGAATTTGATAATATAGATTAACTTTTAGGGGTATCTCCCTAAAAATTTTCCAAGAGTTCTTATATGGAATTAGGACATTATTTCGAATTAGCGGTGTCCTAGGACGTCAATAATACAATCATGGATCTGGCCCTACCAGTTTGGGTCCCACCTTAACAAGTTCTAAGGAGACAGATGTAGGCAGCCTTATCCCTGTAAGTACAGAGAGAATAGTTTTATGTACTAATGATCACTAAATGAAATCAAGACATTTGGATAATGGAAAGGATTTCTATCATGTACCCCATTTTTAGCTCCAAGAGAAAAGTGAATTGCTCACACATAATAATGGAAACAAGCTGCAAATTCACAGAACTGCCAAGACTCTAAAATTGACAGTGCCAATGATATGCATCCACCTTCCCCTGCAGAGGATGCCTTCATACTTGTAAATGTTCGAAGTTTGAACAGTGGCCAACAACAGATTCTGAAAGGCAGTCTGCTGAGCATTGATTATGGTTCACCGTAATACATATCAACAACCAATCATGGTGCAAAAATTGACAAGTTTGACTAACTTCAACCTTGAAGAACCTGATTAGATTGAAATAAAATTAGGAGCTCAAAATGGATTTTGCTTGAAAGGGATTTTGCTTAAAATCTTTCTTCTTGCTTCTCTCTCTCTCCTCCACAGGGCCTCTTTGTGAAAACTTCTGCACATAGCCACTAAGAAACACTTGTTAACAGTTGCGTTGACAACCCCCCTTCCGGGGTGGCTGCTTCACACCTCAGTTTAAAAGGAGCAGGATGCACGGAACCGCTATGGCACACGAGAGGTGCAGGATGAAGCTGCGAGCGCTGAAGATGGAGACCCATATTTTTGCTAAACTGCTTAATCATTGATATTTTATACCATAGGTTCTTTTAAAAGTTACATACAAATCAAACATGGTGATGTAATTCTGATCTCATTACATTGCACATAGCTTAATTGATTCCATTACATGCAACAATAGAGTTGGAGGAGATTAGTTATCAATAGAAGCAGAATTAGATGTTAGCAGGTCTCTAAAGTTGATCGATCAGTAGTTCACATGTAAGCAAAAGGTGTGAAAGGTAAGCAGATCAGTCATGGGAGTTAAATATTGATGAATGATAGTAAAATTCAGAACTTACCCCAGGAAGTTCATTCTCTCTCCTTATGGAAGATGTGCGCCAACCAACCATATCTAGAAAAGTTTAGGGAATTTATCTCATCAAAGAAAGCAAGTGAATACAGTATAATGTATATATGTTTTTGATGGGTGTGAATACAGTATTATATTGCATACAACTTGCAGCAGGATACGATCAAATGCAGAATTCGCATATAGTATCCGACATTTAAACGCCGCAAGTGCAGATCTGCAGGATAGACAAATGAACTTATCATATCAACATGATTTCACAAGAGGAAGGTGCCCTTGTATAAGTAAGAGGAGTCTTAACTTACATAAACTTCCCATCTTCACAGTCTGTTGCCATTTTCAGAAGAAGAGGTGGTTTATCGGGGTTACCATCAGTAAGAAAGAGTTGGCTACCAGTTTGACCAGCCAAAAAAGGAGCTAGAGGAGGGGCAAGTTTTTCCAAGAAGGGAACTCCAAATAGTAGTGGAAGCTAAGACGAAATCATAAAAAACAAACTTCAACATAAAGGATATATGATCCAAGCAAATTGGAAGAGCGTGTGAAAAAGAAAACAGAAAAAGAACCCTCACCCTAGAGCCAAAAAGACATAGAAAACTATATATATTTGAAAAAATTGAAGGCTATGCTCCGAAAGAAGAAAACAGAAACAACATCCAATAAAAGGAAAATTTCTCAAATCCTGAAAATGATAACAAATATAAAGGAAACAAAATGAGAACCAAGCAAACATAATAACAGAAACAGGTGGCTGAATTTGCAAGGTTAAATGAAGGATTATGACTATATGTAACGGTCTATTTCCACCAAACCACAACATTTGCTCAATGCCCCTCACATATGGAGGACTGATCTTCATCATAGGAACTCATGAACCCGTCCCCGCCCCTCCATCACCCCCTCCCCCCAAAAAAAAAAAAAAACCTCTTTAACCCTCGTAAAAATTACTTCCCTTTTTTATAACTTCTAAAACATTGCCATGTAGTAGTTTCAACTTTTAAGCACGTATCTGTACTCTAATAGGCATTCTATCAACAAGTTTTTTTATACAGAAGTCCAATGTTGGTTGTCCAGAAGGTTCTCTAAAGACCTTTCTTATTACAAATATCGCCATAGAAGTGTGATTTTTTTATTAAAAAAACAATCACATCATCAAAAAAATTCTCATATCATCACTACTTAGTTCAATACTCTTTGAGCTATTATTACTGTTTTGTCATTGATATACAGCCTGTAAGTTCTTTTCAGCCAGTCATCCACTTTCTCGGTCAATGGAACATAATTAATTTCTATTTAACTTTGGGTTATACTGTTATAGTGGAGTAAAGCAAACGACTCATTTAAACTGTTTGAGAAGTCAGCATGCAGTCAATGCCCTTCAACTTTACAGTTCATCAGGATTAAGGACAGCCTCCACAAAATGTTGTTGTAGGGTTAAGGATACATAATTTGATAATCCCCGCCTCCCAAAAGCCAGCATAGGTTGGATGATGATTTGCTTTGATTTGGTTTTGTTATATGCTTCCCTTAAACGTAAGCATTGGGAGGTGAGCCATGCTTGCTGCAACTCTTGTTTCCAACTCACAGAATGTGAACAAGGGGAAATCTACTTCAGGGCTCAGGAGGGCCATGGGCCTCCCTGACTCTTAAAAAATATAGTTAATTTGAAGCATATTAAGCAGTTAAACACCGTATTCAACAAAGTTAATGTTGCGCGTTTGAGTCCGACTTGTGATTACCATTCTTGTTTTGTATTTTTCAACCGTTCATGCTAACTCAATTGTTCAACTACCTTATGAGCTTAAATCTTGATTTTATTGACAGGTCCTTAATTTTCTACTGTAATCAACATGTTTACCATCTTTGATCACCATTTCTTTTCAGTTACTGCTAACATGCATGTATTGTTGTTAATTCTACTGCAACCCCTGGGTGCACCCAACTGCATTTGTCAAAAGCTACAAGTTCTGGAACTCCAGACATGCAGGTTGCTACCATCAACATACCATCACTAAACTATCTCATACAATTTCCAGTAAAATCATAAAACATAATATACAGAACAAAACAGAAAGCTCAGCTTGATAATGATGACAAACCTGCTTTTTCCCTCTGACCCCGAGATGCGGACTGGCCAGGGTAATGAAATTTATCGGTTCCAGCCCAGCAATCAAACCATGCTCGGTTAAAGAACTCGTTTCTGAATCATTCAGCTGCACATTACCTACATAAGTTGTTGTGTAAAGGACACCGGCAGCATATCGTGCAAACAAACCACCAAGAGAATGAGCCAAAAATGAAATTTTCTTCAGACTCTCCGTCTTCTCCACAACTTGCCTAACCTGTTATACAAAATTCAATCAAGCTACACGAAAAGTTGACATACTGACAACCATATATTCTAAAGAATTCACCTCCTCTGCCAAACGTTTCCCTGCCACATCAATCCCACCAAATGTTTTGGAGAAGGTATTCGACGAACTTGCTGAAGGCAAAAAGAGGAAAATTAGTAGATTGCAAAATAAAATAATGATGAAAGACTGTCAAGCAGAAGAGATGGCAACAGTTTGAGCACATCACCAATAATGATAAGGGGCAAATTATACAAGACATAGAAAGTTAAAATATCAATAACAAAGTCACGAACACCATGACTCTAAGCATGAACTACACGCAGAAAAGGCTACATAAATTTCTTTGGGCAAACAAAGGCAACAAATAACAAAAATTCAAATTGTAATATGCACTATGGGCTGCTGTCATATGTAGTTTTTCTTAGTTCCAGTTTAGGATCATTCTTATGCATTTCCGCATGCTTGATGAATGATGACCTCTTTTTTAGGTCCTCCACATTTTAGCTGTTTCCCGTTACAGTAGGTTTAAGTATATACTATATCAATATGCAGACTCATTACGGAATATTTGTAATTCAGCATTGGCCACTGTAAAAGGAAAAATACAAACATCAAAGCATGGCATCTTGTGTGCAACAGTAAATTCTCTGAGGAATCAAGGTTATCTCTGAAAAAATTTGTTACATCCAGAACAAGGACAATATATAGAAAGAGAATCTTCCACCATTTTCAGATAGCTGATTTCTTCACTCTTATGATTCCACCCCCGGCAAGTCCCCAATCCTCAATCCAAAGAATCAACTTTTGGTTGTACAAATAATTTTAGGATTTAGAATAACTAGGGAATATGAAGATTAGCAAAAGACCATCAAATTTGCTCAGGGAAAGCTAAGCACATAGTGATTTTCACTTGCAAGTGATAACTACTGATATTTTTTATTCAAATAACAAGGAGATCACACACAGAGAAAGAATACGCTAGGTGACCAAAGTAGGTGGTACTCACCATAAATCAAGAAGTTTCGTCCCAAGCGCTTTTTCAGCTCTGCCTCAAAATATGTCCAGTCACTTGGGCTGCTCTAGGACAAAACTAGGAGCAACTCAGTTTTAAATTATTAGCTTAATCCAAATGTTGTTTAAAAAATCTTATTGATGAGTATCATATTTGTAGTTAACTCAAGAGTAAAGGCCATGGCTGGCCTTTCAAAAGGTTCCGCACAAACTCATGTGACATGTGAACACTTAAACCTTTGCGAACTCCCTTTCTCATTATAAGGGTATCATCAAAAGTTCCTCCTCATATTTATTTGTTACCTCTGCATCCAAGGACATTCATCACACAATTATTTATTGCTAGGGTTCCCACTGTCCTAGAAGTTCATCACATCAATAATATTGAAAAACCCCAAAAAAAAAAAAAAAGAAAAAGAAAAACACCACCAGGGAATAAAAAATTGTTGAATTGGATCGTTTGGTTTGAGTAGAAGAAATAGAATAGGTGATAGAACTGCATTGGTAGGCTCTAAAGAAAACTGAGATTGGTTTCTCATGTAGATCGCATGTGAAACATAGATAATGAATTCCTTCATCCACGGGAAGGATTCTATGAAAACTTCCTTTCCGCATGAACTTATCAATTGTCACCAACAAATATTTCTTCTTTACAGCTATTTATTGGTATAGACTATTACTCTAGACCTGCAAGTTTAAGTTAAAAGGTAAATTAAAAAATTGTCATGGAATGTTGCACTGTGCCAAAACATTGCAGGCTCATAATTGCAAAATTTATGGAGCTATCGGAACGAGAACATCATTCAGGACCTCGTGATAGCCAATGAACAAATCATTTTTTTAAAGGTTACTACTTTCACAAGTAATAGTTATATAGTACAAGTCAGCCCTCATTTTGTTCAGAAAAGTTCCAGACCTTATTCTATCCAGCTACGGCCCAAGGGGGAAATTTTTACATTGAGACAAAACAGGAGTGCCTCCAGCAGTACATCATAAGATCCCGGTTCCCATAACAGTATTGGTGCAATCTTAAAAAACTTGGGTTTTGGGGAACTGGAGCAGGGTTTACATCTAAAAGGCAAATTTGCTTTAGATTCCATTTTCTAGGAGTCCAGCGTTCATAGAGAAATAAATTTACCTTATACTAAGGGACAATATTACCATCACATGAAAAAGGAAAAGAACAGTGAAAAGGGGGCGGAAGAGGAAAGAAAGAGGGCTTGTTGCCAAGTTTCTGTAGGACAAACTCAAACAGACTACACTAATTTAAAAGAGGGAAAGAATACATAAGATGTTATATAGTTGCTCTACTTCCATGATCTACATCATGCCCTACTAAGACAGGCCTTAGTAACCTAAAAAGTTCAAAATACACATACCTACCCATGATGCCGTGGACAAGTACAAGGAGATGATCAGGCTCATTTTCTCCATTGACAATGGAAGTAGAAGACTCTAAATTCCCAATTGCAGTACTCATTGCATAAGCCTTGAATATTTCGTTCCTCCAGATACTATTTGCCCCTGAAAAAAAAAACAGCTATCACAGTCAAGCTGTAGGCTTCAGACTCAAATGAGATAGCAGGGGAGAGGGGGCATAATTTTCACATAACTGGAACTTTCGGATCTACAACAATAAGATAAACGGCACTTAGAAACAAAGCATCCATATCACACTAACATGATCCTCCAATCAAGGCAATTCAAAAATGTGTCATTCTTCTGATTAAACATCAATGCACACGATTTTGCAGAGTCCTTGCACTTTTCTTTTCTTTTCTTTTTTTTTTTAATTAGCAGTGGTCATTTCTTAACAACCAATAAAATGGCACATATAAATAGAAGGCAGTAATTGACACATAAAACCCAAAACCATATAACAAGTACAGTAAGAGCCAGACTCGGGACGTAATCTCTGAACTTCATATAAGTAACACCTGCAGCCGTGCCGTAAAAGAAGATCACAATCTTGATTCTAATCAGGAGCTTTGTCCAGCAAAAAATTTTCTGCTTTTTTTTTTTTTATGCCAGAAGTGCAAAACAGCAACTGAGAACCATTCTAATAACACATGATTTTGGCCCCTATATTTACAAAACTGATTTACTAGTCCCAGACATAAAACTATCCCCATTCTACGCTATTTGAATAATTAAAGCTGTGCTTTTGCAATAAAAACAAGAAAATAACTCATCAAAAAGAAACATTAACAAGAAAATAATCTACTGTTTGACGCTATGTTCAGAGTTCAGACTACACAACTTTGATTAGAAATAGTTGCAACCTGCATCAGCCTAATTTTAGTCCACAATTGGTCAACATAACACCGCACAACTATACGTCTCTATGCAACTTCAGCCAACAAGGCTTACGCAACCATGCAGTAGATCCATTAGGCTCAGCAAAAAAAAAAAAAAAAAAAAACAAACAAACAGTGAGTACTTGAAGAAAAGAGATCTCATTAGGAACAAGCAACATATCCCCCTATTCAATTCTTTAATTTACCTACAATGTGAAATATTTTATGTCAAAAATACAAAATGTATACAATGTAACCTATCTGGCGTCAATGTAATCACGGAAGCCACACGAAACATCATCCTACATCATGCATATATGAAAGGGAAAAAATACAAACGCAACATATCAGTTATTAAGGGATATAAGACCATAACACACGCGGGAAGGGAACATATGACTTGGAATAAAAGCAACACGTGAGAACTAAAGTTAATTTCTTCGGACACCCGAAGTAACGGCGGCGGTAATCATCTCAGGTCTAGTTGATTAGACCCCTTGCATACGACAATGACAGTACGTAACTATCCTTGAAGCTGATGGTGGGAACTTTAGTGCTTGTTGTCATGCTTGTTGTTCTTTAGTGCTTGTGCTCCTCTCGTTTTATTAAACAAAAGGTGGTTGGGAGTAATAACTCATTAATTGATTGAAGAACTCATAATTTTCTTGTCTCATAAATGACTCATATTACAAAACGTGACTCGCTTACCATAGAAAAGATGGTTGGGAATAGTACATAATAAATTGATTGAAGAAATCAACACTTCCTTATACCATAAATGACCTCCTTATTACAAAACATGACAAAAGTGACTTGGGGACAACGAAGGGACCATTTAGTAACATTACGAATTCAGCAAAAACTCATTTCATACGATCAGTATATATAAGGTGAAGAGCACACAGTATGAATTAAACTCGAATCCGCCAATTTCCACATATTACACCAACCGTGTTACACATACCACCCACCATACTTGGGCCTTTTTCATAACGATAATAATGGTGATTTAATTGATATTGGTTGAGTCGATGGTCGAAATTTCGCTCCTCTACCGAACCCAATCCTCTAATCTTTCATGAATTCAACAGTTAAGTGTTGGGATGGTGACTTGAGATCACTATTGAAGACATCTCCAAAACTTAAAATGTCGACTTCAATCCGGGTGCATGGTTCCGGGCAAATACATATCATAAGAGAGTTTGACTGGACATCTCGAATGGAAAGTTAGTGTATGGGAGGACGGAAGGTGGGCGTTATGTTTAGAACACATGTGTGAATGTGACGATCTGTTAAAGTGTTTGACATTGATCTCACCTCGACACCAATGTACATTCCCCAAGGGACACATACTATACAAGCGAATCCCTCATGCATCCGGTATGGTGGTTGAATGGATAATAATTACTTATTCGTCGTACCAAAAGGCACCAATGTGCCCAAATGGACATTCATCCGACGACCCTACCGAGCTTCAATGCATTAAGCTTCATCGGAGGGAAGCATTTGAGGTTGTCGTTCAACTAAATCATGTTCATGAAAGATTGGAGGATCGGGTTCGATAGACGAGTAAACTTCCGACCATCGACCCAACCAATATCAATCATGTTAGCTTAGCTAAATCATATTCAAGTTGCATTGTTGTGCAAACACACCGTACTTGGAATTGCATACTCATACGATTGTCATGTTGGGATTTATTGATGAACTTATTGATGAACAATTATCCATGAATAACTAGTTTGTAGCTTGCTTGACGTTGCTAAAACGAGAGGTTAAGAAATCCAATTGTTGATCATAAGTGTCTAAGTTACCTACGGTGTGAGTTGCATTGATAGTGGTTCGGTCGATGGTCGAACTTAATCTTCTACCGAACCCGATCTTCCAACCTTTCGATCTTTCATGAACATGATTATGTAGAACGACATCTTCTATGATTTGCAAGCGACAACAACACCCTAAGGGCAAGCTTAACGAGCCTCAAATGTTTCCCTCCGATGAAGCTTAATGCACTGAAACTCCTATAGGGTGGTGGGATGAATATCCATTTGGACACATTAGCTCCTTTTCGGTAGGACGAACAAGTAAGTATTGTCCATCCAACCACCATACCGGATGCCTCCGAGATCCACATGTATAGTATACATCCCTTGGGGAATGTACATTGATGCCGAGGTGGGATCAATGTCGGACACTTCAACATATCATCACATTTGCATATGTGTTCTAAACGTAACACCCGTCTTTCGTCCATACGAGTAACTCCATTACGGTCTTCCATCATCACATTTGCATATGTGTTCTAAACATAACACCCGTTTTCCGTCCTCCCATACGGTAACTTTCCATTATAGTCTTTCCATTGCGGTCGTCAAACTCTCTTCCGATAGGAATTTACCTCGAATCATGTGCCCGGAGGGAAGTCGACATTTTAAGTTTTGAAGATGTCTCTTATCACCATCCCAACACCTAATTGGGTAATCCATGAAAAATTGGAGGATCAGGTTCGACGGAGGAGTGAAGTTGATCATCAACCTAATTAATATCAATCAATATCAATCATGCCTCATGTACACCCATATTCATCGTTATGAACAAGGTCCAAGTATGGTAAGTTATATGTAAGTGATATGTGTGACAAAGTTGATGTAACATGTGGAAATTGGTGGATTCGTAACCTAATTCATACTATGTGCTCTTCACCTTATATATACTGGTCATATAAAATGAGTTTTTGTTGAATTCGCATTGTTACTCTAGCAATGGTCCCCCTTGTCCGCAAGCCACTTTTTATCACATTATGTAATAAGAGGGTCATTTATGGGACAAGCGAGTGCGAAGTTCTTCAATCAATTTATCATTTACTATTCCCAACCATCTTTGCTATGGTAAGGGAGTCACGTTTTGTAATGGGAGTCATATATGGGACAAAGAAGTTGTGAGTTCTTCGATCAATTAATGATTTACTACTCCCAACCACCTTTGTATAATACAACAGGAGAAGCATATGCAAGTGAACAACAAGAAGCATGACAACAAGCAATAAAGTTCCCACCATCATGCTTCAAGGATGGTTACATATTGTCATTGTCGTATCCAGGCAGGTCCAATTGGAGACCCGAGATTATTACCGTCGAGACGTTACTTAGGGTGTCCGAAGAAATTAACTTTGGTGCTCACGTTTTCCTTTTATTCCATGTCATATGTTCCCTTCCCCCTTTTCCCACATGTGTTATGTTCTTATATCCCTTAATAACTAATATGTTGCGTTTGTATTTTTTCCTTTTCATATACGCATATTGCAAGATGATGTTCCGTGTAGCATCTGTGAGTACATTGACGCCGAATAGGGTACATTTTATACATACATGCACCAAATAGTTTGCATATGGAACATAAAGGCCCAATAAACTAGGATAGCATCACCTACCGATAGCTACCACAACACCCCGAAGGCATGCTCAATTAAGCTTGACTCCAATATTTTAGATTTTACTAATTCTAACCTTCCTCGACAGAGTAGAGATTTAATGCCGGAAACTTCACTCTTCCAACAATTTTCTCAATCAGTCTTTTGAAAGACAAAGTGAGTCCGAAACATCTGAATGACATAAGCAGCTTAACTTAGTACATTTCTAATTTCAATCATGCTCTCTGAAATTCTATCAAAGATCTGGACTTTGAATAGAAGGTTCACTTAGTACATCTCTAGTCTCAGTCATTACACTCTCTTAAATTCTCCTAATGCGAACAGAGCTTTGATATGAAGCAAGGCAGAAAATAGAACTTAAAAATCCTTACACAAACACCATACTAAATTAGTAATAAAATAATTTCATCAATGCGATACTCCTGAGTTTCTCACACCGTAGGTAAATTAGACACTTCTTGATCAACAATTGAATTTATTAACCTCTGATTTAACAATGTCAAGCATGCTACAAACCATTTATTCATGCATAATTGTTCATCAATAAGTTCATCAATAAATCCCAACATGAAAATCATATGAGTCTGCAATTGCAAGTACTGCCCTCCATAACAATACAACTTGATATTTGATGCAGCCATATTCACCATTTACACCCCCATCCCCCATCAAGTGGCAGAAATCCCAAAGCCATCGCCTATAATCTATGCAAATGACATGATAAATTGACGAATTGTAGCAGTTCGCATGTGACAAGACTCACCAAAGAAAACCAGATTAGTATCCTACAGTCATACAACAACCAACCTTAACAAAAACAAAGCACGCGATAAAAAGATGGAAGCACAGTCAAGCAACCTATGAATGAAAGCACATAATTAATATCTGCCCTCAAGCTCCAAGGTGCATGTTGATAAACTACGACTAATCTGAAACCCCACAAACTATTTGCTAAAAGCTAAATCCCCAACAAGTATAATAACCCAAAAAAACAAACATTGAGACCAGACTGTTAGTCAAACCTAGGTGTAGACCCATTTGTTTTCACTGTAATATCAGAATTTTCCAACACCCAAATTAGGCGACTGGAAAGTCAAAAACAACAAGAATTTCCTTCGCAACAACCAATAATCCTTGTCCAGAACAATTATACGAGAGCTAAACCTAACAATTCAACCGTTGTCAGATTCAACCGCTACCAACAAGAATCAAACGAAAAAGGCAACAATTACAAACATACTCCACAAAAATACATTATTGAAACGAAATCAAAGAAAATTACAACGAAAAGGAGACGGAATTGGAGAAATTGAGAGAATTACCGGAAGAAAAACAGGAGCCGTACGGGGAACAAAAATGCGAGGAAGAAAAGTACGAGGAGATAGAAGATGAAGATGAAGAGGAAGAGGAAGAGGAGGAAGAGAGAGATGGGGAACGAAATCTGGGAGTGAAAAGAGGAAAGTAGAAGAAGGAGAGGCGGGAGTACAACAGAGGAGGAGCCGACCACAGCGTCGCTGCCATGTACTAGTTTTTACTCTACACTCCTATTTCTCTTTTTTTTCTCTTTTTCAGACACATAATTTCTATTTTGGGTCTGAAAATATGATTTAAAATGTTTTTTAAAATCCCTTCTTCTTTTTCTCTCTCTCTCTCAAATTAAATCAGACAGCTCAGAGAGAGAGAGGGTGGAAATTGGGTGGAAGTTTGGCCAACGAAGCAGAGTGCCACATACATCTGTTGTTTTCTTCTCAATAAAATCTATTACTTTTGATCTCCTCTCTCTCTCTCTCTCTCTCTCTCGATCCCTCCACAAATTGTCACAGGTGAACTACGATAATTCTAATGTACTTCGTAGACACGTCATATACTTTCGGACTAATTAGTGTACAAATATATATTAATTAGTATACAATAGTATATTGATTAGTATACAATTGTATATTAACTAGTATACCGATTAGTATACAACAATATATTATTAGTGCATAATTGTGGATTAATTAGTGTACAACAAGTATACTACCGGTGTATACCAAAATAAAAAATTTAATGAGAACGGGCATGAAAATCACCGATCATGTCTCTTACATATTTCGGCTGCTTGCTCGATCTTCTTTGCTCGGAGGACTCCGGTGACACTCTATCTCGTCGAAGAATCATTGGAGTTCGCTCGTAATTTGAATCGCCGACCACCATTGTGGAAGAAGAATCGCCGGATTCATCGAGGATGAGCGGAGCTCTTCTCTCACCGGCGGTTCTTGCTCTAACCTGTCTCTCCTCATCCACGATTCTAAAATCTTCCTCTTGCGTTCAATCCGTTGCATGAATTCCGAAGGTAATCCAACCCGTAATACTCCCGGGAGGACCATATACTAATTGTTTGGAGTATAAGCATATTGTTTACCAACTCTTATCGTTCTTTATATTGTTTTACGTTACTAGTTTTTTATAACTCCTTATTATTATTTACGATCTTTCATAATAATTTCTTACTACTCTTAATATCCGTTTATCGATAAAATTTATTGATTTTTACCAGTTATTGTAAATTTAATGTTGAAGCGAATAAATCTGATTACTTTTTTATCTCACCTCTACACTCTTTTTTTCTTCAGTAATGTGTTGTCGTGAAATATGAAGCTTAAATTGCTCTCTTAAAAAATAAAGAGAAGATGGAGGCTCTCATTTGTAAAAAAACATAAAATTATCCGACTCCCTCTAAAATGATGGTTTAACATCTCCCTCCCCAAAGAGCCCACCTTAAGTAGCTCTTCTAAATAGGATACGCCTAGATTGTAATGAAATTATGCATGATTTAAAAAGAAATAAATAAAATTGAAAACGATACGCCTAGATTATAATGAAATTATACATGATTTAAAAAGAAATAAATAAAATTAAAAACGATAACCAATTATAAGTAGAAAAACACCTCTAGATAAAAACAATGGTGTCAACGGTCTCATCATCATAGTATCACATGGACCGAGTAAATTCAAATATATAAAAGCATACAGACTCAATCCCTTGACCTAAATACAGACTTTCTTGTTATTTTTCATGAACTGAAACATAACCTTGCACACTCAATCAGCAGCTAAAATTTCCATTACATGATCGAGCATCCCCTGGGATTGTCATCGTTGAACATTGTTACAGCAGCAGAATCAGCTTCTGATCCATCAGCATCGATCAGGGGTTGATGATGATGATACGGATGAGTAGTTTCATGGATGATGTTACCATTGCTCTTGGAATGGGAGGAAGGGTTGGATGTGTAGATGAAGGACTTGTGCTGTTCATAAAAATGGTCGAAATTATGGAAACGGGCATCATAGGGCATTATCCAGGGCTCCACCCTGATTCCTGTTTTTTGTATTGTTTTCAGTATTTTCTCCTCTTTTGCCCATCCTGTTACTGTTGCCTTTTGCATTTTCATGTCGATCTCCACATTCTCCACACCTACACGCTTTCAGTTTCGCAAAAATTACTATCATTTTAGATAAATGATTCTGATTTTTCTTGCACAATTAAATACTACAAGATAGTTGACATTGCCCTGCTAGAAATTGTGTGATCGAATCCCTAAACTCACTGACATAGATTAGTTCACGTGGTCTATCACTTGTTTTCATTCAGTTGTTAAGTTCAAATCTTGTGAATGAAAAAATATGTGAGCAAAGTTTTATTACTTATACGGGTCAACACTAACTCAACTCCAGTGAAATGGAAGATATAAAACCAAAATAAGAAAAAGATATGTGTATTTATTGTCATAATGAGGGAAATCGAGATGAACACGATATCTTTTGGTTCGTTTTAAGAGGAAGGGACATCGGAGGTCTCTTTTTTGTATAATTGCTTGTAAAAGTGAGGTTGATGCTTATATTTGAATCTTATCAAATTTCACATAAGCGAGACCCGCACTGAAAAGAGGAGTTGTTATTATACGAGAAAGTTAGGAAAAGTGTTGCAAACACAAAGAATAAGGAAAAATAAAAGACAATCCTTGTACAAAATAAATTATTTTTTTGATAGAACAAAATAAATTATTTTTTTGATAGAATAAAATAAATAATTTCTTTAACATTTTCAATTTCATACCATCGAGTTTCATAAGAGCTTTCTTGACTTTATTCTCGCATCCAACGCAGTCGATTCGAACGCGCAACTCTACAATCTATTTGACCAAAAAACAACAATCAACAACTCATCAGTTTAATCAATTGGAGTATTACTTTATACTTGTTAAAAATATTTTTGACAAAAACCATATGATTTTTCCAAATCAATAAAATTATATGCCTCAAAAAATTTATACAAAGAAAAATAAATATGTTACATCTAAATAATTAAGTAAATACTCAGTTACACAAAGAACTACGATTAAAAGTTTCTTATTGATTCTTCTAAAGTTCATGGTTATCTACATGTGTAACTTTAATTTAAACAAAGAATACACAACTTACCAAATTGTATATTTTTTCTATTAAATATTGCAATGATACATAACTTATCAACAATTTTAAAATCACGCAAAACTATTTTTCTAACTTTACATATATGTCAACAAACATATTGACCGATATCGGTTCAATCTAAGTAAGATTATGAAATATCAGTTTAAATATGAAATATTATCAAACATTACCGAATTTGTGACTAAGTGGATTTAACTTTGTGCTAAGAGAGGGGGAGAGGGGGAAAACTTACTGTCATGGTATATATGCCAAGGTATGAAGCTCTGAGGAGCTTGTAGCTCAAGAAGTACGATCAATGGGGGAAGATAGAGATAGAGAGAGAGTGAGAAGCAAAGGAAGAAGGCAGAGACATGGCTTATATAAGAACAAGAGAGAGAGAGAGAGAGAGATGACTTTTAGGGCATCACCTTGAATAAACAAAGAACAAGATGATGATGGTGATGATAAATGGTGATATGAGCAAAACAAATTTATTTAACTTATGTTATTTTCTATCATATATATAAATACAATATATTTGTTGATTTTGTCTCAAATCTCAATATTAATTAAAAAAAGCTGTTTGATGTTTGAAGCAAATGCAAGGAAAAAGTGTTAAGTCAACAGTCATGAGTCACGTCCTTTTTACCGTATGAAGGCATCTTATCAATTATTCCCATAAGGTTCTCGCTTTTAAAAATTGAATGGTGTTGACTATTTTTGAGAAAGTCTCGGTTTTATTCAAGTATATTTCGTTACGGTTAAATGGAACATCATTGTCTTTTAGATAATTATTTATATTATTAATGAACGGAAATATGATAAAGTCCGGAGGGCACACTAGTCGATGAACGTGTAACAAAAATAAACATTGTAAAAAGAATCATTTTGCCCATCCTAGCTTAATAAAATCTCTATAATTAAAGAAAATCATCTTGAAAACAATTATACCAATATACTATTCTACACTTAATTTGTGATAGCAGTGCAACTTGCTCCGAGATTTCATTTTGAAAACAACTATTACTTCTTTGATCGATCAATTTAGTGTCTAAATTAAGTCAAAAACGATAATTAATTGCTCTATTTTTTTGTTGATAAACATCAATTCATATTAGTAGTACGATTTTTATATGAAAGAGTCAAATTGCTGACCATTTTTTGGAATTTCTTTTCTTCACTAAATTTTCTTTCTTCCATTTGATGAAAATTATTAAAAAAAGGGTGTGAAATTGATGTGGAACAAATCTCTATAAAAATAGAGCTTTCTTGCTCTCAAACTCATCCGCGTGGAAGGATCGATGAAACTTCATCTAGTCATCTCCACTTAAACATTACAACCTAACATTAATACATTGATTAATGTAATCTTCATGAATGTTTGACTACAAAATAATTTATATATATATACTATTTTGAGATACGATTTTTTAATTTTTTACCGTTGCATCATCCCTGTTGACGCTAATATTTTTTAAAAAATAAATCTTAGTAGACCTGATTTAGGACATTGATTACTAGTATTTTAAAGTACGGGATACTAATTTAGCATTTCGTTGGATATATTCAGTCATACAATGCAAATTCATTACTTTGTGTTTGTTGTATGAACGTATTTTAATCAAATACTTACAATACAATTATGATTACCATAAACTACGGAATCATAATACCTGTACAAGTTTGATCATATTATATTACACTCAACCAAGTACTCCATTAATGTTAAAGAAAGGAATACTACAATATAAATTAATAATTTAAAATATTATGAATAATATAATCGAAAGTTTAGGATATTAAAATTCAATAATCCTAATAAAATTTGTGGATTCGATTTATTTCATAGTTGTTCCCCTCAACACGGAACTCTAAATTGAAAATTTTTTATTTACCCCTCTCGAGATTTCAGTAAATGTTTTTTCTACCTCTCGAACTTTTCGAATTATTTTTTATCTTATTTGACATTTTCATCCTATTATCATAAGAATCTAAAATTATAAAAATACCCTTCTTCTCTTATCTTATCTTCCATACTTACCATTCGGCAACCCATGAACTTTTTTCATTATGAAAACCTAACTCGAGAAACTAGTTATCCTTCAAGTAACTTTAATTTGCCCATGGTGCTTCTCTGCTCATAACTAATTATATGTGTTCCTTTCTTTTTTTTTCTCTCAAAAATTTTAAATTTGTCAAATTTGAAGAGATTTCGACCACAAATGATTATCATTATGGTCATAAATTATCAATTAGCTCTAATAACCACTTATTACTGTAAAAGTAAAATTTTTGAAATCTATAATAATTTGATATAAAGGGAAAGAAGGTAAATAATTATTCGAGCGTTAGAAAAAATACTTGCCAAATGAAAATTATTTAATCTAAAACAGTAGCTGGACTCTGTAGCGGTGTCCGTAGGTATATATCGCGGTGAAAAGCCCCAAGAAAGCCTCGTAACCGAAATCGGATCATTTGATTTCGGTGTTTGTTTTCTGGCGCTGCTTTTCTCGGAATCGGGCGTGACATCGATTTCTCTCTCCAAAAGTCGACTTTTGTCTTCTGCTTCTGACGAACATTGATTAGCAGGTTAGTTCTCTCGCTTCAGTATTTTGATTTTTGCAATTCGTATTTTGAATTATTCGATTTTCAATTCTCAACTTGAATTCTAAATTTTGGTTGAAATTTAGAATTATTATCGCTATTGAGCAATATTATGCCGAATGAAGTGTCTGGCTGCTCATACAATCTCTATGCATGTGACTAAATAAACTTTATATGAAATTGGACTTTGATATTAGCGGTTTAGAGAACAGAGCTGTAGGTTATGGATTTGAAAATTTCATGGGATTAAGGAAAGTAAGGTTTTTTGAAGTTGTAGTTTTTGTAATTGCCGATTGTCTGCTTGTTGATTGTTTAGAACAGAACATGTTTTTTTTTGTTTTTTTGTGGGTTTGAACTAACGTATAATCCCTTTTGGTCGCGATTGTTTGAGATGAAAGAACTCCCAGTGAGTGCCATTATGGCGATTTGAACTTGTGTTTTCCTCCTTACAAGGGTTAAGCTAACTACTGCCTCGGTAGAACAGAACATGGGTTTGATGGTAATGGAAGTGCCATTTTCTGGAAGATGAAAAATAGCATAATGATCCCTTTTGATTGTTCGAACTTACAACATATCCCAAATGGGTCCTTTGGATTTCAGAGTATCTCTATGGTTTGGATCGTTTTCGTATCACATGACAATGTTGAGGCTCCTAGGTGGCTATTTTGATTAGATCATCACCCGAACATGAATTGCTTTTGCCCCTGTCTCATTCGATTTCAATTTTATTGGCTTGTGTACTTCCCACAATATTCTAAATGATATGCTGTGTGAAGAAATTTGAGCTATGCTATTTGGACTTGGCCAGAAGGGTTGGACATAATAAGTATGTTTCTAGATTTGGTACTTTGTCCAGTTTTTGGAAATTGAGGATGGTTTTGATCTAACGTGAAGTGTCAATGGGGGAGGGGGTGTTAGTTAGCTTACCAAATTCCTAGGTTCGAATGTGATCTTCATTAGCCTTTGTGCCTCCATTTGCACCTCTAGAAAAACAAAAACAGGGTGAACTGTCAATTTCCTTACCTATGTGTAAGTGCTGAATGTCTCCCATAGACTCTTGAGGTGTAATTACCTGAGTTACATGGATGATGAGGAGATATCGGATGAAAGCATTCCTTTTCTGCTGGTCTTGAACAGTGAATACTCTTGAGTCTCCTCTTCATCATGACTATGAGTTCATGACCAATGGAGCACTCTTGAACAGTGTATTGCTCGTGGAGGACAATTTCAGTGTTTGAGATAGTTTTATGTGAATGTTATTGCTCATTATTATCCCTAAGACATGGTTTTTAGATTTGTTGCAGTGCTCACTGTGCTGCTATTCATTCAATTGAGATGCTCCTCAATACTTCCAGCACTTCTCCTAGTCAGGCATGCCTTCATGGACAATTGGCTAGTTCCCAGTCTCTATGCTACTTGATTGATAGGCGCCTGGTAAAACAAAATAATTTTACCTATTCCACCAGGTTCTCCACCCCCTGGCCCCTGCTTCTTTTTCTTTTTTTTTTTGTTGTTGTTGTCGGAGATATCTATGGATTCATCTTACATATTTACTATTTAGTTTTTGATTGTCACGGGCTCTGGAGGTAGTTGTCACCATTTCTTCTTCTGTACCAAAAAGTTGGTCTTTGTTGCCCGTGCAGAATTCTATTGCTATTCGGACTGGTTTATCAATCTTGACTCAGGTTCTTGTACATATGAAACTATTGGGTGGGTCCTAATGTGGAGTTTACGACCACTGTTAGCTGACAAGAAAGGGGCCTTGGGGGGAGGGAAGGGGTCATATCAGCACACTCTCTTCTGATGTCTGCACATCTTCCTCGGTCCTCACACACAGACAAAGAATTATCGTGATATTCATGTGTGTGGATATAAATCTAGCATATACTGACATTAGCATTTTCCAATGGGTTATGTTGTTGGATAGAAATGTCTCCTGCTGTTCAGCTATGAAAACACCTGGGCAGAGCATTGGGTACTTCATTCAGTCTCAGCATAAAGCATTTAACAGAAGTTCATGTGGCTTGGATATGTGGGGTTGAATATGTTGTCCATCCACTTCTCTTGTGTAATTGGAAGGTGGGGGTGGTTGCCAGTGTGTGACGGTAGTCCAAGGGTGGTTTAGATTAACTCCCAAGTTTTTTTTACTACCGTGCAGGGTGCAGACTCCAGAGTGTCATGTTAATGTAAGGATCTGGTAGTTGCATTAGGGGGTGGGGCCATCGGGTTGATAAGTAATGCCTAGGCCCGTTTAATGACTTAGGCACTCCCAGGATCCAATCTTGGGTCATCCATTGGGGACTCACATCTTCTTCCCCTAAACCAAAGGCTCTTTGCTTTTGGCTGATCTGTTGGTGAACATGGCTTGTTGCTGTTTGTCCTGATTTTACCAAAAGTAACACCCCAACTCTATTCTTGTATGATATTGCATATCATCAAATAGTTTCTAGACCTATACTTTAAACTGCAGTTTCAAATGTCATGGCTCCATGGCAAGCAAAGCCTCTAGCCAGAATGCTTTCCGGTGGGCCAAAGATGCAACTTCACCGAGGATGACCCCAGGGCATATCCTCCCTGATGACAAAAAGCCTATGTTGTCTGATGTATCCCATGGCCATATTCCAATCATCAACATGGATGAACCCATCAATAGAGTTATTGATAAGGTTGCAAAGGCTTGTGAGGAATATGGCTTTTTCCAGATCATAAATCACAAAGTTCCTCATGAATTATGCCAGAGCATGCTGAACGCTGTTGCGGATCTTTTCATTTGCCTCCGGAAGACAAATCTCTGCTTTTCTCAGATGATCCAGCAAAAGATGTGAGAATATGTCATCACTACCGCAAAGACCAAGCAAGTCAAGACAAAATTGCATTGTGGAGTGAGGTTTTTAAGCATTCATGGCATCCTGTTGATGAGTTTACCAACACTCTACCAATGAACCCTCCTCAATATCGGTTTGTTGTCCATTTTCCTTCTGCCAATTCATGTTAACTGAGAAATTTTATATTTTTATGTTTACTAATGTGATATTTCTTCCTCTATGACTTTTTTCACTATCAAAGTCCATGTATTCATGCATGAATCTTTTAAGTGCATGCTTTAAGTTGGGAATGTTAAATCTGTTTCATCTCTCTTGGAAACAGCTGCTCCTCAGTGCTGCTTCATTTTGACCTTTCATGCCCGTTTCTTGTAATCTCATCTGTTTTAGTATGTTTATATTCCTTTTTTTGGTGACAGAGAAGTTATTGCTCCCTATGCTAAGCATGTAGGTAGCTTGATGACTTTGCTTTTGAGGTTAATGTCCCAGGGGCTTGGGTTGGAGCCAGATTGTTTGAAGAACAGAGTTGGAGAAAATCCAACTTACAGGGTGCAAGCAAACTATTACTCACCTTGTCCGAACCCTGAACTCACCTTAGGGTTGGGCGTCCATACAGACAGGGATGCCCTCACTGTGATCCTACCAACTGCAGTAGTGCAGGGCCTCCAAGTCATGAAAGATGAAAAATGGATTGGGGTGGATCCCGTTCCAGGTGCCCTTGTTGTCAATCTCGGAGATCAGTTGCAGGTTTAATCCTTGCTCTCTTGAATTTAAGGTTTCTCTCTTGTACCCACTTCTGTGAGATACCCCCACCCCAAACAAAACGCTTAATTCTTGTTTTCACTTATAACTTCTATTAGAGGATGAAGATTCATGGACACTTTGTGAAGGTTTTGAGTAATGGCAAGTACAAAAGTGTGCTACACAGAGCTATCACTAACAAGACTCAAAGTAGAGTATCACTTGCAATGTTCTATGGCCCGGGCAAAGACACCGTAATTGGTCCCATTGAACATCTGATTGATGAGAAACATCCTCCAAGGTATCAGAGCTACTGTTTCTCGGAATTCCTCGAAGAATTTCGCAGGCAAGAAGGTCAGAGAAGAAGGGTGAAAGAGGCTTTCGAGTTGCAAGGTTGATATGAGGAGGTGTAGTGCTCGATTAGTAGATGAAGTCCAAGCTCTTGTTAAAAGCTTATGATTAACTTAGGTATATGTCTTTTGATCATATCCGTTTTTGGATTCGAAGGAGTCATAAAGGGCAGTACACTATAACGAGGAAGAGTAAAATCGAACCTCATACCTAAAATATCCAAGACTTCAGTCTTCCACTAGACCGAGACTCCATTGACATCTTTTGTCAATATCTTTTGTCAACAGTTGAATGAAATAAATCAAAGCTGTATATCATCTCTCGCTTTCCTTTCCCACTTAATTCGTGTTTTAACAATAGCAAGGGTTAAAACGTGCCCTGCACCCCCAGTTGACTCTTATCGTCGTTTGCTTGTTCTCTGTTTTTATAGAACTTGCTGGCACTCCCTAATAATTTCAGCACTACCGGGCAGTAAATTTGCTCTCTCCACTCATATGCATTTAGGAGGGTTTTTGGATTCCAATAAATCTATATTTGGAGCTTTGAATGAGAATAATTTAATTTTTATTTTTTTTTGCTGAGTAAATAAAAAATAAAAACATTTGACTTGCCAAACCGACGACAACCGAGAATAATTCAAGTGAGCCCTTCCCTTTAGCTGTGCTCACTTAATTCAAGTGAGCCCTTTCCTTTAGCTGTGCTCACTCATTAGGTGAGTTCACTTGAACCCTCTTATATATATATATATATATATGTTAAGTACAAAAGACATTAGGTAACTTTCTCTTAATAGTTTTATTTATGTTATCATCAGTAAGTATACATATAAACTCTTAAGTAGGGATATGTAAAGGTAGCAATAGATCTTATGACATATCCAAATTTGTCAATCTAATTAGTTGTCATATTGCGCTTTCTAAAAATATGCCTAATTTAGGTACTAAACATAGAGGAAGCATAACTTTGATATCTTAAACTAGTGGCTGAATATTTCAAGGAACATAGATGATGTCTGATATTGCCTCAAAAACAACCTTGTGGCCTTGAACTTAAATGTGACTAAAACCAACTTCTAAAAATGCTTTAATGTCATCTCGTATTGTTGTAGCTTTAACGATGAAAATAGATACACCTTATAAAAATCCGGTACTCTGCTGGAATGAAGCATCATTACCAATCGCGTATTATGTATCATGTTGATGCTCCTGCTGAAGAGAAAGTACCGTATAAAAATTGTTGCATATATGGTGGCTTGATATAAACCGTAGAACAAGGTAGTTAAGAAACCCCTACCAATGTTATTGGATGATGACATCAAAATTTTCACAATCAATTGAAAGCAAGTTAAAAACATACCAAATGGATCAAAAGGAACTTGACATTGTAGGTCCAAATCAAGGGATTCCTTGGCTTCTTAGTCTAAATTCACTTTTAAGAGTATGACTTTAACCCTAATCATGAAAAAATGAAGCTAAGTATATTGTCCTATTAAATGCCTTTACGTGGGGAACTTCTCTTAACAAATTATGAAATGAACCAAGCACCTTTTGTGGTAATGCTTGGCTTTAACTTGCAAGGATCAAACTTTATAGACACCAATCTATGGTCATGAGATTTAGACTTGTTTGATTTATGTGCCAATTTTGTTGATTCAATGATGGAATCATCTCATGCTCATAGAATCTTAATTTTGATATTGGGGTTGTTTGACATTTTTGGTGATCCAAAGTACATTTCATGCAAACCATCAAGTATGATTGAGGTGATGTTACACATCAAAATGGCACTAATACAGTAAATATGGTGAGAACTCCACAATTAATTACAATATTGAATGGAAGTAATACGAATGATGGGTATATTGGACAAAAATAATATAAAGAACGCCGACAATATAAACTTTAACTATATTTAACATCAATAAAACACCACCTAATTAAGGAATTCCGATTCGGCAGAGTGATAACATAGCAGGTAAAAGTCGTTGATGTAAATGGCGGAGTGGATATTTGACTTTGACTTTTTATCCGCTTTAACATATAAGCAAACCTTATTCAATTAAATAAAAAAAGTAAAAAGTCAAATCTTCAACTTTATCGTCCACGTCAAGACTCCATCCGTCACGTCATCGCTCCACCAAGTCACAAGCGTTTAACTAAGTTTAGAGTTCATAATATGCTGGCATCCAAGAGAAAGGTTTTTATTATTTACGTCCAATACCGTCGTATTATTTTCATCCAAAAATTTTATATTTAAACAATCTTATAAAGATGCACGGATTTTTATGAAGTCATCATATCAAATTTATTACATAATAAAATAAATATCGACTATTTTAATAATTGATGAAAACTTTTGATATTAATATTAATAACCTTTGTACGTGTATATATTAGTTTTCAATCATATGGAATCATTTCGTTATCATGGAATCTTGCTCTAATGCTTTGGCGACTTTGCCTCTTTTGTGATGTCGTCGATTGACATCAAGCACTACATATCTTAATGCACAATTACCTACCAAACTATGTTTATAATAATACCAGCTCTAATGAGCAGCAAAGTTAGAAATTTTATTTAACGATATCTCTTTTAATATTTTTAAATTTTATAAATATTAATTATTTTTTTAGTTGCCTCTTTTAATAAATCTTAGACTAAGAGTTTTTCAATTTCTTATTATGGAATAAACATTATATTCATTAAGCGGAAATAATGTAAGTTTGACTGCGGCCTTAATTACATTAAATGTCGTGCTCGATTTTCTGATCCATTTGTATTGTATTGCATTTTAATTGTTATAACCCATCCGGAGGGGAAAAAAAGGTACTATCTCCGTTTGAAAATATATGTCACTTTAATTAACTTTTCTCGTTTCACAATACTTGTCACTTTATAATTCTAATGACATATTAATTATTAGTTTACCAATTTTGTCCTTATTAATTACCTTGTTTCTCTTCTTTTTTATTGATTTTCTTCATTTCTAATGAAATATAAGGGCAACTTGGTCTTTTAACTCAAAATTTGTCATGAATTTTGTATTTATTTAGTATTTCCGTATAACCTTAAAACGACATGTATTTTAAGACGGAGCAGAGTATTATGTTTTGTGTTGTCATTCTCAATTAAGTTTGTTGCTTTTGGCTCAAGTATATTAAATTCCTATGTTTCGTTAAGTAGTATACTAAACCTCTGCCATTAATTTATGATTATCACTCAAAAATGACAATTTCTTTTCTTTAATTGTCAAAACTCTTTTTGCATTTAGTTTCCCCATTTGACTTCTCATCTAAGCTCCTTCTCTCTCTAAAACAAAAGGCCTCCATTTGTCTCTATACTCTACTACTCCCCCATCTTTATTTTTTCCCTAGATTGAAAAGATATATACATTTTTTTATAAAAAAATTATCAATAATGAATTAGTAATTAGGCTTCTTAATATGTCCTTATTATATGCATCTTAATGAACAATTTATTGTAGTCATTTTTATGTCAATGAAGTCCCGACCTAGTTATTAAGACTGAATTTTTAGATATATCAGATCGGGGTTCGATTATTTCTCCTCATTATTGCAATTATATTGTGTAATAAAAACATAAAAAAGTAATAGTCATTTATGTCTCATTATTAGATATTCCCTCCATCACAAAATAATAGTCTATCTTAGAATAATGAGTCTTCTTATAAAAAAATTAATACTTTTAAAATTGTATTAAATCATTACAACAACATCAACAACATTCAATGTAGATCCCATTTTTACTGGGTTTGGAAATATCCAATTGTAGGGTATTAGCATTCCAATGAAATTGTAATAAGTTATTATTATCTTATTTTCAAGGAGGTCGATGTTTTGGAGAAAATAAAAATCTTATTTAAAATGAAAACAAATGAGGGAATTTTTTTTTAATTTATGGTTCTAATCATCCTCTTCCCTTATCTTTAATTAATTTGTCTACGTTTCCCATGGATCAAAATTGATATTTAAATTCGATCAAAATAAAAAAGTGATATTTAAAAGAATTAACTATCTAATTAATTCGCCTCTTGAGAGTAACCTAATAGTAGAATGATTGATTTTCACAAAGAAGATCGATATTCGATTCTCCACTTATGTTACAATTTATCGATCGCAAAACCTACCTATCTAATTCAGGGGTGGATTCAAGCTTTCAGGATCGATGGAGGGAAAGATCTCCTAGTGACTTGTTGGGCTACAATATTCGTTAAATGATATTTGAATGTTGTGCTTAATATGGTAATATAGTGCCCCAAACGACTTTTTCTTGTAGATATATACACCTTTGAATATGGATCTTTCTTGTCTGCTTATACTATGCATGTGTTAATGGTAATATGGACCCTACAAAAGCTGGCTCAACCACAAAGGCATAGTTGCTTCACCCATGTACACAAGTACTCTCACCGACTAATACGTTATACGGTCATCAAGATTCGATCTCGGGTCTTCCAAATAGAAGATAAAAACTCGTGCTAGCCAAAGCTAGAAGCTCTTGACAGTCTATATATCTAAAGAATGTCATCATTGGATGCTAATTATGGGAGCCTTTTCTCTATTGGGTCCTCAGTTGATCGACTAATGAGTTGCACCAGTAGTACTTAAAGTGTCCCGGACATTTATTCCCGGACAAAATCGATCAAATAATACAACAAAAATCACATGTAGATAAATTATTAATCGCCCTAATATTAAAGGATATCATCTTAAAATCTCTAAAAGTTATTCCTAAAAGAAATTAGTCTCAATCGTCATAACACTTATATAACAAAGTCTCGTCCAAAAATTTTTAACATAATGAAGCATCTTTGAATAAAATTTTTGGGTTGACCACTGCATTCTTCCCCACTTTGAATGTCGTGTTTTCGTGGTTTGAACGAGTAAGATAAGGCAAACCCTTTAAGCTTGGAGATGTGTTCATGCTACTGTAGTATGAGTTACTTGTCCCTCATTACCTCTCAAGCTCTCATGCCTTTTTCCTTGAACAACAAAATCAATGGAATCAATAAAAGGGTCTAAGTCAGAAACAATTTCAAGGCAAATGGGCATGGTGGGCACAAGTTTTTTTCTCTAACATATCATCAATTGAGAGAGGGTGGGTTACATCAAACTTTGCTTATAAAACCTCACTCACTTTGTTACAAATTTGAGCACACAAAACACAAACATATCCATAATATATCACTAAATTCAAAACTATTTCCATGGCTTTGGCAAGCCAAATTTGCTCAACTCTTGTCCTTGTTTTAGCCCTTTGGGCTTCCAAAAAGCCTCGGCTCGTGTTCTCAACAATGAGCCATCCATGGTTGATAAGCACGAGCAATGGATGGCTCTGCACGGCCGTGTCTATGAAAACGACCTCGAGAAATCGAGGCGGTTCAAAACATTCAGCGAAAATCTTAGACTTATAGAAGCTCGTAACAAAATGAATAGGGGATTTACCCTAGAGGTTAATGCATTTGCTGATTTAACCATTGAAGAATTTCGAAATTCTTACACTGGCTATAAGAAGGGTCAAGTTGTGACTGAATCAAAGTCAAAGTCCTTTAAATATGCAAATCTAACTGATGTTCCTACATCAATAGATTGGAGGACCAAAGGTGCCGTTACTCCTATCAAAAACCAAGGTGATTGTGGTAAGTAACTAATTTCCATACCTAATTTTTGCTCTTTTTATTATTTGTATAAGTGTGCTTATGGGGAGTCCAACTTATATTCTCCTTCTTATCGGAATGAAGCTACTACCATCTCGACCTACATTTTTGTTGATATAATGTATGAGTCGAGTATTATTCTTAAAAAATCGTTGGTAGTTCAAAGATGTTCTATATATGTTGTTTCGACTAATTTTTTTTTCTATGGTTCTCAGTACGATTGATTTCTTTTTTTACTTCAAATGGAATATTTCTTTTCAAAGGATATGTCTTTGTTAAGTAATCAAATCTATTTTAGCTCATCATGATGTTGAAATTTCATAGACATGATATCATGAGGTTTATACGAAAGCAAATATATGATTAATGGAATTCAGAAAAGGGCCAAAAATATCATTTTTCTCATGATAGATTAGGAAAGTGATTTCTTCCTAACCTTGTGTGCTTATCCATTAGTTTACACACAAAAATAGAAGATTTTATTCATCTTAATCTAAAGGACCATTATTTGAGAAACAAAAAGTTATAAAATGCATTTTATCATAGTCTCGGAATCTTTACCTCGTAACATAGTTCTTAAAATACAAACCCTATTTTTGGATTTATCAAACTGTCTACTTTATTTGGTCTCAACGCTACAAAATAATGTGAGTTATTATATATAATTATGAAAATCTCATCATAAACTTAGGACCATAAGTAGTCCTATGAATTATAAAAAATTTTTCTTTTTTTATTATTTTCTATATTTTTTTTATATTTTTTTTATTTGTCTAATTATTTATTGATATATATATGACCTGAGAATGTAACATATCGTGCTATGAGCTTCTTATATGTATAAAAAATACAAACATATAATCTAACAATATACTAAACAAATTCTTAAAAAAATCAAGTAAGTATATATATATATATATATATATATATATATATATATATATATATTAAGCCACATGCATGCATATGTGCAGGTTGTTGTTGGGCCTTCTCGGCGGTGGCGGCGACGGAGGGCCTCCACCAGATAAAAACCGGCAAGCTCGTCTCGCTCTCCGAGCAGGAGCTGGTGGACTGCGACACCGAGTACGACTCGGGCTGCGAAGGGGGCCTGCTGGACACCGCCTTCACCTTCATCCGCCAGCACGGCGGCCTCGCCACAGAGGCCAACTACCCATACAACGCCACCGAGGGAAAGTGCAACGCCAACCGAGCCGCCTCGAGTACCGCGTCGATCGGCGGCCACGAGGACGTCCCGGCCAACGATGAGGCGGCGCTGAAAAAGGCGGTGGCCCACCAGCCGGTGTCGGTGGCAGTGGAGGGCGGCGGCTTTGACTTCATGTTCTACTCCGGCGGGATCTTCACCGGAGAGTGTGGGACCGACCTCGACCACGCGGTGGTGGCCATCGGGTACGGGGTGGCGGCCCGCGGCGGGGAGAAGTACTGGTTGATCAAGAACTCATGGGGCACCTCATGGGGGAGAAGGGGTATATGAGGATTAAAATGGGTGGTGGAAGTAAAGAAGGCCTTTGTGGGATTGCTATGAAGGCTTCTTACCCTATTGCATGATTAGATATATAATCAATTCAATTATATATTTTATCTTGGAATTGTATTTAATTAGTTTGTATCCTTAAATTTTTTTTTTTAAAAAAGGAAAGGGGAATTAAGGGGAGGGGTTGAATTAATGTAGATTAATATATGGTGTGCTTGGTTAGAAATATAAATGTGTAATATTATCATATATATACATATATGGCTAGGGTGGGTCCAAATATATACATATATAGCTGCAATTATTGGTTTGTTAAGTTGAAAATTCCTGATGTGAAAAGTGATGTAAATAAATATTATGCAATATTATGTACGAGTTTATGGTATTTTTGTGCATTTTTTTGGAAAGAAAATTATAAAATGGTATTTTTGTGTTTTTTTCATGATAATTATAAGTAGAAAATGGTGTATTTTTTTAATTATTTATCAATACTATAGGGTAATAAAATGTTAATAATCCGTTAATAAAGTGAAAGGGTAAGATTGTTTATGGTTGGATCACCTCATGCCTTACTCACCTGAGCGCGATCTATACTCAGTAAAATGAAATTAGTATTAGGATCAACAACAAGAGATTAGAACTGATGAGTTATTAGTCTAATGACGTATTAATAATTTAGGCACTTTATTTATACACACTAGATGACTATGTTCTATAAAGGTTTTGGGATTATTTTGTCATCACGCCCCTTAAGGACCTAACATTCAGGACTAGTACATAGAAGACCCCCAAGTCACTCAATTGACTTAGAAAATAATAAGATTCTAAAGACTTTTAATTTATTATGCATTAATTTTAAAAATAAATTACCCCCATTATATCATGGAGATCATAAAAATGAGAGTGGGAATCGAAAAAAGTAATATCAATTGGTTAATTTTCCGTTCAAAAGTTAAAATCGATGGTTAGTGTAATATTTTTAATATGAACCGACAGACCCTTAAATTAAGGGTATTTGACCTTTGTGTGGATCAGATTGGGTAGACCATTTATTTGTTTACACTCTACTACTCCCCACCCCCTGCAATATTTATTTCCTAGATTGAAAAATATAGTATTTTTTTAAATAACAATTAATTAGTAATCAGGCTTCCTAAAATGCCCTTTTATTATACTAATAAGCAATTCATAATAGCCATTTTCATTGTCGGTCATTATCAAATAAGGGCAATTAGAAAATTGTTTAGTGAGTTATTTTTAAAATTAAAAAAATATGTTGATATATTTATTTGGCGAATTTCCCTATTTCACAATTGGGAGCGAGTACCCAAAGTCACAGGAAAATGATTCCCCATTCGAAAACGTAATTCAAGAAAATCTAAAAATTCTGCTCTCAAATTTGAAAAATAAACTAAATATTATTAGGCTAAGTTATAATTATTTGCCAAGTCAGTCAAATTTTGGCATTATATTTGTGAACGTTTACTCAAACCAAGCTTAATGATGAGTGTATGGAAGAACCCATGAAAGTCTCTTTAACACGGTTTTTAAACCAAGAAGTTTCTTCTTCACTTAAATTTTGTGGTCCTTTTCCCTAAATTAGGTTTGTCTAGATACCTTAATTGTAAGAAAACAATCCCAAGTTTTGGGGTTTAAGAAAATTAAAAGGTGGTTTATTTCCCGTTACAGAGAAAATTATCATTAGTTCAGATGGAGAAGAACTGTTTTGGCTAGTGTAATGTATGAAATACAGACAGAACGCAATATGAGGAAGTTTCGAAACAAGTGCAAGAGAAGATGGACCCATAGTGAAAAAGATACAACATATCTATTGTGTGAGAGCCGTGCATTTTGTTGTGGCTAGGAGTAATCTTGTGATTTAAAGGTCTATGTGATGCTTATGTTCCATTTAACTTTAACTTATAACCTTACATCTCTTTATACCTTCTTAAAATTTTTTACAACTCCTTATAATTTTACTTATAACTCCTTACAGTTAAATGGAAAGGGGGCTTATATTTGGTAGTTGGTTTTTGAAAATATTAATGATAATATTTACTTTTTCTTTCAAAAAATAATATTAATTATTATAAAGAAAAAATATAAATATAAAGGGTATTTTGTTCAAATGCTGATAGACCTCTAGATTATTTTTAATTTTTATGTGTCCCAAAAATTATTGTACAAAAACTCTATGAACCAAAATGCAGATTTTTCTTTTGAATGACATTTATATTTGTCGATTATGTTAAATCATTTGAATCATCATACTTATTTGTCACAATTTAAATTGAAAGGCAACATAATTCTAGGAAATTTACGTAAAATATGAGACAAATACATCGACTACAAAGACCCACAAGTGGCTCATATGATCTTAAAAAAGAAATAAAATTTTTAGGAATAAATAAAACATAAGACAAATACATTGACTCCAAGTCTCCAAAGACCCCCAAGTCTACCGAATCTAATGAACAGTATTCATTTTCACACGGAAACACGTAATGATAATGCCTATAAAAGCCCATGCAAACATTTAGAGTTTAACATCATCTACTTCCTAAAATCAGAAAACTACCCTACCCTACTTCATCATGGCCTTGACAAACCAATTCTCCCCCTCTTTTGCTTTGCCCTAGTCCTTCTTGTTGTGGGACAATGGGCCTCTCGAGCCATGTCTCGTCCTCTCGATCACGAGCAAATCTCGATGAGGGAGAGGCACGAGCAATGGATGGCTAAATATGGGCGTGTCTACAAAGATGCTGTTGAGAAGGAGAAGCGTTTCAACATATTTAAAGAGAATGTGAAACATATAGAGGAGTTTAACAGGAATGGAGCGGGCAAGAGGTCCTACAAGCTCGGTCTTAATGCCTTTACCGACTTAGCCCCTGAGGAGTTCCGAGCTACTTATACTTCCAAGGTCCAACCTCCCTTGGCTCAGTCTAGGCTTGGTGGCTCGAACGCAACCAAGTTTACGTATGAGAACCTTGACGATGTACCATCTTCGATAGATTGGAGACAACGAGGAGCTGTAACTCCTGTAAAAACCAAGGACCATGTGGTAAGAAAAAAATGATAACAAATCATGCATGTACATATCAATTTTTTTTTTTTTTTTGATGTGGGACTACAATCCATTTCAAACTCCAACAGGTTGTTGCTGGGCATTTGCAGCAGTGGCAGCAGTCGAGGGACTGCACCAGATCAACACAGGAGAACTCATCCCCCTGTCGGAACAAGAACTCCTTGACTGTGTTTATCAAGATAGAGATGGTTGTCAAGGAGGTAAAACTAAGAAATATTTTGGAGTTTCTTGAAATTATATCAGTATTATATTCTATGTTTGAAATTTTTTATATATACTGATATAAAATACTAATCGTGCCTCCTTTATTCCAATACACTCGCTTAGGTTCCAAGGTTGACGCCTTTGAATTTATCGAGCAAGGACTAGCCAGAGCACAAGATTATCGTAGTTACGAGGCTATTCCAGGCGAATGTCAAAGGTCCTCGATGACCGGTGCAGTGTCTATCAGCAGTTACAATGATGTGATTCAGTACGATGAAGATGCCCTCATGCAAGCTGTGTCCCAACAGCCGGTCTCGGTCAGCATCAACGCTAGTCCCGAGTTTCATCACTACCCCGACGATAATGATGCAGGGATATTCGACGGGCCGTGTGGGTCTGATTTGAACCATGCCGTCGCCATTGTTGGGTATGGCACAGATTCAAGTGGTACAGACTACTGGTTGATCAAGAACTCATGGGGAGAAACGTGGGGCGAGAATGGCTACATGAGGATTGTAAGAGGTCAAAATATGTGCAATCTCGCAGCTAGACCTGCTTACCCTACAGCGTAGTTAATTTAATTACCCATGCAAAAATGCCAAAGCATTATACTGCTTTTGTTATTCGTGCAAGCCATGATTTTACTGTTTTTATTACAGCATTATATGTTTTTATATTTTTCAATCTTGAGCTTTATAATATATTAAATGATATGTGTCTCGTATGAATACACATCTTAAATGTCTTCTCCAATTTACAAATTGTTATAGTATGATTGAATAATAAAATTATATTACGTACAACTTATAAATTATATAAAACTGCCATTTTATCCATAATTTTTCATATTTATAAACTTACATGTATGACATGATATCGGTAGGGTTGATCCGACTAAGGTGTCATTTGATACTTGTCTGTATAGTCGATGATTATTAAAGTTTTATATTCATAATTAATATAATAATTCAAAAAAAGTAATTTTAGATCATAAAATACATTAATATAAATTAAGGTAAGACATTTAAGAGTGTTTTCATACATGACATACGCCACTCTTATAATATATTGTGTTCCAATAAGATTTTTAGGGTGTCAATTGTTTTGAAGTTCCAATAAGATTAATTTTTACGCTGTTATATATATGTATATAACTTTTGGGATGTGAAAAGAAAGAAAAAATAGGGGACTATTTTGAGGATTAAAAAGAAAATAGAAAAAGGGACTTGTATCTCTTGACGTGTGATATTCATGATAATAATCAAATACGAAAGACCAAATCAAATTAAGGATTCTCTATGGAAATGTGTAATTTCTCTCGCTATTCATTATGTTTTGTATATAAATCTTGCATTTTTTAGTTTTTTTAATCCAACATATGACAGTATAATATAATGGGGAGGGAAATCAAACTTAGGATTTAATATATCCAGAATCTCAGTGTTAACCATTAAATGAGGACCTCGTTAATTTACAATTTTATAATTATGTATAATCATACACGGTATAATAACGAACTGATCCATGATCACCTCTTAAAGGGGGACTTTTAAAAACCTCAAAACTATTTTTAAAAAAAAACCTCGGTCTCTTCTCTCCCAACAATCCTATGTTTCACCATATTTTGTGTTATAAAAGGATGCTATCAATAATTTTAATTGATAATTATAACTTTTAATCGTGTTGATTTTTATGTCAGTTGTAAGTTTAGTTTGAGTTGTTTTTTTTTCTTCAAATAGTTAGACTTTATTATAAAACCAATCATATTACACACCGTAAGTAGTATCTCGGGATCTAGCCACCTTTTAGAAAGAGTTCTCACTCCTCTAAACCTTTCAGACTACTATACAAAACTATTGTCAATTTAATTTTCTCCCGGTGTTTGAACATGAAAATATCATCATTTGTTTCACGTTATCCTGCACATTTTTGGTGTTAGGTCTACTATACAAAATTATTGTCAATCTAATTTTCTCCCAGTGTTTGAACATGAAAATATCATCCTTTGTTTCACATTATCCTACACATTTTTGGTGGAACTCACAACATCAGGTTGGTTTTCTTAGAAAATTTTCCTATTTCCATCATGTCGGACTTGACAATGTATTACAGCAAATATAGGCAATATATTATGTGTTTAGACCATTTGTTGTTCATGAGCTTTTTGTGCCATTAGCAATTTTTTGGGCTTCCATGTCACAGTTAGCCTCCTCACATAAACTAACATTTACGTGTGATGTTTGACATGAACTTTGCAAGATTCATTTTTTTATTTGTAAGAGTTATTTTTATCAAACTGAAATATTAGTTTTCTTTAAATAATGAATTCGTATGAATATAAAATTTTTTTAGACCTCTAACCATCATCTTAAGCTTTTGATTCACATGGTTCTGACGCAAAAACATTTTTATTATTGTTGATGAGGTGGGAATCTCAGATACTTGGTCCAGTTTGTACATGGGGTGTAAGGGGAAAACCAGTTGGACTTGAAGCATGTGTGTTACAAAAGTTCCCTAAACCTTGCACAACAAATTAACATTAAGCTTGTAAAGATTTAAACTCGAAATATTATGTTTCGAAGGCTCTAATATCATATACAAAAATCATCTCAATCAAAACCTTAAAATGATGGTTGAAGATTCAAGAATGATTTTATACTCCAATAATTTTCCTTTTTTAAAAGAATGTAATAATGCAAATTAATCTCTAACGTATCCAATAGTAACTTCTTTATCAAAATAAAAAAATCTATAACTTCTGGGAAATTAATTCATTTGCCTTTCTCCAAAGTAATTTTGATAGTAATGTCAAAGACATTCCAAGATTTAACCTTAGTTGGCTTCTCAAATCTCAATTAAAAAATCGCTAAGGCTCTGTTTGATTGCAACAACTACTATTTGATAAAAGTTAGTTGTTTAGGGTGGTTCAAATGTAACTTTTGACTTAGACTCAAACGACTCTTTTTAAATAGCTATTACCAATAACCATTTGGAGAGGGTTTTCTTAAAAAGAAATTATTAACTTGTCCAAAACTTGACCAAAATTACATGTCTTACCATGATTAACCTTTATTGCCAAATTTACTTCAGATTGGTTGGGTGTCCCTTCATATTGCCAAATTGATGAAAATGTTATAAGTTAATATCTCTTGCTTGTTTCATTGGTTGTTCCTTTTTGCGTTGAATGTATTTCAAATGTTTGATACTACGGTTTTAATTATTTGCTCCTTGATTGTTTGGACTTTGGACAATGAGCTATATAGAAAGACTCAGATCGTTTTATCCAAAAAAAAAAAAAAAAACTAACTGCTACTACAAACAAATAACAACTATTAGTCAAACAAGACCTAAGTCGGTCAATCCTGAAGTCATTAACAAGTTTAACCTTATTGGAAGGGAAGCATTATTATGACTGTATATGGAAGACCCCAAGTTTAAGTTAGTCTTCTTCCCTGATTAGCTTAGTCTATAGATCAAATGTTACGTAGGCGTAAACTGATTGGACATCAACTTAATTAGTTTAATTAGTTTATTTTGATTAGTTGATAATAGATACCTTAATTAGAATCATGCTCTCTCCTATATTTGTTGTGCCTTTGCATATACCAAAATGAACATTACATGAGCCCATCCCTTTCAAATAGTTTATACCGAAAATAATACTTTGTTTGGCACGTTAAATTGTTCAGATCATAGTTCATGTCACAATATAAATTGATGAGCCACTTAAAATCGATCTTTGCTAATTTTAATAGGATTCTAAAGGTGTTTTAGAACCTAATTTGCATTTTTGTAACCAATTTTTGGCTAATTCTTCATTGATACTTTGTTCAATTCTTTTGCATTCATAGTACTTGCACATAGTATTGTGTATGGTGTAGATATAGAAATTAAAGTGACAATAATAATAATAAAAATGAAATGCCCCAAAATTTGCAATGGGAATAAGTAATAACCCTTCATTCTAAAAATTTTAAGTCAGTATATCAATTCAACCGAATCTTTCATTAATTGTCTAAGTGATTAATTTGTATACTACAAAAATCTGTTTGAATTGAGACCAACAAGAACGGTCTTTAAACCATAAAAATCAGTCCCTAACATGACTCATACAATGTTTAAATGGAACAAGACGGAGGTGTGTATTACATATGCTAGCCAACAATATAGACCAAAATATAAGAAACCCAACACATAATTGACTCCAAAGACCCGCAAATCAAGCGAAGGACCAGAGAAGCTTCAATCTTGCTATAGGATCTAAGTAATAGTACTCCTGTTCACATGAACATGGTGACAAAAACAATGCCTATAAAAGCCCATGCATGCCATACGTAGTTTGCACATCCATCAAATACTTTAAGATCTCTCCCCTTCTCAAAATTTTAAACCTCCGATCCCCTTGATCGATGGCTTTCACAAACCCATTTTTCCCCTTTTGTGCTTTGCTCTAGTCCTTGTTTTGGGGCAATGGGCCTCTTGAGTCACATCTCGTCCTCTCGATCACGAGCAAGTCTCGATGAGGGAGAGGCACGAGCGATGGATGGCTAAACATGGACGTGTCTACAAAGATTCGGCTGAGAAGGAGAAGCGTTTCAACATATTCAAAGAGAATGTGAAACGTGTAGAGGAATCTAACAGTGATGGAGACGGTAACAAGTTGTACACAATCGGTGTTAATGCCTTTACTGACTTAACCATTGAGGAGTTTCGAGCTACTTGTACTGGTTATAAGAGCCCATCTCCGTCCACTTTGTCTAGGCTTGGCTCGAACACAACCAAGTTTAGGTACGAGAACCTTGACGACGTTCCACCAGCTGTAGATTGGAGAGAAAAGGGAGCTGTAAGTCCTGTCAAACACCAAGGACAGTGTGGTAAGAAACTTAAGAGTGTATTAAGTGCATTTTTTTCCGTTTTGGGTGAAAAAAACAATATTAACCAAGAAATGCTTCTGATTCATGTTTAAATTTGCAGGTTGTTGCTGGGCATTTGCATCGGCGGCAGCAGTAGAGGGCATTTACCGGATCTCGACAGGACAATTGATCTCCCTATCGGAACAGGAACTCCTGGATTGCGATATGAACAGCAACGGTTGTAGCGGAGGTAATACCAACACATATATTCTAGAGCATCTAAAGATATTATTAGCGTTATAATATTTATCAACTAGTAGATTAAACTTTTGGTTAAAATGATTTTTCTATGGTTTAGGGAATATTGATAACGCCTTTGACTATATCCAGCAATACGGGCTAGTCACGGACGACGAGTATCCCTACCAACAACTTCAATTACAATGTCAGGCGTCGACGATGCAAGGTGGCAACGCAATCAAATTTAGCGGCTATGTAGACGTGACCCCAAACGACGAGACAGCCCTGATGCAGGCCGTGTCCCAACAGCCCGTGGCGGTTGGCATCAATGGCGACGACATTAAGGACTATGAAGGTGGGATCTTCAACGGCCTGTGCGACACGAACCTTGACCATGCTGTCACCATTGTCGGGTTCGGTTCCGAAGATGGTAACGATTACTGGTTGGTGAAGAATTCATGGGGAGAAGATTGGGGAGAGAATGGCTTCATGAGGATAATACGAGGTGAAAATATGTGTGGCATTGCCTCGCAGCCCTCTTACCCCGTAATGAATCAATGAGTTTTTGGATTTCTCTATGTGTGGCTTTGTTCATGGGACTACTATTGAGTTCCATACATGGAGTCATAGAGTCGAGATTTTGTTATCCTAAGACTATCATGTCATGTTTAAATTAAGCAAAATGATATGTATCTTATTATAAGATAACCTTTTAAGTGTTGTTTTTTAATTTAAAAGTTATAATATTATTATATTAAATTAAAAAAAATGGTATTATTGAAGTGGGTAATAGTGTAACAAACTTATAATTGGTATAATATTATTTTTTTATATATATTTTTTATAATTATAAAATTACGTGTATCATATATTTTCACCAATATAGAATTGAATCAATTAAAATATCATTTTATTCATGTTGATGTACCTGAATGATATTAAATCACCTTTAAATATTTTATTTGTGCGACTCTTAATACGTTATTTTTTTTTATAGACACTTAATGTGTTATTATTAAGTATCAATGGGAACTCTTGCTTATTACTATGTGTCTCTTGTTTTCTCACTATGCTTGATTTTAGACTTTGTTTTGTTGTGGTGTTATGGTGCGAGGATTAAAGCTATTTATGTTGTTTTTTATTTGGAAAATATAATGATTTTATTAATTAAATAAGACTTATAATAAAAATGTTGAATAATTAATTGTAAATTTAAAATAGAGACATAAAATTTAAATTTTAAAACAAGTAATAGCTCTGAAGTTATGACAATCTTGTCATGAATGATTTTTAATAACTCTACTACATCTTTACATTGTTGATGGAGTATATCTCACAATTTGTATTATACGGATTTGAAAGTTAATCTTTGTCTAATATTTTTGACCATATCAATTAAGTAAAACTCTCATAAGAAGAGGGACTAAAACTCACATCAAACTGTTAATTAAAATTCTTACCGATGAAGAGACAACTTTATTTTGCATAAAAACTAATATTAAACTAATAATTGTTATAAAAATTAATCAAAATAAGGTTTACCATTAGCCGATAAAATATTAACAGCAACCCCTTTAAAAGGGATGGAGGTAAAGTTATTTATTTATTTATTTTATTTTTGTCAGCTATTCAGGTTAGTATTTTTTTTTTTTCCTTCCAACCAAAATCAATTCATTGCTAGCTTGTCCAATATTATAAAATGAGTCATTTAATCTAAAAACTTTAGTATAAATTTATTCAAACCCGACACAGCTAGTCTTAACAAAGAGTGAGCTACAAAATTTCCATAAAACCGAAACCACCCGTAGGTTGAAGAAAAATAACTTAAACATAAGTCCTCCAACAGGACACCAAAATCACGCAAAAATGATAGTACATATTATTCTACTCTAGAAATTAATTGCAAATGACTGAAATGTTGGAAATTGGCATGCTTTTCTTGTTCTTCTAAAAGTCCCACATTGAAGTTTTGCTAGGCTTCACTTGGGTTTTTATATCTCCCTCTCTTGGCCACTATTTGAATATTAGTATTATGGCTTCGGGGTGAGGAGCGTTTGGAGCAACCACACGCGCGCGCACGCCGCCCGCCCGGTCCGGTCCGGTCCGGGCTGGCCGCGGGCTGTGGGCTGTGGGCCTAACATTTATTCTTTTTGGAGAAATCTCCTTTGACTTCCGTTGACCAATTCTTTGCGTAATTGTTATTCGGAGATTTTCATGGCAGATTATCCTCAGTAGTGGAGATATTAGTGGAGAAAAATTCCTTGTTGATTTTCTCCACTGCTTTTGCTCCAACAGTCATATGTTTTCACTATAAATACTGAGCCTCCTCTCCTCATTTGCACACACTGAATCCTCTTCCTCTCCTCTCTTCTGTTTCTCTTCTCTGGGCATAGTTTTCTGCATATTCCATTCACTTTGCTTTCGAGTGCACGGAAGTAAAGCTCGCTGTGAAACCTTGGGAGCAACCGGCTGTCACGATTGCACCGTAGTCGGGCCGTTTTTGCTTTCAGGTCAGTGGTCATACCACAACACAGCAATCTACTAATTTCCTCTAGCCATTGGTACTCGTCTTTAATTCCAACATGAAAATCTATGAGCTAGCACAAGGCCATAGACAGCCGCTCTATATAACCATACAGCCTAGATTTCTAATTACGTTGAGCACCTTCTCGAAAATTTGATTGGGAAAGCGGATTCTTGATGATTGGAGAAGAAGCACATGGGTTTTACAAGCTTGAGTCTTTTCCTGCAGTTCCGTTTGGATTTGGGGTTAATTTTCGCCAATCTGTTTTTGCTATCAATTTTGGTATTTTGATTGAGTTATTCTAATGCCCAGAATTCAATTTCCCAAAGCCTGGTATGGAATGCCATTTATTGAATGGTCTCCGGAATTCCCACCACATTAACCAGCTCAAGCAAATTCATGCCTTGATTGTAACTGGGTACCATTCTGTCTCTCCTCTTCTCGTTCAGAGACTGTTAAGTCTATCTCATACTAACTATGCCCGCAAGCTGTTCGATGAAATGCCTCAACCAGATGAACGCTTGTACAATTCATTCATCTCCACTTATTGTAGGCTCTGTTCTTATGGAGAAGCTGTGGGTATGTTTGCTTTTATGCGTTCCCAAGACACCCATATCACTAATTACACCGTCCCACCAGTTTTAAAGTCCTGCTCGGCATTGCTGATGGTTGGGTTGGGAAAACAAATTCATTCTTTGATTATAAGTTGTGGGCTTGAATCGAATTGTTTTGTTCAGACTGCTTTGATGGATTTATATGCTAAATCAGGCGATTTATTATCTGCTAGAATGGTTTTCGATGGACTTTCGGATAGAGATTCTATAGCTTATAATTGTTTGATCTCTGGGTACTCCAAGTCCGGCAATGTTTTGGCTGCTCGGACATTGTTTGATCAGATGACAGAGAGGACCATCGTTTCTTGGAATTCGATCATATCTTGCCATGCGCAACATGGCGATCATCAAGAAGCACTGAGAATGTTTAAAAGGATGCAGATGGAGAATTTCCACCCTAATGAATTCACTTTGGCAACGGCTCTCTCCATTTGTGCTAGCATAGGGGATTTAGAGACGGGCTTAAAACTCAAGCAGTACATTGATGATAAAAATATGTTCTCCAATATGATTGTGGCAACTGCACTCATGGAGATGTTTATAAAATGTGGGGCTATTCATGAAGCACGTCAAGCATTTGATCACATGGATGAAAAAGATATCGTCACATGGGCCACCATGATTTCCGGTTATACACAAAATGGGAAACCAAGCGAAGCATTGGAACTATTTGAATTCATGAAATCTCAGCAAATTAGACCAAATGATGTAACTCTAGTAAGTATCTTATCTGCTTGTGCCCAATTAGGTTCTATAGAGGCTGGTGAAAACATAGGAAGTTACATAGAGAGTGAAGGTTTTGACTCAAATACTTATGTTGCATCAGCTCTATTGAGCATGTATTCGAGGTGTGGAAATATGAAGATGACTTGGAAGGTTTTCAATCGAATGCATGAAAAAGATGTTGTATCTTGGAATTCTATGATTACAGGGCTAGCATCTAACGGTTATGCAATGGATGCTATACGCATCTATAAGAAAATGCTAGAAGCCAATGTCAAGCCCAATGATGTTACATTTGTGGCTCTGCTAACAGCATGCACCCACGCTGGGCTACTTGATATGGGACTTCAATTATTTCACAGCATGTGTTCAGACCATGATATTTTACCTCAGATAGATCACTATGCTTGCATTGTTGACCTCTTTTGTAGATATGGGAGGCTTAATGAAGCTCATGAATTTATATATCTGATGGAGAGGGAGCCAAATGTTGTGATATGGGGCACTTTATTGAGTGCTTGCAGGATCCACTCGAACATGGAGCTTGCAGAGGTAGCACTTAAGAAGTTACTAGAGCTGGAACCTAAGAATTCAGGTAACTATGTCCTGCTTTCGAACATATACGCTAATACAGGCAGATGGCAAGATGCCCTGAGATTAAGAAACTTGATGAGAGATAAAAAAGTGCAGAAAGCTGCAGCTTACAGCTGGATTGAACTGGAAGGTGGAGTACATAAGTTTTTAGTTGCAGATACCTTACACCCTAGATGTGGTGAGATCTATGACGTGGTTGAAGGGTTGGCAATGTTTGCAACGGATGAGACAGATAACCATTGCGAATTTTAACTTACAGCAATCCTGGAGCCTGTCAACTATTGTCTATTTGAGATCTCTGTATTCAGATATTGTGAGTTCTGTTTAAACTTTGCCCGTTGGTGCTTCGCATGAAATGGAGGGTGCCTTTCAGCAATGGTACTGATAACTTATCTGTGATTTCTAAATGCTTTACCATATATAGTTCTATGAGTATGTGTGCTTATATCAATTATGCATGATCAGTCAATGAATAAAATTTGCATAGCCTATCATCATAGAAACAAGTCTGATCTAATGTATAAAATATTCAATTCAAGGAGGCTTCCTTTAGGGAGTTCTGTATTGTGCTTCTAGGCTATATGGGCTATCTCTCCTTCTGTACTTATAGGTGAATGATTTCAACGTCCACATGGCTGCATCAACTTAATGATTGAAGTTCTCATCTTGTGTGCGAGATAGTAGATAAATCTCATCACTATAAAATTTCTTTAAGTCTAAACCTTGTTTCTTTTTCTTTTCTTTTTTTTTTTTCTGCCCGGAGTGGGGGCGGGGGTGGATTTGGAGGGCTTTACAACAACATCACCTTGTGGATCCCAGCTGATTATGGGGATCCATATGTGGGCAACCTTACACTTACAAGCAAAGATATTTGATTCTAAGATACCAATTTGTTTTATTTTATTTTTTGGTAAAAATGGTTTTTATTTGGCTGATTAACACCTCTAGTGAAAATCAAATAACTGAGGTCAGTTTGGAGTTTGATTTGGCCCTGTCCATAAAAAAGCATAGTCATAAGATGCTGTTCATTTTGTCGCCTTGTTGGTAACCGCTGCTGTGTTCCCCCTGCTTGAGTTCGGTTTCCATTTGCCGCTTCTTGTAGCTGTTTCTCCTGTTATTATTTAAAGATTTTGACACTTCCACCTTGGCCCTCCAGTCCACTAGCATTACATGGAGCTCATACTTTTTCTCTCTTTTTTTTTTTTTTGGGGGGGTGTCTCATTCAGGCTCATTTTATATTATTGCTCTGTTGTTTCTTATGCACTGCTGAATAAAACATGATTTCTAATATTTAAAGGTGATAAAGTGTTTCTTACTTTTAAATTCTTGGTGGTGCTGTTGTCATTACACTCTCTTAATACATTGAATCTTGACCATGGAATAGTTTAGTCATTACGTATGCAACGCCACCCTAGGTTGGTAATATATATTCTTAATCATGGTGACCAACTATCCTCTTCTTTAAGCATTGGCCTCAAATAAGTCATAATATTTTTCTTCAACATATATTGAGGTCTAGAACTTGTCTTCTCCCTGAGAACATTGTTCTTTAGAATCTTTCAGCACTGAATATTCATTGAAACCGAAGCTGTCACTCAAAAGAAGAAAAGGATATTCAACTTTTCAACATGCTCGAATTCATGACCATGGAGAACTGAATGTGAATGTTCTCCGTTTGATCTGAAACTCTAACTTTCTAACTCCCAAAAGCTTGTCCTCATTGCATATGTAGTTGAAATTATACTTTTCTCTATTAAGTCCATAATTTGCATAGGTGTTGAATCGTAAGCTGGAATTTAGAAGGCTTTCTTTCTTTTGTTTGCTCCCACATTTTGCCCTTCTGGTCTTGGACATCATCCTGAACCTTCCCCTCTTCTCTAAGCTTTTTCTTTCTTGCAACGACTGTGATTGTTATTACCCGTCGTTTTAGTTTCATTTTAGCTTTTATGGATTTGAGTTTTGGAGTTGAGAGTTATGGATTTTCAGCTTTTGACTCATTTCTACCTGGCAATATGGGGATGAATTGGAATGCACAGGGAGGAGTGAAGGAGACACAGCTATTGGATGGAGAAAAGCAAGAGCTCCCAAAGAATTATGGATTTTCAGCTTTTGACTCACTTCTACCTGGCAATATGGGGATGAATTGGAATGCACAGGGAGGAGTGAAGGAGTCACAGCTATTGGATGGAGAAAAGCAAGAGCTCCCAAAGGCTTCAGCTAATCCTGGAAAAAAGAAAGATGTATCCCAGACTAAGAATTCAGCTGCCTTGAGGAGCCACTGTGAGGCTGAGAGGCGGAGAAGAGAGAGAATTAATGCTCATTATGCTTCCCTTCGCAGTTTTGTGCCTTGTGCTGATAAGGTATGAAATGACTAGAACTTCACACTTTTCTGCTTTCTTCATATTGAACTGATTTGCATGGCATTCATGCTTTGGAAGTATATTTGATATCAGATCTTCATAATTTACAAACTCTGAATGAGTTTGACTTTAAGATGCTCGTGTTGTATTTGACATGTTCATTCTCGTATTAAGGAGAGGTTTCTGCATTCTTCCACGTATGTGTGATGATATACATGTTCATTCTCATATTTCAGTCTTTAATCTCTTCAACTTTCAGTAACCCTGTTTTTGTAGCTTTAATGATCCCAGGTCTTGATATTAAAAAATATTGAGAATTTCTGAATTTGCTTTAGATAAGTTACTTCGTTTATGTTTCTGGGACTCCTTGGGAGAGTTGAATTCTGAGTCAGTGCAACCTGTGCTTAATGTTGTAAATACGGTTTCTCTATAACATTTTTGCTGTCAGATTATGATCTAAGAAATATTTATGCATATACTATTAGCTAATTAAAGTGTTACAACTTGTAGGTCTATTCCTACTTGTGTTTATTGTTAGTTAGTTTCGTAGATTTATGACAGTTAAAATGGCAAGAACAAAAGAACTCTAAGAAAGTGGTTATGAGTATATGTTCTGGATCTAATGCCAGCTCTTACAAAGAATATACTGGTCCTCCAATTCGATTCTTGTTTTCTTTTCTTTTTCTTTTTTATTTTTATTTTTATATTAAAACCCTAATTAGCTTCTGTTTTATTTTTTTCTTTTTTTCTGTTTCACGTTCCCTCATATAATTGGAAGACTAGTTAAATCAGCTTGTAATCTTAGAGGTATTAAGTACCGATTCCTTCTGAAGATCAACCTGTTATTTTTGTGAATATTCCATTTTGCTTGGTCAGAAACGACTGTGACTATTTGGGAAGAAGATTTTATTAATGTGCAGCAAAAAACAAATCGCTGATAGTCATGATCAAGCGGTTTCGTGTAGTGACATCTTCTGTGTTGTGGGTCCCATTTCAAGTCGAAACCTTTGAAAATTAATACTATATAAGAGTAATATATGCATAAGTAATGATATTTTTGGGAGCTAATGATACCTAACTGTCAGCAAACTAATTATTTAATGATGTTTGAAATTTTGTTAGCGATGTAAGCACCAAATAGACAGGCGAATGAGACAGGCCTTGAGTTGCAAGTTGCTTTATTTAATCTTCTTGCACATTTTTAATTGCATGAGTGTCGTCATCACGTACGATTGCCTTTTTCTCAATGGTTATGTTAGTCCAACTTGTTTGTGCAAACGCTTGCATTGGTCATAAAGGTGGAATAGAAAAACAACTATTTTGCCTTAATCAATTTGATCACTGCTTGTAAAAAACAGGGAGCACAAATATGAAATATGGAATGTGGAATGATGATTCAGAGGTTACTGAAAGTAGCTCCAATTTGTCCCTGCAGGATTTTTGAAAGGTGCTTGACTATTGTAGCTTTTAATATCATGGATGCTAGAAGTAGTAAGCAAGTCTTCAAGTTAAGGTTCAGCTTAAGTTGATTGTGGACTATTTTGGAATGGATCATCCAATATTCAAGTTCATTGCTTTTTCTTGTGGGGGTACTCAGATTTGCTGTTAGGTTGTTTCGTTCAGTAAACTTTGGCATGACAACAAAGAACAATGATAAACCTATAGATCTTATTGTCCAGTAAACTTTGTCAAGAAAATATACAACTCTTCCTCTTAGTGTGGGTCCCTCTTGCATAGGGTTTGAGGGAATTCAGATGTAGACAGTTTTACCTCTAGAAGCATTTCTACCAGTAGAAAGATCGATTCCAAGCTTATGAAAATATGTGGGGTTTTTTTATTTTTTGTTTGCTTAGGGAGGAATTTGAGTTGGTTTAGATCATAGTAGACTTGGGTTTGGATCAAATTCGGGTTGCCAGATTTAAAGTCTCGATGGGTTCTGCTTCAGGTTACTTAAGGTGGGAATTGAGTACATGTTGGTTTAGCCAGGCAAAATAGAGGCACCTTCTCCCCTATCATAGTCACTCTTCATGTAGTTATTCACTGTACCTAGCTGTTTCCTTTATTGTGGAATCTTGATAAGTGCAAGACTAAACTAGTTTCCTTACAGATGGACAAAGCAACTCTACTGGCAGAAGTAATTAACCAAGTCAAACTGCTCAAGAAACAAGCCACGGAGGCAACCAAAAGGTTGGTCATACCAACAGATGCTGATGAAGTGACTGTTGAACCATTCAATGATCATGATGTTCCGGATGGATTTCTCTCCTTTAAGGCATCTCTTTGCTGTGCCTATAAACCAGAGCTCATCCCTGAAGTAAGGAAAGCCCTCGAAGCCTTCAAACTCACCATCACCAAACCCGAGATTTCTACTTTGGGAAGCAGAGTGAAGAGTGCTTTTATCATCACTGCTCAGAAAGAACATATTGGTGATGGTAAAAGGGAGAGATTTGCAAGGTCTATACGCAATGCCTTGGTTTCCATACTAGAAAAGATGTCTGCATCAGAGGAGCTATTGCCGGGGGCAACATTCTTGAACAAGAGGCGAAAGTTTTCCTCTTTGGGTAGTTCGAGCTCATCTTAGTGAGCTCGAAGATGGTGTTCTTCATTCTATAACCATAGAAGGGAAGACCTTGCCGGAGTTGTCATAGTCATTAGGTATTGAGTATAATAAGTTGGCTCTAGTTTAGTTAGGGTTTTTGGAGATAAATGTTCGTTGGTGTTCTGAAAAGCTGTGAGAGATTTGCCCTGGGAAGTGATGATTTAGCAGGCTAGAAAATTACGTGTAGAGCAGTATGTAAGAGCCAATCATCAAAATTTTCAATGTACCAAAGCAACATAAGTCAATGTGTTAATATATTTGGTAATGCATTTGTCTTACGTATTTGAAATATGACAAAAATTATTACTTTCTCTCTCCTTTTCCAACCAAATTTGAGTTATGTATTGATGGAAGTTTCCGACAGTATCATTTTTTAAGGGCAAAAGGAAAAAAACTCTACTAATAATCTATAAATGTAAATCGATTAGATATCCATAAAAATAATAAGTTAAATTTGATTGTCTTAAACATTGTTTTTTTGTTCATGTGACGAAAATTGATTTCTAAAATGTCAATAAGAAGAAAAATATATACAAAAAAAAAAAAAAACAACTCGAACTCAAATTTGGTAATTACGGTTGGAGGTGTGCGGGCTTATGCATCCAATAGGTTAAATGGATTGATCCATTCAAAATAAAGTTTAACATTGGTTGGGTCAATAGCATGGATAGTAGCAACTAAGCGAGTGTTACCCTAATGGTAGCGATCCACACTTTTATCGGATAATTTTCTTTAAGCTTGGTATCTTTATCCCTTTCCTGAGCCTTTAAGCCCTATTAGATTTATCCTCAAATAGGGGCCCAATTGAGTGGACACACTTACCATGTTAAAACAAAAAAAAGACAACAAAAGACGAATCCATTTAGGGTATATCACTTTGTCAATATATCTATTATACTAATTCTATACTAAACTTGTGGAAAATTATAACATGTTCGCTACATTTTAAAACAGAGTAAAGATGACGTTCTTTATATTGTTCCAAAACTTAGCTTTATCTTTTTTAGGATACATACATGGATCACAATCTAACCAACCCAATTTATAAATATGAGTCCTAAATCAATCATTTACGACTTATTAATCACGCCCTAGTATTAACCATATAAACATTTCTTTATTTTTCTACTTAGATCCTTTAATTTTTTAAAACATTAAACAAAAGAATTAACTCTTGACACAAAAAGATAAAAAATTTTCAAGAACAAAATGAAAAGAAAATTGAAAAAAATTGAATGCAATCTTCTAAAAAGAAAATAAGAAACTACCGTACAAAATTTCGTTCGATTCAATTGCGAGAATTTGTTCAATATAGAAAAAAGTTAAATGTAGTCATAAATTTTCCATCTAAATTTTAAATTTAAATTTAAATATATTTTCTAATTTTATTATTCAAATATAATTTTAATCCATATTTTTAAACTTATTCAATTTATCCAATACCGAAAAAGGTCAGTCCAAATTATAAACATAATACAATTTCTTCTAATTAAATGTAACCCGGACCAAAATTTTGTTATTCATGTTGCCAACAAAGTTTCTCAATCTGGAAAATGCTTCTAAATCAGCCCAACTCCCCAGTTTGCTCAGCTATTTAGTCAAACGCGAGGCGAGGGCATCAATTTTTCTCTTTCCTTGATTCCCCGGCGAGAAACCTTCAAATTTTTCAATGGAGAATCGATCGAAGGAGAAGAGTGGAGGATCGATTCTGCAATTCGCCCCTCTTCAGAGTTCAATTGATGAGGGTTTTTGGCACCGTTTGTCGTCTTTGAAGCTCAATCAATGGGGTCTTGATGAATCCGCTGTTCCGATTACTGGTAAAACTGAAATTTCTAGATTTCTTTCCTTATCTTTCAATTTTTTTCTGGATTATTTGGAATTCTTGCATGATTCGATCTTTGCTGTTAATCATCGCTACTAGTAAAGAAGAAAAAAGATTTGGCACATTGTAAACATTCTTATTAGTTTTGTAAATTTAGAAGCATATGTAATTCTGGCATTTAAGCATGAAAACAAAATGTTCATGTCAGTTGATTATTACCGTTGATTGCTGCCTCTTTTTGAATTGAATATCTGCTAAATCATGCTGGAAATTTCGAAATATAGCGAGAATTTCAGCGCTCACGATTGATGTTGTAACTTGATTAATCCAAACCTCTGCTTGTTAAATTTTAGATAAATGGCGCCTGAAACAAATGAACAATGAGTATGTGCTCAAGCGTGGTTCCATCCCAAAAACCAGTTCGCAATGAGTGAAGTAACTCACAAACTTATGAACAAGCTGGATGCCCTTTTATGTTAATGTGGAACTATAACCCATTTCAAACTCCAACACAGCCAATACTCATGCTGTGTATCTACTGATATCTACACCTAAGGTGTGTATGGTGATAGCAGCATTGTGGCTCTTTCTAGCTGAGTATATAAGTAGAAGGCATCACCCACTTATTGAAGTACACTAGTGAACCCAACCTCAAAAAAAGTAATAGATTTGTGTGATGGGGCCTTACATTTTCTTTAGAAGGAGAGAGGGGAGGGGTGGACCCTTAAGCCGGTGGAAGAAATCAGTTATGTCAGTTGGGTTTTGTAAGGTTAGGCTGGCTTTTAAAGCTTACATGGAGTAAAAAGTTGTTTTGGGAAGACCTTGATGCTCTGGCTTTTTGGGATATATCACATTAATTTAGTGATGAAATTCTCTGTAAAGCTAGCCATTCTTCTAATAGATTTGTGGTAGCTATATAATTGACTTTGTGTCTAAGGAGGTACTTCAATACTTTCTCTTGGTGGCAGAATGCATCTAGTCTGATGGATCTTCAATACTTTCTCTTGGTGGCAGAATGCATCTAGTCTACAGTCCATCAGTTATAGATTTAGGACATGAAGTTTTGTAGGTTTAGAGGTTATGCTAGGGATATCATACCAAAGAATGCTGAAACCATAGAAGTCTTTGAACTTCAAAAAATTGGCAGGGTCAAATGCTGATAATTTATGCAATGCGATCAACGAATTTAGCTTCTGACTACCTTGTGGTTGATTGATGCTATGTCATTACTAGACTGAGATACTTGTGATTTATGAACCAAAAAGAGGCTTTTAAAAAAAAAATTGTATCACTTGCTTATTTGGTTCATGGGTGAATATGAAAGGGCAAGAAAATAGGTTTCACTTCCCTTGTTAGGATAGTGGATTAAGAGAAGGAAAAGGGGATGGTTTGCAATCCCCATGATCCTATTTTAGGCCCCTTGTTACCCATTTGCTGATTCTCCTGCCAATCCTCCCCCGGGGCCCTTCTTTCCCTGGGAAAAGGAAAAAAAGAAGGGGAAAAAGTTATAGACAGTAAAGACAATAGTTTTTTCCCCGTTGTCCCTTTTCTCCCTCATCCTTCACTTCCATTTATGATTTGGAATTGCCATTTTGACAGGTTTTTTGCACCTTGTTCACATCCTCGTGTATCAAACCACTTAACTCTTCTTTCCGAATCTTTGGCATCTGAAACCAGTGAGGAGTCATCTTCCACAATGTTTACTCACACCAACAGGAACAGATGTGCAGTTCCCGGTACAATCTACAATATGAACACAATAGAGGGCTTCCTTGCTCTTGATAAACAGAGTTTGTTAAAGGCAGAAGCAGAAAAGGTATGCATGTTATGATGTGATCTTCAATTTCTCATTCATATGTGCATTGGACTCCTCTTGTAATTAATTTGATTGATCCAAATGTTTATCTAAATCTCATGTATAAGGTCTGTTTTGCTGGAGTATCAGATTTGGACTGAAATAAATGCTGGAAGAATTGAAGATGATTGTACGTTGCTTTCAAGGTTTCTTCTTATATCATTTGCGGACCTCAAAAAGTGGAGATTCTACTACAGTGTTGCTTTTCCTGCGTTGGTGTTTAACCCACCTGCAACATTGGTTGATCTGAAGCCTGCATCAAAGTGCTTCAGCTCAGAAGAGGTGCTAATATGAAATACTGTTAATGTTTGGTGGACTTTCAATATTGTTTGCTTAGTCTCGGACTTATCATTTTAATAGGCTGAGTCCTTGGCAGCTGCCTGCAATGAATGGCGTAGCTCAAGCGCTACTGCAGGTGAGCCACCCCAGCGCGCCCCCAAAAAAAAGGAAAAAAAGAAAAAAATAGTTAACTGCTTCCATTTTACTAGATATGAACATTTTTCTGGCCATTTGTTGGCCTTTCCCTTGACACGACTTTACACTCTGTAGGTGTTCCCTTCTTCCTCGTTACTATTGCATCGAATTCACATGCAAGAGTTAGGCATCTTAATGAGTGGGAAGTCTGCCAACAGGACAACGAGAAGGTTCATCTACGCCCTTGAACTTCTTTGTCCCGTTGTTTACCTTAAGCCATGAGTTCCATTGGGTGGCATTATGGACATCAGAATTTTTCATCCTGGAATCTTATTTTGCATAACTGACAGGTTTTCTTTGGGTTTTATGATCCGTGTCATCTTCTGAACCATCCTGGTTGGCCTCTTCGCAACTTTCTTGCTTTCTTGTATACAAGATGGAATTTAGAAGCCATTCGCTTCTTTTGCTATAGAGAGAATCGTGGTTTTGCGGACATGACCTTGTCCCTAGTTGGTGAAGCCCTGATATCTCCTCAAGGTAGATTAGCAGAATTGTATAACTTCTCTTCTCCTGTTGTCGAGTATCATTTGTTAAACTGTGTGATACTTGTGTGTAGAATGGAAAGACCATAATCATACACCTAATGCTGTCGGATGGGAACTTGACAGAGGGAAAAAGCTAACAAGATCAGTCAACCTTGCTTCATCTATGGATCCTTCTAGGTATCACATCAATATCACCTCACTGTATGGTGCTTCTCGGTCATTCTGCTCTTACTTCATGGTTTCATTTCTCATGTCCATTATTTACAGGCTGGCAGAATCTGCTGCAGATTTGAATTTGAAATTAATGACATGGCGGGCTTTACCTTCTCTGAACATAGGGCTCTTATCTGCAATGAAGTGTCTTCTTCTTGGAGCAGGGACTCTGGGGTGCCAAGTTGCTCGCACACTGATGGTAAGTGTTGAAGATATGATATGACAATTCTGCTTCTATTGATCTTTGTACTATTTAAAGTTTTTGTATTTTTGCAGGCTTGGGGTATCCAAAAAATTACACTGCTAGACAATGGAAGGGTGGCCATGTCTAATCCACTTAGACAATCTTTGTATACCTTAGAGGACTGCCTTAATGGCGGTGAATTTAAGGCCATAGCTGCAGAAAAGAGTTTGAAACGTATATTCCCTGCAGTGGTAAATGAACTTTAATTTATTATACTTCTACCACAAAACTGCGGTTAACCTTATTTGTCGTCACTTTTTACTCATTTGCATGATCGGTCTTGTCCAACTTATCAGGATGCAAAAGGTGTAGTGATGGCCATTCCAATGCCTGGGCATGCAGTGTCCAGCCAAGAGGAGAAGAATGTGTTGGATGATTGTAGACAACTGCAGGAACTGGTCAATTCTCATGATGTAGTTTTCTTGTTGACTGACACAAGAGAAAGTCGCTGGCTTCCTACACTGCTCTGCGCCAGTAGTAACAAGGTTCTTCTTAGCTCCAGCAATAGCCTTACTACCCCTCTGTTACGTATTTAATAGTAGCATTTTTATCCTCTACCTTGATCATCTCATCATCCTGTAACACTATGAGTAAAGCTCTTTGTTCCTTTTCCCATTCTTCTCTTGTCCATGGGGGAGGGTGGAGTTTGTTTTTGTTATCGTCTCTTTTTATCTTCTTCCTCTGTTCTTTCACAGATCATGAAAGATATATCCATTGGTTTGCCCCTATTAATTGTCTCAACTAGTCTTTTTAATCGACCAGGGGGATGCAAGATTCGTAGTGTCAGCCTGTCAGGATGCATGATTGATTGGTCCTATAAGTTTAGTTGATAAAAGAATACAAAGTTGCCATTATGCACGAGTTTATTTGCTTTAACCACCAAATGACTCCTCATGGCTGATGAAGAGTACAATTGTTCATAAGAAAGCATCTATAGAGCAGTTTGCTGCGAAGTACATTACTTCCAGAATATTTCATGTACTGCGAGACTTGTCCCTCACTTGATTTCATCAGTCAGACGTCAGAAGATGGAACTGTACTGCATAAAATGTGTACAGATATTTGGAGAATGCTTGTTTTGTTCATTTCCTACAATTCACACGATCTAATATTTTAATTTCAACCATGTTTCGTATTCCTTTTAAAAATTAAGACTATTTCTGTAAGGGAATCTGTTAAGAGATTCATGGAATTATTGAAACTTTCTGACTAAAATTCCTATTAGACAAAATTAGTATAGCCATTTATGGTTGCATGATATGCATGTTGAACAATTGCTAAAAAGTGATGCATAGTTCATGCACATTGTGCGGTGTCCACTATGAACTGTAAGAAGGAATTGCTTACTCGCACTCACAGAATCACGGTTAGTTGAATGATAAGTTTGCCAATAATTCTTCAGGATTTCTCTGTGCTGATTGTGGGTGTTTGCACATATAGGTTGCAATTAATGCTGCTTTGGGATTCGAGAGCTTCTTGGTTATGCGTCACGGAGCTGGTCCTGTCGGTTCTCATGAAACTGCTAACGTTTTGTCATCTAGCATTGGGAACTTATCCTTAGAGGATCAGAATAAGGGGCAAAGACTAGGGTGCTATTTCTGCAATGATGTAGTTGCTCCAATGGATGTAATTTTTTTCACTTTAGTATTTACATGGTCATATTCCTCTTCCGAAAACTCCTGTTCTTTTACATTAGTAATGATTTATATGGCTATTTTGCAGTCAACTACCAATCGTACTCTAGACCAGCAGTGCACTGTCACACGTCCTGGTCTTGCTCCTATTGCTTCAGCACTTGCAGTTGAGCTTTTAGTGGGACTTCTACACCATCCTCTTGGGTGAGTTTCTGATAATAGAATCAGTGTATCTCTGTGCATCACTGCATTGTTTGTTGGACATGTTCACTCATTTTCTTTCGTCTATATCTGTCGTGTGTTAGTGTGGACTGGTCATTGTCGAATGAAAGTTATGTTTTAAGCTTTAGATTAATGCAGATTTTTGTGAATGGCAATTATCTTAATTTCTATATTTCAAATGAATGTATCTGCTCAGGATATATGCACCTGCTGACATTTCGGGCTCAAGTGAGAGTGGAAGCAGTGAGCAAGCACTTGGTATAATGCCACACCAGATTCGAGGTTCCCTATCTCAATTTTCTCAGATGACACTGGTGGGTCATGCTTCGAACAGTTGCACAGCTTGTAGTAGAATTGTAAGTGATTCCTCAGAAGAAACCTTCTTTCTCCTTATACATTCTCCCCCTTACCCCTGTGTTCTCTATGTTGAATTCATTTTACGCCCTATAACTGAAATTGCATTTGGACCTTAGTAACTAACAGATCTCACCTTGATGACCCTCGAATTAAATCTTATCTGAAGCAACTCAACCAAGCTTCTTACGTCTGATAAACTAGGCTTGCAACTGTATAATCATCCTGCTATTTTTGGTTCAGAGCTACTGAAATACTGGATATTTGTTAGTACCCCTTTTTTTGGACGAAGAAAAAAGGCCCTTAGCTTCTTGAAGAAGTTGCTTGGGCTTCATGTGAGGGTATCGTCATGCTCAATGCCAAAACTTGTCCGAGTTTTTTGGTTTCTAGAGCAATGCCATGGAAGAAACATGACATGTAATTGCTGCCACATAGCATAACCTTGAATGCGATGGCCCAATCCAGAAGACCCCAAACCTGACCCCATCGTAAATCGCAGATTGTTAATCCTAATGCAACCTGAAATCCAAACTAACCAAGCCACACCCAGCCTACCTCAATGTTGATCTCCCTATAAACGACTCATACCTAAAAGGCCCTACCCAAATCAGGAACTTTTTTATGATCTGTGCTGGTAGTGGTTATTCATTCAAATAGAGATCAGTGACCTGACTCCATTGCATCTAGATAGAGCATGGCTGTTGTTCAAACCCGCTAGTGATGCAAAAGGCATATTCTTGCTTGCTTTCCAGTGATTTCTATCCCCTTTTTTTGTTACTATTCTGAATCTTGCTTTCTATAAATTGAATGATTTACAGGTAGTATCAGAATTCCAGAAGAATGGAATGGATTTTATTTTGAAGGCAATCAACCACCCCACATATTTGGAGGATCTCACTGGCCTAACGGAGCTAATGAAGTCAGCTAACAAATTCGAACTAGACTGGGATATCGATGAAGAGACCAACGACGATGAGGAGTTTGTCGAAATCTGAAATTCAACCCCACAGTGTTCTTTGTAGATTTGTAATCAGGCAGAAATCTAACCGTCTCCCACTGAAACCAGACAGAAAGAGCGCAATCGAATTCGTCATTTGACAGATCAGATAGAGTCTGCGATGAAGCACATTGAGCTTTTAACTTGGACCACCAACTTTGTACAAAAATATGATATATATACATATATATATATCCTTTTTAATAGGTTTCTTTTTCTTTTCTTTGATGCCAAAAGTGGCTTCTGGCAACACTTGGAATTTGTGGATGTTAAAATGGAGTGGAGACCTTTCATTCAATAGTGAGTCTTGTGATTATTGTGACAAGTTGATTAAATATCCTTTTCAATTTCCATATTCATTGTCAACAAGTTGTGCAATTCAGCCTCAATGCTTCTTTTGTCTTTGTATGGAATTTTGGCAACCTTGGACTTATTAAGTTCAAATACAAATATTCCCCTTATTGTATTCTAGGCCAATCAAGTTTTATTAGCTATATTCATGCATTTTTATTTTCTAGTTTCTTTATTTTTTTGGTCTCAATTTATCAAAAGGATTCCTTCATAATTCAGGAATTGGTGTTGGTGTCGCTGCTTGTGAAGAAGCTATCAATGGTAAGATTGTTTATAACTAGATTTCTCCAGACTACACAAACGTAGGATCTATACTTAAAAGAGTTGTTTATAATTTAAGGTTCAAGAAAAATTCAAAACTCTAAGAAACCTCTCAAGGCTATATCAAATTTCTCTTATGATCTATTACAAAATTTCATTAATTTATAGTGATAGTTTATCTTACTTGTGAAAATCAATCAAAAAGAATGAACATTGACCTAATTTTAGCTTAACTTGTTAAAAAGATTATTAATATTAATGGCATATATACATGAAGTGGGTTAAGTACTTTGATGCTTATTTTCATTAAATAAAATTTTCGATTCAAGTTTTACGAATGATAAAAGGCTAACATCGGAATAGGTCTATCCTTTATAAGTCAATAGTAGTACAACTTCAATAATCAGATATCAAAGTTATATAAATCTCTTCAAATCAAACCTCTTTCAAAAGTAGAATTCGTATTATGAAGTGTTATATATGAAACCCACTTCTATCATTGTTAATGTCAGTTACACAACCATCGAGAGATTTACTAGTGCGATATTTTTGATGTGGCCTGTACTTTGGCAATTAATTACTCACTAATATTTATAATTATCTTGAAGGCTTGAACTCTATACCCAGGCCAGGCTGAATATCAACATTTATATATGAAAATTGTGGTGATGTGGATGTTGTTATGTGTGGCCTGGTGTTGAGATTTCATTAGGATTTTGGGATATTTGAAGCAGAGGCTGAGGCAGAGATTACATGGTGGGACACCTCATACTCCCACTAATGACTGACACGTAGTTTTCAGAGATTAAATCTCCCCTCACTCACTCAGTCACTCGCTCTCTTTCTGTCAACTGCAAATATTTATTGCCTTTACCGTGATTTTACAGTCATTCTTCCACGTGAGATCTGAGCTGCCCCCCTCTCTTTCAGACAATTTCGTAACATCTAGATGGCCTCTGCTTCCATAAAAATTATATCCTCCACTCGGATTTATATATCTACGTTATTATATATGGTATTTTTTTAATGTTTTAAAAATTATTTTTATTTATACGGTTTCTTTTTTAAAAAGAATCAGATTGTTTCTTTTAAATTGTATCATATCATCGAATTTATCGTATAAGTATTGTTCTTTAAATTCAATAATCAAGTCAATAGTCCGAACTCGAATATTAATCGCTTTAGATTATGAAGTGATTGTCTCAATTCGAATTTTAATAATATTAGTTTTGAATTATGTTATGTTTAGAATATTTAGATTAACAAGATTTCAATCCATATATCTCCTTTAATCATGAGTTATATGATAAAATCTTGTAAATTTATTCTTCAAAACATACGACTTTGGAGGATTATGGTCCAAATTAGATAGATCCGATATTAGCTATCAGATTAAATATGAGTATTGAATATTTTTTTAGAATAATGGATGAGTTTTATTAATTAAAGGTTATACGGCATCTACAATAAAGATCACTCAAACAAATTCATAAATAAAATAATAAAATAAATCTTTCGATTGAAAGAACTAATTGAAACTTTTACGAACGCTCCTTTTACATTCAATCGTTATTTCATCTTACAACCTTTAATGAGAAGATCCACAAATCTTATATAATCTTCCCGTTGAATAGATCTATTTATTGTACTAGTCCAAATTTGAAGAATTGATACTCGTTGCGGAACCGAACCGACAATCAATCAACAATTTACTCACATACAACCATAATATCATGAAAAGAAACAGATATAATCGCTCCAAAAGCGAGATATAATACCACTCATTGAAAGAGGATATGGAGAGACTCTCACAAATTGAGAGAGAATAATTATTTGTAGATAAAATATTAGATAAAATATAAAAGAAAGAGAGATTGGGGTTTATCATAGACAAAACGCCAATGACAACCCCTAAGAAAAAAAGTTAGAGAGTTTTCTAGAGAGAAGGGGAAGAGAGGAGAAGCAGGAAGCGGCTAGGGTTTTTGAATATTGAATATTTAAATACAAATCAGTTTTACTAGATTTATTTTTCCTTAGAAAGATGATCTATTATAAAGTCACGAGAAATTTTCTTAGGTTGCTCCTCCCAAATAAAACGTTGAAATTATGAATGCATGAACCCTTTCTCACCTAATAAATTTGTCCATTGTCCCCTCCTGTTGTCTTCCTGAATAATGTGGCTAATCAACACTATACTACACTTGGGTAGAAGAAGAGAAAAAAAAAGCACCTCATGTCAATAATTGCATGTTAAACCGAATTTAATAATGTGGCTAATCAACACTATGCTAACAATTTATAATTTCTTACAACTCTTAAACTTTTTAGTACTTTATAAGTGTCAATTAGCTCAATCGTTAAAGTCTCCAAAAGTTATTATCGGATATCTAAGTCTGAATTCCACCTAAATTGAGTTTAATAAGCTAGTGGAAGGTTTACACTAAAATATTATAACCACCTCATTTTTTACAATGTTCTTTTTTTGTTAAGCAAGTTAAGCTAACAGTTTATAACTCCTTACAACACATAAACCTTTTTACAACTTTGTAGATGTTAGTTAGCTCAATTAGTAAAGTTTTTATAAGTTTCTATCAAAGACTCGAGTTTGAATTTCACCCAAAATCGGCTTTTGAGCTTCATTCATACTCGAAAAGGGAATTTCTTACAACTCCTTACAAACCCTTTTAACTTCTCATGACTAATGACTATCTTACAACTTCTTACAACTCCGATCCTTATTACATAACTTCTTGCCCGAAAAACAAACAATTTACTTACAAAACCATCATATAACAAAGAGCCCTAATTTAAGTGAGTGAAAAAGACTACTAGCATATATATTCAAAGCTTGTCCACCAAATATAATGTCATGCCATGCCTTGACAATGTCCCAAAAAAAAAGTCCTTATCGACACTTGGCTGATGGAGAGTGTATATTGGACCAATGGAATTTAAGAGGAGATATAAATTCAGCAAAAATCATGGGGGAATAATAGAGATAGAAGATCAACTAACACCCCATGCAAGTTTATTCCATCACCCAATTAATTATGAAAATTATAATTAATTTAATGCCATAATTAATCAGCATTAATTATTCCAGGAAACAAAGTAGCATTGTGCAGAGTAATTTAATCAAGCTTTGCATGTGAGAAACCCACACAAAATCTGACACAAAATTAAAATTTAAAGCCCATCGCATGCCACCCATTTGGAAAATCAAAATTTAAAATTTAAAAATTAAAATCTGACTCAATTAAATCTGTCATAATCTTAATTATCAAAAATTTTTAAAAAAATTAAAAAATGTCATAATCTTTGGGAGGGTTTAAGGAGCAAATCTAGCGAACTACGTGACTATCCGGACCCTTTTCACATGCATAAATGTGGGTCATTAATTTCTTGTTTCAATCAAATATCATCTTAATTTTTTTTTCTAGTTAATTAAATTTGAAAAAAATATTCCCTCCATTTTATTATGTTATTCCTAATATTCCTTCTATTTCAATTTATTTGTCGCTTTGACTAATATTTTTTATTTTACAAAATTTGTTACTTTATAATATATCATAATGGTATATTAGTGATTAATTTACCAATTTTGCTCTTATTAATTATTTTTCTTTTCCAACTTTTCTCACATTTAATAAAATCATAGACATTTTGATCTTTTAGTTACTATATTTTTTATAATTAACTCCATATTCGTATTCCCTTGATAATAGCTCAATTAAAACGACACATTTAAATGAAGAAACTAAATTTTTTAAAAAATATTCGGACCAAATAAGAGGATTCATTTATCATTTTAAACACACACGATTTTTCTTAGAATATTTAGCAAACCAAATACATAAATAACTTCCATATTAAACTAAATTACTGAAAAATTGGGTATTTGAATAAGTGCCTTTGCTATTCTATTTTTGGTGTTAATATGACACCAAGTTCATCCATTAAACCCAAATGAATCCAAGCTTTAATTGGTGGTACTCTCAACCACCCATGCAACCTTATTAATGAAAAGTATACTTTGATAGAACTCATACATTCATGCATATACAAGTAGAACTCATGCATATTTAGTTATTATGTCCAAATAATCCGATAACCAAGACCGATTAACGATTTTGAACTAAAATTGAAAGTCAAATTTTCTACAAAGTTACTTTCTATTCATAACCAAATAACTTATTGAATCAAAGATTCATTTAGCGTGAGTGTTCGTTTCGATATTTGAGCATTACCTATGACAAACTGCAGTTTATCGCTTATTCTCTATTAACGTTTATACATTTTCTTATACTCTTTATTATTCCCTAGTACTCCCTACTACATACCTTGCACCTTAACGCAACCACTTTTAACTCTCGAAATTGTGTTCTTTTTACTTATAAAAAATAATAAGATTATAAATTATAAGATTATAAAAAATTAAAAAGAGGTATAAGTCGATAAGTTGAAACTAAACAGAAACTCGCGGATTTTAACTCAAAATGGACACAACATAAACTTGAACATACCAACCAATTCAGCTTGTGTAATGAAGATGATTTTGTTTTTTTTTCCGTCCCTTTTTGCCCTTTCCAAATATTTTATAAGTTTGCCACTAAAAACGTAAATACATGCATGAATGAGGATAATTGATAAATGCCCAACTATTAACTACTATACGTCACAATCCACAAAATGGAAATTGAGCTGAATTCCACGTGGATTTGGGTAGGGAGGGCATTACCGGAATACTTTGCTCCACCCTCCCCTGTTTTTCCCAATATTAAAAGCCTCCCCTGTTTCATGGATGCAGATTGAGACACTGTTGCTCCTTGGCATGTGACCTCCCTCTTTCCCTCCTCAAATTCCTAAAAATCATCAAACTTACCCTCGATTCTCTCCCCTATATAGAATACCCCATTACCCAATTCAAAATTTTAAACCCAATTCCAACCATGGCTGAAGAAGATCCTCCATCTTCCTCCTCCTCTTCTTCTTCTTCTTCCTCTGTTTCTAGTTCTTCCTCCACTTGGGTCCGGTTTCTCCTGAAGTTCCGTCGAATTTTCCTCCAATCGAGAAAACCCAGAAAGCAGTTGCAGTTTGAACCCAGAACAGAGGAGGAGAAGAAGGAGGAAGTGGTGGTGGTGATGGAGGAGGACGAACAGGAGATGAGAGAGAAAAGTGAAGAGAGTGGTGAGATGTTGATGCAGAAAGCGGTGAAAAATCTCCTCTTTGGAAAGTGGGAGGAGAGAGAAATGGCGGCGAGTGAGATTCAGAGATTGGCGTCAATGGATGTTACGATTAGAAAAATCTGGCTGAGCTCGGAGTTATTCCTCCGTTGGTAGAAATGGTGGATTCCGGCGAAACTTCTCGCCGGCGCTCGGCGGTTCAGGCGTTGCTTCAGCTCGCCGACGGCACTTTCACGTAAGATTTCTAAACTATTTTTTTCTTTTTTTCTTTCCATTAATCTAAATTCTAAAATTTGGGTAGATTTTCAGAGATAATCAGTTCGAAGTTCTTCATTCATGCAAAAATTTTTGTAAATATTCACTCCAAGGTTCAAATTAAAAACAATGGAACAATTTATAATATCTTTTTTTTTTAAAGAAATCAAGTTAAAATTTTAGTTAATTTGATCCAAAAAAAAATATCAATTTTTAAAACTGAAATTGCCTAATCATGGAGTTTGACTCAAAAAAAAAAATATCATGGAGTAACTGAAATTTGAATTTATAAACAATAAATGCATACCTTTTATGAAACTTTATTAATTACTCTCAACATATCATTATGATAAATATATGTTTTTTTATTTGATATTAATCACTAAACAGATAAAAAGTGATTAGACAATATGTACAATTATGAAAACACTTTTAGATTTTACAAAAAATTATCATATTATCTGTAATTTTTTTATATTATAAGATGTTACATGTTTCGATTAAAAAGAAAAAAATTGTTACATGTAATTATTTTATTGTTAATAGGGCTAATATCTTATTCGCTTAGGTCCTGTTTGGTAAAATTAGGCTTTCTAAGTAGCGGATAGTTGTTTGATTAGTAGATAGTTGTTAAATTTTTAACAGTTAGTGTATTCTTATTTAATTGAGCAGTTGAAAAAAATTGTGTTTGGAAAATTCAATAGAAGAGTTAGCTGATTATTGTAAATTGACATAAAATAAAACAGATAACTTTCTAAATACAAAGTAATGAGGGAACCATCGATTACATAATCATTAAGAATGATGGGTAACATATTTTTAGGTCTCTTTGAAATAGAATGTTTAGCAATTTTATTTATACCTTTTGTTTTCTAATTTGTTGAAAAAAAAATATCATACCTAACTTCATAAATATAGGATTATATATAGTACGATTCTTTATCTCAAATTAATGGCTAGAAATTACAATATTAATTATTTGATGGAATTTTTTTTTGGTACTAATATGGTCCACTAGTGGAAAGTGGATAGTGATCCAATTTTGGGCACAAGTTTTGACTTGGAGTAGTGGCGCATTTAGAAAGAGAAATTTGGTTTTTGTTTAAATTCCTCTATTTGGCACGATGAGTCTCCCCTTACCAAAATTTTTTGAAGATTCAAATTAGGAGGATTAAATAATTAATTAATTAATTAATCGTACGAAATCCGAGTCTCTAAGTAGGGTTTGTTATTAATGGTACGAAATTCGAGTTTTTAAGTATGGTTTGCTATAATATATTATATAATGATCCATATTAATCTGATTTAAAATTGATATAATTTTCACTTAGATCTATATCGGTTGGCATTCGGTATAAACATGTTCTTATTAAGACTAATCAATCTCACACTATTGCTTGTCACTATTAATTTGTACTTGTGATGTGTAACGATGTTTTGGTGTGCTATTGTTTGTTATTGATGAATTTCTTTTAATAAACTTTTAATATTAAATACTGTCATTGAAGATGTCTTTTCACGGTCACAAAGTTCCATCCTTTTCTTACTAGACGTATTTTTTTTACCAAAAATAATTTAATTTGAACAAAATATGAATCTAAATTAGTTAAAACCTATTTAACATATTTTGAAAACAACTTTTTTTGTGTTTGTTAGTGAGTGGTGGAAAGACACCCCACCAAGAGGTCCACAGTTAGTCACATAAAGAGGGGAGGGAGTGGGAGAAGAGAAGAGTATTTTGGTGAAACTCACTAACTTATGGTAATTTTGACAAATAGATGGGCACCCAATAAATAATTACTCCATACAAAATGTCATAAGTGGAAAATCACAATTGTTGACCTAAAAGTCCAAAAGAATCTGATCTTGATGCACTTTTGGGCATCAATTATACATAAAATCATCAATATATTCCTTAAAGAAATCTACATTTCAATTGTCACACATGACCTTAATTATTTTACAATATTATTATTATTATTATTATTATTATTATCATCATTAATTATCATGGGCAACATCTCAATAATAGGAAGAATGGGCCCTAAAGTATGTAAGCATGAAGGTAGAGATGTCTGATATGTCCCAATTGCTCTTTGTTTATTTCTTCTTGTCTTATGCATTTAGATCTTGGAAGGACTTTGGCCTTCATTCTCCACCTCAAATTATTGGCCTTGATTAATTTAGATTAAAATTATTGAGCAGCAATGGATAATCGATCTGACTTCAAATTAAGTCATAATTGGATCACCTTACCCAACATAAACTGAACGAGTTTTCCATGTTTGTTTGTTGGTAGAATTATACTGCTTTACTCTTACTACATGTACCTCGATTATTTTTCAAGAGTAACGATGCATAATCTCGACTTTCTGGTTGATTTTTGTTTGTTTGTTTTTATGCTTTTTCTCCTCACAATATGCCTGTTGTTTTCTTGCAGGAACAAGGCTCGAATATTGGAATCAGGAATCTTATCTAAGTTACCAAAAGACATAGACAAAGTGGATGAGTCAACCATCCACGATCTTTCTCAACTGCTCTTGTCTATCTCTTCGCTATCAAACACCCAATTCCCTCTCAACCCATCATCACTTCTCCCCTTTCTACTCGCCACTCTCCAATCCAAATCAACCACAGACAAGTCCAAAGAAGCATGCCTGGGCACCCTCTACAATCTCTCTGCTGTGCTGGAGAATTCTGGCCCCTTGATCTCCAATCATGTGGTGGACATCCTCCTAAGCCTAGTCTCATCATCAAGGGAAATCTCAGAAAAAGCCCTTGCCACACTGGGGAACTTAGTGGTGACTTTGATGGGGAAAAAGCCTTAGAAGATAACACATTGGTGCCTGAAAGCTTGATTGATGTGTTAACTTGGGAAGACCAGCCTAAATGCCAAGAACTCTCAGCTTATATACTCATGATCTTAGCCCACCAAAGCTCGAAACAACGCGAAAAGATGGCAAAACTAGGGATAGTACATGTCCTTCTCGAGGTTGCTTTGTTGGGGAGCCCTTTGGCTCAGAAAAGAGCCCTGAAGTTGCTCCAATGGTTCAAGGATGAGAGGCAGGTCAAGGTCAGGTCCCATTCCGGGCCCCAGACGAGGCGGGTCTCGATCGGGTCGCCCGTGAGTGAGAGGGAGACCAATGAAGGGAAGAGATTGATGAAGAAGATGGTGAAGCAAAGTCTGTATAAGAATATGGAGGTGATCACTAGAAGGGCAAATGCTGCTGGGGAGTCTTCTAAGCTTAAGTCCTTGGTTATTAGCTCAAGTTCTAAGAGCTTGCCTTATTGATTTAAGGGATTTCTTTTAGACAATTTTAATATATTATTGGGACTTTGATGTATGCACATAGATGAAAAACTATATATAGAGTGGTTTTCCTACTTGGAGAAAATAGAGGGAAATGGAAATTCTTCACTCATAAATAGTTCCCTTTTTCTCAAGGGAACTTGTGAATTGTTTTGGTTGTAAATTCTCTCATGAGTTAAATGTAATAACTTTTTTCCAACTAATGTTACCTATGTTTGTATTTTAGCCTTCTCGGTGATAAAAAAAAAGAAGCCAATACAATACCAAATCACGATTATTTATTTTGAATCACACATTTACCGGTTATTTTCTAATCATTATCTTTGATAAATTTTGAAATTTATGCGAGAAATATAACTCAACAACTCTACATATTTTTTTGAAGCTTTAAAACAAAGAGGTTTTCTTGAGCTAATGTCAAAAACTTTTTCTAGGTAAAACAAAATAAACAATTATATTAAGGATACCACAAACTATAACATCTAAGCGTTAAACATATAAGGTAATCTTTGAGACATATATGTAAGCTATAGCATATATTTTTAGATCTTCAAAACTCTTCCTAATTTTATCACTTTTTCTTACAACTGTAGTCTAAGGATAAACACTTGATCAGACTGGATCAAGTTAGAGTCAATCCATTAATAAAACATGTTAAACCAAATCACGAACGATTCATTGAGAAAGTGAGACAAATCGGACTCTTATATAAAGAAATGGATCGGGTCAGGTCGGGTTGGGCTATGCATTATGGAGTGTTATCCATTTCCATGATTCCAAGTGTAGTTTTGTTTTTGTTTTTGTTTTAATGAAAGATTCCAAGTTGTAGTTGCTCTTTAAGGATGACGGAAGAATTACTAGCCGTAGACAGATGCTTCCGCCATTTTTGCGATGAGGATACGACTGTACGAGTACGAGTGAGAGTGTTCGAGTCCCAGAAAGGGAAGAGAGGGGGAGAGAGAGAGGCAATTTCCCAGAAGATGGCGGAAAGTTTGTTGGGACCCTTGTTATCTAAGCTTTTCCCTTCTTCCCATTTTCAATTTCCCCATAATCATCATTGCAATCGTAGTGCTACCACTCGTAGACTTGAAATCAATTCTCTCTCTGCTTCTCCCTCGCTAATGGCTTCCTCTCCATCTTCAACCCCTTCTTCTCCTCCTCCTCCGCCTTCTCTCCTCGTCTTCTCAGGTATCCTCTATCTCTCTCTGATTTGGTGATGATGTGTCTTTGGCTTTGAGATATTTGATTAATTAGGAAAACATTTTTAGGTTAAAACTTTTGATGCCGGAGAAATTAATTGGGTTTCAGAAGATTGGGAATTGCACCCACATTGTCATTTGATGCATTAATTATGAGGAGTCTGAATTCATCATGTGATGTGTATTCAGGAAAAAGAGAATGCTTGAATTATTTGTGGATTGGTTTCATTGATTATGATGAAAAATGCATTTTGGCTTTGGAAGCGATTTAATTCTGCTGGGTGTATTTTGATTGTTTTCTGCTGATAAGGCTAAGCCAGAGAGGTTTGGGCTTTTGGTACTGATGTCATTGTATCTTTAGGGCTCTATAATTGATCTATTGGCCTTTTCTGCAAACAATCCTTTGCAATTTGAACTCATTCTTAAATTCATTGTTGGCGTGGAAAAGAATTTAGGCAGTGTATCAGTTCTAGGATTAGGCATTGAGTGAGGGATCTTGAAAGTTGAGACCTTTATAAGACAATGAAGAATTGCTTAGGGTTTGAAGAGCTAGGCAATAGATTGTCTGAAAGTGAAGAAACTAGGAACTGAAATTATGTTGTGACTCTTAATCTTGATTTGAGATTCTCTCATTGTTTGCATCAATTACATTGGATTGATGTAGCTATAAAATTAGTTGGATGCATAGAATATTTAGCTTGTTCACTGAGCTGGAGGATATGTGAGGTATAATGTGAAATCGAATGGAGGTCTATCATTGACAGTGAGATCCCACGTATGTGTATTTTGTTTTGATTTAGGAAGGATGTGATAATCAGGTGACTCTGGTTTTCATCCTGTGTTTCTAAGGTTGTTGGTTGTGGATTTGAAATTCACAAAATCTTATTTTTCAGAATTCGTGACGAACAAAGTTCGCAGGAGATATATTGTGTATTTTCTTACATTCAGCATCTTAAGTGTCTTCATTTCCCTTAATTTCCTGCTCATTTGGTTCGGTATAGGAGGCACTGCCTTTAATGGGGTTGTGGAAGAGCTGAAGAAGCTGACAACTCGGGTTGCACATGTTCTTCCAGTGTCTGATGATGGAGGAAGCACTGCTGAAATTGTTCGTGTGCTCGGTAAGTTGTTTCTGGTGTTCAATGTTGGATTCAAAATAGCCTCCTTGGCCACCCTTATTTTAGTAGTGAGTGTTTGGCATATAATGTGAACTACAATAACGCCACCATCAGTGTGAAATTGTGCTTCCTGCTTGAGCAAGGTTTGGGGATATCCAAATGTAGGCAGCCTTTATTCCTACAAGCTTAGGATCTTTTTACAACATGAACAATATATAATGTGGATTATGAAGGTAAAGTATTTTGATTAGTTCAAGGTCACAGGATTAGCTTATGAATGTTACTGCTTTGGAAGGTGGATGAGAAACAATTGACGGTGTTTGGACTTGAAAGTTTTTCTTTGAAGCTTGATTTTCTTCTGCTTTTGGGAAAAAAAGACCCAAAAAAAAGAAGAGAGGTTTATAGGCTATGTACAGTTACTGGGAATGAAAGTTAAGTGAGATTGACTAGTCTTAGCTTACGCCTTTCACAAATCTACTTACAGCTTCATTTTAGAGATTAACAACCACTTAGTGTGGAATTTAGTATGGGTCTTGCTGATGAAGGATTTGGGGATATCAAACTATTGGTAGACTTACATCTTTAAAAGAGGTTGTTTTTGCAAATCCATGATTTTGTTTTGGAAGATAGGTTTACCAATTTAAAACATTAAAAAATGGATTGGAAAGGAGCTGAAAAAGGTGGAAATATAGATAAACAGAAAGACATACAAAGGTACAAGTGTTAAGAAAGCAGTAGGGTCATATGAGATAGTGATAATGCAATAGAAACTGGAAAGACACTTTGCATAGACTAAGATGTTGTAGAGGGGCAGGACATGCTAAAAGACTTAAAATGAGTGGACAAATTAATACACAAGAAAGGAATAATTCATGAAGCTTAAGAGGCACTATACATGCGAGTCTAGTATTGAGAATAAAATGTAGTGCGGAGCTGAAAGAGATGAATGAACACCTACTGAGATGAGACGGGTAAGAGTTCCTCATCTACAATCCTAATTGTAGATTGTCACATATTTCTATTAAGGGCGTATGAGTATCTTGTTCTATTCAGTTCTCAGTTTTTTCATATCAATCAAAACATATGTAAATCCTTGCTTCTGCATCTACAATATTCCAAGAATCTTCTAATGACATGTACAGCATTTATAGTTGATCTTGCTGGCATAAGTCCAATCTTCAAACTGATTCTATGAAATGACCAAGTGTCTACTCATCATTCTTTCCCAAAGTTTCATATTATGACAACTAGCTAATACCCGCGCGCTGCCGCTATATCAATTTTCTAAAAATGTTTCGTAATTTAGAAGCATCATTAGATAAATTATTCATCTATTCAACACAATTTAAATCTATTAATATATAATACATACAATTATATAAGTTTTAATGAAGTCTTAGCTAGTAATAAATCTATTAATAACTCCAAACTCAATGTTACAAATGTCGTTGCAAAGGGCGGATTAAATTTTGAACAAAATAATACATTGAAATAATTTTTAAGTATTCACTATTAGAACCCAATTCCCAAAGAACAAAATGATGCATTGAACCTATTGAAGGAAAGCCCTAGTTTCAAGGACCAAAAGTTAATCATGTCCATGATAAAAATTAGAAAAACAACACCACTAGAAAATCATACTAAGATCCCCGCACTAATCTCTTTCTGTGCCTCTTACTTCTCTCATTTTAACATTAGTCATATTTTCTCGAACTTGCTTCTTGTCTCATTTAAACATTACATTTAATAACCAAGAAATTGTTAATTATATATATACAACATTAGTCAGATACTTGTAACAATGAACAATATATACTTTTTGCAAATCTTTTATGCTCAATCAAGCTCTTGATGCTTAATATTTTCAAGCAATACTTAAGAAGAAAACATGGAATACACAAAAATAGAAAAAAATGAGGGTAACTGTTGAAGGAATTACCATGCAAATGCAAGTAAATAGAGAAACTTGTTTGTGTGGGAAAAATAAGGTGAAAAAGAAATCAGGAAAATAAGGAAGTAAATAAAGGAAGCAAAGAAATGAATAAACTATGCCCATTATTCAATTGAAAACAAAGAAATTAATAAACTTTGTCCATTATTTAACCGGCAGGGAAGAAATGAATGTCGAAATTTAATTTGGGCTAACACTACTATTTTATCAACCTAATGTACTACTAATGCTCTGGCTCATCCTCTTCGTCTCTCGTTACCTACGTCATCTACACCTTCAAGCTCATCTACAGCCCCACCTCCCGCTCCAACGACGGCGGCGCCCGTGCCCTCTCCGAAGACCTCTTTGGGCTGTATATAGTCAATCAATGTGGTAAGGTATTTGAGTCAAAAGATTATAATTTAAACTAAATGCGTTATATATAGAAATAAAAACTTCACAACAAACAGAATTGTAAATGCAACATCATCAACCACACATAGATTAGATGATGCCTTCTCCCTAACTTTCTATTTCTTTGATCCCTTGGTGCACCTAGTTCATATGCTTCAATTTCAATGACACGGTATTGGCCTCTGTATGACGCAACTTGACTTGAACACATCCATAATTTCTTGCCAACCCCCTCCCCACCGAATTAGCTTAGCCCCAATTGGTTTTTTGCCCCTTAAAATGTATTCGTGATTAGGAGGCGCTAAGGCAATGGTGTCTACAACAATGCATCTTCCTTTACTAAGTGAAAAAAATTAGATGTCATTTTGAGATTAAAAGAAATATAATATGAAAAGGTAAATCATTTTTTACTAATTAGGAACATATCCTATTCGAAATAGAGATATTAGATCTTTTAGAAACTATGACTTGACAATAACAAAAGTGGGCATTCACGTCGGTTAACCTATTCATGGAAGCCCCAAGTTCCAAGGTCCGGAACTGGTAGTATTCTGCTGACATAAATTAGCTAGTCATCCCTTTTTTTTTTATCACTCAATAAAACAAATGGACAAAGACAGAAATAAAAAAACCTAAGATCTAATAATATCTCTATCACCAAAACAATAAAATTAGCTTACATACCTGTTCCATAGTGAAATTACACCCTCCGGACTCCACTTGATTAGCTTCCAATATATACTAACATGCGGAACAACTTTAAAGCTTCCAAAACTAAATGTTGAAAAGAAATTCCAAGAGAACATAAATAGCAACTCAATTAGAAGAATACACATACTAAGTTAAAATTTGTCTCTAACTAAACTAAGTTTTTTAACATTCAAAGGGGATTTAAAATATAAGTTAAAATAAGCTTAACAATAACCAAGTTTCTAATATTTCAAAGGGGATGAAAAAATTAATTACAAAATATTTTAATGCAAGTCATAACAAAGACAGCATATAGAAGTTAGAACAATAGTATCAAACCGCCTCCCCTCCCCTTCTCTATTTGCATGACCATAGTCACCAATTCTCCTCAAACATTTGTTGCAGCGGCCACACTAATTTCCACTACAACCACACTCATTTCCAGTGGAGAGAGAGAGTTAATTAACTGGAGTGAAAGGGTGGGGAGAGAGAGTTCAGAGGAGGGAGATAGAGAGGGATGTCCTACATTTGAGGGGTGACGTAAGGAGGGGTTTTGAGGAATAGAGACAGTTTTGGGGAGGGGGTAATCCTTGACCCTCCGATCAATTAATGAATAGCTAAACCGAGGTTGAAATCCCTACACTATATAATCTATTACCCGAGAGTATAAAACGCGTAATTAAGCTACACTAACTAAACCCTTCAAGCAATCAAGTCCAGCATCCGCAACACACAACTAATTACACATTAAACACAGAAAACCTATATTTCGCATTCTAGAATTCCAATATATTAACCTTAGTGTCCAAATTCACATTGCTCCTTCCCGCACATGAGAAGATTCGACAAACCACAACAAAAACAAACTAAAAACAAAGAAATAAGAGAGAGACTGAGATACATGCCTGGAGATGAAGCAAATCCGAGATTAACTTGAAGGAAGATCGAATATAAAGGCTCGGATTGCCTTGAAATTGCATAAAACCATCAACATAAAGTAGATCCGAATCCTCATCGTCACCAATTTCACTTGAAGGAGGAAGAGCCGAAAGGCAAGAACACCAAATGGAAGCATGAGAGGATGAGTGGCTATGGTGAGGGAGGAAAATCAAAATCAAAATATGCTTTTGATTCCCCAAATCATCTCCCACATGACCAAAATCGGATCATGAAGAAGGAGCACATCTAGCACTGAGAAAAACCCATCCAGGTCTCATAGAAGTAGATGAAACCCAGAAATTAAAAACGGAGAAAGCAATCCAGAAACTTTGAAAACAAATTGTCAAGTAGTAATAACGATGGTAGCGGAGATCGGTAATCTCCCTGCTGAACCACCAACAGACCAAAATAAGTGGAAAAATATCCTTACTCGGTTGGAAAATTGATCCGTAATGACTTAATCCCGCCAAAGCACGTAACAAAGCATATGAAGGAAGGAACCAATTACACAGGGTAGCGACACGGCTAGTCTTTGCACGAAACATAATGTGCATTTGAGAAAGAAAAGTGAATCCACATCTAGAACCTTGAGGACGGTTAACAACGAAATCGGCGAAGAGCTTCTCAGCCGAGACAAGCTCTCGGTTCACCAACCCCTGCTCACTTATTGCCGGAAATCAGCTTGGTGGCAGCGACAGCCACGCCTACCGCCCAGCCCGGGAGGCGGTCGGCCACCCACACAAAGAGAGCCGGACGAGTGTGAGAGAGAGAAAGGGCGCCAACGACTACACACCGGCGACCACCCGCCTAGAAGTCGGTCGACCACCGAGCAGGTGAGTGAGAGAGAGAGTGAGCGAGAGAGATAGAGACGGACGAGAGAGAGCAAGCGGGAAAGATAGAGGGAGACATGGGGGCGGGGAGATGAGAGAGATAATGGGGAGAGACATTGTGGAGATGAGAATGAAGGGAATAGGTGGGGGGCAGGGGAGAACCGTAAAAAGAATTTGAGGGGAGAGAGGGGATAGCGTGAAGGGGCGGGGGAATACAACTATCAAAAATAAACTGCAGAGAGAATGCAATGAACGTGGGATTAACGAGTAAGAGGAGAGAGAGGGTTGAGTTAACAAAAAAAATTAAGGGTTAAGATCTATCAGAAAATTTAATCAAAGGCTGTAAATTACTTTCACCCCTACAATTAAGGGAGAGATGCAAACCCAACTTTGCTTTTATATATTAATAGATATGACAAAGTAATATAATTATTGCGCCTCAGAATCTCCTTAGTATTTTCTGTACAATGGGGTCCGGGTGCTTAGCTTCATTATCTTCCATCTTTGGTGTCATGACAATTACATTAAACAATCCGGTTAACAAAGTGGCCCCTTCTTCTTCCATGCATTTTTAAATTGTGAAAATTTGAAAACAGAATGTGAAAATTTGATGATCTTCAAAGTGTCCTAGTTCACCTAGCTGGATATTATTACCATTTCTCTAATTGAAGTGGCCATAAGACTGGTGTTCCATCTTTCCTTCACTCCAGCTTCATCCACAAGAACCTAGTCTTCTTAGTCCTAAATGCATCGTGCATAGGTTTCTTGTTCTCTTGTCCCCCAAATTGTATGCTTCTTTTCTCCTTTCTCTCTGGTTTTCGTATGAGTTTCCATACATTCTAAAATTTGGTTCTTCCATCTTTGCTTTCTCTCTGGTTTTCTTGGACCTTGTCATTTGACCACCATGCTCCTTTTCTTGCTCTACTGCATCCTGACACTCCCAGAACTAGCTGACGGATAAACTCTGCTACTACGTTCCACACATTACATTAGCATGCCATTCTGTGCACTCATACTGTGTCCTAACCTCTCAAAATTTTGATGCATTTTCAGTTGTCAAATTCCACATATAATCCTCTCTGACATGCATTTTCATTTGAGAGACTAAATGATGATAAATATTGCTTGTAACATAAAATAATGTACTTTGTTCTTTCTTGTGTACTTTCTACTAGAGTCTGAGCATCTTTTCACCTATAATAAAACTAAACTATCGTAGCTGATATTTTGCAGGTGGTCCAGCAGTTGGAGACATAAGATCAAGATGTTTAAGGCTGGCTGACCAAAGTACCGAAGAAGCTCTTGCTGTTAAACGATTGTTGGGTCACCGATTGCCTCTACAAGCAAACAAGGCAAAATCAGAATGGTATGATGGCTTATTGTTCGACAGAATAATTGGCTTCAGTGCATGTTGTTTCCCTTGTTATTATTCCCCCCTACGGACTCTATTCATAAAAGTTAAAATTTCTTCTGTTCAGTTTATTTTGGCATACAACAAAAAATAACATCCTATTTACAAAAGTGGAGAGAGAGGACAAATCATTTAATTTTTTTAAGTTTCATGGGAATAAGGAAGAATTTACCACCATTAAATTTTTTTGGTACATTCTTGTTAAAAAACACGGAGTGGGGTTGACTAATATTTCGGCATATCTTTGCCAATACTATGTTTGCTAGCTCTGGTAGTGATTCCTTCATTGTGAATTGCAACCGGAGATGATTTTTTGTTTCATGACAAGCGTTACTATCTCAGATAAAGGTTCTGTTCTTACATTAGGTAAATTTAGACCCGGGCCTTCTTACAATTAAGTACATAAGATCATAGCCTTCGTGTTACCTCTATTATGACCTCATCATCAATATTTTTTTATGCATTTTAATATTTTGAAATTGAGTGTTGGGCTATCTTTATATAATTTTTTCGTGATGGTCTTATGAAGTTGTCTGCACCTTTGTTACGCCCCTCTAAGCTGTCCTCTCTTTTCTATGAAGTAATAGGCAGCCAACAGAGGTCTACCGTACCTAGCTTCTTTGTAATTCTGCAATTCAGGGTAATTCTGCTACCTTGGAGCCCCCACGCCTTGCCTTGCTGGGACCTTTTTTTTTAAAGGGACCGGGGGGTTGCATTTGATGTTCTCATGAATCTTACTCCTAAATTATCTCATTTACTTGCTTGGTAATTTTGCGGGGTTTTCTTTATTAATGTTATTCTGAAATGATCTCATGTATCTGCTAGGTGATTCTGTAATGGGAGTATTGAATATGCTCAGTTGAGAATTTGACAGGTATGACATTGTGGAAGGGGAGCACCCTCTTTGGAAGGAAGTATCAATTCCATACCGGGAAACAATTCGGGCTTTTTAGTTTACTTTCAGCAACAGGTATAAAATTAAATGCCCAGTAGTACAAAATCTTGTTCAAAATTTTGATTTGATCTTAGAGGTTGGCAGAGTCCTCCCCAGGAATTTTGTCGATGAATATTGGTTGTTCTGCATTCTATTTTCAAAACAATTTTTCCTTAAATTTAACCTTCTTAAGAACTTTTAACATATGAAGTTTGAACACATAGCTTACCTGTTTTTCTTTTTACCAAGGGGTTTGAAATCACATGATCTGCTACATCTTTTGCCTTCTTCTGAAATTAAAGGGAATAACTTCCATCATATTTATCCAAATGATGTCATGGTGTTAGGTTTACAGTTACAATGGTGATGAACTCTTGTGCTTCATCCAATCTGACTGAAGGAAGACTTCCCTTTGAAATGATATCTACATAAAAGGATGTTCTAATTTCTAAAATTGATAGTTATATAATATCAAATATGAATGCTAATGATCATACTGATTTTAATATAAACCTTGGTAATGATGGTAACATTAGAAGTAAGTAATACCAATGACTACAAAAGTAAATCTTAGAACTGATGGTATGCCTTTCTTTTGGCTAACATTTTTCCCCAACATGTCATATCCTTTCCCATCCTGTACCATCCTTCTTATGTTGTACCGTTTTATGTGTTTATTTTGTTGATATTAAGTCCTTTGACGTAATATATTGCTTGGTTTTTCTTCTTCTTAATTGAATCAATCTTGTTATCATCCTTGTCTAAGAGATGTTCCCCCCCTTCATATTTGGATGGATGGGTTGCAGGGTATAGGCTAGACTATCAATGTAACGGCCAAAATATTCACAGAGATTCCTTAATGGGGGAGTTTTTTTTCCGTTTTTGCCTTTTGTTTGGGGCGAGGGGGCAAATGGGGAGACCTTCTCCCAAGTGTCCCTAGTGGTATTCAACCTCAACTGCGGTTTGAAAATGTTAGTTGAATCTCTTCTGCATATGGGTCTGTGTTTGTTATAATTGACTACTTGTTTCATATCTGTGCAGTACCACTGCCTGCGTCACAGTTTTCAAGTTGCAACTAATGAAAAATATTTGCATGATTTTTTCGTGCAATCAATCATATTTCCGATTGCTAAAATGTATGAAGGTTGTTACTTTTGTGATATATTTTTGTTTTTTTCATACAGATTCTCATGAGAGCTCAAGATAAGTTTTGTTTCAGCAATGGCAGGTACAAGTTTGCCTTTCCATTAAACACTTGAGTTCCATTGTGCTGAATCGTAGGGATTGGATAGTACGTAGGGTAGATATCTGCAATGTTGTTGCAAGTGCCGGATAATCAGCCGTCATCAGGTCCAAAACTTAGAAGCAGAATATGCAGATCACCCTATATTGAGATGCTTATGAATTATGATTAGTTACTGTGTCCGTGAATGATGAATGTTTTGAAGAAACTGCTCTTCTTCTGCAGTCCTATCCTCAGACTTCTAGTAAAATAATGTTTTCTATTTTTTAAAAGGACTCCTTTTTATGTTTCTTTTTTTTTTTGGTTAATTGTTTAAAATTTGGTCGATAAATTAATCAAATCTGGCTTCCCTCATTCCAGTAGCATGATAAAGCATGATTTCTTGAGAAATGCATGACAGTATCTACAATCAATTTTATCTTGATATCATTGTATGAATTCTTGTTTTGCACTCGTGGACAGTGTTTTAATTTGCAGTCCTTAATGCTACACTCTATTTCAATCTACTGCAATTCTTTGGTGATTGCCTTTAATAAATCAAGCTGATGGTTTCAACCATAAATTGCACGGCTTGAACATAATTGTAAGATTGTAAAAGAAATGCAGAAAAAAAGTCAAAGGTTGATTTTCATTGTGGTAGACAACATTTTGAAGGAAATGCAAAGTCAACAATGGACTTAGATCCTTGTACAATTGTCCCTAGTGTACATGGAGATGCTACTATTATTGGCTTTTATAAAAGTTGCGTGGTCTTTAGATTCATTTCCTACATGATTATTCTAGTCTTAGCCGTTAGCAGTTCAAGGTCACAGTTTTTTTACTGACTGCCTTTTCTTTTTCTGCAGCATTGGAAATTTTTCTTCGCTGGAGCGCGTACATTCTTTCAGTCACTGGAAGCTGCAATATTTTTATTTTCACGTGTTTCAGATATTCCTAAAGAAAGTCTTGTTCTCCCAGTTATTTCCACGAATGACAGACTAACTCTGGGGTGTGAGCTGTGGGTATGGATCTCAATTTACTTTTAGTCAACCACTTTATGTGCCCCACAGTGTGTGAGGAGCTATATACTTCATTCATTGTCATGTTCTTTAATTTCTTAATGGAGGTTGTCTGACCATATATTTAACATTTGTGAAATTTCCTTTATTTTGCATGCATGTATGCAATTTTTCTCTTTGGGTGGTTTTTTTTTGTTTTTTTTTTGTTGGGGGGTTCTTCCCTTGAGATGGATGTAGTGAGTGGGTCCTAGTATTAGTTCCAGGTATTCCACTTTCATAACTTCAACCTGATGCTTTTGAGAGAATTGGAGAAAGATGAAACTTGTTAATCATGGTATCTTGCTTTTTCACTGGCTTCCCTCATCGCCTTTTTTATTCCTTTCCAGTTACCCACTTCTTTCATCGTGGTTTATTGAGATAGCTATGGTGAGTGGGTTCTAGCATTAGTTTCAGGTGTTCCATCTTCATGAGAACAACTTGATGCTTTTGAGAGATTTGGTCAAAGATGAAACTTATTAATCATGCTGTGACCTGTGAGGACAAAAGGCAAAGGGAAGGGATCTCTCAAAGAACGCAATCACACAATCTATTACTATGCCAGAAATAGATCAAGGGCCCATCTCAAATACTTGATTGCCCATCATAATTTTGCTTGGTTTGGATGAAGTATATTTGCCATTTTTGTTGTACAGTGTCGTTGAGAAGAGGATCTCAAGTCTATTGTCTTGGTTAATGAACTTGGTTCCTTGTGTATGAGATTGCTTTCTTCTATTGTGGAAAATGTAGCTGGACTTTGTGTTTTGATTGATCTTAGCAGTTTACTTATATATGGAAATTTCCTTATTCTGAAACAATGCTAAAAATTTGGTATTAGGATGGACGTATTATTCGTGGTCAGAATGAAATCTCTCATCCAACCAATGGATCAGAGCCTATCAATAAGGTATTCAGTTCACTTCTCAGAATATCTGGTTTCTGCGTGGATTAATCAGGATTAAGATTTCAGGCTGTATCTATGTAATTGTTTTATATTCTACTTTTCGGAAAATTGGCAAGTTTCTGTTGTACGTGCTAAAGTCTAGGCTTTGGATTATTTTGTCCATGTTGTGTGTCATCTGTGTCTAACTGTTTCATCAGTAAACTAAATAGTTCAAGAACATTTGTCCTGGTACAGGTTTCTACTTCAGGAATCCTGCCTTTTAAGCTCTTTTTCCAATTTATTGGGGGATGTCGCCGAGGTCATTTACTTTAATGCTTTGAACAGAACATACAACCCCAAAATTGGTTAGGCAAAACTATTGCTTGAATGCTGATCTAAAATTGAATCTCACATAGTTATCTGAGCTAAGTAATTTGCCCTTGTAATCGTGTGTGAAATAACCCAAATCATTATCTATCGATTATCACATTTGATCTAGTAAGGATTCAAAATGCTGTTTCGGTTATGGTATAGAAAAATCACTCTAATGCGGTGGTCGCGTTGCATATAGCGGTCGTCGCAGGGTGAAATTACAGTTCGCTCAACTTCATAACCTTTTCGATGTGGCCGTTTTGCTGCAGAACAGCCGCAGTTTGAATCCACAGTATCTGCACTGTTGGTTATACAAATTGCAAATAACTTGAGAGAAATTCATTACATAGAAGTCAGGATCCCTTGAAAACCTGTACTTCAGGATATCAGTGGAGGATTGAATATTTGGCACAACTGTCTGTACAATATAATCATCCAAATTATTTTGAATTTATTCTTGTAGTTGAGTATTTCATCTGAAAGTAATTGGGTAATTGGATCAAAACTAAAGTCCAGTGAAAATTGTTTCATGTTTTAAACGTCGTCAAGTTGTCATTTTCTCAGCTTTGGTCCTTTTGTGAATAGTGTAGAACTTCTACACAAGATCTGCCATCAAGAATGAAGCGGGTTTTCTACATGTCAAGTGAAGGATGTAATTTATTGCATGAGGTAATCATCACCCCTTCTTGCTTTTGCATGATGTCTGCTTGTTAAATGTAACATCTTTGTTGGTGCACGGTTATGGACTTAGCTGTGATATGTCTCATTTGTATCTTTAATATTTTTTGAAGTTGTTCAATCCTTCTAGACAAATACCCTACGTAAAAAGAGAAGAAAAAGGCTTACCCTATCATCAATGTATATACTGTTGTATGCGTGCATTAGAATGAAACTGGCTTTCATTTTTCATCTGTTGTCTGCGTGCATTAGAATGAAACTGGCTTTCACTTTTCATCTCATGTTCATATTCAAGCAGATATCTCTCTTGAAGGAGTGATGGCAAATAACCTTATTTGTGATGTTAACTTAACATTTGAGCAGGTCTTCCCTATGCCCAATCCAGCTGTCTTGGACCAGTTACAAAGTGTTGACTGCATTGTCTATGCCATGGGTTCCCTTTTTACTTCCATCTGCCCTTCACTGGTAAACATCTCAATTATCACATGAATGTGAAAGCTTTATGTTTGGCATCATTGTCAATATTTACGCGGAAATTCTGGACTCTTAGTATACATTCAGAAGTAGTTCATGCACCATGCAAGTATGTTGAGAATTGGAACTTCACCTCATAGTTCATACTTTTTGTCTTACTGAAAACCATCAAGATATCAGGAGTTTTTACTGGTTTTTGGTAATCTGTTTGTTGTGTTGATTTCTATTCTATCAGTTTTTACTTGTACCCCAAAGTTGGGAATGATGCATGTCATCTTTTGAAAAGTCCTTTTTCTTCCTTTTTGCTTTCTTTTGAATAGTATAACTTGTAAGTAGCAGTAAAACATGATTCATTGGTCATCATGCTATTCCCTGCCTCTTTTACAACATATTTTGCTTATAAGCCTCTAATAATTCAGGGCCTATGGCATCCTGGATGGTCAATTCTAGATGGAGATAATACATTTAGTGCACTCATATATGTGCTTCACCAGATTGACCATTAGATGTTTAAACGTTATTAGGCTACTGGGTGAGTATGAAGAAATGGGAGAAGTTTAAGGATATAGAGAGATTCTGCTATAGGGGGAAAATGGAGGCAGGGGAGATATTGAGGAGGATCGAAAGGAGAGGATAACATTATGAGGCAGTCTCAGTTCTAACTTAGCAAGGGGCAGTTGGTTTGGATTCAGAAAGTGACTGGATTTATCAGGTGAATAATCTCTGGATGACTCTTCCTTGCCATCTTCTGATCTTGTTGCTGAAGTTTGCATTCAAAATAAATGAATCAGTGACAGAATAAAGCACAAATCCTGAAAGGCTGGCAACAACAGTATCACAAATGAATAAACTGTTGTTTTGGTTTGATTTTTCTTTTTGGTATTTTGGACGATCCAGCATCAATGACTAGGGGTCATGCATCTGTCCTTTACTCTCATTTAACTTAAGCCATGTTGATGTTTGTTCCTTTAGGGGTGAAATTATATTTTGCAATTTGAGTCTTTCTTATGCATCAATTTCATCTTGTAAACCTTGTTATGATCAAATTATAATGGGATACCACACAATCAACTTGGTAAGCCACAATTGTCAGCAAAAGTTGAAACTGCGTTATCTATCTGCAAGAGGATCAAGATTCCTGTGTTTATGGCTGTGCTGGTAATATGGACCTCACTGTGGTTTTATTCGTGATGTTACAGGATAATTGATTCTTCATTTATTATTGCTTTTTTGGCTGAGAATAATTCTGGTTTCTGTTCCATCATGTACTTTTCACAGTGTACATTATTGCAATAATTCTCTTTGTGCAACACCTCTGCCGATCAGCTCTCTAATACTGGGCAATATTTTCCCCAGGTTTTAACTGGAATTGGAGAAACGATTTCTTCGAGGACTTGTTCAAAGGTACTCTTCTTTCAACTTGACATCGCTCAAAATTGCTTGTGTTTCATCCCTGAGTTCTACATTGGAGCATTTGCAGTGCCTCCTTTAGCTATTAGATTGCCTCTTGTGGAGATTGTTATTAGTTTTTGCTAGCAGTGAACTACTGCTTCGTAGATGAACATATCGATGTTGTTGTCTTAATGCAGATACTTTTGTTGAATGGTACACATGATAGAGAAACTAGTGGATTCTCTGCTTCATGCTTTGTGACCGCAATCACAGATGCTCTGAATAGAACATATGGAAATCCCAGCAATAGTCTCACCAACCCAGTAAGTGAATGTTTCTGCAACATTTTTGTATTCTTTTTTTCCCTCGATATATTATTGGCATTTCAACTGATGACATTTTAACCTTTTGGCAAGCTCATGTGCTGCCTTCTTTCTTTTCATGCTTGTTGCAATTGTCAGGAACTAGCTTTCTTCGTGAAAGTAAGGAAGATAGTATATGAGTTTCATCTCTGGTGTCTAGATTAGGCTAAAAAATTGACAGTCACATTACTGGTGTAATAAAAATGGAGCTATATCATATTAGTTGTTCTTGATGGATTGATAAGACAAAAATACATAGAGAAGTGAGTGAACTAGAGAGCTGAGGTGGTACAATTTCATCTATTCACAATTCAATGCAATGATCCTGTCTTCTGATGTTTCTTGCATATACCAATTTGAGGCATATACCTTGAAATCACTCAGCAGGCATTGACAGGAAATGCCACTTTCACCTTGTGTTTTTCATGCACTAGATCAAAGCAATCGATTTGCCTGAAAGGAAAATCTATTAACATGAGAGCACAAACAGTCAATTAACTCAATATTCATAAGGTATAAGATTTTTCAAAACCATTTATTTGAAAGAGAGCTTGTAAAACAGTTATGAGATTTTCCTTTTTCTTTTGCTTTTGTAAGAGTAAAAACAAGTATACAACGAGTTGAACTTGAACTGGACTGTGCAATTTCCATAGTCATATGATATGCTCATCAGCCGGTGTTGGTCAATGAATATAATTGACTATTTGATTGCCAATATCTTAAAATAATTTCTATGTCCTCCCCTTGCATCTTGCTCATCCCTTTTCTGCAAGTGTGTTTATTTCTGATCTGAACTTTAGCTATATTTATTTCAAATGCTATTCATGTGCTTTTCAAATGCTTTCTGGGAACTTACTGGATTTTGCAAATTTTTGCCAATTTGTTCAATACCATTGTTTGTGTGATGATGATTTCTCACATTCACCCATTTGAGAAGCACCCCTTGATGTTGTTTAACTAAAAGCAAAGACCAGGATATCCTCACAGCAGTTGCTGTGAATAGCTTGCCAAGCACCTACACTACAATGCTTGACAATCACAAGGAAATAGCTCATAGTAGCTGCTCCGGCAGCTTAAGCAACCCCCAATGTGGAGATTCCAATTTGCAAATTGAAACATGTTTATTATCCTGGTATTCTTATAAATTTAACTTTGCTTTACACCCCCCAAACAAAAAAAAGGTGGTCTCCTGTGAATTGATTGTTTTGGCTGCTTGTTAGATTTTATGGGGTGCGTTGCCTATATTTCATATGGTGTCGATTCTTGCTGAACTTTAGTTTGTTGTAATAGCAAAGAGACCTTGTCTTTGTGTTCAAACTCTGCAGACAACCATTAATAATAATAACAGTATTAAATAGGATTCAGTTACACCACTGTGTTTGGGTGTTAAAATTGTTTGGTTGGTGTGAGAGAGATTGTTATGCCTATTTAAGATATGAAAGAGGGGGCGGCAGGGTGCATGAAGTTGGATTTGTCTATATTTTTTTGGGAGACTTTGGGGTGTGGGGGCTCAGGAGACATGGGGAAGTTGTTCATATGACGTTGGTTCCCCCTCTTTCTGTCTTCCATTTTTCGGGTGATTCCTGGGTTACAAACTAACATTGTCATCTCATATATAAATCTTTAAACATATTGAACTTTAATTCTTCTAGAAGTGAACGATAGAAATATATATATTTTTTCCCCTTTTGTGCAGCCTGATAAGTACATCAACACCATTTTTGTGCCAAGAAATGGTGAAATTCCAGTGGATTTGGATGTTTTAAGGAGCCAGGGAATCCATGTTGTGGTAAGTGTCCTTATTTGAGAATAGCATTTTTGTTGGTATAGCATAGCAGCATGCTATGACATTTGCAGTATCCAGGTTCATGACTGGCAAGTTTAGGCTAGGACATTTTGGTAGACCTGGCAAAGTTGACCCAAATTCATACTGACCCGACACCTGAAACAACTAACCCCTAAACCCAAATTGATTCAAACCGAGGCGAGCCCAACCCCAACGCTTTCTGCCAAAGTTATTTTTCTTTGCAAAATAAGCTTATTAGACCAAACATCAACTGACGTGAAGTTAACGTGAATCGATAATGACCCGACCTGAAACCGAAACCGATTCAAATCTTCCTGACTTGAAACCAAACCTAATCATCCATGTGTCAGATGTACATTTTGGTATTTACCAGTACTTGATACCAGCTTCCACATTATGATAGTTTCTTTTAAATCTCAGTTGAGATGCTTACTCTCTGTTTTAGCAGATAACTGTTGACTCCATACATGATCCCAAGGTTGGTATCATCTTCGACCCCAAGTCACTAATCCAAACCCTGGCGGACTTTCTAAAGAGAGAGCGCTTATGTGATGGAACATAACATAACTTTCAACTGTATTCTCAGGGAGATTTATAATTGTAAGCATAGTTCGGTTTATTTTCTTTGAGCTTCATGAAAATGAGATTGCTACGCGTATTTTTAGACCTAATACTGATATTCCTTCATTTTGATACATGATTAGTGAAGTGCAAAGGCGGTATCTGGTGAAGCAGCCCATGAGTTGATTCTTTTCACCGTTCAATGGCAAATCATCTGTCAAATTAGGGCATGGATTCTTGCTTTTGTGCTTCACTGGATATTCTGCCCATTTTGCCATGCATATAGATAAACTTGAAGAGAATGATAGACTCCATGTATTTTGTCGTCTGCTATTATATTCTTCACAACTGGCAAGGGCACAAGCAAGATAGTGAACTTTCCAATCAATTAGTCGTAGAATTTACTGTAAATATCAATTGTTGTGCCTCTGCGAAATTTAGTTGTGGATTATTGTCAAATTATGATTGTATTATTAATTGTGATTGAAAGCAATTGTGTTTTCACAAAATCAGAGATTCATTAGCAAATTCATGGAGGTTATAGGGTCGGATACCCACCCGACCTGTAAAATGTGAGGGTCAAGGTAGCCTTTTCTTTTGACCCGATCCAACCCTCACACATAATGGTTCCTACATAGGTGACCTAAGTAAGAAGTAGAGAATTGTGGCTGAAAACCAGAAAGAAAAATATCAATATTGTTAATTCTATGTTGAAGTTATACACTTGTGTTAATTCAAATAAGACTTGAAACTAAACCCTAAAATTTGCCATAAGACTAAGGTTTCTCGAATTATCGATAAGGTCTTTGTTCAATTATTAAATTTAAATTTAGGATTTATTTAAATATTATATCCGACATTACAACTCATCTAAACTAACATCCCCTTCAAAGTTTGTCATAAGACCAAAGTTTCTTCACTATTTTTAAACCAAAATTATTTTAAACAAAAAAGGGATAATTTATTTTAAATCAATCTATTACCCATAAAATCATATGTTTTCACTATCACAAACTAATAATTGGATTTCGGCCTCAAAAGAGAAAATGGAAAACCAATAATTGTTTTTTTATGAAAATGAAAAGTCAACAATTGGCTTAGGATAGTCATGCAAGCAAAGCTAGGTGTTGTGTGCTCAACTACTCATACACATCCCATCCAATCCAATTTGTAATTGGTCCCAAATAACCCTCTACTTCATGACAACTCTGGATTTCTACTTAATTTTCCACATAAGATATAAGCTTCATCTTTGAATTTTTGATAAATTTTGATTGTCTTACAATCATTATATCATTTAGATAATTGACTGTCTTTTTTAAAGATAATCATAATAATATAATAAAAAAATTAGTTTAATTTTACATGAACTCAAAAAAATAGGAGAAATCTCATAAATGTCGCTTGTAAAACCGTCTAACTATCAAATAGATGACTTAATAGAATTTGTCGTCTTTCGACAAAGGGGTGGGAATTTAATCATAGATTCCATTGTAAGTACAGAAAATCCTCTACCCTCTTCACCTTCACTTATAACTTTAATTCCTCGTAGGATGTTTTCATAGGAAATGAGACTCCGATAACTAGCTATACTTCACAGAATAAATGAAAAACAGAAATTCTAAAACTATGTCATTTGAGAATTAGCATTATAAAATGTAAGTTTTTTTAAAAACTTTTTGTTATTCTTGTATAAAGACAGGTAATAGAAATAATTTCTCACATATCCAAATAAATCGCTTTAGATATTTGAATTTTATTTGAAAGTATCTCATTTCTCACCCTAAAATTCCTACTTTCTAAATTTTATTTAGGCAATGTTCAATGGGATAGCATCAAATCAAGGATACATCAAAAGGTCAATGTAGAAATTATTAAGTCATTTTAGAATTTTCTATCTAGGTTGAGTCCTAATTAGTTCGTTACCCTACCTTTCAAATTTTCTGCTCCAACATCAACATTTTTGTCCCCCCTATGGGTTTCTTCCTTTGTCAAATTCCATGCCATGCATTTGTCATTCTCTCGCTCTTCCCCCAAATTACCAATCACATCTTGATATACATCAAACTTCATTGTTCCATGCCCTTGCATTATCCATAGTTACTTAACGGACGTGTTTATTTTATAGACGGGGTAAAAAGAGTGAATATCTGTTTTATATTTAGAACAATAATGGATTTGTTACTTAGAATTTTCTTTAGATTGAAATTTTATGGCCTCAATATATGATTCAACTCGGAATTTTTTGAACTAAGTGGAACATGATAAGGGTCGACTTGATTAAATTCTTGGACCACCTCAAATTGATCTATATATACTCCTAGCTAACACGCTAAACCATTCCAATCTCATTAAATGGTTTGAAAATTGCACCCTCCCTTCCCTCTCCTCCCTTTTCAAGGTGACAGTCTATGGTAATACAAAAGCAAGTTGAATAGTCTTTTTGAAAACATCTAATTCGGGCCTTTTCATTTTAACATTTATGATAGCATTTATAATCACTATCTGTTAGTAATCGTAAACCGTTAATTGTAACTCCTAATCATAATCTTATATGTGATTATTATTATTATTATTATTATTATTATTATTATTAGCTGCTATTAGTGTCACTAAATGTTATCCTAATGATATCAAATGTTAAACATTTAAACTGAAATCATAACTACTTGTAAAGCTTATAACTATTAACTGTTGATCATAACCGCTAACCTTCATCACCGACAACTGCTAATCATAATTACTAACCGCTACTTTTAACAGTTAAGATGAAACATACTAAAAAAACAAACGTGTAAGTTCACCATTGTTAACCACATAGAGATCATATTTTTAGGGTATAAACACTCACAATCTAGCATATAGTGATAGTAATAATGATAAAAGGGACAATACAAAGTAGATGTGCTAAACATCATCTACACAATTGGTATAGCCCTAATAAAGGGCACGTGTAGAAGAAGGCAAAAGCAAGACATATGTGGTTGGCCTTTTGCTATAAAACATGTCCAACTTAGTTAATTTCATTAAGATAGAGGCACCAACTAGCAAAAGATAGGCCCCTCCATTTGGTGGGGGAACATTTGCCCACCATGCCTAACTAATCTTTCTAGCTACCCACATTGAGATTATGCTTAATTGGACAATTATTCAACATTTATTTGTTCAATTGTTTAAATTTATTCATTTTTGAAAAAGTTCCTAACTAAGCCTCCATGCATCTTTATATAGTTTGGTCCAACCCCCTATAATTTCTCTTCCACTAATTTTTGCTTGCAAAAGGTGGTTTCTATATGTTTTTTATAACTTCTTGTCTTTCCTTTGATCAATTTGCTTGCTTTAGTTTGCTAAGCAACCAATTAATTACTTGCTAGCTATGCTAAATAAGCAAGCAACCCAAAGGTTGGTGGATATCAAAAGGTATAGAATGAAAAACCAAAAAAATGCATATCATTGAAGTTTCTAAAAACCTTTTGAATATTTGAAATATAGTTTGAAAATTATATCCGTTTTCTAAGTCATGTTGACATTTGCGGTTGATAAGGGTAAGTACGTCGACTAGTATATCACAGGAACCTCATGCCTAAGTGGAAAGACAACGATGTTCATATGATTCTCCTCCATAGGCTTCTTCAATAGTATTTTGGTTGTATGATCGATCCTTGTGACGGTCACCAGTCAAGGCAATTGTCTAACTTCTCAAAAAACTGGTCAAACATACATACCTTTCTCTCTACATTTAATTTAACCGAATTTCTAATATTAAAGGTCAATCAAGGTCTTCTTTTCTTATCCCAATTCTAATCCTTTATTCTATATGATATCATTTTCTAAGAGAAAGAAAAGTACATTCAACAAAAGGCATATCTAGTTATATAATATCGCTGCAAATTTGCTCACCGAACAAGATGAAGTACGAAATACAAGAAAGAGAAAATGAAGAAAAGTTATGATGTATGTTGAATGCTAATGATAATTTGGGGTAGGAAAGAGGGGCCAATGAGGTCACCATAATTTTGTACCAATTTTGAGTAGTTTCCTTAACCCCATTTGTATTTGATTTTGTAAGTTTCTTCCCCATCTTGGGTTGTTCACTAGAACAAGAAGTTATAGTGCATGTCTCTTGATGCTTCCTAAAGTGGAGTGTAGCTCATAGCAAGGAAGGAGTCAATCATCCAAATTTGAGAAAAAAGCTATCAATTCCAACATACCCCACTCACCTAATCATATAGCCTCCTACCTTATCTAGAAAGTCATTTGCCATTTTTCCCTTTTTATTAATTAAATATAAAAAGGTGAAAAAAAGGTGGATGCCCTTTGTTTTTGTTTTTGTTTTTTTTTTTAAGTTAAAATTTGATTGGTAATTTGCCCTTTTTCTAGCAAGAATCTTTATTAATCAAGCCATATGTATCTTTATTTCAAAGTAAGCTAAGCACATCAATAAGAGAATTATTAAATTATTAAAGTCATTTTTAAAATTTTTTTTTTGATAATAAGCCTATGGTTAAAGTCTTAAATCAAGAGTCATTTTCAACGAATCAATAATTGTTTTTGTTAAAATATGACTCAACACACACACACCACTGGATAATTTTGTTGATTAAATGGATAGTGGCAAGTGAAGATGTGCTCAAGAAACAAGTGGAATAGGATGCCTTAAGAACATAGTGGATTTACTGTTCATCACTCCTTTTGTTTTTCTTCTTTTGCCCATGACTTCAAGAATCGAGTAGATTTATGTACGATAATCGTTTTAAGATAACTTGTTATTCAATTACCGTGAATCTAATGGTTCAATAACTGTATTTTCTTGATTATGCAAACTACATGTTGTCGTCAGTGGCATATTTACACATGGACAACTAGGGTAATTTAATTCCAAGTATAGATAATAATAATCTTCCAAGTATACATCACAAAATTATATATATATAATTCTCGACGCTGTATGTTTGATTTTCGAATGCACTACTAGTTATTGTTCTGTCCAATTGTTTTAGCCTTTAAAGGCTTGTATTCAGTCTTCTACTTCGAACCTTAATAAATGATTAATTTGAAACTTCACACGTTTTAAGACTATAGTTTTAATAGGTTAATATGGTTTGACTTCTTGATTTCGAGTGGGCTATAATTTCTAGAAATAACATTCTAGAATTCTTAAATATGTGAGAAAACTAGTAAACTATATATTATTCTTGGCACGAAGAATTCTTCTCTTCTTTATATACCATCAATTTAGTCTACAAAGTTGCATATAAGGACCAAACTTGTTTTAAATTTAATACGAGTTTGCTTTGTTGATAATTTAATTCTAATACGATTTCGTTGTGTACTTATTATTTATCCATTACAAAAAGAAAATCTCGTTAAATCTATATTTTGATAGTTCTGTTTTGACGAAATTTGAGGGTCAAAAGTAGACAAAGAGGCAAGATTTACTTCATAGAGAGTAATAACAAAATGAAACAAATAAAGAGGGTGGGGATGAAGAGAAAGAAATAATGGTGAAAGGAAATCTTTTGGTTTGTATAATGAATGGTGAGCTCTCCTTGTCATCCACGGTGATTTTAACCAGTGGGCCATTTTTTTTGGGGGTGGGAGGCAATAATTGTGGAACGTTTGGTTCATGGATCCTCCTTAAACTTAGCGGTGGACCACAATTCTGATCGCTCTAGATAGACCTGACAAATAAATCGTTTATTTGATTTCGAATTGGGTTTGATTTTGGTTCATATTGATATAAACTCGATTTAGACTTAATTTGGGGTATATCAATTTCGAATTCGAGAATAAGTTTAGTTTGGTCAATTTTGTCAAGTAGCTCTATAAAAATAGTATGAAGTATAACTCCCAAGTGGGTCTCGCTCTTGCGAGGTTTGGAGGAATTCAAACGTAAATGAGCCTTATCCCTATGATTATTTCTACTCGTAAAGAGACCAATTTGAAAAGATTATGAATTTTTTTAAAAAAACATCTTGTACGTAATTGAAATTTTAAAATAAGTTAGAAAACAAAAGCAATAGATATAACACCAAGTAGTTTTCAGTTAGCACATTATGTGCTAATTTTAACATCTAATCAACTTGCATAAACTAACTTTGTTAACTAAATGGTGCCATTTATCTGATAAAATTTGTAGAGATTAGTACCAAATATTTACTTAAACACAAATGCGTCTACGTTAAAAAAATGTCAATTTTTTCACTTCCACCGAAGAAGTGAGGATTCAAATCTCATTAAAGACATGAAAGAAATATCACTTCCCTAACCTTCCCCGGATTGTACCTTTTTTATTAGGGTGTTCTTTATAAGAGATGTGACCCGTAAGAGTGGGTTAAGCTTACCCATATAAGAATAAATGTATGTAAAAGAAATTATGCCTTCTTTTTTAAAGAGGGGGAGCCTTTGTGGAAAACAACTATATAAACTCAATGAAGGATAAAAGTCAAAGTTACGTTTCCCATGGTTTTTGTATTATTTATTCTTGAATTAAAATGCACTGATTTTTCAAAAATCTTGGGTGCCCCAATTGAAATTTCAACCAAAAAGAAGCAAAAGCATTGATATATGATAAACTTGTGATTATGCAATGGACCTCAAGGCAACTCCATCCACTCGTGGTCATCATTTCATGTCATTGTCCTTTCAAAAAACAACTAACAATTAGAGAAAAATGCCAAAAAAAGAAAAAAGTATTATTCTAATTTCTAATCGTGTATTTAATAATATCAACGTTTAAAAAAGACTAATTATTATAGGACGTTCGGTTGACAACTGTTTTAGGGGGAAGAACAGTTATTCTTTTTCATATAAGACCTTCGAGAAGAAGTGTTTATAAAAATAACATATTTGTTAACTACCCATATAAATGATAAAAGTAACCATTATTCAATGTAAGCATAAACTTCAAAGAGAGAATTCAAACTAAAAAGCATGCAGATTTTTCCCCTCCTTTGAATCGGTGTCAAAAGTAGTATGAATGTAATTTATGAAGAATATTTATGAATAATATAATTTAAACTTAAGTATCTCCCCAATGTATATAAGAAAATACTAATTTTTAAGAGATATACAATTAGATTACATAACGGCGCGGTCTTTCCACGGTAAGAGTTTCATGTGTCTCATATATATATTAAGGTGCAATCAAAATAGCAGAACAAGCGCAAGATCAAGCTCTGACATTACAGAAATTATGCAGTGATTACTCAGAGAATCACTCGAAGTAGGAAAATTGTTGGGATTAGCGGTTGTGAAGAATGAGAGTGTGTCAATGAAGAGGATTTAAGAAGTACGAAGAAAAACAAAATGGTTCCCGTATAAATACAGACAGAATTAAGAAATTTTTGTTCTGCCATCTACAATCAGATAAAACTTCAGGACTGTTAGCTGATGCTAGGATTGAAATGCTGATTTCATAGTCTTGTAAGCTGTTAATTATAGTATGTATGATACAGGGTATTTTTAATTGCCTCTTGATTATTTTATGTTATTTATTATACTATTTTATTTTACTTTTAGCCATTTTTAACCTTATCAACAATGAAAAAAACAAAACAGGGTTCCATCAAAACTTAGTGGCTAGTCACAGGTTGCCATGAGGTAGTATAGGCTCGCCCACCCATAGAGTCCAGACCCTAACTTTCCTTCCATTTTTCATCTAAAGCTAGGCCAGGCTCATCCCTACACCAACTCCAGACTGAAAGGTTGTCGTTTTGGGGTCTCACAAGGGGCTAAATATGACAAAGATTAATATGTATTTATAATGTACAAGCTAATGGCCGAAGACCCAGAAATGAGTTCATACTATAACTCAATCTCTCATGCGACCTCTTCGGGCTTGAGCGTGTATAACGTAAATGGTTCCCTAATTTAACGCATCAATATAGTTTGAGATTCAAACTTGAGGTTTACTGCTCAAAAGCCTTTGATACCAAGTGAAATAACGAACATTTTAATCTAATCGTTATGGACCCACGAGTAGTTTTATATTCTAACACTTGCTAATATTAATCCTTATTTGAACAAAGGATATGTATAGCAATGCACAAGCAGAATCGTGATCTTCACATTTTAGATTATTGTCTCATGAAGTTATTTTGAGGGCTCATTTATTTAGTATGAGCATATTAGTTACCATCCCATTTATAACTCACTCATTTATATAACGTTTTATTATTTCTTACTCCTTTTACAACTTACCGTTAATTCATAATTACGCAACGTTGTCGTAAATTATGTATAACATCCTTAATTATAAAGTCCATTCCATTTTCATTAAATAATAAAACAAAAAATTGTAATCTCGTGACCCCATTGGGTAGTTGAGTCAGTGAAGAACTTTTCTGAAGAATCCAAAAACATTAAAAACAGCTTTTGATTCACAGAACAATCCAAATATTCTTCCATTTGTGATATGACCTCTCGCCGGAGCTCCTGGAGCACGGGTTCTAATACCATTTACTTTAATTGTCTCTTGAGCCTTATTTCTTGCCATTTGGGTTGTAGTTTTCAGTGGTGTAAAACTTTTTTTTTTTAAAATTTCTCTTACTAATTAACCGATTGTTTGGATTAGAATCACTCCTGTAATCAACTCCGGTCCACCGATTTAGTATTCTTAACTTGTGGTCGGGTATTATTAGATAGAAAGACTCGTTTATCATTGTTATAAAATTGAATGAGAAAATATACATCTTTTTGAAGAAAGTATCGATAAAAATTAGTCAACTGTCTCTTGTGGTAGACATTTGTTTTTCTTGTGAATATCCCCCAAAAAAAAAATTTCATGTTTATTATGATTAACGCATGGAATACATACCAAATTAGGATTTCATTTAGTTAGCAATTAGTAACGTATAAATTTCTTTTTACCGGTTCAAGTCAATAAGATCATGAAAAATTTGATTTTTTTTTCTTACTTTACATATAATGGATTTACTTTCCGTTTCACCATACATGTCACTTTAAATTTTTTTTCGTTTTATAATATTTGTCAATTCATAATTTCAATGACATATTAATAACTAGTTTACCAATTTTGTCATTGTTACTCACTTTTTTTATATCCTTTTTCCACTGGTTTTTTTCATTTTCAATAAAATATTGGGATAACTTGATCTGTTAATACAAATTTTATCATAAATTTTATATTCTATTAGTATTTTCTTACAATTTAAAAACGACAAGTATTGTGAAAGAGAGGAACTAAATATATTAATATCTTGAATTAAAGGTACGAAATTATTCATACGGTGAAAGAACGGGACCTGACAAACAGAAAATTATGATAATGATACGTGATATTTGGTCAGGTCTCTTCTAATAAAACAAGGAATTAATTTGGTACTCTTCAAGAAAATTTGTCACATAAAATTCTTTTGGTCCATAGAAATTAAAATTAAGTTTTTTTCAACATATTTATAAGATTTAATCATTTGCGTAAATAGTACTTCCTCTATTTTAAATTATTTATCCATTTTTCTTTTTTTGATGTGCCAAAAAAGTCTCTTTTAGTATTCTAATTGATTTCAAGAATTTTTACTTTTTCTAAAAAGTAATAGAAAATATAGTATTAAATGATTTTTTTAAAAATTGCATTACAAATAAGCAATTTGACTTCTACACATGACTTGACTTTTTGCGTAAATAATAATACACAAGATATAATTTGTAAATTTAGAAGTTTAACTTGCAAGAAATTAGACAATATGAAAACTTATTAGATTACTTATGCCCATATATTTGCTTAAATATATACATCCTCTTTATACACATTTTGTAATTATAATGTGTAACATCACATAAAGGCTCGTTAAAAGGATAAGTAGGGGTGTTTATTACATCATACTTGGATTTGATAAGATCCGAACAAACTAAATTAGATTGAAGCTGACGACTCCACAAATTGCAAACCGATGATTGGGCATGAATCAATTGATCTATACCCGAAATTAACCAAATTAAACCTCGAATTAAATCATCGACTGTTTTATATTTTACACTTTTGTTACAATAAAAGGGCAAAAAAATTTTAGCATTATCCCTTTTAGATTACTAGTGAACTAGAGTATATGATACTTTTTAGGTCATGACCATAATAATTTTAATCTTTTCATTTGTTTACATGAATGAGCTTTCTATTTTTTTTTTTGGCGGTTTTCAAGAACAAATTTTAGACAAACACATGCTTTTCTCACTGGATGTGGGGGCTGCCTTTTTAACAAAAAATAATTATAAAATTTAGGCCACCTCCCAAGACCCTACCATACCCTTCAATAAAACCACACCCTCTCATTATCAGAAAAATAATTTTTGAAAACAAATTTCCCCATTGTTCCTCCCTAGAAACAGACACAACCCCATGTGAAACTGTGAAAATCCACCCCCAAAATAAAAAATACATATAATTTTTTCAACTATTTTCCCTCTCTCTATATATAACCTCAAAAACCCAGGAGAAAAATAATGCTAAATAAAAAAACCCCAGCTTCCTTTCTTCACTCCAAGAAATGGGAGTTGGAAAACTTCCCCTGTTTCTCTTCACAGCTCTGTTCTGCTCTGTCTTTCGAGAAAACAGAGCATCCACATTCCAGCACCAGTTGATCAACAATGGCAGCAGTTTAAGGGGAGGAAAGCAAGTGGGCAAGTGTAATTTGTTTGAAGGAAAGTGGGTTTTCGACATTGGGGCATACCCACTGTATAATTCCAAAACTTGCCCCTTCATTGACCCTGAGTTTGATTGCCTTAAATATGGCAGAACTGATACCCAATATCTCAAGTACTCTTGGGTTCCTGACAATTGCCCTCTTCCCAGGTACTTTTCTCTCTCTCTCTCTCCTGCAATTATCAAACAAAAAATATAAACTGTATTTTTGTCTTTTCCTCATGCTGGGCACTAGTTTCCCAGTGTTGGAGTATATTACAAGACATTTGTTGGTCGAAGGGACTATTGATTACTGAGTTTGTTCTTTTTTTCTTTCGGGTTTTGTGTTTTTGGGGTCAGATTTAATGGGTTGGAGTTTCTGAGGAGATGGAGGGGGAAGAAGATAATGTTTGTGGGTGATTCACTGAGTCTGAATCAGTGGAACTCGCTGGCCTGTATGATTCATTCGTCGGCGCCTCAAGCCAAGTATACTGTAGTCCGGAGAGCTCTGCTTTCTTCTGTCACTTTTGAGGTTTCTCTCTCTCTCTCTAAAACCTTTTTCCTGCCTATTTTCTTCAACTAGGTGTTCTCACATGAGACAATCTTATTTTTAAGTAATTTTTTACCGTTAAATAACAGTAAATTATAGACATTTTTGAATAATTCCTTAAGGATAAACATTATATTGAGTCACTTTTACATTAAAATATGTAGAATATAGGTTCGTTTGACAATAAAAGATTACTATTTTATGGACGTAAAAAATATGCATATACGAGTTAATCTTAAATAAAGTAACTTTTATATTTGTAGTTTGTTCGTATATCTTTGTCGTGTTCTTTTTATGTCACATAGTTTTCTCTAGTAAAACACCAACATTCAAAGTAAGTTTTACTTAAATTTTTTAAAATTTTATGTTTCAATCTTTTGTGATGAGAAAAAGAAAGAAATTAACTTTTAATTACCTTTGAGGAATTGTAATTTTTTTAATGTTTTCTTTTTGAATGCTTCAATGACAAAAGGGAAAGGTTGCATGAGTTGCATTGCATCTTTGTCCTTTTATTGAAATTCTCCCTTTTGCTTTTTCCATAACTTTCTTCAATTTTCAAACAAATCAATTAATTTTTAATTGAATTATGGTCATAATTTAATTAGCTAATAATAATAATAATAATAATAATAATAATAATAATAATAATAATAATAATAATGTGAAAGTGTTCCACTTTTGGCTGCTTTTTGTCAGGTTAAAAAAGGACAACTTTCACACTTTTGCTATCCATGGTGCTACTTTTGGTTTGAATTCCTATTGTGTTACATGTTTTTCAAACAATTCACTTCATCTAATAGTGCATGCCATATTGTCACACACTCATATGTAGCAATGCCCATGTTTTTGTTTTTTTTTTTTTTATATATTTTTGGGGTCATATTGGATGGTAGGATGTCTAGTCCTCTTGCACTTTATTCTGCACAATTTTATATAAAATATTACCGTTTTTTATATACTCGTCAATGATTACAAGAAGGTTATAAATTAAAACTTTCACAAATATGTAAGTCACTAATATATAGAACTTACTCATCCTATACTAGTAAATAATTTATATCAAGTTAGAAGATGCAACCGTGAATCATTCTGTGTTTTTATAGGGGAGTCGATTTAGTGTATCATAATATAAGATAGCAATGTAATGCTTCAACTAAAACTCGAACTACCTTAGTACTAATTCTCGGTATAAAAGAACATCTTTTCGATTTCTGTTAGTCAAACTATTCGTTTTAACAATAAATTTAAGAAACAAAAGAGATAAAACTATTTATATTGATAGACAACGGTAATAACAATTGGTTCGAATTTTAAGCTTAGTATTAACAAGATTAATATAACTAGAATCAAGTATAATGAGAGATGGTAGCCTATATAGGGAGGATGAGGAAGAAAGGAAATTGACCTATGGGCATATGATTGAATTCATATATAAATGAAGGTTGTGCCCAAGATGGTGACAAGTCAATTTTTTTGCTTAGTACACATAAAAACTAGGGTTTAAAAATCAACCCCAATAAGACAAGAGAATGCCCTTGTGTCTTGGGATGCTAACTAAACCACATTTTACACCTTGATAAGGTACACATGGAGCATTGATCTTGTGTACGATTGGGTTCATAATCTCTAGGCATAATTTATAGGGAAAACATTGGTAAGTTGGGTATCCTATATAAAGAACAAGGCTTGGAAGGGAATAGAATACCCCTCCCACACTCACCAAGAGAAAAGATGGCTTAAAGTATTATTGAAGCGAACAAAAGTAAAAATGAGACACCAAGTATTGGAGGGAGCATTCATCTTTGTGAAGAGTCGTATACATATTATTTTAATAATATCTGTTATTTTATAATTTATTAATTTTTTTCTTATTAATTATTTTTTAATATTTTTTTATTTTTAATAAAATATTAAAACAACTTAAATTTTAAAAATAATTTTTATTAAAAAATTATATTTATTTAGTATTTCTTCACAACTTAAAAACGAAAATTTTTGTAAAAATTCAATGCAACATTAAAAATCAACTTTACAATAATTGAAAACACAATAATTGTGTGTATATAGTACTATATAGGAATACATTTAAGTATGCCGACAACCATAAACATTAGACAATAAAATTTATTTTCAAGATATAAAAAATTGCACCATATTATGGTATTGTTATTACTCTTATGGGTAAAAGTGCATTTTTTAGGATTTAATTTTTACACATTTGAGAAAAAAAAAGAAGAAGAAGAAGAGGAGCCGACATAGAGACAAAGGGCAACCCCTCATTAAAGATGGTGGACAACTCAAATAGAAGACATCTTCCACAATTCCTTTATCTCTCCCTACCACTTTCTACTACTATTCACCAAACCTCCCACTAAAAAGAAACCCATACTTCACTTCATCTAATCATTGTTAGGCTTATTCATGGAAATCCCTTATATATCTTTAGGTATGTGTGTGTAAAGTTAAACCTTCAATAATGGAACATACCTACTTACACAAAAACCGCACTGTTTTTGTAAGGAAAGTATTTAACCGATGTTTCAATATACTTTCAAATCAATGATTGGGAACTATCTGACGGATGTTTCAATACACTTTCAAATCATCATGTTTTAAAATTAGGTTAAGAATGTATTAAACACATCAAATTAGGACGGATGAAAATAGAATAACTAATTAAGTAATGGAATATTCACTTTCGAGTGAAAGGTATAGGGTTTCGATTTTAAAAACCCACTTTTATTGGGGTTTTGTAATCCTACCCTTTTACAAGTGAGCTTTTACACGTTTAAAGACCAAAAAAGAGGCATATTGGATTAAAACTTTCAAAAATACAATTTATTTTAATTCATTAATTCTTTTTCATTTGGACTTATTTTATTATTTTTCATAACTTAGTAAAAAGATAAAGAGGAAGCAAGTAAAGTAATATTAGTCTATATCAAAGTTTTCTAAATCAAAAAGGGGAAACACAATCTAATCCATGTATGAATTAATCATTCAATTAATTTAAAATTGTAGCTTGTAAAATAAAATTGGATGCTTAATCACTTTCTCCCCTGACATGATCATATGCTGATGAATTACCACATCTGTTGGCATGTTGCTATCTAACCTAATATTTGCAGTTCTGATGTCCACCAATAGAAATTTTCACTGGGTTCCTTATACCTAAAATATTCTTATTGACTGAATTTGACTGATTCAAAAGGGATAGAGAACATGTTCTCTTGGTGAAAATTTAATCTGGGTCGAATTTTGTTGAATGTCATTGTCGTAATCATAAAGACAACATAAAAATTATTAGGGCGAGTGAAATAAGTAGTCTTTGCTCCTTCGTAACCGTAATCATTCCTATACTCTCTCGTGATATCTGGGATATATATTTTCACGAAAGTGAAACCCTAATTTTGGATCCTCATGTAGAAAAGGTAAATTGATTGAATTAATGATGATGCAGGAGTACAAATTGAGTTTGTTACTTTACCACACAACTTACTTGGTGGACATAGTTGAAGAAACAATTGGAAAAGTCCTGAAATTGGATTCCATCCAAGGTGGTAATGCTTGGAAAGGGATGGATGTACTCATCTTCAATACATGGCATTGGTGGATCCACACTGGAAAATCACAACCGTATGTTGTTTATTTCTCTACTTTAACTGAGTTCAATGGTAGCTCCTCGCCTACTTTGCAAGATAGATCCATAGGCATATAAATTTTTTTGGACGGAAAAGTAGATCTGATAAATGGGTCATTTAGTTTGGTTTTAAGTCAGATTAACTTTGGGTTAGATCAGTAAGATCTAGTCGCCGGTTTTTAATTTCGGGTAATGTTGTTCCGGTTGATTTTTAGTCCAATAAACTTGTCTTGCGAAGAGAAATAACTTTTGTGGAAAATGTTTAGGTTGGGTTGGGTTCAGCTAGGGTCATTTTTCGTTCTCCCTTCAACTTTGGAATTATTATTTCGGATGTCGAGTCAGATATAAGTTGCGTTTATTCAATTTGGATCACTTTTGCCAAGTTTATGTAGTGATCATTGAAAATTGGGGATTTCATGGATTCAAAAAACAATAGAAGAAAAAGAAAAAGAAAACGAAAGCTTGTGTCTTTAGGCTTACCTTACAAGGTGGATTAAGAACTATAGTATAATATTACACTTTAATTAGCAAGCTGAGTTGGATATTCTAGGCCAAATCGGTCTGCAATTTATTATATGCTTCTAGAGTATACGGTTTTAATTGTTAGATGTATGTCATATATTACCTTTTTAAATATAAATTTAATTATGTGACTTATGGGAGTATATGCTTCTAAAAGCGGTCGGTCTAAACGTGCCATTTTCATGAGTTAGCCATGACAACTCAAAGTCTAACTAACTAGATGGGTATCTAAACTTAACCACCATTGATTCATTTGTTAATCGAAGTCATTAAATGGAATTTAATTAAAGTGTCAAATAGTTAGGAGGAGTCTTTAATTCTCACATTACACAATAAATTGGTTGGTTGTGACATTGTAGATGGAACTTTATACAAGATGGGTCCAAAGTTTCCAAGGACATGGATCGTCTCACTGCCTTCTACAAAGGGATGACAACGTGGGCCAAATGGGTTGATGCCAATGTCAATCCCACCACAACTAAAGTTTTTTTCCAAGGGATTTCTCCCACTCATTATGAGTAAGTTTCATGCTTTCCCCTATACTTTTCTACAACTACTTGCCCCAAAATTTACACGGCAATGTATCCATTTTATTAGGTCTTTTCTATTGTAGACCGTTGCTCTTTACAGATGCTAGTTGGTTCAACTGGTAATAGATTAACCTCTAGAAATAGTTGTCGAAGAATTAGATTCCGATCTTGCCTATATCAATGTTATTGCATCAGTTTACATGAAAGGATAAAAAATGTAGTCTTGTTGTGCATCTATGTACTTGGTACGCCCTGCCTTAGTTCACCATTTACCAATGGTTAACTTTTCGGATGACAGGAAGCTCAAATGAATCAGGGCAAAGTTCGTAGTGACTGTTTTTTTAGCGTGTTTGTCGTTCTTCATTTACACACTGCTTTGCGCTAAAGGATTTTCAAAAGTATCAGTAATCAATTGCTAATTTATCAGTAGTCAAGAAGTATGAATACTAGAAATGCTAGAGAGCTTCTCATGTTGAATGTGGTATGCTTGAACTTCCAACTAAAAGCATATGTTTTTTTTTCTTATGTAACAGTGCCACGGAGTGGAGAGGAGCAGCTCACAGTTGCAGAGGAGAAGCAGAACCGCTCTCGGGGTCAACATACCCTGGAGGTTCACCTCCTGCAGCTGATATAGTGAGGAAAGTACTCATGTCAATGAAAACCCCGGTTTACCTGCTCGATATAACCACCCTATCACAGCTAAGGAAAGATGCTCATCCCGAGACATACAGTGGGAACCACTCGGGCACAGACTGCAGCCATTGGTGCCTCCCTGGATTGCCAGACACCTGGAATCAGCTTCTATACGCTGCTCTAACAATGTGATTATCCATACTCAGTCTCTGAACAAAGTCTTTTGTTCTGTCTTCATTTCTGTTTCAAGTTGATTCATTTTAGATTCATTCAAGGTAGTAAAAAGAAAAATGGCATTTGAAAAAGAATATGTTCATGTTTTTTTTTCTTTTTCGCATTTAGTAGTTCAGAATAATGAGGCCAAAGATCTCTTGTAAAGTAGTTGATTTTCTTAGCTCGATGTGTCGCTCTCAAATGATGAGTGACAACCACTTATGTGCATATTGATGTATGTTGAATGTCTCAAAAATGCAATACAGAAATCCTCTCATTTTATTCCCAGTTTACCATCAGAGTGCTCCTGTCATGTATATTATCTTCAAAACAGTTAAATTTCATCATTTCAAGCATCCGGGTATCTCCCTCACATTCCACACCTATGTTACAGGGACTTGGCTACAACTGTCCATCATGGAAGCATATCTAGGTATTGCTCAGCATTTCTGAAAAACTCGTATTTTTCGGTTTAAAATGATGGGTAGGATCCACACATATTTGGGGTGAACTTAAATTGAGTAACATAGCTGATCATCACCCCAGATCACTATGTGCAACTAGCTATAATGCCCTATTTAAAGCCGTGACTATCTGGTGCTTACTCCAATAGTTTTAACTCAAAGTTAATCACAAAAATCATTCACAATAATATCAAAATATCGAGAACTGATATTGGAAAGTTCACTTATATACCATCATCATCATCACTAACTTCTATCACCTGATCACATCAGAACACCATCCCTTTCTTGTGCTCGAATTTATAGTTATGGTCGTCATCATCATCATCACCACCATACTCTTTGGGACCACTACTCTATGGACTATCTTCAAATGGGATTTTTCATTTCTCTTGCAGTTTAAATCGAGGAAACACAACCAATGGAGGAGGTCTAAAAGCATAGTACCTGTCTGTTGGTCAATTCTGCACATGTTCATATACTTCAGGCTTCTCATTGAGAGTGTGTGATCCTCTCTTCATAAGTTTTGACCTAACGTAACACTTGTAGATAGCCAAATAAGACCTGAATCAGTGGGTAGCCGCCCAGCATACTTGCTCAAGACAAATCCAAATACCAACCGAAAATAAGATGTAGGATCCAGTCTTCTCAAATAAAGGTGAATTAGACTTCCTCACTTCTGTATAACAGACTCCTGTAAGTATGACTGTACAAAGCTGACGGGTCTAAAGAATTTCCTTGCTGATATCATGTGTAAATCCAGTACAGATTGTGTCGTATTAAGGACAGAGTTTGTATTGGCATTGATTTATATAAGATCAAAGTTTCTTCTCAAAAACAGAATACAAATAAAGGGAACAGGAAGAAACTATGTCAGAGCTTCTACCGGCTGGTGACTCAAGTTTATTCATTTATGGGGAGAATTTAATTACATTATCAGCATCTCACCGGAAATGAACATGGCAGTTTCTTTCTACAACTGACATTAAGACAATAGAATCAACATTTGCATAACAGTATGAACAATTGTGAGTTTGTGGGACAGATAAATGTATTCATATAGAGACAGTTACTCCCGTATCTAATGATAAGCAAACAAAAAATAAAAATATCCGAGTGGAGACAATTGGACACACAGTAAGCTGATTCCGTTCTCCAATAATTGCCTTTTTGGTTGTTTCTCATCGCTTGCCCTTGATCGAAGCATTCCCTCAGATGAAAAAACTGAAGAAGCTGAGGTACCCTGGTATTTTGACAATATATTACACTTTGCTTGAGTCCACATGGTGGTTTATACAAGGAATCCTTTCTGGGTTATACTTTGAGAGCTCATCAACTTCAAGGGATGAGGCCATCATTGATTTTGTTATGCATTACTGCCTTCCAGCCTCTGTTCGTGGTTTTGAAGAAGCCCTTCATCAAGGAAAAAAAAGTGCAGCTAGTTGAGATCGTATCAATTGCTTGTGAAGTGGGTTGTTTTCAACTTGCTTACAGTTAGCCCTCTTGGAGAGAAAATTCTCAATTAACAATGAAAGAGGCTGGGGTTGGGATTTTTCATGCACTATCTCTTCATTGTCGGGTTCACTTATGGCCAACGAGTGGTATGCTTTGTTCAAGCACATAGGGTAAGCTTGACACTTCACAGAATTCATTTCGAGTACATTTTCGAGTTCCTTTTCCTTTCTGATCAAACTAAAAGAAGAAACATAGAACCCAAATCATGTCGATTTAAAGTAGATGAGTTGTGAGAATGAAGAATTTGACGCAGAGAAAAAGCCCCGATGTTTCTAGCATTGCACTCGACCAAAAAATACTCATAATTAGATTAACACATGAGCAGAAAACAATGGAGTACTTCCATTATCCCTTTTCACAAACATGATATTTTCTATATGTCTTTATTTACAACAACAAAAGAATCATCCAGGTCGAATTAATTTAGCTAGTTCTGGAGCTGCCATTGCTACGCATCAAGTTTTCCCTAGCAGGACATGGACCGTGGCACCAGCCTCTGTGACTGCTGTTGGTTTTGGCACTGTATGTGACCGGACCGTGCTTTGTCTCTCAGCTCCTCGAATGCCCTCATCGTCTCTATGTCAAAACCTCCTGCAAACTGGCCCGATACCCCGCCCCAAAAAAGGAAAACAAAGACCAGAATAACATTGTTGTAAGCAGACTTTAGATTTTTATGGAACATAATAATTTCGAGCAATCTGTAGTAGTACTTAAAACATGCTAGTTGCCTAGATCTGATGCCTAAACTAAACATCAATCAGTGCTTCATGCTTGTAACTGAGCCTGAACAACATAGATAAAACTATGAATATCGAGTAATGATGAGCCTCAAAGCAAGGTCATTGAATTCACCTGATGTACCCTGAATGCAAACCGAACACCTTGAACTATCAGCTCTTCTTCCTCGGGACAACTACCCACTGCTTCAAGCTCTGCAGATACTCTTTTCATGAATTTCATTGCTAATTTTACTGATGCCAGCTTGATCTGCAAAGTACAAACAGCTGAAAGCTGTTATTGATACAATCATGACTTGCAGAAAGTAATGCCCAGTTGTTTGGTTCATATTCAAGTGAGCTTGGGAAACGGGAATGGAGGTACATTTATTCCTGTTACTTTGCAGCAGCTATCCAGTAAATGCTCAAATCATATCTACCAGCTGTACTTTGCCTAACCTTCTTATTCTTAGTGTTTGCCTTAGTCAAGATGTAATTACAGGTCAATCTATAAATATACCCAATTCCACCATCGCTTGGACCGTGATATGAGATTTTTGTTCCCGAATGCAATTCCTTCCTAATCCAAAACAATTTAGATCACCTTTCAATTCAATCAAACTAGCCATATTGCTTCACCTATCAAAATAGGATGTAGACAGGAAAATTTAATTGAAAAAAGTAAATTAATTCTTACATTAAAATTACATCTTTTGCACATCCTTCTGGCCATTTCTTGAAATTTTAATATAACTAGTTTTTGTTAGTAAGAAAAACACATTTGCTTTTAGAATTGAGGTATTAATTCGGACATGAAGAAAAAGGTTTAGTTTAACTCAAGCGAGTTTTCACAACTAGTTGGCGAGGCCTCTTTGCTTGCGGGATAATGTTGCATATCTCGGAAAATATGCTAGGCAGAGATCTAGGTTGGGTGGTTATTTCATAATAAATTTCAATCATATATAGTGGTGTAACAACCGCTCCCCCCCAATCCTTCCCAAATAAGAGTAGCCCCCTTTCCATGTTTCCTTTTTCCAGTCATTTGCACAAAAGACAAGGGCAAAGGCCCTAATGAGAAACCAAACAAATCTGACAAATAAAATATAGTCTCAAGCTATACTTATTTAAACCATTCTTTCCACATGGACCAGAAATCATTTCAACCAAGAACATGCAAAACTTTCAATAAACACTTGGATGGACACCCATTACCAAACACTCAGTCGCCGAGTTTATCGAAGGTCCCAGCAATGACCCATGAGCCCATAATGCCTAATTAATCTCAACTTGTTTCCCTCCATCTTATTTCTTTCATGTTTATTCTCCCAAAAAAGGATCCAAGAAACTTTCAAGATCTGGTCTCTAGCGAGGAAGGATCCTCATTCCATATTTTTAATAGTCTAGGGATTCATAAAAGGTCAACCAAACCCCTAGAAGAATCTGATACTGCTATACTTTACTTAAAGTCAAGAAAACAACAAGGAACCAGACGATTACATTACAATTTATCTGGGATTTCCCATATGCGCATGCAATGGCAAGCACGGGCATATGTAGCTAAGGGAGGCATATTATAATCCTTCTGTCCCCTTTCGTCATTTAGCTGTGCATTGTTTACATTAGGCGAGAAATGACCCTTCTAGGATTCAATTAAATAAAATTTTTGCACACCATCCCTAGGTCGGAACCTCAGATATTCGTTTGTTTATGTTTTCTTTAAAGAAAAGTGAGGAAAGAGCATCTCTGCATTTTCTTTTGTTTTCATGTGCAAGGAGATACCAACATTCTATTTGTCCAAGTCATGCATCAGAAAGTCAGGAACAAAGGGAGGGATTCTCCCACCCAAGTGCAAAGCCAGCCATAAATAGTGCGTCCCGAGTTAGGGTATTGGCTACCCATTTTAGCCTCCTTTCTAGCATACGAGGTCTCTTGTTTTATTTTTTTGGGGGGAGTGGGAGAGCAAATGAAGTACAAAGATTGAGATTGATGTAGGAGATTTAAACCCAAGTCCCCAGTAACAGTTCACAACCTTACAAATTGAGATAACTAACACCCGCAATATACAAGGACGGAAAAACAATTAAACATCAAACTTACAACATGCATCTCCACCTCTAATGAACCAATTATAGGTATATAAATGTTCTCAACTTTTTTTTTATTGAAAGGGGATGTATGAAGGAAGATTAAATCACCTGGCTAACAAATCCAGTATCAAGCATCCAATCAACCGGAATGTGAAAGGACTTGAATCGATTAGTGGCTGATTCCCTCAACCGCGAGAGATTATAAGCCCCATGCTCTAGTCTGTTCAATTATACCCCAAATACAATTAGCACAAAACTGAATATATTCATAGAAATGTAACTCAATAAGATCAGTATGCAGCCATACTTCTCCAGCAGGGCTTGCATTTTCTTGAGGGCCAATGCACAAGGCTGGCGAGCATCATCCCTAAAGGATGATGCCTCAGACTCGAGCTTCTTCAGATCGGAATACTCAAATGCCGCCTCCCTCAAGGCATCAGCCTTTTGCTCTGGCCAGTTGAAGTGTTTTAGAACTGCCCTCTCATCAACCTGAACATGATTTTCTAGCTTCATAATTACCCGAAGAAACAAAGCTTTTAAGATTCATTACCTCCACTGAGATCAGAAACATACCAAGTAAGAAAGTTCATCATCAAGCCATTTCACAAAGGAAACCACATCTTCAATATCTGCAAAAGCTGCTGTCTCGACCTCCTTTATCAAAAACCAAATGAATTCTCCTTGTGTCTCAACATCTGTCTTAATCTATCAATCACAGCACCAAAAGATCTGTTTAAGGATCGGAAACTAATAGGTAGTGATTAGTGACAAATATAATGATCTAATAAAATCCAAAGTTCCATACCACTCTTTAAAAAAGTGGTACTAATCAATAGCAATTGTCAGAACTGCCAAAACAACACTTTTGATATGATCGAATCAGTTCTAAATCAACTTTACTCATCAATCATTATATACCTACTCTTGTAAAGGTAGACCTGGCAAAGCACTCATTCCGATCTTAGATTAGGTTAATTTTGGACCGGGATATGTTCAAATCGATGAGATTCAGTTCAATTTAGGTTTATTGTTCGGGAAGTGATTATTTTTGGTTCGGATTGACTTTTGTTCTATTAACCTTGTCTTGCAAAGACAACTATTTTAGAAGAAAATTTCAGATCAGCTAACTTATTCCAAGTGTTGAGTATGAGTTTAGGTTATTTGATTCGAGTTTCAAATCTCATATCAATTTTTCCATAACTACAATAGCAATTGCAAACCAAGTGCTCATGTCATTTAAATTGAAGTGTTCTTTTGGTTGAGAAACACTAATAGTAGATAATATTATCAGATTCCATCATCCATTGTAAAATTAGGACAATGTCATCGTTGAAAACATAGCTTGCCTCTTAATATCTATACAGCATACTCCCCATCAGTTGAATTAGACCAAAAAATGTTTGGTTATGGATAGGGATGTTGACAACCATGTTAATTAAATATGCCTAATTTTCAATATGTGGCACACAAATTATTATACAATAAAGTTGTAAAGTACATCATACACTCAGAATGATGTGAAATTTTATTCTAAATACATCAACCCAGCACCTAAAAGATAAATCTAAAAACCCAAATCAAATAAAATTCCAGAGTTATTTTATTTAGTTCATGGGTTGATATTTTCTCAATTTACTAATATTATTCTTTGAATAAATCTAATGACATGGAACAATAATTAAGCAAATCTAATCAAAAAAACAATCCAATTCCAATGGATAATTCAAAACAAAAGACAAAAGCAGCAGAAAACCTTTTCAGAAAATCATTTCAAATCCAAAGTAACAGTGAAATGGAAGCTAAAATTAACAAAATACAGAGAAAAAAAGACGAGGGAAAAGACAAGTACAGCCTCAAGTCTTGTCAATATGAATTAGAAAGAAATGACTCAGGAAAAAGGAAAAAAAAAGCAACAAAAAGCGCACTCACACTCACAGTGGCAAAGCTGTAAATAAATCAAAAACCTAACGTACTCCAAGCAGCAGGGGAAGGGAGGAGAGAGATTGGGAGGAGGAAAAACTCACAGCGAGCAAGTAAGCCGATCGATTCTCAATCTCCCCGACGAGGTCCCTAGTGCTCGCCGCCGTGACCTCCGCCGTTGAAGAGCCGGGTTCTCGCCGGGAGTCCCTCCGCATAAGCGAATGATAGAACTCCACCACCTCCGGCACTCTCTTCACCTTCGCCGTCACCGCCTTCATTCCCGTTGGTGGAGGCGGCGGCGGTGGAGGTGGAACCGGCGCCTTCTGTCGCGGCGGCGGTGGCGGCGGTGGTGCGGATTTCACGGTGGTGCTTTCTATGGAGTTTCGGCCGTTGGAAGAAGATGGAGTGGAGAGAGATTCCGGCGATGAACATTTCGTTGGTGGAGGTTTCGGAACCCTAGGAGCTCGAGATCGGACAACAATGGAGGACAATGCAGGAGCAGAATCGGAAGTTCCAGGAATCTCGTCGGAAGAGCCACACCGCGAAATCCTCGGCCTTTCGACCTCAACCGCCGGCGTCTCCACCGGCGGCTTGGCCGGCTTCCTCAAACTCAAATAACTCTTAAGCAGATTCGATTTCCCGGAAACCTCAATCAAGCCTTGCAATCTCTGCGACGAAGACAAACTCTCAACCTCCGCTCGCAACTCCGCAATCTTGGCGTCTCTCTCCCTCCTCTCCACCTCCACCCTTTCTCTCATCAACTCCCCTCACGAACCAGCTTCTCATTCTCCTCCTCAAGCTCCACAACCCTATTCGACAGTCGCTCAATCTCCTCATCCTTAGCGAAGATCTCCGCCTCGAGGAGAGGAACAATAGCGGCAGATTCTCGCCGGAGTTTCTGCTCAAGGAGCTCCGTCCTGAGGCGCGACTCACGGTCGCGGAGTTCCTCGACGAGCTTAAGGAGGTCGGAGACATCCGGGGGCGAGGCTGGACCTGGGCGGAGGCGCGTGGGAAGTAGACGCCGAAGGAGCGGTTGAAGACGGTGGATTTGTTGGAGGTCTTTCCGGCGGACCTCGGCGACGGAGAGGGTGGCTTCGCCGGCGGTGGAGGGGTTTTTCCGGCTTGGGGTTAGTGGGGGCTTTTGTAGGCCCATTGCCATCTTCACCTTTCCGGCCACCATATCTCTTGCTTCCTTCTCTGTCTACAGTGAGAATGTGGGTCAAGGGTTTTGCAGAGAGAGAAAGACTAGAGAGAGAGTGAGGAGGGAAGAAGAAAGGGTGGCGCTGGTATTTTCTGGGTTGGGATCTCAAAAATGAAAGAGAAAGAAGAAACGGGAAGGGAAGGGATTAAAAGGAAGGAAGGGGTTTCGAATTAAAGGTTGCCGCGTTATAACAGTCTACTAGTCAACCGTTATCAATTTCTGTTTCTCTCTTTTTTTAAATAAAAAAAGAAAAAGTATTAATATTATGAGTCACTTTGCTTTAGGCTCCACCTACACGAGTAGATTTGGGACAACTTCAATACACCAATTTTCAAAATCAAATCCAAGGAATGATAGGAAATTTTATCAATTTATATATAGAAATTTAAATTTATGCTTGTAAATGAGAAAATTATATTGTTGGACTGATTTTTTTTTTTAACGGTTTATAAATGTCGCCCTTAAGGCGATGGATAAGAACCATCATAATTTATTTTTATAGAATTTTTCATATTTTTATTTAATATTTTTATACATAAGATATGGACGTTATTGTTTTCCAAAATAAAAAAATAAATATCATTTAAAATATCGTGCTCGTTTGAAATAGGTTATATTTTTCTTAACTTTATTTTACATTAATCTTATGACTAATTTATAATTTCTTATAGCGTAAAGTTGTTTCTTACGGTTAAAAGAACCACAGTTTACTCTTTGATATTTTCAACGTTTTCTTTGGGACTCTATATACTCGATAAGAGTATTGGTGAAGATTGAAGGATTCTTTCTTCCCATTCGATGGGCCACAAATCTTAAAATCTAGTACATGTGAATGAACGCTAGTTTTGTTGTACAAGGTCAAATATTCAATTATGTTTGGATATCAAGAATCGATCAAGTAGCATTTTTCGAAGCATTAAACAAAATTTGATAATAATATTGATGTTCGTAAAATTTACATAATGGCATACGACAATGTCATAAAAAGGCGTATGAAGGAATTTGTTATTTATCTTTAAGAGGTCGGGAAAATAGAACTTATCAAAATAAAGCAAACTATGTTGAAATACTCTTAAATTATGAGTGTTGCCTTTCAATTAGAAATTAATATAAATAGTCTTTTCGAACGAGCATACAACCAACACATTTCATATCTTCATTTCATTTATGGTCTTGAAATGCCTTAGCATTTGGGCGTTACTTATATGCAAGCCTCTTTTTAATTAAGCAATTTCGACAATCTTGTCAAGATTAGATTTGAAATTAAGGTAAAATAGAAAGCATCCTTGGCCAACACAATGTCATTAGGTACAACATTGTCTCATTTCATGTTGATGGATACATCGACCTCTTCTTTGGCCAGGGGGATTAATCTTGGCAACTTTGGTGCTATACAAAAACTTCATATGACTCGAAATGATCTCGACTTAATCATGTGATTCTTAACACTTGAGCTTGATATCGCTATTGACTATTGAGTTTTTACCTTTTCCACGTACACAAACGGTGCATATACACATGTAAAGTCAGTAATCAGACAAAGTCCATATATATGTTGTCATATAGTAATAAAAAACTTTAGAGTTGATTCTCGATATGAAACATTAATTGGATGAGCATGCAATTCATCTTTTCATCTAGTACAAGCCCTCACAGGCCCCAAAAGAGTTCACTGTATATGTGGATGTGATATTTGAGTGGATGTAGGGCATTGTGAACCCTCAAAAACTATACAAAAATGTGAATCCTGGTCACCAACATTGTGAATATGTACCAGCAGTAGCAGAGCATTGTTGGTTAGCTTGATTAGGACTCAGGTGAACCCACTAATTAGGTGATTGCCCTACCTCTTACTCAATACGAGGGAGGAGGATATAATACAACTGTACCGTTGACACCATTGTCTGATGCCCGTATGACGAAATATGTTAAATTTTATGTACGTCGAGTATTAAATAAAAGAGTAAGGCATAAAAACCTAACTTTTCAAACTGGAAATTAATTGGTAATGGTTGGATTATAATTCATAAACTTATAACATACGTTAAAAGACTACTAATTTGTAAATTCAGCAAAATATATCGTTCTCTCAAAAGTATATATTTTTAAAAAGACTCTTAATTAAAAGTATATAGACCTGAAAATATGATATCCACAGTTCATATTGTATAGTGTAGTGGATGGGATTGGCTATACTCTACCTTTTTGAGCTATATAGCTAATGAACTCTCTTGTGCAATTTGGAATAATGTTCTCTCCTTCTTTTACAAATTGAATAGGTTTAAATATCGATGAAATTTAAACACACAGATTTCTAAATAACTTAAACTTTACTGATTTAGCTAACTGATACCCAAATTACCTTATGAGTTTTATGAATTTTTGAAAATTTCAGTAACCATTTTAATAGTTTTATGGATCATTTAAATTTTATATAGAATTTTTCGACTAATAGTAGGCAAGGACACTGTAAACCCAATATTATGTGTCTACTATAGTACATATAGACAATTATATTAGTTGTAACATAGATAGATATAGATGTTGATGTTTTTCTGTGATACGGATATGATTTTATGGACCAAGAGCATTTGGCTCAACTAATGCAAGGGTTATATATTCCCATTCTCGATGTTAAGGTCTAAATTTTGGTGGCCACAATTTCGTTAGGTAAAATTGTGGTTAAAAAGCTTGTTATGAATCTGGTGATAGAACTTGACATATGTTGGGTTTAATCCAGTTATTGTCATCAAACTGTCTCTTAACTATAAAGTTCTTAAATTAACTTTAAGAATAAACATCCATACAATTTAGTAATATAGATATTATCATCAATCGATTTAAGTTAAACTATTCTTAACAAGAATGAACATATAGCTTTGGGAATTTTAGAAAGAGCTTTGAAATTTTTGGTAAAATTAACCATTGAATTTTATATCAAATCAAGCGAGCAATGCATACAAAATTCGGAGAAGTAACTCATAATCTTATATACATACTCAAGACGTCTATAGGATAATACCCCACTTACATGTTTAGCACGTTAACTTTAAAAAATCTATTTCGAAAAATCGAAACTTTTAGAAGATAATTAATTTGGGATATTTTTGGAAAAGTTATTGAAACTTTTGCAGAATTTACAAGATCACTTTATAATATACACTACTTGTGAGTTGTAATCAAAATGAAAACTACAAATTTTGTATGTAGTGTGAAGTCAACCTCAAGGCAGCTAGAACAGCTACCCTTAACTAAAATCCTACCCATATATTTCTGTCACCTACTCCCACTCCCACATGTTGACAGCATCAGCCAAAACTCGATCACGTTCCAGGAAAACTCATACAGCTGCTAATCATTCAACAATTCAAGAACAGATTATCGTGATTAACCGTAGTTATAGTTAACGGCTAACAGTTACCAACATTGTTTAAGCTCGGAAATATATCAAAGTCTTAATGTTGGCATACATGAATTCTAATTAACGTGGATATAATTGTGTATGACAATTATATGTAATAAGTTTTTAATATGAAAAAGGAATATAAACGTGATAGAATCTGTAATAGATGATTGTATGTTTATTTATTTTGGCTTATTGTCAACTAAATATCGAGAAAAAAAAAAAAGTGGGGTTATGAATATGGGCTATATTGCCTCAATTATAGCAGTGATTGCTATTGACTTTGTCTTGTGTTTGTATGTTCAAGAGATTAATTAATGAAAGTGATGCATTGGCCCTCGTATCCCTAGAGAGGCTCGGTCTTCTACCCATCAATAATTTCCGATAAGCTTTTGTACATTTGCTTGTATAATAACTGATAAAATTTTTAAAAATTTTGATATTAAAACTATGAATTTTAATTCACAATTGATCAATTTTTATTGCCTTACATGAGATTTTGCTTGTTTTGAAGATATTTCCGTACAATCAATCTTCTAAAGGTATCATGATTGCATAGTTTGTGGTAGTTATAATTGCATGGTGGATGTTTGATTGTAGTATTCTGATATAATCGAGTACAGTAATGAAAACACAATTACAAACTTGTTTGCGTTGTATAATTGATTACATTCAACCAAACATTACATTAACTCAAACATCAACACGAGTTTCTTGATATTCTCTCATTATAAACTTCGAGATGATCACATGAGTAATAAGAATGATTCTTTTACCACGTTTCCTACGTGCACCTGAAAAACGCTTTAGATATTCCATCCCTTCTTATCTTATCGTACATGTGATATTATCTTACTAACTCTATGTAATATGTTAAAGTTTCCTAGGATCCCTTTCTTCATTTAATCCTATATAGAAATTTTTGCTTCAATTTTACAAAAAGTGGAGGAACTAAGATACCATAACTTAGTCCCTTTTGCTAGTATAGCATTTATATGTGTAAATAAGTTTGCAAATATATGTAACATCGTAATCATATATAAAGTAAATCAATACAGTCCTCAATCTATATGATAAAATTCAGGTAAGACTACAGTTGATAAGATAACTCATTAATAAAGATACCTTGGGCCCATGGGTTATGAACACTATAGGCATGTGAGGCCAAATGAACATTTTATAGCTAGGAAAGCAAAGAGTAAGGGGAATTTGTTTTTGGTGCAAAATAAGTAAGGGTTTTAGGGACAAGAGGTGGGAATGAATGAAAGAACATAAATGAAAGGGGTGGTCCTCTAGGGAGTTCAAGATGAGGGGACTATAGAGGACCCCTCAAAACCACATGCATAAGCTAAGATAAGCCAACCAAGCAAAAGAGTGGGGGATTGGAGTAAATGTAGAAGGTACCAAAGTGTACCCTCTCATTTAGGGACTCTCTCCTTATTATTGGGACACATTTTGTATCGGTTTAAAAATAATTTCTTTTAGTGCTCATTTCAAAATCTGGTTAAAATTTTATCTTTTTTAAAGTAATTCAATATATTTATTTTATGTAAGTTATGTTTTGTTATCAAGTTAACAAAATAGAACTTTTTTAAACTTAGGGTTTGTTTGAAGTTACATAATAAACGAATACAAAATAGCGATATATAACGTAAACGAACATAAAATAACGTAAACAAAAACAAACGAAACGATTAACGTAAAAGAGTAAAAATAAACAAAAATAAACAGAGAATCGAAAAAGATGATGATTTTTTATGTAATTTCAAATTACTTACGAACGCCCATTATACCTTCTACTATACTAGCATTTTAATACAAGTATCGGTTTAGCAAAAAGGGAAAAACATTGTAAGAATTTTTTATAGTTTGGTGCACAAAATAGACATTTATTTCTACCCTTTGGGGTGGGTTCTAATCACCACCGGCCTCATAACTCCCCTTAGTTTAATTTGTGACATAGATGTGACTATTATTCTTTCATGAATATGGGCATAACTCTCAATAATTGGATAACGGTCCATGTTGGTGCATCTTATGTACATTGCCAGATAAATTCATGATTTAAAATTGTTTTGTTGTAATTAATACCAATGTTATATTTACCTATTAATAAATAATTTTTTTAAAAAAGAAGAAAGTAAACTCGGTATTGTTATTTGTGTTTAAGGACCTATTTATTTGGGTGAAAAATTCATATTTTACGCTCTACCCCACTTTTCTGTACTCATTTTTCACTTCTTTTTATTTTATTCTATTCATTTCATAAAAGTTCTACTCGGTTTCACTAGTTCATTTCCACTTTCCGCTATTTTTCGCCACCAAAAAGAAATGTAATCTCTTAGATGAGGAGAAAGAAGAAGAGATAGGGGAGGCTAACTAGTAAAAAATAAAGTCAAATATTAATAAAGGTGGTGTAAAGAAATAAAGTCAAATTTAACAGTATTTATATATAAATTTAAAATACATGATATGTTTTAAAGGAGAAATTATAAAAATAGGGATGAATTAAAGAAATTAAAAAATTTATCAATAGTAATTTTATTTCAATAGACCCAAAACTACTATTATAATTTATAAAATTTTAAGTGGGGAGTTAACAAAAAAGGGGCTTAAATCAAATCTACTTATTGAATAAGAATGGGGAGATAGAGGCATTTGGGCTTCGCACGTGGGAAATAAATGGTACGAGTTTTGGGCCGGAAATATATTCGTGCGAAATTGGGCCGAGAATATCATTTATAAACCCAAATAAACCCATGGAACCAGATCAAATTCTGCACCAATATAGCCTTTGAGACTAAGTGGCTAGAATAACCTACTCAAAATCAATATAAATCGGTTCAAATGATTTTGGTACTTATTTCTTTTAAATAAGATTTTAGATTCGAATTTTGTGAATGGATAAAATCTGTTATAGGAAAACCAAATATATGAGAAGAACCGTGCTGACAAATTTTGGGTTGCTTCTCCTTTACGAATTTCGGCTATTGTAGACATAACTTACATGAATAAACGTCATTTACTTTATTTTGACTTTTTATGGATAAAGTTTACGCATGCATTCAATTTAGGGAGAATCGAACCCTGATCTCCTTTTTAAAAACCAGTCATTCTACCACTAGAGTACCCCAATAGATCCTATTTGTCTGTATTTTGATTTGATGATTTCGAATGGAATTTAACACCTTATTTTTCGGCCTCGGTTCGGTTTTAGGTTACTTGAGCTTCTAATTTGGAACCTTTCATTTTCATTTTCAAGTGGTGAATTTAGCTTCAAAGGAAAGATAGATGATTATTTGATATGAGTGTAAGGTAGGTAGAGTTGATGGGCAGGCAAGAAATCAATGGTGTTCATATGAATAAAGCCAAAAGCAATGCCAATTTAATTAGTTAAAGATTTTGGAACTAAGGAGTAGAGTGCAAAATTCAACAAATTAAAATGGCTTTTTTTATTTATTTCATCTCCAATTTTTTTTTCAATATTCTTAAAAGTACAATTTACAATTTCTTTTTGACCATTATATTAATTATAAAAGTAAAATTTTACTTTAATTTCTATTCTCAGTCTTCCTATTATTATTATTTATTGTGTCCGCTCATAAGAGTATAGCTCTATCATTACCATTTTTCTCTTTTTATAAGACTCGAACCTAAATCGATTTACAATGGCGAACAGTACCTCGATGAATTAACCGAGATTTCTTTATCATGTGTAATTTTGCATGGGAAAGCTATCCACATGCACTGAATGTTTTTTTAGTTACTTTGCATAATGTTTTCTGATTAGGAAAGCAAAACCTGCACAAAAATATTTGATAGTGAAAAGTATAAAAGTTGGTTTAAAGATGAATTGAGTTTGGTACGTAATATGTTTAACGTATGGTGTTATTTTGTCAAGAAGAAGGATTGTTTTTCTTAAAAAACCGAAAGTAATTACAACTTTCCTGTCTCCAAGTAACTAAATTACCACTATGAATAAGCAATTAACATTTATAAATTGCGTGGTTTAATTAAAAAAATTTAATTGTGTCACAGAAGAGATTTATAAATCGTAAATCGAGATCAAAATTATAAATTAACTAATTCGAATATATATATATATATATATATGTGTGTGTGGGTACGTATAAATCTAAAAAAGTACCATATAAGAAATTATACATGGGAAAATTTTTGACTAATTTTTGTTACAGAAGAGAATTAGATTAGTTGCTTTGGCTTGAATTATATGATTTTTATTGTGGAATCTAATATTGTTATGGTGTTGATTTAGTTCAAATAGTCCTTCACGTACAATCCTTATTTTAAGTAACAAATGGCCCCTCCTAGATTTGAATCTCTTAGCAGGGGGAATTCTCCTGTGGTGAGGATTTTAACGAGTCAGGTTTGATTTTCCTTCCTTCCTTAACTGCTCCTGTCACTCTGCTACTCGTTAGCCTACTATTGTAATTGTCAACAACTTAAACTATACAAGGAGATATGTTTAATAACCACTAATAATTTTACGGACACTGTAAGGTTGATCGCCTCTATTATTGACTTGACACGTGGATTGTTTTATTTGATTTTTATAGAGTTAAATTTGGATGAGTCATTTCTAGATCATTGAGATTTTTGATCCATTTGAGCTTAGGTAGTTAGGGTGGGGGTAATATTTAGAGACGTCGGAACAATTAATATGAGTAGCATTTTGTACAATTAATTAATTTGGACTCCAAATTTGAACGATACCAATATATTCACGTCCTAACTTGAGTGTAAGTTCTGTCTACTTTAAATTTCGGGTCGGTAGAGATTCCTAATACACTATACCAATAGAAAACACAACATCCAAGCAGATCCAAATTGATTGCCAAAACTTTCCTTTGAAATAATTAGGAAAATAGTTAGCTTCAAAGGAAAGATAATTAGAGCAAAGGGAAAGTTGACCGGCAGAAATCCATGATCTTCATGTGAATAGTTAAGATTTTTTAAAACAAAAAAATTAAATGAATAATTAAAACTTTTTAGTAAAATGAATCAGACAAATGTGTCCTTTTTTTAATTATTTTTTTGATGGGAATGTGTCCTTTTATTGATTTCGTCCAAAGTTCTCTTTCTTTGTCTTTTAATTTTTTATTTTCTTAAAAAATTTTGAGGTTAAATCATTCTCTAATTCCAACAAAACACTTTTCACTTTTGAAGAACCGTGCACTTGATTCACTCTATTTATAAATTATAAATTATAAGGTTTAAGGTTTTTTTTATTAAATAAAATATAATATTATTATACAAAATCAATTTTATGGGTATTACCGTTAGTTACTTCAAGTGATATCGCTATAAATAAAGTTAACTAAACTGGTATTAAGTTTTTAAAAATTATGGTTAGAAAGATATGATTTTAATAAATCTAACTTATATCAGCCTTGAGTCTCTCTTTATATTAAAAAAATAATAATTATACTTTCTATATATTATAATGCAGTTCAATTTATTGAAATTTCTATCTTAAAAAGTATGATTTTGGGAGATGAGACAGCCAAGCATTCATGGAATATTTTGTAACTTCACAAAATGGATTTCTGACAAGGAAAAAAAAAACTTTATGAAAGATTTTTAATAATGGTACTTATAAAAGTTAATTTGAAGAATAAGTTAATTCAGCAACATAAAATGTTATTTTTTAAAAAATAAATAAAATGTTATATAAAAGGAAAACTATAGATACTTTGACATCACTTTTTTAAGTAGTTAATAATCATAAACAATGAATTTTACGAGATTGCAATATATATATATATATATATATATATATATATATATATTATTTAACTGTAGTGCTATCGATTCACTTATTTATTTTGATTTTGAAACTTTTTAAAAAGAATTTTTAGGAAGCGGAAAATAATTAGTATTAATATTCCCAAAAATAGGAAAGTTTAGTATAAACTAAAAAAGAGAAAATTTGAGGTAATGTTTCTCTTCACTTTTTAGTGTTTAAAGTTTCTCTTCACTGATTGGGCATTTTTCACTTTTGACTTTTCGTTTTTATCCACGGCAAGATAATTTTAGAATTTTGAATTGACTCCATTAATACAAAGTACTAGATTACTATAAAAAGTTCAATTTTACTTTTTTCTATATAGTTCAATTAAATGACATTTCTTTTCTATCAAAAAATGACATTTTTCTTTAAGTATAATTTTCTTATTGAAAAAAAAACTCTATAAAAACTCTTAACAATGGTACGTGTAGAAATCTGATTAAAAGGCAAATTTAATCAAAAATAATATATGATTATATATTATTGAAAAAATATATTATTAATATTCTTGGCATCATTTTCCTTATACAGTTTGCAATTATAAATCATGTGTTTTAATTATAATTAAAAAATATGTGTTTGAGCATCAAGTTTAATGGTATCACATTTAGATATTAAGACGACGTAATTTGAATAAGTATATACATACATTCGAAAGAGTTTCTGAGTCAAACAAATTAACTAGTTTATTTTGACGACGTTTCACTTAGTGGTGTCACATTCATCAAAATTTATATACAATTATACTTATTCGATTCTTTATCATAGTATTTTCATGGATCGTTTGAAGCAAAATCTAAAAAAAAAAAAAGAAAAATAATCAAAATACGTTATGCTGCAAAAAAAAATCTCCAACCTATAAAATTTACTTTTATCTCCAAAAACCTAAGTAATGTCTTTCGAAGATGATAGTATAACATACACCTTGTTATCAAGATCTTTTTTTTTTTTCCAATAATTATAAGGCCAAAGGCCTAAAATGAGAGATAAAATCACTTTATTATATATACTTATTATATGATCAGACTTATGATAAGAGTTAAAAGATCTTTTACAGATTGAGATGTTCTTCAATGTATCTGTATTCATCATCAAGTTCGAGAAAAGTAAATCCATCTTGTTAGATGAGATAAGCCATCTGAGGATAATTTCGATGGATAGCTCACTAATACTAATGCAGCTATATGGTTCATTATACGAGACGAAAAATAAAAATTTGTTGCAAGTAGGAATTTCCAACCTTGGTTTGACCCCTATTTTGATTGCTGAAGCTAGTGCCCTAAGATTTGGGTAATAAGAAGCACTTAAAGCAGGTCATCGAAAACTACACATCGAAGGTGATAAAGAAATCATTATTAACGGGACAAAAAGGAAGCTTAATCCATCCATGGCAAGTCAATTTCATCGTCAACGATTTCATCCTCCTTAAGAGAAAGTTTATTATTTTTAGGATCAATCGTATTTTTAAAGAAATTAATTACGCTGCATACTCGATTAGTGTGTTTTGGTCATTCAATTACTACCTCAATGATTTGAATATGTTGTGTATGCCCGTCGCATTTAATTATTTTAGCATATGATAACTTAGGCATAATAATTTCTGTTTTCACTTGGATAAAATTAACTCCTAAATATTTAACCAATATTGGGGGTAACTAATAATATTATACCCAATATCCCATTAGAAAAATAGATATAATACCACAATATTATTATTATTTATTTATATCGGGGCCATCTGGTGCATGAATGTGACATATATATGCCATTGCTGATATGTCTGATTGAATGATGCGTGCAAGCATTACAAAAAAACTGAAAGAAAACTTTTTCTTTAATTTTCTACAACCCCATAAATTATGTTTAATTTTGACTGTCTCATAATCACCCAAGTGGCACTCTAGCCAGCACATTTAGAAATAAATTAGCATATTAAATTGCACCTTTTTTAAAAAAAATTAATAATTTAGAATTCCTTCTCAATTATGCTTTAATCACTTCTCTTAGGTTATCAACCACACATACATTAGCAATTCAAATTATAGAATTCGGGCCTGATTCTATTTAGGTTTAGTTTACAGTCTCTTACAGTCTCTTACAGTTGTTTACAGTTTTTTATAATTAATTTTACAAGTATTTTTCAATTTCTTACGATTACTTATAACTCCTTATAACTAACTTTATCACTATTTTACAGCTTCTTTACAATTGTTTACATTTTCTTATAACAATTATTTTAAATTTTTTACAACTTCTTAGTTCTAAATAAAATATGGTCATTTTATAAATATTCACATGAAAAATACTTAAAAATAGCACTACATATTAATTACTTTATTATAATAACTTTTAATGTGGATCCTATTCGGAGACGTAAAAAATTCTGATATAGATTTGCAAGCACTCGTGTAATTAGTAGAAAGTTAATTCTAATAAATTCACAAGAAAGAGTTTTCAGTTAGCATAAAATACTTTTTTTCTAACAAGCTTATAATACCATTTTATTAGTTCTTATAGTAAATAATCGACTGTAGTGTTTGGCCTAGTTTGATGCTCTTTTGTTTAAGAAAAAAAATAATATAATATTTATAATTGGACCTATCAAAACTAACATATACTCAATTATGTGATTGAAAAATTCAAACACACATAATCAATTTTAGATTTGAGGTATGGTTAATTCCATTTTTAATTCATATTCAAATTGATCAACCTAAGTTAAATTTAACTTAAACTTTCTTAAAATATCGCTTGTATTTATAAAATAACCAAAAACAAGCTCGAGTATGATTCGAATTAAAACTTCCCTGGCCAAACCCTACCCAATCCAACCCAAGTCAAATCAAACTATTATTATGAGATAACTTATCTAAATTAACTCGACTAAATTTAAACCGAACAATTTATATTTTAGTCTATATCTTTACGTTAATACTAAATTAAACACTCAAAAAGGTCAAACCTTAAGCTGCATACATGTGTATATATAGACACACCCCCACATCCCCTACCTACAAAAAAAAAACATACACAAGCCTTGAAAGCAAGAACTACTCAAGCAAAAGCAAAGAGAAACCAAAGGAAACAAACCATGAACTCTCATCACCACCACAACATAGCCAGGAAATGGAGGAAGCTAAGTGGCCAAGACCATTGGAAAGGCCTCTTAGACCCTCTCGACATCGATCTCCGGCATTCCATCATCCGCTATGGGGAGATGGCTCAGGCAGCCTATGACACCTTCAACAGCACCAAGATCTCCAAGTACGCTGGCTCCAGCCGGTTTTCGAAGAAGAGCCTCTTCTCTAAAACGGGTCTGGAAATGGGTTGCCCGTATAAGTACCGGGTCACAAAGTTTCTTTATGCAACTTCAGGGATAGAAGTCCCTGATGCCTTCATATGTAAGTCGCTCTCGAGGGAGGCATGGAGTAAGGAGTCTAATTTCATGGGGTATGTGGCGGTGGCCGAGGACGAGTCCGTAGAGTTGTTGGGGAGAAGAGAGATTGTGGTGGTCTGGAGAGGGACTGTTCTGTCCTTGGAGTGGGTTAATAACTTGCAATTTCTTCAAGTTTCGGCTTCAGGTATTGTTGGTACGGGTGCAAATGGTGAGGAGGTTAAGGTGCATCAAGGGTGGCTCTCTATCTATACTTCGAGTGATCCTAAATCGCCCTTTAACAAGACCAGTGCTAGAAATCAGGTGATGTATTCATGCTTATACATACATTAACTTTATCAATGTCACAATCCCGACTTTACAAGCTTAAGCTGATGGGTGAAGACTGATGAATGGTTTATATCGACATTCGGTGGTTTCTTACCTGTTTGGGCTTTGATGCAGGTTCTAGCAGAGATAGAAAGACTAGTGGAGCAATACAAGGACGAAGAAATCAGCATAACCATAACAGGTCACAGTCTGGGAGCAGCATTGGCAACATTAAACTCAGTCGACATAGTTGTCAACAACATAAACCGACCCAAAGCCTCCCCGGAAAAATCTTTTCTGGTGACATCCATTCTATTCGCCAACCCTCGAGTAGGGGACTCAAACTTGAACGACATTTTCTCACAGCATGACAACCTTAGACTCCTGAAGGTGCGTAACGCCCTAGACATTGTCCCCAACTACCCCCTCATCGGGTACTCTGATGTGGGGAGGAGCTCGAGATCGACACCACCAAGTCACCGTACTTGAAGGGGGCAACACCGTTGTTCGTGAACTGGCATAGCTTGGAGGTGTATTTGCATGGAGTAGCGGGGACACAAGGGAAGAAAGAGGAGTTCAAGCTGGTGGTCGATAGGGACATTGCACTGGTTAATAAGCATATGGACATCTTGAAGGATGAATATTTCATCCCAACTGAGTGGTGGACTTTGAAGAATAAGGGCATGGTTCAACAACCTAATGGTTCTTGGACTCTCATTGATCGTGAAATCGATGATGACGATGAAGATGATGATGACTTTGACCTTTGAAGATCATTCTTTCTAGTCAATTTCAATGTCAATATATTTTATTTTTGGGAGAGGGTTTGGGATCAAAGTCTTGTGTATTTTTTATTTAATTTCTATTTGTGTTTTTTTCCAGGGGGCAGGGGTTGAGTCAAAATTTATATATCAGCATTTTCACAAATTGCAATGCGTTATAAGTTGTCAAATGTCTAAGTATTTAAATCCAACTCAATATATTTTTCTAAATTGGGGTCTTATCTTTTTAATAGTATCCAATTGGATGCGACTTTCTCTGATTTCTAGTCAAATTATATATTTTAAATTAATTAGTAGTTATCGGTTACTAGTAGTTACTAATAACGATGATAACGATTAATGATTATTGATCACGAACTATTACCAGTGATCACCTAGCAGTTATAAAAATGTTGTCATACTTTCTAAAATGACATCCATTGTATAACTCAAATGAGACGACTTTACATGAAAAACAAAATTCATTTATGTTTTATGTTAGTTTATGTTCATTTATGTTTGTTTATGTTCGTTCATTTATGTTCGTTTTTGCTCTTTTATATTCGTTTATATTTGTATTTCTTTTTTATGTACATTTTATATGTAATTTCAAATAGACACTTAAATCAAAAATAAGACGTGGCCATGCTGTGGATGTTGCATGTGCTGTTTTTATCTCATAATTAATTTGTAGATGAGCCTACTCAGTGAAAATTACTTAAAAAGGAAGCAACTTGATAGGAAGATATATAGTTTGTCCTAGCCTATAATAAGCACCAAATATTACCTAATCAGCAACTTGTTTTCGGTTGATTAATTTATTAAGCAAAGGAGTGGTTTGTACTTTTGTGTTATGTTTGATATTGATCTCTATTTAATTACTAATGTCAAGTTAGTATTAGTTTATAGGGGTAGAGCTCTCACGTCACAAATTATTTCCATTTATAAGATCCGAAATAATTAAGACCTTAGGCAAGCGGAACCTAAGTAGTTTTTATTTTTCGATAATTGATAAAATTTATAAAAATAATTTATGGGACCAACACATATAAGTACACTTCTAGCGCTAACAAAATTTCGTCCGACTCGAAGAAACCTAGGCTCGTGTATGTTTTTTTATCCGAATTTTAAATTCAGACATGAAATTTTCCTATTTCTGTTGTTCGAACCCAGTTTTAAGTCTGAATTTACGCTCGTTCAAAATGTCCGACCCGAAAAATTGAATTTTGGACAAAAACTTTGTTTGATAACCGATTTGACCAACCCAATTTTAGCATGAATCTGAATTTTTACCGGTGCTAACACTACACTCTAAAATACTCCATGAAAGATACACTAATGTACAAATACAAACTCCTTCCAACAAGAATATACTATAACATCCCATTTTACCTCCTTTTAAAAGCTAAATTCATGCTCAATAAGTCTAAGAACCACACTTGAACATCTTTCTTAGTTTCTTCTCTATCACAGCCTTGTCCCCTACATACGATACGCCTAATTTCTTGGCAAAATCATAGATGTTGACCAAAGCCAAATATCGATTAACCCAATGAGCTCGAGTTAGAACAACCAAGGAGTGATTCAATATATATATATATATATATATATATATATAATGTCGACGAATAAATAACGTTTGCTTGGGTATATTAAACAACAATATTTTATTTTATCTCTAAAACTCTCACACAATATAATATCTTTTTCGTTGATGTACTGTGATTGTTTAAGCAAGTCTTTGGTTGTTGACACTTCTGCAATTTGTTCACTTGAAGGGATAGGGGTGGGGATAGAATAATAAATAATTAAAATTTTATTTTGTTAATAATAATAATAATAATAATAATAATAATAATAATAATAATAATAATAATAATAATAATAATTCCCTTAAATGCTATTCTGTATTGTTTAGGTAACCTGTTGGTCTAGATCCAGTTATCCTTGGCTTTTCAAAGTTCAAAAGAGCAGAGAAAAAAAAAAAGAAAGGTAGAATAACAATATTCTAGTTTATGCTAAATTAGTTTATATTTATGCTCAGTACGTGTTTCCATCTTAGGCACTCTCAATCTAGTTATTAGTTTATTTTATAAGCAAACAATTTAATATAAGCAGTTGAATAAAATAATCTATTGCAAACAAAATATTTCTTCGATGTCTACATATTTCGTGAAAGTACCCGTGCCGTGCCCTATTTTTTTTAACTTTAATTTAATTTATAGTCTTTAATAATTAACATTACAATTATTTTAGAGCTGCTTACAGTTAAAAGAAGAAAGAGTAAGAGCGTACGTTATGACCTCCACTTAATTGAGAGGTATATATGACAACAATTCTCAGTATGGATCCAGCTTAAATAGGGTTTGGAATCGACAGATCTAAATATAGTCAATCTTACTCTTGTTAATATTTCCGCAATAAAAAGACGGATTTCAAACTATGCAAATGAAAAGATTTTTGAAAGCATTTTGTTATTGGATTGAAAGCTATTGTGAAGTACGAAGCAAAAATATTAGAACATAAATTTTTATAACAAGTTATTCATTCAATTTAACAAGATAATGATAAAGGTAACTCGCTACCTAAAAACAAACTGAAAACATGGGAAAATTATGGTATAACTTCGTCAAGTAAGGGACAAATAAATATTTGATTGAAATGGTAACGACCTCATTCTCTTAAAAAGAGAATACAGGTTCGAATATACCGAAATACACTTATTTAGAGAACTTTACCTCAAACACTTCCGATCTAAAAGACTTATACCCTTGTTTAAACCAAAAACTTGGTCAAACAAGGGAGGTAACAAGCTCTAGTCAAGCTAGAGGCCTTGTCCTCTATTATGTCCAAGTTGAAAACTTTCCCTGTCAGATAATATAATATAATGAACACCATAGTGAAATCCTCAAGAAAATGAAAAAGATTGCAATCTGTATTTCAAAAAGTACAACTTAACATAAGCAAACCTAAACAAAATTTTACCTATCTCCTATTTAACTAAAATTTAATCCGAGATTTACAGTGAGTAGTTGTGTGCTATATATTTTATCTACATAAATTTTTAAGTAAGACAGTTTTATTTATGGTAGTACTATGGTGAGAAAAACTCTTTAAAGTATGATTTTTAGAGAAATTAGGATAATTAATAAATTATTTTAAAGTGACGTTTTAATTTATAAGTTATTTGTTTAACCGGAACTTTTATAAAAGTCACCATAAATAAATAATTATTTATGACCATAAATATTTGTTGCACGCTAGCTATTTGTTGAGAACGTGCTATATAAGAAAATAACCTTGTTTCAAAGATCGTTAAAATCCTTATAGAGTGGAAACCTATCTATTGGAAAACTAGTCACCTTTCACTTTTTGGGGTTTCTTCCCGTACGAGGTTTGTCAAAAATTCAAAACCTCCTCATTCTATTCATCAAAAGAAACCACAAAAACTTGTGGAAATTTCTTCCACTTAATACAAGCTAAAATACTTGTTTATAAAGAGTAAATGTGGACTACACAACCGAGTCTCTACTTTAAGGTTAATTTTACTTAAACTCGAACGTTCAGGGGTATAGGGATGTCAAGTCTAAGATCACAATCCACCCCAACTCCTTTGCATAACTTAAAATGACATTATCTTCTCCAAGGTTCGAACCCGGGAAAGAGGGTGGAAGTGTGGAGCGTTAATTTTACTTGATTTGGACAACCACTTGAAAAATAGAGATAAATATAATATTTAGGTATAATATTGTTGCCCTTATCTTAAACTATAACTCATGTAAAGATGCTCTCTATCTTCCATTCAAAAAGGGTTGAATAGGATCCAACTTCCCAATTAGTTTGTTGAAAGGAAAATGATTAACCCTAAGGAACGCCACAATATTATAATTTGCCGTATAATATGTGAATTTGTATAATCCAATCATAACTCCTTTTCAAATAATTAAGCTTGATTAAATGGCTTATTTGATATGTTCAAGGGGTTTAGTTTTCTTAATTGACTTAATTAATTTCATATTGACTGGTCATGCTGGGAATGATGCCAACCAAAATGTTACGACTAAATGATAATATATGATATATCATCATATCATATATATGTCTATATATAAGCCTAAGAGAATATTTTCATCTTTGCTTTGTCTCATTCAATAAAAAGCCTAAGAGAAGGGGGCAATCTAAAGATGTTCCCTCTCTTTTGTGGTGGTTGCTTTGGCAAGAACTTGTCCAGGGCTCCAACGCCCCCAAAATGGCGGCCCCGGGCGGTAGCCACCCGAGTTCTGATCATGGTTACATAGCTGATAAATGGCAAACCCTAATGGGTCAAGACAACTGGGATGGAAAACTGGACCCACTTGACATCGATCTCAGAAGAATCATAATCCACTATGGAGAAATGGCTCAAGCAACCTATGACACATTTGACAGGGAGAAGTACTCGAAGTTTGCTGGTGCCAGTCGATTTTCGAAGAAGAATTTCTTTGCAAAGTTGGGTCTGGAATTAGGCCACCCATATAAGTACCAGGTCACCAAGTTCCTGTATGCAACTTCGGGGATCGAAGTGCCGGATTCCTTCATATTGAAGTCCTTGTCGAGGGAGGCATGGAGCCTGGAGTCCAATTTCATGGGGTATGTTGCAGTGGCTGAGGATGAGTCAGTGGCATTGTTGGGGAGGAGGGAAATTGTGGTTGCATGGAGAGGCACTATGCAATCCTTGGAATGGGTTAATGATTTTCAATTCCTTCAAGTTTCAGCCTCGGACATCTTCGGACATGGTGATGACGAAAATGAGCCTCAGGTGCATCAAGGGTGGTACTCAATTTACACTTCCGATGACCCGAAATCACCCTTCAATAAGACCAGTGTGCGAAATCAGGTTAGTACGTATGTTCCACAGGCTAGATTTAGTGAACTATCTAAGTAATTCAGTTACAACTAAAGGCGTCGTATGATCTAATCCTCATTAAACTTTTAGATTTTAGATTGGATTTTCCAATTTGAACAGCATCCAACTATGTTTTTCATGTTATTCAAGTTTAGAAGGCTAGGGAGTAAATCTCTTCATCAATGCATGAATTCCAATAAGGTTTGTGCGATGTTTTTGATGAGTATAGTCTTTTTCTTTTTATACTGGTCAGTTTACTTGGCTCTCGAAATTTTGAAATTTTTAGCGTTTTAATAGAATAATTATTGAAAAAATATTAACTAGCATAAAGACCTTTTAGAAGTTAATAATCATGGCTAGATATATGTTTTAAGATACTTGGACAGTTATAAACAACAACATGCAGCGCATATCTAGTGACACATAAAAATGCATTGTAGTTAAAAAAAATGCTTTATAAATTTATTAATCAACGATATGTGTGATCATGCACAGTGATTAGTGATTAATTTTCATTTCAATGGTCAAAGCATTCAATTTTTTTTTTTTTTGGGGGGTTAGAGGGAATTAATTATAATTCCAATTCTAAGTTTATATATACATATATTTATTTATAAATATAGCTACAAGTTCTTCGGTCTGTGTTGCGTTATGAATGAATGGTGCACCGCAATACTTTTGGTTGAGATGGTTGTTGATTATAAAAACATGGAATACTTGATTAGAACAAGGTACTTATTTTTATCGATTATGGGTAAAAATCTAATTAAGAAGCTTATTATTAGAGAATAAACTTATTCATGTTTCTTTAACCATTATCTTGAGCTTTTGCTTGAGTTTAAATATGGTATCGGAGCCTCTGCGAGCGAGATTTCAAGTTTGAATATCAACAACCTTCATATTGATTATTACTTAAGGTAAGGAGAAATCTTTGTAACATCCACGCTTCAAATTCAAAGACTAAGCTAGAGCATATAACAATTTGACGAATAGGATACTTGTTGTGCACATTTTATTTAGGCGGGAATATAAATAAAAGGTAGTCCTAAATTTTATCTAATTTGTTTGGTAAGTAGGAATTCTGAAAATAGATAAGGGGATTTAGGGTTCGGAAGAGAGGGCGACAATGCCTCCACATATTAACAATTTTTTTGGGGGGGATATGATTAGGCAAAAGTATTGACTAATGACTAATTCGCAAAAGATTAGTACAAATGCATTAATTTTTTTTAATTCTAGAGAGTATAATTGACTTCTCACGACTTTTCCAATCTCACTTCTAAAATAATTTCTCTACATCAATCTAATTGATAGTGTATAATACATTATACCAAGTACACTATATGTTAATAAATAATTAGATAAAAGGAAAAAATAAAGTAATAAGGATTTAGAAAATAATAAAAAAAGAAAAAAAAAGCAGTCGTAACTCATGAGACTATCTTACTAAACAGTGTTCATGACTACAATCGACGGAAGTTTCAGTATCAAACAACGTATATATGTAATTATGAGATAAATAAAGGACAACATATATATATGTATATGGAGTAAGGATATTGAAAATGATTTCAACAATTAAATTTACATGTGTTTTTTTTTTCGATTTTGTTAATTAGAAGCATCTTAAATATATGACAGACTGCTTAAGTATTAGTTCCTTTGTGTTCTAGTATTGTTAAACTATAGTGATTACCGATTACCGAGATAAGTTTAATAAGAAAAATTTCATTATCAGTCTATTTAGATTTGTGTAATTATTTATATGATCCACTAATTTTGGATAAATATTTTTTGATTTATAAAGGACCTAAAAATTTTTATCGATAAATTAGTGAGTCACATAAACAATTGACTAAACATAGACAGACCTGTAAGTAAATTATTCATGCATATATATATAATTTCCCAAAAAATAAGTGATAAAAGGATTTTTTACCCAAATTTCATCAAAATTCTATGTGGATTAGGCTTTATCATGCATATAATTACTTAATTGTATCCATGTGTTATCCTTAGGTTTTGACGGAGCTGAGAAGATTAGTGGAAAAATACAAGCACGAGGAGATCAGCATAACCGTAACAGGTCACAGTCTTGGTGCAGCCCTTGCAACATTGAACGCAGTCGATATCGTTGCCAACGATGTCAATCGACCACAAAATGCCCCGAAAACCAAACCATGCACGGTAACAGCCATGCTATTCGCTAGCCCTCGCGTTGGAGATGGCACATTCGAAGAGAAAGTGTCACAATTTAGTGACCTTAGGGTCTTGCGCGTTACCAATGCCCTAGACATCGTCCCTAAGTACCCATTACTGGGCTATTCCGAGGTTGGCCATGAGCTGATGATCGATACACAACAGTCGCCATACTTGAAGGGCCCCGGGACCTTCTCGAATTGGCATAACTTGGAGGTGTACTTGCATGGAGTCGCGGGCACCCAAGGGAGCAAAGGAGGGTTCGAGTTGGTTCTTGAGCGCGATGTTGCCCTTTTGAACAAGCTTACAGATAATTTGAAGGATGAGTACCTCATTCCTGAGGCTTGGTGGGTTCTCAAGAACAAGGGTATGATTCAACAAGATGATGGTTCTTGGTTATTGATGGATCATGAAATGGATGATCAAGATTGAATGGTTCCATATTCATAACCACATGATTTATCAATGTTCATGTTTTCTAATGTATATTACTCATGAATTGACTAATTGTGATGTTGGAATGAACAAGATCTTTAATTTCCACTATTATTGAAAAATATGCGGAAAAAAATCCCAAAAAGAAAATTTTTAGGGTTTTTTTTTTCAAAAATACCACTGGGACCCTCGCTACTGTTTGTTTTTTATATGAACTATCTTAGAGAAAAAAGAAAAAGGAAATTAATTGGAGGGAAGCAGCCTCCTCTCTTTTATTTAGAGTCAAACACCTTAATTCTGAGTATGTTAGCAGTGTGAATTTTAACCTTATTTAACACCAATAGAATATCACTAAGCTAAGGGGCTGTGACTCTATTAAGAGATAACCTGACATAACCCGACAAGTAAATTCGCTGACATGAACGCCAAAGTTGAAGATTTAAAAATTTTTTTGGTTCAATAAAAATTTACTCATGTGTCATTGAATCAATCACTAGATATTTTCGGGGTTATATCAGCAAAAAATTATCGTTACATAAATCTTATCCTTTAAGTTTTAAGCAATGGTAAAAAGTAAAACTCATAATAATAAGGTGATGAAATTTAGTCGACATACAATGGACCAACACTAGCTAGTGGGATAATATGAATGTAATTATCTGATATTGAATAATTTGAATTGAGATGAGATGAGAAGACCTTGAGATTTCCACTTGCTTAAAAACTAAGAGGCCAAAAATTTTGTGGCAAACATTCTCATGCTTCCATTTCACTCTAAATCTCCCATCCATGGGCCCAAAGTGAGAGGAGAAGTGAATCATTGCTATATTCTACTTTGTGATTGTGTTGTCTTAGATTTTTACCAATTTTTTACAATCATATAATGTGTTTTTTAACTTCATAAATTTGGGGGTTTTTTTTAACTTCATGAATTTGGGTGTCAATAAATCTAATTAATCTTAACTGGGTAAGTTGGACCGCCTGTTAGACTCTCTATTTTAGAGAAATCCAATGAGCCAACCAATTAAAATAGTAGAGGAATTAACCGGGCCAATAGTCTAACAATACTTCGATTTACCTCGTCTTGTACTCGTGGGGGAAAAAAATCACATATCATTATCATTCCGTGCAAGCTAAGAAATTAAAAAATACTTAAGATAGTTCTTGTCCAAAAAATATAGTCATAAATTGCTTGGGTTAGGCCATCATTTTCTCTCATTTTTTTTTTCATATTCATTAAATTCCTACTCTATATATAAGTTTTAGGAAGTTTTATTAATCCATGATAACCATCACATATATTTTAATCTTAATTAATCACTCAACCAAATAAAAAAAATAGCTAATCATATTAATATTTTATTGAATAAATTTGACCAGTTAATTCTAACCAGACAGAATCCATATAATATAATTCATAATATTATTATTTTAAAATAGTAGGGATGTACATAATTCATCCAAAGATGCTTCTGGGTTTCCAATAATAATTGTTTGCCTGAATTGATGAAATTATACACTTTGTCTGTACCAAACATTTTATTTTTTATGTGTTTTTTTGGGAAATTGTCATTATTGAGAGGTTTGACATTCTAAAATATTGAAAAAAAAAATTCACAAGAAATGCCACACACAACTCCAATTAGATGCCACACACAACTCCCATCATATGAGTAAAATATTGAATAATTAATCTACAAGATATGCTAAGACAACTCCAATCGGATTTATTTTTGAGAGTTATTATTATCAGAGACCTGAGTTTAAATTCGGCATGTATCAGCGTTTGTGTCTTATTCGTATAAAAAAACAACTCCTCTAATTAGACTCGATCAAATATCAAAAGAATGACAATTAGAGACTTGAGTTTGAATTCGACCTAAATCAGCCTTTATGCCTTATTCGCATAAAAAATAATTACTCTAATTAGACTCGACCAAATATCAAAAGAATGACAATTAAATTCAACTTGACTCGACTCAAGCCAATAAGACCCAAGACTTTCTTGTTAAATACATTTCTTCGTGTAAGAGATATCTTGATATACAAAATAAATTGATGGATATAAAAGAGCTGAACTTGACACGTATAATTAAACCCGAAATGACCTTACTAAAAAAACAAAGTCGACCAACCAAAACATGATTTGTAACTTGAAATTAGCTTAAATCCATCCACAACCTAATAAAATGTATATAAACAAATAAAGTCACACTTTTGACCAAAATGATAGAATGTCACCTTATATAAAAAGATATATTAAGCACACGTAGGAGTAGCTAATTCACAAGCTATAATTGTCTCTTTTGAACAAGAAGGGCAAGTTTTAGCTTGAAAGAGGAGATCATGACTGAAAAATGGCAAATTTTAAGTGGCACAACCAACTGGGAGGGGTTGTTGGATCCCCTAGACATTGATCTTCGTGGATACATCATTCAGCATGGAGAAATGGCTCAGGCAACCTATGACACCTTCATTACTGATACGAAGTCTAAGTATGCCGGAGCGAGCCGATTCTCGAAGAAGGATTTCTTCTCCAAGGTGGGTCTCGGCATGGCGAACCACCCCTATAAGTATACTGTCACCAAGTTCTTCTATGCAACCTCAGGTATGTATGTACTTGATATGTTACTAACCGTATGTTTCGTTATCTAGACTCGGTAAAATTGACATATATATATGATTGTTTGATATGAATGTTCGAAAATATAAAAAATATTTGGGAACTTAGTTTTGACTAGATTAACAATAGGTGGGCCAAACCAAATTGAGCAAGGGGTTAGGCTTAATTTCCAACTCCTTTTCTACGAGCTTCCAAACTCAAAACAGTCCCCACCCAAATTTCATCACCCCTAAACACAAGTCGAATGACCGAATTTCACAGGTTTACTACTATTCCAAAAATACTTGTCTAGGGAAAATATAGAATTAACGGCCTTAGAATAATCGGCCTTTATTCGATTACCTATATTGAATGACATGAACTCATATATAACATAACCTGAATATGGTTAACTTTATTTTAATCAATTAGACTCGACCGAAACTAATCCTTTAACTTTAATTTTTCTACAAAGTTGCTTGTATTTGTGCACAATATATGTTTACTAAGCTAATTACCAAAATTATATCAAAGTCAACCCAAATAAAAAATGACCAAGTTTAAACTCAAATTAACTAAAACTAATAAAATCATGTGAAAGTGAACATAACCGGATCGGAAATTAACTCGATCGGAACCCGAACAGGCATAGATGTACCAGATGCATTCATCTGGAAATCTCTGTCGAGGGAGGCATGGAGCAAGGAGTCCAACTGGATGGGCTACATTGCAGTGGCTGACGATGAAACTGTGGGTTTGATAGGGAGGAGAGAGATTGTGATTGCCTGGAGAGGCACAATCCAATCCTTAGAGTGGGTCAATGATTTCCAGTTCATTCAAGTCTCAGCATCTGATATTCTGGGCAAAGATAAAGATGGAGGTGTTCCTCATGTTCATCAAGGCTGGTACTCCATCTATACTTCTGCTGATCCTCGATCTCCCTTCAACACCACCAGTGCAAGAAATCAGGTTTTTTTTTTCCTATTTTTCTTTACAATTTGTTATCAAGTTTTAAAAAAATAAAAAATGTAACAGTTTCTAATATAATAATTTGGGTTGTCTTCATTTGACAAAGTTTGATAATTCTTGGTTGGACAAGAAAACCGTGCATATACCTCTCTCTTACTGTACGTGGAAAATGTTTGGTCGACTAGATAATCAGATCCGAAGCCATCTGAAAATTTTAGTGATTTGAACAAAATTTTAGAACCTGAACTTTTATGGCCAAAATAAGATTAAAAAGATTTTTTCATATGGGGTTTTATATTTATCCTATTACTCGTGTCAATACTTTGTATTTTAATAAGTATAAGGTAATATTATCAAACTTAAGAAAAACTCTCATACTCTACCCACTTTCGAATTTTTAGTATCTTCCCTCCCTTGTAAGTCTTTTTTTCTATTTAAAACATATTTTTAATTGTTCTAATGTGTCTAGGTAATTAGGATTAAGGCTTAATATATAGTTTCAAACCTGAACCTGAAATGCAATCGACTTGTATTTTACCAAACTTGTCCAAATCGCCAGGTTTAAAACCTTCTTTCAATACGAAAGTATCCTCATAATTAAGAGACTGTTCGATCTGTACATGAAAAATAATATTTATTTATATTTTATGTTCGTTTATGTTTGTTTCTTATTTAATAACTCATTTCTATTCGTTTGGGTTTATTTATGTATCGTTTATATTCTTTTATATTCGTTTCTACTCATTTATATTCATCTTTGTTCGTTTCTATTTATATTTCTGCTTATGTGTGTTTTGTATGTAAGTTCGAACATATTCTAATTCTTTTTTTTTCCATTGGTGAATCGCATAATTTATATGACTTGTATATATGCTCTTTAAATGCACATATAAAGGTCATAATGGAGCTCCAAAGGCTAGTGGAACTATACAAGAATGAGGAGGTTAGCATAACTGTAACAGGACATAGTCTGGGAGCAGCCTTGGCAACCCTCAATGCAGCTGACATAGTGGCGAACAAGCTGAACATCCCCAAAGACTCTCCCAACAAACCCTTCCTCGTAACGGCTTTCCCCTTCGCGAGCCCAAGGGTTGGAGATGCGAGCTTCAAGAAGCTCTTCTCGGGCCATGATCAACACCTCAAGGCCTTGAAAATCCGCAACACCTCAGACATCGTCCCTAACTATCCGTTGATTGGGTACTCTGATGTTGGGCAAGAGTTGATCATTGACACCACGAAATCTCCCTACTTGAAGAATCCGGGAAGTGTTCCAGGAGCTTGGCATAATCTAGAGAATTACCTGCATGGAGTCGCGGGAACACAGGGGACGAAAGGAGGGTTCAAGTTGGTGGTGGATCGGGATGTTGCTCTTGTGAATAAGGTTATGGATAATTTGAAGGATGAATATCTTGTTCCTGTGGCTTGGTGGGTTCAGCAAAATAAGGGTATGGTTCAGATGGCGGATGGCTTTTGGCATTTAATGGACCATGAAATTGATCAAGATGAAGGTATCTAATTAAACTCCAGACTTTGGGTGCCAAATCTTCAAGCCAAAAGCTCAGCAATTTGGTTAGCTTATGCCCTTCAATTTACCTGGAAAAGAAATGTGAACCCCAACCCCCCAAAAAAAAAAACCCCCAAAAACAGGAGGGAAGAAAATTACACTGCAAAAGTATGCTCATTTGATATATATCTTTGTTCTAGGATTTGATTTGATTTTTGTTTGTAACGGCATTTTCACTTGCTCTCGCTCGATAAAAAATACATGTATATACTTTACTCAGAGCATTTATTATATACTTGGGACTATATATTTCCAGGACATATGTTAACAAATGTTGCACGAAAGGAAAAATAATAGGAGTTTTATGGGCCGTAAAATAATAATGGATCACCTCAGAGTATATGCTCCCAAATAGGCAAAAGAATTTGCATTATTTCCACCCAATCGTGGCATGGGTCATACCCCTTTTACAAACAAATATAAAAAATTTCATGAAGATATTAATCGCACAAGAATAACAGATGGGATCACATCTAACCTCCTCATACAACTAAGATTCCGTTAATATCATTGATTTACATGTATATAAAATTTATAATGAGAGAGTTCTATCTTTTTACGAGCAGCATTAGTTTGATTATGATAAACGGACAGCATTAGTTTGATTATGATAAACGGAGGCATAAAGATCCCAAAACAAAAACAAAACAAACTAATTCAGTGGCATAATAATGCATAATTAAACAGAGCTCTACTCTGTTCCTATTCTCGCGCTCCTTCTCCAATTTCACGTTGTCTTTTCATTAATGAATTTCTTGGCAACTCGTTGAACAGATGGTGTGCATACCCACTTGAGCAGAAAAAAACTCACAGTTCTCGCTCTCTCTCTCTCTCATTCCTTGTCCTCAAGATCTGCTCGACTGGAGCTCCCCCTCCAGGGAAGGACGAAGGCCCCTCCGGTGACCCGCATTCCCAAAGAAGTCTTGCCTATAGGGCTGTCGTCGGTCCGGTTCTGGACCGAACTAGCTTGGACTGAAGATCGAATAGGGGAAACTATGGGCCGAAGACATGCGGGATGATAAGTAGATTGCACCAAAACATATGGGATCAACCCACATGTCTTTCTTCATAATGAAGTTGGATTTCCCTCGTGCTTTGCTCATATCGGGAAAAACGACCACATAACATTACCATTCCATGCAAGCTAAGAAAAAGCATACTTAAAATGTGTCTTTTAGATTTTGAGTTAATTCTACATTCGTGTTGTCCGAAAAAATATAAGTGAAATAATACGTGTCTTGTTCCAAGATACTTTTTTATTGTCTTGTCTTAATTTAAAAATTATATAATTATGTATTAAATTAAAAAGAATTGTACCATTGTATGGTAGAATTGTATTACAACTCAATAATTGTATAAAATGATATTTTTATTCATAATTTTTCATATTTATAAAATTATATGTATAAAATGATTAGGATTCATTTAATACTTATCGACATAACGAATGAATATTAAGGTCTAACATTCATAACTAATCATAATAATTAAAATTCAAGCTATCTTCATAAATAAAAAAAAAAAAAACGTATCATCACCCAAAGTATAATTATAAATTTGCTCGAGTTGGTCCTATTATTTTCTCTAATTTTTTGACATACATTAATGATAGTCGATAAGTTTTGGAAGTTTTATTACTCCATGATAAGATAATAAGCATCACATGTATTTTAATATTAATTAATCATTCCTCAACCAAATTAAAAAATAAATTTAGCTAATCATCTCCAAATATTTTAGTAAAAAAAAAAATGTGTCCACCCAATCCTAACTGGACATGCAGAATTCAAATATAATTCATAATATTATCTTAATAGTTCCAAAAATTCTTCTGGGTGGGTCTCCTATTAATAATTAATAATTAATAGTTCCAAAATTTTCTTTTGTGGAAATTGCCATTAATTATAGGTTTGACATTTCAAAATATTGAAAAAAAGAAATATAATTCACATGACGTGCCACACACAACTTTCAGTTGGATGAGTAAAATATAGAATGAAATATAATTAATCTACAAGACATGCTACACACAAACTCCAATTAGACTCGACCATATACCAAAATAATGACAATTAAATGTAACTTCACTCCACTTAGACCAATCTGATCCGAGATTTCTCGATGAATACTTTTTTATGTTTACGACATATATACACCTACATGGTAACTGATATACGTATGTAAGAGTTGAACTTGACACGTATAATTAATTAAACCCGAATACGCTTATTAAAAACAAATTCTACCAACCCGAAGCCTGAAAACTAAAAATTAGCTCAAAGTAAACAATGCATTGGACTTGTCATAAAACCTAATAAAGTCACACCTTTGACCAAAATGATGTATAGTCACCTTCTATAAAAGATATATAAGCACACATAGGCTTAGCTAGATTACAAACTAGTTGTCTCTTTTGAACAAGGGGAAGATTTGGCTTAGGAGAGGAGATCATGAGTTGGAACTTCAAATTTTATCTTGTATTTATTCACATATATACACTATTCATGATGAGAGGAAAATGTCAAGTTCTAAGTGGGATAATCAATTGGGAGGGGATGTTGGATCCCCTAGACATTGATCTTCGTAAGGACATCATTCGTTATGGAGAGATGGCTCAGGCGACCTCTGACACCTTCATTACCGAGAAGAAGTCTAAGTATGCTGGAGCGAGCCGGTTCTCGAAGAAGGATTTCTTCTCCAAGGTGGGTCTCGGCATGGCTAACCACCCCAACAAGTACACCGTCACCAAGTTCTTTTATGCAACATCAGGTATGTCTAATGAATGATAGAAAACATTCATGTACCAGATGACGAGTTTTGTTGGTCTAAGTTTAAGCTAGAGTCAACTAACTGAGCTTTTTAACAGGCATAGATGTACCAGATGCATTCATCCTAAAATCATTGTCAAGAGAGGCATGGAGCAAGGAGTCCAACTGGATGGGCTACATTGCTGTGGCTGATGATGAAACTGCTGCATTGTTGGGGAGGAGAGAGATTGTGATTGCTTGGAGAGGCACAAAGCAAACCTTAGAGTGGGTCAATGATTTCCAATTCATTCAGGTCCCAGCATCTGATATTCTGGGCAAAGATAAAGATGGAGGTGTTCCTCATGTTCATCAAGGCTGGTACTCCATCTATACTTCTGCTGATCCTCGATCTCGCTTTAACCCCACTAGTGCAAGAACTCAGGTTTGTTTCACATTTACTGATGATTTTTCACAAGAATCAAAATGCCATGTTTCTGATCCTCCCCCCCAAAAAAAAAAAAAAAGAAGAAAAGTCTTTCTGTTGGTTTAAATTTGGGTTCGGTTAGTTTATGTTGAGTTATATTCAAATTGGTGGTAAATTAATATGTGATGTACATTTGTATTTACTCTGTCTAAATGCACATTAACAGGTATTAACAGAGCTCCAAAACTTGGTGGAGTTGTACAAGAACGAAGAGATCAGCATAATCGTAACAGGGCACAGTCTCGGAGCCGCCTTAGCAACCCTAAATGCAGTTGACATAGTAGCAAACAAGCTAAACGTCCCTAAGGATTCTCCCAGCAAATCCTTCCAAGTCACGGCCTTCGCATTTGCCAGCCCTAGGGTTGGAGACACAAGCTTCAAGAAGATTTTCTCGGAGCATGATCAACACCTTAAGGCCCTCAGAATCCGGAACCTCTTAGACATTGTCCCTAACTATCCGTTGATCGGGTACTCTGATGTTGGGCAAGAGTTGATCATTGACACTACGAAATCTCCCTACTTGAAGGCTCCGGGAAGTCCTGAAGCTAGGCATAATCTAGAGAATTACTTGCATGGAGTCGCCGGAACACAAGGGTTGTTAGGAGGGTTTGAGTTGGTGGTGGATCGGGATGTTGCTCTTGTGAATAAGGGTATGGATAATTTGAAGGATGAATATCTTGTTCCTGTGGCTTGGTGGGTGCAGCAAAATAAGGGTATGGTTCAGATGGCGGATGGGTCTTGGCATTTAATGGACCATGAAATCGATCAAGACGAAGGTATATAATTAACTCCAGGCTTTCGGTGAGTATGTGCATTTTACATGGAAGAGGGATGTGAACAACCTCCTCCTCCCCCGGCTCCAAAAAAAAAAACATGGTGAAAAAATTATACTGCAAAAATATGCTCATTTGATATCTTTGTTCTAGGATTTGATTTCATTTTTGTCTGTAACTGCATTTTCATCTGCTCTCACTCGACACAAAATACATGTATTTATTTCCCCCAACCCCGGTATGGATCATAGCCCTTCACAAACATAACATAAAAACTTTCATGAAGAGCACAAGAGCAACCGATAGAATCACGTCTAACGACCTCATGAAACTAAGATTCCATTAATATCCCTGATTCACATGTATAAAAAAACTATAATGGGAGAGCTCTACTGTTTTATGAGTCAGCATTGATTTGATTATAGTAAACAGAGGCCTAAAGATCCTAAGAAAAACCAATTCACAGCGCAGAATTAATAACACAATTCAAATTTTACGTCATAAAACTGCCGGAAACAACCGAACAAAAGACACAGCAGATAGTATTCAGCCACTTCAAATAATGACCAGTACGTCCCTGCTAATCAGTACTGGAAAAATGGAAGGATGCCTAAGGATTCTTCAACTCGAGCAAGCTGTTAACATGATGACAGGGAGCGAATAAGCAACCTACAGTATAAATTGGACTCAGCCGAATATTTCCATCCCTGACATTGAAAGCAACCAAGTTTGAGATCTCACTCTTACGGAAAAACTCCGAAGCCATAGCTCCCCATTCTTTGAATAAAGAGGAGGAGTAGAATCCCTGTAACGACAAGGATGAAATAGTTGCCTAAGCCTACTGTGTAATCCTTCCATGTCAACATCAACAACCTTAACCCACTGGCCAGATTTTACCTCGCTCAATTCCCAGACCTCCCATAAACGTCCAAATTTTCGTATCAAGCCTAAAGTCTTCTCCATGACGATGATCTGGCGTTTAAGTACAGACAGATCATAACCGATATAAGGAAACTCATGTACGGTTTCAGCATCCGTATCAAAGATACAACCACATAAAGAACAAGGATTGTCTTATTATCAATCACTCTCCAAGATTTGTCAACACCAATAGTGCAAACCACTATCCGCAGATAAGAGCCAAATCCTTATTGATCCAAAAATGCACCACTTTATAGCAACCGGAGGAAGAACGCACCAGCATTGTTGCACTTAAAGGGGTTGTAATCCCGTATCCCCCACCAGTGGAGACACAGTCACTTTAACTTTCGTTAAAGGGTTAAACACATGTAACAGTTCTTGACGATCATAGTAAACCATCACAAGACGCCCGTATTCCAGTGCGGGGAGGAATTTTAACCTTTACTGGCTTCAATTCACCATCACAGACAATAATGATGTCGACGTCGTTTGACAAGGATACCGGAAGATGCTCGTCGGAGCTGTGCTCGAATCAAGTCAGGGTCACGGATTATGTCAACATGTATTTGACTGTTATTAGAAAATATGTTAGCAAGTAGTATTTGATTATTATTAGGAGATCTAGTTTGAGACAAACTTAGCAAATAGTATTTGATTATTATTAGGAAATCTAGTTTGAGACAAACTCAAACTGAGATCAATAGTTTAAATAGGAGTGACATTCACAAGTTCTATTCCCAAAGTTGTATGTTCCCCTTCAAATTTTATCAGACTATGTCATAACACTCCCGGCAAACCAACCTCATTACATCAAAAAGGGCTTGTGCAGGGACAAAACTTAGGATGTTCATTATAATATCCTTTGGAAAATATGGAGCATACTTGCAGACTCCTTGCTTCTTTAGAGAATTCATTCCCGCCGCCTGAATTTCAGTTGACAGGTACAAAGATGGAAAGCAATCAAATTTGTGACACCAAAAGACAATAAATTTAAGACGATCTACATTGCAAAAAGACTAAAAATATAATTTTTATTTGGATTAAAATCAAAGAGAATTATGTACCCCAGAAAAGAAACAATCCCGAAAAATTAAATTTAGTTAACCTTCATTCCGCTTCACTTAGTCCAAACACAGTGTGTTCATAAAAAATAAGCCGAAAAGAACAAGTCGTAGAATAAATATTCTTAGCTAATAAATATTCTTAATCAGGAGAAACAATTGAGCGAGAGAGAGAAAGAGAGAGACTTGCCTGAGGAGAAGAGATACAAGAACACTTGGCGGATTTCAGAGACAGTGATGGCCGTCGAACGGTGCTCGGCCTTTCATGCCCTCGTCTCCGTCTCCAGTTCTCTCTCTCTCCGATTTGAAGCCAAGCCTGAATGGATAGCGAGTCTTACCTGAGAAGAGGGGGCCAAGGCCCCTCAGCGAAGTCCTGGGCCTTCTATTTCAAGCCCAAAATTTATTCGCATAGATTTGATTTATTTTTAAAAAATTTATTTAAGAGTTTATTCCTTTTATACCGTGACTGTTGAAGCTAAAACTCCTAATAATTGCTCTTTTGAAAAAAATTTGTATTCTCCTCCTTATCGGCATGAGACTGCTATTACATTAACCAACAATTTGTATTTCGTCTGGCTTAGCTCCTAATCAAGCTAAGTTTATTTTTTGTGGTCCAACTTTGGAAGTGTCGTTAATTAATTTAAAAATTTATCTCGTAAATAGTATATAAATTGCTATAATACTTTGAAATAAAGTTGGAACAAATATTCAGATCAGGTTAATTTATATTCAACACAAAATCAAATTAGTCATAATTTGAGTCTTGAACCAAAAAAAAAAAAACAAATATATTGTTTTTGTTTTGTACTCCCAATCTCTCTCTTTTTAAAAAAAAAAATTTTCTATACAATTTTAAGTCCATACACTAGTTTGTAAAACACATATATCTTTTTCGTTTGTAAAACAAATTAGTTTAATTAAAAAAGGGGGCAAGAAGCTACTCTGTATATCAGAGCCAGGTTTCAATCCTATGATCTGTGAGTTATATGTCCACCATGCTTCTGCTGCGCCACCCTATTTATTAACCAAATTGCATACATCCATATATATGCTAATGCCCACACCTTTTTTTTGGTAGCACTTTGCAAAGAAATATTATGAAAAATTTTGTGAAACCACTGAATAATCGATCTAATTATATCTAACCACCTCACAAAAAATGCATAACTAACATTATAATTCAAAAGTTATATGTCAAGTACTTTTAGCTTAGGCGGCATGAGCTTCATCTTCCTCTTCCATATGAAAATCCCGGTTCAAAAATGAATCTTGGTGGCTACACAATGCATTACTTTGTGTGAATGCTTATATAGGGTGAAACAACTGAGTCTTATGTCGGGGCCTCAACAGCATTACTGTTGTCTCCCCTCTCCCACTACATAGTACACGATTCATTGGACCTCACGATAGAAACCCTCGGACCTTTTTTTCGTGCAGAAATGTAACCATGCCTAAGTATTCTACAATTCAAGCAAGCTAATGATGGGCTGTCAATGTGGACTCAACATATTATTTTATCCCTGGTACTCTTGGCAAAACTAATCCGACCCTAATAACCTAAAATTGCATAACTCGAATTCATACCTGACTAGATACCTGGTATGAAATCAATATCTCAAGAAAGCAATGCTCAACCCAAACTTCGTTTACTTCATTTGGATACTTTTATCCCCAGATGCATGTGCCTCCTAATTATAGTAATAATTCTCTGAATCAGCGGAGTTATGCATTTCTTTTTTCTTGAATTAAAATATTACTTCAATAAGCTGTCATGACTTATAGATATGAAATTTTAAGATATAGAAAAGGAAATATCGAGCACAACTCTAATTATCAAGAGTTCCGTCTATGCGAAGATATAGAAAAGGTCTAATATATATATATATATATATATATATATATATATATATATATATATATATATATAATCTTATTTCTGAATTACATAATGATAGATATACATAATTGCATATAATTTATTGATATAAATCCTCATAAAATGTACATAAATAAACAAAGTCAACCCTTTGACCAAATATGATGATCATGCATCTTGTGTATAGGATAAGGCATATAGACAATCAAGTTTTAGTTTCAAAGAGGAGACATGGGTATCAACATTTCTGAAAAATGGAAAATATTAAATGGTGAGACTGAGTGGAAGGGGATGTTCGATCCCCTAGACATTGATCTGCGTAGGTACATTATTCAATATGCAGAGATGGCTCAGGCAACCATTGACACTTTCATTACCGAGAAGAAGTCTAAGTATGCCGGAGCGAGCCGGTACTCGAAGAAGGATTTCTTCTCCAAGGTGGGTCTCGGCATGGCTAACCACCCATACAAGTATACGGTCACCAAGTTCTTTTATGCAACGTCAGGTATGTTTGGTTATCTTATTTGAATTATCGAATATATCTTCAAATGAAAAAAAAACATAGAAAATTTGATTTGAATTGATTGGATTGAATATGAACATAGCCAAAGGTACAAAGTCAAATCGAACAAAACCAAATTAACCTAAAACACTTGCACTAATTGATAGATTAGCCTAAATTCAAAAACAACTCAACCTAAATTCTATCAACGAACAAACATCAAAGTAGAATGACCAGAATTTTGGGAATGCTAATATTCCAATACTAGTTCTATACCACAAGCTAAAAATGAACTTGACCAAGCATAATACACCTTTAACCGATTACCTCACTCGAGTTACCTAGACCCATATCTGACCAAAGACCTGAATATGGCTAATTCGACCTTGACCTCAATCTAAACTTACTCGATCAAAGCTAAATTGAACATGAATTTTCCTATAAAGTTTTTCATTATTGAAAGACAAGTAGGCAAGTTATACCAACAAACTCAAAGTCAACTTGAACTGATCGAAGATGACCCGATTCAAATTTAACCCAAATGGAACATAATCGTATGAACTCAAGCACAACCTAATTAACCTAAAGTAACCAAACTCAAACCCAAACCCATAAGAAATGACCAGTTTTCTAGGCCTAAGTTTAGCCCGAGTAAACTAATAGAGCTTTTTAACAGGCATAGATGTACCAGATGCATTCATCCTAAAATCATTGTCGGAGGGAGGCACGGAGCAAGGAGTCCAACTGGATGGGCTACATTGCTGTGGCTGATGATGAAACTGTTGCATTGTTGGGGAGGAGAGACATTGTGATTGCTTGGAGAGGCACAAAGCAACCCTTAGAGTGGGTTAATGACTTCCAGTTCGTTCAAGTCCCAGCATCTGATATTCTGGGCAAAGATAAAGATAGAGGTGTTCCTCATGTTCATCAAGGCTGGTACTCCATCTATACTTCTGATGACCCTAGATCTCCCTTCAATACCACCAGTGCAAGAAATCAGGTTTGTTTTTATTTTTATTTATTTTTCTGTATTAAATTAATTGAAACTTTGAGGGTGACTCAGGGTCGAATTGAACCAACTTCAATTTAGGGTCTTGAATTGGCTCTGATCTCGATTAGAATGAATCAAACAAGTTTAAATTTAGGATGTCTGAATCTGATTCATGCATTTCTATTTCAGATTTGATAGCTTTGCCTGATCAAGCCTCTGGGCTAAATTTGTATCTATTTTGTCTAAATGCACACAAATATAGGTCTTAAATGAGCTTCGAAACCTGGTGGAACGATACAAGAACGAAGAGATCAGCATTACTGTAACTGGTCATAGTTTAGAAGCCGCCTTAGCCACGTTGAATGCAGTCGACATTGTAGCCAACAAGTTAAACATCCCCAAAGACGATTCTCCGAGCAAATCCTTCCTAGTGACAGCCTTTCCATTTGCGAGCCCGAGGGTTGGAGATTCGAGCTTCAAGCAGATCTTCTCCCAACACAATCCACACCTTAAGGCTTTGAAAATACGAAACACCTTAGACATCATCCCTAACAGTCCATTGATCGGTTACTCTAACGTAGGACAAGAGCTTGTGATCGACACCACGAATTCTCCCTACCTGAAGAATCCGGGAAGTGTTCCAGGAGCTTGGCATAATCTAGAGAATTACTTGCATGGAGTCGCGGGAACACAAGGGATCAGTGGCTTGGTGGGTTCAGGAAAATAAGGGCATGGTTCAGATGCCGAATGGCTCGTGGCGGCTGATGGATCATGAAATTGATCAAGATGAAGGTATCTAATTAATTAACTCATGGGTGTGGATGAGTATGATTGATTATTATCTTGTGAATGGAAAAAATCTATAAAAAAAGAATTCTACTCCTATTGGATTAGTTCAAAAGAAAGAAGTATTTAACTTTCTCGCTTTATTTTAATAAACTAAGAAGTATTCAACTTTTCCGGTTTATTTAGAAATAATCTTTTTGAATCTTTATTCATTGTAGAAATCCTAATTTTACACATTGTCAATGTGTGTTTAACTATACTAGTGTGTGCTAATATCATAATATTCAACTTTCTCACTTTATTTGAATACAAGTGAAAGAATAGAAGTGCGAGAGATTTGAAACTATGTATGATCAATGGGATGTGAAAAACCTCTAAACACGAGGATGAAACATCGTCTTATGAAGCCCATGATATTTTCAGATTTTGAACTATTTCATGTGTGTGGGTTGGGTATGAACTCAAGCCATTCGATTCATATTTTTGAGTTAATTTTAGGCCAAAACAAATTGATATCTCGCAATCGCAGTTTTTTGGATAATTAGTTGATCAGAAGATCCGAATAAGGCCCTTTAAGGCTACAATTCACAAACAAATAACAAAAAACTGCACTACAAACTGCTCGTAAGTAAAATAACCACAAAAGCCACCTATCGATACAGCGATTGCTAGTTAGTATACAAGAGAACATCTTAAAAATTGGGGGGGCATAATTCTTCCATTTGTTGCTTCAATTCCCATGAACCATATGGAGGACTGAAAAAGTGATGCTCAAGATAGGAGGGATGGAGAAGAAAAGGGACCATGAAGCAAGCCATTTGCAATGGATTTGTAAGCTGCCTCGGTCAAATGAATTCCATCCCAATTTGCATAAGTAGAGGGGTCTTGGCATACACTGTACCCAGGGTGCCCACATCTTGCACTGTAATTGAAATTGTATGGTCCTCCTCCTCCACAACATGCCACCAGAACTTTTCTAAATCCTGCATTTGCCATTTATTATTATAATTATTTTTGGATCGGTAAGTAGGTCGATTCTCTTAGGTCTTCTATCTTAAGGAAAATTCAAATGAGTGATTGAGCCCGAGAGGGATGTCAAGCCCACTATCACCACCACACAAATTTCTCAGACGAGAAGAACTTTGTGCCCTCAGAATCGAACTTGGGGGAGGATGGAAATAGGGGAGAAATTTTGCCACTTAATATGAGTTACTATATCTATATCTCCCTAACGGGAAAGCTATAGTAACAACTGTTATTTGGTTAAACTTGAAATTTTTTTTGGGTGGGTCTAGGACCAAAAGTTTCCGACAATATTATAGGTGGTCCATTTAAGGATCAAGTCAAATCAGTTCTACATCATCTCGTGCATTAGAAAAATTTATTTACCGATTTATTCAAGTTTGGATAATTATTTATACGACTCATTAATTTTGAAAAAACTTTTTGCGTTTAATTAGGTTTGGTTAAATATTTTTGGGAACTAGTTATGAAGTAAAACTTGTAATTCGGGGAGAGGTATATGGCAGCTTGAAATGACACATACACCCTCAATTAAGTGGTTTTCTGCATGAAGCAAAATGAGGATATATTGGTCATTTCAAGCTAACATGTCACCTTTTTGCTCTAAATGATAGGTTTTATGCCGGAGTTGATTTCAAAAAATATTTAACCAAATCTAAATGAACCCAGAAATATTTATACGAAATTAGTAAATTGCATAAATAATTATCCAAATCTAAATGTACTAGTAAGTAAATTTTTCTCTATTTTATGTAATTTTAATGCGTATTCCATAAATTTGTCTTGAAAATACAAAAATGTTGTAAAAAATTTCAAATTATCAGGTAAGTGTAGGTTGGGCCAATATTAATTAGGGGTAGAGTCAGGTTTTTGGTACCCCAAAATTGGAACCTATGACTATGCTCTGCTCACCGCTAGCCTCAAAGGTCACCTAGATGTTAGGGTTGGCAAAATTTAGTCCAAACCTGAATTCTGATTTTGTCTAACCTGAAGAAAATGAGGTACGATCATGATTTTTTTTTTTTTTTAATCTGAGAATTTAAAGTCCATACATAAAGTTTCTTTTACTTCTATTTCCCGAATTTAATTTTGACGTCAATTCAGGCTTGACCTATCCGACAAAAAGGGACACCAGACTGAGAAATGCTTTTTCTAGTGAACAAGAACTGCTTACCGAGATGCCCTGGTGCATGAAAGAACTGCAAAGCTGCCTTATAATAGTCACCATACATAATCTTTGCCTGGGGATACTTAACTCTCAGCTTCTCCAGAGTAAGCTTGAGCTGAGTATTATGAAAACTTGCAAAAGCATTGTAGGCCTTCAAACAGCCATTTCCATCATAATCTGCTTTGTTAGGGCTCTGAAACAGAGTCAAGTACACTGCTGAGCACCCAACTGGCAGATTTCCCGGCACCAAAATCGAGCTCGCTCCCTCCTCTATCAACATCTATTTTCAAACAACAGATTAGAGGTGCAATGAAGAAATGGTTCTGTGTTTATGAAACTCTACGAAATTCGGTTAATGTCATAATGGGTATAACTTACAGTAACTGCCCCTGAAATTGCTTCAGTAACTTTGGGGACTAATGCAGTTAGAAGTTTGATGTCTCTGTTCACAAATGACCTGAAGTTGTAATCATTTCCTCCAATCTCTCCCACTATGAAGAGTGATTTCTTGAACAAGTTGGCACAATCTGTATGCCAAACATACAAAAAACTGATTTATAAACAGTCGATATGAACTGAAACATTCGAAAATAGACCCAGAACAAGGAGTTCGATTTTGATCCAAACCCGATATGATCATATAAAACACGAGGACCAGTTTGCTAGGTCTAGATCGAGACGTAATTGGAGTTGGAGGCAGAAGAAAAATCAATGCATGGAGAAAAGGAAATATGTACCTTGTTTAGTGGAGCAAAGGGAAGATTTGTAACTTCTGAACCATCCAAGCTGAACACTCAGGGAATTATTTGTCCATAGAACTGACCGAATTGTGTAATCACGGAATAAAACCGGATTAAGAGCGGTGGCTCCTGCAACTGCGAAATTCACTCCCTGGGGAATATGCTGTCCTTTTTGTAACGATAAATATGGTGGCAGAAGGGACAGTCCAAACTCCTCCGCTATAATCCCAAAAAAATAAAATAAAATACATCAGTTGATTTTCTTTAAAATTTACACTACAAGTACAATTACAGATAAAAAATATAATATAATAAAATCTTACACTCGTAATATTAAAACGATAAGTTAATTAAAATGAAAATCGATTATTTTCTATTACCCTATTTTACTCCGGTCACTAATGTGACTACAGATGGCAAAAATGTACTACACCCAACTAGCCAATCATAAGCCAACAAGGTTGGTCCCGACGTAATTTAAAGAAAATAAGTTGATTTTGACATTTTCCTAACCCAAATGCCTATGAGGTTTAGCTTAAGTAGCATACTAGCTTTGAGTATTTTTCTCCATGGTTCAAATCTTGGTATTAGTTCTGACACAATTGATTTGAATTCAAACCGAATGATCTAAATTTATATCCGACATAATATTTGAAACAACTAATTCAAAGTAAGCTCGAATTAATCTGAACTAAACTAAACCCGAAGCGAATATGATCCAAACCAAACAAATGTTTTCCAAGTGTAGATAAATAGGTAGAAACGTTCAGGGTTCACCTAGGAAGTCCACCACAAGGCGGCCATTGGAGCATCGGCCGGTAGGGTGTTGGAAGAAAGTCTCTCCGTAGGGCAACTTTCCGATGGTCGGATAATCAAGGGCGCCAGACCGGAGAAAGTTCCCGGTGTCAGTTAGGGAATCACCAAAGCTGTAGATAGCTTCATAGTGTTGCTTGACATCACGAGTTAGAGCATACGCACAAGGGAAAAGGACTAACCAAAAAATGTAGAGAAAATGGTTCATGTTGGACACTATACTAATTAAACATCCCCTAAGATTTTGGAAAATGGACATAGATTTATATAGAATGGCAAATTGAAAGTTGAATTTAAACTCATTAAAAAACAGTTGTGCCTTGATTTAATGCGTGAATGCCATAATGGTACAACTATATTCTTGATCTAATAAGAGCTTAGAAGAAATATCATGGGTGGTTGGTTTGGGTGTGCTAAATTTTATGTTAAAGTGGGCCTTAAATCTATTAATCAATGCATACACTCTCGGTTTCACGATATATGTCACTTTAATTAATTTTTTTGTTTTACAATATTTGTCATTTCACAATTTCAATGACATATTAATGACTAGTTCACCAGTTTTATTCTTATTAATTGCTTTTTTCTTATTCTTTTTTTAGTAACTTTCTTCATTTGCAATTAAATCTTGGGCCGACTTAGTCTTTCAACACAAATTTTGTCATAAATTTTGTGTTATTTTGTGTTCTTTCACAACGCAAAATCGACAAGTATTGTAAAACAAATGGACTATAAATCAAGTGAGATTCTATTTCAAAATCAATTGATATTGAGTGGAGTAACTCAGCACCTTATAAGCATACTTATAGCGTTTCATTTTATCAATTTGGGGCTATATCTACTTTTATTCTTCATTCTTCTACTTATATGTAGTTTATTGATAAGATCCGACAAGTGTCATAATTCCGAATAAAGAATGGTGGCAAATTAATCAAGCAACCTGCTCCGATATCATGTTAAGTCTTAAATAAATTAGGACTCACTCATCTAACTCGATTCATAAGACCTTTCACCAATTTTAAATTCATTGACGTTTATATTTAAGGACAAGGTGGTTTTCGGGCGAATCTTCCTTTAATTTGATGGAAATTTATTGCAATCAAGCTATATGATTGATGCATTCAATGTTCCTTTTCCCACTATATATGCACCATGTCATGACCTTAATAAATCACATCATCGTAATTTTGGACCATAAAACATTGTAGGTACAACTATATGTGAAAAAATAGGTATTCATCAATGCTTTCTTGGTACATTCATAATGTTGTGTGGACCACGGTCCAACCATCATCTAACTCCAAGAAATAAAAAAGGAAGTAATTTAAAGACCAAGGTGAAATTAATCTGTATGACTCTTAGTGCTCCGAATAATTTAAAATTTAAAATAAATTTATACGTTGGGAAATAAAATCATTATTCAAAAATACATTTATCGTTAAGACGGCGATAACCAGGGCTCGGGTTCAGGCTCATGCTAGGGATTAAGCATGGCATTATATAATGTAGTTGTTTGTGGACATCCAAAAGAGAGTTCTTGACAAAATGACCAAGTCGTTGGGAAGCAATTGTTTTCCTCTCCTTAGTATTCAAACCATAGACAAAGTAATAGGAATTGGCAGCTTCCTTATGAAACTCAAAGAACTTGTACTCCAAATTACAAAAGAATAAACCACAAATGTTGTCGCTCTCGAGTGATCCTCAATCATCAGTAAAGCCTCCTCTCGAGTGAAAGGGTTGTAGATTATGTACGGACGGCGAGGATGAAGTCGTTTTTCTTCTTCATGTTAAGTTGAGAGAAGACAATTTACTATTACTTCGGTCTGAACATGTTGCCCATCCTTCTCTCTTTCTACTATTGTGGATGAAGATAATTTAGATAAAAAATTTTGTGAGAAAGGCTACCTAAAATTATTAAGGTATTTTCTTTACCCTTTTCCAAAAAAAGTGTTTAGAAGACAATTGACACCAAGTATTCCGTATAACTATCAAACTATGAACCAATTTTTTTATTATGTTCTGAACTTCCTGCATCTGATAGGCGATTAGATGTTACAAGCAGTTTTAGCCTCATGACTAATGATATATCTAAAAAAGAAAACCGTATCCATGTAGCCATGATATCCTACCCTAAACACCACTTCCATGAGACATGAGTGCGAGGCTTGTCTTCTTCAACCCTTCTATTTCTTTCTTGATTGGCGGACTGCAATTGTAAAAGGGGGAAAAACACAGACCAACATGAGGTAAAATTACACAAAGAAATAAAAGGAATAAAATGCAGTCATATTATACTGGTAAGTTAATATCATGTAGTCCAAGCACTTGACAACAGTGCAGCTATATTAAATTAGTCTCTCTATGGACAAAGATGCTTGCAAAGGTAAGACTACCTACATCCGAATCTCCCTAAATATCTCGCAAGTAGAATGCAGTATAACAGTTGTAATAAAATGTATTAAGTACACTGGCATTTGATGATAAACCGCTCTAACCCTAGTGAGACCGAATCACAAAACTTCGACCAATTGCAATCAAACACAACAGAATGACTCTCTACTTCTCAGGGATGAAAATATATATACATCTGAATCTCCACATATACTACTTTGATAGGATCTACACTGGCGGAGAAAGGGGAGGCAGTGGCGGTTGTAGGCGGTAAAGAATCATGATTCCTGCATAGATGTTATAAAGTAATCTTTGTTTAATCTGGGATAGCAAGTTTCTTTTGGGCAGGTCAGATGATATAAAAAGACATGATTATAAGATGATAAGCCATTTTAGATGGTCACACTGATATTTTTATTTTGGCTAAAGGGTGCAGTGCATCAAATTCGAGTCAAGTAGGCAAATAATTCCTTTCAACTGCAATCTTTATATGAAAAGCTGTACATGCTATTGAAGAGTCTTAAGGGGGAACAAAACAAGGACGGGAGGAACAGTGAAGTTCAGCTTACCCTGGTCCTACTCACCGAGAGAGACTTTGATTAATGTCTTCAAGTATAAGCTTGACCCCATTGTACATGAGTGAATCCGCAAGAGAACCAACTTTGGTCTGAGAACACTTTTCTCTCAAGCTCCCTATCCACAACAAGATGGATTCATTTTTCAGAGCATGCTCAAAAGTGCGCCCCGCCCCCCCAAATAAAAAAATTTCCCCTTCCGTTGTACCTCTTTACAACATAATATGACATAATCTTTTTCAGGATATAAACAACTTAAAATAATACCAAAAGCACCATCTTCAAAAGTCGTTTCCTTGTCCTGCACTTCATGGGCCAGAATAGTACCATTGCAGAGCATCATTGTCTCGTGTCCAGCTGAAGCCTGTATCTTTTGATACGCCTCTCAGCTTCATCATGTCCCTAACTTCATTTACAGAGTCCCACATCCCAGCTGCAGCCAGAGCATTTGACAAGGCAACATATGACCCAGGTCGACCACCTCCGCACAATTTGAAAAGTTCATCTGCAGCTATACTTGCAATCTCAAGTTCCCCATGCAATCTACATGAACTTAGCAAAGCAGCCCAAACATCTGAATTAGGTTTTTCCGGCATTTTCTTAACAAATTCCCATGCTTGTTGTACTCTTCCAGATCGCCCTAAAAGATCAACCATGCAAGAATAGTGCTCCATCCTAGGCTTCAATGAATAGTCCCTCTCCATGCTTTCAAAGATCTCCCAGCCTTTGTCTACCAACCCAGCATATGCACAAGCTGAGATAGCACATAGGAAGGTGACATAATTGGGTTTTATTTGATGCTCTTTCTGCATCCTAGTAAACATTTCAATTACTTCATTGGATTTCCCATGTTTTCCATAACCATCAATCATGGATGTCCAAGAGAATATATTCTTTTCAGGCATGTAATCAAATATCTGACGAGCGTCATTGATTTTCCCACATTTGGAGTACATATCTATCAGAGCACTCCCAATTTTCACATCCATAAAGTACCAAGTCTTTAAAAGGTGACCTTGAACTTGATGACCAATTTCAAGTGATGTCAACAAGGAACATGCTCCAATAAGACTCACAAAAGTTGAAATTGTAGGCAAAAAATTTAATCTTAGCATATCTATATAAATGTAAATCGACTTCTTTGCAGAATCAATTGATTTACTATACCCTTCGATCATAGCATTGAAGACAACAACATCTTTCTCAGCTATGTCTTTAAACAACTCTTCAGCATCTTCTACACGACCATTGTTCAAATAACCAGATATCAATGACGTAGAACATATTGCATTCTTAACCGACAGCAAATCAAACACACGCCTAGCATAATCAAGCCTTCTGGATTTAACATATGAATCAATCAAGGTAGCAAAAACAATGATATCTTCTACACCATTGTTTTTCAACATTTGAGCATGCACTTGTCTTCCTAAGTCAACTGTTACCAGGGAACTAGGTACGGCAACCCATGCTTTCAAAATTAAAGAATGTGTAAAGCTGTCAGGCTTCTCACCAGAGTCACACATTTGACGAACCAAATCAAATGCTTCCTCAACTTGGCCATGCCTTACATAAGCATTGAGTAAATAATTATAAGCTGAAAGTGTTGGCTCCAACATTTCTTCAAGCAACTGGCGTCCATAGCCTATTAAGCCGGATTTCAAATGCAATATAAGGAGTTTTATTGTAATGTTCTTATTGGGTTGATAACCAGTTTTCAGAATATGGCTATGGATCTTTAAGCCATGAGAAGGTGAATCTGAATTTATGTACTGCTGTAGAGTGGTCGAAAAAGAGACTGAATTTGGATGTGAAAGGTCACCATTGGCGGGTGGGGTAATTGGACTAGGAGAAATCTGGGGTCTGGGGGCATACAAAGATGAGAAACATAAATATCTAACTTGGGATACTTTAGCAGTTCTCATTCCAAACCATAACACACTTGAATATCATGACCTGAAATATCACAAATTACACAGATAAAGCAACACTAATGCATTCGGTTCAGTTCTACTTCACTCTGCAAATTGATAAATTCATCTGATACATAAACTTGAAAAAATGCATTCAAATAAGACCCCCATGTATTAAGCAGCACAATCCTGTAAATATTGGCAGTACTGTCATTGCAAAATATATCCAGGACCCAGAAAACAGATCAACAATAATGATTAAAATTACCACACAAGCTATACAAACAATTTAATAGCTGCTTACAGACAAATTCCCATACAAGCTAAAGATGATACACAAACTCCACTCACAGCATATAAAGATTATCATTACAGCTAATTTGATGTAGAAATAAGAATCAAATGTCAATTTCTTACGAGCATTTCCACATTTTCTAGTATTAACAACTACTAACTGCATACATACATTTCTACAAGTGCGAGCATTGACACTGGACATCAGCTTCACTCAATCAATCACCGCATATATAAACTACTATCACAGCTACTTAGCTCTAGAAAATAACAATCGAATTTCTTGCTATGCATTTTCACATTCCTAGCATACATGCATTTCTACAAGTGTGAGCTATGACAGTAGACATCAACTTCGCTCAATCACTCACCGAATATATAGACTACTGTCACAGCAATTTTGCTCTTAGAAAAGAAAAAAGAATTGAATGTTAATTTCTTACTATGTATTTTCACATTCCTAACATTAAAAATTAAAAATGGCTAACTGCATTCATAAAATTTTTAACCTTTAAAGGTGATACCTTGAGGCTAAAGGATGGAACATGGAAATGCGCATTAACTTTAAAATTCAACAGCTGGGATATACAAATACAAGTTAACAAGTATCCATCATGAAAACCAAGCAATTAATGATTCAGTGTGAAAAAAGTCACTATATTTGCTAAATAAAAACTTGCACACCAAGTGTTTGATAAAATTCTTAAATGAAAACCCAAATGACAAAAGAAGCGCAAGGAAGCGTATTCAACCATTACGTCCACTGATTAAATAAAAAAATACCCCAAATCAAACCAACAGTCAGAATCAAATAAAATAGATAGCCAAACAAGCGAGTGTGTGTGTGTGTGTGTATGTGAGAGAGAGAGAGATTTACCCAGAACTGAAAAGGGGTGGCATGGAGAGAGGCATCGGAAACCAGTGTGTTGTGTGCTACATCAGTTGCTCTTGCTGCTCGAGGAGAGCGAATGGGAGAACCTCTGAAATTTCAAGAAAGCAGAAAGGAGAGAGTGGGAGAATGGGAGACGAAGCAAAGACAGATCAACTGAGAAGCCATGTTTCCGAGTCTTGGGCTATTAAAAGTACAAAATTTAAAAATTAAATTTATTAAAATAAGTGGACATATTGTCAAGGTCCCGTAGCTCAGTTGGTTAGAGCGTTGGTCTTATGAGCCGAAGGTCGCGGGTTCGAGCCCCGCCGGGACCAAAGTCAGTTTATTTTTAAAAAACTCGACGCAGGGCTATTTCGTCTTTTCATAGTTTCCACCCTAAAATATCTCTCATCGAGATGATCAAATCGATTCACCTTTTTCTTTTTCCTATTCCTTTTTTCTTTGTTTAATCACGACTACTCATCACCCGCAACCGCAATCAACGGCCAGCAAAGTTCAAGAAAAAGACTACGTTCTTCCCTCCCAAAACAAAAAATTTAATTTTTTTATTTTTATTTAGCCATTTTTTTCATATATATATATATATATATATATATATATATATATATATATTATTTGTCAAGGCTGTAATCCCTTTCGAGACACAAGCGTTTAAAATAAAAATTATTCTAATAAATAAATTTATAAAAATTTAAAATTATATTATACACTTTATCGAAATAAAAGACACTAGGTTAATTTTCTTTACCTCGATATATTTCTATACTCTAAACCTTTGAGTATGTGATACATTTGGTAACACCCTACAATCATGGCACCCTTTTTTATTATCCTTTTTTCTTCATATTTGTCTGAATGCTTTAATATGTCAAAACATTAAGTAGCGACATTATGATATTAATCATGCTAACTAATCTTAATTTATTATTAAAAGAAGTGTCTCAATCTTCAAATATTTCTTGACTATTACACCATCAAATGAATATATTTTGTTGTTGGATAAGTTATATGACCCTCAACCAACTTTTATACGTGCATTACTACAAAATTATTTTATTTAAATATAACTCCTTCTCTTAATATGCGCCTTTTTTAATAGTGAAATGATATATGTCTTGTTTAAAACACACCTTAAGTGTCTTTCCTCGACTTAAAAATTATTATATCATGTAATAATAAATTTAAAAAAATAATATAATTGAATAGTATAATTGTATTATAATTTACAAATTATGTAAAATTGTCATTTTCTCATTATTTTTCATATTTGTAAAATTATGTGTATGGCACACCTTTTAGGTATAGCTGATCCGATTAGGGTATCATTTAATACTTATCGGCGTAGTTGACGATTATTAAAAGTTTACATTCATAATTAATCATAATTATTAAAAAATAGTGGTCTCAACTTTCAAATCATAAAATATATTAATATAGGTCAAGACAATATATTTGAAGAGTGTTTTCATACAAGATACATATTCGGTTTTAGATAATTTAATTTTTATAAATACTCCTACAAATAGATATATGCTTTATTTAAAGTTGCTAGAGTGGAAAATATTTGAATTTGATTTAGACTAATATGAGAACATAAACTTTGCATAAATTGTATTTGTTCAATACTCTTTTGTATTGACTTGACATCCAATCAAATACAATTAAAGTTTGAGTCAAAATCGAGTGTGATTGATGTATATTTACATTAAAAATTCACAGTATTTTTATTACGGCGCAAAAGTTAAAATAAATAATGAGATAAATTTCTCATATTATTAACATCACCAACAATATTCCCAAGAGATTGTCCTTAGTAGGAAACCCTAAAGAAGGAGAGCCAAAAATAAAAGATTAGGGGAAAAAACAGCAAAGCTATCCACATCAAAAATCCTTGTCATTAATTTGGTATGCTGTCATTGTGAGAATAGTTTGCTGAATTTAATCAAGAAAATGCAAATTGCACAACTAAGCATTCATTGACAGAGAGGAGAGCATTGATTCAAGGGGACAATCCCATGGCAAATTTGAATGGATATTATTATATTTTCAATCCAAAAAGGAAATTACATAATTTTTAAAATGTATTTTTATGCCCTTCATGCAAAAAAAATAATCCAAGTTGTGATGAAATGATGGGGAATGATTGTTTATTTAATTAATCAATTATTTTGTACATACATTGCTTCATCCTAAAAGAGTTTTTTTTTTTTGGGGGGGTGGGGTTGATGGGATCCTAAAAAGGGTTTATTTGAATAGATTATTTATTCAACAACTCTCTGAAAAAGAGTTGTAATTAGTTGGGCATAAAATAACAAATTTCTGCACAAAAAAAAAATAACAAATTTGCACCCACTCTTAATTAATTATTCAAGTAAATAAAACAGTTTGGGATTTTACCAAATTTGTTGAAAATAATGCATGGTTAATGATTCAAAATTAAGATCAATTTGAATTTCTACATATCCATCGAAAGAAATTCTTGAAAAAGCTATTTAATCTAAAAACTAGGTAAAAAGGTCATTTATAAACTATATAGTTCCTTCCACTAAAAAAAAAAACAAAAAAACCTTGTTTTTAAGCATAAATCATTAAAAATGACTCCAATAAAATAATTAATAAAACTGTTACCAATTAAAAATATCATTATTATGATATTGACAATACTTCTTTAATCTCCATAAAGAAACTTTTTACTCTATTCACACTGATATATTTTGATAGTGAAATTATCATATTGTACAATTAAATAATTTCAGATATTTACATGGGATATTTACGAAAAATATTTATAATTTTATGCATAATATAGATCCTTAATTCCTTTTTTAAAATTAGAAATGGATCATATTCACTATTATGTATAAAACTAAAGTATAATAATTCTATTTTTCCCATTAATGTCATGATCAACATTAATAATTTCTCTAAGAATTGACAAATTGATAGCATCCCATATATAATCAACGGGAGGATTCAAATAATCAATCCAAACCACTCTTTTATCAAGTCTAATTATTGCTTTATGCACCAACTAATCATTATTTTTGGTGCTGGCATTAGCTTTTAAATCCAAAATAGAAAAAAATTCCACCTTTTTGTCTTCTTTCCTCTCTCTCTCCGTGTGTATTTAGCTTGATGAAGTGGATTACTTCTCTTCTACTTCTACTCTGGGAGGGCCAGCTGAGCCAAGGAGGGTCAGCAGTCATCAAATTTCTTCCTCCCCACCAAATTTCAGCCAAACCCAGTTCTCCCAAAGGGCTTCTGCTTCCTTACTGGTATGTCAAAACTATGCCCATCTCAAAATTCAGATCTTGTTTTAGGTTTTCTCTCTCTAGAATTGTTTGGTTGGTTTCTTCTTGCCTCATTTTTGGGTTGATGATTGCTGGGAATTTGCCCAAGTTTTGCGCTCTTGTTAATTTGAAGAGGGAAAGATTTGATAGTTGGGATTTGGAGTTGAGTGAAGAGCTTTGAACTCAAGAAGTTTTACTAGTATGAGAAATTGATTATTCTTTGGACTTCATTTTAGCTGCATCATGTAATGGCAAAGTGTAATGGTGTATACTAGGTTTGCCATCCATTTCCTTTCTTGCTTGTTGGAATTGTGGTATGTTTTTATGTGTTCTGATGATTATCCTCTTGCAATTTTAGTTGTTTTGATTGGCCAATTCATTATGAAATTTCCAATTTTAGTACCAATGGGTTTAAACCCCATTTTGGCATTACTATTTTGTACTGGGCTTGGGTGTTTATTTGTTGATTGGTGGAGGTGCTCTTTGTCTTGGATGGTGGGGGAGGGGAGATTTGGTGTTTGGTAATGAACACCTAGTATAACTTCAAAGTTAGTTTCTTTATTTGAATGCCAAGTATCACTTCAGCTTAGTTTTTATATTTGACATTGGATATTGAGGCTTTAAATTTAACTAGTCCATCAATCGAAAGTATGAGCACTACTATAGGCATTTGAACCACCTTCCGACTAGTCTAGATGATCTCAGATCCAATTCTTTTGCCACATATTTCCTGCGAGTGGGGAAAATTGTGAGGTTCTTTATGGTTTGGCCTTTGACCCTACCCCGATACCTTTCACTGGATCCTACTTTACTCTTATCAGTCATTGAGGGCCCAGCTCTTGAGGAGGGGTGGGGGTATGGAGTGCAATTGCAGGAATCAAGGATGAATTTTTCCTTGTATGCATTCTAACATTGGCCATTGCAAATTTGCAATCATTAAAAACCATTAAGCTTTTTTAAGTGAGAAGCAATAATGATCCTCTAGTATTCATCAAAGTGCTCTAGAATTAATGTCGGACATAAAATTTCTATATTTGTCACTGATAGGTATGGTCATTTGGAGGCACATAAGTTGTTAAAAGTTGCTTCTACTGTCAAGTTGTGCTCTCTGTCCTTCCTCTTCAAGTTATTCAAATTTTTCATATTTTTTCTTTTGGTGCAATGTTATCTTGATGTGATGATTGACTATCATCTTATGCATATTGTGGTTTATATCATTTTGTATGCTTTGTAACATTCATTTTCGATAAGGGTGACAGGATCAGAAAAATTATGCATTTTTCTCAGTTGGATGGAATTTAACACTGCATATTCCCTCTGCCATCAAGCATGGGATTTTAGGAGCATAAGAACATGTGCATAGAGAAAGCCAATAGATGAACCAATCAACCAATAACAAGTTATATTGTTGGGATGTTTACTGCTAGTTGGCTGCTGATTAGCTCACATCCACTTTACAATCTAAGCTAAGAATGGCGCACTGTTGGTGATAATCACTTTATGCTCATCTAGTGGATAAATTAGCAATGGGATAGCTCTTTGTAACTCATGAAGAAGGTTAGGAACAATTAGGTTTGGAAAATTTGCTCGGAATTAAAAGTTTGTATAGTTCCTTTTTGCTTTACAAATTGACAAATGACAATCATGTTTGTGTTTTCGGTTGACTAAGTGACTAACAACTATGGCAGTAATGGAGCTTTGTTGGGGTAGGTAAGAAAGTAATTGACTTCCCTAACAAAACATATTTTGGTTGTTTTGTCTACTTACCCTAAAAAAACCCCATATTTTGAACCTCATTTTGTCAAGTTATTTATCAATGATGATGGTGTTCTGAGGTACTAAATCAGACTATAGGAAATCACAAGTCAACATACTTTAAATAGGAACTTAGTCACCAGCCCTTTTCTTGGGTGGCGACCAAAGTTGATCATAGTACAAATGAATAAGCCTTGAAGTCTTGTGGAAAATGAGTAATGAATGAAGATCTTCCTGATATGTATTTCCTGCTTCTATTACCGGTGGCATCCCTTTTTCTGATTCACCTGGTTAAGTTCCCCCTTTCAAACCCCTATACCATTGACACATGGATATAGGAAAGAACAATTGTTACATTACTAGTTTGCCTCCGTTTCCTTTGTTATGAGTTGGAACTTGATGTTTCTGCGGCACATGATCTTTGTGGTTCGATTGTGTTACTTTTTATCTTTCAGTATTCCCCTCAGTTATTAGTTACTATCTCGAATCTTCTATATTTGATTGTCTGATCGTCAATCCAATTACAGTGTGAATGTAAGTCTTTATAGTGTTCATGCCCAATACCTATGTTTATGTAATAACAAAGGGTCATACCTGTGCATAGTTAAGCAACCCATATAACTCCAACTAAACCATACCATCATCTTGAGCTACTAATAAGGCTCCTGTGTAAAGCAGGGCAGGGAATAGATGGATGTAGCGAAACCTTTTCCAAATGAATACTTTTAGTATTGTCTTAGCAAAATATATAGGATCAACTGTGCACAACCGTACTCGTGAATTGCAAACTGTTTCCATCACAAAATTCTGTGTTGAAATGATGAGTAATATTTCTTTTAATATTGGTCTTAGGGTGTTATTATGTCAACTATTATCTCAGCAACTAAGTTTTGTTAGCCGATATTGTGAGGCGATGGCTATGTGCGTTAGGATGTATCTAGACTTTGCTTTGGCAAGATCTTATTGGGTGGTTTCTATTGTATGATGAACACATGTAATTCCCTTTTTATATAGAAGCAATCACTGCCATTCCATATTTTCATTTCTTTTTTCAGAATTCACCTCGATATTTACGTGTTTGCTAATTACTAATGGCAGTCGTAGCATAAATGAGTAACAACATTACAATTACATTTGGTTGGCAAACTTTTCAGGCATAGTATAAACTACACTCGGTCTTTGACATCCTAATGGGTTCCGGAAATTGGTTCAAGACTATAATTAGGAGAAAGAAGGCGAAGGTTGACAAATTAAAACAACAAAAGGTTTGCATCTGATCATTGTGCTTTATTATGTAATATGAATTATCGTTGTGTGGAAATAACTGCAAATAGTCAAAATTTCCTCTCACATATTATCCTAAAGGTATTCCTTTAAGCCCTGCAACTTCCTTTTGTGGAATGAATTCTGACAGAGAGCTAACCTCTGTGTTCACACATCTAATGCCTTTCTATGATAGGCTTCTATGCAATCCTATATTACTTTGATTCTTCAGCCTACTCAAGTATCCTTATCGGGCACTCGACGCTTCATTTTACACCAAAACTGCACGAAATTCTACTAAAAAGCCAAGTCCAACCTGACACACATGTTGGAAACTCGACACTTTAACATGGGTATGGCCAAGTCTGAGTAACATAGATGTAATCTAGTTTGTTTGTAATATATCATAAAGATTTGTGATAATTTGCAGAAGAGTGTAGGAGGGGATTATGAATTTTATATTTCGACGAGGTGAACATGTTCCACATATTGATAGCAGTTCTTATGTGATAAATCATGTGCTTTGCTTTTGACAGGAATGTTCAGTTGCTGAGAACCCAACTGGACCTGAATCCAATGACAATCAGGAAAACAATGTCAATGGTGGTCAGTATACCACCACATCTAGTGTTTCCCGCAGCAGACCCAGTGAAGATGTCGCTGCAACTAGGATACAGACTGCTTTCCGAGCCTATATGGTATGCTTTATCTTTTATTATTCTCTTGTATTGCCTTGTTTATCAGTTACTATTTGAGCCCAACAACTGTCTATTCCTTGATGAAACAACTGTCTATCTCCAAACCCCGCAGATGTGGTACCCACACTGGGAGTAGTTGTTGGTGTTTTTGTATTAAGGGTGGTGGTGAGCAAGTCCTCTGTTTTTGCCTTTTATTTAGTTGAGCTTCAGGCCCAAGAGCTCAGCCTAGCTTGGTTCTTCTAGTGGGAGAGGCTATCATAGAGGGTCATGGATTTTTTGCTTTTTCCTCCAGGCAAGGAGAACTCTACAGCGTATGAAAGGGGCAATAAGATTCCAGAAACTGATTCAAGCTCAGTCCATTCGGAAGCAAGCTACCAGTACTTTGACACATCTTCATTCATGGAGTAGCATACAAGCTCAGATTACAGAACGTCGTCAGTCTATGGTAATTGAAGGTCGTCTTAAACAAAAGAAACTGGAAAACCAAATGAAGCTTGAGGCTAAGCTTCATGACTTGGAGGTTCGTATGGGACTCAGTATTACAAGTGATTTTGGCACACACAACTTAGTTGACTTTGATTAATATATGTGCTGGGGGGTGGGGGGAGGGTGGGCATGTACTGCATACTTTTCTTATTGTATAACATTATCTCTTGCAACTCATATCAAGGGTTGTGTGCACCTTAACCTTCTAAGATGCTGTGATGGTGGGATCCATGAAGGGTGGTTATTGCCTGGAACCATAGATTTAAAAAGCATTAGCTGTCCATTACTCCGTATCAAAAGAAGTACAGAACAATTTAGTCAGTTATTCTGCTATAGTCTGTTGTAATCTGAAGATTGCCTGAAACCAACACTTTCAGCTGGTACCAGAGTAAATATGCGATCGTTGTTGTCATTGTACTGTATTTTCTAGGTAGGTCTTTTCCAATTCTAGACACATAATTTTGAGTGACTTAAGTTCCCAATAACATCCCAAACTCGAACAGGTGGAGTGGAATGGAGGTTCTGATACTATGGATGAGATTCTAGCAAGAATACAACAGAGAGAAGAAGCTGCAGTGAAGCGGAACGAGCCTTGGCATATGCATTCACTCATCAAGTACATACACCAATGAAACTACCTTCAATAGTAATACCTACACTTAATGCATGATTCTTAACACAAAAGTTCCTTCTTTTGTAGTGGCGAGCAAACTCCGGTCAGAACCTAGGCACCAATGCTTCTGAACTTGGGAAAGCCAACTGGGGATGGAGCTGGAAGGAGCGATGGATTGCTGCTCGCCCCTGGGAAAACAGACTTCCATCTCAATCTATCAGCCCAAAGAAGGCCAGCCAGAATAAGCCAGACAAGGGTGTGAAAAGTGGTAAACCTCTAACTACTCAGAAAACCGTTCCTGTGAAAAAAATTGGAGCATTAAATGGGAAGACTCCTGGAAAACCTCGAAGGTTGTCCTTCCCAGGTGCTGAAAAACCTGGTGAGAAAGTATCAAAGGCTAAAGAGCAAGAAGTTGAGGTGAAGAAAAGAGATTCAGTGTCTTAGGTGAAAAAGAGAACTTGCATGAGTTGTGAAGAATCTAGGTTTTATTCAGCTTACATCCAATCGATGCATGCCAATGTTCAATCTTGCAGTCATTTTTTAAAACTTCTGTATATGAGGGTGGTGTGAAAAATATGGTTTGCAATTTGATTCTGAATAAGGGAACAAGTACTCTTTTTGCTTCTTTTTTTGGTTTGGTTTATTTGTCCCTATTTTCAGAAGCTTTCTTTCTGTTGTATATGTCCAAAAGTGTATTATTTATAGTGTAAATAGACCGAATTTTTGAAGAGCAATTTTATAGAATGCAGTCAAAAAGCCTTTGTTTTGTGATGTTTACTCCGGTTACAAGTGTGAAAGAGAAATTCTATCTGTTTTAAGACCTAAGAATGTACGTTGTATTGATGATCTGGTCTTTTGAAGCGTAGAATTAGCAACAAAGGTTCTTCTCTAGTTTGCTTCATCTTTAGCCTTTAGGTAACTCGAAAGGGTATTCAAGATTGAGAATCAAGACAAGTGTTGGCTAGTGAACCATTCTTGGTTGAGCCAAGGCTAGCCATATTTGGTGCACTTACTGAGTCTGACGCTGAGCTAGGAAGGAATCCGGCTGGTCCCCTTTCTCGGGGAACAGACTAGTAGGCCAGGACTATGTAGTTCCAAGTTAGGTAGTACGTGAATCATGTCAAGCCAAGCAACCAACTTTTGAACCCACCAGCTTTCCCGAGTTAGTTCAATTTGGCCGGTTTCGGCCAAACTAGGATTGGCTTATCAACATCTTCGTCTCGGAAGTAAATCTGGCACAGCCAGTGTTAGCCCGGCTAGCCTGCTTATTTGGCCACAACTAATCGAGTCATTTATAGGTTTAGAACAAGGTCATGGCATACACTTAAACAAAGAAAAGGCTGGAAAATGAAACAAACCCACATAAAAGGATAGCCAAAACAAAGTTGATAAAACTAGAAACTAAAATTGTTCGTATCTTTTAACTACCACTCATTCATGGTGAGTAGCTGGTATCACAAAGGCTGGCTGATTAAACAACAGAGTCTGCTCCTGATGACCTCCGTACCCTTGACCAGAAATGTAAAACTTGACAATCTCATCAGAAGACACTCTGCTCTGAATCACTGATTCTTCATCCAAACTTCCTGGGCACTCGACAGATGTCAAGTTTATTCCTGGTGGCTGCAGAAGAAATGGCGCGGAATTCGACATGAATGTCTGCTGATGATCGAACTTACAGTTGAACATAATTGTCTTCTGAATCTGACCCTTTTCAAATACCTGCTGATTATAAGAAGAACCCAACTCTGTTGAGCAATTTCCTGCTTGAATGTAAGGAAACAGCATGGAGCTCTGCATAGAATTGTATTCAGAGGTGTGCACTGAATCATCAGTCAAATTAAAATCTTCTTTCTCCAACATATTGTTTTCTCCAATGTAATCAACCAGAGAATTGCTTTCTGCACGTGGGTCTGGGTGACCAAGGAGCCCTGAGTTTTGAGAAGATGAAGTCATGTCGAAGAGCTTGTCAATTGAACTTTTGGCCTTCTTAATGAGCCAATCGACTGCCTCGCTAGCACGTTCATAGCCAAGCCTGTCTTGGACATCATAGAATTGAATAGCAGTATCAGCTGACAATCGGACCCTCCGATCTCTTGGGCCTTTGGCTGTGTAGACCTTGTTGTGACGAGCTTTTCTCTCTGAGGACGGGAAATTACGGCCTCCTTGCACTTCAGCCATCTTGCCTGCTCTACCCATCAGAAAACAATTAAGAACTTATTGTGCAAAATTAAACAGAAAAACTCACCCCACCCACTAACTTCCCTCAAATAGTTTTCTTACATGTTCCTTTTTCTAAATCACAAGATGCATTTCATTCAAATTCTTACATGTATTGTAACAAATTCAGCAGAAATCCTATGTTATTACTGGGACTCTTCATTGAAAACCTTGCATGGCATGGATACTCAGACTTGCCAAATTAGACCGAGAATATGAAAACTCCAAAAGATACTGCTCGAGCAATCCCTTAGGCATATTGGTATATATACACATGCCCAAGGACACTTGGTTTCTAAATTACATCAGTGGTACCATAGTTACCGAGAATGCTTCTTTGGTTGCCATGAACACGACAAATTCAGCCAAATGTGGACATCAGTTTGTTCAACATAAGCTAAATATGGATAACAGGAATAATGAGCATTCCTGGCAACTCTACATCGAGGATAGAACTAAAAATTGGGTATAGAAAATGCATGCAAAGCCCTTGTTGAATTGAAGAGGAGCTTATAAACCCACTCACATATATAAAGAGAGAGAGGGTGAAGTATTGAGAAGTTGTGGGTGTTGACAAGACAATGCCTATCAGAAGTATCTCCTGACAAGAAACTGTATAGAAGCCCACCAACAATAAAAGCCAAAATTGAATACAAGTACTATACCAACCTCTTGCTGAAGCTGTCAGTTGTCATATGAATCTTCAATTTTCTTTCACACACACTCAGTTTTTGAAATTGTAGAACTGATATATATCAACTAGTCAGTTCAATCGATCTGTTTGTTTTTTAACCCTCCAAACTTTTACACCCTAACAAAAGCTCAGGATATTAGTAGGGTCGGGTAAGGCTGTCTAGGTGTGGATTTCAACATATATACCCTATTGGACATGCAGGATTTACTGTAGGTGGTGGATGTGTACTTTGTTCAAGCTTGGGATGCTAAAATATTACAGCCAAAAACAAAAGGAAAAAGGAGAAAAGAGGAGGGGAGAGGGAAGTCACTTTGATGCTTTAACGATGAACTGGTCTTATTTTGGAGGGAAGCAAAGGTGATGCCATGAAAGAGATTCCTCAAAGTGACAGTGACATTGAAGCATGTGAATGTGCCCTTTATTTTCCTTTGTGGGTTTTGCAATATTGCCCCTAGGATGAGTACTTATGCACCACGCGTGCATTGTTGCATGGATTCTGTAAGGAAGAGAGAGATGCTTGGTTAAAACTTCTCTAGTTTCTCCTTTGGTGAAACTCTAAGGAAAAGAAAAACAATGGAAGAAGAAATTAATCATTTCCAATGTATGTTCGATGGACGTTTTGCAGAGGAAACATTCTTGGATGGACTTTTTTAGAGGAAACATTCTTGGACAACTACAGTACTTAGGTTCTAAATAAAAGATCAACGATTTAAATCGCATTACTTCCAATGATTTACTTACCCCTTCCTCATTTAAGAGTAGAACCTTATTCATATAAAAGAAAACGGGTGTTTTCCTATATCTAGATTGATGTGGTCATTAAAATTATTGTCATCACTTAAAAGATTGATCTTTTTTACACTTGTAGATTAGCCATTATATGAAAGTTATTCTATCCGTTTTTTTTTTCAATTATTAATAAGTCAATAGGTTAAAATTTATATTATACTAACCTACCAATCTAAAAAATAAGACCGCCATAATTTAAAATTCAGAAGTACCATACACACTAATGTACCCATCTCTAGTTATACCAAGACAATGACACCCTTCATATACTAAAACTCAAAATATGAAATATCTTGTCTAGGATCATGCGTCTATGCCTTGGCTCTGACCTTATGATGTAAATTACCATACATATTTGAGGATGTAATGAAGAAAGCTAGTAGATGTTGAATTACTAACTTATAGCTCACCATATCAACATAGTAAGAAAATTTGTACAGATTGGTAAAATTTTGTCCGACTCGATTATTCAAATTTTTCTGATGTGAAAAAAAAAATCAAGGTTCGGTTATAATCTTTTTGTCCAAATTTTAAATTCGGACATAAATTTTTTGTATTTCTACTATTTAAACCCGATTTTAACTTGAATTTAAGATTGTTCAAATTGTCGACCCAAAAGAACCTAGGTTATCGGACAAAAAAAATCGTCCGATAACCAATTTATCCAACCCGATTTTGACCTGAACCTAATTTTTTGCTGTGCTAATTAATAGATAAAGGATCAAATTGTATATAGAAAGTAGTATCAAAGTACGCAAGAAAATCTGCCTAATTGGAATACGTTTATTGAAATATTAGAAGCACAATAGTAGTTAAGTAATAAAAGCATAATTATTATTCTAACAAAAAAAAAGCAAAATAAGAATGATAAATTGGAATTTGATCAATGTTGTCACAGGAACCAACTTTGATGAACTTAAAAAACTATTTTATTGATTGTAAAAGTGGTTAATATGGTGTGGTTTGTAGTTGAGTGTGTGTGACTGTGTATTTCTTTTAGAAATTATGATTGAGTAGTGTTGGAGAATGGTTTGAGTGTGGTTGACGGTTAATTTTTTCATAACTTAAGGAGTGATTGAATATGGTTGAGTGTGGTTGAAAGTTGTTGAATGCGATTGAATGCAAATTTTTTCTAATATATGTAGTGCGAATGAGTGTGGTTAAGTGTGGATGAGCGTGATTTAGAGTAGCTGAGAGTAAAAATTTATTATACCACCCAAAAGAACAGACCCTGAGTGTAAGAAAATATATACATACATAATTTATTGTTATAGGACATCTACCAATGTAGACTAATAGGTATGAACATTTTATCATGCACCCAAATGATTGTACCAAAACCACTTTGAAGTGAGTGTATAGGACACCCCACTCCAACCCTCGCCCTTAACATGAGGAGAGTAGGACTTGGGGGGGAGGAGAGAATGTACATGCGAGAGGACCCCCACAAATAATAACTACTATGATCGAGTAGTCTCAACAACTATTTAATCATGTTCCAACAAAAGTTGCCATTGGGTCCTTCGTCCTTCCCATAATTGATTGCAACCACTATTTGATTTTTAACCCTAGCTCAAACACAGTGGAATCTTTTTATCTTTGTACCACTCTAGCTACTAATAAGCACAAAGTATGACAGAACGATTATGGATGGTGGATATGTAAAAAGTAAATAGATCTGTATGATATCTGTTGAAATCAAATTTAAAAAGATTTTCATCAACTTGGTAACATATCAAATATATATTAGTATAACCTAAAGGCTAACAAAACTACATTGGTACACGATCCAAATAAACCCTCTCTCGAGTCGTAAATAGTACAAGAATATTAAATACATCGTACATAAATTAAAATCGCTCTTTCCAATTAATAACTTCGGAAGAAGGGATCGGTTTGGGGAGTCCCCTACCTTTTTCCCTACAAACTTATCTTAGGATATCATACTAAGACATGAGCAAACTAAGCACTCTAAATGTATCCATTTTCATCCTAATGAAGCAGAGATTCCAATACATGCAAATGAATAAAGGCTATATTGCTAACAGTACATATAGGCATCAAAATAAAAAGTTGTTTTAAATGGATGAGGTTATTAGATCCCTTTAACTTTTGTGCACATTTCTTTTTCTTGTTCGTTTTCAACTTTGAATGTCTTTTTGAGCATACAACCGGCTAATCTTTTGGCAGAGTTTGCTCTCAAAAAAAAAAAAAAAAAAAAAAAAAAAGAAAGCAAGGTTTCATGTGACATATAGCTATGTTTTTAGTTGGATCTTGCTGTTAGACAAGAAATAGGCATCAATTATCTTGTAATTTTTTTCCATTTTATAATTCTCATTATAAACTTATGTTCAAATTATATATTTATATTTATATATCAGTCTTCATCATTCTTTTTATAATTAAAAAAAAAAGAGCTAAGTATATATATGACGAACTTAATTGTTAAAAAAAAATTCAAAAAGATGACAAACTACCTAATTAGTGTTAGCCATTTTGGTTTGTTGATAGAACTAGATTGGCTAGTTTAATTAACTCTAATTCTGTAATTATCTTATAATCATGTCAAATCCGTATTATTTTAAAAATTCAACCTAGATACACACTAATAGTATAGTCCACAAACAAAAGATGTAAAAGCACAACCCCTAGACATCAAGCTGGTAGATGAACAAAAAGTGCTTCCTACTATATGATAAATCTAGAGATATAATTCAATCCTCGAGCAACATCAATGGATCTATATGAGCAATCTTTCATCCATGATTATTGTGTTAGTTTAGCTAATGTCATTTTGAAAGAAAAAAAAAACATATGATTATGACAGAAGAAAACTAATTACCTTCTCACTACCTGTTTAAGTCTTTATCGTGATGGAGGGTAAGCATGCAACTTACCAAGCTTTCTAACAAGGATTCAACTCATTTTTCTGTACGTTCTACCATTTTTATGATCAATGAATCAAAGATAATACGAACATGTTTATTTTTAACTAGTTAAAATTAACACTAAGTGGTAAAAAATATATCGATAAGAAGAGCTTAAAAATGCTGACGATAAGTAATTGTAAATATATGTGTCAAAAGAATGCTACAAAAGATGGTTAAAAACCTAAGATGGGTGAGATAAGTAGTTGAAGCGAGTTATAGCTCAACCGAGTTGACCCTACTCAGTAAATTGCACAATCCTGTACTCAAGTTCTCCCTCCTATGAATGTGATCTACTGATTGCTGCCCCTGCAATTGCTGTTGCTAAACCATGGATGCCAAAATTGTGGGCAGTGAAACGCGGAAACTATCCGAGTTGACCCGGCATCTTCGTCTCCAAAGACCTTCTCTTTCCAGGAACGATTCCAATTCAGCTGATATTCAAGGCTGTGATGACCCACCTAACTCGAAGATTTACATAAGAGCTTCAGTTTTGATCTGTATTTTTCAAGGAGATGAAGGCGATCTTCGTGTAATCCTCACCGTTCGTTCCTCAAATTTGTCCTCTCACTCGGGTTAGTCACTAAATTTCTAAAATTGATGCATACCCCGATTAAATTTCTAAGTCTGGGATTCCTCATCTTCTGTACTTAAGCGTTGCAAATGCAAAACTGATTAATACACAATTAACCGATTCAAATCATCTGAAATGGGTCATCCTTAATTAAAGAAGGAAACTTGATTTTGATCTGAACCCAATTGATCCAAACCTGCTTATCTCATAAACCGTACTGACCCGAATTGAAACTGGGTGACCCAGATGACCAAATTTATACTTGGATTGGTACAGGTGAGGTGGCACTCCCAGGTGGGAAGATGGAGGAAGGAGATGAAGATGAAGTGGCTACTGCATTGAGAGAGGCAAAGGAAGAGATTGGTTTGGACCCTTCCCTTGTTGATGTTGTTACTGTTCTTGATCCTCTCACAATGAAGGTCTTGTGCATTATTTCTGTTTATTATTTTTTCAAGACTATGTGTTAAATCCTGTCTTTGATCAGATGCTTAGACATGACAAATAACTCATCTGTGTCGTATCGGGTAAATTTTAAGTCTGGTTAAAACAGGTTGATTCACATTCAGGTCAAGTTTGGTTCATTTGTTTCGGGTTTGTCCAATAACCTTATAAGGCTGATTCACATTCAGGTCACTTTGGTTCATTTGCTTCCGGTTTGTCCAATAACCTTATGAGGAAAATGCAGTCGGTATCGATCCAATTAAGCATCAAGACCACCCAATTAGTCGAATTGTCCTTAGCTACAAAGCACCAAAATACCATCAGGAAAAGAGAACGTACTAAGATTTCTTATGCTACCGTCTACTAATTCATAAGTGACTCCAATGTGGAAGCCTAAGCTTATTCTGCCTGGGTAACGGGGTATGGCTCAGTTTTGTTTGTGGAGATAACATTGCTGAATTTGTTCAATGAATGATGTGATTCATGTTCCAAGCAGAATGGCATGGTGGTGGTGCCAGTGATCGGTCTTCTACATGACAAGCTTGCATTTAGACCAACTCCAAACCCTGCTGAAGTTGAAGCAATCTTCGATGCTCCTTTAGAAATGTTCCTCAAGGTTCGGTTTTCCCATCTCAGTATACTGTTAGACTGGATATATGTGGATTCTCAAAGATCTGATCTTTTCTTGCTCTAAAATAGAATGAAAACCGAAGAGAAGCAGAGAAAGAATGGATGGGGCAGAGTTATGTGCTTCATTACTTTGATTATGAAGCCAAAGGCAGAAAATACGTAATTTTCGCTCTAACTGCTGCGATACTTATAGAGACTGCATCTCTAGTGTATCGACGATCGCCTGAGTTTGAGGCGAGGAAGCCTGATTTCTGGAAGAAAGTTAGTTCCAGCAGTCTATAAACCATGGTGTTTAATGTGCTTTCTAGATCGGGTTTATATAATTAGGATTTAAGTTATATGGAACTGGAAACGAAGATCAATTGAGATCTTTAACAGGCAACAGCTTTGAATAGTTCCAACAGATTGATGATCACTGCAAGGAGATCATAACTTTTTGGGCTGTGACAGTTTTTTATAAATATATTTCTATGTTCAATCTTATAATACTTAGATATTTCCTGAGTTTTCACTTTAAGTCGGATTTCTCGTTGACTAGACTATATGCTTTTGAAACACCCTTCTTCCTCGGCCGTAGGGGGAAAAAGAGTATAACTACAATGCGGATGGGATTCGATGTATTAGTGCTCTTATAACCATAGGTTATGAGACCAATTAAGACGACCATGTACGAATTCTTTTTTTTTTGACATTATTTCATCTAAATATTAATATGTTGAATCACCACTGTACAACTCAGCTAATTGCAAAGATAACATGTACAATTTTGCTCTCAACAGTACAGTCCATATATCTTAAAAGTATCTTTTATATCCCTTGTCAGCAATGAATAATTGCTGATAAATATCACGACCCGAGAATAAAGAGATTATAAATCTGGTCTTTATTAAAGACATACATCTACATCACTCAAAAAATATGCAGACTGGAAAATAAATCATCAGTAAAGCACATCTAGTCTATCTAGTAGTTCATATACAACTACGTTCAGCAAAAATTAGTTCAAAAGGCCTCAAATCCTCTATATCAGATTACCATACATAGAAAATTAAACTCCCAAAGTCTTATACATAAACAGCTTAATGGTAAATATACTTACTTTCGGCTTTATATTTATAATAGATCCAAATTTAAGTCGATTAATAATAATGTTTGGTCCAATTAACAAGCTTGTCTAGGAAAAAAAACAATTTCGTAGAGAATTTAGGGTTGAGTTTGAGTCAATTTAAGTTTCAAATCCATTTTTAGGTGAGTCTATTTCGGGTGTTGGGTTGGTGAAAATGACTCGAAATTTGAAGTGAATAACCTCATACCCGTACTCATACTTGAAACGACAAACAAGTACGTTTACCGGAAGATCATCACAAAATCTAAATTTATTCCGAACCTGACCGAACCTGAAATTTCTTAAAATCTGGATGTTATTAGTGTCTCGTTGTTTAATTCATGTAATTAATTTGGCAACGATCTTTGTATCGTTCTATGCAATTGACAGCTAATAATAATGGATGATAATTAACTATCACCAACTCGTAGTTTTATATTATCATACAAAAAATACTGTCTTATCATAATCCTCCCTAATCAAACATTAATCCTAATTAGCATAGCAATTTTCAAACCCTCAAGCCCTGTACTCTTCTCTATATACACAGAAAAGAAAACATTGTCTTTGTTCAGACTTATCAGTATATCATACTGCATTCTTGCCCTTAAACTCAGTCCTCTTCTTCATCGGAGTCATAATCGGAGGACTCATCATCATCATCATCATCATCTTCTTCTTCCTCTTCCGAATAGTATCGAGTCACTCCATTGGGGGCCTGCTTGCGATAACCTTCTCGCAAGCAACCCGCCAAGCGGAGCAGACGGAGCAGACTTTGTGGTAGAAAAAGAGCTCTTTCAGCTCAGAGTCGGATTCAATATCGTCAGATTTCTCGAGACCGTATGTATAAAGTATGTTCTTGAACATCTTAACTAAGACATCACCATTAAGTTCTGGCCTTTTCGATTCCTCCTCTTCCTTGTGCTGCTCTGAGTATTCTTCTCTCTCTGTCATCGTCTCCTCTCTTTGTTTCTTTCTTGATTTCTTGTACAAATTCAGGTGGCAGTCTGGGATATATTTATACTGTGTAAAAGTCGGTTGGGTAGGGTTAGGAAGGTGATTTGGCTTTTGGTATTGACTTGAACTCAAACTTTTGTCACATAATAGTCTCTTTTTATCACATTTATATTATCGACTCGGATTTATATTTTCGGATGATATAGTACAATTTGGGGTTTTGAAAAGTAAAAATATTATATAGATCTATATAAATTATACTGGGGAGGATTTTTTTATATATATATATATAAAAAAAAAGAAGCTAAAAAAGAAAATGGTTGTTGCTTGGAGGGCAAGGTCTGCACAATATTACGTGCTTGCTAGTGCCGCAGATTTTCCCTTCAAGGGGGTGAAAGGACTTGCCATACGCTTTCCCTCTCCAATGTCAACGCCCATAATTAGCTATAGGGTTATACGGTTTTATGTTCCAATGGCGTGCTATGCCGAGACTTCGCGAATGGATCTTGGATGTAGTTTCGATTTATGTTAATTTTAGTTTGGTTATGTTTGAGTCCATGGGACTTTGGTTTAAGTTCAATTTATGTCAGGTCAATTTAAGTTGGAATTAATTTCGGATTAATTGATGTTTGATCGAGATAAAATTATATTGGAAAGATTTGTTTGAGTCGGGTCGGTTCCATTCAAGTTAAGTCAAACTCAAGTCCAAATCAAGTTAAAGCTTGTTTTGGGTGTCGGTTCAATTTGGATCTTGGGTAGTATTTTCTAATTCTAAATTGATACTCTAAATACAACGACTTTGTTCTACAACAGTGTGACTACAATTGTTGGACTAAGATAATACTTATATCCGTCTTAAAACTCCTTAAAGCTTTTGACTAGACACCCTTATGAATTCGTTAACACTCAAAAGTCGATATTCAAGAATGTAACTTAAAATTTCTAAATCCGGTACTGTATGGGTGATATCCATAAAAGTTAGCTCAACTCAAGCCAGCCATTTCTCAAATGAGCCAAGTTAAATTAATACTGGGCTTTGCGATTGAGCAATACAAAGCAAACTTGACCCAGCTGAGCTTGTCCTAACCTATTTGGCCCACTATACCAACAAATTCTGACCCTATTTATTTTCTTTTTCTCATTACTAGCTTAGCACGGCCAATTTTTTAAAGAGCAAAACTACCTCAACTTATAGTTGTTAAATAGTAAGTTCATGATAATATAATATTTTATATTTTTAAATCATATGTCAATAGGTGGTCAGACCAAAAAAAAAAGTGGGAGAATAATTGAAATAATAAAAGAGAAAGGGAAAGAAGTTGTAGTTCATAGGACTTCCTTATTAAGTAATTTAGAGAGTATGATAAAATTTTCACTCACCTTAAAAAAGGAAGATGAAAGTTTGAAATTATGTTACCAATATTGGGCAAGTATGATTTTTTTAAAAACTTTTTTACACGTGATACGGAAAGGTGGATATATGCGGAGTCGAACCAAGGTCATTAACAATAATTGTCAAAGATTTTAACAAGTGTCCTAGATGGCACCCAGAAATTCTATTGAGTATGATAATTAACATAGACAACTAGCAACGTTTATATCGTGGATCCATGACTTGCAATCCCGAGCCACGTGCAGCTAAATGGAAGAAGAGGGGAAAAGGGGTTTTAGGGGTTAACAAAAATCTTTTTTGTGTGTTTTAGATACCTAGTCCATGAATCCGAAAACTTATATGATTTTTAAATAACTAAAAAATCTAAGATATAATGTTTTAAATTTGAAACATATATCCCTGATCTTCTACTCCCGAAACTCAATAATTTGAATCTCCATTCCCTCCCTCCCCTCCCCAATCAAGGACATTGACATGAGTCACTCTTTGACAACTCAATTGGTGCCCTTTAGAACCCTTCACTCTCCTACCTACCAAGCCACCATAGCAAACTTCATTGGCTATTAGAAGAAGCTCAATTTTTACCAAGCTTATTTAATATAATAAATAACCAACTAATTTAATTTGATTAGCTTTAATGATTGTCTTATTCAAAAATCTATTATAAAATAACAACAAAATTCGTACCATATATTAAGACCGATATCATTTATTTTTAATTAATTTGTTATTTTACCTCTCGTAATTAATGAATTAACATGATAAAGTTACTCATAACTATAATTACAATATCTTTTAAATTTTAAATTATTAGCTGTGTATGTAACTGTCCCATTAATGGATGGATATCCTTCAAAGCACAAATACACTTACAAGTGGATGAATCACACCAAGGTATTCATATGTGAATTTTAAAAATTAATCCAATGATGTAATCACACTTACTAATCCTCTATTTGTCAAGCCCTAGTTGCCTGTTTAAATTGTATGGAAGTAAGAAAAGGGGAAATTTGAGGGGGAAAGGCAAAGGGAAATGCCATTATTTTATTTTATTTTTATAAGAACTATGGCATCATTTTTTGTCACAATCACTAAATCTTTAAAGATTTATGTTTAAGAGCATTATTAACAATAGTTATTTACACTTGGCAGAAGGGAAATCACATTGATCCGACACGACATTATGTAACCTGAAATTAATTTGATTTAATATTAAATTGATCAAATAATCTTATTATGTTTAATCTAAGAGCTGAAAGTGCACACAAATTAAAAGACATGAATGTAACTCGCTGTAATTTTTAACGAATTTAAAATTAAAAAAGTTATAAAAAAAGTCGTAAAAAAATCAAAGACATCATAAAGAATTAGAAAAAAACCGAAAGAAAATTCTTCCAATTGAAAAGAACATTTTTGGACCAATTTCAAGTCAAACACAAATCAAGCTACATTGACTTGTATCATCCCATAAATCTCCTGCCAAAATTATGTCATTTCATGTTAGTTTGACAATTTTATTCTCAAACAAGTCATTGCTCTATTTCCATCTTGAGTTGATATATATATTATTTTGGAAGCCACCGGTTGCACTATCAACAAGGCACAAACAACCCACACAAGACAAAAACATATCCCCTCACTATAAATAGCCTTTGCACTAACACATGAATTCATGCATATCCCAAACCCCAAAAGGAGAAAAAAGAGTGTGCCCTTAACTATATATATAGATTATAAGGGAGAATTGAATGGCAAGCAATGTCACAACTTTGTTATGCATGATTTTGGGTTGTCTTCTCTCCGGTGTGATCGGATATAGGCCTCTTGATTATGTTCATAGGAACCAACTGGAGTTTTTCCCTGTACCACCAGGTGAGAAAATTGATGGATCAATTGATATACCGGAGGATCAAGAGAGAGGAAATACGGTCAATGAAGGGCAGTATTGGCCAATGCGCGGTAGTCCTGAAGGCCCTGACCCTCACCATCACTAATGTGAAAAGATGCCCCTGTAGACCTAAGATTATGGTATTATTTGTATTGTATTTATATGTGTGATTTCCTCCTCTCTTGTTTCTTTTTTGTTTAATCTTTGAGAAAATAGACATCCAAATGAGAGAAAGAAAGCTAATGTTAATTTTTGGTGCTTTTAAAGCTAGTGTTAATGTAGTGTGAGTTACCTTATTTAACATTAAGAGTACTTATAGTAATAATCACTTCAAAGTTTCTTAGAAACAAATCTCTATAATATAAGATAAAATTATAGAAAATAAAAAATAATAAAGATCAAACAAGTTCGATTAATAGAGGTTCAAATCCCACTAAAGGTATGCGGGAATTTCCCTTCCCCTTATTCCCTCTTCCTTCTCACACACATGCCTTTCCTTGGCTTAAAGATGTTTCATCAGATATGTACCCTTAAGTGAGCTTGCGTATCATTGTTAAGAAAAAAAGAGTTGGATCAACAGAGAAATGATATGGATATATCGTATATGGTGGTTAAAAGCCAATCCATAAAATACTCAAACTTGTATTATCTTCTGCAAAAGCATATGCACTGAACAAAGATAATATAATCATATATGTTGGTTCATTGGTAACAACTGATTTATCAAAAAAGCTACCACAGTGGAGCCCCTATACACGAATTATGCAATAGCAGTCCATTCACAAGACCAAAAAGGTGACAACCAAAAAATGGCCCCATAATTCTACCAACAAAATAGGGCATCAGTCTTTCATTCAAATGCTTTGAGGGGATGCTTGGGATCTATTTCAGAGAAAAGCGGCAGATCGACAGGCAACTTCTCTAGACTCACATCGGCCTCCCTCAGCTTGGCCACTACTTCCTCGAAAACAATCCTGTTTCCACTTTGGCCAAGATGCAAGCCGTCCCTGTTACATTCAGTAATTCAGACCCAGCTCACTTGCCACAGCAGTAAGCCACAGAATTAAGACAAAGTAAATAAAACCCATGCACCCAGAAAAGACTAATTAATTAACTCATACATGAATGTCAGCAAATATAGAATTGGGTCATTTGGAATCTTTGTCACTACAACCAGTTTCCAGTGTAGTGCACCAAGCTAGTCTTCCTACTAGGAGTTCCAGAGTTCAAAATAGAAGGGAACACTCTTTCCTTATAAGCAGTGTTACCCAACCTCTTCATGTCACCTTGCCCTACCCATATTTGGACACTCGACACATTCATGTGGGTATTGCACTTGGAACGTTACAAATAATGTTAAAACAGTACAGAACTCCTTAAAGGAACGATATTAGACACTGGGAACGTATCTATGTGGGGCAGCAAAAGGCTTGATTTCAACCCAGCCTTATTCTCCCCCCATTATTACCAATCTAGGCCCCTTAGTGGGATCACTGGGTGGTTTGGTTGCATTAGTATATCTCATATTACATTTTAAATTTTTTGGGTGGACAAGGTGAGGGTCTTACCAGCTTTCCTTCTTAGATAACTGGTGGGACTTAAGCCCAAAGGACAGGGGGATAACTACACCGCCCAGCTAACTACCTCCTGCAGGATAGAAGGTGGTGGACACCAGGGTTTTAACCTTGGTCATGAGTGTTAAGGTGACAACCTTGCTCACTCAACTAAAGTTGGTTTATCGGTCAAATCCAATTGGTATCATGAGAAGCCAAAATGTTTTCAGCATGCAGCTACGGCACCATGTTACGTGCATTATATATGAGCTCAGCCCAAAGAAGGTACATGCTAATTCTAACGCATCTTGGACAAAGCATAATAAGATGCACTGCACTAAATTAGCTATTTTAGGCATTTTATGGATATATATTTGGCCCAGAGAAGGGCATGCCCTGTAAATTTACAATTCAGAATACAGGGAGAGGTTTATTCCCTAGATTTGTAATATACTCACAGGAAGACTGAATACAAAACCCAAATATCATGTGCTACTCGTGATCACAGGGCATTTTATGGATATATATTTGGCCCAGAGAAGGCCATGCCCTGTGAATTTACAATTCAGAATACAGGAAGAGGTTTATTCCCTAGATTTGTAATATACTCACAGGAAGACTGAATACAAAACCCAAATATCATGTGCTACTCGTGATCAAAGAGGAACAATGGAGAAATGAAGAAATGAAGAAATAGCTAAGGTTCAAGGGGATTACGCTCTGGAATGGGGAAGTGCTTGTTTTCTGTGATTACTTATTGTTGTGTATCTACAAAAAGTTGTATTCATATGAACGCAAGATTGGTAATTTACATTCAGTGACTGCTTTTATGACATTTAACATGATTTTTTCTTTTTTAGGGAATAGGGCAACTAGATCGTGTTAATATATGTGTACCCTCAGATCATTAAGCAATTTTTTGCCAACTGCTTCACATATTGGCTTCAAAAGGTATCATCTTGTCGTGTTTATCATTTTTTGCAATTAATCTGTTTCAAAAGTAAAAGCAACCACCAGCACATAATACACATCTGACCTAAACAGGTCTGAGGAGGTGTAGATATGTAGTGTAACCCATGCCATTAACTGTAAGAGGTTATTTCTGAAAGACTCTTGAAAAAGTGTCTAAACTAAAAGTTCTACTAGTAGGATAATAGAAACAGCTTTGTAGAAAAGTACCTTAGACATAATTTTTGCCAATCAGGAAGATCCTGCATCTTGGTCCAGATGTCCACTACCGGCGTCCCACATTCTTTGGCTACATCAACACATGCTTTGGCATAGGCACCGGCAGCCTCATTTGTCCTCTCTGGTAGACCAGATGGATTCTCAAAATAAGGGAATCTGCAAATTATGTTATAGGACTGAATATTGGCACTTCTTTGCTTAATTTAGGCACATCCTCACATTATAAGAAATTGGTGCAAAATGAATGACAAGAGAGGTAATCATCTTATACATACAGCAAACGTGCAGCTTCATCAATTGGAGGAGGAGTGACGAAGAGAATCACAGCAGTTGGCCATTGTTTCTGCAGCCAGAGAAAATAAGAAGGTAAGCCCAACTTTAAACTGAAAATGAACAACCATAATGAATATAATATAAGAAGCAAATGTATCTGCTTTCAAAGGTTGAAGGTTGAAAGCATATGATAAGATGTTTAGCAATACCACGGTTGAGGTCTCCATTGTGAGACTGACACATTAAGATGGCTCTACAGCTCTACTGAAGCCATATACAAATCATGGCAAGCACCTCGTATGAATCCCCACAAGTAGAGCACAAGGGGACATACAATTAGGCAGTGAACATATATTGAAACCATGTAAGTGGATAAACTTCAAGCTAAAGAAATCAAATGAATGTCTAATCACCCAAATGAGACCTCTTGACCACAATTGTATACGCATCATCAATCATTGTTTATCTTTTGAGCTTCATTCAAAATTAGATAACATCTCATGTCAAGTCCATGAGGTTTGAAATCCCACCTTAAACGGTAAACCACCTTAACAATATCATTCGCCTCATAAGAATACTGCAGTTTCCCCATAAGTTTCCTTTTCCTTTAGCTGCAAGCATTTATGTTCCACAACCAAAATGCAACAACGTTCAGGTCATTAGAATCTTGGTCACTCATTCAAGATGATATCCATATCTTCAGGTTGATTCACCACAAACAAGATGCTTAAACCAAATAGTTAAGTAGAATTTAGTCACTTCTTTGGGAAAATTTGAAAAAGCACACGGATTCCATGGAACTGGTTTTGTACTTTTGTGGACCAGAATAAGATTAATGTTTTGTTTTACTAAGATCCGTTCATAGACAGATACAGTAAATACAGAGTACTGAAAATATAAGCATTGATAACTGAATACATAACAATGACAAGTGGTGTGAAGATAATGTCCAAAAATGTAAGACATGTCATCTTCAGTTTCTGAGTAGTACACAAGTTCAAGTCTGACGAGGAGGGAGGCTCAGTTTTTACTGCCTGAGGAGGCTACTACTGTTGTTCACTCATTTAATACTAAGCCTCCAATTGAGATGAAGTAGAAGGGTGGAAAAATCACCCAAAAAAAAGAAAAATCAGATCAGCAAGCATATGCTCATAAAGAACTTTAACTAAGATGAAGCAGCTAACACAAGAGCACGGCATAGACTACAATTTTATGCTTGGAAAGATCTCCCTTGTTCTAATTTTAGTGAAAAATGAAAAGATTGTCAATTCTGACTGCCTCTTACATTTGATTGCACTTGCAATAATGTCTACATACCATAAAGTTGAAACCCAAATTGGACTCTGTCATCAATTACTTTCTTAACTCAGTGGATGTGCAAATATTCCTATCAGCATTGCAGGCATGAAAGTTTAAAATTCCAGCAACACAATCATGGTCCCGGACACCTTTGACAGAATCTTCTGATAAAAGAAACAAAAACGATTTGTGCAGCAGAATGTCAACAGGCAGAGGTCAACTACCAAAAAACAGCTTGTAAACTTTACAAAATTAAATGGTTGCTGGTAGAACATCATTGGTGTGAACTATTTATCTGGATAATCCAGGTTTTATATTAACTGACAGAAGCACTCAATACAAAGCCTTAAATGCCATTCTGTCCCTACTACACACTTTACACAGTCTAAAAGCACTGTAATCACTAGCTGCACCGGGGACACCAATTTAAGAATTTAGGCTTAATGGCTTCTCAAAATATAACAGATGAGAATATATTCATGGTCATAAACAAGTGTAATAAGACCAATAAAAGTATAAGACTTGTGTATACTTCAAGCTACCCAGGAAAAACATCCAAATCTTTCTCTTCCCAGATTCCTGAATTATTGTGGCTAAAGAATCACAAATAGGACCATTTTGGAGGCAAGAACATTTTTGAGACTTAGGCAGCATATATTCCATACCTCCTATCCAGCTAGCATGAAAGTGATAACAAGACCATTGCTTGCAAAGAAACTGTGCTTTCAGCAGCTGAACAAATGGTCCAATAATAAATAACAAACATTTCCATTTAGATACCAAAAGAAAACGAATGATTGTACTTCAAAATCTGGAACAAACAAGCAGCTAGCAGGAAAGCAAAACAGAAAGATTGATTGAATGAAAGAAACAATAATAAATGATTCGGCATTTAGAAACACCATTTCAACCCACTGACTATGTTTGAATATTCTAAAACAATAGCTAAGAGAGATGCTTGAGCGGACCCACATGCTTGGTCAAATGAAAGCAGCAAGAAAATTGGTTATCAACTGGTAACTTTCAGTAAAGCATATCTTGCCTTTAAAACGAGTGAGAAAAAAGATATGTGTTCATATTATATTAATGTTTTAACAATATTCAAAATGGAATTTCAGTAGCATAAAGTATGCGGCCATATGTAGTTTAGTGAACAGCATGCGTATCAGGAAAAGGTACAAAATTGCTGGAACCCACAACAGAGTACCCGTGAATTATTTTAGATGAACATGAAGGGTCCACGATCTCCATTTCCACTCAAACACATTGTTTTGCTCTTGTATGACATGACCTGGATTTCATGTTAGCATTCTGGGCCCAATTCATTTTGTAATCATCGTATAAAAATTTTCATGCAAGTTGACTTAACCATCAGAATATTAAGTGATACATGCCAATCAGGTGAATATGTATGTAAAGCATTAAGATCCTTTTCCTCTTAATGGAAACCAAATGCAGACTATGAGAATGACCAGCACTAAACATGTACAGAAGGTTAGGAAGATTATTGAAGCAAGAGATATCTCTTTGACAAGTTTGCAGAAAGAATCAATAAGGCCACATAATTGACGTGAGTCCCCATTATCTTCAATTATTGGCATCTTATATACCTTTCATCGTCGCTCTTGTTGTACCCTTATCAGATTTGCATTTGAATAATTTCACTTTATATTTTTAAGTCAAAGATACATGTCTCAATTTCTCGTCATATATGTGTCCAGTTAAATCAAAGCTATGCCTTTCACAGAGAACGATTGGTTTGACATGGTACCTAAGGACTCCTACCTACTTCAAACAATGAAACATATCAACAAAATTCTATAAATATCTATTTTAGAGTTTAGCTTCCAAACGGATGATTGGTTGGTGAAAGGCAATGTGCACTTCTTGAGGAACACACGAATTGTTTTCCTCTGTACTCGAAGACCCCCACAACAAACAACAATAATAGATGAGGAAATTTCCATAAATATCCTATCCATTCAACTCTTTAGCTGCCAAATGAATGAATTTTGAAAGACAAGGAAATCACACTTCTTGAGGAACATAAGAATTGATTTCCCTCATAATCAAAGGGCCCATTCCCAAAAGAAGGTTGAGGGAGTAGAAAGAGATAGAAACTAAAAAACAGGAGTCTAAAAGTTAAGTTGCGTAATTTGGTTGAATGATGAGTACACTCAGTAGACATGGTTCCTCCAAAGTAAAACAAGATAGGACAAGTCTTGGTAGTATATTCCCTGTTCATTTCTGAACAATGACTATTCAAATCATCACATGCTACAAAATGATAACATCCCCCGTTTTTCTTAATATTTTTTAATTGCTTCTCATATTTTCAGGACAAATCTCAAGTTAAATAATGTCACACTCACCAATGGCCAGCTCATTTCAAATGCAACAAGTTATATTTGGAGCCCATAATCATAGATGGTTGAATATCTCTGCGTATTTTAATTTTAAGTAAACAGAGAGCATGTGCTCTACAGCTTCATTGTTCCCTGCCTGCCCTTTCTCTTTACTGCCAAAAAGGGGATAAACTCAAAATAAGCCATTAAGGCTAAGATGCAGGCTGGTATCAGTATAGATGCAACTCTGCTACTCATGCTCGATAATGCTTCATCATTCAATCAGAAATCATTTTACATTTCTTGTGTTTAAAGTTGTAAATGACTCTTTATCTGCAGGCTTCTGAAGAGGTAAAGAAGGGCTCTTTTAGTTGGGGTATGATCTTCTTTCTATTTCAAAGGCAAGCAAATAGGATGAGCTTTGGAACCTAGGAAATGGATTTCCAACCAACAGCCTTGGGCAGCGAGTCAGCCACAAATGCCCCCCCAAAGCCCAAAGGGGGAAAACGCCCAAGGGAAACAGGAACAGTAAAGGCAGTAAACAATTCACAAGAACCAAGTGCAGAACTATTAGAGTAACCAAGGGTGAATCTCACTGCCCAATATTCAGAAATTATTAGAAATCCATTTCAAAATATGTAGTGTTTCATAAAAGTTATTGTCAAAATCCACAGTTGTCTATATAAGATCTTGTTCAATTACTATAAAACGCTAGTGCATAGGGAATTCCACCATAGCATATAGAATCTCAAATCTGACAATAAACTAGAAGGTCCAAGAGTGGACTACTAATAATTATGTGATGGTGCATTGGTGCTCAAAGCACAATTCCTTTTGAAAATGATCAAAGAGTGTATTAAAAATACACCAAGTTGTCAACTTGCCAAGGGAAAGTCATACTACAAGCCAACTCTCTAGCACATGGGGGACTAACACTATAAGCCAAATATGAGCAATTAGATGATCCCTGGATATAGTCCCTTACTCCACATGTTGCATGAAAGTGTGGTGGGGTATCTCTATCTAATTAATGTATGAAGAGAATCCATCAGCTAATGTATTGGGAAGAACTGAAATCATTGATTTGTGTGACAAATGAGCCACTTGTGTTCACAGCCTAGCTCATGCACTGGGGATATTCTTATAGCCCAATGTCTTTACTCAACTGATCCCAACACAGACCCTTACGTGGCTCCACATAACACCTGTGTCTTTGCCTGAGCGACAGAGAGAGAGAGAGAGAGAGAGAGAGAGAGAGAGAGAGGTGGGGTTGGGTTTGGTTACCTTGAGAGAAGAGAAAATGGAGAGGAGATTGTCCTTGTACTCATCCAAAGGTACGTGTTGAAAAGCAGCATAACGATCAGGAAGACAAGCATCATTTGCTCCAAAAATATCGTCACAGCCACCGGCGCCTCCGCCGCAGGAGGGAACGCCTTGGCCAAAACTTTGAGTGCCCACCTTGTGTTGTACCCACTGTATCCTCTCAGCACTATATCGGCCTGATCAATCCATCAATCACAACCCCCACAAAAACCCAGATTAAAAACTTGAGTAGAAAGAATCACAAAACAATCTCTACACGATCGGATGTGAGAATATCATCTGGTTCACTGGAGATAACACTGATTAACACCTAAACCCAAAAAAACTATATTTTACTCTTTTTGGCTTAAATTCAAACAGGTGGTGTACATACCGTGCGAGAAAAATGATTGGTAAGTGAAGCACCCCAGCCCCCATCACTGTAGGACTCTTCGGTAATGGAGTCACCAAATAGATAAATTTTGGGCCTCATTTTGATATCTCTCTCGTTCTCCCCTACGTTTTGTTCCTGCAAGGAAATAGCTTTTGGGAGGCAGGGTTCGGAGAGAGAAAATGGTTTGTTTGTGTTTACGGAGATTGATGAAAGAAGAATAATTATAAGCCTGCAGAAGTTTAAATGTAGAGCAGAACACAGCAGAGTAGAACAGGTGCAGAGTTCGTATTATAAATAATGTTGGAAGTTGAACTATTTACGGAGGCAGAGAGAGAGAGAGAGAGAGAGATGGCGGCCGTTGATGGCTTGTAAAATAATCATATACATATAAGGAAGGGTATTTGCTAGCGATCACATGATCCGTCTTTATGTTGACCCTTTCAACTAATCCATCCATATTTTAAACAATCATATTTTTACTTTGTATTTGGATAAAAAATAAAAATTAAATTAAATATATTTGTTGATCCAAGAATATCCAAGGGAATGAAGATGAAAACGGTGTCCAGTAGGCTGTCTTCCCAATTAGAGGCGTATTCGGTGTCGCAGTCTACCAGAACCTGCTAAGAGAGATAGACGAGCTTGTCGATTTTTTATTGATGGAGACTTTCCGTCACCGCCGCCGTCGAGAAGGCCCAACAACAACTTGCATATATATATATATATATATATATATGATGTGAGGTTCATTCAGTGACTCTTGGTTTGTCCAATTTACAATTTTGATTTGAACATAAAATTTGACTGTAATTACTCAATTCATGAACACCATGCGGTCTATTAAGTATTGATTTAATGGTAAAGACTCAAGACTCAAGACTCAAGACTCAAGACTGAGATTTTAGTTATATTACATCTCAACTGCTATCTCGCCCTTCCATATTATATTGTAATTATATATTGTATTATCTTTATTGTTTCTCTAAAATTTTAAAAAAATTGCTAACAACATGCAATCATGCAAAACAATCCATGTTGTAGATACTTTTAGAGCATGAAGTTTAGACTAGTAAAATACACAAAACCATTTGCCCATATAGATTTAAACAACTTAGGCCCTATTCCATTTAACTTTACCTTATAATCTTACAACTCTGTACAACTTTTCTTAAAACTTTTTACAACTCTTTACATCTCCTTACATTTTCTTACAACTCTTTACAATTCCTTACAATTACATATTATTTTTCATATCGAAATTTATTGTGAATTTATTTTTCTAATGTTAACGAAAATTTTTGTTGGTGAATATTTATATATGTAAAGATGTCTACTAGGGATGGTCGTGGGATATGTATGTGGTAGATATAGCTATACCCACACCCTATTTTTTCAATTCATATACTCATACTCTTGTCGGGTATTTTGAATATATCGAATTTATCCGTATAGATGTGTAAGGATTTTGATAATTAATACCCATTGGATATATTAATTTTATTTTATTTCTTAAGAAATTCACAAATAAATTCCAACAAATAATTAATTTTAAAATTATCATGTTCATTTAAGCTAATTATCATGAATAATATTACAAACATTTTGTTAAAGTTTAATTTTATAGGTGAATAGTCGAGTTTAATGTGACGAAATCATTTGGGTTATTTCAGTCTTATTTCATTTAGTATAAGTTGTAAGGAGTTGTAAGGATGCGTAAAAAGATATAAGGAGTTGTAAGAAGTTTTTTTTTTTTTTTGAGAATAATGGATGAATTTCATTAATTAATGGTCATACGACATCTACAATAAAGATCAAACTCAAACAAATTCATAACTAAAATAACAAAATAAATCTTTCGATTGAAAGAATTAATTGAAACTCTTCTAAACGTTCATGTTCCACTCAATCGTTGTTTCATCTTACAGCCTTTAACGAAGAAATCCACAAATCTTGTATAGTCTTCCTATATAATATATTTATTTGTTGTAATAGTCCAAATTTGAAGAATTGACGTTCGTTGTAGACCGATCCGACAATCAATCAACAATTCACCCACATACAACCATAATACATGAAAAGAAACAGATAGAATCGCTCCAAAAGCGAGAGATAATACCACTCATTCAAAGAAGGTATGGAGAGACTCACAAAAGGGGAGAGAATAATTATTTGTAAATAAAATATTATATAAAACATAAAAGAAAGAGAAATTGGGACTTACCATTGACAAAACGCCAATGGCAGCCCCTAAGAAAAGAAGAAGTTAGAGTTTTCTAGAGAGAAGGGGGAGAGATGAGAAGCAAGAGGCGGCTAGGGTTTTGAGTTGAAAGGAATTCGAATGAATATAAAATGTTGTATATGATTCGATAAAAATGTTTAATGTATTCATATATGTATTTTTATAGTTATGTGAAATATATTTGTATTTTTATTTATAAATTTTACGTAATAGAATAATAAAATTTATATATTTGTGATGTCAAATGCATATATATCATGTTTAATGATTTATTTTTAAGAAAAAAGAAATTATATTTGATATTTATGAAAATAGTTTTTATAGATGCATAAATAATTTTCATGTAATAGGTAGTTGAAAATAACTTTAATTTTATACGTTTGAAATAAATGTCCTAACAACTAATTTTAATAGTTGAGAACATTTAATAGTTAACAACATTTATTTCAAATTTGTAAAATTAAAGTCATTTTCGACTATCTATTATATGAAAGTCATTTATACATATATAAAAACTCTTTTCATAAGTATCAAACATAATTTCGTTTTTTCTAAAAATAAAAAAAGAAGAAAACAAATCATCAAACTAATACATATACATTTAGCATTACAAATATATAAATTTTATAATTTATATTAAATTCATAAATAAAAATACAAATATGTTATGCATAAATATAAAAATATATTAAACATTTTTATCAAGTGAGGTAAAACATTTTATACTCCTCACAACTACTTATAACTCCTTACAACTACTTCCAGCTACTTACACCTCTTTACAACTCCTTACATCTTCTTACAGCTTGCTTACAATTCCTTACAGCTTGCTCACAACTTCTTACAACTTCTTACAACTTTCGTTACACCCTTACAACTCCTTACAATTAAATGAAATAGAGCCTTACTATAAATAAAAACATATAAACAGAAGAGGGTGGGAAGAAGACATATTCCATCTTTATACAACAATATAATCAACTATTTAAAAACTCATATTAATGTTCATGTTAAAGATTTTTCATGAGAAAATTACAATACTATAAGTTTGAAACTAAAGTGAAATTGTCTACGATTAGTTACGAGTGGCGGAGTTAGCACATATATTTAAAGATGTCCTAATTTTTAATATTTTTAAATTTTATAAGTATTATTATTTTTTATGGATTTTTCCTTTAATAATTTTATAAAATTTTTAAAATTTTTAAATATGAATTTTAACTTTTTTTTGCCATGGTATCCTGGGACACCCATGGAGCTCAACATATACATATCTAGCCAGACCATAGATAGAGTCCGGGCTATCTTCAAACCACACCCTTTGAATAGAGTCAATGGGCTTAAAGTGAGCTATTGTATGAGCAACACATTACCCATTTTGAGCGAAAAGGAGCTCAAAGAGTTCTGCCCCTGATTAGTTATAACAACTAGAACTACGAACACCTGTCTATAATTCAGATAAGATTAAGCGAGTTATGAGCCACTTAAACAGTTAATTTTATCCAATATGACCTAAATTGATGTAGGAGGTTGTCTTTGTGATGGTGTCACCCAAGTCGTCCTCCTCTTGCACGAGGAAAAAAGGAATGCCAATAAAGAAAGAGTAGATGTTGCAACTGAGAAAACAAAGAGAACCCAGAAGCTCTTGAGGCTCAAACTACTACTTTTGTCTCCATTGCCATCGTTGCCTGAAAAATCGTCTGTAGAAGTATGACATTCATTGTTTATATTCAACCGCTTCTCCTCCAATTTTTTAAGCTTTAGGATTGCTTGAGAAACATCTCTAGCCACCAGTGAACCCTTTGGGAATGCCTACAAGATATGAATTTTGCAACTAAAAGCCATCATCCATGGGTGTCCCCACGGTTTGGCTATAGCGACCCATGGGCTCCGGCAAGCCGGTTTGGTTATTTACAGCCTTACAGACTTACGGCCCCACAAAGGTATACTGAACTCGAGTTTACAAGTCTTTAAGGACATTTAAAGGTAAGAATGAAGAACCTGCAAAAGACAGTTTGAAGAAGGCCACCCTGATCATAATCAATGAAGAGAGGTTACGATGATGACTCATGATCATTGAGCTCCTGCCATTGTTGAAGTTGAAGCTATCGAGTGCGATTTGCATGGCGGTTTTCTGTTCTTTTCCCATGTGAGAATTCATGTCTACAATCACCCTAATTTTAATGGTGGTTTTCTCATCAGAAATGGAGGCTTTTCCTGGTTGAATATTCAATCCAATCAACAGTAGTAACAAAACAACAAACATTTGTATGTATAGTTAGTGCTAACCATGGATTTACTATGTCGATTAATATTTTGAAATGAATCTTTCTGAGAGTATCAGAAGTGCCCTGGGAGAGAGACAGCACAGAGAGATCCATCAACAATTAGAATTACAAATGTACATCTATCTGTTGCTGAGATAATTAAGATCAAACAATTATCAGCTACAAAAACAGTTAATTTCACTGAACAGGGCCTAGCTCGACCGAGGTAGTAGCAGGAGCGCCATCTTGTAATGGAGTCACCCTCCTCCTCTGCCATGAGGACAAAAGGAATGCCAACAAAGAAAGAGTAGATGTTGCAACTGAGAAAACAAATAGAACCCAGAAGCTATGGAGTTTCAAACTACTATTTTCATCTCCGTTGACATCGTTGCCTGAAAATTCATCTGTAAAAGTATAACATTCATTGTTTATTTTCAACAAATCTCTCTCCAAATTATTCAGCATCCCATTTTCTGTTAGCTTTAGTATTGCTTGAGAAACATCTCTAGCCACCGGTGAACCCTTTGGGAATGCCTACAAGATATGGATTTTTGCACCAAATTTAGAGGTTATAAAAAACTTGGAGAGATAAGATAATGCATTGACTCTATCACCAAATGATTTAGTTAAGCCAAACTTAATCAAGTTATCAGTTGTCTATCATATGGATTTTATCAGACAAAATCAATGTTAGAATCTACTGTATACAAGACCTGAGTGTAAAAAGTTCAAAATTAGCCGAATAATATTCAATCAACCTATTATGACCAGCAAGAGTGTGATTATGTACTCGGACAATATATTTGCATCCTCTATTCCCAAGGTTAATCCAGCGGAACTACGTAAACTTTCAAGGTTATAGTCGATCCAATAGATCGAGAATAAGATGATGCGAGACTCGTGATAGTATTTAGTAATCTCTCTATAGGACTGAATATATACAATACAGTACTGTCTAGGTAGAGTGAGAATTAACTTACAAAAGCTAGGCCTCCAAATCTGTAACGAGGGTTGGTGATGGTGTACTTGTTGCAATACTGGGTAACAAAGAACTTTGCATCTAGCACATCAAGAAATGCAGCTGTGATATTTCCTGCTTGAAACTGTCTATGAAACTCTTCGAACTCGCCCACGATGCCCACGATGTTGGTTGGATCAAACTGGAAGTGATCTTCGAGAAACTTGTTGACAAAGGAGGAGTTGTCATAGCCAACTTTGGCATTGCTTCTCTTGAGCATCTCAATGTCTACGGTGGTCTGGTTGAGTCTATCACTTGTAAGCATGGATGTTAGGTTGGCTGTATAGCTTTGGGTTAACACCATCACTACGAATAGCCATGTCACTACCACCACTCTTGCCAAGTTGCCAGAGATTTTCTCCCCTGATCGAGTATGGCATAATAGCAAATTACGTTAGTGATAAGTGATTTCGAAGCAATTCTATATATGATGCTGAACCTCGCGTGAAAAACAGTAAATAACCGATAGACTTTACCAGCTAAATTGACTGATATATAACTAGTTGCTACTTACTTTGAGCAAAGAAGAGAGAGCAGAAAGTAAACCAAACAATAGTGCTGATCTGATCCCTAAATGGACCATTAAATTCATCATTTTCCTTCTGCTCCAAACACCAAACAATCACCATTGTATAGACCAAAAGAGCCAGTGTCAATAGCCACATTCCAGTTGTGAAAGGCCTCAGAAAAATCCACGGGTCGTGGGAGTTGTAAGGTTCAACTACTGGAAGTATAATTGACAATCCTGATTCTTCATATGGAAGTGTGAACTCCACCAGCTCTGTCCTGTTTGCTAGTATTGTTACATCTCCCACAATCGCATCCAAGCTCTGCATGCCAAAAAGTAATTAAACCAACCATCAGTTTACCCGAAGTCGACCAGAAACAAAATCACCAACCTGAATCTGACACGATTTGAATTTAGTCCAACTCATACTCGAACCAAATGACCCGTTTGTAATGTTTGTGGGAATAAAAAATTACCTTGTTGTAAACGCGTTGAATAAGCTCATCGTATGGGCGACGATATTGAATAAATTGGTAAGGAAGTTCATAACCCAACACATTCAATACTTCTCTGAAGAGCTGAGGGCAGAAGCCACAATATTTCTCATTTTCACTTGTAATGTTTCCTTCAGAGTCGGTCACACATTTTTTATCACTTTGATAGTCCATCAAGTTATTGTAACCATAAATAACCGGAACTCCTATTTTCATAGGTTTCTTTTGTGTTGGCATCATCCATCCCTTTGGGACATCTCCTTTTAAGTTCCCCGGCCAAGTGATCGCCTCAGTCACTACATTTTTAGCTATCGCGTCATCTTCAATGTCCTCGCTAGCAAGATCCAGGATTTCCCGGTAATTTCTTCCCACAATGTTCACAATTTTCATGTCCGGTTGATTCAGTAGCGTGTTATCATCTTGATCGAAAGAAATATGACCACTTAGTCCGGTAAAATTGCTCCTTAAAATTTCTCGGAGGAAGCTCGGACCTTGCTTCAAATTAGTAGCACTTTTGCTGTTGAGGCGAGTTATGGCTGTTGCGATGGTAGTAATGGCATCATATGCAAGTAGGGCATGGAAACTGGGCTCATCATGACCATTTTCTTCTGGATGTTCCTCAGAAAATCTAATCCTAAATCGAGCTTGAAATACTTGGAAAGATCTTGTAGTGTTATCGAACTTGGTCATGAGCCCTAGAGCACCTTCCATACTTTGCACAGTAGAGGGGTCCAAACAACAAGGAAGAAGATCAGTGATTGTTTCAGTGACAATCCAAGCAGAATCATTCCCCATTAGTCCCATTCCTTTTGCTTCCTCGAACAAATGGCTAACATAAGGAAGCGAAACCTTAAGAACAACGAAAACCCTAGAGTAACATGACTCATTGAGAAACTTGGAAAAAGCTTCCTTGACAGCAGTCTTAGAGTTTGCTGTAGGAGAAAAGCGCGGTAGGACTATATGATGTTCGATTTGAGATCCGATCTTTTGGAGGGCCTCGGTGAGTGTGGAGAGTGAGCCAGTATCACCGCCATCCGGGTCGACCTCAGACACAACGGTGACCCTGCGCCAGAGGTATGCATGGATGATGGAGACTAAGTTGTGCGTTTGTTGGGAACCATCACGAGCCATTTGAGCTAGAAATGGCCATTGGAGGGAATAAGAAAAGGGGGTGATGGGAGGTGAGGCAGCGAGGGAGAGAGTTGGCACTTGCCCTTGGCTTCCAATTTGTGCAATTAGTGATGTAGCTTGCCAATTATCCATGCCTACAATCATCACTTCAACTTGGTTCTCTTCAACTAACTTTCCAACTACCAAAAAAAAATAAAATGTCCCCACAAAAAAAATGAAAAAAAACAAAGAGGAAGTTTCCATGTTAGTTACGTGTGAAAATGAAAGTTTAAAAAAATTAAATGTATGAAGCTATTAATGTATTATAAATATATGCTCTCAAAGTTTTGGCAAATTATTTTCATAACCCTGATCATTTTGAAATATTATTTTCCTTTTAATTTTCATGTGAAATAATTACTAAATCCCAAATTGCTACATTGCATAACCATGTGGATAAATAATTAAATGTTATGTCAAATAAATAATTATTCGAAAATATCAAGATTATAAACCAAAATTTTAAAGAGTTATGTGATAATGGATAATTAGCTCATTAAAAATGTATCAAAAAGTTTTTCATGTTAGATTTTGTCGGTGGCTTTGTAAATTAGACTGAAAATCTACATGTACGAGGTTTCATTCTATAATAATTAATTAATTTTGAATGGATAATTAATTAAATTTAGTATGATTAGTGTACCTTAATTAAAAATTTAAATGTGTAGTATCTGGTTATTCGGGTCGATATCAATTTGGGTTAGTTTGGTTCGGGTCATGTTCGGGTTATTGCAATTCAATTGAGTGTAAGGTCGATCGGGTAAGGGTAAGGGTTAGGGCTCGGGTCAACTATATCTTATCTTGCATAGACAAAACACTTTGGCGAAAAGTATTCGGATCGGGGTCGGTTCGGTTCAGATTCATGTCGGGATCGAGTCACCTTAATTTGGCTTTTTAAGTATCGAGTTGATTCGGTTCGATTTAAAATTCGGATCATCGGTTCGAGTCGGTTCGCTTTTGCCATATGACAAAAATCAGAGTATAATAATACGTAACATAATTACGTAAACATATGATTTATCCAACCCAAGCAGGCCTAACCCAAATAAACAATTTGCCATTTAATTACAAGCTGAGGTGCTTGGCTCAATATGACCAACTAGCCAGCTCGAGTTCAGTTTGACTGGAGAGCTTTGACCATATTGAGCTATAGTGATTTTAAACTAGCTCGATTAATTTACAGTCCTTCTATAAGTTAAGCTACTATTTGACTCGGTCGGTCCATTATGCTCTCGAAACTTTTAAAACAAATGAAAAAATAATTACCCGCAAGTTTGATTAATTAAACTAAAAGTCTCCAAGGAAAAGGGGAGAATGAAGAAGAACCTGTCAAGACTGTTTCAAGAAGACCACCCTTATCATAATCAATGAAACTGAGAGAGAGGTTACGACGGCAACTCGTGATCATTAATGCGTCCCTGCCAATGCCATTGTTGAAGTTGAAGCTATCGACAGCGATTTCCATGGCCGTTCTCTGTTCTTTTCCCATGCGAGAGTTCATGTCCAGAATCACCCCAATGGTAATGGCGGCTTTCTCATCAGAAATGGAGGCTTTTCCTGCTTCAATATTCACCCAATTGAACAGTAATAAACAAAAGACAAACATTTTGTATGTATAGTTTGTGAAAACCATGGAAATTTATATTTGTATGCTTTTTTACGTATTTTAAAATTAATTTTTTGAGAGTATATATATGAGAGAGGGAGAGAGGGAGAGAGGGAGAGATTATGTCGCATTAATGGGGAAGTTTCTGGGCAAACGTGTGGAATTTTCCTTGTCCAGGTTTGTGGTTTTCTAATATTATTATACTAGTTTAAATCCGAGTTATATATGGAATAATATAATTATTTTTAAAAATTATGCACCGGGTAATTAAAATACAGTTGGTTAAACGTATTAAAAAAAATTAAATATTTCAATCAATTCTATAATTTAACTAGAGAGAAGGAGGGAGGTAGTATTAGTTACCTCAATATTTTTATTTTTTGTCAGATTAATTTTTCGTTATTAAATAAATTGGTTTCATCCTCCTCTTTTTTCCTCTCACCTTCTCTCTAAAAAACCTATCTCTTTAATGGGTGATATTATCTCTCACTTTTAGAGTAATCTATCAGTTTTTTATCGTGTTATGCTTGTATGTAGTGGAATTGTTAATTAAGCTGTCATATCGGTCCGAAATGAGCATCAATTCTTCAAATTTGGACTAACGAATAAATCTATTCGAGGGTAAGATTATACAAAATTTATAGATCTTTTCGTTAAAAGTTATATATGATGGAATAACGATTGAGTGGAAGAAGAGTATTTAGAAGAGTTTTGATTAGTTATTTCGATTAAAATTTTTATTTTGCTTTAGTTAAGAATTTGTTTGTGTTTGATTTCACCTGTAAATATCATATGGCTTTTAATTAATAAAATTCATCCTTTATTCCAAAAAATAAAAATAAATTAGTTCCATTTTATTTTTAAAATCTTAAGAGATGTTTTAACCATCATCTCTCTCACTCAATTATCCTATTTTATCTTAACATAACCAATAACTATTTTTATTTCAAAATAATATTTCGACCTCTATTTTTTTTTTTAAAAAAAGCTTTAGTCGATAAATTGACTAAAAATGTCAAGAAGTCCTATTAATAAAAATCATTTCAACATCAACAACAACTACACATTTAGAATTTTGTCATTATTCTAGTAGAATTACGTATATAACCCTTAGAGCATCCCCAAATGGGTAAAAGTAATGCCCTTTTTTCAAGGATTTTCAATTTCCTTTTCACAAAAATATTTATTAATTTTTATTTTGTTTAGTGCAAAAATATTATTATTAGTTATACTATTATTGACCCTTTAGCACAAAGTAATAAAAAAAAAAAAGCAATCGAACCTAAAATCTAATATACCCATAACCTCCATTTTAACCAGTAGACTAATACCTTATTAATGAAAACGACTTTTGTACTTTGGAATCTTATATAGATATAGCTAAAATGACTAGCATGACAAATGAGACCAAGTCTAGACTTCTCTTCTGCTCTATTTTTTCCCTGGGGGAAAGGGTTCAATGGCAAATTGTCCGTTAATTATTATGATTTCAAAAATTTTATATTTGGATCGATTATAATACAAAAGTTAGCTCATTTAATTGTAATAAATTATTTAATAAATAAAGTTATAGTTTATTTTAGCTTTTTTAATTTTTGTACTATAAATATATCTTAAGAATGCCCATAAAAAATATTATTATTGGTTTATATTTTATGTAAAAGGTGTTCCATAAGTTGGCAAAGAAAATGAGAACCATAGAAAGAGAGAAATTCAAGAATTATTATTTAATTTTCCAATACTGAATTATGAAAAATTCAGTAAAAATTATCTTTTTTTTTTGTTTCTTTAAGCATTATGAAAAATTGAATATTAAAGAAGAGGGTTTTAATATGAATTTGTTGGACCACGACCACAAGCCGCGAATCAGACGCAATTTGGAATATTGACATTGACATTGAAAAAAGGGACTAAAATGTCTTCTATAGATTTTCTTTTATAACTTAATTTTCTTCAATTAGTATATGGTCCTTCCGGTAGTACAAACCGTCATCTCTCGGGATTAATTTGTGTACAATGTATACTGATTATTGTACAATTGTACACTAATTAGCCTCGGGAGTATATGACGGTTTGTACTATTGTAAACTAATCAATATACAATTATACATTAATCGGTATATAATTATACACTAATTAACTCCGGAATACATGACGATATGTGCTATTGTACACTAATTAATATACAATTGTACACTAATCAATATACAATTGTGCACTAATTAACCCCGAGAGTACCTAACGGTCTGTACTCCCGAAAGTCCATTAGATTTTTTGTCTTTATCTTACTATTTTTATATTTTATGTATTCTCATTATCAAACAAATCTAGACAAATTTAAAATAAAGGATGAACTAAACTAGGACAAATATATTTACCAAATAAACTAAGACAAATATTTGTATAAAATAAGTTCAATAAAAATAAGCTCCAAAAGGGTTTTAGTATTACAAGTGTTTTTTCGAGATAAATGTTTAGCCTTTAATTCGTTTATGATACGAACAAACTTGCTATTCGGTTTAATGGTGTAGTAAGGTTTGTTTTAGCTCAAAAAGTTCGATTAAAGGTATTCGCGACACTCATGAAAGTAAAAATAGAAGGGTAAGAGTTAATAAGGAAGATCAAGATTCGACTTTTCCTAGACAGAGTGTGTGTTATAATTTATCGACTTAAAAAAGGATTTAAAAAAACAAAGGTAGTAATATGAAATAAGAGAAGGTAATGACTCTTCCCACTCTTCCCACACTTGATGTGTAATAATTTTTAGGCCATTTTTTACTTTAATACTTCTTTTTGTTTATTATTGAACTCAATATTTCTCTGTTTGCTGTGTTTTTTTGGGGTTTTTTTATCACAAAAGGTTTAGAATTTTTATTTCGGCATCAAGGATATATATTTAGTTAACATTAAACGGTTATAATTTTAACCCACATGATTAAAAATCTAGAGAAACATTATGTACAAGTTGTATTTTTGAATAAAAATATTGAAAGAGAGATTCAGGAATTATTATTCAATTTTCCAAATACTTACTGGCTAAAAATATTGAATAAAAATACTGACCATTCCATCAAATGCGATTGCAAAAGCGTGGGTGTGCATATTAAAGGAAAATTCAAGCGAATTAATTAATATTTACTGACTACAAATAATAGGACCTTGAAAGCTTGAATTTCTTTTTTTTTTTTTTTTTGGGTCTGACGAAATTTTGAATCTTAGAGAAGAAGGTTTTAATATGAATTTGCTGGACCACAAGCCACGAACTATACGCGATTTGGTGTGTTGAAATTGAAAAAAGGACCAATATGTCTTCTATAGATTATTATGACTTAAATTTACTTTTTATTTTTTATTTATTGAATAGTCTTACTATTTTATATTTTTTATATTTTCAATGTCTATTAAATACAAATCTAGACAAATTAAAAAACACGATAAACCAAAACATAAATGGTAGAAAATAAGTTGGAGAAGGGTTTTTTCAAATAAATTAAAAAAGAAGGGTAAGAGTTAATAATTTTTTTTTTAAGAGGAAATACGAGGCTTATATTAGATCCAGTTTCCCGGGGTTAAAATTCCTCAGGGAAAGTTCTCATAATACAATTGTTCGAGTCAAGTTTTCTGGTCAAAGCCTAGCTATCAAATGGGTCATCTGTATTACCTCCCTTCTAACATGACTAGCAAGTAATAAGATAATGATTCTTACACATATATCAACAGATGGTTGGAAGAAAGAGAAAATATAAAAAATTTTACAGGTCTAACACAATGCCCGTGCCATCTAAGAATATATGCTTAAGATGGATATAAGAATTTATAGTTATAAGGGTTAAAAAACACCAAAACAACTTTGGTTGGTTTGGCATGGTTTCCATCGGCCAATCTCCTTGCCCAAGTTTGATCCTGGGAAGGAACTCCAACTCCCATTTAATTGGGAAACAGTCGGGGGAATTGGTTTGTGGGCCTTGGCCTGGAGACTATCCTCTTTACCCCGGCTTCTTGACCCACTAGATTTACCCTAAGATATGGGTCCAGTGGATGGCCTAATTTACCACAAAAAAAAAAGGGTTATAAAAATAAAGGTGAGTGTATTTCTAAATAAGAGAAGATAACTGATCCTACATGCTTGATATTCTATAGTAAGAATGGGAAATTATTATGAGTTAGTAATAATTACGTATTTTTTAGCATAATTTATTTTATATTTAAAAAAGTGATTTTTTTATAAAGTACAATTTGAATATTATCATCTGATATCTACTTATTTTGATTAAGAAATAAGTCAACAATAGAATTTCATAAAATTCTACTATATCGATCGTCCTTTCAAGCATAATCTATTATATCATATAGACATTTATTCCACAATTATATTATAGATCACCAACATTTAAGAAAGACACATTAACATTAAAGAACTTAGTTGATGGCATGGGTCGATTTCACCAGGTCTATTTGGGCACCAAATAGCATGGAAAAACTTAAACTGTCTTCAAATCATATTTCTCAAACAAATTCATCCATCAGATAGAAACCTGAAATCTCGACATGTTTAGCAGTCAGAATTACTGATATACCAGAGCAAAGGAGAGGTCTGAGACCCAAGCAAAATTTACACAAACAATTACAACTACAGAAATCATTATGTGGAGTGAGAAAAGAATATTGAAAGGCCATAAAACACTGAAAAATTTTTAGTTACGACAAAGCATTTCACTAGAACATTAAACAATTTTTTAGCCTACAAACTGATCTCACAACCCGCTCTTCCTCTCAACAGAAATCTGCCACTTTTTTTTTTATCTTCACAATCAAGAGATGCTGTCACCAAATAGCCGCCTTCCGTGTCAACCGAATCTGAATCCAGGCTATTCTTCCGTCTCCGTTGATCATGCCAAGTCTCAAGTGAAACTCGCAAAATGGGAATTCACCGATATGACCTACCTCTACCACGTCCACCCCAACCTCCTCTTCCTCTGCCGCCTCTACCACCCCCTCTACCACTTCTCCCTCCATATGATATACCTTCAAGTGCCCTGTTAACTAGAGGGTTATGGAAACCCCCGCCTCCCGACCTTTCTTGGTTGCATTGTTGTTGGAACCATTCACTGCAGCAGGTCGTTTGCCCCTAAAAGAGAAATCACAAGTCCATAAGGCTTCCCAGCTTTGTGGAAATTATTACTCTTACAGTTCCAAAAATAATCGGAAAATTTCCACTGACATTTAAAGGATGGCCAGCCCAAAAACAAGAGGAATAACTAAATTTACCATTCAGTTGTCCGTTAGAATGCATCATTTGGGTATGATGTATCACAGTTATGCAGTTATGCTGTTCAAAATTTAAAATAAAGTAACAATATAAAGTTATTTTTCAAAGAGAATTGACAAGCTTCTAGGTCATTAAAGTTAGATAATTAGCAAAAAGCATTCGCCTCAGACAACACAGCCAAGACTTCGCACAAGTTTCCAGCTGGTATGCCTGTATTTGCTGGTAACGTACATTTCTTTAACACGGGGTGAACCATTTGTCAGAAATTAAAGAAAAATATGTGCAGAAGAAAAACAAGGGGTTATTATTATCATGTCCATTTGCTTTGAAGATCGAACATGGCACTCTTGTTTAGGTGTTTCTTTTCTTTTCCCCAAAGATCTAAAAAGAATTTCAGACAAAAAATTCAAGGCAACAAGCACAAGGAGTAGGGTGAAAGCAACTCTTACCCAGTTGCGGTGGTACCCGAAGGCACAGTAGATTTGACTGGTTCTTTCCAAGAAAGATTGACTTTCTTGTCACCGATGAAAGAAGGTGAATTCTTATGTAGTGGCTGAATTGGGAGATGAATTTCAACAAGTTAGTTTTGGGACAGAATAAAGGATCCTTAAAAAATTCAAGGGTACTTCATTCCTCTCACCTGTGTCATAGCGAGAATGTTATTGCAGGTCTTCAGTCCTGTCGTAGCATTTTGTTTTTCAATTTTCTGCACAAAAGCCAGAATTATACTATTAATAGTCCGCCATGAGATCATTGATCCTGATTAGACATGCAATAAAATCCTTAAACCATATCCCGTCTCACTCTGTCCAGGAGATGCCAAAAAACACCCATTTCATAGCACATTTGGTTGTAAAATATCCCAAAGGCGATGGTTATACTCACAATCTTTTCTTTCACTTCATCTGATGCGGATGCCATCCTCTTGTTCTGCTCATCCATCCCCTGAGTTAGTTTCTTCATAGTAGCCCTGGATAGCTCCTCAACACAAGTCAACCTGTATCAATCAAACATAATATCATGAACAGTGCCAAAAAGATATGTTTCTGGTCTAGTGGTACAATAAAAAGAATAAAAGTATCCCTAAAGTTTCCAGCTTCTCAATGATCTCGAGACATAGAAGCAAGTTCCAATACTGTATTAGCAATTGAAATCGCCTAGACCTTTGGTTCAAACAAAGGGAACTATAAGGTATGACTAGGAGAACAATATTCCAGCTGTTCATGGGCAAGCATCACGCAGAACCACATATAAAAGAAACTTCACAAGGACAACAAAACATGAAGCCATAACTATGCACGATCATAATAAAATCCCAATACAGCAAGAAATCCCATTGCTAATATGAGCACACTCATACAACACTACTGGAAGTGGAAAGTAAAACATCCCATGAAGCAAAGTAAAACAGAACACTTAATCTGAACCCTCTCAATGATGCTAAGGTATGCATGGCTAAAATTGGCCCCTGGCCCTCTGCCCAGTCCTCAAAACACACTAGGGGATCTTGCATAGCACTGGGATAGCACATGACCACCAGAGCACTCTGGAACGCACCGAAGAGCAGGGGCAAGAACCTCTATTGACTGCAAGAGACATGTTTTCCAACTTCCATATTGCCGAATTATCTCAACTTTTTTATAAAGATAGAGAGGGCATTGAAAAAATAAAAATTAGGGAATAATATTGAGTCTTTTTTCAAGATAGAGCTCATGAATTAGGGAATAATATTCTTCAGTCGTAAATACACCATGAATTAACCAAATGACCAATACAGTGAAATATGGCTCTATTTTCCTCTTTACAAGCATTGTTCATTATCCAATATTTCAAAGTATACCTCTCAGTAAAGTCCTTAAAGTACTCCGAGAAGTCTTCTCCAATCCTGTCTGATGGTTGGCCAGTAATTATCTTGTACCCACAAAGACTGTTTGTGGCATTGGGAGCCTGCAAGATAGCAACACCAGCAACATTCAGAAAATTAAGGGCATCATCCAAGACCCTATAAACGGGGAAGATATGAGAAAAAAAACATAAAACTGAAGAAACTATAACCTTTGAGGCTAAATGGTGAAATGTATACAACAAGCACTCAACATAGGTAAAGTTCATTTCCTCTCCAGTTCTCTTTCGAGGCATGTACTTCTGCGGATAGAAGAGAAAAACAGTGAGTCCAGAAGCATACAACCAGACCAAAAACGGACTACCATGTTCAAAACTTGGAAATATAAAAACAGAGAAATGATACAGAAGAATCTCACATTTTCATCATCATCCATCAACAATTTTAATCTACTGTGTTTTCAGTCCTAGAATAATAGGAAAATTTAAACATGATACACAACCTGCTCTACTGAAAGACAAGAGTTTCAAACGAAATCGTACCTTCAAAAGTTGGACAATAGAAGGAAGGATTTGGCGTGCATCCTGAGGACTGGTATATGGGGAGCTTTCAGCAAGGTTTTTGAGCAGATCAAGCTTCCGTTCCTCAGGAAACTAGGTGGAAAACAAATCCATAAGTGGGAGAAGCAAATATGCAAACCTCCAACAAGTACAATCCGATCTAAAACAATACTTATTCATTAAATTGTTCCAGCAAGGACAACAGCATATGGCCACAAAATATGAGATCCTCGGTTGGGGTGGCTAACAAACAAACTAATTCTTATTTTGAAACACACCTGAGTAAACAAACAAGAAAGAAAAAGGGGCACAAGTGCACAACTGAACTGAGATCCAAAAACAGCTCAGTTTATGCTCAATTAGATTCTAGAATTACTAATAATTTACTTATTAAACCAATGACTATGAACAATGACTATGAGTGAATTTCTTTCTATGAACAATGACTATGAGTGAATTTCTTTCTAAATCATTGCTCCTGGTAAGTACCTTATCAAAAACCGGAATGATATGTTTGTGGATGTAGTTAAGGAAGTTCCCATTGGAAGCACCCCGCTGTACACAAACAAAATACTCATCAGAAGGTACGATAATTTGATCAAAGATTTGATGTGGAACAAAAAACAATAAATACCATGAAAAAGGGAATGGCAATGTATAGGCATGATATAAGCCTGTCGATATGATCAACATCTGAAACCTGCAATCAGATTGACACAGCAAAGCAGAAAGCTCAAGTTAAAAAACTACAACATATAAAGCTAAATCCTTCACATAGATACTAGGAGCCAGATAAGTGCATTCACTGAAGTGTCCCATGCATGCTCAGCTCCAAAAAAGCAATAATACACACATGATCTCAACATTTACATAAAATATAAGCATATAAGTCCATTACTTGTCAGAAGACATACATAAAATCATACATGAATTCAGCTTTATATCACAGGAAAGAGTATGGATTTCAGAAAGAATAAATTCGCTGAGACCTCTCAGGCATGCATTCAAGAAGCCAAAAACATCCAGCTACACAATTATGCTATTAATCATATTGCTAATGAACTTGCTCATAAAACATCAACAAAAATATTGTTAACTGAAGAACCTAATGACCTTACATTGAAAATAGCATCTAGATCTGCTTGGCTCTCGATAATTTCAATAAGTTCTTGAATACGCTCTGAAGGTGCTTTGTCACCAAATATGCTCAAACTTTTCAAAAAGTCTATGAACATCTTAAATTCAGCACCAGTCACATCTTGCAGACTCTGGAAGATATTGATGAGTCAAATTATCATCTGAAAAACAAAATTAAGGAGATATCATTTTGCGTTACCCGCTTACAGGCAACACAATCGGCATCTCCTGGCAACTACTCTACTTGAATTAGGTAATCCAAAAATTTGCTAAACCTAAACAATACCTTTTTTATTAAATCAGTTATATGCCTTTCCATTTGCTCTTGAGGCTTCAAAAGTTCAGCTTTAATGGGAAAAACCTGCAAAAAAACTTAATTTAGTCCTCATGAAGAATGCTGCAGCTGCAACCTACAACAAAAGATAAATCAAGAAAGTAGGAAATGAGAACTAAGCATAACCGAAAGAGAATACATGCCTTGTCTCTAATAAAAGCCAAGACCTTCTCACGAATGTTTTCTTCTTGCTCACGGTTTTCATCTTGGCTCTCATCTATGCTCCCAATATGCTTAAACAATGCTGTCAATGAGGCTGCAATACACAAATCGCCCAGTAAGAAACAATAAATACATTTTGTTCCATATGCTCAAGATACTGCCCCTGTCATCTGCTTAAAATCAAGTTTCCAATCCCTTTTTTTCTGTGAACTTTACTAATCTCCCTTTTTGGGGCTCTCTTTTTGGTTGGGAGCCGGGGTTCAAGATGCATAAACTTGGGCAAATTTAAAAAAAATTGAAAAGCATGTCCAACGGCAACAAATCATTCAAGATAAGAATAGAATCTTAGAAAGCTTTAAATGCGTAATACAGAATAAATAAAAGTCTTTTACTCCTTTCAAATCCACTTCAAGCCTCATTTCTTTATTTTTATAGCACACCAGAACTGTACTATCCAAAACAATTTTGGTCCTTTTTGCTACACTCTATTAATAGCAAAACAATAATTATGCCTTTCTGTCACAAAAATACTCAGTTCCTAAGAAAATCAGTAAGATTACATGAACTTAAAAAAGGCCTAAACACCCAAGTGTGTACAAAGCCAGCACAATTAAGCTGGAGTATCCAAAGCATCAATAACAGCAGACAAACAGATGGCTATGAACAAGAAAGTTAAACAGAAAAGGAAGATCAATAAGATGCAACATAACTTCTTCAAATGCGATAACTACAATTTGGCATCAGTCATTTCCGTGTCCATTTCCATCTCTTTTGGTTGATGATGTAAAGGAAAAAGAAGTCACTCCCCCAACCCGGCTGGGGGGTGTGTTAATTGGGGTACAAATGCTTTTTAATCCAAGCATCTTCATGTAAATATAACAGTTTCACCCATGGATTCAAAATGAGGTCGTTCCACGAAAACGGCCATATCCGAAAGTTTTCAAGATGATCAAACCGCATTTTCACCTCGCCACAGCTGCGAAATGAAACACAACTGCTGCATCAGAGCGAGTTTTGTATCGCGACCGAAACCGCATTTTGAATCCCCGGTTCCACCTATGCAAGATCTGACATGGACCCAATGATCTTGTTTGGTTTCATCACCTTGATATAGGTGCATCAATTTAAAGGATCAGATTGCAACCAAGCCCAAAATAGTTTCCATCATCTTTCATGTCCTGTGTTGAAGGTTTTCTAGGCCTCTTCTTTTGCAAGCTGAGGGCTAATAATGGACTTAAAAAACCAAAGTTCATAAACACCTGGAATTACAAAAGTATATCCTATCGAGCTTTATGAGAGTTGCATCAGGAGCAATCTGATGAACCAGTCCAGATCAGAGATAAATCCCTAAGAAGATCCTCTCCTTCAGGTGGAATACGTTATGCGCAATATGTGCAAACTCCTCTTAGAATCCCATCAAGCATCATTTCACTTTGTTTCTAGTCTTAAGTTTCTGCATTGTTTCTGCACTGTTGGTTTTTACTATGTGTTTCCCAATATAGAGAACCAAATAAACACATGCTCCAATTACAATAATAATAATGTCGAAGTGTCCTGGGAACCTCACTTGCTTGGTTGGTACATGATATCCTCTTGTACCAAATCCTGCAGAGGATAAGCTGTGAGAGGCCCTACCAGCCTACCCCAGAACTTCATTATGTCTTAGCCTACTCTTAAAGGCACCATTTAATTCAAAGCCAGGTTTACCCAGGCCCTAGTTCAAAACTCTTATGTTCTATGTTCTGTTTGGGTCACAGGTCAACTAAGAAGTTTATAGCCCTTTGGAAACTTTAAAGCTAAACCATAGTTGGCTCACAAGCAAAAGAGTTCAATTCCCCTTAAGCACCGGAATTATAGCCCTCAATTTCAGCACCATGCTTAAAGGGCCAAGAAAATCTCATATGGTTCAAAAAATTAAGCATTTGCTATGACTTGCTAAAAGACATTTTAGAGTTAAAAAAACAAATTAAAAGTAACAAATTCCAAGAACTTACAGTCAGGCTGAAAATTGCAGTTCATGTGCAAGTGAAGTTTAATTGACAGATTCAAGGTACAAATAGTTTAGTTAGACGTCTTTTTTTCTGGATCATCAAAAAATTGCCAATCCAAAAATTCTATGCAACATAAACCTCAATAAAGGGGCCGATATATAGGCTGCATTATAGATCGCTACTTAATTCTGTCTTCAGCATAGTACAACAGTTCATATGCAATACCACATACCTTTCACATCCTGCCTCAGCAGAGACATCAAGGCCTTTTGTATTGCATCCCTTTCTACATTTTCCTCTGCAAGACATGGAATCAAATATCAGAAGTATATAAATGGCAAACCACCAAAAAAACATACAAACTACAAAGCAGCAAGGTGCATGCATATGTTACCAGCCACTAGCAATTGAGCAAGAATATCAGCAATCTTGGAGACATATTCTGGAACATCCTTGCAGAAAAGGGGCAGACCCCTTATAGCCTGGACACGAACCTGCACAAAAACTTCAGTCATGTACAGGAATACAAGCAAGAAAAATCAACAAGGGAGAATTCTGAAGCCTACACTACCAGTGGCAGCTAGATACAACAAATCTAGGTCATGGAATGAAAAGCAAACTAGAACCACATGCACAGGTTGCATGGTTGCCAAAACATTAGCAGGCCATCAATATCCATAACAAAATAGTAGTGGAAACTAAATTATTCCTTAATATTTTCATAAGAACCAATATCCACCAGAGGAATTTATTATACAATGTCAAATATAAAGGAATGGTACATTGGGGTCAAATTCCTCAATTTTAAGCACTAGGAGAAATGAGCTAGCTAATGGAATGAGAAGCACAAGAAAGAACGAAACAAACAGACGTAAAGGTCTCATTTTATCCTGTTTAAGATCTAGCGGCTACTGACATTCGACACTACATATAGCAGAAATTTTAGGCATTGCATTGTCTCCCCCACCGCCCAACCCCCCAAAAAAAAAATTCCTAGCCCAAGATAAAGGCAACAGTACATTTCAGAAAAATACCTTTACTTTAAGAATTGTACACCGAGAAAGGGCGGGTCGCCTTAAAACAATAAAGAATTACGGAATGCTTTAGGCACAACTTCTCTTCAGAATTATATGAACTTAAGTTTATCATCATGCAAATGTAGGATTCTATGTCATCTAAAATTGAATACCAAATAATATCATATATCACAATTCACAAGACGTTCAATCAAACTGTTGAAGGTTTTGTGTTTGAACTTTGGAATTCAGTAGGTACGTAATTGAAACAATACTTCATGCATTTGGTTGGCAATTCCACCATTGGTCCCACACCTTTTCCCCTTTTCCTTTCTCATAAGACTTAACTTTACTGTAAATTGTAACTAAAAACTAGGAGCAAACAATTTGGACACTGTCTGACACATAAACAACCCCCCTCCCGTTGGGTCAGAGTTCTCTGCTGTGCTTAAAGTTGCATAATATAGTAATGGTAAGTATTACCTCTGATGATGCAAACTATTTGTTAAGTCCTGTTCCACAAAAGCTTTTCAACTATAATTTAGAATTTTGAGTCGAAAGTACTACCTTTTCTGGCTGCTAATCTTCAAACGAGAACACTAAATACCAACATTTAACAGTTAATTTAGTGAACTTCAGAGTAGCATTACACCCTTATGCTTTCCCTCCTTGTCCCTTATCCCATCCCACTAAAATGATGTGATACTATATCCTTGTATGTCTTCTTACATTCATCATCTAACACAATAGCTATATAAATCTCAGCTAACAACTAAAACTAACAACATTGTGTTAAGATAGTCATTTAGTATTCAAAAAGCAATTAGCTTTCACCGAATAACTAGATATGCTGGATAATCTAATGGGCCCAATCCATAGTGCAAGTCAGAAGTTTTGGAGCAGCAAGAAACAACAGGAGCATGTGAGAATCACTTGAAAGACATTGTTTGAGCAATAGATGACAGATCTAAGAAACAAGTATAATATAATCTCAATACTGTATCTTAAGAAAACCACCAAAAAGCCCCATTCCAGAGCCATATAATTGCACTAATCAAACCAAAAGAACTATCTCACAAGAGAGACATGAAAAGAATATATAAGAACTACCCACTAGACAGCCACGGAGCCACTTAATTCATCTGAAACCTTATTTATAAGCTCATTACCTAAAATTGGCATTATGATATACCTATCAGTATTGCTATAGAGAAACAAATCCAGATAGCAAAGACCCAAAAACCCCACCAATGTTTGACCGAATATCTCCAACATATACAATTCCACATGAAATGTAAACCTATAATACTATAACTTCAAATTCAATTTATTTACAGAGTGTCTCTTAGAACCAAAAGGAAATCTTCAACAATGAGCTAAACATTGGAAGGGAAAAAAGAAAAAACAAATTAAAAGACTAACCCCAAGGTCTTCGTCTTCACACAAATCAAGATGGGCATCCACAGCACTGCTAGAAAGGTCGGGAAAGTACTTGAAAAATCTGGGAATAAGCTGAGCAGCCAATTGCTTGGCCTTAGTACTACCTTTAGTCGCCGCTATAATCCCCTCGTAATCCTTCACATTCTGCAGAAGCACCCATCGAAATCAATTTCAACAATCCAAACCCACAGAAACCCTAGAAGAGGAAAAACCCTAAACTGCTCGAGAAAGTTAGAAGAACCTGAGACTTCTCCTTGGCCTCGTTGAGGCGCTCGCCGTACTCGTAGAGCTTCTCGATGTCCTTGGCGTCATCAGAAGAGGAGGTGGCGGCGGCCATTGATGGAAGTCGAAGAGTGGAAGCAGAGGAGAGAGAAACGCCAACGCCTGGAAAGTAGAAAGACGAGATGAGAAGAAGTGAAGAACAGTTGATGAATCCGAATCCAACATTAAATTCACAAGGGGAAGGTTTTCTCTGAGATTGAGAGAAGCAGAAGCCTTACGGAGCACAGCGAGGAGGAGGAGGAGAGAGAGAGAGGGTTTTAGGGTGTTGAGTGAGAGAAAGCTCGGGACAGTGAAGTACTTTTGCACCGCAAAGGTGACTTCTTCCTCCACAAAATTCACAAGTATACCACGAAACTTTTTTTAATAATTTTTACAAAATATTTAAAAAATTCATTAAAACGATGATTTCTTGAATGTTTTTAAAAAATTAAATTATATATTTTATTATTTTTAAGCAAATTCAACGATATATATTTTTTTAATCAAAAATTCAACGATATTCTTAACTTTAAGACAAGTAATACTTTTAATATTTGAAAATTAATAGTATTTTTTAGTAATAACCACAAAATTCACATGGGAATTTTTTTGTTGGTAGCTACAAGAGCATATTATTTTTTAAAAGAAATTAAAAAATATTCAAAAAAACCTCCATAACCTTCTTTCTGCCCCCCTCCCCAAAGTTGTATTGTAGTTCGAAAATTTATACTTCAATTTTGAATTTATGTTTTCCATTTCTCATTAGTCATAACGTCCCTCTCCTCACAAATTCGCTCAAATGAGGGTGTATTCGATTTATAAGTTATTTGTATCTATGGTTGAAGAAAAAGTAATAAGTGCAAGCATTTGTTGAATTCAAGTTCAAAAATCTCCAAATTGAGGTAAATAATGTAATTTTCCTATGAGAAATTCAAGATAAAAGTTTCTCATTCCCAACACGGGCAAACATAAACATATACAAGTTACACAAATATTTTATATGAAAATTACACGAATGAAATATAACCACTCACTAGAAGACCAAGTTTGAACGTTATCTCATGTTTATTTTTTTCTCGTGCTCATCTTCACATTCTCGTTAAGGAAAATCTAGATTGGATATTTGCATAAAGGTTACCTAGGGCTATATTGTATATACCATTTGATAAATGAAACCAGCATACATCAATCTTATTAACTGAAAGTTCTAATAATTTGAACGAGTTTCAAAGCCAAAATTTAGAAATTGGAATTGAGTTCAAATATTAATAAGCGGGGAAAGAAGTGCACACTTAAATATAAAATTATCGTTTACTAACAAAGTGTTGATTACTATGGTAGCAATCTCTCCCTTATAAGGAGAATAACACAAATTTGAATTTGGGCAAGTAAACTTGTTAAGAGAATTTTTACCTTAAACGCTTGAGACCCAAAAGAAATTAAACACTTAGCTTAATTGTACATAAACATTGCTAGTTATGGGATTATTAATTTCAAAATCATTTGTTTTGCAACATCAGCATCTCTAAGCTTACTTCCATCTGGCAAAACCCCAACCTCAGCAAACAAAGATCACCCGAATGACTCCAGGGGGAAAAACATGCAAATGATATAATAACTTGTGATCTTCAACACCAATAATAACAATAACCCTAAAAAGTATGGAAACCATGGCAAGATCTGAAATGGTGGTCAAAATCTTCTGCATCAACTCCAAATACGATCTTGCCGAAAAGATCTTACAAGGAAGGCATGTCTAAGGCCTGCAAGACGTCTTTAAACTCAAAATCGCGAGTCTGTTTGTTGAATTTTTCCACTAGTCTGTATCTGGCATCATTTAGATAAAAAGATTGAGTGGTCTCCAGAAGCCATTTTGCTTCATCATCATTAAGCTTGCTACCAAATACGACATCTCCCGGACTAGCACCAAGTCTTTGCTCTCTGCGAATTCAGTGTAGTGAGTAACTGTGAAGTAGGGGGATGCTTGAGTTCCTCGGGATTTATAATCTTCCAGTCCAGTGAAAATCATGTACGGCATCTTCACTGCAATTGAATGAAAGTTACATTTAGACTAGATGGATTTAAGATGTAGAATCATCTCATCACTGCGAGACTAATTTTCAGCTGAAACATATAGCTCTCACTGAAATGGAATACAACTCCTCCAAGTGGGGGTCCTGCTTGAATCATAAGTTCAGAGGTTACTTGAGAAAGGCAAAAGGTCAGGAGGAAGTGATCCTCGTAGCAGGAACAGAAGAACTGTTCATGCCACTTGTCTACGAGATTTTAAAGAAATCATTTTCGAAGATAATTCTTGTTTCAAGGAAATCAGAAGAAGTTATAACAAATTAGATGCTCGATCTCTATATGAGTAGAAGAGCATTTCTTTCAGAGCATTGCAAATCTATTGCGATGTTATCTTCACAAAGTCTTCCAGCAACTCCAATTTAACAGATCCAAATTATTTAATCTGAATCTGATGCGGAAAGTAATCAACTGAGTAAAACAGCATGTCTCAATCACAAACAAATGAAGGACTCACTTGTTCTGTTGTCACATCAAATGCTAAATGTACAAGCACACGGACATTTCCAACCAAAATGACAGTGCTGATTATTTGCTCAATACTTCCGTATAAGGTGCAAATACATAATCTAACTACTCTACACTTTCTCGAGTTTCTGCTAGCTAGTAACCAGGTAGCTAGGCATTGGTATCTCCAGCTACACAACAAAAGACTGATACTCAGAGAACCTTGTGGGCATAGAAATAATGACCAACAAACAGGATGACAACTGGAATGCACTACCAGTTAGAAACCATCGGTCCTAAAGGTCTTCTATGATCAGAGAAAAAAGAAGCTGAAGAACCCATTGCTCTCAAACTGTATGTAGATTAATAAAAAATTCCCTTCCTATTTACAAGGTCTGCATGAAGATATCATGAAGACTTTGACCACAAGTGCCAATACTGGAGAACAAGCAACAGGTTATTTTTCATATGACCCAAAAGCAACAATTAATAGCAAACATCACAGCCAAGGTGCCACACTTAAACAACGACCAAGGAATGGTATAGTGGAGTTTGCTTCACCTTCCACCAAAGAGGTGAGGTTCAGATCCCACTAAACCCCTTGAACTTGGCACGATACTATATAACAATGTGCATGGTATAAGCAAATTCTATACAACGCAGAGGCCCCCCAAAAAAAAAAAAAGTCCTCTCCTCTTTTGTGCACCAAACAACTTCAACATACAATTTCAAACAATGTCAATAAATAATGCACAAACCTTGAGAAAACATGGTTGTGTATCCATTTCCTCTCCACAACGGAACGACGAAATACTGGCTGCAAGTAGGCACATAGAATCAAAGTTCAGAAGGACATATAGACTGGCAAAAGAGCAATACATACGAGCACAAGGGAATTACCAATCAGCTGCTCTTTGTTCGAGTAATCTGTATAATTTAGCTTTCATTGAAACACCAATATGTCCTCTTCCCAAGTGATACTGGTAATTACAGAAAGTCCAATTAGCTAAGAATCGTGACTGCACATGATTAACAGATTACGAAACAAAAGACTATCTTTGAACAGTTGAATGTTCACATACAATCAGCAATGGCAAAGAGTAATATTCGACTAGAACTTAATGGGCACTACAATCGAGTGCCAAACCACAAACAATGTCATCCAAACTAGGCTAATAACAAATCCATACTTCCAAACAGAACTCAAAAATTCAGGCCATAATCCACCCGTTATTTCAACCAAAAGACACTAAATTCACAAATAAAATGAAGTAAATTATGAAGTATACACAAATTGGCAAAAAAACCATCAAGGAAAAGCATAAAATAAGGAAGCCCAGGTTAGAGAGAGATAAGACGAAGAAACATTACATCATCCCAGATCGAAGCAAGGTCCTCAGGCGACTTATGCTGAGCCCGCTGAACATCCATGATTGAATTCAACGGCTTCGCTTCCAATGGCGAGAACCCAGTTGCAAATCTTGACGTCCGAACAGAACCCATTACCGCCCATTTAAGAAAACCACTCGGTACACTCTCTTGCAGAGAAGACGACGTAGTTCTGCTGAGAAGAACCGAAGCTGAAGATGCAAGTCTCGTTGATACTCGCCGCATCATTTTCTCAGTCTGCAATGATCAAACAATAGCTCAACTCGCGTTACTGACAATTACAAGTCCAAAAACGCTTCTTTCTCACAAATGGGCAAACCGGAGATCGTTCAATTAGCCAAGAACTTGGTTAAGGCATTTCACCGAATACATGGTGGGCAACAAAAAATCAAAACCCCAAACCAGGACTTACATTGAGTGTGATCTCGGCAATGCGATAAATGTGAAAATCACGATATTTGAAGAGCGGTTTAAAGCATAGCCGTTGTGGGTGCCGTAGATTCCTTGATTACACCAGTACGACGGAGGAGATTCAGATTTTCAGACTTGAAACTTGAAAGAGCTGGGAAATGGAAAACTCTTCCTTTTCTTCCTTCTATGATGAACTGATGCGATGGACTTTATTGGGCCATAGTGGACATAACAGAAGTGCATGTATGGCCTTCGACATGTGAAAGTCAAAACTATTGAATGGGCTTGGTCCAATTAAATTTTTATTTTTTGTTTTGACTTTTTATCATTGCTTATTATTAATTTATAAATTGTAGAGTTCTTTTGAATCAAAAAATAAATAAATTTGTAGAGTTCTTCCATCACAACTTTTTTTCATTCATCAGACTTCAAAAGACGTTTATTTTTTTAACTGTACGAAATAGTAAAATTATAAGGTTGTAAGTTATAGGAAGTTGTAACAATATATAAGATAGTTGTATGATTAATTCTAAGGAATTAATTTTAATTAAAAAATTAAAATTAATCAGGCCTTGTAGTGTTTAAACCAACTCAAAATAATAACCAAACTAAATATTAGTGTTCAATAAGATAATGTTTCAACCATTTGCACTAACTTATAATGTTTCAAGTAGTGTTTATGAAAAATTAGGAATATTAACCTTTTGCATTTAAAAATAATGTTTCATATTTTTTGACAAAAACATTCTTTCATCAATTTATATTTGGTAAATTATCTATATCTTTTTACGTTAATTTTTAATAATCAACTAATTCAACTATTAAATTTATCGAACTTATTTATTTAATCGCTGAGTTGGACAACTATCCGCTAACAGCTAAAATCTAATAGTTATCAACTACCTAAACATCTATCAACTACACTACACAAACGGTTACTCTCTGCTCAAACAACTCATTTTGTCGGACGAGGCCTCAATCACAATGAATCGGTATTCTTTTAACATATTTTTTATTAATAAAAATAAAGCTTTTTAAATGTAATATTAATTATGATTTAAGACATGTCAAAGTCAACTCATAATTAGATATATATATGAACTAATTTTGGCTTCACAGCAAGAGACACATCTGATAATTTTGCCCTGTGAATAAAAACATTGACCACAAATAAACCCGTGAACAGCACACATGCAAGGAATCTACATAGATATCCTTCATCAATTGACCCAATCAACAATTTATATTGAAAAGAAAAGGCTAATTAATTAAGTAGGTCATGAAGTTTTTCTTTTCCTAATTATTCTACTTATAAACCAACAAAAACATGCATAGACATGTGGAGCCAATCAATGCTACAACTTATGAAAACTCCTTTCTATAGCAAAGGGAAACCCTAACTAGCTATATGACCCGCCATAATAAAGAGGTGTGGTAATTGATCACTGACACTTTCGTATTTTCATTTTAGCTGTAAGGAGCGGTAAACGGTAAGGTTATAAGAAATTTATAAGATAATTATAAAGTTAGTTATAAAAAGTTATAAGCTTTTATAAGGATATGTAAAAAGTTGTGAGACTGTAAGTTAAAGTTAAACGGAAAAACACTACATCTAAATCTCCAATATCAAGTTGTGAGACATGTTTTGTGGTATTCTGGACTACTTATTCTTGAGCTTATTTATGTTATAGTACATACATATTTTTGGTGTATAATGGTTGATTACAAATCAATATTAGTAAGTTAAAGTCTTGCTTGTCTAGATGAGGTGTATATGTCGGTAATTATAACGATTATTTTACAACTTGTTATAACCTTACAACTATTTATGTCTGTATGAAACAAGGTCTAAATTTGGGGAAGGGGAAAATGGAGAAGTGGTCCTCACCTAGTATGAGTATACTATACTATTACTATATATATATTCCTTCCACAAGGCAACAGACATGGAGGAATCCATTCATGCCCAATGAGTTCCATGCTCTCACCATTTACTCCAATACAAAACAAACCATGTCTTTCTCCACCTTGTTCATGCTATCTCTCCTAGTCCTAGCCACCTCAACCACCTCACACTCCCTCCTAAGCCCGGCTCCGGTGATCAAAGCCACCACAAACTCCACCGCAAAGCACCACCGCCGCCACCGCCAAATCTCGGTGGACTACTATGCCAAGACATGCCCTCAGGTTGAGAAGCTCGTAGGGTCGGTCACGTCCCAGCAGTTTAAAGATGCCCCTATCTCTGCTCCCTCCACCATTAAGCTTTTCTTCCATGATTGCTTTGTTGAGGTAAACACTCATTGTTTTACATCGTCTGATTTCTTGCCGATTGAATAAAGGGGAAAAAATGGGAGGGGAGAAGGGAAGGTGACAATTTAATAAGGGATAGGAAGTGGGATCTTATAAATGTTGGCCATACAAATTCTATGTCTTCTTTTCATTTCTCTATGTGGCAATCTCTTTCTTCCCTTTCTTTATTTTAGGGGGCGGTTTGAAAATGAATAGGACCACAAAAGGATAGACATCATAATGAGGGACTTAGCATTAATAAAATTTCATCTAACTCCGAAAAAATTAGGTACAATTATTAATTATTCGTTCAAATTTTAAATTTAAATATATAATTTTTTAATTTCTATTATCCGAATTTAAGTCAGACTCAAATTTTTATCAACGTTAGTGACACTCTTCGAGCAATAATCTCTCAATTTTTGAGTTAGATTTTTTTATATAAATATGAAAAAAGTGGCCTTTTTCGGACTTCAAAAGGGATGCGATGCATCAATATTGATATCATCAAAGCCTGGAAGCAAAGAATTAGCAGAAAAAGATGCATTAGACAACAAGGACGTGCATGTGGAAGCATTCAACGGTATAAACAAAGCGAAAGCTCTGGTGGAAAGCAAATGCCCCGGAGTTGTATCATGCGCAGATATCCTTGCAATTTCAGCCCGGGATTACGTCCATTTGGTAAGTTTCTTTCCTAACCTAAAATACGATATGTCCATTCAATCGAGCTTTTTAGTTAGTAATTAATCTCCTGATCGTAGGCAGGTGGCCCTTATTATGAAGTGAAGAAGGGACGCTGGGATGGAAGAATATCAAAGGCATCCCGAGTAGCTGCCAATCTTCCTAGAGCAAACTCCACAATAGACGACATCCTAAAGTTATTCATCTCCAAAGGACTAACCTTCGAAGATCTAGTTGTCCTCTCAGGTGCACACACAATCGGGTTTTCACATTGCAAAAACATCATGAACCGGATATACGACTACAAGGGCACCAAACAACCACAACCCGACATTGATCCTAGGCTATTGAAGGCCTTAAGAATGTCATGTCCTTGGCATGGTGGCAATGAAGATGTGGTGGTGCCATTTGATGTGACCACCCCCTTTGCATTTGATCATGCCTACTATGGGAATTTGGAGGCTAACATGGGCCTACTAGTGACAGACCAGGCTTTGTTTTTGGACCCAAGGACCAAGCCCATAGTTCAAACCCTAGCCAAGGATAAACAGCAATTTTTCCAAGCATTTGCACAAGCTATGGAGAAAATGGGGTCAATTGGTGTGAAGAGGGGAAGGAAACATGGAGAGAAGAGAAAGGATTGCACTCAACACATGTGACTACTTATTTAATTCATTGTTTTTATACATCACATTCATTTGTTTCCCTCACCCATTGTTTTGAGGGGATGATTTTGGTCTTGGTATCATTGTTTCATTTTTATTAAAATATTTATGGGATTAGGTAGTCGAAACTTAAAATTTATTGTAAGTGAGGTTATTGTATCTTTTGATATAAGAAAGATATACGATCTAAATGTCATTGTGGTGTTGTTTAATTGAGGTACACAAATCAATATAAATTGTTGAAGAGATTGAAACTCCAATTTTGGTGTAATTATTTTTAACATTGTTATTATTTGCACTAATTAAATATAAAAATTCATAACGTGCTAAAATATTAAACAATACAAATTTTTTGATGCTATCAGTATAAATTTTAACTCATTGACGTTTTATTGACATTTAATGAAGTTAAGCTAAAGTTTAAATAACTAATCTCTAAAAAAAAAAGTTTATATTATTTTATTTCGATAAGGATAACCCAAAATCGTATCTAATCGTTTATAAACCTCCTTTAAAAATTAAAAATGAAATAAATATGGGTTGGATTTTGGAAATCTACTAGGGCCAATAGGCCCACGCCAATTAGATGAATTTGACCAATTGAAGCCCATTTTGACTTGAGAAAGACCAACTCCATATCCATGGCCGCGACATTTTTGCCACTGACCACCACCGCCGCCGCCGTAGCCTCAGCTTTTCTCTCTCCTCGGCCATCTCCTCCCTCCTCCCTTCTCGTCAACCCTCTTCTCAAACCGACTCACCGACTCGGGCGAGTCACTCCGAGGAGACCCTCTCTCATCGTCCGAGCCATGAGAGCTGTTGTCCAGCGTGTCGCTTCTGCCAGCGTTGAGGTCTTTCTCTCTCTCTCTCGATTGAATTTCGTTGCTTGATTTTTCGCCTGCGGTTAATCTCCGTGGTCCGGATTTTTGCAGGTGGAAGGCCGCATTGTTTCGGAGATTGGTCCTGGACTTCTTGTCCTCGTCGGGATTCATGATTCTGATACCGATTCCGACGCCGATTACGTGTATCTCTTTCTCCTCAAGATGTTTATCAGCTGAATTGTTAATATATGGCCCAATTTTGTTTTCCTTTTGTGCATATTTATTTCCTATTTTTCTAATGCGGAAGATTTTGTGGCAAATGTTGAGTTCAGTGATTACATTTGGATGATTTATGCATAAATTTTGATTCAAATCTCGAATTCAATAATTTCCTTTTATTGCATTGTGTGATCAAAGTGAATGAGGATGAAGTGAAACTAAGAGATGAGGTTTTGCAGATGTCGGAAAGTGTTGAATATGAGATTGTTTCCTAATGAGAAGACTGGTAGAGCTTGGGATCATAGTGTAAGTATCGACTTACACTTTTCTCTCTCCTTTTTCTTAGCTGGGTTTCATTGTTTAAATCAAATAATAATCTATCAAAAGTCTCAATTCAGAATTTTTTTTTTTTGGTAGAAAATTAGAAATTTTCATTACCACTAGCAACCCAGAGAGAAGAATCAGGGATCATTTTCAAATTACATCAGGTTTTGTGATCAAGCAGTTGAACTTAACCACTGAGTACAGTTTTGGAATTTTTTCCCTACTTTGCACAAGAATAAACATCTGGCATTAATAGCGTACCGAATGGAAGTTAAGGACCTTAGAGCATTAGGTTGTTGGTTGTTGAAGAGTAGATCATTCCGGCTCCTCCAGATTTCACAAAGCATTGCTGCACATGTAGCTCTGATGATAGCTTTAAGTTGTCTTGGTTTGGACATGTTCTGCAGCCAATGTGTGAACTGGGTGTATGATTGAGGTTGGTAAGCGATCTGCAGCCATTTAAAGACATGGAGCCTGATTGTGCTAGCAAAGTCACACTCAAATAGGAGATGTTCTTGGGTCTCATCCCATTTTGAACAGATAGGGCAGGAAGTATCTAGGGATGGTAAGAAAGTACCAACCCTTTTAAGTACCTGGAGTCTTCCCTGCATGATAAGTCAAAGGAGGAAGGAGTGATTCGGAATAGTTGCATTGTTCCAAACAGTTCTTGCCCAGCTTACTCCTATATTTTGTTGTAGCAGCCAGTTGTAGCCACTTCTTGTTTTGTACATCCCATCCTTTTCATCTTTCCAGTTATCATTTTGGAAGCCAAGGCTCATTGACTCCTTGATTTTTACTAGTTTCTTCAGATACCAACAACAATCAGGCTTTAGGGGTGAAGTCCCACCAGGAACATTTCTTCAAGTAATGAGAATGAATCCACTTTACCCATAAAGATTCTTTCTTATTTGCAACAGCCCATATATACTTTGCAGCTAGCGCTTTGTTCCATGCTTCCAGGTTTTTGAGTCCTAATCCCCCTTTTTTTTTTTGGCAAACAAACATGTTGCCAAGCCACCAAAGGTCTTCTAGTGTAAAGTTCTGTTCCATTCCATAAGAAATTCCTACATACGGCACTGACTTGATTGATCAATTTAGAAATTTGTTCTTCCAAGTCAGTGATATTCAGAAATGTGTTCTTCATAGTCAAGTGATAATTAACTAAATATTGTATAAATTTGCAGGTTATGCAGAAAAACTATGGGGTTTTACTAGGTAGGGTGGAAATACATTTTGCTGAAGTTTTTGGTTCTTGTGTTTCTTTTGAAACTTTTGAAGTTGTTTCTTTTAAATTTTGTAGTGAGTCAATTTACACTGTATGGAACATTGAAGGGTAACAAGCCAGATTTTCATGTCGCTATGCCTCCTCAGAGAGCAAAACCTTTCTATGAAGCTCTGGTAGATAAATTCCGTAAAAGCTACAACCCTGACTTGATTAAAGGTTGGTCATTTCTGTTTCCTCCTGCTTAATTGTAAGGGTTGCTATTATGATAGATATTTTTAATACAAAAGACATTGGTTTTTCTAACTTATTTATGCGTCATAATGCATATGCTTGGTTCTACTGATAATTTTTCATGTGTTTTGAGTAGAGTTTGTTCGGGTGTAAATATGAAATTATGCAAAGTTCTATGCTTGTTGTTGGGTTTGGCTTTATGTTTATTATTGTTGCTTTGCTTTTGCACTGCTAGTTGAGCAGCTGACATGAAACGGTATGTTTATCAACTTTTTTTTTTTTTTGTTTTTGGGTGAAAGGAGGAGGTGGGGAGGGGGTTGTGTGTGTGTGTGTGTGTGTGTGTTTGAAAGGTAGAATTCATTCCAAAAGCCTTGGCTAAATTCTGTTCAAATTCCACAGGGCAAATCTTAACCTTCAAATTTAGCACTTACATAACTGCTCACTTTCTTCTTCCAAGTGAAAAATAATAATAAACAAAAGAATATATTTGATGCACCAGAAAACCAGCATCGTTCTCCATATGTTAAAAGAGTCCACAATTCCTTTCACACTAGCACTTGTTATGATGACTGTAAATAAGAGACAAAGTATATGTTTCTTTCTCTTGTAAAGCCTCCCGTGAAGTTCATTTTGCCATCACCGCTCTGCAATTAATAAAACCAGGCATCTGAAGCACAGTAAATGCTTGTTGGCATATACACCTTGTCCATGAACTTGAAGAGACAAGTGTTCATTTGTTTCAAGCTCAGTTTTGCAGAAAATACAGGTCCAATCCATATGACTCACCATAGTCTACGGCCTGTCCTTCGTAGACAGCCTTTTATGTTGCATCAACCTAGTGATAAAGCTACACATGGGTATCCTGAATCTATGCTCGATCAATAGGTATCATTTAACTGAGCCAGTTGTAATTAAAACTCAGAAGCAACAGTGTATTTGTGACTGATTGGTCTCCCGCAACCATAAACCATTTACTTGAAACAATGTCAAAGTCTTGCATTAGATTCACTTCTAACTTACAAAAACCTATTTTTTTTTCTTGAGTTGGTGTTTATTTCCAGCTCTCCAATTACATCAATTCTCTTCCAGTGACCTTGGCACCTACAAGACTATGAATGGTTCAATTTTTGTTTCTCCCTCCATCTAGATATTATGAATAAACAACATTTAGACATCACCTGAATGCTTAAAACTACAAACCCGAAACTGATCAATGCCACTAATTCCTTGCATTTGTTTGACATAATTGTTTGGTGCTTACTTGACGGGATTATACTTTCTTACTTGGTTTGATTTATTTTGGCTGCTGTAGATGGCATATTTGGAGCAATGATGAAGGTAAAATTGCTTCCCTTGACAATATTGTTTGTCACTTTATCATGTTTGCTCTATAAAGAGAATGATCTTACTTTGCTATTATCCTGGTGAACTGAAGGTCAATTTGGTAAATGATGGACCTGTAACATTACAACTCGATTCATCACAACCATCCAAGTACGTAATACTTATTGTTTTGAATATATGCTACTCGAGCCTGTAATTATTTGATTTTGTAGTAGTAATGCTGACTAATGTTGATATGTGATATCAGGAGTAAAGATGATGCTGAAGAATCATAAGCTTGTCACACCTAAACCACCATTTCCGCCTCAGCTACTGCTATAAAGCCACGTTTGGAATCGGAGGTGGTGGAAGACATTTTTATCTCTGAGGCTATTGCAAAATTGAAGCTTCATCTTTTTGAGCTGTTTGACCCAGGGGATTGAGGTGACCAAATCTCCTGAACTTCTGAAATTTTTCTCTGAATTCTTTAGAGCCTCTGCTTTTTCAAGGTACCACAATGGCCATTGAATGTAAGAAGTGACAACTGACAAATCTGAATTGCATCTGAACAGAACTGATGAACAAACAGAGCTAAATTGTTACCACATTATTACATATGTTCACACAGCACTAATCTACTTCACTTTGTTTGATTGATGAGGCAATGATTGAGAAGAAGAAAAATGTATATTTGTTTTTAATATTCAAAATATTTTGTTCGAATTTCAGATATTGAGATTTGTCTAATTTAAATTTGACCCAATCCGAATTTTTGCCATCTCTTTTCTTACTGATAACTTACTGATTCTAATCTTTTGTCCAAATATGAAGTGGGGCATTTCAAAGTAAAAGTCTTGGTTCTAATCTTTTATAATAAATTTACCAATTCTTCAAACATTATATGAAGCACCAAAAATAGCTGTATATTATATTGTTGATTTTTCCACCATCGTAAATGTTTGGTCGTATGTAAGCTAAGGGTGAGCGGCTCTGGATACGGGCCCAAAACGGTGGTACCGGAACCGGAACTGCGCCGATGCAATTATCATCCTTGCATACCCAAAGTGTAATGAATGAATGTCTTGATTGAATTCACTAACATGTAACATACATAAATAGGGGTTGACCAAGAGACAGTGATTGATATGAATACATCTTACTCATCAGAAATGATATAATCAATAACAGGGAGACAAGACTTGAAGATGAGGTAGTAAGCCCTTTCAGTTGGATGAATGGAGTCCCAAAACGCATACTTAGATGCATCAGGGCACACGGGTGATGATGGATTGCACAAAAATGCTGCCTCCACGTATCCTGTGCCACAACACCCTCTTCTTACTTGCTCAAACCCTTCATCAATAAAATAATTTCTGATTAGTTGGATCAAGTGTTAATTAGCATAATTATAGTCAAAACTCAAAATTAGCAGAGTTCAAATCGAGCCAAACCCGAGCCTGAAATTTACGTAAAATGATGAGCAAAGTTATAACATTGTACATACCATATTTGGAGGGAAGGCCTTGGAGCATGTCAGCCAAAGGAGTGTAGGTATCGATGTAGACAATTTTAGAGGTCTTGTTATTAGCCAAGCTCTGGTGGAGGGCTTGGATGTCTTCTTGGAGGAGCTTGTTGTAGCCTCTCACGACATCAGAGAGAGTATCAACGCACCCACCGGAGTTCGATTTGACGGTGACCACCACAGGCAAACACCCTATTGGCGGTCCTCCAAGTACAGCTATCTTCCTAAGCCCTAGCTCCCACAAGCTCTGGTTTTATCACATATGAGATCATTAAGCATTTATACATATATATGTTGTAGTAGTGCATTAATCAATCAATGAACAAATAATCTCATTTTATTTTGTCCTTGATGAATATACTAAAGGAGGGATATTTATCTTAATTAGTGAATAATCGAATCTTTGTTTTTATATTAAAAAAAATGTACTCACGTATAAGACAAGTACTTGTACTAAAATTCCCGAATCAAAGATATCATATATTTAACTAATTATGTATACAGAAAAAAGTAATTAAGCAAGCATAATCCTAATTATGTATATATCTTATGTATGAAAATAGTTTATTTACCACTTTCCATAAAAAAAAAAGTATAATAAAGAGAACATTGAGATTGATAGAAATACACCTAATTTTTTACCTTATTTTTGGCTTATAGCAACAAGAAACAACAATACAACTACCATACAATGATTGATTGATTTATTTATTTTTAATTATATTTATTTATTTATTTTTGAACTTCAACTATCCTTTTTAGTCAAATTCATTTGATAAGTTAGTTATGTCTACCCTCTACCTTTATTTTCGTACAACATTCATCTTAGATTTTGGCCTTCAAATGTTATTTTCCAAATCAATATATATTCTTGTTTTAATTTGCTCATATTTGTCGGTTTTTATCGCTCTCTTCAAATCAGCCTCTCTATTTACAGAAATAAACTTAAGTGTTTATATCTAAATCTTCACCGATAGACTCAAGCATTCATATACTATCGGGCAGTAAGTGATTACCTTGACGAATTGGTGGACATTTTCAACCAAAAATTGCTGATATTGAGGGATAGTATACATCTTTCTTCGAACAGGTACAGTGAAGTAATTGACCACAAAATCATTTGTTCCTGCACTTATAATACAAACTGCTTTGCTTATATGCTCCTTGGCCTTTTCCGCTCCAAGTACTGTCTCAAGTTTTGATATGTACTCTTTGAAGTATTCCAGTTGTTGGGACAGTGGAATTACTCCCTATCAAAAATCCCAAAAAAATTTTAAAAATCAATATATGGTGTTCAAAAATATTATATATATTATATATAAGTCATCCCTTTATAACTATACTTTATTTTCTATAAATAGGTCAAGTACTTCAAGCCGGGAGTTTTCAACTCATTTAAGTTTGATACCGACACAAATCTAATTTGATATGATAAGTTTACTGTAATATGTATAGATAGGGGGCGTGGAGAGGATTAGTCACACTTAGCCGGGGAGTAAGAGGGTCATATCCAGTGCCAGCTGAAGCAAAACTAACTCCAGTAATTAACTCAGCCAAGTTAAGGGTTGTGTCCAAATAAGCTGGCAAAGCATCTTTCAATCCTGCATAACTTGCTGCAATTTGAACCAAACTTATTATTATCTTAATCTTAATTACTATATTAATTCATCGTAAATAATTACATAGTTAATTACATACGTACCAATAAAATCAAAGGCCAACTTGCCATTAGTAAACCTCCCTGTCGGAATGTGGGTGGGGAAGTCCTTCCCATAAGGCGCGAAGTTACTCTTAAATGGTGTTGTCACGTAGTTATTGTTTCCCGGGTCAGCTGTTGAGTCACCAAACACCAATAGGGTCGAGACTGAGTTCTTCGGACCCTTGGGCACCGCGGTGGGGATTAGGTCCAGACCGGGTTGGGCCGAGGAAGCATGCATTAAGCAAAGAAAAAGGAGGATAAGAAAAGGGAAAATGATAGAATAACCCATTTTGTTGCCAAGAAATATGGCAGAAATCATGGGATCAAATCAAATCTTTATTGAAAGAAATGAATAAGAAGTGGGTATATATAATAATAATCAAAAGTTAATTAGAGGTAGTTTAGTAGCTAATTTAGTCATTAATTGTAGGTAATACTATGATCTAATGATTAATTTTTATTTATTGTGGGTTTCTAAATGTTTGGAAAACCAAACTCTTTTTTTCTCAGTGGGTATTGTAACTAATTTCTTAACTACCATTTGCCTGGTTAGGAAGTGATGACCAAGGTGGTGGGTAATTATTTTCTTAACAAATTTTTCGTTTCTTTTGTAAAAGAATTTTATATAAATTTCAACAAACTTTGAAATTTAAGCTTGACAAAAAGCTTGAATTTGCTATGTGTTTTTAATAAACTCTGGAAGAAAGCCTTTTGTTCTTTGTTTGTTTTTTCAATTAAATTGGAACTTCCTAGAAATCGACATTTTTCTAGAAGGATTCCGCATGCTAGTTAATACTCCCAACATTCGGTTTCATTTAGTTTTTACTTACAGTCGTACAACTTTTTTACATTTATTTGTAACTTTTTATAATTAATTTTATAATTATCTTACAAATTATTACAATTCTTTACAAGCATATAGCTTTTTAAAGCTAAATGAAATAGAATATATTTATGTTTTATGTTCGACTTTACATGAAAAACAAGATCTATTTATATTTTATGTTTGTTTATGTTTGTTTTTATATTCGTTTATGTTCATTCATTTCTTATTTAACAAATCATTTATATTTGTTTATGTTCGCTTATGTTCGTTTATATTTACGTTTTTTTATGTACATTTTGTAAGTAAGTTCGAACAGGTAAAGGCAGAATGTAGAAACATGGGGATCCAAAGACTTTTAGCAAATTTTGTTTACAAATGGGTGATGATAGAATTTTTTAATTTAGATATTTATTTTGATAGGGAGGTAATGCATTGTTTGTCAATGGGAGGTCCATCTAGTGTACAAAATTACCATAGAAAGTTCATCAACGTACGATGAAAATAATTACTAAATTGATAAGAAAATTCAGTGGAATGAGTAATTTATTTACTTTTTTCTATTATTATTAATTGGCTAAAGGGCAAAAACAAAATTAGAGTACATAATTCGAACAATAAATTAGACAAATGAAAGACATTTAAAACAAACGATTACTATCAGTGAATACTCCTTCCGTTATAAATTTTTTGTTGTTTATAGGTTGTAAAGGAAAATCGATGAAATACAAAATTCATGAAAAAATTTGTGTTAAAAGAACAAGTTGCCCCAAGATCTAATTGAAAATGAAGAAGGTCAATAAAAAATGAAAACAAAGCAATTAACAAAAACAAAACCGGTGAAATAGTCATTAATATTTTATTAGGATTGTAAAATAACGAGATATTACAAAACGACAAAAACTAACAAAAGTGACCTGTATTATGAGACGGAGGGAGTAATAATATAGTTTCTTAGGTCTTAAGCATGTAAAACTTGATTAAAGTTTAAACTATCACCACACAAAGTTCATTGCATTGAAATATGCAAAATTGGTGAATCCGTTACATAGAAGTATGTTGCTTTATTACCAAGTATACATTGTATTGTTTTTACTATAATTAATAAATGTTTTTCGGCTACAGCGTGTGGCGTCTATTTCTGATGTTATAGTATGATATGTCTATATATGTATGGCAAATATGGTTCGGGTTTGGCTTTATCAGGTTCGATTTATCAAATTTTATTATCAATTTGATTTGGAGGGACGAGTTAAGATAGAATTCCGGTCTAAAGTTTTCAGGGTTTTATATTAAACATTTAGATAATTGGATTCGAACATAAAAAATTGGTATCTCGATTTAGTCGTATTCATAATTTCGATAATATTTTTAAAATTTTGTAATACAATTTGGGTATTGGACGAGTCCAATTCGTTATTTTCAACATAATTTATCTTCATTTAAATTAAAATTGATTTAAATCCAATATCTTGTGTAAAGGGTATCCATCATTTGGAGCAAAATGATATTCCCTCGATGCCTTGCATTAATTTGGTAATGAAGATAATGTATTATATTAATTATCACAATCTTTGTCTTTGTATATGAGAAACACGATCCATAATCCCTTCAGGTTTAAGATACCACGTAATTGACCGAAGATGACATTAATTATAAGCAATTTCAATCATATTAGTCTTAGAACTCATAATCTGATCATTCGGTTCAGTATTAGATCGGGTTATATTTAGGTCATGTCATTTTCGGATCGGATGAACTGCGGTATTCATTCGAGTTTTGGTCAAATATGCTTGTCTTGTAAAAAAAAAAGTATATAACAAAATATTAGATTTTGGGCCAATTTTCAATTAACTATTTTAGCTATTTTAGATGTTGTATTGAATATAACTTCGAGTTTTTTGATTCGGATTAGTTTGATCCGGTCTAGTTAGTCTGAATAAGAAACTATGAAGAGTCGCATCCTTGACTTGTTCATTAATTATGCTTCCTCTTTTCTCTCTTCTTTTTCAGAAGCACACAAGCTCCATTTCAAAAATTATTTAACTTGCTTATAAAGAGACCAACCAATAATAATATAATATTCTACATATAATATTTCATTTTTTTCTTCAACCAAAAATACCCGAAGATAAATTATTTTCATTTCCTAAATTTTATTCATTATCTTTATTCGTCAACGCTATCCTACTGTAGGCACATATAAATGATCATATAGTTCAATAAATTTAGAGATGGCAAAGTTTGAATTTTAATTGAATTTAATTTGAATTTAAGTGCTTCAAACAAATCAAATAATATACAAAATTTGGACAAAAATTCTTCTCAAATATCAGCCGACTTATTTTGAGTTGAACAAACAAATTAAGAAAATTAATGCAGGTTTAAATCAAGAAGTCAGCATGTAAATTTGGGTCTCTTTTTTTTTTTTTTTGGGTCTAGATGAGTCATAAAAAACTATAATATACAATAAGGGAGTGACAATCGAACCCGAAACCTAATATACACAGGACACAAATCTTGTCCATTATACCGAAACCTCGTTGATATTTTGTTTCTCTTTTGAAATTACCGAATTTCAATTCTAATTAACCGTTGATTGACTTTATTCCCACCCCTGTAATTTAAATATAAAGAAGCATGTTGAACAAGAAAGTTGGTCAACGTAACAAGGGGTTGCAATGAAAACAAGTAAGATTCAAAAATCAGCCTTGAATAAAGGTAAAGGCAATAGTTTGAAGCACAAGTATACATCCATTTTTCTCTCAAAGAAACTTGAATTTTAGTCAATGGCTGAGCTGTTCTTTAATCATAAAATGATAGGAATTAAACTTAGAGCATTTCACGGCTAAATCTTTATATATTTACAAATTATTATGTCTAACAATCCTTCTAATTAAGTTTAATTAACTCATTCAAAAATGGCTATAGGGAAGGAAGAGCAAAACCACCAAGAACCGGAAGCTATCCTAGAGAATGTTTGGGCAAACTACATAGGAAAGAACCTACAACAAGAGGATCGAAAACGACACTCGAAGCTTGGGAAGTGATTCCTTCTTTAGAAGAGAGAATACAAAGGCTACCGAGCCTAGGAAGATGTACATCATCAATGGGTTTAGAGACGTGGGAGGAACTCTTTAACGGGATCTTAACATCTGAGACCAGCCGAGGAGATAATGCTGGTGGTGCTGATCACAATGAACAAGACGGTGAGAAAGAGTCAAGGCTGATGAGACCTATTGAAAAGATGCCAATGCGACATTATAGGGGTGTAAGGAGGCGACCTTGGGGAAAATACGCAGCTGAGATAAGGGACTCTACAAAAAGGGGTCGGCTAGGGTTTGGCTCGGGACCTTTGCGACTGCTGAGGAGGCGGCTTTGGCTTATGACAAGGCGGCCTTGAAAATTAGAGGGGCTAAAGCTTACCTTAACTTCCCACTTGAGACTGTCACAAAGTCTATGGGAATTCCAGATGAACCAAGGAATGTTTATACAAGCCATCATGGTGGTGACCCTAGAAAAAGAGAAACTAGAGAGTGGGAGTCACAAAATCACTATTGCAACGTGTTAATGAATGAAGAGCCGGAAACAAAGAGACCAAGAGGAAGCATGGAGAATAAAACCGTGGTAAAATATGATGATTTATTTGAGTTTGAAGATTTGGGGAGTGAGCTCTTGGAGAACTTGCTTTCTTCATTGTAATCTTAATGTATTAGTCCTAGAAGAGGGGATTTCATGTCTCTTTTGAACATTTTTATAAAAAGTTAAAAAGCCTCCATCTCCTCACCCCCTTTTTCTACTCTGAAATACATTAAGTTCACCATTGTCGGATCAATTGTTTATCGTGTGTACCTGAAGATGTATTTGGTTCATCATGTGTCCGATAACCTAGTGAAGCTCTTGTTCAAGCTTTTTATTCTTGTTGACGATAATATAGGTAGAATCATTACGAGAAGAATTACCTGATTTTCTATGTAATTATCCTTCTTTTCAGAAAAAGAAAGAAGGAAACAAGATGATGAACAACATGAAGGTGCTTTGCTGTCTGTACATAAATGTATGGGTGTGTCAACTCATATGGAAGAAACTAATTCATCAACCTTGAATATTGTTAGAGAAATTCAAATTGAATTTGGAGATGAGAAGGATGAAGTGAAACCGGAAGGAGATGAGAATATACCAGAATGTTCGCGGCTCAGCTTGTGAAATTTTTTATGAGCTTGGCTTGGCATATGAGTTTGACGAATTTAAAAATTTGGGCTTAAAACTCGGCTCGCTTATGCTCACGAGCTCTCATGAGCATTTTCGAATCCATATTTCGTGTGTTCTCACTGGGTCTTGTTCAAAATTGAATTCAAATCCTTTACGCAAAAATAAAAATAAAAATGTACAACAACCAATAATGATACGAGATTGAAAAGTTATTGGGAGTAGAAAATGATAATAACGTAGAGTAAAATATTTATAATAGATGTAATGAATATGATATATCGTTGTTGTAACGCTGCGACACTCAGTTAGGTACGTCACATCGCTAGGACTCTTCTCAAAGATATTTAAGGTTAATCTAGAGAACAACTTGGCAAATGTAACCTGTTTTTAGAACTATTGGAAGTCGAGTTAGCAATTTTTTTTTCGACACAAAGTTACGATGAGTCTTGAACGCACACGACTTCAAAAGTTAAACTTTTGGGTTCACACAACCCTACACCATAAAATAGAGTACAATAATAACGGAGTCTTGTTAGGGGCCACCGAGGCCGAATCAGAGAGTTTATGAATATCAACGTACTTCTAGTTACAAATATGCTCAAACACCGAATGAGATTTACATGTCAAATTCAAAGGTACACATAAGTAGCCCATACATATTAAGTTTCTTGTAGCTAAAAGAGCATTTAAATGCCCTCCAAAATGTAAAAGATTGCCAAAAACCCTATTCTTACTCTTGATATGAAAAGATATAAAACTAGGGGAATGAGCAACCACAGCTCAATGGAAGTCCTTTGCCTCCCAAAAACTAAAATAACTCTGCACGTATATAATAACAATCATAATTAAGTTAATAATAATGATATTAGTAATGAGTAGCATCAAGAAGGTAATCTTACCACACTTCATTCTTAATCGAATGAGAAAACCATAATGCATTAAAACTCAGGTGATCCACATTTCCTTGACCAATATGACCAAATCACTACTCAACTTGTAATTTAGATTAATTTTATTATCTCGAATTTCTTTGGACAACAGCTATTACCTTGGTACTCAACTGACACCTATGAGATGACCAACGTACTATGGTATTGGGTTTTGGAACCACTAACGCGTGTACATAAATTTCCTATCCGGGAGGACTAATACTCTAGGAGCCAAAGCCGATGTCGTCAAGGCGGAATAAGTCATCTTCCTAAATTTTATATTTTGACGCTTGTGAGTCAACCCAATGTTATTTGGAACCCTCATGCATATACACAAGCTTATCAACCAAAAGAACTCATGATATAGGAGTGAAAAGTCACTCCATGTAGGCCGGAATATAATCTCATATCACCTTCTTAGATTTTGTACTTGGTAAAGTGCTCAAACACAAGGAATTAACTTCTTATTTTGTATTGTGGTTGTTATTTCTCTTATTTCTTTATATATATGTTTATTAAATTGCTTGGTGAGACCCGAGACTACACTTTAAAATCTTAAACTCACTTTCCGATACAAAATACAAGGCTCACTGAAGACTCGAAACTGCTCTGCACAATTCGAGTTCTAACAAACGAATCAGGTATAAGAATTTCTCACTTATAGAGTTTTGATTCCAAGACATTCTCTGTACCTTAGAAACTTTTCTGAGTGATATAATATTTATTCTAAGTGATAGTGCATTTACCTCATGTACTCTTGCTTGTCTTTGTGTGACTCGGAATGTATTCGAGGCTATCCCACTCAGTTTTGAGTCCCTCATCACTTAGATATATCGCATGTTGAATTGACTAGTATTTCGCTTAATTATAGTTCTATTCTGTTGGAGTTAGCGCTTCTAGTCCGAATCATGCTTAGTCTAGATCAAGTTTGTTTTCACTCGATATTCGTTGTATAACTTGATTCTCACTTAGACTAACTCGAGATGGAATTTTGAGCTTCATGGATATTAGACTCAGAAAATTCCATTCACTTTCCGACTCGGATAATTAGTTGCTTAATTATCTTAATTATATTATTATCTGTGTCTAATCTTGGACCAAAGTATTTTATACTTTGAGAACCAAAATTGATTTAGTTTTGTAGGTTATTCAAACGAGGATACACTTTTTGAAATACAAAAGTAGCTGGCTTCAAAACGTCAAATCACCAGCGAGACATGGCTTTGCCTCTTCTTTGTCCTAGTCCCAGAAGATTGTGTCGGGGCTATCTGTTTCCAAATATGGAAAACTGAAACGCCAAGCTTAACGGTGGTTTCCAACTTATCCCTCAAGACACCGCCGAGTGGTTTTGGGACTTCCAAGAGAGTTAAGAACCGTTGCCCAACGTTCATATCACAACGGATACTTTACGAGCGACTCGAAAGTTCTTAACAACGGTCACAAAGGACCTCGCGTCGAAGTTGGAGATAACGGCTATGCTGCTTGGTCATCTATAAATAGAAGTCAAATCTCAAGACTTGAAGATTGCCGAACCTATTGTTAATACACGTACTTGAGTAAAGTCATTGTATTCACTCTCAATCTTCTACTTACAACTCCCACTTTGTAAATCATTATATTCTGAGTTGTAAGGTCTTGTACTTAGTTATAAACACTTTCTTACTCTCTAAGTAAGATCCCTTGACTGAGCTGTAAGGGTTAACTCAGCTTAATTGTCCCTAACTGTAAGGGTTATCTCGGTTAGGAAGTAGTAGATCGAGATAAGGGAATTTCGAGTCTAGGAAAACTTGTAAAGAGTTGTTTAAGGGAGCAACTTGGGTTCGGTCAGTCTACGGTATTTTGTGGACTCAAAATAGTGGATTTGACTTCGTGCTTGGATTAGCACGGTCCGTGGTTTTCTGCCCCGGGAGGGTTTCCACGTAATCTCCGTGTCTTTACTTTCTAAGTTCATTCTAGACTCGGACAGTCTCAAAGCTTCGGCTTAATCGCTTCCTTACTCTTTATTACAATTCCGAGTTCATACGTTTCGACCCGCTTTTGACTCAGAATTTGTTTCTGAGTCTAGGCAAAAGAGTTTGTTTTTCATCGAAAAACCTCCATCACCCTATTCACCCCCTCTAGGGTGACTCGGATTCTCCCCGAGCAAACCTTCACTCACAAGTATCCTGGGACAAGGATCGCGGGTTATGGGGTCCAAGATTGCTTCGGAGGCTACCATGGACCTTCCTACGGTTAGTGGAGGTCAATAGTTGGCTCTAGAGGTCATCACGGGCCTCCCCATAGTTAATGAGGGCTTTTGGTGGCCACCACGGGCTACCCACGGCCTGTGGGAGTACCCGTGGTGGGTATTTATGGCCATTTTAACAACTGTTGGCTATTACCGCCTACCCCACAAGCTGTGCGGCCACCGGTGGTGGATGACAGTAGCTCTTAAATTCTTTTTTTAATTTTTATAATTTTTTTTTCTTTGCCAGGACATCCATAAGAGATTTATTTTAGAAAATTTTCAACCTCTTAGGTGTAACTCATTAACCAAACACGAATCTTTATTCTACTCTGTCTCTCTCACACAGATCCATCTCACTCTCTTTTCATCCACACATCTCATCTCTAAGATCCACCCCCTCTCTCTCTGTTCTCGCCGGTGAATTCGTCATCCCACGACCTGATTCGGAAGCCCTTTTGCCGCATTCAAGACATCTTCTTTTGACCGTCGCCTTCTGTCACTAGGAATCTTCAGGTTAGGTTTGAGCAAAATTTTCATGATTTCCAGTTAGTTGTAAATTTCATTGAATTTTCGCTTATTTTTTAGATGGATATTGCTTTTGTTGACATCCCATTCGGAATTACTGCTGGGAAGACCTTAAAATTGCATTTTTGGTTAAATTAAAATGTTCTTGTTCTGATTTCATCTGTTTGTACTGCCTTTGTTTTGTTGGTGTTCTTCTCTCGGTTTTGCTATTCTTCTTCTTTCTCGCTCCTCCAAAACCCTCTTTGATTTACCGCTCCACATTCCAATAAACTCCAAAAACAAATACTCAAAACAACAATTGAATCTGAAATCCCGAAACGATAATCCCCATTTCAGCCCATAAAATGAAACAATCACCCTTACAATCTGCTCCCACACTAACGTTTCTGTCTCCTCCTCTCCCAAATCTCGACCCCGTCAACTGTTGAAGGCTTTATTCATTTTGTCTGTTTTGGCTTTGGGTTTCTGGGTTATGCATATTATTTTATCAAGTGGAGCAAATTATTTGTCTGAAAAATTAATAGCTTTTTCCTTCTATTATGTGAATTAGTCTCTCAAAAATTGCAATCTATGAAGTTGTATTTTAACAAGAGGAGGAAATTATTTGAAATGTACTTGAGAATAGAAGAAATCATCTTCAGATATTACATAATTACAATGCCTTCTTGTTGTTTTTTGAGTTTTTGGTACAATTATATATTAAGATTGGCATGTAGTTATGATTTTGTTCTTGGCCTCAGATTGACATAGGTGTTTCGAGTTTCTTTCTGGGCCCTATTAAGGTTTGATTTGTAATTGTTTCTTGTGTTAATTGTAGTTTATCTATGGCGCCTTCTCGAGGTTCATCTAGGCGATATCAATTCAGTGGGAATGGATGGCATAGGCAATTGGCTGGTGGTGAGTACAGTTTGTTTTATATGGCCTTTAATATTAGATCCATCTATGTTCACTTTATTAGCTTCTAGGCTTTCCTTCTGCTCAATTATGCCCTTTTTTTTTATAGCAATTGGGTTCTTCTCTTTGATTTGAGTTCCTAGTTTAATATATACTAGGAACTCAAATTAAAGAGAAGAAGCCCCTACTTTAGTATAACGAGAAAATTAAATGAAATCTGTGAAGATAATCAAGAAATTAAAGAAAAGATAATTTCTTTATTTGAACTCAAAGATACTCCAGTTAATTCCGATAATTCATCTTCTAATTCTGAAGACAATGGTCTTTATGAAGTAGAAAATAATTCAAGTGATTATTCATTAGGAAATGAATCATCAAGAATTTGTATCAATATGATCAATACTACTAAAAATAAAAAAGAATTTTTATTAGATTTAATTGAACAAATTCAAGATCCTGAATTACGGAAAGATTATTTAGAAAAACTCAAAAGAATTTTAATAAAAGAAGATTTATTAAAAACTACTCCTGCTAGTTTTAGTATTAATAAAATATTTGAAAAATACGATACTCCAAATATTTTAATGGTAGTTAACATTCAAGATTTAAAAATGGAAATTAATAATCTTAAAGAACAAATTAAAGAAATAAATCAAAATTTATGTTCTCTTCATACTAAAGATTTAGCACTAGAAACAAGATTGGCATTAATAGAAAACAAATCAAGTTCTTCAAATATAAATGAAGACACTCCAAGTTCTTCTAATCAACAATTTATTTCTACCATTAATCACATTAATTATCAAAAATGGTATATTTATATTACTTTAAAGATTAATGATGACTTTGAATTTAATACAATTGCTCTACTTGATAGTGGCGCAGATCAAAATTGTATTAAAGAAGGTCTAATTCCATCTAGGTATTATAAAATAACTAAAGAACGTCTCCATAGTACCAATGGAATGACACTACAAATTCAATATAAGCTATCAAACGTTTATGTATGTAATCAAGGTTATTATTTCAAGAACACCTTTGTCCTATTCAGGGATATAGGTCAAGACGTTATACTAGGAACCTCCCTTTATTACTTAAATTTACCCTTTCAAAGTTGATCAATTTGGTGTTCATACCCAGATTCATGAAAAATATATTTCATTCAAGCTTATATCTTCAATGCTTTCAAAAGATTTATTTTTTAATAAGCATCCTTTTATTAATATTATTTTTAACAACAATTCTCTATTTTCAGCTTTCAATATGAGTTAAGAAAAAGAAAGAAATATTCAAACTCTTCATCATTATGCAGTCAAGCCAGTCACTCATCCTCAATTTTCAATTCCAATGACAAACTCATTTCAAGTTCTGCATGGTCAAGATTTTCCTCCATTAATCTATGCTTAAGAATCCTCAAAGTTCTTACGACAAAAGACTTTTCAAATAGATATACAACTAAATCCTTTTCTCAACCATTCAATCCACCAGGTTACAATTATATTGATTATGAAAACGACTGGTACTATACATTCCTTTACAGACCATTCAATCATTCTTGGTTCATCAGCTTTGATACAAGAACAAAATTTCAGTTTCCCATATGGTTCTACGAATGGTGGTTAACCATGGGATGTACTCAAGACATATGGCCTGAACAGGTCAAAAAACATTACAATAGTTATTCAAATACTTCAACCATTAGTCCAGATCTCAAAGAAATATCATTCCATAAAAAGTATGGATTTCCTTGGATCATTTGCTGGTCCTTTTCCATTACTCAATACTACAAGCTTCCAGCATCATATTCATTGGTACGAGAATTCAAGATGAAGTGATGGGGCAAATTCAATGTTCAAACTGCCTTAGGAATTAAGACGAGTGCCACTAACTCAACCAGCATCCCCTACTCCACGGAAGAAAGAAAAAGGTTCAAAAGGAAAGGAAAAAGTTCAAGAGGACGAAATTCAATTACTCAAGCATGAGATAAAGTTACTCAAGAAACAGCACCGACAATTACTCTTTAAAGTAAGCACTAATTCATCCGACTCATCAATTCAATCAGATTATGATTCTTTTGATGGGCAGTGCGCCCGAGATCCATGTAATATTTAACCCATAATGGGTATTCAAAAAAAATATTATTTTCTAATGTTTTCTATGCAGGTTTTTGCAAGTTTTTGCTTCGGTTAAATTTCTTATTTCACCTCTCAAAACCCCGAGAAGGAAGTGGACATTATTATTCACTTACTATTCATAGGGGACAAGTATTCATGAAGGTCAATTATTCATAATTGTGGCCAACTACCAAGTAATGCATTATTCAAGGAGGATAATTATAAAAAACATGGCCACTACTTTCCACTCAAGATTGTCGGCATAATAATTCAATCTACTATTCAAGATAAGGTGACTCATCCACTGTTCAAGATAAGATGACTCAACAAACATTATTCAAGCTTTTTGTTTTAGATATTTCAGGCGCACTGCCCATCAAAGGATCATAATCTGATTGAATTGATGAATCAGATGAATTAGTGCTTGTTTTAAGGAGTAATTGTTGGGGTTGTTTCTTGAGTAACTTTATCTCCTGCTTGAGTAATTGAATTTCGTTCTCTTGAACTTTTCCTTTCCTTTTGAACCTTTTTCTTTCTTCCGTGGAGTAGGGGATGCTGGTTGAGTTGGTGGCGCTGTCTTAATTCCTAAGGCAGCTTGAACATCGAATTTGTCCCACCACTTGATCTTGAATTCTCGTATCAATGAATATGATGTTGGAAGCTTGTAGTATTGAGTAATGGAAAAGGACCAGCAAATGATCCAAGGAAATCTATACTTTTTATGGAATGATATTTCTTTGAGATCCGGACTAATGGTTGAAGTATTTGAATAACTATTATAATGTTTTTGACTGTTCGAGCCATATGTTTTGAGTACATCCCATGGTTAACCACCATTCCTAGAACCATATGGGAAACTGGAATTCGTTCTTGTATCAAAGCTGATGAACCAAGAATGATTGAATGATCTGTAAAGAAATTGTTTCCGGAGAAATCTGAGTTGATGAAGTGGATGATGATTCGGAGAGAGGAAGGATTTACTCGCTCCGGTTCCGAGGACGTGGCACGAGTGATCCGAAGCCGAGTGATGACTGCCTGAACCTGCAAAAGGCGAAGCCCCAGGTGGTGGATCTCGGGAACGCCCTCCGACGCTCAAGTTAGTATCTGATTTGATTGAAAGGATTAAGGAGATCTTCCTCGATATGCGTGAGGGATTCCTTGGGAGACGAGAAGATTTCCAAAGATGGAAGTTCTTGGGGATGAATGTATGCTGATGAACGTTGATGAACCTCACCCCTCACCCCGACCCCTCCCCCGACCCCTCCCCCGAGCCCTCACCCCGACCCCTAGCCCCGAGCCCTACACGAACCCTCGGCCTAGCTAAAAACCCCCAAAAACCCTAAAAACCCTAAAACCCTAGAAACCCTACCCTAACCCTAGAAACCCTACCCTAACCCTAGGAATTTTAGTTTATTATTTTTTATTTAACTTTTGCTTGAACGGGAAACCGGGAATTTGTTAATTCGAATTTTGAATTTCGAATTTTTAAATTCGGTCTTGTGCGAGGAGGCGGTGCTGATTGTGACTGATCAGGAAGGGAGCTCTATATAACCCGTCTCTTGGTGCTTCTCTTCACCATTCACAAAACAATTCCCAAAGTGAGGTAGAAAGCACTTGGAAGGAGCCTTCGAGGCTAGACTCGAGCATTCATTCCCTTCATCGAATTTTGAGGTATATATTCGAATAACCCACTTGTAATTTGAATATTCAAGTAGATGCATGCCTTAGGATAATGGGTAGCTCCAAGGATACTATTGCGAGCCATTATGATAGTTTGTCGAGTAATTGTGCTTCGGATAGAGACTCGTTGTGCCCCGTGGATGGGTGTAGTTATGATGGGGTTGTAGGGGAGTCTCTAGGAGTGGTTGTGTCTCGCTGACTTGGAGGTTTCCGTAAACCTTGATAGTCACCCTGACGTAGCCTCTCGAGAGTTAACCGTAGCTAGTCGCGTGCCGTGGCGGCAAGTCTTGGCGCCTAGCGCAGTTGCGGAGGCCATCCCTTTGGCTGCGCTACCCGCGACTTCAGATTCCCTTTATGAAAGGTCCTCCACTCCCGGTCTCAATAGCTGTTCCCGTGAGGTGGTTTATTGCTTGGGAGGTTAAAAGGAGTCATGGTCTTCGAGGACAGGTGACATTTACGGGTTGTGCCTTGCAGGATTCCGATAGCGAGGACTATGGTTAGGATTAAGGCCACTTATACACCCAAGACCATGGATGAGCTCTTGCGGGATGGGTATTCCAAAGGTAACTCCCCATCCTTAGACATTTCTTTAGATGACGAGGCCATCTCGTCTTTTACACCACTTCATGGGGCGGAGGGCTTAGTTGAGTCGTTGCTCGAGAGGTCGGACCCTAGTGATGGTCCGGGTTCTCACTTCATCGATCCCGCTTTGCGAATGACATGGTATAGGCGTCAAGGCTCTTTGGCCAATATCGCATCCCCGATAGTTATAGGATCTTGGTTCCGTTGGAGCGGGACACAGTCAAGTCCCCCTCCCGGGTGTCGCGCCTTTTATAAAGCGACGCTCGATGGTGGGGTGCGGTTTCCGCTCCATCCTTTAGTTGTATCAATATGCAATAAGTTCAACCTGGCCCCAGCCCAGATTGTCCTCAACTCGTGGTGCTCGATTTGTTCGTTTATCACCACATGTGAAATAAAAACCTCCCCTGTAGCTTAGAATTGTTCTCCCTCCTTCATGGCTTTCAAAAGAGCGTCTCGTTAGATGGTGAGCGAGAGTGGTACAGCTTTCCAAATAAGAGAGGATACATGACTCGCCTTGGGTAGGGCTTCATCAATCCATAGGTGAAAGTATGAGTTTCTCTTTGTAGAAAAGTTGGATGGGGAGTGGGATGTCCCTGCTTGGAGTGATGAGGAGGAAATCGTCAAAATGCCTGGTTCTCTCCGCGCGGTTTGTCGTTCCGAGGTGTACGCCGCAGCGGAGTACTTTCGCACCCGAGAGGTACCCCATCCAACGATTGAAGGAAAGAAAGAAAGGCTTCCTTCCCACTGGCTTCCCAAGAGGGAGTATTTCAAGAAGAACTTGTTCCTTGTCGCTACGGGATTGGCTCTCGATCCGAAACTTCCACAGGGTACATGTTCCACCTCATGCTTGTTTTTGTTCATGTTTCGAACTGACCTGATTTTGGTTTGTTTTTGCGAGATCAAGCGAGGGCTCTCTTGTCCAAGGCCATGGCCGGGAACTCCTCACGACCACGGGGTGATCGGGATACGGATCCTTCTCCCCAAGGCAAAGACTCCACGAGACAGAGGCAAGGGGAAAGCATCGGGGCCGCATTCCTCGGCATGTTGCTGTCCCAAAGGTCGGCGTTTTCAAGGGAGCGGCAGTAGACCTCCCACGGTGAGCCTTACACTCCTTGTCGGATCCTTAGTGTTGAACCTTTGACTTCATGCTAACATTATATTTTTGCCATAGGCTTGTCCTCCCCGGCCGAGAAAAGTCAGCCGTCGCCTCGATTCAGCATTAAGGTAGGGGGCCAGGTGGTGCGCGGGTCGTCTAACTCGAGCAAGCGCTCGAGGGACGCTTCAGACCTCTCCTCCCCGAGGGATCGACTCCTAGCACGAGCGGCAAGGAGGTATGCTTGGGCCTCCGGTCTCGCCGTTTTCCGAGTGCTGACCCGGACACCAAGGCCATCCTGGCGGGCAATCTTCCGAGGACATACGGCAATGGTTCTCGTAAGGACGTTGCTTCTCCGGTTTCTGCCGCGTCGATCCACTGCGGCTGAGGTAGTGCATAGCTTACCCTATACTTATACCTTCTTTGCTTTTTGGATTCTAATTCTTTTATTCCACGAGGCCCTCATCAAGGTTATGGAGGTTATAGAGTCTCGAGTCCTTCTCCTCAAGTCTTCGGGAGGAGGTATCTTCTCTTCGGGGCTCTTTGAGGAAGCTCTCGAAGGAGAAGAAGGATGAGGCTGATCGATTCCAAGGGAAGTGAGCAAGTTAAAGGCCCAGCTGGGGGCTTCCGGGAACGCGAGAGGGATCTGAAGGCACAACTCGAGGCCACGAAGGCTGAGTTGGAGGTCGCTCAAGGGAAAGAGCGAGACCTCGAGGCTCGCGTTGGAGCTGCCCGCGAGAAGGCTCGTAGTTGGAGGTCGCGCTTTGAGTCCGCACAGGAGATAGACGCCGCAGCTAGGGATACGTCTCTTCGGAAGCTTCTTCGTTGGTTTCCCGGCCTTGGGCGAGAAGGCGGAGGGGCTAGAGCGGTGGATAGCCTATGCCAACCTCCTTTACTCCGAGGCCTTTGCCTCACGATCGGACTCTCCGGCCGAGGGCACTCCCGAGGACGGTGAGATTCCTCCCGCAAACAGAGCTGATGACCAGGCCGGGGACGGCCACGGGGAGTAGCCTCCATTCCTCTTTCCCTTTCCCAATCCTTAGGATTGCTTTGGATGGCTTGCATGCCATGTGTTTTTGAATGGCCTGCGTGCCGTATAGCTTGATACTTCGCTACTTTGGGTTCGTTTTGCCTTGAACTTTCTTCCTTGGTATTCCTTGCTTGATGCCTGTTTGTGTGCTTACTCGATGTTTATTTGATGCTCGCTTGGATACCTATTCAATGCTTTATTTGATGCTTGCTTCGTTGTTTCTTTTGGTTGTTGCCGATTTTCCTTGTCGTTTCTTGTGTACATGATTATCTTCTGACTTTGACGATTTTTGGCTATCTTAGGGGATTGCATTAGCACCTAGTGTTGCCCCAAAATCGGTACAAGCAAAACATACAAGAGTGGAATTTTACAATGTAGTTGTCATCGGAATTAACAACAATCCCTACTCTTTCTTCTAACTTTAACTAAGTTCGAGAGAATACAACATGAGGGACCAAAGGGTTGGAGGCCTTAGGGGTTCGAATTAGCCCCTAGTGATGCCCCCAACTTCGGCTAAGGTAAAATATACAATGAGAGAGATCGAAAATTTGGTTGTTCCAGGGGATCGTATTAGCCCCTGTTCACATTCCGAAAATTGACTTAAAATAAGACATGAGTCGTAAAGTTGCAGAAAATGTGCCCATTGTATTAACATAGAAGATCAAAGTTCATTTTAAGAGAGAGAGAGGAATGTGTGCCCCCGTTGAGCGCTTTCGGAAAAGTCGCGTCAATCGTGGTCGATTCCTTTACAACATTTTTGGGACTTGGGTTGGGTGGGTCTTTAAAGAAAGGCCCCCACGCCAGCCGATAAGCTTGTACTGCATACAAAGGTCGCTTCTTAGTACTTAAATGAAGTACTTCTTCAAGTTGCTGCTATGCCATGCTCGGGAATGTCTGCTCCTTCGAGGGTGGCCAACCTGTAGGTCCCTGGGCGGACTACCTCGTGAATGATGTACGGCCCTTCCCGGTTAGCCGTGAGCTTGCCGTGTTCCGCCGCCTTCCTTATAGCTTCGGTTTTTCTCAAAACCAGGTCACCAACTTTGAGATATCTCCCTTTCACCCTTACATTGTAGGCTTTTGCCATTTTCGGTTTGGTTATGGCCTCACGGAGATAGCTATCTCCTCGAACCATCGGGAGCAAGTCAAGGGCTTCCCGGAGGGCCCTATTGTTAGACTCCTCCTGAAAGTTTGTGAGGCGGTGGGTGTGAAGGGCTACCTCGACCGGGAGCACGGCTTCCGATCCGTATACCAGCATGAAGGGCGTTTCTCCGGTGGTCGACTTCTCTGTGGTCTCGATGGACCATAAGACGGCTGGCAACTCGTCCGCCCATTTTCCCTTGGCATCGTCTAGCCTCTTCTTAAGGCCGTTGAGTATGACCTTGTTGGCTGACTCGGCTTGGCCGTTGGCCTGAGGATGGGCCACGGCTGTGAAGCGGGCCTGGCAAACATATTGGGCGAGGTAATCCCGCACCTTGTCGGTGTCGAACTGCCGCCCATTGTCAAATATCATTGCCCTGCCGAACCGGGTGATTATGTTCTTCCAAATGAACTTGCACACTTCTTTCTCGGTGATCGAGGCAACGGCTTCCGCCTCTATCCATTTAGTGAAATAATCCACCGCTACGAACGGATACTTGCGCTGACCCGTGGCTTTCGGGAATGGGCCCGGGATGTCCATCCCCCATTTTGCAAAAGGAAGGGGCGATTGGATGGGAGTCAGCTCGGTAGGCGGGCGCTTTGGCACGGGAGCAAATTTTTGGCATTTGTCACATTTTCTCACCAGGTCCATCGAGTCTTCTCGCAAGGATGGCCAATAGTATCCGGTTCGTAGGGCCTTTGCTGCGAGCGCCCTTCCGCCTATATGCGAGCTACACACCCCTTCATGAATTTCTTCGAGAACTTTCTGACCCATTTCGGCGGAATGCAACGGAGCAGGGGTTGGGAGTATGCCTTCTTGTAGAGTGCTCCCCGTAGTAAACGAACCATTCAGCTCTCTTCTTGACATGCTCCGCTTCTTTGCTATCTTGCGGAAGTTCCCCCTTGGACAGGTAGTTGATGAGGGGATCCATCCAAGTGTTGCTCCTGTCCAGCCATATGGTTTCTTTAACATCAATGCTTCTCTCTCCAAGTATCTCCCATTGGATCTTCTTTGGCTGCCCGTCAGCCGAGGAGCTAGCGAGTTTGGAGAGGGCATCGGCTTGTCTATTATCCGAGTGGGGCACATGAAGGATTTCGAAGTGCTGGAGCCGTCCTGCCGCTTCTTTGACCTTTCGGCGATATGCTATCATGTCCTCGTCCCGTGCCTCGTATTCTCCATTCAGCTGGGAGACTACAAGCTGGGAATCGGAGTATGCCTTCACGGAGCTCGCTCCTGCCGCATAACGAGGTCTATGCCTGCTAGGAGGGCCTCATATTCTGCTTCATTGTTGGAGGCCTTGAACGTGAACTTAAGTGCGTGTTCGAATTGTTCCCCGTTGGCGAAGTGATGACCAGCCCCACCCCACTCCCGTCTTTGGTTGCTGAACCGTCTACGTAGAGGGTCCAACATTCGTCTTGGGATGGTAGGGGGTGGCTTGGGTGTGAGCATTCTGCTATAAAGTCCGCTAATGCTTGTGCTTTGATAGCTCTTTGGGGTTCAAACTCCGGGCCATATGGGGTCGGTTCAACGACCCACTTCAGCATTCTTCCGGAGCTTTCGAGCTTACGTAACACGTTCTTCAATGGTTGGTCGGTAAAGACCGTCACTTTATGTGCCTCAAAGTAAGGCCGCAACTTTCTGCTGGCCAAGAGGAGAGCATATGCAAATTTTCAATCACAGGGTAGCGAGCTCGGCGCCGGTGAGTGCATGGCTGACGTAATACACCGGTATTTGCTCGCTCTTTCGCTCCACAAGGAGAACTGTACTTATTGCTTGATCCGAGACGGCAAGGTAAATGAGTAGGGGCTCCCCGGAGTGGGACTGGCGATTTTTGGAAGCTGGGCCAAGTATGTCTTCAATTGGGAGAATGCTTCTTCCGCTTCAACGTCCCACTCAAACTTGACTCTCTTCTTGAGCACCTTGAAAAAGGGTTGACATTTGTCTGCGAACCTTGACATGAATCGTCCGAGGCGGCCATGCACCCTGTTAACTTCCGAACCTCCTTGATGGTCCTTGGGGACTTCATGTCGAGCACAGCTTGCACTTTGTCGGGATTTGCTTCTATCCCTCTGTGATTGATCATGAAGCCTAGGAACTTTCCACCCTTGACTCCGAATGTGCATTTTTGGGATTCAGCTTCATCCCATACTTTCGTAGGACTTCGAAAGTCCTCCGGAGGTTGAAAATGTGATCAAAGTCCTGCTTACTCTTGACGATCATGTCGTCCACATATACCTCCATGGTCTTCCCAATGAGGTGGGCAAAGACCATGTTGACCAGCCTTTGGTAGGTGGCTCCAGCGTTTTTCAGTCCGAAAGGCATCACGTTGTAGCAATACAGCCCTTGGTCAGTGATGAAGGCAGTTCTCTCCGATCTTTCTTGCATAATGGTATCCGATGGTACCCTGAAAAGCGTCCATGAAGCCGAGGAGGGCGTGGCCTGCCGTAGCATCGACAAGTTTGTCGATTTTTGGCGAGAGGACAGCTGTCTTTTGGGCACGCTTTGTTGAGGTCGGTGAAATCGACGCACATTCTCCATGTACCGTTTGATTTTTTCACCAAAACGACATTGGCGATCCACTTGGGGTAGTGGCATTCCCGGATAAATCCTGCCTCTAGTAACTTCTCAACCTCCTCGGCTACTTGCTTTGCTACGCTTTGCTCCCGGATGTCTTCGTTTTTGGATAATGGGCTTGTAGGAGGGGTCGACATTCAACTTGTGTTCGATGACCTTAGGGCTCAACCCGGGCATTTCTTTGGGTCCAAAAGCGAAGACATCTTTGAATTCTCTCAAGAGTCGGATAAGGCCGTCCTTGATCCCTTTGCGGAGGTTTTTGCCCACTTGTACGAAACGATCGGGGCGGGTTTCCTCCAGAGGGATGAGTTCGACATCTTCGAAGGTGTAGGTCGGTCCCTGCCATGGTCCTCGGTGGTGGCAAAGCAAACCATCATCGTTTCGGGGATCTTGGCAGGGAGTTCTACTTTTGGTTTCTTGCCCTTGGGGTCATCCTTAGCCTTTTCTTCTTCAGTCCGCTTCATCATTAGGGGTCGAAGGCTTACGACATAACACTCCCTTGCTGTTTTTTAATCTCCAGTAGATCTCACATACGGATCCGTCATCAAGCTTATACTTCATGAGAAGAAGATATGGAGCGATGATTGCTTTGCTTTGGTTGAGGGTGGGACGCCCGATGATGACGTTGTATGCGGAGGGCACGTCGACCACCAAAAAGTTTACTTCCATGTTTCGTCCTCGGGCCTTGTCTCCTATCCCGACCGGCGGGCGGATCATGCCAAGGGGATGCACTGTCTGCCCCCAAATCCAAGGATTGGATTTACAAGGGGGATGAGGCTCCGAGGATTGTACTTCAATTGGTTCAAACATTCCGTGGTGATGATGTCCACCGAGCTGCCCGTATCCACCAGGACCCTCCGGACAATAGCGTCCGAGATTTTCAGCGTGATGACCATGGGGTCGTCATGCGGAGTGGCCAGTCCTCTCAGGTCCTTCTCTCCAAAGGTCATCGCGGGCACCTTCAGGGGTGGAGGTTGCCCGGTGATCAGCACTTGTTGCGCACTCCTCAAGTGAGCTTTCCAAGAGGAGGGGTCACGCCCCGGCCAAGCCTCCAGCGATGGTGGCTACGATTCTGGTGGCCTCATAATCTTCATAGCACTTTTCCCCTTGCCTTGAGGAGCCTCCCTAACCCCATGGACGTCCTTTTTAAGGAAACGGTCTATCTGCCCATTGTCGGCCAACTCCCCGAGTGCTTTCTTCAAGGCCCGACACTCAGCAGTGTTGTGCCCCGTTTGTTCGTGGAACTCACAGTATTTGTTCGAGGCTCGTGCCTTGGCGGGAGTGGACATGGGGGTGGCTTCTTGAGTATAGGGTGCCCTTTGATCTCCATCAAAATGCTTCGAGGATCGGTGTTGAAGCGGTGGTTCACCTCATTCTCGCGAGGCTTCTTTTCATTTCGGGGATTAAACTTTCCTTCCCCTCCTTTTCTCCTTCCCTCATCCCCCTCCTCTGCGCGAGATCTCCGTGGCCTGGATGAAGTCGGCCGCCTTCCGGAGAGCTTCTGCGAGGGTGGTCACTTTTTGCTCGGGGAGGGAATATTTGAATCTTCCGCTCCTGAGTCCATTTAAGAAGGAGGTGTAGGCAACTCCGTATTGGAGGTCGAGGGATGAGGACGGCTTCCCGTGGAACCGCCGCACGTAGTCCTTAAGAGTTTCATTCCTCCCTGCTTGATCTTGGAGAGGTGGATGCTAGTCCTCTTTTGTTTGCAACCGGCGATGAATTGCGCCACAAACTTCTCACAGAGTTCTTCGAAGGAAGATATGCTTCCTTGAGGAGGCCGTTGAACCATTTCTGCGCGACCCCCTTTAGTGTGGCGGGGAAAAATCGGCGGTAGGTTGCATCGTCTCCGTCCTGCACATACATGTGAGACTTGTAGCATGCCAGGTGGTCCTCGGGATCGGTAGTGCCGTCGTACGGTTCGACACTCGGGACCTTTACTTTCTTCATCCTAGGCGTATTCATGATTTTCTTCGAGAAGGGAGTGTTGAAAGTATGCTTGGGTCGGCCTCGAGTCGGAGCCAGAAATGGGGACGGCGCGGGGTTGATGACGCGGAACCTCCACCAGGGAAGGACTCTTCCTTCTCTCGGATCGAGGTGGGGTGCGCCTGGTCCTCTCGACTTCTCGGGACCTCTCATAGCCAATTGCCACAGGTGCCTCTCCCTCGGCGCTCGCGCTCTCGAACAACGGATTGTCCTTGGTCGTGTTTGAGAGCGTCATAGGCTCGTTGGGACTCACGACCATGAGTAGCCGATCGCCCGGGGCTGGCCGTCCTTCTACTCCCTTGGGGTTTGGCCCTGCTCTCGGTGTCGGAGAATTGCCTTCAAACCGGGCGGAACGCCTGCCTTGGGTGGCGTAGGGGTTGAAGCCGTATGGGATGTTGCGACGTTTTCATTGGCTCTATGAAGAGCTCTCTTGGCTTCGATGATCCCCTAGCGTCTCCCTCCTCATAGTGCCTCGTGGGCGGGCGTTTGGTTGTTTAGGAATAAGTGTCATCGGGGCCTCGGTGGGCTGTACTTGGAGCCATATGGGAAGGCATCCCGCCTGAGAAGTGGCCAACAGGCTGACCTCCCAGGGGTTGCGCCATACCCGGGAGTTGGGGTATAATGGAAGGGCTTGATCGGCATGCGCTGTTCCTTGGTGGCTCGTACTTGTTCCTGCACTTGTTGTGCAACGGTTGTTTTAAGGGTCTCTATTAGGTTCCGGAGAGCCCCTAGGGTGACGTACCCCTCCCGGCTGGGTGTGGCGGTTGCCGGCAGACCGCCGAGACGATTCTGCATCCTCGGCTTGAGGAGCGTCGCGGGATTGGCCCCCGTAGGCATTGAGCGATTAGGGTGTGGGACTGGTGGGTTGTTCGGGTCACGAGTCATCTTGGATCGAGATCGAGTGCCACCGGCGACCATATGCTACCTTCCTCCCCACGGACGGCGCCAAACTGTTTCCGGAGAAATCTGAGTTGATGAAGTGGATGATGATTCGGAGAGAGGAAGGATTTACTGCTCCGGTTCCGAGGACGTGGCACGAGTGATCCGAGCCGAGTGATGACTGCCTGAACCTGCAAAAAGCCGAAGCCCGGGTGGTGGATCCCGGGAACGCCCCTCCGACGCTCAAGTTAGTATCTGATTTGATTGAAAGGATCGAGGAGATCTTCCTCAATATGCGTGAGGGGATTCCTTGGGAGACGAGAAGATTTCCAAAGATGGAAGTTCTCGGGGATGAATGTGTGCTGATGAACGTTGATGAACGTTATGAATGTAGATGAGAGTTGAGAGCTTAGGAGCTTGAGTGATTATCCTCAAATGAGATGTCTTGTCAAATGAACATAAAAACCTTGGGATTGAGGAAAGATGGGTATTTATAGGAGATTTTAAAGGGGTAAAATGGTACTTTTACCATGGTTTAGGAAACCCTAGCCCTAGTGGGCTTTGGGGCTTTACCTGGCCCGTTAAGGGTTATCTTGGGCCGATTCCTCCCTTATCCAACTGATTAGGCCCAGTCAGCCGGTGACATGTCGGGTGAGCTGGAAGCTGTCCAGGAAATACCCGAATCGAAATGTATAATACCGGGCGTTTTCATAATCAATATAATTGTAACCTGGTGGATTGAATGGTTGAGAAAAGGATTTAGTTGTATATCTATTTGAAAAGTCTTTTGTCGTAAGAACTTTGAGAATTCTTAGTTTGAATAGGCTATTTGATTCGGAGTTGTTCGATCTGGAACGTGTTGAATTTCAGCAAATTTTGAATCAACCAGAATGAACTCGTAAAAAGTTCTGGTTTTATGAGGATTGTTATTAATAAAATAACATTCTTGAGTAAATATGGTCTTGACAAATTCATTAAGTTGTCGAAGTGTTTGAGGTGTTCTATACTTAGTATAGACCACATGTTCTTTAGTAGGTTTGGTAAAATATTTTGAATCAAAAGAAGAGTTTAAAATCGTCGGATTTTGAGATTTTGAGGAAGCTTGAGCATAGGTTAATGGAGGAAAATCTTGACCATGCAGAACATGAAATGAGTTTGTCATTGGAATTGAAAATTGAGAAGGAGTGACTGGCTTGACTGCATAATGATGAGAAGTTTGAATATTTCTTTCTTTTTCTTGACTCATATTGAAAGCTGAAAAGAAAGAATTGTTGTTAAAAATAATATTTTCTTTATTTGAAATAAGTTGTTAAAAACATATACGTTTTCTGAACCATTCAACTAGAATCACCCCTCACTATTCATGGAGGATATTCTATTCATGGACTTATTATTCATCCGTGAAGTGATATTCAAAGGTGATGTGATGGTACTACTCAAATTGCCATATGATGGATATCAATTTTAAAGCAAATACGTCAAACATCCATTCCAATTCATGAATAGCAACTACCCATGTGAAGATACTATTCACTTACTGTTCATGGGGGATATTATATTCATGGACTTATTATTCATCCGTGAAGTGATATTCAAAGGTGATGTGATGGTACTACTCAAATTGCCATATGATGGATATCAATTTCAAAGCAAATACGTCAAACATCCATTCCAATTCATGAATACCAACTATCTATGTGAAGATACTATTCACTCATGTATATTACTGTTCAAGCTTTCTATTTGTCAAGTAATGTTCAAGACTGTCCAAGAAAGTGGAACTAATATTCATACTTTCGGTCCAATCAACACTGTTTCAATAATTCAACATTGTCGTAAGATATTTTCAAGATGATTCCATTTCAATCAAGAATTCTCATCCATCCAAGTGTTAGTTTGCAATTCAATATTGTACTTTATATATAGACACTCATCCTTAGTTTAATGGAAGGCATCGCCAATTCCCCACTTGCCTCTTACAAATCACTTGTAATCATCCCCACTACTTTTCTCCAATTTCTCTCCCGAGAGCTTTAATCCAATCTTCTGTACAAGTTTCATTTTATTAATCAAAGTAAGTTTTGATTCATCGTCTTCTTCATTTCAATTACGCTTTATTTGATTATTTTAATTTACAATTTTCATCTTTTGTTTTGCAAAAATCAATTTGTTAAATTAATTTGTCACCCTACTTCCCCGCTACTTAACCACACTTAGTTCTCGAGCTTCATCCCTGAGCTATAGATCGATTATGTCTCCCTTACATATATATATATATATATATATATATATATATATATATACATACACACACAAACACACACACACACACACACACACATTTTCTGAACCATTCAACTAGAACCACCCCTCGAGACCTTTAGGGCCATATGTCTTGAGGAATTTAAATAAAGAATTAACAAAACCAGGATTTCTAAATGATATTTCATCTCCTCTAATTAAACTCAATAAGAATAAAAATTTAGAAATTTCAGATAATCCATTAATTAAAAAGATAGATGATAAATTAAAACAAGCAGCTAGTTCAAGTAATACTCTTAATGTTTTAGATATTCTCAAGAAGATCAAAAAATAACTAATATTAATAAAATCTTTAATAAAAAGAAATTCCTTATTATTCTAGAAGCACCCCTCCAAACCTTTAATTAAAATCAATAAAATCAGTTGTTACAGAAGCTTTTGACGGAACTTCCATCTATGAATGGAATTTAGATGAAAAATCTGAACATGAAGCATTAATTATTTTTCATAGGATGATGATGACATATGTTGCCTACACGTCCAAAGGTGCTCCAGAAACTCAAGCTTTTGATTTACTAATCTCAGGTTTCACCGAATCATTAAAATCTTGGTGGGATAATTACATGACAGACGAAGAACGTCTGAGTATCAAAAAATCCCCGGGAAGGAAGTGGACGTTACTGTTCACTTACTATTCATGGGTGACAAACAACTATTCATGGAGGTCAACTATTCATGATTGAGATGACATTGCAATATTAGCATGCAATGAATTATTTAAAGTGGATGATTATCAATGAAGTGGTTATTACTTACCACTCAAGCGTTGTCGGCAAAATAATTCAAATTACTGTTCAAGATATGGTGATTCATCAACTACTATTCATGCTTTCAGTTCAATCAATACTATTCCAATAATTCAATATTGTCGAAAGATATTTTCAAGATTATGATTCCATTCCAATCAAGCATCTTCAACCGTCCAAGTGTTACTAAGCAATTCAAGATTGTATCCTATAAATAGGTATTCATAACTTCAATAGAGGGTAGAATCACTTTCCTATAACACTTACTTACAATCACTTGTAAACACTCTCCCTTTTCCCTCAATCATTATCCAACCTCTCTCTCTTGAGGTTATATTTCCATTCCCTTGTACAAGTTTTCAATTCAATCAAAGAAAGTAAGTTTTGATTCATCCTCTTCCTCATTTCAATTACGTTTTACTTCCGTTATTTCAATTTAAGTTTTAATCTTTTGTTAAATTAATTTGTCCCTCTGCTTCCCCTGTTATCCAACCATACCCAATCCCGGGCTGCTTCCCTAGCTCCTAGATCGGTCCTGTCTCCAATATACGTTTTCTGAACCATTCAATTTACCAGGCAACAATTACACAGATTATGAAAAAGTTTGGTATTATACGTTTTTATATAAATCATTCAATCATTCATGGTTTATTAGTTTCGACATAAGAACATAAATTCAATTTTCCATTTGGTTTTATGAATGGTGGATGACCATGGGATCTACTCAAGACATATGGCCAGACGAAGTCAAAAATTTTACAGCAGCTACTCAAACGCTTCAACTATCAGCTCAAATCTCAAGCAAATATCATTCCACAAAAAATATGGATTTCCTTGGATTTTATGTTGGTCATTCTCAATTATTCAACATTACAAGCCCCAACATCATATCCATTAGTACGTGAGTACAAGATTAAATGGTAGGACAAGTTTAATATCCAAGCTACATTGGGTATTAAGTCAACTACATCCATTAAACAAGTTCCCACTACCTCACAAAAACAGGAGAAGAATTCAAAAGGAAAAGAAAAAATTACGGATGAAGAGATTCAATTGCTCAAGCAAGAAATCAAGTTACTCAAAAAGCAGCAACAACAATTATTCCTGATGACAAGCACAAATTCATCCGATTCCTCAACATCTATTAAATCCGATTATGATCTTTTTGATGGGTCTTGTGCTCAAGACCCATATAGTATTTGAACCCTTTTTGGGTATTCAATATATATATATATGTATATACATATTTCCTAACGATTTTTAAGCAGGTTTTTCCAAGTGAAATTTCACAATTTCACTTCTCAAAATCCTCCGGGAAGGAAGTGGACATTACTGTTCACTTAATATTCAAGTGATGAAGGATATTACTATTCACTCTGGTGAATAGTACTATTTAGAGGATTATTATCCTTTGACTTTCAATCAAAGTTGTCGGCAAATAATTCATCAGATTACTGTTCAAGTAATGGTGATTCATCAGATACTGTTCATGCTTTCGGTACAATCAATACTGTTTCAATAATTCAACATTGTCGGGAGATATTTTCAAGATTATGATTCCATTTCAATTAAGCATCTTTAACCGTCCATATGTTAGATACTAATTCAAGATTGTATTCTATAAATATGTATTCCTTAGTTCAATAGAGAACATCACTGAGAGAGAACAACTACTGAGCAATCACTTTTAATCAAACACTTAGCCACAAAAACCCCTTAGCATTTCAATCTCCAACCTCTCTCTTGAGAGCTTACATTCCAAACTCTTGTACAAGTTTTGATTCAATCAATCAAAATAAGTTTGATTCAACATCTTTATTATTTAAATCAAGTTTTATTCAGCCATTTCAATTTAAAGTTTCTATCTTTTGAAAATCAATTTGTTTAATTAATTTGTCACTCTGCCTCCCCTGTTGTAACGACCCGACCTCAAATCACATTATTTATCTTATCAATTACGAGATTAATATCATTGAGCGCGTGCACTTCAATTCGATATTTTCTATTTAAATTATTTTTTATATGTGTGTTATCTAGCTAAGGTGACGAAGTGGCCTCCAATAACATTTCATATTAGTAAATTATAAATTTACAAATGTGTATAAAAAGAAGATTTAGAAATTCGTATAAATATATATCGAATACAAATGTGAAGATACCTGGTTATAAAGTTACTAAAGGTTATATTTAAACGAAGCGTTACATTTAAAACAGATCGTATAGCCTATTTACAACATTATTAGAATAAAATAATAATAATAATAGTAACAATGTAAGTAAGTTACATAAAATCAGACAGATAATAAAATAATAAGTAAATGAAAACAAAATAAAAATAATGACACTGATATTTTGAAAGAAAAATCCAGAAGGGATTTCTCTAGAATGTATAGACAGCTTTAAAAAATTCATTTCATTCCTCACATACGCTCATCCTCTCTCCCATGCTCCCTTCCTCGTCTCCCCTGCCTCACCGCTTCTCTGCTGGCGTCTCACAGTCCGACCACCAGACGCACCAACGCCGGCCAGAAGCCGGCGCTAGGCGCCGCCCGGCAGGTGCCTCTCTCACTCTCTTTCACGCTATCACTCTCTCTGTCCCTCGCGTGCCTCTGCTCCCCTCCTCTGCCTCCACCTCCACCTCCACCTGCTACTTTGGTCTCGGCCACCAGGCGCCACCAACGCTAGGCCAGCAGCCGGCGCCGGCGTCGTCAGGAAGACGGCCAACGTCTCTCTTCCGTGCTCTCTCTCTCTCTCTCGTTCTCTCTCTCGCGGGTGCACGCCCTGCCTCACCTCTGCTGCGGCCCACCTATCGACCACCCACGAACAGCAACGGCTGCCAGGGCCAGCCGCCGTCCCTGTCCAGTGGTCGTCGGTGCAGCCGCCACGCACCACCATCTCTGCCTCTCCTCCCTGGCTTCCTCTCTGTGTACTTGAAGGTAAAGCCTCAAACCCTAGATTATTACACTTTGTTATTTACTCAGTTATTGTAGTTGTGCAATTGAATCATTTGATTTATAAATATGTTTGTGGAGTGAATTTAAAGATTAATTTGGGAAAATTCGAATTGGTGTGGAGGATTTAGGTTTGGTATTTTGATGAATTGATTGTACGAATGTGAATGAATGTGATTCCTTTTGGGAAATTATGAATTAGTGAATGAGATTGAGGATGTTTTATTATCGAATTGAACAATTTGATGGAATTGTTACATTTTGGAAATGGTTATATTGAGCAAACGAAGGGGAATGCGTGCGTAGAAGTTGAAATTCGGTAATGTGCAAGTGTACAGGCATGGAAAATAATTGAGCATGAAGCATACCTAATTGTGGTTGTGAATGTGAAGTTTGTCGGAAGAACAATGCTTATGACCTTAAAATGGTGTATGCATGAGTTTGAGCAATTTGGTAGATTATGGAACCTTCCTAGGGAAGGCATTTGATTGGTTAATTAATTACTTAACAATGGGTTTTGAATGCAATGAAGGGAGAAGTAAAGAATAAATTAGGAATAAGTGTTTGATTATACATATACCATTTTCGATCCAAGCCAACTAATGGATTGAATTACATAGATATCATTGGCTGTGTGATTAGCCTAACCAACTTCTTTAACTAATATGCGTTGCAGTCAATGTTCGAAATGGAATTAATGCAGTAAAATTAAGCAAGAAAACATAGTCTAACTGATTACGAAATAAATATAGAAAATGAAATAAGTTGTCAACGCTTATACAAATTCAATTATTAAAACTCAAGAGAAACATTATTAACAACAAAAATCTATCGAAACAGGATTGAGGCCACTTCCGTTGCCGAAGAGCTGGTGACTCAAATTTCTATAAAAGGCGAGAAACAAATGTTCTCAGTTCAGATACGTTCATTGCCTGTACCTTTCGAAAACTCACATGTTTCACCAAATCTCAACATTTCTCATATATACAACTAATAATGAATCATTTGCAAATCAAGCTTTGCAACCTAAATTAAGTGGTCCCCGCCCAATTATCAATTATCAGGGCTTATGCCCACCAATTCCACCCGCGCGGCGTCAACTCGGGTTCTCGGTCGGCCCGAGGGGTGAGCACCTTACTAAGATCGTATCAATTACCAAGGGTTTCACTTCCAGATAATAATCGGCAAGCAAGTTTTACTCATATTCTCTCCCCTGATTTCAAACTAAATGAATTGAAATGCCCGCGCTCAATCAATGTGTTTCAAAATTATTTGACTGTGCAGGAATGTTCGTACTGAGTTTCGACTCATTCTTCGAATTATTTTAATGTTTTTGTTTTTAGGAAAAGCATATGTCAACAGTCCCTTGCCTAAGAAGCCTGACGGGAGCAAGACTTAGTTGAATACCTCACTATCATTGCTCTATGATGGGTTAGATACTCACAGTGATTCTCTTCCTCGTTAAGTTTGGGTTGACCTCGGATTGTAATTAAATATTGCGTATTGTTTTTGCCGTTAATATCTGTAAATATGTAGCAGGATTGTACTTTGGGATTGGTTTATTTAAGTTGTTGTCATGACACCTTGCGACGTAGCATTTAATATTTCCCTTGACTTACAGAGGCATAACTAATAGACACAGGTTATTATGGTACTTTATTTCATCCTTGTCCTTTTGTTAGGGCAGCAGTAACGCCTTCAGTCGTTAACTTCCGTTGCGACCATACTTAATATTCTCGAATTAGAGAAATATTAAGTAACGGTAATTGGGGGCGTTACACCTGTTGTTCAACCATACCTAGTCCACTAGCTGCTTCCCTAACTCCTAGATCGATCCTGTCGTCAATTGGTATCAGAGCCAAGTTTGTATATTTGTTGGGTTTTACGCCATAGCTAACGTTGGTCAGCCCTAGGTTATCCGTTGGTCAGCCGTGTGAGGTGGTCCCGGTGTAGGTGCTTCCGGTGGTTCCGATAGTATGTGCATAATTCTTAACTAAGTACTCAAGCGTAACTCAGATGGCCTCTTGGTTTAGAGATCGTCTAAGTCTGGGTATTAGTAAGAGTACTAGTGTGATCAATAGTATGGAAGTTAATTGTCAAGTTGATTTCTCAAATTGGTTTATTCCAAAACAGAAAATAGAAACAATTTATCAAATAGGAAAGTTTGATTTCAATACTGCTTTCTCAATAAAAGATCATGAAGAAACATTTAGTTTAGATGAAGAATTTCAAACTCTTAAGTTGCTTTCAAATATCTCTATTAAAAAATATAAAGAAAAATACAGATATATTTATTTTGGTATGATTCAAATAGCTCTCAAACCTTTAACAAGATTAGGATTAGATTGTCCTATTGTAACACCCTAAAAAAAATATTAAGAAAAAATATTTGATTAATATATGCGATTTATTCTTTAAGCGACTTAATTTAATAGTTGGTTATAATAAAATTCATAATGTGCTAATTAGCTTATATATATGTGTTTATCTACAAATTTGTTAGTGAACGGTTAACTTAGTTGGAAATAATATTAGGAGTAAGTTTAGAAACTATTCATTTGTTGCTAGTTGCTTGGATTAAACAAATCTTAAAGCATGATTATCTTTATAATGTTTAAACATCCAAAACATATTGCTATCATCCCAAAACCTCAGCATTTAGGCAAAAAAAAAAAAAAAAAAATCTGATTCCTTCTCCTTCCATCTTTGTCTATTGCTGCACTCCACTTCTATCACCATGCTCCAACCATCATTGCAACACCACTCCCCTCCTCAAATCTGACACACTCAACCATCTACTCCTTACTCCAAATAATAATTTCAACCCTCCAAATCTGAGACATAAATCAAAGGTGAGGCTCAAATCAAAGGGGGTTGACTCATTTTCTCTGGAAAAGGAAATCCACCAACTCCAAATAGAGGGAGGAGAAAAGAGAGAGAGAGAGAGGAAGGGAAATCAAAGGAGATATTTTGCTTCAACCTCCCTTGGTCCAAGCTTCAACTCCTCCATGTTTAAGCACTTTCACTGAGGAAAGAGGTAAGAACAAAGGTAGAAAAATAGAAGGAACGTTCAAGAATACAACCATCAAGGACTTAACACCAATCATAATTAACGTGAGTTTCCTTCTTCTCCCCAATGTATATTACTTTCCAACCAAAATTAATTTCGTACGTGTGCTTGTAAATTAAGCTTGAATGCTCAAAACTTCAAGAAATTATTGCATGCATGAGTTTTGGAGTGGTTCATTGATATAAATATGATAGGAGGATGTTAGAGAGGGAAAAGGAATAGAAACATGATCATCATCATGTACTTGGTTATGCTTCACTTTTGTTACTATAATTTCATGCATGAAGATGGAAGTGTATCAAATATGTTTAAATCTTTGTGAAATTATGGTTTTGTTGAGGTTTGGTTTTAACATTTGTTAGAGAATATACTTGGTATAATGCTCTTGGGGATTGATGATCGGAAATATGTGTTTGCCCAAAATTTGGCATGAGAAGTAGGTATCTTGCATGTGCATTTTATTGAGTTTTATTGAGCTAATATGATACTTAGAATGCTGGAAAATTTATAAAACAAACCTTTCATAGACATCCCACAAGGATAAAATAGGTAGAAGATAAGAAATGGAGTTTGGGAGCCACTGCCACGCACCACGGGTGCTTCCACAGACTGTGGGGCAGGCCGTGGGACCAAGCAGCGGTTTAATTGACCCAAAATACCCACCGCGGGTGCTCCCACAGGTCGTGGGGTAGCCCGTGGTGGCCACCAGAAGTCCCTACTGACCATGGGAAGGCCTTTGCTAACCTCTAAAGCTAACCATTGACCTCCACTGGCCGTGAGAAGGTCCGTGGAGACATCCAAAGCAATTTTGAACTCCCCACAACCTGAGGACTTTGTCCCATGATGCTTGTAAACCTTGTATGTTGTGTCGATAAGCGAGTCTAAGACTTGAAGTATGGCTTTGGGTCCCATGAAGTAATTTACTAAATACGTATGTGAAGAAATGATAGAGATAACAACCATACGTAAAATGGGAAGTTGATTCCTTGGGTTTGAGCATTTTACCGGTACGAAATCTAAGAAGGTGACATGAGATGATATTCCGGCCTACGGGTAGCGGCTTTCACTCCTAAATCATGAGTCCTTCCAGGTAGTAAACTTGGGTATACGCGTGAGTGGTTCCGAGTCCTAATACCGTGGTACGTTGGGTCGGCTCACAGGCGTCAAAATACAAAATCTAGGAAGGTGACTTATTCCGGCCTGAAGGCAGCGGCTTTCACTCCTAGATTACGAGTCCTCTCGGATAGGAAACTTGAGTATACGCGCGAGTGTTTCCGAATCCCTGTATTGTGGTACATTGGGTCGACTCAAAGCCGTCGAAATACCAAGTCTAGGAAGGTGACACATTCTAACCCACGGGTAGCGGCTTTCATCCCTAGATTACGAGTCATTCCGGGTAGTAAACTTGGGTATACGCGTGAGTGGTTCCGAATCCATGTACCGTGGTACGTTGGGTCGGCTCACAGACATCGAAATACAAAATCTAGGAAGGTGACATATTCCGGCCTGAGAGCAGCGCCTTTCACTCCTAGATTACAAGTCCTCCCGGATAGGAAACTGGTACACATGCGTGAGTAGTTCCGAATCTCAATACCGTGGTACGTTGGGTCGGCTCACAGGCGTCATTTGAGTAACAGGGTACTAATTTTTGTCCAAAGAAATTAAAGATGATAAAAATTAAGTTAAGTTCCAGATTGGGAATTGATTGGTCACATTTATGAAGGAAATGTGGTTCACTTGAGTTCTAATGCATCATGGTTTTCCCATTCGATTAAGGGTGGAGTAAGGTAAGATTATCTTTATGATGCGACTTGATTACTAATATTATAGTCATTATGTATTGATTGCTATTATATCTATATATATGTATGCATGCAAAGTTATTTTGGTTTTTGGGAGGCGAAGGACTCCCATTGAGCTGTGGTTGCTCATCCCCTACTTTTTCATATTTTCAAATCCAGAGTAACAATAAGGTTCCTGGAAAGCTTTGTCATTTTGGAGACCATTTTGATGCTCTCTTAGCTACAAGAAATTTTAATGCATTGATTACTTATGTTTAATTGTGTGTGCTTTTGAGTATGATGTGTAAAATTTATTTGGTAATCAGGCATGTCTGTAACTAGAGGTTTGTTGGCATTTGTAGACGCTATGATTCGGCCTCGGTGGCCCACACCAAAACTCCGTTATTATTGTACTTTGTTTTATGGTGTAAGGTTGTATGAACCCAAAAGTTTAACCTGAAACTGTGTGGGCTCAAGACTCATCGCAACTTGTCTATCGAAAAAAAAGGAGGTTTCTAGCTCAACTTCCAATAGTTTAGCAAACAGGTTATGTTTGCCAAGTTGTTCCCTAGATCAGCCTTAAGGATCCTCAAAGAGGGTCCTGGCGATGTGACGTCTCTACCCGAGGGTTGGGGCGTTACACCTATATTCATGGCTCTTAGAGATAATAGATTAATTCGTTACAAAGATTAATTACTAGCTATGATTCAAACTAATATATGTAATGATCTTATTTATTTCAACTGCTGTCCAAATTATTCAACAGATTTAAATGATCCCTGAATCATGGATACATTAATCTTAGATATTCATTTACAAAATGATTCAAAGTACAATTTAGAGAACTTTCAAAAATTTTGCTATTACTTACAGAGTTTATTTCAAACTACTATCTTCTCAACTTAATCCAAAATGTTTATTAAAGCCTTCTCTTGATGAGACAATTTTATTAAAAATAGAATCTGAAAATATTTCAACTTTTGCTCCTAAATTATTAAAATGGAATGAGATAACTATTCCTCATGAACAATATATATATATATATATATATATATATATATATATATATATATATCTTCCTTTTTGTCGGGTTTGATTGCTGGATTTACCTTTATTTTTAGTTTAAAAATATCGAGTAGTAAATCTATTAAAAGTAGGTGTTTCAACATAAGTGATTTTTACTCTCATAAGTTTGGAAAATTATATTATACTAATGTTTGTATATTATAATATACAAACCTGTGCATGACAATACCTCACCCCAAAATTAATGCTTGCGTGTGATAAGTGTCTCCCATTTACCCTCCCATTCACTTTCTCTCTCCTCTCATTTCACTTTCTCTCCTCCCATTTCAGTTCAAACTTCTTCCTCTCTAAAAGGCTCACGATTCCTTCTTAAATTCTCTTAGAGGCCTAATGATGTGCATTCTCCATAGATTTCCTCATTCACTTTATCTGAGCTAGAATTTCGTCCCCTCCTTTGAGCTTCATTGTGTGTGTTTTCTCTCTCGTAAATTTGAATTTCTTGTGTTTGGAGATGATTTCTTCACTTTTTGAAGGTTTTCTTTCTTGAATCATGTTTATGCTCAGTTTTACTTTTCTAATTTTTAGATTACTACATTAGATTGTTATATGAGCGGCTTCTTCGGAAATTGCTAAACTAGGTAAGTAACATTTTATTTTTAGAGGGGTTCGATTTTTAATTTTATTGTTCTAGGTTGTTATTTTAACGATCTACTATTATTGTTTAGGTTTTTAATTTCAATTTAGGCATAGGAAGTTTAAAACCATATCAAAAACACTTTATACAATGACGTAACTCCCACTCTTGGTGAAAAATTATGTACTCTGAATCTTGTGTTCTCACATCCTGAAAACTTATTTGAACAATTTCATTAGCTTATGCAAGGATACAAATAGAGCTTTGAGGTGGCATATCTTTCCTAATTCTCATTGTAGTTGTCTCGTTGTTTGTTCTAGCGCTCGCTGTCAATTTCTGAAGCCTTAGTGCCGATGTGACTAAGTCATAGGTCTGAATTTGGTTCTGTTGATTTTCTCAGTGAACTATACTTAGTGGCTAGTTGATTCCAGGTTTGTAATTTTAGTGTTCTAGTGTTCTAGGTTTTTAAATTTTCGTCCCTATTCTGTGGAGTACATTGTATGACAAGACTATAACCATTTTCAGTTTATGTCCTTGAATGGTCCAAGGTTTATTGGATATCTTGTTGTATTTCAGGTGGTCCACACTCCATATAATCACCTTTTTCTCATTATTGCGTAGCTGTTTGTGGTGATATTTGCTGGACATACTTGGTTTAATATAAGTGGCATCTTGTTAATTTAGCCTTATGTTGTATGGTGTAGGTTATGGTTTGATGATAATTGTGAAAATAATTTGAGAGTTAATCACCTAATTTGCTTTTATTGTGGAAGTTAGTGTGTGATAGAAATTTGTGGTGAGTCTTCAAGATCAAAGCTGAACTTTCAGATAGTCTTACTTGCTACCCTTTGTAGAAGGGTGCTCTGACTCCAATAGCATAACCCAATTGTTATACTACATGAGATTCAAACTCCCAATCTAAATGTTGAAGGGACCCCTTCATTTTCATCATTTTTCTTGATATATTATGTTTTCTTGTAATTCAAGCAATGAAAATGGTGGAATTGATGTGGAGCTGATCCCTACCTCCTCAAAAAGAATGGGGAAGAAAGAGTAAATTGTGGCGAGGTAGACCAATGAGGCAATGTGTTCGAATTGATGTGTTTGTTCGTTCTTGTCTTTCTCCAAATTGGCAATTTCCAATTGATGAGGTAGAGTTTGGGCAGCTTTAGAGCAGAGGGAAGTACTATCCTCATCGTCCTAGAATTTGGAAGCTTGGTATATGCTAGGAAAGTTTTTTGTGTGCAATACAGTTCAGTGGCAAAATGACCCAAAATTGTGCTTTGGATTCTGAATAGATGTCGTCAATGTGTAACCTTCTAAATATATGTTAGTGGTCTATGTATACGGTGCTTGTTCTGGTGAAGATTTCAATACGATCTGTTTACTCTTGGAATGAAGTCTGTCCGCTTTTATCCATCATCATCCATTTCTCATTTTTATGATGCTAATTATACAATCTTTCCTCAAATTTCGCTTGTGCCTCTCTAAGGCTTGCATTTGTTAATTGTTTAAGATGTGTCATGCTCTTGGATCCTTTTCACCCAGGTGATCTTGTTCTGCAACCTCCGTATTTGCCAGTGTTTTGATATCCTTATAAAAAATTCCCTGCGTGCATTCTCCTGGTACTTTGTGATTGAATGGAAGTCTTTGTCCATCCTGCGTAGATGGTATGTTAGAGATGTCCTGCTGGGTGGTGTAGTTAGTATACTGTATGTCTTTGCCATTTTGTTTTTCTGGGTTGGATTTTTTAGCAGCATAGTTGAATTGGCTTTAATTCATCATTAATGTATTCATCCAAATTTAAACTTTTCTAGAATTAGTTTGGCTTCATTGGTTTGAACAAAGTCCTGTGCAGGGTACCTTTTGTGTTTTTAAGGATACCTTTTGTCATGTGCAGGGTACTTTTTGTCACCTTGAACTGTTATTAAGTTTGATTGAGTCTTAATTGAAATTAAGTCTGCTTATGAAAGTTTGTGCAAGTAGTTTAATGATTATAAGGACATATTAAAGAATGAATTTGAAAAAGATTCACTTTAGTAATAGAGAAAAGATTCTCAGATTCACTGCAATATAGAAAATGTTTACTGCAATTGAAAAAAAGGTTCATTGTAATTTAGAAAAAGTCACGCTTTATGACCTTCTAAACTATAGTTAAAGATTCACTGCATTAGAGAAAAGGTGCACTGCATTACAAAAAAGATTCACTGCAATAGAGAACAAGCCCACTAAAGTTTTTATGAAAATTATACTATAACTAAATATGAGTTACTAATAATCAATGATAAACACAATTATAGCTTAGATATAGCTTACCACAATTCTGTATCCATCTGAAATATATCCTTACTATACTGTGCTCTTTTTTTTTTTTTTTTGCCAGTGTCGTTGCCTTTTGGAATATTATCATATTGTATAAATAGAATGTCCAGATCAACAAGGGGTAAAGTTGTTCCTTTGGCTAGTTTCCAACTAGAACATTTGAAATTGTCATGGACAACTATTCCTTCAGACGAATCATATCATGATTTGGGGATTTATGCAATGCGACACATGGAGATGTACAAGGGAGATCCTAACAAATGGGATGCTGGATTAAGAAATGCAATGTAAGTTGAACTACTTTTTTGAGTTTATAAGATGTTATTTGTTGAGTTTCTCATATTTCTTTTTTTTTTTCTTCTACAAGATGCATTGTTGAAGAAATTTAGGGCTAAATATTGCTACAGTATCATCGTCAACGATCAAAATGAACTTTCTTCTTTGAATGAAAAGAAGTATAAAAATTACCAAAATATAATTATAAAAGAGTTGTCCGTTGGTGGTTTTCAATTAGAGAATAAAAAGGAAGATGCTCCTTCAAAAAGGAGAAGTGAGAGGCTACACGGTAACATTAAGGGTTAGATTAACTATACAAGGCACTTTCTCCTGTTAATAGATAATGTTTTAGTTTAACATTAACTGTAGAAGGTATATATTTTGGGTGTAGTTGTAGTTGGTACAATTTGTAGCTGATATATGGTGAATGAAAGTTTGTGCGAGCAGTTGAATGATTATAGAGGACAATTTGTAGCGTATATATGGTAAATGAAAGTTTTGTAGTCGTATACACTTCCGTTGCATGAATCAGTAGAAGCATATAAGCATAACAGGTTTCCGGCCATCCATCCCAAGGATTTATAAAGGAGTAAAATTGATGTAGAAGGGTGAGGGGGAGGAAGTTTCGTTTGTACCTACAAAGGACATCAAATTGAACAAATTGACTTCTAAATTTATGTGTAGAGTTTGTGTTGGCCTCTCTTTTTGTTTAGAATTTTTTAGGGGTTGTTTTGTTTATTTGGTATAAATGAATTGGATAGTCGAGATTATTAAATGTTAATCTTGTGTTTTCTATTGGAGCCTATAATTTATAACATTGTGCTATTCGTCGGGTTTGAGCTATTGATAAGTAATAATTCCTACTAAATAATTACTGGATTGTATATCATCGAGACATCTATATTAAGAGATGCTGTTTTAGTTGAATGATTATAGAGGGCATCTTATAAAATTAGAAGATTATATAATAAATTTGAGAAAGGTTCACTGTAGTAGAAGAAAAAAGATTCACTGCAATATGGAAAAGGTTCACTATAATTTCAAAAAAGTTCACTGCAATTGAGAAAAAGTCACGTTTCATCACCTTCTAAACCTAGTTCAAGGTTCACTACATTAAAGAAAAGGTTCAGTGCAATAGAGAGAAAGTACACTAAAATTCTATAAAAATTGAAACCATCAATTTGTCATAACTAATAAGAGTCAATAACAACCAATAATAATTACAATTTGTAACCGTGTATATTTTTAATAATAACCAATAAATGTACCAGATATGTTTTAATATTATAAATGTGCTCAAAAAGTTATTCAACATTGTCATCTTCAATGATAAATTTGCAATCACCATTTCTATCTACTAAGAAGTGAACCATTGCTTTGTAACCAACTCGTGTGACTTTCTTGACGTATGCCCTTTTGTCACCTTCTTCTTCATTTTTCCACTTTGTGTCTTACTTTCTTATTTCGCACCACAATACCTTTTCATAGTTATACGAGTGTCATCTGTTATAGGTTTGTTATTGTGGCAACGAATGTTGAATCCCACCATTAAACCATATTTGTTATACAGATCATATACTTCTTGCTCAGAGTTGATAGTTTTCCCCATCAATTCAAATTCAACATTCTATTCATATAATTTCTCAATAAGATTTTGATTTTGAGGATATGCAATTCACGCTAATAACTTATAAGAGAAATAAATAGAACAACTTGAATAGGTAAATACTGTTATTAATCGTTTATATTGTTTGTTAATCTAATATACACTTATGAATCTTTAAAGGCACTGCTAAAGGTACTTCTGATTTATGCTAAATATATAAGTTAATAGAAATACGCCGAAATTATATTGTTGTGTAACTTATTGTAAATTGTTAGTTTTCATATTATTGCAAGTAACATGTTTGATAAAATTCCTCAAAGACAATATTCTCAAAAGTTAAATCACAAGGTATGAAAGATTCTATAATTTTCACACAAGGTACACTAATTGCCGATAAAAATACACTTCTGAACCATTAAAGGTATAGGATATTTTTATACCTCGTGATTTAACTTTTGCGAATATTACCTTTGAGGAATTTTATCAAACATGTTACATGCAATAATATGAAAACTAACAAGTTAACACAAGTTACACAGCAATATAATTTTAGCGTGTTTATAATAACTCATATATTTACCATAAATTACATGTACCTTCACTTGTAGCTGGGATGAATTGTTGTAGTTCTCCTTCATCAATTTCTTCTTCCATTGTATCAGGTTCATGTTGTTGTTCAACTTCTAATTCAGCAGGTTCAAGTTCTTGTTAAACCTCTAATAGATGTAATTCTTCAATCAGTAATAGCTCCGCTTTAGCGATTCTATTATCTTTGGAATCTATCACTTGTAGCGTAGATGGGTTTGGGAAGCAAAGAAAAATATAAGGAAGACAAGGAATGACAAGATTTATCTTCAGTGTGATTTGGACACCAATTAGAGACAGCGAAGAAAGTATTTTCAACATAATTGAAAATTGGGCTTTAATTGAAAATTGCGCTTAGGAAAGCAAACACTGCAATTCAGCGTGACCCATTTATAAGTTTAGGTAATATATATACAGTATGTACAATGCATTGTACATACGGTTGTACCTTACACTTTTTGCATAAGTCTAGGGTGGAAATGGAATGGATGAAGTACAACCTGAGTTAGAGCCAAACCTATGAACTGTTTTGTGATCCCGAGCTGGCCGAGGCTATGAGCTATTTTGTGAGCCCGCGTTGACTTGCAAGCTTGGCGAAGCTCAAAATTTGGACTTGAGGCGCTCGAACTTGCTTAACCATGTTGACTCAATTTCAATGTTGTTCCAATGGCCAATAGATTTCATCAGTTGGCAACATTTCACTAGAAAGATAGTGCAATGGGTCTCCATGGGTAGGTAGATTAGGAGAAAAGTTTGATTCAGGGATCTTGATATTTTAAATTGTCACTCAAGGTCTAGAATTAGAATGATTTCTCGGCATTTTGATTTTGTAACTGTTATTGTAATAACTATATTATTCTAATCTAATTAAGTTATTTTATTTTAATTAAACTGTGACATTATAAAATGAATCATTCCTAAGGTACAAAAAGTCGAGGGGACGAACAATGATGAATAAGGAGAAGTTAACACGTATTACAAACGATCCAACTATCCTTCCACGGGGCCAATTTGACAGGCACCATAACGCTGTAGGTGATCACGGAGCTCCCTTACAGGGAGTTATATTGGTGCAGGGCAACCCGCACACACGTGAACATCAATTACAGAAATTGGGCCAGAGTCCCCGATTCCATTAAGGACAACCTTTGGAAACGATATTGGGGTAAATGCACTACATCTTAACTTAATATCGTAACTTATTGTAAATAGTTATTATATATGTACTAATGTATGTTGTTATTGTGTTTTAGAAAATGTTCATCTTGAACGTTAATGAATTTGAGATTCCCTTGGTGAAACACTAGACTCTTATGTTGGCGGCAGAAAAGTTTAGAAATTTCAAATCTCGCATTGCCGCTATATAGGTCTACAAAATAAAGCAGATAAAGGTAAAAGGTAGAGCCTTGGAGGTCTTCAACTACATCACCGAGGAGGACCGGAGGACCGGAGGACATTTGAAACATGTCTCCTTTTCAGAATAAAAGGTAATTTATCATTTGTTATTTTTTTCAATTTAAGTCTTATTTACTGATTTTTTAGAAGTTTTTTTTAAATTTTTTTAATTTAGCATTTTTAAGCATGAGGTGAAGCCAATCGGAAGAAGATTAAGTGCAATGTGTATCCCCATACAATATCCTGTGGGGGATACGTGAAGGTGGAGGATAAGTTGTACAAGTAGAAGCTTCAACAATTTCAAAGTGGATTCGATGAAGGTGTCATCACAGATACTCCGTTATCGAAAGGGACAAGTTGTGGGTCGAAAGAAGAGAGAACAAAGATGATACCATCACTACGACCGATGTAAAATCTATTGTGCAGCGACTTCTGTGTTTTTTAATTATTTTTTTATTTATTTTAAGAACTTATCGGTTTTAAATGTATAAATTGTCCAACGATAATTTATTTTCTTTTTAAAGAAGTCTTTGTCACATACCTCAACTTCAACATTTGCTAATACCATCGGGAGGAGGAATAAGTTAGTCTTGGTACTAGAAAGAGATAAGCATTTTGGTCGTGTTCGAGCCGTCGCTATGAAAATGGGGATACTTGAATATTTCGAGATTAAAAAGAAGCACTATATCTCATCCAGTCAAGTGGATATCGAGGCAATGACTTCTCTGTCTATTACTACCCTTAAATACACTACGCCTTACAACTATAGTAAAATATCATTTTGAACTAGACTAAAAGATGGTTATTGTTAGTGAATGTTATCTTGTTAAATTTTAATTTTTAAACTGACTTTAGCTTGATGTTTCTGGTAATTCCGGCTTGTAATATATCAACCTTAGACTCATGTGAAATCCTAAATTTAATTAAGCAAGAGAAATTTGGTTGTGGGTATGCGAAATAACTTGAATTCTCTAAATCATTGTAAAGTTATGTTTTGGATTTTTTTATCCCACCATTTTGATAACATGTTCAGTTACTTATATTGTTTTTTAATGAAGTTTGTGTAACTAAGTTATTGAAATCCTATTACATTGGCAGAAATACTATTATGGGCACTCGCGCATGCAACCCTAATTAGGCTGAATTTTAAAATTAGGGGTGCCAGACGTTTGTGTGACAAATTTTTAGAAGCTTGAGCAAGAAATAAAAGGTTGTCTTTTATCCGTCCTTCAAATTAGAGCAGCATTAAGGAGTATTGAGATACCTCTAAAGTCAAGATCTAAGCGAGCAGAATAAGAAAAATCCGAACAGTGACCTTGTTAGTTTGGGTTCCTCTTTGCATACGTGCAACCAGACCTATAAGCAGATGGCGCAGACATTTAGTAATATATATATATATAAATCCCTCATCACGTATTAAACTAATCCAACCATGTTTTTCATCACAAAACTACCCTGACAGTACGTCTGGGTAGGGATCCAAGTGACCTTGAAGTGTTCGATGATACCCACAAGTGTTGGGATGATCGGGATAAGAACACACACATGTGCGAGAAGTCTCAGGAGTGGTATGGTCAACCTCTATAAATTATAATTTTGTTCCTTGAAATGAAAATCAAATTTTCATTAATCTTTCAAAGATCACAACACAATCTATACATGTATATATATCATATTGCTATCAAAATTAAGATATCACGTATGGAGATGATTCGCCTTCATGGGAAGGGTAGCCATTTTCGTAGGTGTGAGACAAAAAGACCTATAGTATAAAAAGTAAAATTAGTAACTTAATTTCATTGTCCAGTCCTTGTCTAGGTCTTCATCTTTATTCCAATTCTGTAGTGAGTTCGTGTATGAATTTCCCATTGGTGTTTTGCGTTAGTACTTGGAAAATATTTGTTTTGGTGTCATATATTATGCCATGCCTTTTAATCCAAATATATGGAAGGATCAAGCTGGAAAAATTACATGGTAGTCTGCTTCCTGATTTTAGAGCCCCTACATTGATTTACTTCCTCAATCTAGTCTAGTTGTTATAAATTGGTGTGTAGTAGTCCAATCTTATGTTTTATTATAATTATTCCCATATGTGACTCTTCACTTGTGTGATATATCAAAAGTTATGTCTTAGATAATTCACCCTCATCTAGTTGTTATAAATGTCGACAAATATACAACACAAATGTAATACATCTTATAAACGACAACACAATACATGAATCAACTTATAGCCAATAAAAATAACAAATAGCAATATTTTCTTTTAAATTACGGTGTATTCATTTCAAATCAAATAAAATTGAATTGGTAAAGAACCGTAAAATTGTTGAATAAGTATGTAATTTCTAATCGACTTTTCTTTTCTTTTTTAATATAAAAAAGGGAATAATATAGTCTATAACCCATGTTTAATGTTTTGTTCTGATCTAATCAAGTGTCAAAATTTCAATTTATAGGACAAATAATGCCAGATTAATTATGGATACTAGTCTTCTATGTATTTTTGTGGTCGTGAAAGGCATCTTTCTAGTCAATGTTTATGTGTTTTTATCTGATGCAACATCTTACGTATACAATAACTTTCGGTCAATATTAGTTGCGTGGCAGTTTTATTTACATCTTGAAAAATGCGTACATATCAATAAAGTTGTGATTAAGATGGTAACGATCATACCTCGGTAAAAAATAAAATTCTCAAAACCACAGTCGTTGAAAAAACATTTAACTTAAATGTTCAAGGCTTAAAAAAATTACCCCCTTAGTAACAAAAAAAATGTTTACTTTATTTCAGACATCCTTTAAAATACTCTAAATGGATACATGTAATAGTAAAATGATATTTATTAAAGTCGAACAAGTTTCATAGTAGATTCCCTTAGTTAGGATGATTGTTTTTCTTTTCGATAAGAAGTACTAAGATAGTTCTAAGGAGATTCAGGTAAAAGAAATGAGTTATAAGAAACTATATGGAACAGTAAGATTATAAATTAAAACTTAAGAGAATAGGATCGGAATACGCTATACGAATAAAGACAGGTGTAAAATAAAACATTATAAACTATAAGATTATAAACTCACGTTTTCCTTTAGAATATATACTCATATATACATCGGCATATTCGAGGTATTTATTATAAAGATAATATATACGGTAAACTAGTCGTCGATTAATATGGGATCCTGGATATTTTCGAACAAGAGGGTAACTTTCAATGAAAAAAATTTAACTCTATATTGCAATGCCCATAAAAGTAGGCTATTCTACTTAATTATATCGGTTGATTTTAAAATACCTACACAATGTCTCAAATTAGTTCACCATGTCATCGTCGTTGAAATCAATCCCCAAGCTGTCGTCTTCATCATGGAAAATTCAAAATTAGATGGATGATTAACGAAATGAGCTGGTAATTTCATGACAATTAAGTATAATGGTCAAAGATTACCTTAATTTATAAAACAATAAAATAGTCAAAAACCAAAATAACTGTTTGGGCCTCCCTTTGACTATACAAAAGGAAATCAAATTAATATTCATATTATATGGAAATGCATACATTATATTACATGATTAAAATGGATTGAAGTACATCAATTATACTCAACATAATAATGATTTGGAACACCTATTGAGCAACTAGAGTTAGAACCCAAGCTTTTGTGGCCAATGTTCAATCCAATAGAGGACGGCGGCAGCGGCGGCGGTGCTCCGAGCTTGGCAGGAAAATTGAGCAGAGCTTTGGCACCGCGCATCCTAAAGGCGGCTTTATCATAGGCCAAGGCTGCCTCTTCTGCTGTTTCAAAGGTCCCGAGCCATAGTCTAGCCCCATTTCTGCTCGAGTCTCTTATCTCTGCCGCAAACTTCCCCCATGGCCGCCGCCTGACACCCCTGTAGTTCTTCTTTGTTATCCCACCAATAGGAGCATAATGGTAAGTTCGGTTCATATTTAAGCCTGTCAGTCTTCTTTGAGCATAGTGATTTTGATAATCGGGAGGTGGTATATTGTTATATGCATTCGCCTCCTTTAGGACATGGTATAGGACCATGTCCTGGGAGTCATCTTCATTCAAGGGTAGCTCTACTTGGGACATAACTTGGTCTCCAAGATTTGAGAATGTTATTTGAAGTTGAGGATTTGAGGTGATGGTTTTTGGTTACATGGAGGCAACATGAAGCTTTCAGGATGTTGTGGGCTTGGGATATAAATACTACATATGTTAATGTTAAAATACAATTTTGCCCTTGACATTAATTAATAATACCTCAAAAGGACATGTAAATTAAATATTTAATAGACCTTTTGCCCATAATGTAGTGACTAGTCTAGCCCGCAGCCTCTATTATTTTTTCTTTTTTTTTCTTTTTTTTTTTCTTTTTTTGGGATGAGTCAAATAGAGCTTCTATTGTGATGGCAAGCTCTCATAATCGAACGAAGAGAGATGAATTTTCCATGCAAATTGAAAATTTTTACGTTTGAATAATCTTGATATATTGGGTTCTTAATTTATTATTTTTTTGATTTTTTTATGGCTGTAATTATGACTTCTATTCTAATGATAGATAAAAAAAAAATTTAATGTGCGTACAAATATTGATGCCTTAATTAGAATGACTTTTCATTAAATGAAAAATTTTTAACAAGAAAAATAATAATACAAAATATTTTTTATGTTTAAATGATGAAATACTTTATTTTTAGAATAAGATTTCGGTAGAATGAAAGAGTAATATCGTATAAAGATAAGTAAAAATTACATATTTACCTATTTACCCCTATGCTCTAGTAGAAAATAATGCTACTTTATCTTTGTTGTGGTACTCCCTTGATGGGTCGAGGGGTTTAAAAGAATTTATATATCTACCTAAACCTTCCATGAACACCTTTGTTAAAATTTATTAATTTGAAAGAAGAATTGTACTTTGACTAATTTGTTTAGTTTGACTATTAAAAATGTCAAAAGAGAACCATAGCCATCATATACACCAAAAAAAAAAACAAACTAAGAATTAATTCTTTATTTATAAAATAAAACTAAGAATTTGGCCTACATTGGTAAGGTGAATTTAAGTAGTATCTTAATGAGATCCTTGTGAAAAAAAAAAAAAGAAATCTAATATACATACAAATAACAATATTAACAATTTACATGTAACTCTTATAAAGAAAAAAAAAAAGGTATGAAAAATTTATATATAAGTAACTTTATTTTAACCAGTATGATACCATCAAAGCGGGTTTCGCTTTTTCGAGTTTGAGAAGATCCAAATATTAGCATTTTACTTTTGAGAGACCAATCTAAAAGACTCATAATATCTTAACTAGTAAGATGCATTAATTAAACAAATACCATAAATTAATGACATGTTTGGACAAATCAGCTCTTTGAGTAATTGATAATTGTTAAACTTTACCAGTTAGAGAGAATAGTTATTAACTCAGTAGTTGAAGAAAAAGTGTTCCGTAAATTTACGAGTTAGAGAGGATAGTTATTAATAAAGGGTTTTAAAAAATGAAATATTACTTTTAAATGTAAAAAGTTAATATATTCTTAACGTTACTTGGAATGGTATAAGTTATTACGAATGTTAGTTGAAATACTATCTTATTAAACAACGATATTTAGTTAAATAGAGTTTTAACTTGGTTAAATAATAAACGTTACTCTAAACATTATCGTCCAACGGGGTTTGAGAGAGAGTGCAAATTCTTAAATGCTCATAGGAGCATATACTTGTCACGAGAGAAATAGAGAAAGATTAGGCTCACAAAATCCCCTATTTTTCTGTTCGTTCAACATTTGTTGACATATGATAAGGAGTAAATGCTTCACATGTACATATAAGAGAAGACGTTTTGAGGAGAGAGAGAGAGTAGGAATTAGGATGAGGAATAAGGGGAGGAAAATGTGGTAGGGTGACATAGGTGATGGCGTTTCATATTTGTTCTTCTTGATGAATATATAATGATGATTGAAGAAATAAGGAAAATGAGACCCAATTTTTTCCATTCAACAGAAAAGCTAATAATAATCATCCCTTTTAAATTGAATGCAACAAATTAAATATTGAAAATTACATGGACTTTTATTTCCATGTGATTTTCCCTTGACTTTAATTACCAATTAATCAGAATTTTCTTTGCCTAAATCTATGCAACAAACGTACGATTTCATCTAATATGTATCCATTCACATCATTCTAATTATTATTCAAATTACAGCTCATACTGATAGTACTATAATTCAATTTTTTTGTTCGAGAAAAATTGGTATACACACTATATAATGAAAATTTTAACGTAGTTCTTAAACTATATAGTAAGATAATCGTATGAATTATAATTTATATCTCTTTTTTTAATTCTCTAAACCTTTGTAGAATTCATATCGCTCGAAGAGAGAGATAGAGAGAAATGGTGAAGCTAGTTTATAAAACTCTTAAAAAATTAAACATATTGTAGAGATATACATGGGTTCATCTAGAGAATCATAAAGAGTAAAGACTCCCTATTCCAAGTGTTCTACTATTATAATTGTTACAAGGAATCCTATTTCGGTTTAAAAATTATAATTATTTAAAATTTATAAATTTATCTACTTAAGAATTTTATTTATATAACACTGTGTGACTTATAAGAGTATATTCTCTTAGAAATATGACATAAAAAAACAAAGAAAAAAGTGACATTTCAGCTAATATGTTGATGTGTTTGAGCAAGACAGTCAATTGTCATTGTCTCATAAGTTACGTTGCGTTGCGAATCAATTAGTGAATAAGAATTAAAATTCCTCCTTTAAAATTAATAAGGTGTCTCCAGTGACACCTTTGCTTTGTAGTTAAAATTGAGATCCTCGATATATTAAATTTTAGGTTTAATTCTCCCTCTTTATTATATTATATTATATTATATTATATTATATTATATTATATTACCCTTTATAATTTATTTGCACCAAAAAAATAAGTATAATAAATAAGATGTATTAGTCAATCTTCAATGTTTACAAATGGATGGAGTTTCCTCGTTCAAGGCATCTACAGATAAAGCAAGTGAAATTTGAGTGAGGACTGGGGAGGGAGGATCTTCTCTGTCTCATAGTTACATTTTTTTTTTTTTTTGGTCTTATTGTGTGGTCAAAATTTGGACCTACTAAAGCTCAAAAGTGAAATTCCTTATTGTTATGTTTTGCAAATATAAACCTTATAAACATATCATTCTTCTCTGAATCTGACGAGGTATGACAAAGTTCTTTAAACAAATTCATATACATATTCAAATTCTCTTTCCCTTTATATTGTATTACTCTTTATAACTTAGGCCATGTTTGGTATAAAAACTGAAATAGAATCAAATCAGGAAATAATATTTGAGGAGTTAGGTATGAAACTTGAATATTTTCTTCAAGTGTTTGGTAGAGAATAGGAATGGAATTAAGTTCCAATTTTTGTTGTTTGGTTTTATAACCATGAAATGAAATCAAAATTATTTTATTTTTTAAATTATTTTATGTTGTTGTAAATTATTGTTGTTGTTGTTGTTGTTGTTATTATTATTATTATTATTATTATTATTATTATTATTATTATTATTATTATTATTATTATTTGATTAAATAAAATTTGAAACTCGTTATCATATTTGCTTGAAGATTGAGTCTTATATTTATTTTATTTTTTTAATTAACTATCTTGTAATTTTTTCAATGATTAATAAATTTTATTTATAATTTTTAGAAAAACTATTTTCAAAGTATAACATTCTATCAAATAATATGACAAAAAAATTATGTACAAAAAAAAATTAAAAAAAAATTAATAATAATAATAATAATAATAATAATAATAATAATAATATTAGCAAAATTTATAATATTAGGTTAATTTTTCTTTTTTAATAATCACAAATTGATCCTTGAGTAATAGAGAATTAATCCCCTCCTATTTGGGGATTCAAATTCCCTTATTTTGAGGAGAACTTAAAACCTTTAAATTTTAAGTTCCACCTTCAAAATACCCCAACCAAGCAAGTGAAAAAGGAACTTGAAAACAAATAATTCAAGTTACATTCTAATTTTCCTCAACCAAACAGGGCCTTAGTTATACTCAAGAAAACGCAAGAGACTCACTCATCCTGTCTTTCTCTCTCACACATTTGTCTTTAAATAATATATGCTAGAAGACCCTGTTTGTAAAGAGTTATTTATAGCCCATTTCACCTGTAGTTCAAAGAGGAGATCATCGTGTACCGATTTACAATAAATTTAATTTAATCTAAACTCAAAACAATCCAGATCAAATCATTGAGATCATCGTACCGATTGACAATAAATTTAATTTAATCTAAACTCAAAACAATCTAGATCAAATCATCGTACCGATTGACAATAAATTAAATTTAATATGAACTCAAAACAATTCAGATGAAATCAAGAACTAAATGACATATTGACTCGTTGTAAAGTGAATGTCCTTTCTCTAAAATGGTTGTGTCATACCAAGATTTTCTAATTACAAATAAAATTATTCACATGAATCTTCCTTGATCTTGCTTCAAACTATGGTGATCTTTTGCTTAGCTAAACATAAGATCATCATCACTTTAATTCCATCACATCATCATCATCATCACCATCATCACCACCACACACCAACCTAAAACCCTATTTTCCCATCTCATAATTGGCTAACCCTACCCCTATACCTTGAACTTGAAGGCAAGCGAAGTCCTTGGAATCATCATTTAATTACTTGATAAACAAATCTTCACAAAAATGTATTAGTGGAGGTTGTTTTGGTAGTTAAAAGAGGCAGCCAACTTCCACCACCCTACCAAAATCCTCTAATTTACTTTTTTCACTATTTAATTTTCCACTTGAGTAATAATAATGATCATAGTAATAATTATTATTATTATTCTAATCTCTTATTTTCCCATGGATGCAAATATATACATATACCAATACCCCCAAGAAGCTTACCTAAGCTAGCTAGCCTTGGTGGTATGTGGGTAGGTGTGGATTAATTTCTTCAATATATAATTAATTTCTTGAGCTAATAATAAGAAGCTTAAGAGGGGGGCAAAAATGAGCACTGCTAGATTCATCAAGTGTGTCACAGTTGGAGATGGAGCTGTTGGCAAAACTTGCATGCTCATTTCCTACACTAGCAATACTTTCCCCACGGTATGTTTCTCATCAATTCCTACATTACCATTCTTTTTCCCCCTAGAGGCCAGGACCAGAAAGTAGAGATAAATCAAGCCCGACCCGTTACTAGTTTCACAAAAGTTGGCTATATGACCATCGAGCTACCTAGTTCATGGTCAAATTGCTTACAAATTATGTATAGCTGTCGAGACCTTGGGTAATGGACAAGCCATATTTCTAATTCCGATATTAATTTACGCTTCTATTTTTATAACCCTGTTCCTGTTTCTTCTTGGCTCATTAGGATTATGTACCAACGGTTTTTGACAACTTTAGTGCAAATGTGGTGGTGGATGGCAACACAGTGAACCTTGGCCTCTGGGACACCGCAGGTAATTAAATTAGTCTCTCTTCCATGATAATTAATATTAGAGATTTGGTAATTAACCAAGGGATTATGAAATATAATGCAGGGCAGGAAGATTATAACCGATTAAGGCCTCTAAGTTACAGGGGAGCTGATGTATTTCTTTTGTCCTTCTCTCTTGTAAGCAAGGCTAGCTATGAAAATATATTTAAGAAGGTATTTAATTTAATTAGGTCACAAATTATTTAAAAAATCAACATAATTAATGTTTTATTTTTCTTTTGTCTGTTAAAATTGATTTTTTTAATTTTTTATTTAGTGGATTCCTGAGCTCAAGCACTATGCCCCAAATGTACCAATTGTGCTCGTGGGAACAAAACTAGGTAAAGTTTCTATGTTTCGTATATTTTTTTAATCATTTTTTGTTAATTAAATCACGTTTTAACCAAATTATTAATATTTTTGAAATAATCCCGCAAAGATTTGAGAGAAGACAAGGAGTTTTTGAAGGAAAATCCAGGAGCAACACCCATAACTACTTCTCAGGGGAAGAAGTCAAGAAGATGATTGGGGCTGTTGTTTATATCGAATGCAGTGCTAAAACTCAACAGGTAAATCTTACACAGGACTCGCAATTTCCTTTATTTAAAACTTGAACCGATGGAATGTATAATGTATCGGATGTTTTCAGGTCTCAATTGGGTCCGGTATATCTTAATTATTCTGACAGGTTTAGATACTCGACTATATATACCAATCTCGATCGAATTCACTGAAAAGTGAGATGAATAATCAAGAAATAATCGTACTTAGAGAAAAACCCCTTAATTAATGAAAGACTTGTTTGGATGTGGCAGAATGTGAAGGCAGTGTTTGATTCAGCAATTAAGGTTGCATTAAGGCCACCAAAACAAAGGCAGAAGAAGAAGTTGGGGCAAAAGGCTAGAATTTGCACATTCCTCTGAACCAAACAGTGCCTTAGATTAATGTCTTAATTAGTTGCTCTTTTATGATTAAGAATACTGAGCAACCTATATTTTTGCCTGTACCAGTTACTTTCTTTTTCTTTTTTTTTGGGGGGTTTATAGACTATAGTTACTTTTAATTGGATATATATTTTTTTTGAAAATTAGAAATTTTTATATGAAGTGTGCAATGAAGGCTGCAATGATTATATTTTGAGCCATAAGAAATGTAATTGATTATTATTATAAGATAATAATCCTTGATTTAGCAGTTAAACCTACTTTACTTTACCTTAATTGTCACGACTTTGTCTAAAATTCAATTGCTAGCTAATTTAATTATTATTCTCCCCCTCTTTTGGTGATCATATTATACTCTCTAATGATTAGCCAGGACAATTACTAGTAATATCATCAGCTAAGCTATAAAAAGAAGATAAGTTCGCTAAATATTATTGTGATAACTATCGGGCTTTTCAACTGAGCGTGATGACCAATTGTGTGAATCAACAGTTTCTCTCGTACTAGGTTAAATTATCACCAATACTCGATCCAGTAACAAAATAGCGCATAAAAAGTTAACGCAAAACTTGAATTAACTATAACTTAAACAACTCGACTCGAACAATTTTCTCTACAGTTAATTTTGTTCGTAAGACACACTTAATGTAACAAACATCGATCAATCAACCTAAAGTTAACACCAAACTCTCGAACCAAGTTCTATTAATTCGAAAATAAGCCGATTCTAAAATTGACTTAAATCGAAACTAAATCAAATGGTCCGTTTACCACGCCCTTAACAATATGACCCAAGTAGAGGGGTTGGCATAGGCCTTAAGATATGACAAGCGGGTAATTGATGCTGGAGAAAACAAACCAACAATAAGAACTAAGCCAGATATCTAAGCCCGTGATGGAGAAACTTACAGCCCAATGGCCCAGACCCAAAAGACAACCTTCTTTTTGTATGGCTTAGGCCTTTTGCTTACATTACATAAGAGGGAGAAAAATTAACCCATTTTTTTTAATAAAATAAATAAAAACCCCTTGATTATCTCCAAAAATTTCTACTACATGTTTGATACATGCATTTTTTTCTTATACTTATTGCTTTTTTCCTTACTTCAAGAGAAAAAATATTACTTTTTTTCAATTTTTTATCTTCCTTAATTTTTTTTAGAATTTTTTGTTTTATTTTTCCATAATCAAATCGAGCATAAAAGAACTAGATATTTTTTATATATTTATGATGATTAGATTTTGATCAACAAGTGATAAAAAATATTTTTAAAAAATCCCTTTCATGAATAAATTTTCTTTTCTTTTTGTAGATAATACCAAAAATTACGCTGAGATACCTCGAATTCTTGTCAAACTATTTTTAGACCCAAAATTCTGAAAAATGATTCCAAGTCCCCCTAAATTATGGTGTAAACTATATTGGTGGCCCAAATTCGGCTGATGGCGTCGAAAACCGACCGATGACGTCGAAGCCCGAATTTACCCTCAACTTCATCCACTTCCCTCTCAAAGTCTCTCTCTTCTCTCTCTCGTCTCTCAATCTCCCATGGCAATGGCCTCAAAGAGCTCCACCATTGGAGAGCACCTAAAATGGAGGAAACCCATAATACCCCCATCTCTATCGGACCAGACAAATCCATATTCCAAACCAAAATATCCCTTCAATCAACCTATCAACTCGCTGCAAATTCCTCTCTCCTCCTTTCAAGTTTGACCAAGTCGTGAGGTTGGGTTTGCTCCGGCGAGCATTTCCAGCCAAGGAGAAGCGTCGGCTGTGAGCGAGAACAATAAAAAGGGGGAGAGAAGCGAACGAAGAGGCGAAACAAAGAGGGGGCGATGAAAGCATTGACAGAGAAAGGAAGACCGAGAATGGGGAGCGAGAGGGACATAAAGATAAGAGTGAAGAGGGAGACTAGGAACAAGACAAAGGGCGAGAGAACAGAGAGCAGGGGACGAGAGAGGGAAGAAGAACAAGTAGAGAAGATGAACAGAGAACGAGAAGCCATTACGGAGACAGAGAAAGAGTCAAAGAGCAGGGGATGAGAGGGAAGAAGGAGAGACAGAAAAAGAGCCAACAAAGAGAGAGATAAATGATGGGTATTATAGACATTTTACACCTCCGTTAACCCTTCGGGCCGGATATAGGCAACCAATATAGTTTACACCATAATTTAGGGGACTTAGAATCATTTTTCAGAACTTTGGTTCTAAAAATAGTTTGACAAAAACTCGAGTTAACTCAGCAGTACTTTTTGTAGATAATACACTTAGGTATGATCAAAGAGGATTAAAAATAATGGGTATTAATAAGCTTAATTGATAAAATATTTACATATTATTGTCATAGACTTAATTTCGAATCCAACTTACATCCATCTTTATCCCTTTTTAAAATAATAAATAAATAAATAAATAATTTGAAGCCATGGATGCGAGGCATATACTTGGAGGATTACAGCTGTGAACCAAGAACAAGAGCCGACAAGTGAGGTAATTAGAAAGCTGTTGTCTTTGACTTGTTTGTGTAATTGGTTGAAATTATTACCGGTAAATTTCTATGCATTTGTCCTTGAATTCAAATATTATTATCTATAACATGCCTCTTCATGTAAATTTTTTTGAGCTCAAACCATGGATGTAGCAAAGGTTATTCATTACTTTATGCAATAAGCAATATGAGGGTTGATGAGATTTGAAACTAAGACATCTCGTTCAAAAGTATTATATTTTAAATAAATTTTAAATAATAGTTGAAAGATCGGGAATAAATTTATACTTTAACAATATATATATATATATATATATATATATATATATATATTTTAAAAATTAGTCTCTCTATTTATAAAAATAAAATTATCTATATTTAAATTTACTCAACCCCTATACATGATCGAACGAAAGTCACCAAACATATAGGCCTTGTTTAGCAAATAAGCTGTTAGATGTTAGTCTGTTAGGTGTTTGAATCAACTGCTTGTTATTAGTTGTTTGCATTAGTTATTTAAATTAGATATTTCTTGAAAAGGTGTTTGGTAAAATTAGCTATTTGAAGAAAAAACTTTTGGTGAAATTTCATATATATATATATATATATATATATATATATATGTTGATTATTTTATTTTTTCAAATATAATTATATTGTGTTATATATACAAATTATATTCATTTATAAAACTTTATTTTCTTACTATTTGTACAAAATTTATATTCATTTTCTACCTAATATAATATTTATTATATTTAATTTAAATAAAAAATAATATCATGTAGTAGTAGTAGTAATAATAATAATAAATAAATAAATAAATAAGGGTTGGTGGCATATGGCATAATTTCTCCAAACTTTTGGACAAATATGTCATTTTTACAAATAGTTCTTCCCAAAAGGCTAATGGGAAGAAGTATTTGAGAAAGAATTGTTTCGGGTCAAACGACTCTTTTAAACAGCTTATGTAACCAATCACTATTTTAACTATTTTTCCCAAACAACTATTTTTTCCCAAACAATTGTTGTAATCAAACAGGACCATAATATAATAAGTACTGAGTTTAGCTTTTCCAAATCCCCTAATCCTACAATTAGAGACCTAATAATATCATTAATATAATAATCACTTTGACATAAGTCAACTAATATATACCCATATAAAAATTAAACTTTGCAGGCTCTTAACAAAAAAAGTGATATTTTTCCCAAGGGATGATGAATAGATAATATATTTTTGACTTGTCTTTGATTTGCTAATCAACCAAACATGAAATTCAATGATATGTTCACAGGAAAGCAGGCATTGGATAGCCTTATTAGCTTAGACAACCAATTTTGTGCCAAGCAACAACATTCTAACTCAAATGCATATGTCTCTCCCCCTCCCCCTCTCTTTCTTTCTCTAGGAAATTTTGTGCCGCAAAAATATTAAATAAATGGGGATTCATAACAATAAGTTTTTTAGAAAATATTAAAATATGCTATGTGAGAAGAGTAAGTTGATGGCGAGAAATTAAAGCTGCTAAAAAATATAACCAGTTATCGAATTCTATTCGAAATCAATTGATAACGAATATATAAGTAGAATAAAATACTTTAGTCATAGTACAGTAATAGGTCTAATGTAAAACAGCCAAACTCATGTCAGTCCAACAAATGCCGCCCTTGCCAATCGTGTGTCAGTATTCTCATCCTCAAGGGTGCGGATAAGTGTTTAATCGAGTAGTGTTAAGTGCATCTATTAGTTGAAAAAATTGTTTAAAATTATGCGCAAAAGTTCTAAAAATTTTTAAAATAAACATTCATAAAAAGTAGTATGTTTCGAGCAATCTTCAAAAACCCTAGTGAGTCATCAACTCGGTGCCACTTGTTGTGCATATATGATACTCCATCGAGGGGAAGGAACAACGCTCACAAAAACTACAATTCAAACAAAATTTAATCTCATGCATGAACTTGATCGACTTACAGTCTCAAAATTAATTGACAATAGATGAATCGGTACAACTGTTATATTTCACTCGATCAACAATATTTCGTTTTTAATTTTAAGTATGGAACAACCAAACTCCAATCCATTTGAACCAACAAAATTAAATATTGTATAATATAAATATATATATTAGTAGTATAGTAATTAAAAAGAAGAGTTAGAATTAAAAAATTAAACATGCATGTGGCTCAAATTTATGAAGTTAACCATTAGTATGTCTCCTATTTACTACAAGGCACGTTTGCATTAACTGAATGTTGTAAGCGCATTTTGCGCTTAAGACACACATACCCATTTCATATTTGCAATAGACTAATCATCCCCACATTTATTGATTTCATGTGCTCCCTTTTCTCCCCTCCCTACATTTTCCTTCTACATATAAATAATTAAATCACAATTAATTAATTAATTAATTAATTAATTAATTAATTAATTTACTGTCTCAAGCTTTTGAAAAACTCATAAAAAATATATATGAACATGCATGGGATGTTTTAGCTTGGTTGTGCAAGTTCATTTTTCTATACCAATTTTTCTTTTATTTTATCATTTTTGAGTTTAAAAGAGTTAAAGAAAACGATATGCTAAAAAGATTTCTGAGCAGCAACAACCTCCTAGGGCTAGATAATTTATATAAAAAAAAAAACCAAAATCACTCAAAACATAAAATTAAAATTACGTAATTGTGAATGTTAAAATCACCCTAGGTTTGATAATCCACCTAAACAAACGAACTACCTATCTAAAGAATCGCCATGAAATCACTGCTTTTTAATATATATGCCACCAAACAGAAAGCAATGTACAAAGCTACCTCGACTCTGGGAACTACTTGATTTGATTGTGGGTTGATACTCGGTTTCTTTTACCCCTCCTTAAGTTAGCCTTGATTAATTTAATTACTTCTTTTTTATCTCCTGTAGTAACTTAAAGTATGCCTTCTTACCTATCTTTTACATTTCACGAGCTTTTCTGAAAATAGAACCATCGTTACTTGATTTTTAGAAGTATAATCATAATATAACTATTAAAAGGCTAAAAGTTTGATTTTGTCTATTTTACGGCAACATAACTTCCATAAAACAATTCATAACACCAGTTGTTTATTATGTTTTACATACTGTACGTGGTACAATGTCATCCAAACTAATTAAATCGACGCAGGTGAAAATTACTACGAGAAAAAAAGTGAGCTACAAGATCGAACCCGAGACAGGAGCTATAGCTAGGTAGGCTAGGTAACTTTATATACGTAGGAGGATAAAAGAAGAATTACTTGTAGTTGGTAAAAATGCTAGGAATAGAGTAGGTTGTGAGCTTTTACTGAGGGTGTAACAGTAGCTTAGAAGCTAGGAAGGTGAAAGATATCAGGGTGTGGATCAGTGGATGAACAAGGAAAACAATTAATTGAGATTTTACCATTCTTGTTGGAGACAAATTGGTTGGATCAGAAAAGCTTTGGTAATTCAAAAGGTTAAATGAGACACAGAAACACGAAAAGGGGTAAAAGAGGAGAGAGAGAGATGAATGAATGAATGAATGAATGAATATGGGGTTGAATAAATATGGATATCTGAATCGGGTAACAACTTTTTCTTCGTATTTCTGGCACTGCCAAACAAGAAATTATAAAGCATGGAGAACTGAAGAAGAAGAAGAAGAAGGGCACAGGCTCTTTTGTAGGGTCCATTCAATTCTGCTTTCTCCCGCTGTAAACGAGGGAGGGAGGGAGTACGTGCATGGATGTATGTATGTATGTGTATAAATGTATTGCATTTGGATTTGTGTAAAATTAGTTTTCTCATTGGGAATTTGTATTTGGAAATTGACTTTTACATGATTGGATAATCAAGGGTTTTGTAAGTAGATCTGTTACGGGAAACTGACTCACGAATGTTAATTTGATAGTTGAAGATTTGAAAAATAGAACTGTGAAAATCGTATGATAAAACTCCATAATAAACTTATTTACTTATCATAAACCATTATCGTGATTTTTTTCTACTATATGAACAATTAAACCCTTCAAAAAATAAAATAAAATTTTATGCTTGTTTTTCCATTGGCTAATTAATTAATGTTTCTAGATCAAAATAATAATTTGATTAATCAAAGTACTATGAATTTGCTAATTTGTCAATCAATTCTTCCTCTACTAGTTATGTCCTTAGTGGCGGAGCTTGTAAATATATTTAAGAGTGTCCATTTCTTGATATTCTTAAATTTTATAAACATTATTATTTTTATGGGCGTCCCTTTTAACAATTTTATAATTTTTTTATAATTTTTAAATATAAATTTTAACAATTTTTTTTTTTTACCAAGAATGTCCCGGGACATCGATATCCTTACCAATCAAATACCTCCACCACTGCTTTTTAGACACATTTTAAATCAAATTCGTATACTTTATCGTTGAAGTTAATAAAGGAGAAAAAGTTCAAAAAAATAACTATGATTTACTATTTAGAAAAACAAGGTAGTACATTGAAGTTGACTAGAGAAAAAAAAGTCAAAGAAAGTATGATGAATTAAGATAAAATTGACATTTTAAAATTAAGTTCACATATATAATTAAGTGCTGAATGTGAACAAGGTATATTTTCTATGTTTATTAAAGAGTCTTGAAATTCCAAAAATGAAGACCAAAAAATTAATTGGAATTGCCTCGCAATAAGAGAGGCCAATGGGTATGTAACTGTTCAAATTAAAGAGTAATTAGCAGTAATTAATTGCATCCCCACACCACAGGCCTCATATTTTAGGGTTATTTTTCGTGTCGGACATGGACCGACACCCTTCTCTCCCTCATAATCTTGTGGGTTAACTTAATTTTTGCGTTTTTCTTAAAAAATATTTTCTATAATGCATGAATATGCCCTTTGATCTAAATAAAAAATTATAAGAATTATCATTAATCGTTCAATAATTAGGTCGTTCAGTAATTAGGTATTTATGTCGGCAATGATAATATCTCTTTTCATAACCATATTACTTCCTTCCAATTACACCGACACATTTTTGCCTGTACTTCGTATTTTTATTTCCTCTGTTGGTTCATGAACCTGTCTTTTTATATAAAACAAATACGTTATTACTATTAGTAGAAATATGGAAATATATATATGACTCGCATAAGTTACGATATCATCTCGATGAATGTATGTCTATTGAGGAACATTTTTTACTACTAGTAGAATTAAAAAATAAAATATATGTATATACAAATTTATTGTTTAGATTAAATCAAAATACATGTTGATAATATGAACAATGAACAAGTGTTGAGAAAAAGGGGGCATGCTAGGAAGGCAAGAGCAAGAAGTGAAGAATGATCAATCCAATCGAGAGAGAGAGAGAGAGAGAGAGAGAGATGATTGGGAATAAACAAGGCAATGCAAATCGTATACTCAAAACGATTGATTGACTAGACACTTAATAGATCTACCATTGTCTTCATTTTACCCGTCACATTTTCATATTTAACATTAATATTTTTCAATATCTTATATTTTAAAAAATTAAAATTCAGTGTCCAGAAATTGATATAATTGAGATTTATTTTTTAAAGTATAAAATATTAAAAAATATTAATATTAAAGATAACGATATTATAAAATAAATTAATATTTTGAGATATTATGAGCAATATAACACAATATTTGAAACATTAAAATTAAATATCCTCAATCAATTAATTAGCTTTTTTAGAAATACAAGTGTCATAAGCCCCGGTCAATTTAAACTAAAGATAGTGAATGTCATAAATGGTGTAGAAAATCCTTATAATGATATTGTTACATATAATTATGCAAAAAAAGCATCATTTTTATCCTTAAGGGCATGTTTGGTTGGATGTAATCAAAATGGTAATATGTAATCAAATTGGTAATAGTCATTGCATTACTATTTTTTGTTACAACTTTGTGATGCAATCAAAATTTTGTTATTTGAATATCATTTATCTTCACTACGACAAACATTTATCGCCACTAAAATAATCCAGTTAATCTTTTATGCCACCAAAAAATTTAAAATTAGAAAATATGATATAAAAGACTAAAAATTCTTGAATATGATTTCGAGTTTAAAATATTTTTGTGTGGATAACATTTATCTCTATTACGATATTTATTACCATTAGAATAATATTGTTGACATTTGCCATAAAAGAAATAAAAATTGATTATTTGATAGAAAATATTTTTAAAAGCTCAAATCTAAATATGTAGCTCAAATTTTTATTTATATGAAATTTATTTCCACTACAATAATTTAATTACTATTTTTTGTCATTGAAATAATCCATTACTTTTGTAATTACATTACATTTTTATATAACCAAACATAATAATGTAATTGTTGTCCCATTACATTGCATTCTTAGTTACATTACATAGTTGATTACATTACACTCCTATTGCATTACATCCAACCAAACACCACATAAGAGTTTGAGTTTTACGAGTACGCATAAGGTAACAATAATTGTAAGATGAAAATTTCACTGTAATTCCTGAATTATCTAACAAAATAGTTCCATAAACAATAGTTTCTTTTTCTATTTTTTAATTCTCTGAACCCTCCCCATATTTTCTTCTTTTCTCAAATAATTTATTAATTAATATATGATACGAGAGTATAATATATTATACTCTAAAAACCATAGAATATTTGTGATTTTTTTTTAATAATTGGTGTTTGATAGCTTATTGAATGAACCTAGATAACGTACGCATAAATTCCCCCTCTTTTATCACCTTTTTCTCACTTACATGGCCAATTTGGTAAAGAAAACAACGTTACTTGTGTTTTGATAGTGTAACTGAATTCAAAAATGGGAAGAAGATTTTGTTAAGTACAAATCTTCTTAACGTACCCTTTATTCTTATATTGCGCTAACATGTCTAATTAACTTTTTTAAAAAGTATGTCGATATGAGAAAGTTCGCTATGTTTAGTTCACTAATCAAACTTTTCCCAAAATTAAGTTGTCTGAATTTGTACTTTTCCCTTTTTTTCCGAGAAAGTGACATATCATGAGAAGCAACTTTAATTTAGAGAATTTTTCAGAAGTTATAACTTTCAGAAGATTTTTCATAATGTCGATCACGTTAATACATACTTTAACCTTCATATTAAACATACTACACCTTTTTGTGGAAACAATTATGAATATTTTTAGTTACATGTCACCCTTCTAACATGAAGATAGCTCTACGAGCTAGAAAACTATATATTCAAGTTATACAATAATACCTTATAATAAAATTGAATTATACAAATTGTACATTGGGCTATTCATATTGAACATACTGGAAACGGAATTGACACTAAAAATTGTTGTTGCTGTTGGACTATTACAGTTATGTGGTGATCACCCATGAATAGAAATCTATAAAAGCTAGAAAATGTATGTTCAAGTTACATAATGAATTATCAAGATGATATTTTAATATGATAAAATTCAAATATGAATGTCCTATCAACCATTTATTTATTTAAAATTTTTCTTTCTTATGTAAATTATATTTACCCCACTTTTTCATTCACTTGACAAATTTCCAATCTTAATACAAATTTATGAAGCATACAGAAAAAGCTGAAGAAATTGAATAATGGTTAATTACAAGATTTAATATCATTGAAGATTTAATTTAGGGTGCTTTTGTTAATGCCCACTTTTTTTTTTTTAATGTATTATTATATGGCCATCCTGGTAAAGAAAATAACAATTTATTGTTGGTCACAAGTGGATTTGGAATTGAGGATATATTTTCGTTAAAAATGTTATAACAATATTTTTTAATAATTGACTAACCTACAAAATAGGTAAAGAAAAGGGTAAAAATAACTCTTACATGATTTATAATCATAATAAATTTCGAGCACTCCTAGCACGATTTCGGACCAACACAAACCCCGAACAACATAAAATAAGCTCACCGACAATCCAACAAACATCCAATAACAAACACTACTCTAGTGACAACATGTTATAAAAACATTCTTCTACAATAATTAAACTTATTATTACTGATGACAATAATTTATAAACATTTAATCTTTAATCTTATATTATGTTGGTATGCCTATAGTACTTTTATTTAAAAATTTATCAACATAAGAAAGTCATTCATAACAGTTTACCTATAAAACGTTTTTGAAAATTACTTTAAGTTATTTGAAACTTTGAATCTAAACTTTTCTCCATTTTTTTCAAAAAGATACTTTCTTAGGGAGGGCTTAAATGAGAAATTTCTAATAAAGCTATAATTTTAGAAAATTCACAAGAAATTTCATAATTATATACTTTAACGGTGAGATTACATTAAAAGCTTACATATTTTTCGGATTCATTTATGGAACAGTTTCAGTTACTGTTACCCTCCCAACTTGGACATAAATCTAGGGGATAATTCAAAATTCTTCAAGGTATACAATGATTTATAGCCATGATACCTTGAATTAAATGTCTGTTCATATTAACTTTAACCGTTATTAGTGCATACCAAAAATTTATCTTTTAAATATATTTACTAGTTCATATCAACTACTTATTTAAAATTTAATATAAAATGTACGAAACTACAAAAGAATCTAAAAATTTCACAATATAGCCATGATGAAGATGAAATTTGGAACCTAACATGCCATGTCAACACAAACTTAGCCATATTTTTTAGATCACGTGCGTAATAGTTTTAAGAACAAGTTATGTTTTCCGTATCATTACGAATTATATAGAGATTCGATTTAGAGTTCAGGAAGTTAAAAATATATAGCTTGTATCCAATTTTGGGGAATAATACGCACACTTTCATTCACCCAAGATTGAGTTAAGAGTCACTCACCCATTAAAAGCAAGGCAATAGTATCATAATATATAAAATATTTTATATGTATCCGAAAGTATCTAATCTTCGATATATATCAATAAATGATTAGACGAATAAGAATTTGCACACAATATACATAGACACAAGCAAGTTAGTAATTGTGGTGATGGAAGTTACTTATTTTTGAAGAAAGAAAGAGGGAGAATTTAATCTCTCTATCCCTCCTCACCCTCACCCTCACCCTCGAGTCAATCCAAAAGCCTTCTCAACTCTTAACTTTTTACCCAAATTTAGCCTCCTTTGCCAAATTGCAATAACTCTCTTTATCTCTCTAGCTTTCTCTCTCTCTTTCACACTCTCCCTGTCTCTCTCTCTCTCTCTAACTTTCAATCAAACCCTCTCACCAGCCCCCTATTTATTCCTGCAACAACCTCTTCCCATTAGAATAATCCCCCACCATCAATACCCTCTTTCTGCAAGCAAGCAAACCAGGAGAGAGAGAGAGAGAGAGAGAGAGAGAGAGAGAGAGAGAGAGATGATCAATTTCATTAAATTTCCATAGAGAAGAGCAAAAGAGACAAAGCGATCAGAACAACACCTCTCTTTCAATCTCTCTAAGGTACTTTTTTACTAACAGAGAAAGATAAATAGAGAGAAAAAGAGAGAGAGGGAGAGGGAGAGAGTTGCATTTCTTTTTTCTTTTTGTTTTTTGGGTTCTGGTTTCTGGGTTCTGCTCTGTAGTTTCAGAGATGAAAGATTCTAAATTGGTCCCCAACACCCTTTGGTTTTCCATGCCCTATTTTTGTTTTATGAGTGATTTTTCTTATGTAATTTTAATTAATATATATGGCAAAGGCATGGGTCTCCTCCCCTTCCCCACCTCCTTCTTTATTTATATTTCTTCTCTGTTTTTAATATTTTTATTTCCTTTCTTGTTTATCATCTTACAGGTGATTCCTGTTTTCTTTTTTCTCCTATTGATTTTTATCTGAAGGGCTTTCACAAGAAGGGCATGTCAAAAACCTAGCTATATAAAAAGAAGAGGAAGAAGAAGTTCTAAGTGGGTTGTTTAGTATTCTCTTCCTTTCATCATTTTCTCTCTCTTCTCTCTAGAAGGTGACAAAAAATGGCATCATCAAACCGGCACTGGCCGAGCCTCTTCAAATCCAAGCCTTGCAACAACCAACAATGGCAGCAACCCCATGACATCAACCCTGCTTGTGCTCGCTCTTCCTCTTCTTCCTCCCCTTTTTCCTCTGGTAACAATTCACACTTCATCTCTCTCTCTCTCTCTCGGGTTTACATCACATCTCCTAGTCTAACAATATCCACCAGTGATCTGGATAAATTTCGCTGCTGGCGGAATTCAAGATGACCGGCCTTGATCAGATATATATATATGCAGACTGCAGTCTTATCCGTATATGTACACAGACAGCTCAGTCTGTTTGTTTCGGGTTCTTGTTGCTTCTCTCTCTAGGGTTTTGCATCTTAATTATTCTTATGGGAATTTAATTTAATCTGTCAGGGTGTGAGGAGAGGAGCCCAGAGCCAAAACCAAGGTGGAACCCGAAGCCGGAGCAAATACGGATCCTGGAGGCTATATTCAACTCCGGGATGGTGAACCCGCCAAGGGATGAGATCCGGAGAATCCGAGCCCAACTCCAAGAGTATGGCCAAGTTGGCGATGCCAACGTCTTCTACTGGTTCCAAAACCGCAAGTCTCGGAGCAAACACAAGCAGCGCTCCAAGACCGCCACTGCCGCTTCCAGCCAAAGGGCGGTGCCGCCCATGTCGGCATCGTCCTCCTCCTCCACCACCTCCTCCGACAAGGCCTCCCCGAAGAAACCTAGAGGGGCGGTGGCTGATACTAATAATAATAGTAGTAGTAGTAACAATAATAACAATAATCATCATAGCAGTAATGTGGTGGTTGATCAATTTGGGATAAATAATTCCCCAACTTCTGTGAACCAGTGTTGCTCTTATTTTCACCCTAATTCTGATCAATTTGTGGGTCAGGAGCCTGTTTTCTTCCCCTTGCAGCAGAGTGGAGCCAGTGTGCTCGGTGGTGGTGGCGGTGGCGGCTTTAGCCAGAGTTTGGGCTTGGGCTTCGGCCATGACCCGATTGGCAACACCGGGGTCTCAGTTCCCGAGCACGGAGTCATTGGTGGTGGTGGTGGTGGGTTCTCAAACCTTCTTCTAGGGGAGATGATTGGTGGTGGCGGTGGCGGTGGTGATCAGTCAAAGAGAGAGGAGGTGGAGAAGCTCAAGTTTCAACAAGAGCTTAGTTTCTTGGTCACTAATCCTCCCAACAGTACTTGCACCCTTCCAACCTCTGCACCTAATGTCATTCCTACACCCACTTCTTCTGGGGTCATTTCAACCAATCTTGGCCAAATTCTAGGTAATTTCCTTTTAAATTAATGTAATCTTTGTATGTGATATAATGTCTTATAATTAAAACCCGATATGTGAAACAATTGTTCCGTTTTTAGGGGGTCGGAAACAGGTAACTCTATCTCTAAATAAACTTAAATGAGATCGCTTTATTGTAGATATGTTGCTTATACTTTTTAGACAAAATTGGATGAATGCCTTTTATCTTTATGATGGATGCATGGGGATATGATGAATTGGTACTTGAACTTTGAAATGTGTTAGTCAACATAATTTTGCTACTAATTGGTTTGTTGAATTTGATTTCATATGAAAAAATAAAAATAAAAATAAAAATAAAAATAAAAATGCAATCTAGAGATATGGGAAGACAAATGGTTGATGGGTGAATCATATCATAATGATGATAATCATGTATTTATCCAAGTAAGTTGGGTAGACTTTTAGATATGATGGATATGATGTGATTGATGTTATGTAACATATATTATTTACTCAACCATCTAATTTTGAAGGACAACTTTGTCATATGTGCATAAAGAGGGGGCTAAATTTGTCTTTTACATCACAAATCGCGATGTCTTTGTCTTCCCCCGGACGTGTGCATGGCCAGTTTTCTGATCATCTGACTGCTGCTTTGGAGTTTCACATATCAATCAAACCTAATTTAAAACACCCAAAAAAAAAATATTAAAATTAAAACTAGAGGGTTAAATATTCAATGTGGGTTAATTCAATCAATATAATGTGGGTGAAAAAAATTAATGATTGTGTGTATGTGGAGGTGTAGGGGATGCTGGTGGGATGCCCGGGAAATCTACGGTGTTTGTGGACAACACCGCAGTGGAAGTTGGGGCGGGTTACTTCAATGTGAAGGAGGCCTTTGGAGACGATGCTATTTTGGTTCAGCCATCGGGCCACCCGGTTCTCACCAACAATTGGGGTGTTACTCTACATCCTCTTCAAAATGGTGCCTGTTACTATCTTGTACGCACCGCGGTTGCAGCTTCACCCTTACTTGATAAACTTGACTCTACCCCCGATCTCCTTGCTCCCGAGTTTCCATACCAGGTAATTGTGTATTTATCGTCACATAATTTTTTATCCTTTATTTAAATCTATCTTGTTTATTTAAAACAAACTTATTTACTTATTTATAAAATTAAAATTTATATAATTTAATTCAAAATATACTCGATTAATAATTAAATCATATAACTTTTAGGTGAATTCTTCAATTTTTATCAGTAAATGTTTCCTAATTAAATTAAATTAAATTAAATCACCATTATGATTCTTTAATTTTGTTTCCCATGTTTTTAAGGTATTCCAATATTAATTACCTGTTTTTGCTTGGCACATTAAATGTGACCTTTGTTAATTTGGTGCAACATGTTTCAAAGTCTAAGCTTGAGGCACATTCTACACTGTACACCTTGGTCTGTGTGTTGAAGGGTGCAACCCCTTAATCACTTTCAACTTTCATATCATTTTATTTATCTTTTATAAATAGGATTTTTAAATTTTCATTACAAGTACGGTCGAATTTATGAATGTTTATATCATATTATCCGAAATATATATTTCCGCTTATGTATGAATAATCCTACTATCATATATAATATAGATAATTTATAAGTGACACTGTGTACTGTCTTGTAATATGATTTGTCTAAATTCAAGTCTATCATTGTATTTTTATACCGAATTAACTCGCGTAATTTTGATTAAAATGTCCAATGTTTGATTCATTGTATTATTGTGCAGATCTAAATGCATATCATTGAAGAATAATGAGGAAATTGAGAGAATGCATGAATCAAGGAGGCTGCAAACCGAAACGTTTCCCATCCTCAGTGCTCTTGTAGCTAGCCAGACATTAATTTTGAGTTTTTTTTAGCTTATTATAGTTTTTGTGTGTTTTATGAAGTTATTAGTACATCAAGTACTATGGTTAAATGTAGTAATTTGGTGCCCTTTTTAGTTTTATTTACTTTGTTCTTTTAATCAAATGGTACCGGTATATATGGTTTATGTTATATGAAGAAATTTTTTGTTCGAATTAAACTTTTAAGCAATTTATAATAAGTAAAACTTGGTTTATTATACAAAAATAATGTGTATTTTTAAAAATTTGCGAATTAGGCGCGACATTTCAAAAGGGTGAAAAGTCGTCAAATGTAACGTTCAACGGTTATGAGATCATGTTCATAATTCATGCCGGCTTCTTAGGACTCCTTGTACGTTTATGGTTATATTTGAGAACCTTTTGCTCTTTTTTCTGATTCTGTTGGTGTTTGATTTTATACGTTACACTCGCTTTTATTGTCAAATTTATTTGAGAATCGGAGACTGTCATACATATATTTTATATCTAGTTTTGCCTTTGTCACTTTTACTTGATCTGATATGATATAAAATTACGAAATACACTAACAAATATAGAATAATATTCAATAGTTTATCGGATTTTTTTTTTTTTTTTGGCTCTTTAGCATCTCTTGAAATAGTTACTAGATGGTTAATTACTTACTATGCATAAATGTTCTGTTAGGTTTTGGGGAACTTGTCTTTTCACATCAAATACAACTTGAAATTAATTATAATCTTCTCGATTAAAAGCCATACGTATGCCATATATAATATGTAACATTTTGAAAATACGATTCACAAAAAAGATATATAATAATTTTCTTTTTAATTAGTTTGAAGTAGTTGAAGTATATACATATGAGGATATTATACTTTTGACTAGCAAACGTTCAAATTTTTATTTTGATGAAAAATACGATAACATTTTGAAGTTATTGCAGATTATTTAGCCTACATCTTCTCCCGAGTTCCTTGCAAAAAGGCTAATATCAGTGGATGATTTCAGACAAAGCCCCTCTAACGTTCAAGTTAGATCATCGAAAAATATTAAGAGAGACAAACATTGAAACACTGAAAATAAAAAAGACAGATGACTATATGAAAATATTCTTGTGTGCACAAAATCTGAATATGTAGTGGCACTTGGGTTGTGTGATGTATTTGGCTCACCAAAAAAGGTGGCAATGGGTCTATTTATAGCAACAGTAAATCAGGGGTAAAATGGTCATTTTGGCAGATGTAATACATCGGTTTAGTTGGTCCTCACTTAAGATTAAAAGAAACGAAACCTCTCTCGAACAACATTTTCTTTGAACAACATTTGGCTAAGGAAAAAGTTTATCGTATGGTGGATAGACCAGCTTTGTTATTGTTATATAGCTTGGAGTGTTGGTTAATTAAGAAGACTCAGGTTTAGAGATTGAGGGTTATGGAGATGAGGATGATTAATTGGATGGGCTGAAATATAAAGCTAGATAAGATCAACAATGAAGTTATAGAAGAAAGGGTAATTATAACGCTTATAGAGGGTAAAATGAATGAGGAGGCTAGGCTCGGATGGCTTGATCATGTTTGGAGACAGGATATTAAAGCATTGATGTGGAGATGTGAGATAATTGAAATCTCATATTGCAAAAACGTAAAAGTGGATTAAAGAAGAATTAAAATGGGATGATTAGATATAATACGAAATTTTTGAAACGATATGGTTAAAAATAAGAACAGTTTGTCTTAAATATCAACCTTTACATGCAATAACGAATTTTTTCATACCTATTTATATAAACTAAATCTCTAAGTTTAGTTATATACTTTTTATTCAGTTTACATGCAATATTAAGTGTCTAAGTGATGTTCTCTACATGCCTTTTGACCTAGGGCACTTACAAAACTCATTAGGGGTGGGGAAAAAAACAGCCTCAAAATATAATAATGTCCCCATTATCATAAATCAGAACTTGTTTAATTATCTCCTCACACTTTGGATAGCCTTCCACTTGGGTTTTGGGATCTCCAAACATTATTCACTCTTTTTCTCACCTATTTTTGTTTAATTGAGACCAATAAATAAATAAATAAAAGAGGAATAGAAAAAAAAAAAAAAAAGGAAGGGTGATGGGACATGGGGAGGTATGATCATAAATGATGATTATATATGAAACGTGACGATTCATGCAAAACAGGAACTGATACTTGCCCTAGTAGTGTAGTAGGGTGAAAAATAAAACAACAAAAAAAAAAACCCTCAAATTAATTATTTATTTTTATTTAATTTCCTTATAAATATTTATCTTCTTCCTTTTTCCTTTGCAGAGCTCTCTCAAAAATGACACATCCCCATCAATCAATCTCTCTTCTCCCTCTCCCTTTTTTCTATTTTTATTTTTTCCACAGCTTATTTTTATAAAATAAATATAATATATTATTTGACATTGATTAAAAAAAAGAAAAATACTGTTCTTAGGGCTAAGCACGTAAAACATCCTGCATCACTCAATCTCTCTCTTTCTCTCTATCGTTCTCTCTTCCTGCATTGTTCAGTCGTCTAATCAGGTGGATTTTTTCACCAAAGTGGGAGTTGGAAAAAAATTCACAGATTGATCCTCCCAATTAACGCCCTTCTTCTACTGCTGCTGTCATTCAGAGAGTTGTAACTCCTGATTCGTGCAAGCAAAACAAGCTTTATACTTCGAGTTTTTAGGCTAAGAAACTACAAGATGCCGGCCTACTCCTATCTGTCTAGGCTACCTAGCTGTAGTAGTACTACTGTATTAGTTGTCCACCATGTTACACACCCGGATTCGGATTCTCTGTAGTCGGAAATAAAATTATCAGTATTTACCGAGTATTTTGTATCTAATGGTTGAAAACTTCATCATATGGTTAAAAAACTTAACATATGCTATTATAATTAGATAGGGCGCTCTTATAACTTATAAATATTTTAGTATTTTTTAAAGATAGACAATCATCTCCTTGGACTTCTATGATAGTGCTTGTCAATAGGCTGATTAAACCATGGGGATCGGAGATAGCTAGACTATGGAGAAAGAGTTAAGCCACATCCGATCTCTCTTATATGGGTTGTATACGGTTAATTTATATCCCTCGCATTTGGATAAGAGAATTACTATTTGCCTCTCTCTCTCTCTCTCTCTTTCTTGATTACGGCCGAGAGAAAAGTGAAATCGATGAGTCTTTTTAAGATCAATGAACACCTTATTTCTCGTTAATTTATAAAATGTCATACTTTTGTAATGATTCACAAACACTTCTTAAATTGTTATTTTATTACTATAATAAATACACATCCATCTATAATTATCTATCCCAAAAAAAGAAAAATTATATATTCACTGCCATAAATAAATGTTGTTCAAATAAATGCTATTAAATATATTGGCACAACTTTTCTAAGATGAAAAAGATTTTTTTTTTCAAAAAAGGGTATCCGAAATAAATCAAAGTGGCTGATGGGTCAGTTAAATTTGTCCTTGGGTCGTTGAGGCAAGGGAAGCTGGCCCAGTCGGGTCAAGTTATCATAATCTTGTGGGCCGTGGGCGGAAAGGCCCGGAATTAACAGCCCAAGTACTCGGTAGGCCCGTTGACACCAACCTTCTCTATACTGAGGACCCCATTTCACATATGGAAGGATGATTCCTCTTATCAACTCCCACCATGCATTCAAGTACTTGGATAATGCCCACAACAATGAGAAGTAATTCTTGTTTGGCTCTTCTTCCATCTCCTGCCCCATAAAAATCGAACAACACAATGAGAGAGGTATAAGGGTGTTCTATCAATTTCGATATGAATAAGTCGATCCGGTTTCAAACAGTTTGTACTGACAATGAATTGAAATAAGTCGTCCAAAACTCACAAGTGTGTAACTCAATGGACTGACATACGAGACTGTGAAATATATAGAGTTACGTACCTTGCCATTGTAGAAGCTATCGTAGAAGAGACATGGTCCAAAATGCTTAAACAAGAGAGTCTTGTCATCGTAGGGCAATCGAGGGACCATGTCATTGCAATAGACATACCTACGATATCTCACATTGTAGGCCTTCAACTTCTTCTTCATGAACTCCCCAAACTCCACATCTCCCACCCTTGGTTGCCCAAATGTGTATACTCCTTCTAATCTATCAAGCAATTCCTTCTCCTCATGCAATATCAGCACACTTGCAAACAAAATTGCTAGTGCCCCTCCCAAGCTGTGTCCTATTCAATCACAATATTAGTTGAAAACCATGGTTAGGCCACCATATGTATATAAATAAGAATTCAAGCCTAACATTCTTAGTCGATGAATCATTACAGTGTTTGCAGATATTTAGTGCCTGTTTTTGAAATATAATTCACATATGAGACAGTCGGACAAGAATTTAGCTAGGTTTTCGATTATATTTTTCATATGTCATGGCGTGACATATTCTTATCCAAAAATATCTTATTCTAAAGTTTCCATCTCTAATATATCTTATTTCTAAACTTGTAGGTTCACTTACGTAATCATACCTGAGATTATGAACTTTGCATTCTTGTTCTCCTGACAAATCTGCCTAAGCACTTCCCTAACTTTGTAATAAGCAAAAATAGGCTTTCCGGGGCCCATCTCAACCTCCTTGGGCCAACCGACCAGGTTGCCCATCTTTTGGAGGCCCAAAGCCTTCATGAACCCGGCATGAACCCGACCGACTCCGTTGAGCCCAAGCCAGGAGATGTCGAAGTCTGTGCACCAGTCGTCGGCGTTGAAAGGGTATGTGCCTCTAAATGCAACCACGGTGAGGTCTCTGCCCTCCTTTGTTGCGTGACGCAATATGAATCCATGGGTGGAGCTTTTGCCCTGAAAATCTGTGTTATTTTTTTTTGGGAAAAGATATTTTAGTTAGTTAAGAAATAAAATTCATAGGTTGGCGCACATTTACGTCGCAAAAAGAAATATAGAGTAACATATAAATATGAAAGCATGCTTACCATTCCAAAAGTCGTAGGATCCTAACAGCTCCATCTGCAAAAGTTATAAAACGATATAATAAAGCTATAGAGCTAGCTAGCCAATAAAATACGACAAACTAAGTTTGAACCCGAACTTTTTAAATAAGTGATATACGACCAGTTAAACTAACCGACACCGGAAATACAAGACGTACCTTCCAATGTTGTTGAACGACGTAGTTAATGAAGGCGGGGTTTTCATAGGACAACTTAGCAGCCATGGAAGACAAAGCAGGCGAGTATTTAGGGTTGTCGATTGGTATGCTTGAATCCAGATCAATTCGAGTGTCTAGATTCCCTACTACTGATCTATACGTCTCTTTTGACTCCTTTGGCATCTCCACTTTTCCTGCAATTTATTTCGTTCCAACAAAATTCCACTCAAATTCAATTCCTTCAACCAAAATAATCGAATCTCTAATCTCAATTCTTATCTTTAATTGCTGTTTTGATTTGTTTCATCTGGTTAGGTAATTAAGAATAGCCATTGCTTCATTAGGAAGGTTGGTCCGTTACAAAAATTATGAGGTAGTTCCGTGTCTATCGATTCGAACTATTATATATTTGAAATATCAACTGTTTTCGTCCCATCTTCTAAAAACATATAGATTTCCTTGCCTTCAAAGTGTCATATTAACGGGTCGATAGATGATAACATATCAAGAGCAAGCAAATTAAATTAGTCAAAAATATAATTTAATATATTAATTTATTATTGTTATTAAAAAATTATTTTTCAACTTATAATTAATTTTTATTGTTATAAATTAATAAAAAATAATTAAATTATTAAAAAATTAATTAATGTCCTTGCACAGACAAGGGGTATAACCCTAGTATATAACATAATTAAACAGAAAATAGCATATATAGGGTCAACTACTATGATCACTATGATTGAAATTGTAAAATAATAGATATTATAAAATAAAATAAAATTCTAATTAAAGTGATAAATATTGTGAAATGGAAGAAATCATAATAATACCATAGAAGAAATCATATATCTTTTCCCCTTCTTTTTGAACATTTATGACTCAGAGAAAAATACTTGTCCTAATATAATAATAAATCTTGTCAATTAAATTGGTTGGGACATTAAGGGTCGGTTTAGACCTTGAAAACTTTAAATAAAAAAATAATTTAAAAAAGTAATTTTCTTTCCTCTATTTGATTAAACATTCATTCCTTTTTCTTACCAAATCAAGGTTTTTGGTCAAGTCTTTAGAATAATTGAGCTTCCATGTCATTGTCACTTCTACCATAATAATAATTAAAAAGGAAGAAAATTGAAAATATATAAAACGCGGCATGTAAAATGTAAATTTAAAAGTTGAAATAGTAAATTTGTGTGGAAAATATAATTGCGTGAAGCATTAGATTATTGCTGGTTTAACTACCATAATTAGATTTTGACATAAATTATTTAAAATAAATCTACACCATTATTAGATTAATTGCTTCTTCTCCTTGAATTGGGTTACCGTTAAGTGGCTCTCTAATTAATCACAGATTCCATCTTTTCAAATTTAAAATGTCTGAATTCGTAGGATTTGATTCGATTTGGCTGGGCCTAAATTATTTTTTATTTAATGTATATATTACATTAAAAACTCTTCAATGTGATTGGCTATTGAATTTCAATGAAAATTAAAATAGTGTTCAAACTGATCAATAATATTATTATTATAATCTTATGTTAAAATTTTGTGTGTAAATTATTGATGATTCAAGTGGCTATTTGCTCATTTGACTAGTAATGTCTCTAAAAAAAACTACACGAGAATCTAGACTTCGAGTAGCATGTAGCAACATCTTACTGTCGTCCCTTGAGGTAACCTAGTGGTAGGACGATCAGTTTTCACAAATAAAAACAGAATTTGATTCTCCCTAAACTGTGTGCGTGTGTTATAATTTATTATAAATAAACATAATACAGATATTTAATAAATTATGTCTAAGCTTCACCCTTTTATAATTTAGTTCATACCAAATAAAGAAAAACAAAAAGGATAAGTTTAGTTGTTATAAATTATATAGTGAAACCAGGACTAGTGGTCCTGGGCTATTATAATTAAAATATCTTTTCTTTTCAGGGTTTTTGCTTTGCCGAAGACCCTCCCCTTCACTTGCATCCTATCATTTTCTTACACGTGTCCGGGGATCTATAGACTCCAAATCACTGTATCAGTGTTGTTTACAACAATTGCACCGCAAGATCTTGTGATCCATTTTTGTCCATGTAATTCAATCTATCTTGCCAAAACACACGTTCCATTCAACCCGAGGTTGATCTCGCCCACATAATCACTCGTATACTCATACTGACCGCGTTTTCACCTTGCATATTTTTTTGAATGCTTCCTGTAATCCTCTCCTTTTCTAAGAACAAGTTTGATTTGCCTTTACTCTTTTGCATTATTTTTAGTTGTCCCATAAAACTATAAATTTGCAAGTAGTTTTCCAATTTAGTCTCCCATATGTATATCCATGTTGAATGCTTCCTCTAATTCTCTCCTTCTCTAAGAACAAGTTTGATTTTTTTTTTGAAATAAGAACAAGTTGATTTGCTTTTACTCTTTTGCATCATCAAAACACAAATTTAATTAAAGATTAGTTTTTCAAAATATATATCGATTTATAAGCCATAATTTAGAAAATAATTCATTTTTTTATCATAAAAATGTTACTTTTTCAAAATTTTATCTTTTATAGTATGTACCGAATTAAGGAGAGGACTAAAGGAAGCATTCAATATGGATTTCTTCATGGATTCTTTCTCATATTCAACCTTGATCAAAGTTATGTCCGTTGATTTCATCTAAAATGGATACTCATTGCTACTAATTGTAATTAAAGATGGGATAATGATTGTAATTAATTACCATTAGTGAAATGCATTATGTACAAACGAATGATTATGTTCCAAATGACAACGGTATGACAAGAATGTGCCATGCCAAAAAGAAATAAAAACATACTCATACTCAAACTAAAATTGAAAGTATGATAACTTTATTTTAACCGGATTTCAAACTGACCTCGTATTTTAAATGATTTAACCGACTCAAATTCTCTTAACCGATGTACAGTGGTTGCATTTTTAAAATAAACCGATCATATAGTTCGAATCACCCAATAATAACTCAATGACTCATTTATCAAGATCAGTTGAGAACGTTTTATATCCATGTAAGGTGAGAAAAGGAGGTAAAAGCACATATATATACAAGGTTGATGAAGAGCACTAGAGAGTACCTGTCATGAGGTTGGTGAAGAGCTTGAGGAGTCCACCATTGTTGGAGACAAGGTTGAGCCAGAGATCGAGGACGGACCCAGCAAGAGCCAAGGGGGTTCGAATAAGTTGCAGAAACTTCTGCGCCAAAATGGAGATCAAAACGAGCCATCTATACCTGAAAATCCTCAGGTCTTCTGCCAACTCCTGAGGGGTTTCTATGAAGCCATGTTTCTGCTCATCTGTGCACCAAACGAGGCGGAGGAGATCGAAGAGGCTCGCTTCCTCTGGCTTCACCAGAAGATAATCAGTGCAAATGAAGTTCTCTTCTGAAGAAGAATAGTTGGTTTTAGACATGTCTTTGAAGGGAAGAATGTGAAGGATTGAATGAAGTAAAAGAAAATGAAAGGGAAGATATAATTGGGGTTCTGAGGTCAATGTCTCTACATAGTGTAGTCCCTTGTTATATTTATATATGTGTGTGTTCATTCTTGTACACTTAAACCTTAGCTTTGAAGAATAATTATACATGGACGGTGGATCCTGAATCAAAACCTTTTACAAATCTACATCTCGTAAATGGGTTATTACCGATTGATTTTTATGTCACTTTTTTTATATGTGGGTCTTGTCGGTTTTTCTCTAAATAAACAACAATAATAGTGAAAAGAATTTCGAGTCGAATCAATTTAAATCTGGTCAACCCAAATACTAAATTTTCTTGAGGCCATTTCAAATTAACCAATAAAGATAAAGAAAAGGGGTGATGCATTAGTGATGAATCATGATTAACATGGGATTCCTTTTCAGACATAAATAAACAAATAAAACAATTAATGGGTTGGTCACTAATTGGTGTTTTATTGCTCATATTTGCAAAAAACAGTATAACAAGTCCACACGTTTCAGCCAAGTTCGTCTTCCTTTTTTAGGCTTTCTATGTTATTATGAAATTAAATTTTATGCTCATAAATAATTAACACATTTTAGAAAGTCAAATTTTAGCCATCATGAGGTGTATAAATAAATATAATAATTACATGGCAAGTGACAAGGTAATTGGTAGTGCATCATCGGACATCCTCAATGGTAAAATCATGGGGGCACATGATATTTTTCGAACGTCTTATACACATATGAGAGTATCTGTTCCTCCTCATATATCAATAGATGATTTGATGAATAAAAAATAGGAGTTTTGTGGGCCTAATCTCTTTGTCTCTCTCTGCGAGAGTATATGCTCCCAAGAGCATTTAAGAATTACAATATTTTGTTATGTGAAATAAAAATGTTGAAATATTTAAATAAATATTTCTCCCGTCTTATAATGATCTTGATAAATCACAAAATTTTTTGTCCGAAATTGGCTTCTTTATGAGATCATTGAATACAATTTTAACCAATTGTATTTTATTATTTCTACTAAATTTATAATCTATTGGTAAATACTCCCTCTATTTTAAAATACATATCACTTGAACTTTTTTGTTTTATAACATATATCACTTTACAATTCTAGTGATTTATTAATAATTAATTTACCAATTTTGTCCTTATTAATTTTTTTTCTTTCCTTTCTCATTAATTTTCTTCATTTCCAACGAAATCTTGGAATAACTTGGTCTTTTAACAAAAATTTTGTCATAAATTTTGTATTTCCTCTTAACTCAAAGTGACAAGTATTTCGAACATTATGGAATAGAGGGAGTATTATTTTATTTCATTAATTATACTGTTTCTTATTTTAATGTTTTAATTTAGTTGAAGACTAATTATTCTTAAAGTTAAATTGTAAAAGAAACAACAATTTTTTGGGGGTACTCTACTATGATATTTTTAATTACTATATTAATAAATTTTTGTTTGAGGATCGATTTTAGAATAATGATAATATTTAAAATAATTCAAATTTTCAACGTGTAATTAATACTCGATAAGTTCATTTTTTACGCCATGCTATACATATATTTTGTTTGAAATTAATGTTCTAGTGCATTTTTCACATGTATTAAAAACTGTGACCAATATTTAGCTAGAAGCTACAATCATATAATTAAAATTTTGTTCACATCTTTTATATTGAGCCCAAATCGAATTCTAATAAATATCGGAATTGAATATAAATATCTTTGAATATTTTCTTCACCAATTAAACTTTTGCAATATATTCAATTAGTTTTCATGCGAAAATTCATTATTTTAGTTAATTATTGTAACACCTACCAAATTGAAATTAATTTTCATATATTTTAATACCCATAAGGATATCAAATCTCAAATGATATTATTGAATAAAAAGCTGGCTTATAAAATAATTGCTACATTATTGATTTGATTCCAACTATTAAATATTATCCTTCAAGTATGCAAGTATGTCCTGCTTGTACTAATAATAATAATAATAATAATAATAATAATAATAATAATAATAATAATAATAATAATAATAATAATAATAATACCAGCTGCAGCATAGGTGGAAAAAGTATTATCTGGGTCAAATTTAAATCGACAATTCACACAATCTACATAATAAGAAAAAAAGCCTTGAATCAAAATTGAGTTCGGATCCTTAAGTTATAAAAAAATCAGATAGTTACATTTAGGTCCTCTTCCGTAACAGCGTTTGGAGTGTCTTTTAGTGTTTTGACCAATTCAGAATACTAACCAACCAAATATTAGTGTTTGATAAAGTAATGTTTCTACTAGTGTTTGTAGTAACTTATAGCGTTTCAAGTAGTGTTCATAAAAAGTTAAGAATATTAATTTTTCACATTTAAAAGTAACGTTTCATATTTTTTGACAAAAACATCATTTCATTAATTTATATTTGGCAAATTATCCATATACTTTTACATTAATTTACAATAATCAGTTAACTTAACCATTAAATTTACTAAATATATTTATTCAACCGCTCGGTTGAATTGCTATCCGCTATCAAGTATCTAAACAACTATCAGGTACACAAATAATTATCTATTACTCAAACATCTTATTTTATAGAACAGAGCATTAAAAATCGGACTAAATTTTACGAGCATGGACTATAGTCATAATAATATCATCATTGATATTCCATTAGAGAAATTTCAAATACAACTACTTTTGGAGGCAGTCACTTAATTGTATTCTTTAGACTGCACCCAAAAAAAATTGTATTCTTTAGCCATTTTCGATATCTTAAGTCTAATTTGGCAACAAATCCAGATAGCTTAAGGGACCATTTGATTTTAGAAAAATTAGAAATAATAAAAATGTGAAAAACAAATTTCTTTTTGCTTGTTTGAATTGAAGAAAAAAAGAGAAAAAAAATGTTTGATGGAAAAAATCATAGAAATTTTTTTCATTTGGTCAATGATATTTTCCTTCTAAAATTGACAGAAAAATTGAAGAAAATTTCATATGAGCAAGAGGTTGGAAAAAGATTATAATTTTTTTCTCTATTTTTCCTTGAACGAAACACAAGAAAAAATCAATTTCTCCTTACTTTTTTTTTCCTCTTCACTTTTTCCCCATTTAAATTTCTTTCCAACCCTTTTTCAAAATTAAACAGAGCCTAAGAATATTTCGATTAATAAACAATATTTGTTTTACTATAGAAGAAATGTCTTTTTCTCGATAAAGCCTAATTAAATTTAAAAACCATCATAATAATTTCAGTTCATACAAATAATTCCTTGCGAAATACTCTATTTTTTCCTCCCTTTTGAAATGTCCTTGTCAAGTACATAGTCGATTTGTTTTCAAAATGTATATAATTTAAAATTGGTATGAATATATAAGCATAAAAGAGTTCAAAAACTCACATGTTTGACTAATAATTTTTTCGATAGTTTATATATATATATATATATATATATATATATATATATATATTATTTTAAGAAAATCTCTTAAGGGTGGTTTAATTGTTTGATTGATTTAAAATTTTATTTACGGTGTTTGAAAAATTGGCTTTTCTTATAATTTTTACCCTAAAAAACTAGTTATAAAAAGCTAATAACTAGAAGAGCATTTTGTCCTTAGCTTATTGAAAATTCATTTTATTTTTTTTTGTCTCAGTATATATTTTCTAAAAATGTTTAATTATTGCCAAATTACTTTTTTAAAACAACTAATGCCAATAGCTGATGTAAGCATCTAATTCAATTAACTAACATTCTAATAAGTAATACATTCAATTAACAGATAACAATCGAAGAGAAAGTCGTAAGTCAACTAGAAATTATAAACTAACAATAGCTAGAATTATCAATTCTTATTTAACATATAGGTGTCTTAAAATTAGAAATAAGATTAAGATACACATTTACGTACCAAACATCCTATAAATTTGATTATTTTGTTATTCCATGTCATTATAATATTTGTGTTTAATATCTCCATTATATCGATAATATTAGTCTATAATTAAAATAGAGAATCATTCTCCCTCTATCAAAATATTAGTCTATAATTTATTTTTTCTCTTAAATATAGTCCCTAGAACACAATTTACTATATTTTTGTTAGAACTGTAAATAAGTTGAGCCAAGTTCGAGCTGGCTAGGTTCGAGGCTCAGGTCGGTTTGGTCATATTTTGTCTCAACTCGAAGCTTTCCGAGTCTTTGAAGTTTAGGTTTAGGCTCGACTCGTTCTTTTATTTACTCAAAAAGTTTGTAAATTTAAGATTATAATTAAAGTTAAATTCGATACTTTTGTTTTTTCGAGAAATAAGCATTTAAATGAAATTTTGAAAATTTTGATGAAAATTTTATACTATCTATGCAAGTATTTTTATAAAAATAATAAAATATTTAACCTAAACTAAGTGAAACCGAGCAGAGCCCGAGCTTCGAATAAAAAAAAAAACTAAACTCAGAGTAGGATCGTATTGTATCTAGAACTAGCACCCTAAAATAGGATTCCCTTTAGCAAATTAATCAACTTAACCAAAACATCCATTCAATAATAATAATAATAATAATAATAATAATAATAATAATAATAATAATAATAATAATTTAATCTATTTTAGGTACGTTGTTGTTTTCCCCAAATTTATGCTCTACAAACAGGTAAACTAGAGTCTAGAGGTAGAGCATTAGACTATCTATTCTAGGTAAGCCAATTTCTGAATTTTATCTCTACCTTTACCAACAAAATAATTTCCCAACACTCGTGGATCAACAATCAAGATGCCCAATTTCTGATATTTGAGTAAGCCTGTTTTTTTTTTTTTTTTTATGGATATCATAATTTATAGGTTATTTAAAAATTAAGTTTGAGTGTGGAGTCGGTTTATAAAGTAATAAACTCTACAAATATAAGTTTCTCTGCTTGTAAACATAAACAGTAATAAGTATTATATAACACTGTCTTAATTAAGAGATGATGTGAAATAGACATTGTTAGGGTTGTTTTTTACTAGTTATGAAAATAACTAATTATTCATATAAGGTTACCTTTTACGGTAGCCTTTAAATGAATTATTAGTCAATTGTTAGTTAAAAATCACTCTAGAATGATTTATTAGTCGCCTTAACACCTCTGTATAGTTATTATTCCCCATTCTTAAGGACCAATGCAGCACTAGTTTAATGGATGAGGTCTTAGATATATTAAGTCCGGGTTTGCTTCACCCATTACTGTCCATTTATGACTCAACAGAACCAGAACCAAAAAAATAATTTCCTCTTATGGAATCTATTTCACCATAATACTTCCAAGAGAACATCTCACTCAAAAATTTGTGTTTAATCAATTTATATATCTTTATCTTGAACTGTTGTAATATTTTGCTCAGATGTAATCAACTTTACAGCGCAAACTCTTAGCCACTTTTACAACAACTGAATTAACCAGCATTTCAAAGAAATCTTCTGTATTGATATGAACAAGCTATATCATACAACAAAAAAATTTATACCCCATTTTTCCCCACTTGGGGTGGGGGTGTTTGGGGAAGAGGGGATAGGTTTTGGGGGAAAAACCAAATTAATTGGAGCAACATCCAGCTTTCTTAACCTCTGATACATCATCTTTATTACCAATATTAATAGTCTGTCCCTTGGGCAATGCAGCTGGGTCATCCCCTATTTCGAGAGCCTTCCTGCTAACCACATGGTAAATCTGGGATAGAACTTCAGTGAAGGCATTCTCAACATTCAATGCCTCCAGGGCCGAGGTCTCCATGAAAAAGGTGTTCTCTCTCTCGGCAAAAGCCTTGGCATCTTCGACTGAAACAGCACGCAAGTGACGCAAATCAGCCTTGTTCCCCACTAGCATGATCACGATGTTGGAATCTGTGTGATCTCGCAGCTCCTTAAGCCACCTCTCTACATTTTCAAAGGTGACATGGCGGGTAACATCATAGACAACTAGTGCCCCAACAGCTCCTCGGTAGTAAGCACTGGTGATTGCTCGGTACCTAGATCATCATATATAATTACAAATCAGAGGAGCATTAATATAGGGGATGGTGAGACAAGAAACTACTGTAACAAGAGAAAACTCAAGCAGGATCCGAATTGGAACCACAACTATTTACCAAAGCGTAAAGAAGGTTGTGGAACAATGCATATCATAGCATGATATCAGCTTGTTAAGTTCAGACACATACAACAGGGGCAATAAGGGCACCCTGCAAGGGTTTTTGGGCAGCAGTCAGAAGATTAATGTAGCAAATCTGAGTGCTAAATAGAGTCAATATACTCCTATCAATAAGTGTTCTTATAGATTCCAAGTATGGCTTCTTAAAGAGAGCTTGCTAGGCACAATCTGGAAAGACACTACACCAAGACCTTGGACAAGCAAACTTGAGATAATTAATTACCGCATAATAGGCTCCAAAAATTTCTACATAATAGAGTTTCAACATTTTCTGACAAGTTCTATGTATCAGACTGAGGACAGATATAACTTCTCCTAGAAATAACAGAATGACATTCTTTCTATGCAGACTTGGGAACAAGCAAACGTGAGATAATTTATTACTGCATTATAGGTTCCAAAATTTTTACATACTAGAGTTTCAACATTTTGTCTAAGCTCCTGGACAGAAAACTTGGTTTCATGAATCAACAAGCAAAATTCCAGCCAGTGCACATGAAAAGAAGTAGCACGATGTCTTAAGCACTTGGCAGCAGTAAACTACAATAATCTCCATCAGAAAATTATTCACCACTACTTCGTACATATTACATTTGTATAGTCAATGCGGCCTCATAAATCATAATTATCATTTTAATTTCTGAGGGAGCATGGCGTGCTTTTCAACAGCTGGAAATTGGTTCCTACTGTCAAGCTTATGCCATAGGTAACTGTTGTGAAATGAAGAGTAACATTGCCAGTAAAGTTCAGAAGGGAACAACTCACATTTCTCCTAGTGCACAATTAATTATCTACAACTGATTTTAAACCAAGTAAATCTGGAAAGATGTCTTCTCCTAATTGAAAACTTTTAGATGGAAAATCGAGACGATTAATTTTCAAGCCATGCATATAAAAACCCACTGGAGGATGAACATAAACAACAATAACATCGGCACTTACTCGTATCATGCTTTGCATGGCATATCCCTTCGATCAAAACCCAGTATCCATATATTCATCCCCATCATCAAAGTTCATGAAATAGACAGCAAATTAACATACTGTGCTACTTGAATAAATCCAAGATGACATCAAATTCCAATTATAATAAGCTCCAAAATTAAGAAACAAATTACAAATCCAAGCTTGAAAATGTCAAAGAATAATAAGTTTTGTGAATTCCCGCGTCAATTGTCATCATTACTGAAGTTTTCCTTATTATGCATCAATCTCTGACGCCATATGGGCATAAAATATTCTCCAGCCTTAGACCAACTCCCCTAGCCTTTCATATATGCATGACCTCTTCAAACAAGCCCTAAATATAATGTCTTTTTGGATAAGGAAAGGTAGAAAGGGACAACACGACTACTTCCAAGAAAGTCCTCATCTTGGTACAACTCTAGGCCAAGCATGTCTAACTGCAAAGTTAAAATAAGATCCGGTGCATTTGTATTGGTACGATCGCACCCTAGTCCTAAATACAATAACATCATCACACGGAAAAGGAAGCACACATTCCATATTCTCCACCATAGGCTCGATATCATTCAACTCATCATGCACATTTGTTTTCCAAGATCAAATCCAAGGAATAGACAACAAAACAACATTGAATCAGAACAAATAAAAATCACAAACCCTTCAATGCTATGCATAACAAATATTTTACCATAACTTTCCAACGTTTCCTTGGCAAGAAAACCCCCAAATTCCACCAAACCCACATCGTTCTGTGATTGCATTATAAAGAAGAAATTTTTCGGAATGATACCAGACCTAACAAAACGATCAAATCTTCCCCTATGCGTAAACAGCAATATAATTTAACCTTCATACAAAAACCCGTCACTCAAATTTCCAACCCAGCACAAAAATTCAAATAATTATCAGAAAAACATTTATCAAATCCCATATAGAGATAGATAAACAAGGGAAAGAGAGAAATGGGGAACCTTTCTTGACCGGCAGTATCCCAAATTTGAGCCTTAACAATCTTATCATCAACGCGGATGCTGCGAGTGGCAAATTCAACCCCAATGGTGGATTTAGATTCTTGGCTGAATTCATTGCGGGTGAATCGAGAAAGGAGATTAGATTTCCCAACACCCGAATCACCAATCAAGACCACTTTGAAGAGATAATCATAATCGTCATCTGCTCTGTACGCCGCCATTGAAATGGGTTTTCAATTCCTCTGCTTTACCAATCCTCTCTCTAACCAATCTTATTCAAATCTTTTTTATTTTTTGGGTTTTTTTCTCCCCCTCGACCTTCGGTGGATGATTTTCGAAATGGGGGAGGAAGGAGGAGGAAGCTGAAGGGAATTAGACAGAGAAAATTGCGTGCTTCCACGGATGTAATTGGTTTATGTATAGCCAACCCAACAACGGAGAGAAAGGCAAAAACGCTTTCTTTGAATTACTTCGGTGGTGTGTCTATTTGGGTTTATATGCGTTTTGGTGAGAGAGAGGGAGAGACTCATGGTGGGGGATGTTGGGGTGCCCACATTGATATTTTGGTCTTTGGCGGCTGGTTTGGCACTTGGCATTTGACAAACAAAGTGGGGTCTTTGATGTTTCCTATATTAAGTTTACTTGGTCAATGAAAAATATATGCATTATTTAGAAATTGAGAGTTGATTAGGTGTATTGGTTGAGATTCGAGATACTTGGTACGTTGAATTTCTGACTTCGATTTTATATTTATAAATGTATATGTAAATTAGAATATTATAATAGTATGATATTATTTTTTGTTCATTTCAGCGTTACTAATTTTCGTCTCTTTTAACTCATGATCATACGAACGTCCATATTTAAAATACTCTACAAAATATTATAATCGTTTATATTAGCACAATTATATGCCAAAAAAGAATATCGAAAAAAATATCAGAATTTAAAACCCTACAAAATATCGTGCATTACCTTTTATTTTTGTGGGAATAAGTTATGAAACTCATGCATTCTCACAAAACAATCATAAGACAGGACCTTAAAATGATCGTAAATAGTCAATTGAATTAACCAAGCCTAAAGGACGAAGCAAATTTACACGACAACATTAGGACGCAACTTAATTTTTCTATTGGAAGAACTTTCTCAAATACTGAATTTTCCAAGGCAATTTGATCAAATCAATTTTCCATGTCAAAACAATTATATAAATCAAGTTGTATCACTTGCTTCTACTAGTAGCTTGATTACAAGATTGACATCGACATGTTTTTGTTATTCTAAAGTTACGGGGACAAAAAGCATAGTGTGAATATGAATCTCTTTCTTTATATGGGTAAATTTAGACACCTACTAAACCATCTATCTCAGTTGTATTCAGGAGAGAAGGGAAGGCAAAACCCGAGCTCCCACTCACTCGTCACATTCTCTTATACTTATTGAATAACACAATGCAATGCAGAATCGGACCCACACCGTGCATATGGCAAGTGAGTGGGGTACCAAACAATAGCTTGCCTGATCAACTATGCACATTAGTTACTAGTACTATGGTATCAATAAATATGGTATCTACTCACGCATGAATGATCATAAATCAGTATGAATACCACGGCAACATTATGCCAATAGCTAACAGCTAATTTAATCAACCAATAGCTAATTGATTGTCAAACAGGGCCTATAAACTACATGTATATATCCACCACACACTCGCAAGCTCCAGGAGTTGCACATTTGATCAATAAATTATTAAAACAGCGCGATATTATAAGTCAGATCTAGAACTTCCACAACCATGTATACATATTAATTTCTCATTAACTAATTCCTCAAAAAAAAAAAAATTGTTGCTGATGAAGCAGAATAACATTGTCAATAAGCAACGTAAAAAAGGGACATAATTTTCACTGCCACATTTGGAATTAGATCTCCAAATCTTACGAAAACTAAAAGAAGTTTTCAAAGTGCCTGTGTTGTGATATGCAGGTTTGTCTTCATGGTTCTCATTTGCGAGCCTCAGCTTTCTTTTGCTCCTTGGCTGTGGCCAAATACATTATGTTAGAAATGATGATGATAATATAAGAATTAGGACAAACAGAATAGTGTTCCTCAGGTTAGAATACGCTACCCGCTTTTTCTTCCTCTCTTTTCCTCGCTGCTTCCGCCCTTTGCTCACGGATGAGTTTCAACCTCTCTGCATTTAAAGAGCAAAATTGAAGAAAAGGCTACGATAAGACTGAAGACACATGCCACACTAAGCCAGAGGGAATGAGTATAGCCAACAGAATGCTCAGGAAATATCGACTCAAGGACTAGCAACCAAAGATGTCAATTAGCTCTTGTATGTTAACTCGAAGCCTCCCTTGCAATCAAGTGCTCTTATCTGTCTTTTGTTTTAACTTCTCTTCCCTTTCGGTTTTCCTTATTTCCGTTTTTTAGGGGGATGCTACCCATCGAGTCACGTTTCATTTTTTCCAGGCACACATTCTGACAGCTCATTTAGTTAGAAGGGATTGGTAGGAAGATAAATAAAAAGTTAGAACAAAGCTAATTTCTTTTTGTTGAAAGATAACTCCAACAGCTTTGAGACCTAAATTCTTTCCTCCCCTAGCTTCTATCTTCTTCCCTCTTTCCATTCCCAGCCAACTTAATATCTTAAACTACAAAACACCAGACTCACATAATGATTCAGAATTTAAACCAAATACAAATTATAAACCACATAATAGCAAAACACATTATCAACTCCAAGCCAATTTAGGAACAAGAGATATTTTACCTGAAGTTTTTGAGCATTACAAGTTAGGCTTGACACCAATTATTACATTAATGCAATAAAGATATATCCAAGAATGGAACCAAAAATGAACATAATTGGGAAGCCTTTACATCATGTGATAGATCGAAAGGCCTACTTGGGATATCTATTATCCCCCCCACAAAAAAACTAGGGGGCGAGATATGGTAAATAGCTAAGACCAAGTGGTAATGCTCTCTTAAACTCAGAGTGCATAGATACTACCTAGCTGAACACGGGATTCTCATTGCACCATTGTTAATTATGATTTGTTACTAGCATCAAATGGGACAGACAGAAAAATTCCTCTAAATAGTCAGGAATTTAGACCTTTTCAAACCAGCTATATGAAACACATTACAGCACAGTGATATAGAAAGCTGGACTGACACTACAGCTGCTAGAAATAGGTCCCACATGCAGAAAGTGAACAAAGCAAGATTGACGACAATCGACTGTTTCCATAACTTACCCAAGTCTTTCCTTGCTTGCTCTGTTTTCCCTTGCTCTTGCAGCTTCATGTATCTTTCATGAGCTCTTTGTCGTTCCAACTCCTCCCTGTAACACCAAATTCATATAAACTACAAATCAGAAATTGAATTTAGGAAAATATGATTCACACTAAAAAATAAGCTTTGAGATCTCCATCTTCTGTAGCTCATATGAAAAGATTCCCAGGGCATTCTTTGATGCTCCATTTGGCCTGAATTACAAAAGGATCTAACTACTGCAATGCTTCTCACAGCAGCTGTTGTCAGAAGGAACATGCAGTGCTAAAAGGAGAGGGTACACAACGGACTCTTTTGTTTTTCCCCAATAATAGTTATATTGACCATTTGTCATGTCTTGGCCAGTGGCCCACAAAGACAGACCGAGCTTCATAGCCACAAAGCAAGAAAAAGAGCAAAAGATGCAAAGGACTGCTGATACCAATGAACACTAATTTGAATACACACATAACAAAGAATGTCTATACCATCATCCAAGTGGAGCAACCAAGCTGATAATCAGTAAACACCAGATCTCGCCAAGCCTTTAAACACTGACTGGAATCCATTAATAGATCTCCATAACAAAAATATTACCTTGAACACAGCTAAGTCAATCAATTCACGACTAGCACTTGACTCGTCAGGCGAGTTGCTCAAAAACCTTGCTCGCTCAATCTCATGTCTCAGAAACATTACTCATGACAACTTCAAAGCATTTCAACCATCAAATATCAACCAATGACTAAGGATGGGTCTTGCCCCTATTACACGTGGCAAGAATATTGAAGAAAAGTTGCTCATGCCAACTCCAAACATGAAAAATGTGACAACATTCTGTATGTCTGTGTGCAATAAAGCAATGTGGAAATAACGGGAGACATCCGCCAAAAAGAATAATTGCATAAGGCTAACTCCTCCCAACACCCAATTCGTATACAGGAAATGTAACAAAAACCTTCTACAACTTTCAAATAGCTTCTCATGATAGCACCATACAATAAGCTCATCAAGATAAAATCCAAGCAACCATAGCAAAGGATTTGACTAACCTCTCACGTCGTGAAAGCTCTGTTGTTTTCTCAAGCTGCAAAGAAAAAAGAATTTCTAAATTAAGCATTCTTTAATGTTGTGTCAAAATAAAAAGAAATGCCACATCTTACATCAATATTTTTAGCCTTCACATTCTTTGGCTTCACCAAATTCGGGTTTTCAATCTCAATGATTCCCTGTGTCCCTTTTCGTTTCTGCTAGGAGCATAATAGGAAAAGAAAAGAGTGAGTAGTCAGAAGAACAAATCTGGAAAGTAGTAGTAGAGCAAGAACCTAAACTGAGAGACTTAACTTCTCCAACATACTATGACTGAACTCTTTAAAAACAACAGAATACAACAAAACTCACTTGAGAGTCCTCATCAGAGTCTTCTTCAGAGCCCTCTTCGTCCTCCTCTACTATCTCTTCTTCCTCTTCTTGTTCAGCTTCTTTCTGATCATCATAAAGTGTGATTAATTGAAGCAGAAATACTATGCAAGCAGCTGTACCGAATAATGTGATAGTTGATGAAGATCAGAATCCAAGATAGCTTACCTGTTTAAAGGTGCGAGGACGAGATGACCCACCAGCTGCTGCAATTTCAACAAAATGACAAAATCAAAGCTTCAGCTTGTGCAATCAAAGAAGACAAGGAAACATATGGCATTATATTTAAATATTAAACGCAAAAATAATTCTCATCGTAAAGAGGAAGTGTGTAATAGAAACAAAAGGCCAGTAAAAAAAACCCTCAACAGCCCAAGGTGCTCTGACTAATAAAGTAAAAAACTAGACCATGAGATAATCACCCATTTCCATTGTATTATGACTATTAGAGCCATATTGTCATAGGAAAACCAAGCTTATCAACTCCAAAAACAAAAGCAAATTACAACCAACTGGCCTAGTAATAAGCAACGACATTCAACACAGTGAAAGAAGGTTAGATTCAGTGGTATAAGATGGTAGACTTACATCCCTAGACCTTGTACTCTTCCATATTATGTAAAACACAAAACTAAATAAAAGGAAAACAAAAGAAGAAAAACTAAAAGAAAGGAAAAGAAACCGGCCATCATTTTGTTGATCCTATGTTTAGATTGGTGGAATATAATGTAAAGGAAAAGCTCCCTTCCTTCCAACCTTCAGTTCATAAAAAGAGCAGGAAGGAAGATAAGAGTTTAAAACAATGGTTCATTTTTGTTTTATTCAGAATCCCACCATGGGAAGAAACAAAATGTGGTGGTGAAATTTTTCCTTCATCTTCCTTTCCCTTCCAACTTTACATATCCAAGCATAGCACAATGATTAGTGCCCTACATATTCCTCCCCCCCAACCCACCAAAACAAAATATTTGAAGTTCCACCGAAATTCAAAGTAAGGAAGAAGGGAAAAACACTTTTTGGAAGATATAAACATTATCAGAAAACAGAAACCACGATATTTAAGAATCAATTTTGAACCCAAAGTCAGCTAATGTAACACCAGAGAATTCTAACCAAGAACCGAAGAACGAGGTCTTTGCCAAATAGCAGGGGATTGACTCACACCCAACAAACAGAATCCACTAAATTCAAGAATCAATTCTCAACCCAAAGTTAACCAACAAATACCACATAATTTTAATCCAGAACAGAAAAACGTAGTCTTCCTCCATATTATCAGCAGCTGGATTCACAATCAAAGAAATACAAAATCCACATAAAATTGTAGCTCAATACAGAGAATCAAAACCCCCAAATTAATTCATTGACATGCACAATCAACAACCAATCTAGATCTAACAATGAATGAAAACAAAATTACAAAACCCTTAACCAAGAAAATAAAAATCAGAAAAAATTATGTCGAACTTACAGATCTCATCGAAGGAAGAGAATTGACGGCGGCCAGTAGGCTTGCCCTTGAACTTTCCTCTCCCCATAGTGATCCCTGCTGGCTACTGAGCTGTTGCGAGAGGAATTTGAAGAGAGAGAGAAAGCGAATGTGAGAATAATCAAAGATGGATTCTACGCAAAAGGGTATTCGATTTAATAAATGGCGATTACGGATTCCCTCTTTATCTTCTTGTTGTTATTGTTCCTCTATATCTTCTCTCAGTTTTTGGGTGCCTTTCGGTTGATTCCAACCCAAAACCCTAGCTTTCGTGTCTCTAACTGTGACTCAGCTCGCTTTGCACTCGGGAATTTTGGAAATCCACTTGATTTTTAGTCCTACCTTTTTAGCGGCTCGTGAATGAATACCCGGCGCCTGCACCATGACCAGACCAAATTCGGTTCGGGTTAAGTTTTAATTTGGGTAAATTAAAATTAGTTTGTTTTCGACTTCAATGCATGTCATTTCGGTTGTGATTGACTGTGGGTTAGCTCATCTAATAAATTTATCTTATAAAAATATAATATTAGTAAAAAATGTTTGAATCGGATATAGTTCAATTAGGTTTATATTTTGATTTAGAATTTAATTCAAGTTAGCTACTTATGGTATCGGGTTATGATCAAGTATAGATTGCCGCAATTGGGTTTAGGTTTTGCATCACTTTTTTCAAGTTTACTCTTTAGATCTTCAGTAACAACTTTGAAAGCTTTACTAATTAAGTCTAATGAAAATCAATTAATACACAGTAGAAATTAAGAGAACTAATAATCTTCACGTTTTTTTATAAAGACCTAATAATCTTTCTTTTGTTCTTTAGTTGCCATTCTAGACCCCCGTTGTCATAGTTAAGAAAATCCATCAAGAAGTATTTCACTGAACTGACAAGTTTAAGGAGTGTTTAGACTTGAACAATTTTGGTAATTCTCTTGGCCAATTTTACAGATCAGCTTCCGGCACCTCCACTATTTGAAGTTTATATGTTAATATTACAAATTTATGTAAATATACGGAAAAAAAAATGATCACTATAAACTAAAAACTTTATCACAAAATGATGGAATGAATTTCAAAACCCTAAGGGTTCAAACGCCATATAAAGTGAGAATAATCACCTCCTTAGGCCTTGACAACATAAACCATTTCAAAGGACAGGTACAAAAGCCACACTTTGTGCAAATGGAGCATAGTACCATTGATTGTCACCGCGAAAATATATGGATACCAAATTCAACAGGATGTCAAAAGAGAAAATTGTGACAGCACATCACCTTCGCAAAAATGATGACCGACCCCCTAAAATCACCTCCCTGTAGATGTATATACGCTCTACATCCTAGACAACCGTAACTTCTCTCAAAAAATTGCCACCAACTAGACAAGCATACAGTTACCAATATAGCAGTCATCAATTCACGGAAGAGTGGGGTTATCTGTCCTCGTGTGGCTAAGCAGAACGTTCTTAAGCCTCCTCCAGTATCCACAGCAGCCACGAAACCAACAACTGATCAGACAGGAATCTGACAACCCTTTTTGGCCATACCATCGAGAATATCATTTAGAGCTTGACAAACGCCAACTATCTGTGGAATGTGACGACCAACAATCACAAAGTATGAGTAACTCATTTAAATAAGCATACTGTTATATCTCATTGCAAAAGAGAGGGGGGCACCCTTTAAACAAACAAGATTTAAGTGAAGATAACCTGCTGGTCCCACTGTTGCAATTCTTCTGTATCGTCCTCAAAATGGATGACAGCTTCCACCTAAAACATGAACATTTCAATCACAGACACAAATCAAGAAGAAAGCATGCAAGTGAAATAATTTTTGTCCATGCCAAGCATGTCATAAGCAAATAAATTATTCTCCATCCAGATCCACTTTCAGTCAATTGCCTAAGAACAAAATGGATGCAATCAAAGTCCATTTGCAACAAGAATTGGCTGCAAACACCCCCCAAATAAAAAACCTGAAACTTAAAAAAAGAAAAAGAAACATACACAGCTGCTCATTACTTTGGGGGAGGGGACACATTTATAAATGTGTAAACAACACATCTACATTGATCAGGAATACTTGTTGATTCAGAAAAGATCACATGACAGCTAAGAATATGCCATATCAAACCATACCTGATCAATGGAGCCCCTCATTCGATCTTCATATATCATCTTTGATGCAATCTTCTCAGCCTGCATATATTAACCTCAAAAAGTTTAACTTCTAATACCCAAGAACTTTAAAAAAATGGAAGGGCGTTTTAAAAAAAATGGATGTATAAAGCGACTTGATGCTTAGACAAGTTTGTTGCAGTGTGTAGATACCAAGCCACCGTGCCCCCTCCCACCACAAAAATATGCGAAAAGAGAGACATTTTTTTTTGCGGGTTGGGGGGGCATTGTTAATAATAAATTCATTCTAGAAATAGTAAGTTGAGCTTGATTTGAGCAAAACACCTTTCCCCTCTCCAGAGTAGAAAAGCAACCAAATAATTTTTTTTTGGCTGGGTAACTAAAGAAGTAAATTGACGTGAAACTTAAAAGATCTCGAAAGTAGCCCCACTTACTCTCCATGTTTCCCAAAAACATATGCAGTAACAGGACCTTAGCTCACATTCGTATTGTTGTCTTTACAGTGCACACTACTCACAATCATAAGGACCACTTATACGTTCTATAATTAACAAGTTAATAGAAGCAGGCTATAAAGCATAAAATCGCATCTGATAAAAGCCGCTAGAGTACTCTAACAAAAGTTACTCCAAACAAAACATTTATTGGTTTGTAAAACCACAAACATTTTAGCATTCAAGAGAAACCATCAAAATTTTAATCCAAGCATACACTCAACCAAAGCAAAAGAGCCCAGCAGAATGAAAGATGCAAAAGTGCAAATGGAAACCTATCAAAAAGATTTCAGTCTTCGGAACAAGAAAAGACTAACCTTATGAGGAGGAATACCCAGCAATGTGCCCAATTCATCAAAACTGTCCACAGACAAGAAATGATAAGAATAAGGCTGCTGGCAACAAAGCAACAAGGGACAGCATATGATGGTATCAGGAAAGGTAGGGGTAGAGAGTCTCCTACCCGCCTTCATCTCTTTCTACTTTTATTTGTTTTTTTTTCCTTTTTTTGGGGGGGCATGACCAACCTTATGTTTGTATAAAGTTTACTTGCACTGAGAAGATTGTGCTCAATCATGGCTCGATCTAACACAGTGAAGTTGTCTGGCAGAAGGGCTTTCTGAAGGAAAAACATTAACATCAAACAATCAAAGATGTATTCATAAAATCGATCTCTTTTTTTCAAAAAAATGTTAAAGAAACTAAAGATTATGTCTTGTAGTTATACCTGATGTGGTTTTAATTCCTCAGCAAATGCATCAATTTCAGGTTTTCTCAAGATCCTTTCTAGGTAAACCTGGTAAATCAAGTATTATGCCATTCAGGAGAAAAACAGATTGAGACAATAAAGCACAAAAATTACCATATCCAGGCAGCCTTCAGTACATATTACATAGACTCAGAGAGACAAAAAGAGAAACCTTCTGCAATATTGGGTAGATCTTCAACTTAGAGCAGCGTTCATCCTGTAACAAGTTTAAGAATTTCAACGACATGAAGGCCAATTTCGAATTTGTATACTTGCCAACTGAAGACCGTTACCTTGTAGAAAGTAGCAAGCACACGAGACCTTTGAGGTCCAGCACCAGCCAATATTGTGCATGTGACAGCAGCAGCTAGAGCATGCTCTAGGGCTATTTCATCAATTTCCCTTAAAATATGGAACAGACAAAATGTCAAGCATTCCATCAAAGGGTTGCAAAAAAAAAGCTCTTCAAAAGCCTTAACCGAAAGTAGATGCTTAAAAGTGCCTCGCAATAAATTTCTGACTAATGGATTGTATAAGCACCCATTTTTGAGGTTGAAGACTGAAAGGTACCTACAGAGGCTACAGTACCAACAGAGCCTAGGCGGCCAAAAAAGGTTCCTAATACAGGCTCTCTCATTCAACAAACAAATGACAGAAGGCTACCTTTGCAAACATTCCCAACATTAAAAAAGAAATTTATCCTGTCATATTATTTTGAAGAATCTAGTAGGCAGTGTTGCAATGATTATCAGCATTCTTCAATATCTGAGAACTTGAGTAATTGATCAGGATTGAGATCAAATTAGTGCTTCACTAGACTTGCTTTCCGGGATCATGGAAAGTTCACCCCTTTCATGCTAAATTATAACTTACAACGAAAGCCAAATAGTGCAACTTAGGAACACAAATGTTATGCTGTTATAGCTATGAAAACCACTCATCCTAGAAAATTGACGAGATTAAATAGCACATATCATTGCACAACCTGAACCAAACATAACATATCCCTTTAGCAATTAAAAAATGCAATAAATACAATTTATATTGGGAACAGGGAGAGATGGTGGTAATACAACATAGCAAACTGAAAATATCTGGTATATCTATATACATACTCATCTCCAATCTGTCGCTTTTCAATCTGAGATATATCATAATAGCGTAGAGCTGCTTCTAGAAACTTCCTTTTCAAGTCTAGAATTCTTGCATAACAAACCTACAGATAAGACATTGCAGAGAAGCTTCAGAATATGTTCAACTACCGATTCCCTCCCACGCCCCCAAAAAACCGGCAAACAAACAATCATTAACCTTCATCACAAGTAGAAATGTCAACCTTGTACTGCAAATTTAATACTTCATTTTGACTATTGCTGACTAGGAAAGATGCCTTGTTGATAAATGCCTCTGCATTGACTGCATCATCATCCTGCAAGGTGATTCTGTGAATAAGATGAACTTCATAGAATTGACAGTAAGTAAATAAAAATTCTGGATTCTAACTAGAGATAACAACCAAGGACACAAAAGGCAGACTACTGCTCACAATGGCAGCACTAGTTCCCTTCTTTTGGGTGGGTGTGGAAGGGGGGTCTATCTATATAAGAGCCAATTCCCATGATAAAGCAGTGAGCTTCAGCTAGCTAACGTATGAAGCCTTCAACTCTTCCTGTGAGCAGTAAGTCATGCCCAATCACATGGAGTTAGAAGGTAATGACTCAGTTTGCATATTGCACATCAAATCTAAACCATCTAAAAGTTCCTCAAATCCTCTTTTCCAGAAACAAATAAGAAACTACAGAGAAACATTCACTTTAAATACCTCAAGATACAAACGAGCAATCTGAACACATTTTGACAGCCTGTAGTTATCATCAATGCCTCTGGAAGACATCCAAGAAAGTCAACTTGTTAAATTGAAGTTCCATATCAAAGACAAAAGAATTGTAGTTAGATCAAGAAATAATGAAAAGGAAACAAAATCTCCGACCTCATTCCCGAATCCAAATCAATTCCACTGAGCATCTGGGCAGCCTTTGACCATTGCTGCTCAGACTCGTACAATTCAGCAAGCTTTTCCCTGATAATAAGGGCCTGAGCCCCAAAAGAAAATATGAATTAGAAAGAACACTCTTGCTATCATTCAAGTTCTGCATTCGAATTCTCATTGGATTACCAAGTAAACATTACCATTTCCAGCTAGCCAGTAGCCACAAGAAGAGCACGTGCAATGCAGACATGGACTGACCAATTTCAATCATGCTATACAAATGCAAAGGTCACCAATCTAGTTCACTTCAACTTCCACAAGTTAATTCATTTGAGATAAGCTCAGAAACTTCAAGCGACCATTTCAAAAACCAAGAAATGTATGCAGTTACTCTTCATTCCACATCGAGAAAGACAGTTTACTTGAATACCAGCTGGCGATAATTGACATTTACAGAAGCGTTTATCAGCAGAACTGTATATATCCAGACAGCTGATAACAGCTTTTGTCATCAGGCCCACCTCAAGTAACGCTGTTGCAAAACACACTATTTTTCTTATTTTTTATAGTAAAAATAGAATATATCATCTCTGTCATGTCCAAAAGAAGGGGTACAAAACAAGCATCCTAACAAGGGACTATAAACATCAAGCCACAATGGGAATTGTTGCCGCACTATGAAGGTGTTTCCAAACTTCAATGACCCTATCCTTTCTTTCTCTCCAATGCTCAAAAACTTGGGTGAGGCATCACCAAGGCCTTCTTCCTTTTCACTTCCCTACCAAAGGAATCGTAAATGGCAAAGATCAAGCAATCCCCAAAGCAACCAACTATTGATTCTAATCCCCTTTGCATATAAAGCACCTGTTTGCCAAGATCTTTCCTCTCTTTTGAAAGTTACAAGAAGTTGAAAAATTCCTATTGATACTTCCCACAAACAAAACAAAAAGAAAAACACCCTTTAATAGGGCCATAGACTTCTGAATTGCAGCCCCTTTAGAGTTCATATCTGATCTCATCTCATGGTATAAAGTGAAAAGTCCCCTAGGTCAGCCCCATTAAGCTTATCGAAAAAGCTAACCCGAGTTTCATCATCAACAAAGGTATCCCAGGAAAAAACAGGTGACCAGACAGTAGTGCCAGACTCTGACTCCCAATAATTAGCAATTGAACTCATGAAAGCATCAAATAAAAAGTAGGAAATCATAAAGCAGCCAGAAACTCTCCACAAGGCAAATCATACCTTGGACTTTAACCTAATTTACTGCTTATCTTTCTTCATTAAAGAACAAAACCCATCATAACCTTGAAAGCCGCCATGAACTTCATCAATGCTGAACTTCTCCATTCACATCATCCACATCATACGCATATAATAAACAACTCCTCTAGAGTACTATACCATTATATTCTATTAAAATCGAATTCCTACTCCACTCCCCATCATAATACAAAACTGAGTCTCCCAGTGATTAGATCACAAATTTCAAAACATCTAAGCCTCCCTTCATATGTTATGATGAGAAAGCCTGTGCATTTTAGATATGTTCACCTCTAATTAACTCCTATTGTATTTAAGTAATGAATTCCACTCTTCTGAAGCATATATCCACATAATATCCCCCCCAAACAGAATGACACAATAAATACCCACAAAAGTTTAGCACAAAATCAAACACCACCACCGAAACAAGGAAACAAGTGCTTTAAGCATTCTAGTCAAATATACCAACAATTCAGCTCTAGTATTATTGATCACACTTTCCCAACAAAACAAGTTTATTGAATCCATAGAATAATCCACCAGCTTTTGTTCCAGCACAACATTCAAACACTGACTGAAAGAAAATAAAATAACAGAAGAAGTGCCCAAATTACAATAAAATGCTTGGTGATTTAAGTGGAAAAACACCTGTTCCTCAAAGGAGACAACCCGAGGTTGAATTTGCTGAAGGGCATAGTGAGCAATTTCCTTCTGAACTTCGGGGTCCAACTTCCCCAATTCTTGCGCAAAAGTCTGTAATAGCTGTCTCGAAACCACTAGTGGAACATCGTCGGATAACACTGAAATCCATTGCAACTACCAAATTAACCACTAACCCAACAAAATACACAAGAAATAGACAAAAATTGATCTTAATTGAGCAATCGACAATTTCGACTTTGAGAGAGAGATCGAGAGAGAGAGAGAGAGAGAGAGAGAGAACTGTGATCAATGAACTTCTTGGCTTGAGAGACGTCATTGGATGCAAGCACAGAGGAGAGAATGTGGCGGTACTGCTCGATCTTCTGCCGTTGATCGGCGATCGCAGAGGCGCTTGCTAGGGCACTTTCCATGATTTCGCGCTCGAAACGTTGAGATTTCTGGAATCAAAAAACCCTAATCCAGAACTTTTTTGGGTCCTCACTCTAATCCTAATGGAGAACTTGAATTCCAAGGAGAAGCTTCGGTTCAATAGAGATGCAGCAGAGGTTTTGGCTTTTAAACATCAAGAACTACAAAATAAATACACACGAAAAGAAGGAAAAAAAAAGAGTATTCAGCACTTGGACTTAGCTCAAGTCGAATCGGGTTCGCACTTGAACTATATAATTATTTGCATTATAATTATTATTTAATGTTTATTTTTTTATAAGATAATATTTATTTATTTGCTAGAGAAAGATATTGTTCATTTTTCTTTGTAACAACAAATTTGAGCAGACATAAAATTAAAAACAAAAACCTTTAGCGAATTAAAATAAAATCAATTATTCAAGTACAAAAATGTTATCATGTAATCTACTTTCATTCCGTGGCCGGACAATATAAAAAAGGCCAATTATTTTCTAGTCATTAGAGAATATTATTGACCATACTCTAGTGAATAATCAGTTTGATAACTTTCTAGCTCTTCCTCATCTCCTTCTATTAGAGGCATATAATTGGGATCTTCATTACACTTGTAGAACTATTCGTCTTGAATGGCATATTTTCTAATATAATTATAAATACCATAGTTGTAACCATAATTTTGTATTGTGTAGAAAATTTGTAACTTGGCATGCTCAATAATATTCTCCATCTATTCTTCCACACCCCAAAAATAACATTTCTAAGAGATACATGTACATAATTAAACAATTCATAATATCCTCGTCGGAGGTTGGTCGAAACGTCTAAAATCGGGTAGATGATATTGATGTTGTGGTCTCTTAAAAGGTGTTAGATATCCTTTCATGTTTGGATAGCCAGCATCTACAAGAGAATACTTACCTACAAAAAAATTAATAACTCAATAAATGTAATATAAGAAATTGCACAATGTAATACTAATGCATGTGAACATGTAAAAAGCACATACCTTGCGGAGGGTGTGGAAATATAGTTGAATTCTTGTACTTTTCCAATGTCGTAGTAAGGATACGTGTGTCATATGCAGATCCTTCCCAACCAGCTTGAACGAAGGTAAACAACATGTCAAAATTACATATTACCATCACATTTCGTGTAGCATATCCTTTTCTACCTATGTAAGGGATTTCATTATCTTTTGGAGTTATGACTTGCACGAATATAAGTACTATTTATAGCTCCAATTGCACCTTTAAAATGTGGCCAAAATTGATAATCATCTCTAATTTTGTATGGAATGTCTTCAAATCGCCGATTAGGTGGTTGTATAATATCTCTAGAAAATGCAATTAAAGACTTTAAATTTTCGTCAAATTTTATACTTAACGTCTCTCTCGAATGCTTAAATCTAGATTGCACATTACATTTCGAGAGTTCACGAGCACAAGTCCAAAGAAACATAGCCAATGCCTCCTCCGTTCGCATTGTCCTGGTTGAATGTAAGCCATAATTATCCACCAATATTTTTTCTAGTTCAACAAATACATGTGACTCCATTCTAAACATCTTGTAACTTTCCCCAGTGGTATCAAGCACCGCAATGCCAAATTGGCACCCAAAGCATATAAAAGTTCTAACCGTTCTCTTCATTAGGTATTTCATATAATATTGAGTACATAATGTTGCTCCCAATGCCACAAGTAAAACCATCGTTCTCTTACTAAGTCCATGTTGAAGCAATATTTTTCATAATCATCATCATCATTTTCATAGTCCTCATCCATTTCATTTTCTTCAATTTCATCTTTGGAGCCATTATAATCCATTGTATCTTCCTTACTAGTATTATTTTTCATTTTATTTATATCAATAATGTCATCCTAACAAAAATAAAATAATATTTTCATGTCAAAACAAGTAATAATTTAATATGAAATGTCTCACTTGAAAATATATACACATACACATACAAAAAACAAATAAAAATCCAAGCTCATCGTTATATATATATATATATATATAACAATCAAAACCATAAAAGTTTCTCAAAAACAATACAAAGTCACATGTTAAGTGCACATAAAACACACTATAGAAAAAAAACTAATATATTTGCATAGTTAATAGTATGCATTATTATTATTTTTTTTTAAAAGAAGAACTAACGCCTAAAAGTATGTTTGCTTTCTTTTATTAACTGAAGCTCATCCTCTAGCCAATCAACTCTTACATCATTATCTTCTAATGCAATAAACATCTCCCTATATTGTCGCTTAATAAATAAGCGAGCACCTAACATGTATAACTCACTACCATGTTCAACAAATGGAAGAGTTTTTAGTAATCTCATACATTCTTCTATGCTACACCCGGAAGGATCGCTTGACATAGAAGTGGCTTGTAAGATGAGGGACACAACTTTTTACAACCTCTACAATGCGATCAAATCGACTTTACATACTTACAAGCAGTACCTACTTTTGACTTATTCTTCATTGTTGCCTTTCCTTTCCCTTCCTTATAACTAGATGTTTTTTTTTTCTTGTTGCCCTCTTGTTCAACATAATCAATGTTCTTAACCTCAATATTTTCCAAATTATACCCCTATAATTATCAATTCCATTATCTTTGATCCTTATTGATTTATCACCTTCTCTATTCTCCTCTTCGTCCACTTCTTCTTCTCCCACCATTTCCTTCGTTTCATTAGCTTGCGATGTATAAGGATCCCATGAATGTTCACCGGTTGCAAATGTGTTAGAAAACATTATATACATTTCGTTAAATTAGTTGGACCACCCTGCGAAAATAAGCATACTCAAGATTATACTATAAATAAAATAAAGAAAATGCATAAGTTTGTTCTTTAAATTAATAGGTAAATAATAATATTTATTTAGAATATTAAAAAGTTATACTAACTTTTATTTTTCTTCCCACCAAGATTCATCAACAACAACAAGTATTTTTATCCGGATCTCATCCTAAATCGATTTCCATTAGCAACTTTTTCCATGCCTTATACTCGATTTTTAGAGTTTACCATCTATTTTTTAGTTGCACATAATCATACTTCCTTCCACTTCTTTGCTGGAACTTTGTAACCACATTATTCCATCCTATCTTATTGAAATGTGTATTTGACATATCTCCAATATGAACCTCTTTAGCACAAATTTGACAGAAAATCTCCGTTATTATGAGATCCCAAGTTGTCTTTTCTTTCTTAATAGTGCGGGTAGAGGGGCGAAAAGAAGTTTGACAATGTTCTTTCATATGTTCTTGATGAGTAATCTAACAAGAGTTTAAATACAAATATATAAGTGAAAATCGATTAAAAAATAAATAGTATGTAAAGAAGACATACACAAAATAATAAAAAATACATCGGTATTAGGTTGTGCATGTCTTCCATATCTTACCAAAAATATGATAATATGATAATAATGTTACTTGCCCGATCATGCACTCGAGAGATTAGATTGTGCACGGAGTCATTTTGATGAAATGTCGGTGACAATATTCGGATTCAATGGTCGTTTACTTTATAATATTAGGAAAAAAATCTCCTTTTATGATTCATCACTTTAAAACATCAAATAAAAATAGAAATCTATTAGTTAATATAAGCATACACCAACCTTATTCGTAAAAGAAGAAGCATTATTCGACAAAGTTGGTTTCTTTTCCGATGATACAAACCCATCTAAATCAAGATAAAAAAAAATCATTAAAAAAAAATTAGTTTGGTCTCGTATGTGGTGCAAGTAAATTATTAGAGCCTCGAAGTAAGAAGAATATTTGGGGTTTATTAGTTTTATTTGGGTACACATATGGAATACATTTCTGGGGTGCACCTTCCTCCAATTCGACATCAATACCCAACTACCGATATGATCTGTCTCAACTTTGTCTTTAATTTTAGTCTCCTTGTCGGTCTCCCAATCTACGGGGTTATTATGTTCAGCTTAAGCTTTCTATAGGAGGTTCCTCTTTTGATCCTTTGTGCAAGTTCAACAAATGTGTCCAATGGATTTGAGCGTATCACATGATTTATATTTGCCATTTAATAAAAAATCATAAGTACTTGTTCTAGTGCAGTATATTACATTTATTGTTGAATAGAACAAATAGATTCAAGCTTCTAGGGTCAGTATGCATACAAAAGGGTCATGGTCAACTATTTCGGTTTTTAGCGACGATCACAAAAACATTGAAGCCGTGCATACTGCTGGGACAATCATCAATAGACATGAGGTATTATGCCTCGTCATATCGGCTATCTAATTAACTGGTCATGGCTAGTGTTACACTTTTAAGTGCTTTTGATTTTGATGCAACTATGAGTTGATATTTTGTTGCCTAAAAATGGTTAGCATTATATCATATATATTATATCATATATATTATATTATCCCACTTTTAGTATTTTCTTCAGTAATAAAATTTCAAAATTCTTTATGGAGAAAATATAGTCCAATAAATTACTAGAATAACCAAGCTGGGACGAGTGTTCAAGTAGGTTTGTATCACCAAATTTGTCTTAATTCCGAAAAGTACACACAAAAATGGCATCGGATAATTGAAATACAACAAAGAAGTACCTTTGAAACAAAATGACAAGGTGTTAAACTTATTTTAATTAAAGGTTTCAGCACTGATCAACTTATGTGCTATTGATAAAATAATTAGGTTGCATAAATCTAACCCACTATATGATTGATTACACCGTCACATAAGACCTTGTGGAAGACATTGGCATTATTTTTTTATTTTTTTGATGGGTTTATTGACAAAGCATGGTGACGGTTTAAAAGTTCCACACTATAAAGTTTGACAGAAATATGATCCTCACTTTGACTACTTCCTAGATGAATTCAACAATATGAACGGTGGCCAACGTATAGCCACGGTTCTCATGTACTTGTAAATTTTATCGGTGTGCTTCTTTTATGAAAATTTTTTATGGCCATGAAAAACCCTTATTTTATAAGTTATGACATCAAAATAAGGTCTTGCTGTTTCATTTGATTTTATATTGATTCTGAGTTTTGGAAAATATGCTCTGATGTGGAAAATTTGTAAGTTAATTTTCATTTTCAAAAATAAATAATCATTTCCACTATTCATTTCCATTTTTAAAAATAAACGACCTCAGCCTCACTGGACCGACAACGCCAATCCAATCGTCTCGGGCTCTCTGCTGTGCCCTCGTCTCCCCCGTCCCCCAACGCCTCTTGGTCCCTCTCTGTCTCCTCTCCATCTCTTGGGTATCTGCCTCCCGAGGTCGCCTTCATCTTTAATTTGCGCGTAAGATTCCTAATTCCTCATCTTGTGCTGCTCATTCGATTCGTGAATAGCGTTTGCTTCATTTGATTCGCTGTTTTTTCGAATAATTTGTGTTGAAATCTCTTGCAGATTGCTCCAAACCCTAATTGCCTATTGAAGAGTTTTCGTTGCAAGGTAATGATGTATCTTTTATGATCAATGTTAATTTTTTCGATCTGATCACATTTTAGTGTTTTGATTATGGTGCTTGCTGAGTTAAAAGCGTGTTTTCTAGGGTTCAATTGGTTTGGGGCATTCTATAAGTTTCTTAATTCCCCGAGCTATAAATAATGGAAGAAAGAAAAAAAAAAAGATCAAAATTCAAGAAGTTTCTGCGTTGAGAGTACGTTACATGTAGTTTTCTTGTTGATTTGAGGCATTCCATTGTCATCTTTTGGCAAATTAAGTTGCTAATGTGGCATTAACCATGCGCATTTTGCCAATTTCATGGACTCCATGTTGGCGTTATCTTCAAATTTGTATAATTTATTGGAGAAATTTGCTAGATTTTTGTGTGACTTTAATTTTCGACCTTTTGATGTGTCGTAACCCAATTCCATAGCAGCCAAAGCTTAGTTGTGCTGTGATTTTCGGGATCGTAATTTGAGCCCTCTTAAGATGTTTAAGATACGTTTATAGAAAATTTTATTTGCTGTATTAGTTTTGCTATTATTTTCGGGATGGTAATTTGAGCTCTCTTAAAGACGTTCTAGATACATCTATAGAAAATTTTATTTTCCGTAATGGTTATATTGGCAACATCTTGTAGATTAGGAAGCCTGATAGTGAAATGAAGAACACACAGAAATGGGCGTTATGGTGGCATACAATATCCCTTAAAAATATTTAGACTAGACCTAAGGTACGCCACAACATTTCAAGAGGTTAGCAGGCACACAGATTCACCATTTCAACAGGTTAGCGACATCAATAATTCTTAGTGCAGTCTGGCTTTTGCGGGGTCTGGGGAAAATATCAATTACTAAGCCTTTTATGGAAAACATGCCCCTTACATCCATCACGTATGTACTTTGAGTTCTTTAATTCATGATGATTGCATTCTGTTTACGGATTCTGTTGCTATATTTGAGATTTAAGCCTATATTTTTTAGAATAGAGGTGGAGAACACTAAGTTCTTTTATGACATTGCATGCTTGAACCAATCATAATGGACCTCTGTTCTTATGTGTTCATGACTTCATGTTGGCGTAAAATTTGTTAAGAATGTTTTGAGATGCTGGCCTTTATGCTGATCGCTTGTTCTGTAGACATGTGCAATTGTGAAACCAATCTTGTGTATGCTTGATCTTTTGCCCTTGCTCTGACTTGTTTCTGCTTAATTGCTTTGCTTTTCGTAGTTAGAAGATATGGGGAAGAGAAAGTCAAGAGCAAAGCCTCCTCCTAAGAAGCGTATGGACAAACTTGATACTGTTTTCAGCTGCCCTTTCTGCAATCATGGAACAAGTGTGGAATGCCGCATGTAAGTATATACCTGAACATGCTTAAGCATCATCTGCCTTACCATATATCATAATTATTGTGGGAACTATATCCAACCCCAAATGCTCGGGAATCTTTGAGTGCTTGTTTAAGATAGCTCTCATGTTGACGGGGGTGGGGGCTCCAAGAGAGCAAGTTCATATGCTATTTCTGCAAGTCGTATTTTTGACAAGGTGTGGAAGTAGCATTAAGTCACTTATTGATCGCAAATTAATTGGTTTTATTTTCAAGTGGTGCTGACATTGGTTAAATATCACTAAGGAGGGGCAGTATGAGGAAGTAGTGAGTGCTTTGCAATAGTTATTTGGAAGAATAATGGATGTGTTATTGCCCTAGGCCCATAAGAGGAAAGTGAATGGTTATTTTGTACCTCCTGCCAAAAAGAAGGGAAAAAGGTGGGAAATATGGAATGAAACAAGCATCTTGCACGTCTATGATTTTTATTGTTTATTGAATAGATTGTTGTTAAGCTGTCGGAGCATGGCAGATACGGAATTACAATTTCATAAATCACTTTCCTCTTATTTGATTGTCGACTAATACTTGATTCTTTAACTGGTTTCCAGTGATCTGAAGAACTGTATTGGTGAAGCCATATGCAGGATATGCCAAGAGAGCTTCAGCACCACAGTCACAGGTCTGTATATATTAGTGGCTTTTGTTTCTGATAAAAACTTATACATTTGGTAGTTGTCTGGACTTTTAAAGTGAATATGTTCGGAAGTCTGCCATTCTTGACATGAAAGTTAGGGACTCTCTAGCAGGTTTCCACGTCTCTGTGCATGCAGATTTGGTGTCATGAGTTCCTGGACGTTTTAGTTGCAAGATAAGATACTGGTAGTAGATATTTGGAGCTTATTAGGCTGTGATGTTAGTGATTTCTTTTCTGAATATGTTCATACTTTGCCATACTAGTGGCTTCTTCTATTCTTTTGTATAGGAACTGAGTCTCCTGTTGGATTTCAAGTATCTCATAATTCCACGCATTTGGTTTTTCTCGTTCTCATAACTGCTTGAAAGTGTTCTGATCTGTATAAATATCTGAAATGAGATAGGATCATGTCTATTTGATTTAAAGGGATAGATTCATTGAAGTGTTATTTTCCCTTTTGTGTTTGCAGCCCTCACTGAGCCCATTGACGTGTAAGTTCTAACTTCTTCATATTCTATCAAAAGATTTTTCTTCGCATGCCATTTTGCAATTATTTACTATTGATTGTGACACTTACAGATACAGTGAGTGGATTGACGAATGTGAGCGAGTCAACACCTTGGAAGAGGAGGCCGAGTGAATGGACTACTGGCAAAATAGACTGTTGCTCTGTTAGATGAAATAATCATTTTCATATCTTTTGAGCTATGTATATGTGTTGGATCCTCCACTGAGATTACCAGTCACATACTAAAATATGTGGATTGTATTAGGAATCTTTAGTGTGGAAAATCATCTAGCCATGGTGAGAGATGATCTGACAGGGTGCAGTAACTGGTTCGTACTTGTAATATTATGTTGTTTTCCTAGATGATTCCTGGATGTAGTGCCACAATTCTACTGATTTAAGAGCATCGATGCCCCCTTGACTTTCAATTGGTTAGTAGTAATATTTTATCGCATTCTGTGCTTGTCTTTTCGTTGCTTTATTGAATCGAACGATTTATGTATGAAGTTCTGTTTGGTGTTGCACAAGCTAGCTGGACTTAATAACCTCCTTGCTGGCCAAGGAGGACTCTTGTATGGTAGGTTTGGATTCAGGTTAAGTTTTGGACAAGCTTGCTCTTAAGAGAAGCAGGAAGGAGTTAATCTTGAATCAAGTATGATATGCACTTAAAGAGGGGCTGCCATCCATCATATATAGGCAAGGGGGTGGGGGTTGTTTGGCTATTTAAATTTTCATAATGTTGATGTCAAATATTGATAATCAGTTACCCTAATCTATAGGGAGTACGACTATAAAAGGAGTTGAGACCTGGTTCACGGGTCGTTGGGTTCGGGTATGGATCAGGTTAACTTCGGTTTGGATCATATTTAGGGTCAACCATTCCTAGTCTGTTCGATTTGGGTCGGTTTGGGTTTGAGTAGGGTTTGACTTCATGTCAAATCAAAATATGGTCTAATTAGCTTGTCTTGTAAAAAGAATAATTTTGTTTGAAATTTTAGTTCACAATTCGCGTCGGTTCGGGCTTGTTTTGGATATCGTGTTAGGTATGCGTTTGGGTGGTTGATTCGGTTCAAGCCGTAGGTCTCGTGTCAGTTTTGTCATGTCATTTGAGTTGGCTCAGCGAGCCCTTTAAGTTCGGTTTCTATCCAAATTTGATTTGTCATGTCATTTGAGTCGGCTCAGCGGGCCCTTTAAGTTCGGTTTCTATCAAAATTTGATTTGTCATGTCATTTGAGTTGGCTCAGCGAGCCCTTTAAGTTTGGTTTCTATCAAAATTTGGTTGAATCAATGTTGATCTATTGAAGTTGGTTGAATCAAGGTTCATTCAACTTGGTAGAATCATGTCAAGCCTATACACTTTTTTTTTGGGTGTATGAAGATAAGAACTAGTATTATTGATTAATAAATATGAGCCAAGAGACACCTACATTGTCTGCGAATAACATATCAATAATACTGTTAGGAGGAGATTGAAGGAAGTGAAACCCCATCTCTTTGTTAACTCCTAAGTTGGCCAATTTATCCGCTACTTGGTTAGCCTCTCCAAAAAAATGAGTAATCTTCACGTCCTAGTCTGTTTGGTCCAGAAGATCTTTACACTATTTAACTGAACTGGTTGATCCTTGTTTGATTACCCAACAAGCCTTATTATATAATAAGGGAATCCAATTTAATCCACACGATCTTAAAGCGCAAGTTACGAACTACTGTTAGACCTCTCCCCACCACATTGAGTTCTGCCGTGGTAGAGGAGCAAATACCAAGATTGTCCACACCATCTTAATGCCCATGCTACGAACTACATCTTAAAGTCTAGACGCTTATTTGCCGAGTTAGGTGAACTTGGTTTTATATAATTTAAGAATGGAAGTTAACATCGATTCATTTCTAAATTTTATATTATTATGATATTCATGTTTTTTTCAATAATCTTAAATTGTGTTTTGATTTTTTAAAATTATAAATATGCATAATTTTTAATACGATCCGAATTAAAGTGTGAAAATTATGATTATGAATTACTAAAGTGTGAAAATTATGATTATGAATAAACAGAATAGAACGGGAAGGCTCTAGCTTGGCTTGGCTTGGCTTGTTCACACTCTACTAGGGAGTTTATTGCTTATTGTATGACAAAACTTTGGGTGAGACCCTTATTAAAAGGATCTTCATCTCACACGTATAAAATTATAAATATCACCTTACCTCCCTTGGGAGGAAAGGGGAAAAAGTAAGGTAAGAAAAGAACCTATAAATCTACAAAGATGGTAACATTACAAGCCCTCAAATTCAAACTCTCTCAAGTTCCCTTGATGAGGGGAGCGTCGTCAAATATTTGAATCCCATTAACCAAACATTAATTTCTGTTCTCAACTTCATTTAGCTCAACCCCTTGATATCGGTATTTCATAAGAGACTTGTAATGAAAGCAACCAAAACCCGAGGGATCCCATTAACCAAATATAAGGATTACTATTCCGCTAATATTCAAACTTGAGTTCTCATACATAGAAGGTTCTGATAATATGTACAATAATCAACTCAAACAAAAATTTAATCCAATAGTTGAAGGTTCAGGAATGGTTTCATATTCTAATAGCATCCTTTTTCTGGGACCAAATACAAGAATATGAAAAGTAGTGGGCTAACAAAAAGAAGGGACTAGTTGGAATCATCCGTCTTTTGCTTTGCGAGGTCGTCAACCTCATTGAGCTGTTAAGACTGAGGAAATCAACTAAATTCAACAAGCACATTCTCACTCATTTAATTTTTTGTGGTTCAGAGGGTGCGTATCGCTTAGAAAGCTAGTATAATACCCGGGGGGGATGAGAGCTAGACGGCAGTTTCAACCATTAGACAGCTAGTATAATACTCATGCAGTTTCAACCATTAGACGAAGAATCATTCCTCCACATGTTCTAAATTTCTTTCATGGAAACTGAGACTGCCTTTCACAGATGTGGGGATTGTAAGAAAAGAATCGCAACATCCACAAAAATTCGAAAACAAGAAGCTGAACATGGATGCTGTTGAAAAGGGGTTTGAGAAGTACAGATTTACAATACCCTAATTAACATGAAAGAAACCATGTCTACAATGCCAACCAAAAAGGGGGAAACGAAAAGGGAATGGGAGTGAGGCAGTCTTTCACGTGCTTGAAAACAGACTGAAAACAAACTGATATGTGGATAGAAACTGCACTACTTTAGATGGCAAAAATACTCCAGAAAGCAAAGTATATTATTGGTGTTTACTGCAAGATAGGCTACAATTACCATCACATCGACAGTGTAAACATAAATACCAACAGTCGAGAATCAATTGTCTCGGGACACTTTTAGTAGCATGTAGAAAATAAATCAGGCAAAGCAACACTTCCTACACAAGAGGACTGAGGACACAATGAGATTTTTATCGTCATAATCAGAATGGTGTTTTACATATGTTTAGGAGAAGATGACGGGCAAGAGGGAGTTCACAAATACTTCCATTCCATCTCTGCTGGAAATATTATGCATCAGTTGCCAGTCCATACTCTGCTCGGCATTTCCCCATTACAGCATCCAGCTAGAAACTTCTGTAAAATCATGTTAGAGGATACATCCAGACCCAGACTGCTGAATCCTCCTGATGTCAAGGACACCGAGAAAGTTTACATCTAACAGATATCAGCGGTCTTTGCTGTTCTCTTCATTGGTTAGGATATTCTCCATCAACGACAGCAAGCAGCTGTCTTTTTTTTTTGTTTTTTTTTTGGGGGATCGAAGCAAGCTGCTGTCTTGCATTGAAAGGAAGATAAGTTATATACAAGATCCTCATATAGACAAAAAAATGAGGCTAATGTTATTAAAGATGATCAAAGCTTGAAAGGACTGTCAGGACTCAGAAGATGAATGGAATCCACCAACTTGACATTCAAGGCCGTTGCTTCCTCTATTTAAGGTAATAGTCACTTAGATTATCGACAACATACCCATATGGTGCACCAATTCCATAATCAAATGTTTCATCTGCACTGGCCAGCCGATTTGGGGCTGAGTAGAGAGTTCCGACACCATCCTTACTAGTAGCCTTAGTCCTTCCTTTTGGTGGACGCTTGGCATCAAGAGGGAACTCAGCAGTAAGCCTACCCATCTGCTTTTGGAGCTCAGAAACTGAATCATTTGCTGTTTTGCCTCTAGGAGCTTTCTTACCATCCACAAGCTTGAGTTCCAATCTGTATAGAGCACAAGCGTCGCACTTGTTGATCTCATATTCATAAAGGTGCCATTCATAGTTATTCAGTGGCTGAGGATCCATATAGTAAGACCTCTTCAGCCCACCAAACTCATTCATCACTTGTTTCCTTGACTCATGCCAACCGCGGCCACTGTAATCAGGCAATGACCTCTGCTTTCTGTTCCCACTCTCAAATGCTCTCCGAGGCTTGTCAAAGAAGAGCCATTCTCTTATAGTCTCACCCTCAAGAACAGAAAGATCAAAAAGCTCTGCAATAATATAAAAGATCAAAGCCGTATCAACAAAGTTGTGTACTTCCAAGTCAAAGTTGCACAAGGAAGAAGGGGGGTTCCCAACAAAAAAGGATATTCCATTTGACGCCGCTATACTTTTGAACATAGCATCAATTTGAAAAGCAAAAGGTGCACCCAATGAAATTTCCCCAAAAAGAGAAAGAAGGGCATCATAATTCATAAGCTAATATGCTATAAGCAGAAACTCACCAGGAGCATTCCATGGGGATTTTGCAGTTGCTGCCCCCTCACATTCTGGAATGCCAACATCCTTTCCATCTGCCTTTGCACTCAATGCTGCAAAAAGCAAACCGTCCTTCAGTCCAATGCCTCCGGGACGTAGAACAGGAGTCATCCCAGGTGGGCCTTCGTTCAATGCAAGAGTAGCATGAAAGCTGCTACAATAATCCTGCCACCAGTCTGATCCTTGAGCAGGCCTGGGACAATCCCAGAGAGCACATTTTGGTCCCAAGAAAGCAGAAGGTGGAGGGCATATATTGGGCAGAAATCCTGAGATATGGTGTGCAGTGTCCAGTGTGCCCACACCAACACCATCAAATCCACTAAAGTACTGATGTGCAAGGTCCAGTTGCAGATTAAACTGATTATAATCCAGTTGGTTTGCTATGTCCACATTAGTTGTGCTCAAACTACGAAATCCAGAGGAAGGCACTTTGCACTCAGATGATGGGAAATTCTGCTGTTGTAGCACAGGCTTCACATCAAGGGCCTGTTAGAAGCCAAACACAAAATCAACTATTAGCATTGATTTCTAAACTTCCTCAGCAAGACATTTGCAGATAATTTATAAGGTTATATGACTATATGGATGATGACAAACTTACTTTATGCACATGAAAGCATTCTTTTTCATTCTTGCATATGCACAATAAGAAATGCGCAAACTTTAATCTGCAGATGAGAGTATGATATGATCCTCGATATATCATGAGATTCAAGAATCTATAGGACATTTATGACTACAAGACATGCTATGCCATGAAAACATTAGAAGTCCCTTTTTGCATTAGCACAGCTAAAACAACAATAAAAGGACTACCTCAAATGAATACACAACATGAGTTCAGATTGCCAAACCATGATTGCCTACAGCAAAACCAACACGAAGCATTCCCCCAATTGAGTAGGGCACATGAAGCCACACAAATTTAGATTATTTGACCTATCACAAAAATTAGTTGCAAAAGGTATAAGTGATGATCCCCAAAATATGGTTAGAAATCAGAGAGAGCAAATACCATGCTCAGTGATTCATCCATTAAAAGGAATACAACATATGTCATGTATCCTCTCATGACTCGAGATTCTGCCCATTGGGATATCACAGTGCAGGAAACTTGGGGGTACACAAAGAAACCCTTAAAATTGCGTAACAGGTGCTCCTATAACTTATTGAAAAGAAGTCAGCTACTTTGCAGAAAATATGGAACAGCAGAAGTTTAGTTAGACATATGCAGTCCATTTTAACCCAAAGCAAAATGAACTTTCTGTAGAGGCTTCCACACTTGTTTTGAAATGAATTCTTGTATCTATGAAAACATCTCTGCTCACATATTAAAGGAACGCCTTTTTCACTTTACTTGAAGCATACCTGCCGGACATTGGATATTGGACAGTCCTATATGCTACGGTCACTTACTGTTCAATTATAGACTTGAAACACGAAATTTTTGAAAATCAGACCTGTGTTTGGTGCTCAAAGCTCCAACATGGTAAGCCCAAGCCCCAACTGCCCATTATAAGCCTGAATCATTGGACTACCAATAACTTTGGTATCAGACTGTCACCAAAACAATTGTTGGCATCTTCCCAAAGAGGTGCAACTGGACCAGAATTTTGATGTCAGCTGTTTTGGCCCCTAAAGCTTCAATGTCATGGTAACTCAGATATTCTTTTTCAAGTAAATCAGTGGCAAATGTTATGGGCTAATTACATGCTTGGAAACGTCCTGAATTTCATGGAAAGACAACTCTTGACTGGATTCCTAAGCATAAAGTTGGGCAAACTAAGCTCAAAACATCCAACACACACTCAAACAAGAGTTGCACAAATGCATAATATCAACAATAAAGAGCAACATAATGAAAATTAACCAATGCTTACTTCTACTTAGTAGAATTTAAGGCTATCTTGGGCATGAAATGCATTAGTTTGACAACACATAATACTCCATATAATAATTAGGAAAGCATGGTTATCCAAAGTAATTAAGAATGTCCATCATCAATGCTGCCAATATTTATTACACCATGAGGAAAAAGCTAAACAAACTCCTCCTAAATATTTCCAAAGCATAAAGATCCACACACACATTTGGGAAAAATAAGAGAAATTTTTCCTACCTCTTGGAAGACAAGAGTACTCCCAGATTGAAAGTTTTGAACATCAGGCTCAGGCTTTGGTGCAGGTAGCCCAAATGGGCTAGTGGCATCGTCTTCTTCCTCACAAAGGTGCAACAGGCGATAAATGTCCGAAGAGAATGTGTGAAGACTATCATTCTACAAGAACCAATTTCAGTCAAATTAAGGACAATTTTTATCGTCAATAAGTGCAATACTAATGAAAGGAAGTAAAGAAGCATGGAAAAAGTTCTAACTTGCAAGGAAGGTGCAGGAGAGGGCTCATTTAGTTCAGCTTTCCATTCACGTAACATCTGATAGACCTGCTCTTCAAGAACTGCAGCATCAACAGTGCGACTCTCCTTCCTTGCTGACTGGAGATCAGAAAATATCATTTGAAGATCATCCACCCTGTTCTTTGCTCTATCCTTAAAGAGCTGGTGAGATGCTGACTTGCAGCCATTTCTCTTCAACACCTTCCTCATTGAAAATTTCCCAAGTTTCAGCAGAAACCTGTTTTGTTAAATGAGAGAGAAACTTCAATATAGCATCAAAGAAAATCAACACAAGATCAACAAAACCTCAGAAAAAGACAACACTAATAGATAAAATTTGGCCACACCATAACTAATCATAAACTCAAAACCGTGTCAATCAACAAACTCCAATATGATTAACACTAACAAAATAATATTGTAATAAACATAACGAAGCAACAATAAATTGCATGTCTGACGATGATAATAATAAACCAAACTTAATCAGACACCACAAAGTAGTGAAAGGAGATGTTTGGTGGTGGTCATAGCTCAGCATAACAACAAATGCAAGTATGCAACCACATATGAGACATGTGATTTACCAAATTCATGTGCATTTCAAACAGAGAATGTAAAATATTGACAATGTAAGAACAAATCAACTTAACCTCAAGAATAATCTAGGCACAAGGAATCCGGAGTTACAAGCAACAAACAAAAGAACGACCAGAAATTCCGATAAAAGAATTATAATCACTCAAATGCGAATAAGGCCAAATAAAGTACCAAATCAAACTCGAAAATCCTGCCCATTGGGGGAAAGGTGTGGAGGTTTGATCACCTACTAGGATTAGATGTAAGCAGTGTTACCCTCGTAGTGAAATCACTTGTAACAAAACTGCTCACACTGAACAAAAATAACTAAAACTTCAAATTCCATCACTGCTAGACGCTAGACATTCAAATGACTTATTTTCTGATTCCCCATCCTCACAAACCAAAAGAATTCCAATTCAAGAACAAAAGTTCAGCCACAGCAGCACATGAATCATATCCAAATGGAACAAATCTTAAGCAAAAAGCACATGATCGTGAACCCAGAAACCCTAATTGCAAATTTAGGGCCAAAGGACAAAAACCCACCTAATCCAAGTGAATCAAGAGATCTCAGCTCCAGTAATCATAAAACATCATAAGACAGCAAACCCATGACAAAGAATACAAAAGCTAAATCATGATGCAAAACCCCAAAAACCCAAATGGGCATCATCAAATATGATTTAAACAGATAACAAGATAAGCAAAGGGATCAAAGGAAACAGCTTTAACCAAATTCCAGCAGATATCAGTACCAAAAAGGATGAGAAAAAGAGATGCTGACCAGGGAAAAGGGTTGATCGCCTCAGATGAGAATCGAGGAAGTGTGAGCACTCAGAGAATTGGGGAGGAGAGGAGAGAGAGAGAGAGAGTAGGGTGTGGGCGAGTTTTGTAGTGAGCGAATAACCCTCTTCTCAAGACTAAGAGAAAGTTCCCTTTTCCTTGCAAATCAGATTCTCTGTGCACTTGTAAACAAATGGAGGCTATGTGTATCAATATGAACGCGGTAAATAAAAAAAATATGTCATTGTGTATTTTTTTTCTCCTTTTATTCCTTCCCAATTTAATACTCCATATATATTATGCTCCTATATTTTATTTTACCTTTTATTTTAATAATATTAATTCATACATATATGTTATCTTCGAAATTTGATAAGAGTACAAATTATAACGTAGTTCCAAATTATAATGTCTATTTTCCTCTTGTCAAATATGATCGTAGTTCATAAACCCAAGTTCCTAATACATTAGTTGGAAATTTTGATGCGTACTTTTTTTTTTTTTTTTTAAACTAGCTAGAGACTTATATTTGTGTCTGATACTTAATTTCATATTTGGAATTTTATGTCTCTCGCTTCTTGGATAATATCCAATTAATGATTAAAATAAAATGGTTTTTTTTATAAAAAAATCTCAAATTATACTATTATGGTATGATTTTTCAATGAGTTTAATCATTAGCTCGACCGATTAAAAATTATATTATATTAAATTTTATCTTTTCCAAGAATGATCGATATAGTAAAAGGAATATTTCATCTTAAATTTCCTTATTTTATTTCTTTTAGGCGCAATGAAGAAAATTAAGATATTAGATTATTTTAATATTTGAAGGTTATTTATTAATAAATTTAGCTCGTTTCTATCAAAAAAAAAAAAAAATAGCTCGTTGCCTCATTATGTTGCCTGTGTGGCCTTTTTTTTCTGATCAAAAACAAAAGTCACACAGGCAACATAATGAGGCAATGAGCTATTTTTTTTTATAGAAACGAGCTAATTTATTAATATATCTTTAAAAATTAAATCATTATACAGGGATCTCTAAAAATTTATTTTTTGATTCATCTAATGGCAATTATTTCTCTTTATGTAAGATTTTATGTTCAAATCTTAAGAATGAAACTTATTATTCCTTTAATATCCTTTGTTTTTTTAATCGACCTTTAACTTCCTTGTTGTAGTGGGTTGTACTTGATAGTTTCTTTGTGTTGAAATGAAAAATTAAATTAAAAAAAAAAACATTAGGAAAAAAAATTGTAGATATTACTACTTTTATATGTCATTGTTTGGCCTATGTTTCTTCCAAATTTGGTTGAATTCCAAATCACAAAGTTTTAGGGAGGTAAACGGATTAATGGACAAATCCCTAAGCTAATATCAAAAGATTTGGTAACTGAACTCCCTCGTACATTTAAGTTTGTTATCTTTGAAAATATTCGAACACGTTCTTTTTAACTCGTATAAAGTTATAAGATATTTATAAAATTACTTGTGAAAAATTATAAAGGATTGTAAGAACCTGTAAGGAGGGCTAAGACTGTAAGGTTATAATTTATTGGTTTGATTATAATACACTATATTTGAAAGGTTATGTTAAAGTGGGACATTAATCTACCTTATTCTATTATAACTATTATCTATATTTCCATTCTAATAAAATATATATGTGAATATCAACAAAGATATCCATAAAACATAACTTTAACTAACCCATTAAAAAAAGATTAAGATGTAACGGTAAGTTAAACGATAATTTTAAACTGGATTCATTGCATGTCGAGGTGTCAATGTTGCAAAATAACAAGTTGATAAGATAAAAGAATAATTCTCAAGTAGACCTTATCCAATATAATGGCAAAATACTAAATGATTACATCCTTAATTACAACCTTTTTCTGGGTCCAAAAGGATTGAGGATTTGATGCCATGGGGGCTAGGGCTAGGGCTAGGCAAAAGAATATTGCAAGATTTGATTTAATCAGTGGCTCCAATTGACTTGAAAATTGGCTCTATTATTCTCCAAAGTGGTCATTTGATGGTTCAACACAAGTGCACCAGAAATGAACCTAAACCATTCATTTTTCTCCACCAGGCCCCAGCCATTTTTGTGCCTAAGGTAGAAACTAACCAGCCCAAGTAAAGAATAAAGGGCCAACCTTCTCCCTCCACTAACCAGAATCATAAGATTCTCAATTTTCCCCTCCTTTTTTGAGGGGGTTGGGGGGAGGGTGGGGAGAGCTTATCGCCGCATAATTGGACCCCAACTCTTTATGGTATATGTGAAAAAAACATTGGGCATCTTTTATAGTAAATTCAACCCACACAAACCGAAAGTATCACACGTTTCTGGGTGTCATATTAGTAGTATCAGTTTAAGTTCCTGTATACATCGTCTTTTGTACATCTATTTAGATCAAACATGACTACAGGAAAAAAAGAGACGTATCCAACTAGAAAAGATACCCACAAAATGTAAAAGCAATCTGATTTCTTTTCAAATCAATTGATGTTAACAAGAAGGGCAGCAAAATTCAGGTTATTCCTAATCTATAGTCTCTCAAATAACAGCTCTTAAGAAAATAATGTACAGAAGATGAGGGGCAGAGCGTTCCCAAAAAATTGGACAAAGGAGGAAAAGAAAATAATGAATGAAGCAGTTATGTATAATTATTCCTGGATAAATCATCACTGAGTTCAGTTCAAGCAGCTTTTGCTGATTTTTCAGTTACTGGTGGAGCAAATTTGAAGTTGAAAAGTCCGGTGATGCCTCTCCCCTGTGCTAGCTTCTCCAGCTCTACAATTTTGAGCTTAAGAAGCTCCACTTCTCTCGTTAGAGCTTCATCTCTTGCCCTCAGTGCCTGAAAGCATGAGCACGAAAAACCACTGAGAAACGTTAACCCCAAGGATACAGAAATGGAGGATAGGGTGCCCTATGAAATGCAAACTTCTGTGGAGGACGAGACATGCCAGTGTGACTTCACAAAGGGTGAATTTGACATCTATTTTGTACAATGCCTTCTATTTTGCATTTGTGCAATCTCGTATAGTTAGTCATCTTTTAGCATTTGTTCTAAATTTCTAACCGATCAAAGATTCATTTCCAAATTCTGTGTGGTTCTCTTTGAGCAATCTCTCTGCTTGTCAAGGGTACTATGTCAATCTGTATGAATGTAATGGTTCAGAAAACACCAAAAACCTAAATTACACTTCGTAGTTCAGGGAAGCAAGAAAGTGTCAGAATGCATTGCTGCCAAAAGAAAACCATCACTGGGATTAGCTCCTTTCATCCATTAATCTTCATTTTCATAGATTTAGGAAATATCTGTAGGTTGATGGTTGCCATCATTCCACTAAGCAATGAGCCTTTAGAATAGAATCATAAATTCCACAATCCACTACCAGGAGCCTCAGAGCAGTGAGGGGGAAAAAAGATACTTTAGAAGGAATTCAACTTTTGATAGACTGACCTTACAACATGCAATCATTCTGGCATGAGAAAGCGTCATAGAAGACAAACAATGACGGCAAACAATTCTCCTAAGGTCCTTCTCACCCAATCAAGATCTCTACTAAGCAAGTGCTACATTACAGGATCATGCAATCATGCCACACCTCACTAACCACCATGACGGATCTACCAGGTGCAAACATGCATTTACCTGTCACTAGGATCATGCAATCACGCCAGGGTTCATCAACCACAGACTCAAACAACAATTAACACTTGTGATTTGTGATTACGATCATAAATTCATGCCTCCCATCAACCACATTGTAGACCCAATAATGACTATGAATTCTGCACTTAAATGAATGGACTTGCAACAAATTGCTATTAGGAGGAAGCCAGGAAAACAGAAGGTAAGAAATTGCTCTTGAGGGAAGAAACAACAAACTCAGTTTGCATCTAAAACAAATTGTGGTATCATCACCAACCTAAAATCTAAGGAACCACTAAATAAATGTCATTTTACAGATCCGTTTGAGATATAAGAAGCCTCCTCGACATCTATTCATTTGCAAAGAATTCTAGATATGAAAACAGGGAGACAAACAGATGAGTTCTGAATATGAAAAAGAGCTAGGCTGCATGCCATATAAAAGCAAATACACGTGAGTTGAACAATTAGTTAGCAATTGCAACTTGCACCATAGTTCCCACAATCACCATAAATGGTATTACTTCAAAGTGTGAATTTGATTGTCCAAATGAGTCTTAAAAATTCTCCTTTAAGGACACCAAAGTACTCGAATTCCATATTGGCATTCAGTGCCCATATTAGATGCCAAGGGCCAAAAGCCCCATCAGGTGATAAGCCTTTTCAAAGCAAAATAAAGGTCAGTTATTCCAAAGCAAATTTCACATAGATGTGACAATTCCACCTAAATGAGTCACTTATTGGCATGAATTGAGTAACTGTACCATTCATAGGTCAAGAATTGAAAAAAAAAATCTCATATTTTGTCCACATTGCTTGTTTTGATGATCTCCAAGAAATCATTGTCAACCACTTTCTCTAATATTTGCAGCAGTATTCCTTCATGATGAAAAGGAGAGAGAGGACACAAATTCCCTTCAAAGCCTTTTCAACAAAGATAAAGACAAAACATGACATCTCCTAATCTTCAGGAATATGAACCCAATGATGGACACACACGTCCACACTCCCTCACTTTTTTGCAGAGCATATTACAATAGTGAGGAACAATAGGCTTTCTAATCCAAATACTTGCATCGATCAGGACACAAGTCCATGTGCAAAAAATAATTGCCCGTTTTGGAATAACTAATGATATCAACAAGAAAATTACATTCTGCATAGCCCTGAAATCTGAATTTGCTATTTGTGGTGTACTGGTTTGCTGATGGATTCAAAATTGTGAAGAGCATATACGACAACAATGTACCATTTGTAAAAGATCTTGATAAAACTCAAGGTCATATCATAGCACATAGGTTTCATACAGCATCCATAATTGAGTGCGGACTTATAGGAAGATGATAACAAATGCAAATAGTGTTCACATCAACAATAACTTCAAGGTAGTGATTCTTTACAATACCTCCAGTTCTTGCTTCCGTTTTTCCTCTTTTTGGCTTCTGATTTTGCATTCCTTTGTACCTCAAAAATCACAGCTGCTCCAGCAACCTGTATGCAACTTCACAATGTTACTAGTACAAGAAAAATGCTACGTTAAAAACAGCTCCAACAGTAGGACTCAATTCAACATTTTGTTTCAGTTCAAGTAAAATGGATCAGGTGAAAATGTATGAAGTTATGGAGTAGAAGTAGATGTGATGGTGCCTTTAAGACTTGAGACTTCCTTGCAACAAAACATTACAAATTTGCACAAAATCTTAAACACTATATGAAATCCCTTATTGATTCTACTGGATTTGTAGATAAGGCACACTTATGATAAGACAAAATTCCCTCCTAATGGTCGTAAAAAACAAAAGTGAAATTGCACCGGATTCTCTAATTACTTTCTTGCACTGGTCAATCACCAAAAAAGAAAGAAAGTACTGACTGCCACTAAACAGGACAAAGATTCTTGACTAGTTTACTTAACAGCATCCATGATTCCTTGGCCAACTGTCCCATGTACACTAATAGTTTGCTTAAACTATCAGAAAAGAAAAATAAGAGATCGGTTATTTAATTTTAGAAGATCTAGTTACTTTCTTTAAACATGTAGTGAGCCTGAACCTCTATCCTTTTTACAGTTGCAAAGAGAAATTCTGTCATCCTTACAGGCTGACAGCCACCACATAATATAGTGGTTACTGGCAAAGAAATTTCAAACTTGGATGCATAATCTAAATCAGAAATAAATCAACTTGGGGGGGACTATCTCCTCTGACAACACTATCAACAGGGTAGGAAAATTTTACCAGAAAGACAAACATTTCACCAAGGAGGTCTGATGCAGCCTGTACAGCTCTGTCCTCATTCAGAGGGCGAATTTCAACATCAGTTGCATGACCATAAATGCGCCTTTGCAATGTTGTTGTGAATCGATGATTGACCTAGTTTCACCAACCGATAAACATCAGAAGTAAAAAGTGGAGCAGCTAAGTACAATCATGAGAGTTACTTCCAGAAGCATAAAGAGCAACATAAACATGTGAAGATGCCATCTTACATAATTATCACCCTTATAAAGCAATCATAATTGCAACCGAACAAAAATGTCCATTCTCACTTGACATAACTTTTGTTCGACTAGTTTAACTAATGTCATACAGAATATGTATGTAGTGATACAATTCAGTAAAGTTCAGAAATTATTGGTCATTAAGAATTCGTTCTACTCTAGGCATCTTAGTGTTCTCTATTGTTTCTTTAGGTATTCTTGAAGCATACTACATTATTGGTTTACTTGCCAAAGGAATAAGTTTCTAGGGCCTGTCATTTTGAATTTTTATTAATAAAAAAAAATGTACATAGGTACATTGTAGAGATGCATTCAAGGCATAGTTACTAGGAACGCTCCACAACCCCCAATCCACATTCCAGGAGTGAGCATCCTGAAGCCTCAATTGACTAAATTTGTACAGTAAGTAACAATCCGAAAACTGGGAACAAGCAACCGGGAGGCATTCCAGTTAACAATGACCCAAGCATCCATCATGTAGAGTATGTAATCTAATTTACAAGATTATATTTCCAGCATACTGATACTTGGTTTTGATGCGTAATCAAAAAATTTGTATTATATGATTTCAACAGAAGAGTCGGACAACAGAAGCACTCAGATAGTTCTCTGAAGCCCAGACAAAGCTACTGTAGACTGTCTCCTCCCCCCCAAAAAAAAAAAAAGTTTCCTTCTGTTTCAAAAATTAATTTCCTAGTACTCCATAGGATGACAACATTTAATCAAAAGAGTGATCATGCTAACTAGGATCACTCTAGCAAGTGCTTTAACTTTCTAGAAACTTGACTATGTAATATAAAGAACTTGGAAGGTTGTCACAGAGGTACTGAAAGAGTGATGATGCTAACAGAAAGCACAGTAGCAACATTTCAGAAACCTGATGACAAAGAAAAGCTCTCCCTCATAATCAAATCCAACACAAGTCAATGTATTCTCTTACTAACAAAATGCTCTTTCCTTCATACTGGAGCTGGAACAGAAAGAACACAAAGACCCCCTCCCTCGCCCCCAAAAAAAGATAAATAAATAAATAAATGGTCCATCCGTATTAATACTCCACAGACAGCCAGTATAAACCACTCCAGGAATCAAACAGCGTATAACTGCAATACCATAAGTTCCTAACACAAGAAGAACAGTGGCGTAGCTGATTTGCACTGATAATTTTTTACTTAAGAACGTGCTACTTACACTATACGTATGCCCATTAGTTGATAAACCTAAAATTCCGAATTCTATTTAAAATTTAAAGAGGAAATCGTCACAGTGAAGTGCTCCACCTGCCACATTTTGGAGCTTGCTTTCGCTTCACAAGGTCACACATTTACTCTTGACCACTGTGCACTCCCAGACAGATTCTAGTTTTGTACCATCTCCTGTCAATTGACTTGTGAAATACGAAATCCAATACATTAGACTTTCTCACTAGAAAACCATTAAACTTTAAAGGGGCAGATACATTTGTGATCCCTCAAAAATTGTTTAGCAAAAAGCATATCTCCTTATACAATCAGATATGACCTTCCATATTAAAATCACATAGCCAGCTACAACAGTGAGGCCCAAATTAAAAAGCTTCATCATGACAAGACCAAAGTGTTTTTGCTTGCAAGCTCCACCCACCACCCCCCAAACAAAAAAAAAAAAAGAACCTCTTAATCTTGCTTATTTTTCTTCACAGGAAGACTTACACATGTCAGTGCAGATCACCCCCCTCCCCACTCTGAAACACCGCTTACTACAACTTTTACTTCAGTTTCAGTGCGAATCTATAATGACATACATGCAATCATAAAGAATTCATCATCTTGTTAATTTTGATAAATGGCCTAGTAAATCACACTATCCACTGTATGCTCTAAGGACTACTTAAAACAAAATCAAAGGGAAGTCCAAATGATCATATACCTTACATCATTCCACATTATGACTGCAATCTAACATTTCACACTCTACAAGTCATTCGGTCAATTAGCCTACAAATTAAAAGCCATCTCTAAATTCTAATCAATGTACAAACTTTAAAACTAATGTGCTGGCCTTTCCACTCACATCTCTGCCATTTACCAATATTTCACCCTCATTACTATGATCTACCTTCCACTTCATATTTGGTTTCACACTGATCAACAAACAACATTAATCCAACCCAAGTACTAGCGTCCCCTAGCTGTATAATTTATGTTACAGACAACGTCAAAGATCCAAGCTTTCCAGTCATCAACTGAAAACTGCAGTGCCCACTAAGTAAACATGACGTAATTCACCAATCAAGCATATTACACAGCAATAAGAAGCGATTACACATACTCAAGCCCCTTTCCAACAAAGCCCATAATTTCCGGGGGGCTAATCAAACTTAGAACAAGAAAGAGAGGGGAAAAAACCTGGGCAATGCCGATGATGAATTCACGAAACCTGGGATAATGTAAAGTTTGTTGTTTGAGACGGTTGGCAATGGGTTTGCTCAGAGTTCTTATAGCGAGAGTTCCTAGCTTGAATAGAGGGAGAACCATTTCATATTACTCTCCACAACGAGAGTGTTGTAAATTTTTGAGGATTTTTGTAAATCGAGTGTCACCAGGTGTTCGATCGTTTGCCTCTGAGAGAGAAAAACAGAGTGGATTGAAAAGCATTTGACTCTTAACTACAATCCTTGGAACTCTTTCTTGGGTAGAAAGAAAAGAAAGCTTCTTTCGCGGTTTCGAGAGAGATACAGGCTGCGGATCGGACGGAGTTTGGTCAGAGTTCGGTCAGAGTTTGGACTTCGGACGTACGGAGGACGCTGTCATTTGGAGGTTGAATAATAGGAATTTGAAATGGAGAAATGACATGTGTATTGTATAAGATATATGAGTGTTTCCTCTCAATTTAAAAATTATTATATCATATAATAAATTAAAAAAAATTATATGATTAAATAACATAATTGTATTACAACTTACAAATGATGTAAAATTATTATTTTTTAAAATTATGTGTGTGATGTACTGCTTAGGTAGAGTTGATCTAATTAGGGTATCATTTGACACTTGTGTGCATAGCCGATGATTATTAAAACTTTACTTTCATAATTAATCATAATTATTAAAAAAAATAGTGATTTTGAATCATAAAATATATTAATATAGGTTAAGATAAAACATTTTAAGAGTGTTTTTCATACAAGACGCAAATCGTCACCCTTTGAAATATTAGAACTACAGACCATCGATATACAGGTATCATTTAATAATCAAGCTAATTTTATAATGAATTTTAAAATAATATATTTATATTTTAACTGGTCAATTCATATCGATTTTAAATTTAAATCAATTTGATTCAAAACATGTTGGATTCAATCATATTATAGTATCATATTAAACTTTCTCTTAATAATTTTTCTCAATGTTATATGGCTTAAAATTAGTAAATTTATTCTTTAGGACGATCGATCTCCAAAAAGGTAGCTTTTGTGCTATTGTTCACAACGTTGAACAAGTTGAAGTATATCATAGTCTAATATTATGTACTTGTTTTGAACTCAACGGCTCAACCTAAGCAACCCATTGATTCAGCTAGGGTTATTATGAGGCTGACCTCCAAAAGTTTACCGTACCCAGATGATTTGAAATCATATTTTCGATGAACTAAGGTAAGCCAATTTACCATCCAACATGACAAGCTCGTTTGAATTTAAATCAAATTTATCTTAAAATTTCATTAACTTAAACATGACTCAATCTAAAATCAATTCGAATCATGCTCAAATTTATGCATGGAGCAACTGGCCAGAAAGACAAGTGTACATTATCAAATTTTCTTATCAATCAACCGCTAGTTTTTGACCTCCATGGTTTCTATTTTCTAATTTATTTTATATTTTTGACTCAAAAAGTTTTTTACAAATGTTTTTTCGTGTGTCTTTTGAAATCGGTTTCTCTATAGACAAAAATTTTCAAAAGGGTAAGACTTCCTACGTTTAGACCTCTCGAAATGCTTTAACATTGGGACCTATAATGAGAGTTCTTGTTATTGTTGTTGTATTAGAAAGACAAGTATACAGGCCACAAGAAGTTGAAGTCATAATCTCTTGTTACCATCCCTGTTTCCATGAGTGTCTTAAGAAGGCTAGTGAACTGTAATATGTTGTCAATTGTGTTGTAGCTATAGGTGGAATGCTTGTCATGTCTGTTCTTCTTTTTCTACTGCATTCTAATTGTATTTGCCCTCTTTGCTCCCTTTTGACTCTATTAATTAAAAAAAAAAGTGCATATTTGACGAATAAAAAGGTGATAATAAATATCTTACAGTTTGACCAAAAACAAAGTATTATATCGACCTCAACTAATAGACTACGTACGTACATGATAGCCAACAAATGTAAATGACACTTTAATAAGATTAATTTTGTCGACTGAAAGATAAGTAATACTTGGAAATTTTTTAAAAAAACTTCAATGCATATGATTTCACACTAAAGAAACCCTCAACAGGAAGAAAATACTCTATAAATATAACGCAAGAAAGGATAAATGGATAATTTAAAATATACAATTTCAATTTGCATTATTTCACGTACGTAAGACGACGTTCTAATTTTTGCTTCGTGTAAGCAAAAAAAAAAATCCAAGAAAAATTGCTTCATTTAATTTGCTAATTGATTTTCTCATATCAAAATAATAATAATTATAATAAATCTCAAAGTCAATATTGATAACAGGTTTTCCTTACGCGACGCCATCGTCCATCCATTCAGTTGAAATCTTGACATACAAGAAATTAAACCCATAACCCTACTTTTGATGTGGAATTTCAATGCCAAATCTTATCTGGCTAATCTTGTCTTATGAGTATCATCATAAATTCCGTTTTCTTCAAAAAAATTCATCAAATAATATTCTCGAAATGCTTTCTCTTTGCTTCCAAATCTAAAACTGAAGTAAAACGATATGCATCTTACTGCAAGACACGCCTTAAGTGTCTTCTTTTAATTTAGAAGTTATAATATTAAAACTTTATAGTTAATGACCAAAATATAATTATTAAAGATTTTATGATTTTGAACCATATAACATATTAATTTAAATTAAAACAAGAAGTATAAGAAGTGTCTTGTTACAAGACACGTATCTTCACCATTTTCGAAAGTATATAACGTGGACAATATCGTATTTTTGAGGGTATATATTCATATATGTATAAATTATTCAAATATAATAATAGAACGATTCATATAGAATGATACGTATCATCACCTTTTTGAAAATATGTAATGTGAACAATATAGTATTTTTGAAGTTATATATTCATAAATGTATAAATTATTCAAATATAATAATTGAATGATTCATATAGTATATTGTTATGTACGAATAATTTGTAGGTGGAAGTATTCCTACACTTAGAAGTAAATAGTAATTGACACATGATAATAGTTTACCAAAACATAAATATATGGGTATATGATACATCATATTTCCTTCATTTTACAACACATATAACTTTAAAAAAACTTCAATGCATATGATTCCAACATAATTATTTTCTCTACTTTTTTCATTTACTTTCTTCATTTCTAATGAAACATTGAGGTAATTTGATCTTTTAATATAATTTTATCATGAATTTTGTATTTGCTCGGTATTCCTTACAACCCAAAAATGACAATTATTGTAAAACGGAAGGAATACCTACTAGGTTTTATCCCCTAAATGAACTAACAATTCGTTAAAAAAAAAAATAATCATATATAATTTCTCCAAGTTCATTCCTTAATATCTAAAATGTTAATAACTAATGTTATACATATATATTTGTCTACTCAATGTATTCCTTTCGTCATATATAATTTCTCCAAATTCCAACTATACATAAAACAAGCCCATACCATGCTACCTACACAAGAAATTCCTTTCAATAATCAGCTAACTAAAAATTAAAGTCATGAGGTGGAGTTGCCTAATGCAAGTCAAACAACAAATTAAGATATGTACAAGTTAAGTAAACATCATTAATATATTTTTGTGACTAATTATGGCAATTTATGTAATTAATAGCAATGGTTTTGGAGCATATTAGCTACTTATATATTATTGGTACAAGAAAAAGAATTATCAAGAGAGAAAATAATGGGTTCCCAAAAGGAGTTACTTGACCTAATATTGGTACCAATTGGGCTAGTGATCATGTTTGTTTATCATCTTCTTCTCCTCTATAGATACCTCAAGCTTCCTGAAACTACTGTCATGGGGTTTGAGAATCATAACAAGAGAGCTTGGGTTGAAAGAGTTATGGAGGTAATCATCTCTTTTTCTTCCCATCTTAGTTTCCTAGAGCAAGAATTTGCTTCTATGGTCCGAACTCAAACTTGAGGATGTATATGGATATACTAGCATACTCTTTAAAATTTTGTAACAAAGTTCAGAAGGCTTCTAAAAGTTTTAGATCTCTGATAAAAGTCTTGTAGTTGTTATCATTTACAAAAAAAATTTCATGTGTGCAGCTTGATTTCAAGAGCTTGGACATAGCCCTATCAGTGATCTCCTCCAACACATCAGCAGCAACATTTCTAGCCTCTGTGTCCTTGACCTTGAGCTCCTTGATCGGGGCTTGGATTGGGAATGACAAAAATGTCTTCCAAAGTGAGCTCATCTATGGCAACACAAGCCCATCGACGATGACAATCAAGTACATAAGCCTCCTACTTTGCTTCCTCTTGGCCTTCTCTTGTTTCGTTCAATCGACGAGGTGTTTTATCCATGCAAACTACCTCATTAGCATGCCTAATAGCAACACCCCTATTGAGTATGTGGAAGTTGCTGTTATTAGGGGTGGCGAGTTCTGGCAACTAGGCCTGAGGGCTCTTTACTTTGCCCTTATTATGTTGCTTTGGTTCTTTGGTCCTATTCCTATGCTTCTTTCCTCAGCTTTCATGGCGATTTTGCTCCATCATCTCGACTCTAATTCGACCCCATTGCACAGATTTCAAGCTCCATCCGTTAATTTTTGAATGAAGAGGGTGACATATCTTTGACAGTGACCATGGAAGCCGAGTATAATGTACCTAAGCAATACAGTCTTACAGTTACCCTAATAATATGTTATCTTTTTTGGTTTAGTTTTCTTTTCTCTGAAAAAAATTGTTTATTTTCTCTGAGAAGATTGCAATTGTTTATTTAAATATAAGAAATATTCCCAATCTCAACTTGAGAGACAATAACAACTACTACTATTGCAGGTTGTTACACTTTCAGTCCTTCTAAGGATATTTAAATATAGTAGTTTTATAATTAATAAAGAGACCGATTCTAAAATATCCATATTAAAAGATCTTCAAAAAGCATTTGACACTTCTGTACCACACAATATTTTTAGCAGAGAAGTCTGGTACTTACTTTCAGAACATTGTATAAAAAGCATTTCAGCAAAGTTGAAAAATATAGGAAGCTAAGCTTTATACAAATATACAGCTCCAAGTCTTACAATTAATGATGGAGGCAAAGAGGGTTAACTTAGTACTGGAGCCGGAGAGGACTTTGGGTTGGGTGGAATAACCACTGTTGTTGGTGGAGCGAACAACCGAACCCTTGGGACCTTCTTCAACCCCAGGATGTGATGAGTCGACATCGAGGTCGAGCTTGGATGGTTGTTGTGAGCTTATGGGATGGTGCGCAACGGCCCTCAGTGGCGGCCGCTAAAGTGGTGGCACTGGCATGGTTGAGAGATGAAAGAATTATGAGGAAAAACACAAAGGAGATGAGGAGAAGGGAAGTGAATTTGGGGAGAGTTTTAGAAGTCATGGTTTATTGTGGTGTTTTATAGAGAAAACTTTATCTATGTAACTCCAAGTTTTACATAATAGGTTGGACATAACAAAGAAAGCTGCTGTTTTCGTCAACATTATGGTATTATAACATATTACGCATTACGGCAATTAAACTTGAATTGGGCTTTAGGTGCGAATACTATAGTCGCATGGTGTCGGAGGATAAGCAACAATTATTGGTCCCAGAATCTGATCAGCCTCAGAGTTTGAGATGATACAACCCACTCAGTCTTGACAGCTCGGTTCCGTACGGCCTAAAATTTCTACGTCTATGATCTGCACCTAACTTGTTTCTTCTTCTCTTGCATTGCAGGCATGCTCATAGTGGTCTCACGTTAGCATACCACGACCCATGCCTGAAGAACTGGCCCTGGTTGGCACCTCCAAGAGCCCCGTGTCGGCACACATGACTCATGTTGGCAGCATCTCTGTGGGTTTTGCATTTTGATGTATGCGGTTTCTTTTGTTTAAGGTTATTTTTAACCTAATTCGTGATCAGCTGCGACCAAGAATTATTTAGGATTTCTTATGGATTTTCTACATATACTAGGATGCTTAACTTGCTAGTTATATGTGACCAATTTCTCCCATTTCATGTGCCTATTGGCACTGCCCTTGTGGGTGTTTCTTTATTATCACACTTTTCTTCTTTAATAAATGTAGTTGTCAGAAATATTGGAAGGATTTGATGGAATTAGAAGAAACAGAAAGAAGTTGATTAAAAGAAAATTGGATTGGGTTGGGTTGGGTTGGGTTGGGTTATAGCCGTATGTTGAAGTCCAATTATGTGCTTGTTGTTATTTAGGTTACAAATTGGCCCACAATCTAACTTAGATAAGAAATAATATTTAAGGGTTAAGTCATTGATACAACTCTCATTTGATTCGGCTCTCTTTTTTAATCGATCATCAGTAAATTTTAAGGAAGTTCGAAAAAGATATAAAAATGGCTAAGTTGATGATAACAATTAGTCAATCTAATACCTTCTATCCCCTATCGAAAAACTATTAAGGTTAACAATACAATCATCCACTCCAAAACTTACAATAAATTAATTCAGCACTCTTAGGACGGAGCTTTAAATCCACATTTTTAATAATAACTTTTAAAATTTTTATCAACTAAGTTTTAATTGCAACCATTGTGGTTTACTTACACAAATATGCACCATGCAAATCAATTAGAATAGACCCGGCCTTATCAAGGAACTATTTGAATGTTAATGAGATGAATATACTCTTAAACAAGACACGAAAATTAATAATTTGAGTTCTTCTATGCGAGTTAAACCGCATCCATATATTTACGTATTAAATTAAGATTTTTGAAAGTAAATAATCTGATCTTTAATAAGTCCGACCTTTTATGATAGCCATTTTCAACATACCACTATCGAATTTTAAACCTTGTGAGTCACCATAAAGCTTACATGTGAGTTATTTTTTGACGTATACTCGGTGGTGGCCGTAAACTATTGAGTATTTCAAATAAGCAATGGGCGGGTATCAATTTATTGTTTACACGTGTAGAAAAATGAAAGTACATAATTAATAAGGATCACCACCGTACATGTGTTAAAAAATAGCCATATCATATATATAAGTATTCCTATGAGTCAAATCATTCTAAGACACTTGGTAATTCAATCTATTATACTATCCTAAAAGGTCAGTCTATTGATATCCAATGAAAAAGTTTGATATATTACCGTCCAACACCCTTAAAAACATTCATTTACTTCCATCTAAAAACTCTTTGATTAATTAACGAAAACTTGTACGATATGATTTCTAGAAGTGATATTATTATTAGATTATACTTGTAATTAATTTGGTGGTTTTAATTGTTAAATTATCTAATACATAAATTATAGTGAATAAAACACTTTTTTAATAATATATTCATTGGTGAGTTTTTGGCACTATAAAAAATCAACTTGATATTTTCTAAAGCCACACATTCAAGGACAGCTTGCTTATACCAAATCAACCTTTTATATATATACCAAATTAGGAAATCTTATAAGATAATCAATTACTATTTTATTATAGTTTGGTTCATGTCACTTCAATTGACAAACAATTATCCATATCTTTATTAATGAATCTCGATCCACTGATTAAAATTGAGGTTCAGGTATATTAGATTTCAAATTCTAAATATATCTATATTTTTTTAATTTAAAAAATTATCCAAATATTTAGATCTTATCCTCAAAAATCTTAATAAGAAACAAAATACTAGTTGAATAAGAAAGCATACGACAAGATCTCACCCAAAAAAAAAAATCAAAAAGAAAATGATAGAAAGCAACGGTCATGTTTAGGTGTTTTTTATTTGGTATCATATATTTAGGCTTTCTAAATTATTATTAATTAATTGGATATTAGAATTAGACTTAGAAACAAAAAAGAATTTGGATTTCATGATTGTGATGACTCCATCCCACATGACGTGGAAGATTTGGCTGACGCATTAAACGGGCCGTTTTGCATCAAGTTGTGTGTATACACGGTACGTTACTGTTTTGGATATGTCATGCTTATTCACCTTCAAACTTCCACCAAAAAACAAGATACATACGTATACATCGAAAATTATAGCCTAGTTCTGAAACTATCATGCCAGAAGCTTAACAATATAGTTTTATAAGATACAATTCCTTTTTCTGTTTTTGACTCCCTAAATTTTTCCTTTATTTTATTTTTTTTCTTTTCGTCCGACTATATATTGACATATGATCATATAATGTATATTATATGTTCACAATGTAACAATTACCCCAAGTCTTCGTATCTTTCTACCCTTAAACTATTCAGAAAATTCAATTTTGCCCTCCAACTGTTTTTGTGTTCAAACGTACCATTAATTTTTATAAAAAAATTCAAAATTACCCTTGAATCCCACAAAAATCAGTTATTGGTTGCCTGTTTTAAAGTATTTTTAATTTATTGTTGGTTTAATGGGTTTAAAAATTAACGGCACGTTTAAACCCAAAAATAGCTAGAGGACAAAATTAAATTTTCTAAATAGTTTAAGCGCAAAAAGATCCGAGGACTCTAATTACCCCTATACTATACCATGAAAAAATTTATATTTGTGTCAAATAATCAATTTTTCATCACAAAGTTGGAGAAATTAAATGATACATATAAGAGTATACATATGTTCTCAAATATTGTTTTTATATACATTTTTAAGTGTATTTTTCATATAAGACAACTTTTAATGCAAGTATCATATACATAGGATTTGCAAAAATTCCCTACTGTTTGGCTTTTCTTTCTCAAGGGATGTTGGTTAATGCATGGAAGAATTCTTTTTATATCTCATAATTTTATTAATTAATTAAATAATTAATCTAATAAAAATTTGATTAATTGGAATAACTGATTTTGGATAAACATTAATCATCCAAAAATTACCTTAGAAAACAAATTATTGTTTATATTCTATCCATCACCATGGCCCACGGTGACTACACCACAGGGTCGTGGTGTTGATTCAAATGAACAAATGAACTTCGACTCTTATTACAAGTTATGGCACTATCGCAACCACCCATAGTAAGTCCCGAGGCAAGGTTTTTTATGCATTGACCCGTTTGCTCTGAGTCCAAGTGTACTAAACTATACAGGAATATTCGACATACAAATCAAAGTCTTTCGACATACAAATCAAAGTCGGGCTTAGAAAAGAAGAAGTACAACATAGAAAAAATGATGACATCTCAAGGCCTGAAGAGGCAACAAATGAAGAGTCGGTCCCTTGTTATCACATTGGTAGATGGTTGTTGTCAAGCGACTCAAGTCTTATTCAACATCATTGATTAAAAACTAGTTCACTAGTCACTACGTATATCCTAATCTTTTTAAATCATTTTTGTCGATAAATTTTCTCTTTTGGGTACAAAATTACGAGGAAAATTGGATTGCAATTGATGTCCACTCATTTAAGGGAAAAATTCCCCATCAATTTGAGCATTTGTGCCTGTGGTATAGTGACTATGGTATGATGAAAAAGAAAATAATAAAGTGATAGAAATAGGTACGCCCATATGGGGTTGACCATTTCAATATTTATGTATCACACATTTATATAAATTACCGCTAATATTTATGATTTAAGTTTTGTTCGACAAAATAAGGTGTTTAGTAGTTAATATCTGTTTGTGTATCGATAGTTGTTTAGGTAAGCGATAAATGTTAGATTTTAACTATTAACGGATAAGCTGTTCAACTGAGTAGTTGAATAAATGTGTTCGGTAAATTTAGTGATTGAGTTAGCTGATTATGTAAATTAACGTAAAAGGATATAGATAATTTGCCAAATATAAATTAATAAAGGGATTTTTGTGAAAAAAATATGAAATACTATTTTTAAATGTGAAAAACTAATATTCTTAGCTTCTCAAAAACAATAATTAAAACGTTATAAGCTAATGAAAATGCTAGTTGAAACACTACTTTACTTGGACACTAGTATTTGGTTGGGTAGTGTTTTAACTTGGTCAAAATAGTAAAAGTTACTTCAAACATTTGTTGTCGAGTAGGACCATAAGAATTTATTTTGTGACACCTCGTTCCATTCTAAAACTTAAAAAATTGAAGATTATAAATTATCATGGGGATAAAGTTGGTAAAAGTTTTACAAAATATGGAACTGTAGATAAATATAAATTTTAAATTTAACTAGAATAAAATCTCTTAATTTTGCTTTTTGACAGAGAAATTGAAGGTATATTTAAGAATAAAAAGAGTAATATAAGTTAACCAGAATTTTTTAATCGTTATATACTAAAAGATGCCCGGACAAATAAATACTCAAAAGATATAAAAGTAGTCTAAGATAAACAAACAAACACAACATTACATTACAATAAAATATACACTAAACAAAGAGCAAAATTGAGCTCTATGCAAGCTACTAAAGTTTATATCACGGACTCGGATCAATAGGTCCGAACCACATATTTTTGTTTGATTGAACAGAAGATAATTTAGAGGTAAGGGTTTGAGAAATTAAAAAAGGGTAATAATTTTTTTTTTTTTTTTGGCTTTTTTGTCTCCCGAATCCTTGGACTTAAAACTAAATAATATTGTAATAGAAATTAAAATAAGAGTTTCTAACACTCTCTCTCTCCTCAATAAAACTATCCAAGAATTGCCTTCTCTCGTTCTCACATGCTTTGTCCATTTCTAGTTAGACAAATATTTTTCATTAAATTTCGATTCAATCTAATTCAAAGCCAGTACAATTTGTATTATTTTATAAATCTATTTTAATTTTTGAATTTACCTAATTAAGACCTACCATAATAACTTAATAACCCACTTGCTCCTTTTTTTGTGGGTTCACCATTAGCCCAATACTTTTAACATATAAAAATGTTGGATATTTTTTTATAAAAATTATATAAAAAAAAATCAAACATCGTCGTAACGTCTTATATGCACTGCAGAGTATTTGATCCTCCACATATATCGATAGAAGGTTGAACGAACGGAAAAATAAGAAGAATTTTGTGAATCTAAACTAATAATATGTCACTCGAAAGTATATACTCTCATAAGCATTTAAGAATTTGTAAAACCTCAAAATGAGGAAGCAATGGTGAAACAATGGGAATTATCAATTTATTCTTGTTAAATGGGCCCCCAATGGCCCAACAAAGGCCCAACATCTTCACCTCGCCGACCATGATCCTCGTGAAACTCACTCGCAAAATTTTTAAATTCATGAAAATGATGTGTGTGCGTCTTTGCGTATGTAAATTTTGCCTTCAAAAAAAGAAAAAAAACATCAGAAATAAATACATAAATGAATTAAAATATATATATATATATATTTTGGGGTTCATGGAGCTCTTGGCAACTCATAATGGTCGGCGCTGACCCATGTGTGGTGGTGGTGGAGGCTTGGGTGGTGTGGCGCATTGGATCATATCAAATAGTTTCTTGCGTCAATGCCTACGTCACCTCCCTACATTGTATTTCCAAAATAAACTTATATTAGAAAAAATATCTCTTACTTGCTATAAAAATAGTAAAAGAATAAAAAGATAATATAAAACTTATACACATCAAGTAATGTTTTATAGATTATGTCTTATACATATCTGAACAATAATTTGAGTTTAGTGGGTGTCGGTAAATACAATTAAAAATCTTGTCAGATTAATTGTTGATAAATATTTGGGTTTGAATCTTTCCTATTGTACCTTTTGCACTTCCTTATGTATACTTTGTCAAATGGAAGACAAAAGATAAGATAAAGATGCGACAAAAGAATTAGTTCTTGTTATATAATAGGAAGTTAATATAGAAATTAAATGAAAATAAGTTGAAATTCCATCAAATCATTTTTAAATTTTTATGTATGGATCATTGTAAAACGACATCAAATTTAAGTGATCATGGTCTACAACCTACCGTAGCTTGCTATATCCTCTCAAATAAGTTCAACAAAATTTACTCGACATTAGTAATAGAAATCGATCTACTAAGAGTTTGTTCGAAATGACATTTATATCGAGTATATAACAACTTTTACATTATTACACCTCATTTTAGCAATAAGCTGTTATAACGACTAATCATTTTATCTCATTTCACCTATAGCGAGTTAAGCATTTATACTCATATCAACTATAACAGATTATAATAACTTATTTTAATTCAAGTAGTTTAAAATTAGGCTTGAAAAACTCACATTTGACATCTTGAAGGCAATTTAGAATTATATTAGATGCATGAATGAATATATATATATATATATATATTACTATAAAAGTCAGGTATGTGTAGTTTTATTTGACGACAGTACTACTACAAGTCTATATAACCATAAATCCAAACAAGCCCTTACGAAACCCACGACCCAGCCACAGTGAATTTGAAGCAAATCGTAGCGTCACCAACTTGACGTCCAACTCATTCTCTATTCTACCTTTTGACTATAAATCTCGTCCCCTCACCACACCACCCTCCTCCCCCTTTATTTCTCCCTCCTCTCAAATCTCAATATCTCTCTCTCTCTGTCTCTCTCTACATACAAATTTCCACATGCAAGAGGCATTGCCGTACAAGAGATGGGACGCGCCGCCGCCCATGCCCGCCCCTGCCTCGCCGCCCACCACCTCCGACGCAGCCGCTACGGCGGTGGAGAGCCTGGTGAAGGAGAACCCGGTGATCGTCATCGGGAAGCGCGGCTGCTTCATGTGCCACGTGGTCAGGAAACTGCTCCTGGGGTTGGGAGTCAATCCTCCAGTGTTTGAGATTGATGGGGACGAGGGTATTTTGGTCAATTCACTGATTTCTTCTAGTAGTGCTAATAATAAGAATAATATTAAGGAGGGAAATTGCAATTTCCTCTGGTTTTTGTGGGAGGAGTTGTTTGGTGGGCTGGATAAGGTTATGGCTACCCATCTCTCTGGTGAATTGGTGCCTATTCTCAAACAGGCTGGTGCTCTCTGGCTCTAACTTAATTACTTACCCTCATTTTTCGATTTTTCGCGACCACAACCGGCTCGGTGGTAAAACAGATCGAGATGTATACAGTCTTATCTGATTTAGAAAATATTGTATCTCATGCTGATTTTGCATCAATTAGAAGTGTGTCCTTGATCATGTTTCACATAAGAACTTGCATTGTTTGGCACTTTGTACATATCCAAACTATATCATATGATTTTTGTCTTATTTCCTCCCACCTCCTTTTTTTCCATGTTTTGATTGGTGCAAACTATCCCTTGTGGATGAGAATGTCCCCTTCACCACTCCTAGTCCTCAAAGATGTGCAAATTTCTCTCGGTTGTTTCTCAGCATCGTGCATTTCAGAACTCAACTCTGTCAAAATTTTCAACTCAATTGGCCGTAATATATATCCGAAGGCATATCTTTCAGGTGTATAATAAGTGATCTGCTTCAAATGGGCTATCATGAACTCCGATTTTTATTTTATACGGTTACCTTCTAATTTTACCTATACTTAAAAGATACAAGAACAATGTTGTTATTACGCCAAAGAAAAAGATTAAAATAAAAGAAAAAGGAAAGCATTTTAGGCTTAGGCTATCCATCATTTCATCATCAAGGGGATTGAGATGATATCATCATCCTTGATCACATATTGGTGGGGAGTTTAGAAGTCGTTGTCCACGTGGCATGATTTTTTGGGGTTAGGTTGATCACTATAGTGTAGGGCAGGGGTTGACCCAGTCAACCCTTTTTAGATTTTAGTAGATATTGTTTTCGATTATTATTAATTTAAATAAATAAACAAAATTGGATAATTCTGAGTTTTTCATTTTTTTGGCTGAAATCCGGATCATATTATTGTCGGTCTTTTTCCGATAGAAAGAGGAATTTCATTAATAAAAATTCATATAACATTAATAAAGATAATTTTCTAATAATAAGAATAAATTTATTCGACTCTATACTCGTAATATAAATCTAACCACAAACTACAATTTTCGACTTTAATCTATCGTCTTTGTTGCACTGCTAATATATGACTATGTATGAATATAATAGTAGTGGTTTTTGGTATAATATAATTGAGGTCCAGAGAGGCCCTTGATTGCGCCAAACGCACCGTGGGAGATTATTATTATTAAGGGTGTTATATTCATAGGATTAGGACGTTTTGGACAGGGCTAGGACAGACTGGAAAGTCCTCAAACTCCTCTCATCCAATGTTTGGCAGCCACTTTTGATGGGTAATTCATGCATTACATGGTGACAATGTCATGCTTTTAATGAGCCTTTTAATGTGTCTAGGCATCATGGCCTCCTCCTCTCCTCCATTGTAGAACAACATTTTAAAGTGGGTGGGTGTTTTATGAGACTCCCATTTCGGATTAGATTCGACTGTTTTGATTTGATACGAACTGATAATGATTAGAGATGGCTATATCTTTAAATATAAACTTTAAGTATTCGCAGTTTATTCTATGGAAGGATCTGTAAAATTTGAATGAATTCCGATAGTAAATAATTGAAATGAAGATGTGTTGTTGAGTTATATATTTTATACAGTATTTCTAAATAAATATGCATAGAAATTGAAACTGTCAGTCCTTGTTATATTAATGGCATTTATATCATTTATACTTAAACTATAACAACTAATTATTTTAACTAATTTTAGCACATTTCAATTCATTTAAGCTCATTTCACTAGTATCGACTAATCATTTCAGCTCATAATAATTATAAAAATTAATCATTTAAATTCATTTAAATTATAATAATTTATTTTAATAGTTATTTCAAACAGAGTTATCCCTCTTATGATATTATGGGCATCACAAAAACAAGTTTATTTTAATAAAAATCCACGAGTCTAATCCTTCCTTCATTTTCTTAATCAAAACTCCGCGCGGTAATTAGTGTAAAGGAGATGATTTTGGGTGGACCCGGCAAGATAATTAGATAAGGGCAAGCTCTTCCCAAGATTGACATGTGAGCAAAACGTGACCAATAATTTACTAAAACTAATTTTTAATTAGTCGTAATCGCAATTATCCCGACAAGAAGATAGGGTTTTATGTTAAAAAATGACCAGATCAGTAATTACTTAGTTTATTAATAAGAGCTGAAATATATGGTGTCCTCGGGACACCCGATAAAAGAGTATTAATTGTATTTTTAATACTAAAAAATAAATAAAAATTAAAGTATCGGCAATAGGAGAAATAATGAACCGTATTAACCCTGTCGAAAAATAACATTAGATATTATAATAATAAATATAATTTATCTTTTATCCTTAGGACACTAATATAACGTTTTCCTTTATTAATCATGGTTTAAGGGGGTAATGAAGGTTAGAGTCAAGTGAGATTTGACAAAACATGTAAGAAAAAACGTGTTGCGGTGAGCAAATGTGCAGATTGCATAAGCAGCACATTCTTTGGTAGATCCACCCGAGAGCTTGATCATCTTATTTAACAATTAATTTAATTAATAGTGACCATCTTAGTATATTTTATCTCACAATTTACAACAATATTTATTCCAAGTATCACCTTTAAAGGGTATCATATATATATATATATATATATATATATATATATATATATATATATATATATATATATATATATATAAAAACTATGGCTTAGGGTCTTTTATTTTTCTAAAGGTCATGAATGTGCTACGTCACTAATCTCTCCTCCCCACAATCCCACCACCGATACCTTTCTTCTCTCTCCACTACTGTTGCCCAGAAAAATTCCAGCCACCAAGCCCATAGCAAATGGCGACCACCCCTAGGTTCACCAATGGCCGTTGAACCCCGATTAAAGCTCGGTGGCACCGACACACATCGTGGTGGTTGCCTCGTCTCTGCAAGAGGGTTGGAGAGGCAGTGGTAGCCGGCGATTGAGTTCCAGGTGGTGTGGTGGTCGGCGAGGTGGCCGGAGAGCCAGCAAATTGCAGTAGAGAGATGAAAGACATTAGAGAGCGGGATGAGAGGGCGAAGAAATTGGGGTAAGGGGCAAAACAAATGACGTTGATTTTCAACGACCTCTAATTTATTCACGTGACTTTTTTGGCCTGACTCATTAAAAGTCATGTGACCATACTTTAACACCAGCCCACATTAGAGCCATTGGATCAAATTTGGACGGTTGAGATGAAAAGTTATCATGATAAGGGTAGTTCTCATTTTAAGTGTCGGTTCTCAGTAGATATATATATATATATATATATGTGTAAAAGTTAGTGTAAGCGTTGCGATTTTAACATGTGGGAGATAAATTTTTTTGAATTTTTTTTTCTGTATTAAAGTTATATTGAAGAATAGAAATTATTATTGAGAGCAAGAGGTTATTATTAGTGTATACTATTATGTAAATATGTTAATTTTTTTTATAGTATGTAAAAATTTTATGGTACATATTAATATCATGTCATTTTAACACGTAATAATTTAAAAAATAAGACATGTATAAATACTCTAGAATAAGGATGAGGAAGTGAAATACATGTGCATGCAATAATAATGAAGAAAATAATATATGGTCATAAACCTTAAAAAGAATTTTTGTCTTCTTAATAGGGGCTTTCATGAAAGTGAGAGAACCATATATATGTAAGATCTTGGTTATTAATGGTTGAACCTTTTATATGAATTACCCTTTTTTTGTATTTTTTAAAAAATTCTCTACTTAAAAAGAATGGTTCAATAGTATATTTATATATTTAAAAAAATTCTCTATTTACAATTTCTAAAATAAATATTTTAAAACAGCCCGTACATAACATATAGATTAAAGTTTGGTTTATATTGTTAGTCAATCATGTGTGATTAACTTCCAAGAAATTAAGAAAAATCAAATGACGTAATGATTAGAAAAATAATAGGCTATTAAACCTTCCTTTAATCATTGATTAATATGTAAATGTAGTGTTGGATGATCTAATTGCATCCAATAATACGTGAGCATGAACGTTAGCTTTGGCATAAAAGTCATTTTCATAAATGCATAAATCGTACGTAGACAAATTTTTATGCCAAATTAATAATAAAGTGGAGAGAAAATTGAGACTATTTTGATATGCCATGATGAAAGCAAAGCATAACTTATTTGACTATTTGGCCAAGAAATCTCTTTGCACTTTCCTTCTTGTATGTAAGCTTTTGACATTTTTTTTTATATAAGATTTTGACAATTATTGGTATATATATAATTAATATGACACTAATATTTTTCAGTATTGCGTACTTTGCAAAATTAATGATCGGAATCCAGGATTCGGGTCAACTATAGGGTTAGTTTTTAAAAAATATTAGTGTCAAAGATAAGAGTGTTATGGGATAAATGGAAGTTCGAGATATTGTGAGCGAGTATGACTCAAAGTTCAGGATACACAAATCTAATAATCCTTAATTTTATGGCGCTTAATGTTATATAATTTCATGAATAATTTAATTATAACAAACTTTAAGTTACTATTTTCAAAGTGGCATAATTTATGTATAAATGTTTCAATCATTTATGGATGTCTTTACTTTAAAAAAATTGAATAATATTTGTGAAATAAATGTATATAGAAAAATTGATTTGATTGGACCATATATAAAATATATGGATTAATTTCTAGATTGGTGGTTTAATTTATGTCTTTATTGACAAACTTTTAATTAGTCTTATTTAAGTCGTTGAGAGGAAGGTAAATGGAAGTTCAAAATCAAATCAAACTACATGGTAAAGAGATGAGCAATTTACAGCTAAATTTGGTTGATATTCCCACGAAATTTCTCTCTCACATATTAGTATTGAAAAATTTCTCAATAAGCTTGGTTAATTAGAACAAAACTTATACCGTGATCACGAGTCTATAAACTTGGGCGACATGAAAAGCAACAACAGGTGGGGAGGAGAAGGGACAACATCATTTGCCATTTTTATCTTTTGTGTCCCGAGTATATGGATTGGGGATCACGTGATAAATTGTATGTTTAGAACTCCCCTTTGTCTTGGTTCTCTTTTTCTCCCTTTAACGAAAAGAATGTCACAAGTACAACAATTAGTTAAAATTCTTCACACAATCTTGATATAACAGTTAATATTAAGATTTTGAGTATATTAAATTAATTTTCATGGTTGATTTCCATCTCCCATTAGATATACTGATATTTAATTATTGTTCCTCTAAACACAATAACAACAATAACGACAACAACAACAAATAGTTGAAAGGTAGAATACAAATTCTTAGGTATAACTGTTTTATTTATTTTGAGACAAATTTTGGTGGTGATTTTTAAAGGCCTTGAGGCGACTAATAATTTATTGTAAAGTAACTCTTTAATTCGAGATTGACTAATAGTTCATCTAGTATTAACTGTCATTACAACCACTCCAAAATAAACTATTAACCCCAACTATATATTATCAAAAATTAAAAGTTACTTAAGTTACATCAATCTCATAATATATTTTATATACACGGTTTCGCACAAGACTTTATGTTTTTTTTTTCCGTGTTGTCTTATGATCATAATCCATGCACCTTTTTTCGTATGTGACAGATCTTGCTGTTACTTGAGGTTTTGGTCTTATAAATCTAGATGGTTTGATTTTTCTGTAGGCCTACAAAGAGTCAAAATTTTCAATTGAATTTATTAATTACATGTTCAAGCCTTTTGTTACACCTTTTTCCCATACATATGGGATTCTCTGTGATTTCTTGAGAGACTTTTTAATGTGTGGAATTTCCATTTCTTGATAATTCCTTGAATTTAAGCCTTAAAATTAATATTCCGTATAAAACATTCTACAAATCCACTTGCAACTTTATTTTAGTATTAGGCATGTGAAAGTATATCGACTCATTATAATTGGTCGATTTTAATTTTTTAATTAAACTCCTCATTTTTACGGTGATATTTTTTATCTAATTGCGTCACGTCGTACTTGGTAAAATTTTTGTATCCATTTAGTTAGTATATTTAGAATGGTTGATAATATAACCATATATGTAGCTCAACTTTTATCACTAAATCAAAACTTTACTTAAATTTTAGGTTCTTTTGTTTTGAAAAAAGATGAATATAATAAAAAGTTGTGACAATGGAGGAGTTCTTGGAGCTTAAAGTTTAAAATTAGGTTATGTCCGACTCGTCAAAATCGGTTATCCGAGTAGAAAATAGTTATTTGTATAACGAGATAGTTATTTAGGTAACTCATAACTACTTGAATTTAAGGGGTAACTATATTTAACTAAGCGGTTAAAGGAAATGTGTTTGATAATTATAGGAGTTAGCTATCTGATTATTGTTAATTGCTATAAAAGGGTAAAAATAATTTGATGAATATAAAATTGATGAAGGAATTTTTTTGAAAGAAAATATAAAACGCTATTTTAAAATGTAAAAAACTATATTTTTAACGTTTTATAAATGATATAAGTTATTGCAAATACTAGTTAATACACTATTTTAGTTAACACCGATATTTTAATTATTAGAATTTTGACTTCATCGAAAAGTTAAACGCAACTCCAAACATTATTGTCGAATAGGGCCTAAGATTCACTAATAAGGTGAGTTTTTATAAGTGCCAATTAGAACTGTTAATAAAGTGTTTGCAAGTTATTACAAAAACTTGGATTAACCTTTAAACTTTAATTAGCGTGGATGAAACATAAGGCCTGACTGCTAAGAGTAAATTTGGTTCTAAACACCAGTGGGCTAGGATAAGCCCATATAAGCCAATGTTAATGCAATGGGTAAATATTTCAAGACCAAACCCAGCCCAGAATACTTGTCCACCACACTCGAGGAGAAGCTCGAGAGCGACAAGAGGGAAGAAAATGAACCCTCAAAATATTTATACTATGAACCCGAAGAGAAGCTCGAGAGCGATAAGAGGGAAAAAATGAACCCTCAAAATATTTATACTATGGACCCGAAGTTATAAATTTCGTGATATAAATTTTGAAACATTATAGCTCTTTTCTATATAACTTTTTAACAAAAAAATAGGTTGCTTTGTGAACAGAACAAAATTTTAGTATTTTCTGATATTGAACCTATCGGTAGCATGTTAGGTTGCGATCCAATTCCCTTGTTGCATCTGTAATACCAAATTTCTCTACCAGTTTAGGCAAAAGGAAAATAAAGGACAAGTAAAAATTTGAGTCTATCAATATGATGATATGACATAATTTGGGAGAAATAATTTAATATTTTTTAAAAAAGAATCATAAAATTAGGGGACTAATTTAAAAAATTAAAATAAAACTAGCCAGCCATGATCTTGCATTCAGTACCGGCGAAGTCATTACTTTTATGCTAGTGATCATTTCGTGGTTGGGCACAATTTTATCAGCGTATCATTCTTAAATGCTTCAGAGTATATATATTATCGGGGAGAGATTAAATCATTTATTGACATATGATGAAGAGCGAGATAATCCCACGAGCATGTAAGACGTTACGTATTATACACCAAGAAGTTTATACTTTTAGGACATGCGTCAGGAAATGGTTGAATGAAAGAGAAAATATGGAGAGTTTTGTAGGCAAGGATAATGATATGGTACCTAACCGTATAATCTTCCAAGTGCACATAAAAATTTATACAAATTCATAGCATAAATAGAAGTCCATGTTTTATTATAGTTTGCTTACATTTTCCTCATAGTTGGCCTTCATTGTTTCCAATCAAACAGGCAAAAAGTTCATTTGCCAAACTAGAACAAGGTTCCCCAACAAGCATAATTCTCGAGCTACCTTCCTCTTCAGAGCTGTACTTGCACCCACCTGAATACTTAGATGACATTGTTGAGGATGAAGAACTGGACATCAGAAGCAACTGCTGATGGGCACCCTCCAATTCTTGCCTAAGCCTCTGGACTTCCCTCTCGAGCCTCTCATTCTCAGCCAAGGCACCCTCTAGCCTTTCCTGTAAGGCCCTGTGGTCCATCTCTAGGGTTTGGCTCTTCCACCGCGCCCGCTTGTTCTGGTACCACACCGCCACCTGACGCCCGGGAGGCCTAACTGTTGGGATAGGTGGTATTTTCGGTCTGGGTCGAGTTTCGGGTTGAACTTGAAACTAGCCTCTAGGAGGTGAACTTGTTCTTGGGTTAGCCTCTTGTTGCTACACTTGGGTTTTTGGGCTGTATTCTTTGAGGTATACATGAGGGCGAATTTTGGTATATAGTTTTTTTTTTTTTTTTGGGGTTGAGGTTTTATGATAAGAAGATTGTGTATCTATTTATTGGTCAGATTATAAAGAATGTGATTGGAAATTTATTAATTAAAATGGGTCCAAAAATAATTTAGGGGGAAGGGGGGTAAGGTATAGGTTCATTTTCAATAGTTCACGTGGGAATGAGCCCCACTAATGAAAAATTAGGAACCCAAATCTTTGTGATTACTGTTTAATTAGATACCTTACGTTATCATTTTGATGGTTTGGGACTCTTGGGTCCTATTTGACGTTAATGTACACTAATCTAGAATCAAATATAAATAATCAAACCTTAATAATAATCTTGCAAGAAAAAGATTTAACTTAATTAAGATTATTTCTTTCAAATTTATATTTACCAATTTTGTGCATTATGCTATATTTTTCGTACTTAGAAGGGTTTGTAAGAGTTTGAAAAATGTTATAAATTTATCTTAATAGGAAGTAGAAAGAAACTCGAAAGGAACAAAAAGAAAGTGGAAAAATTAAAAAGATGGGGATAAAAAGTTTGAAAAGAATATGTGTTATAGTATGATTTTAAAAAAAAATTATCATTTGGTAATGACTACTAGTATTATTACTTTAAAAGAAATCTAGGGTTATTATGTCTCGAAAGTACGGTACATATATACAAATTAGGTTACTACTGTTATTTTTTTAATAAAAAAATGGAGATTTATAATAAATCATTATATTACATCGATATATACAGTACAAATTATATACAAGAAATATATCTAAAATATTAAAATCAATCCTCACTTTTGAAAAATTAATGGATGAATATATTGTCGATCAAACACTAACCTGTAATATTCTTTTGATCGTTGTTATAATCACATTACATTGTTACGATTATAATCTACTTGAGTGTTATGAACAATTTATTGATTGGTTGGTTGATTCTTATCATTTTATTTAGTTTTATGGGTACAAAGACCTTTTTGCCTCTTTAAGACTGATATAAAGATTTAATTTAAACTACAAATTTTTATGTGGATACTTTTTTGTTCAAATGAGTCATAAAGAGCAGTTTTATATGGATATATTCAAACGGTCAATTACAGCCATTTAAATTCGGTGATGACAAATTACGAATATTATAAGTGTTAAACATATAACGAAATACTCACTTAGCTTTAATTAATATGGTCACAAAAGTATAATAAGAGTTCTTATTTTCCATCTGCTGATTCTGAAATATTTTTGTTTTTTTTGGCTGCAACCCTTTGTATGATTTTTTTCCTAATGAACTTTATATGCAAGGGGTTTAATTTATTTTCAATACTAATAAATAATACATACAAATAACTAGTGACTAGTGCAAACTGTATGTGACGTGCATGTCATTTCAATAATTCTTATGGATTAGACCGGTTTTCAAACTTTTTATTATATGTTTTTACGTGGTGTATAGGAGCAAGCATGTACTCTCGGGAGCATATATAGACTTTGAATAATTGTACTTTTGTTTACTAGAATACGTGACAGTTTGACCACGTATAAATTTTAATTTAACTATACATGTAATTTTAGATATTAGTCTTACATTAATTTTAAATTATTATTTTTTTATCAAAAGTGTATTATATAGATCTTTTTCCATCTCCTTCTACTAAAACCAAAAAAAAAAAAAAAGGGTGAGTAATTGATTGGAGACATACATCAATAATGTGGTGAGGAGGGGGTCCCAATTCAAATATACAATAGAATGGATGGTATGATTTAATTAAAAATTTCAAAAGCCATCTCCTTGATTAAGTTTATATGTAAGTGGAAGGGTCCCCCCATACAAATATACAATACAATGGATGGTATGACTTTTATTTGAAATCCAAACCCATCTCATTAATAAAATTCTCTCAATATATATGCAAACTAAAGGCTCATCCTCCACCATAATATTCATTTGAGCCAATTACTTCTAACCTTCAACTACTTTAATTTGGAGACTTGCAAATTCATGAACAACTTAATTATGTCATAGTCTATAATCCCAACTTGCCATTATATAAATGGACTCTAACTACATTATGCGATCCAATATACACTCCATCATTTATGTTGATTAAGTATCGGGTATTTGTTTATCTATTTTTTATTCAAATGAGTCATAAATATAGTATAATGTAGATGAGAAAGAATGGGAAGGAATAACCTTATCATGGTTAATTAAATCTATATGTAGCAAAATGCAATGGATATATATGTATGATTTATCTATTATATTAGCTCATTTTTCCCCCTTGCATGTACATATGTATAAAAATGCTAGCTCATACAACAATTAATTTCATTGTAGGCCTCATTTATGCGAGGCCTGTATGGATCATAATATAGGCATCCTTACCTCTATAAACATCTTCGTATTTAAGCCCTACATCAAAAACTTTGATAAAAACATTTTGAAGTTTTTGAAACACAAAATGGAACACAATCACGAAGGGGGTGTTTGGTTTAACTAGGTTGGAATGAAATAGGATCATGAATGATTTAAGGGAGCATGTGAATAGTTTTTGATTTCTGATTCCAATTGTTTGGTTCAACTAAGCAACGAGTACAAAAATATAAACTAGTCTAGTGGAAAAATAAATATATTCAAGCAATTATGGTATAATTATATTATACATTAATGAAATTAATTATACGGTATCCAATTAAAATAGAACTAGAATACATATGTATAATACCTAATTAAAACTGAAGAAGAAAAGTGGAAGAAGGCAAAACAAAGATGTTGATATTGGAGGCTTGTACTGTCACCGATGGAATAAGGAACAACGACATGTCGACGACAAGGTGTGTGTGTAAAAACTCATTCCTCAAGGTATGGTTGGGTTTAGGTAAACTCGAGACAAGGTGGGTATAGATAAACTCATAAATTAAGGATTGACTAAACCATTTGAAATTTAATTTTGAGTTAAAAAACACTCAATCAAACATAGAGTATGGGTACAGATGATTTCATTCCAATACCTCGGCTCAAAATTTGATGAATCAAACACCACCTAAATACTAATAACAAACATCATTACATATATGAGAAAGGTAGGTGCGGAATATAAAAAACATATGATAGGACAATAGTAATAAAAGTTGTGGGGAAAGAATATAGTGATCCCCAAAGTATAGGAAATATATGATAAAGGCAATAACTAAAACAACACATCAACGATTCTTATGTACTATGAAGCTAAAAGATGGGTCGCAAGCAAACTACCTTACATCTATAACCCTTATCCTAGATGTTCACGCACTCGTATACAAATGTTAGCCTAAAGGCAAATAAGCGGCTCATGATAATTTGTTCTAATTTTATCATAGAGGATCGTTTGTTAGAGTGGTTTGTTACCTCCAATTGTTTTGGTATTAATGACATAAAAGTTAAAATTTTCAATTTATTCACATGATTGTGCACCTATGGATGGTTTAATATATTTAGTGCCTATTGAAATTGGAATGTATATCAATATCTATTCATATTTTCTACTTATTTCAGCTCATTTTAGATCAATTCAGTTTGCTTTTGTTCATTTATGTTCATTTTAACTCGTTTCTGCTCATTTTGACTCGTTTCTATCATATCAAGTCACTCATTTATACTCATTTCTACTATAATAACTATTTGTGTTGATTTTATCATCCATTTCGAACATGCCCTTAGGAGGCATTCTTTTCAACTAATTTTTGTGAACATTTATGAACTTGTTCCTGTTGAATTGATTTGATGAATTAAATTTATTTTTTACAGAATTTATTTACATTGAATTCTAACTTCTTTTTTTTTTTTGGTTTAGATTTTTAAACTTATGTATATTGAGTTGAACAAAAAAATTGAACCTATTTTTAAAGAAATGAATTAAGAAGAGTATGTTTGAATTAATATGTATATCAACATTTATTTATGTTTTTGCTAATTTTTGTTGGTTTTTTCCCTCAATTTTGTCTTTTTACTAAAACAGCTCATTTCAACTCTTACAACAATTTCTGCTCATTTTTCTCATTTCTCTTTGTTTCAGCTCATTTCGGTTCATTTATGTTCATTTATGCTATAATAATTATTTCTGTTGATTCTTGTTAGCCATTTCGAACATGCCCTAAACTAGTTACGAAAAAATAAGTTTGTTGAATTTATTTGAATTAAACTAAACCTATTACAATTGAACTACTTTGAATTGAGTTTATTTTCGCTAAACTAAACTAAATATATTTTTGTTGAATTATGAATTTATTTATATTAAATTAGATTTATTTATACTAAATTAAACTTATTTTTATTCAATTCAATTGAAGTAAACTTATTTCATTATGAAATAGGATTGAAAGGAATATGACATTAATTTGATTGAATTTAAATATCTTTTTAGAGTTATTATTGGACGTCAATAATCTCACTCTTAACGGTTTTGGACACCAATAAATTCACTTTTTAAATTAGACGCGAATAATCTATAATGTTGTAGATCTATATATAACGACGAACATCATTGTTACTGTGCCGCCGAATCAAAATTATGTTAGCTCGTTGCGATCTAATAAAAAAAAAAAGTATCAAATATGAAATTATCTGCATCCAATTTAAAATAGAATTATTAGCATGTAATAACTTTTTCTCAACATTTTTTTTTTAAAAACAAACTAAATCCTCGAGCTTTATATATTCCTCAAAATTTAAAAATCTTCTCTTTGGCTTCTACCAGACAAAACCTTAGAAGAGAAGAAAGAGAAAAAGCCAGAGTTGCAGTTGCAAAGGCGAAGGCGAGGAGGGAGAGAGACAGAGAGGAAAAAGTTCAACTGTAAGTAACTGCAACTTCAATCGCATCTGGAAAGAGATAGCGAGAGATGAGGAGACTCTTCCGCAGTGCTGGCAATGCCTCGCCGGAGACTCCCTCTCCGCCGCCGGATACTCCTCCGCGAGCTCCGCCCGCTACTGGCCCGGCGCGCCCAATTCGGTTCGTTTATAGCGATGAGAAGGGAAAGTTCAGGATTGACACAGAAGCCCTCGCCACTCTTCAGCTCGTCAAGGAGCCAATTGGGGTTGTCTCTGTTTGCGGCCGTGCTCGCCAGGGCAAGAGCTTCATTCTCAATCAGGTTATGGTTTCTATTTTCTATCTTTTCGTCTTTGATTTGTGTCTTTAAACATCGTTTAGGGTTACGGTTTTTGGTCTTTTCAGGGGTGAATTTAATTTGGGTTTTTGAATTTGGGTTTAGGATTTTAGAAATTCGTGTTGAATATGAATAGTTCCGCGTTCACTTCTCACCTCTTTGAGTGATTATTTTGTGTGTCTTAAGTTGTCTAGGGTTAGCGTTTTTGGGCATCTAGGGGTGCATTTGATGTGGGATTTTCATGAGCTATTTCGGGTTTAGGGTTTTAGAGATTGGAGCAGCAGGTTAAGAGAAACTGTGCAATTCCTAAAAAGGCAGGGTAGGCGTCGCAGGGGTGAATTTGGCTGTGAGCTCTTTCCCTTTTGTTGTGGGTAAATTTACAGAAATGATGCTGAATGGTTTAGCATGGATAATGTTTGCTTGGTAGCCGAAATGAGGAAGGTGCTGATTCTTTGTTGAAACAATGGTATTGCTGCTATTGTTGGGATTTACAACAGTATGTTTTACCATTAGTAATGTTGCATTAGTGGCTGAAATGAGGGAGGTGCCAATTCTTTGTTGAAACAACAGTGTTGCTGGTATTGTTGGGTTATACAACAGTTTAGCGATTATTGGATTGTTATAGACGTTTACTTTACTATAGACTTCAGATATACTATGTTCGTTATAAGGAAGAATTTAGTTATCTTGGATTGCTTAGAGGGAAATGGAAGAGCACTTAAGGAGTTTTATCCAACAAAATGACCCACTTTAGACTTTGGGTTAAAATATTAATACTGTGGTTTTGATATTTAAGCAAAATTAGTTTGCTTTGGTGAATATAAGTTTAAACTGTACAACAATACCAGCTGTTGTGGCTTGTGGATCTCATTGGCAGAGTTTGAGGAGATGAAGCTGTAGACAATCTTATTCTTACTGTAGAGAGTTTGATTCCATGAGTTCAAATATGAACAATAAAAATTAAGAATGGTGGGGCTTGTGATGGGAAAAGAGCGATTTACATTAAGGGTAAAAGGAGGTGACGTTTAGAAGACTCTTACGTGTGACAGAAAAATTGTGATTCCTACTTTTAGGTAGATGAAAGCTCAAGTTGATAGCTGAGAACTTCGTAGGGAAGGTGATCATATAGCTGTTGCCTTCTTGTGACGGATAGATGTGGCCTTCCACTTGAGACGGAGTATCTAAGATTTTAATAAAATTTTATGATATTTTAGGTAAACTTTATGATATTTTAGGATTTCCTAACTGTAACTCGTAGAGGGTCCTTATCTCGTAGCTTTGGCGCTTTTATAGGGATATAGTGATATACACAGTATTCATGTTGACTGCTTCGCCAAATATATTTGTCCTGTTGTCAGTAACTGGTCTCTTCCTATGATTTCCATTGTAAATCTATTTGACCTATTCTATGGTCAACTTGTCATCTTCCTTTCTCTTTGTTGTATTTCTATTAACACTGTTTGCTGCAATATTTCACCTCTACTTGTATAACTATAACTGCTTCTTCCTTTTTCCTAGGTTCTCATCTGTTTAAAAGGTTTGCTTTAAGATTCTTTTGTAAATGACCTCGGTGTCGTATATAAGACACAATGTGTTGCAGGCTGTAGACTACAATAGTGGCTTGTACCCATGCTCTTGTTGTTTGTATTGCCCTTGGCCATGTTAAGGAAACTTACCCAACTGTTATTTAAGTCCTTAATATGTAAAAGTACATTGAATGCATATACCTGGTTGTCCTTTGTTTTCTTTTGCTTTTCTTCTCTCATAACAGTACTGCTCGCAGAGTGACTGGATCTTGGCATTTGTTCTCTCATTATGTTATGAAATTTGGAATCCTTTGTGTTAATTATTTAATTTCTTTTTGTTTTTCCTTTATTTTTTCCAGCTTTTGGGGAGGAGCAGTGGTTTTCAAGTCGCAGCAACTCATAAACCATGCACTAAAGGGCTTTGGCTGTGGAGTGCGCCATTAAAGAGGACTGCACTTGATGGAACTGAGTATAACCTTTTACTTTTGGATAGCGAAGGGATTGATGCTTATGATCAGACGGTCAGATTTTTCTTCGCCTTGTGTTCCAGTTTGATTTTGACCTGAACTGAATTTTCAGCATCAGTTAATGTATATATAGTCTGAAGATACTCTTAATTATAGCTGTCTACTTTTGCGATTTTTCTATCTGTGTTTCCTTGGAGCAATTTGGATCTATAACTTCTTTCTGATTGCAGGGAACTTACAGTACACAAATATTTTCCTTGGCTGTTTTATTGTCCAGCATGTTCATCTATAACCAGGTTAGAAACAAACATGGTTTTGACTCTTCTGAATAAATTCTTGGAGACCATTATCCCCTCCCCCAAACAGAGAACACTCACACACACACAAAACCCCAGTTTTTATAAAGTTTGTGCTGCTCTAGTTGTCAGAATGTAATTGATCTAGAATATTGTAGTTGATCCTTTTTGTTTTTGAATGTAGATGGGTGGAATTGATGAGGCTGCTCTGGATCGTCTCTCTCTCGTGACTGAAATGACCAAACACATTCAAGTTAGAGCATCTGGGGGAAGACTACAGCTTCTGAGCTTGGACAATTCTCACCAATTTTTGTGTGGCTCCTGAGGGTAATTGCCTTTGTGTAATCATTTTTAGCTTTATATGGCTCATTAGCATTATTTGATCATTTAAAAATTCTCCAGGACTTCTATTTGGACTTGACTGAAGATAACAGAAAAATAACACCGAGGGATTATCTGGAGCTTGCTTTGAGACCAGTTCAAGGAGGTGGAAAAGATGTGGCTGCAAAGAATGAGGTGTTACCTTGCATCTGAACATATCCCAAGTTACAGATCATATGTTTCAATTCTCCCAACTGTTTTTTAATAAAAAATTCAGAATGTGCTCTAGCCAGCCTTTCTGGTCGTTTTTTGGGGTCAGGGGAGGGGGTTGGGAGGAGAAATCTATTTATTTCATAAACTAATCTCCCAAGCTATATAAATCAAAGAACCGAGGCCATAGAGTCCTACTCCACGAACAAGTCCATCTGACGCGTTTAGTTGTGTACAAATGCTGAAGATTGTTTATTACTGCTGCTACTCTATGTGATCATTGTTGACAAATTATGTTGAGTGAAGTGCTTAAAATGTTAAAATTTATTATATATCTCCTGTTATAAATGCTGATGCATAACATTATGATCACTAGATTCGGGAATCTATTCGAGCTCTTTTCCCAGACAGAGAATGCTTCACCCTTGTGCGGCCGTTAAACAATGAGAGGCAGCTCCAACGTCTGGATCAAATTGCTGTTAGTACCTCGACCATCTAATGTATTTTCATCTGTTATACTTGCTTTCATAATGGTCTTGTAATTTATACTCTTCATGCAGTTGGACAAATTAAGGCCAGAATTCAGATCTGGTTTGGATGCACTGACAAGGTTTGTGTTTGAGAGAGCTAGGCCTAAGCAAGTGGGGGCTACTATTATGAATGGACCTATGCTTGCTGGTATTACACAGTCATTTTTAGATGCATTGAATCAAGGTGCAGTGCCAACAATCACTTCCTCTTGGCAGGTCAGTTTTTAAGAAAAAGAATATTGTGCCTGTATTATTATATTCAGGGAATTTTGTGGCTTGCATTGAAGAAAGTTCAGCTTACATGATCATCTTTGCTCCTAAAGGGTGTTATGAACTTGGGCAATATGTTATCAATTTTTATGGTGATTATGATTATTTATTGAAATTTGAGGCTCTTCAATTATAAGTGGGCTTGAAATGCTGTAGTCATCCACCCACCCACTGTTGGTAGCACTTCAATGATCCAATAAGATCATATGGGATGGAATGCTATTGCTTTAGCTTCAATCATGCTTAGTTCTGCCTGGGAGACGATTGGAAAAGCCAGCTGAGCAAGGGTCTCTGACATACAAATACATAATAGTACCTAGGAATTGCACCTATGCATGGTGTAGTCGGAGGTAGATGTTATAGCCTTAACCTTAAATTGCAGAGAGACTGTTTTGGGACCCTAGATTTGCTCTATACATGCTTTGGTTGGTTTGTTACCAATCAAGTTGTGTAGTGCATTGTTTACTACCTATCCAGTTGTGGACAGCCCTTTGTTCTCATTTGATTTTTAAGTGCGATAAGGCTGGTTGGCTGCGACGGAGCTGGTTAATGTGTTTTGTTTTGGCTGATGGAGATTAGCTACACTAGTTTATTCTCCTGGTGACTAACCTTGTAAAACTGAGAATCTGGGAGGTAATTTGAAGAGTGTAGCCACATCTCTTTGGCAGAAGTATTAATTAATTGAATTAATCATTGACCTATTTTTGCCGTCAATAATTTTGCCACTACAGTCCGTCCTTATTTGTCATCCTAATACTGATTCATTAACTTTGTCAACATCTGACGCATGTGTCTCTACTGCTCGTAACCAACCGTGTTGCATTAGAAGTGGTTCTCATGCAGATGTGATTTAGTTTGTTTAAGATTCAACTTGTACAGGGTGTGTAACGACCTGACGGCTTGTCATTTAGGGGTGTTTAGACTGGTACCTCTCACCAGAAAACGTGCAAAAGCTGTAGTGTCTGTGATTCTCTGGTAAAGTTTTTCTTCATGCTGCTTTGGAGGAATTTGTATGAAGAAATAGGAATTGCAAGGGAAGGGGTTGCTTTCAATAATATGTATGGAAGGAATTGCAGAGAAGGTACACCTTCGTACTACACAAAATACAACTATCAACCCATGAAATGGTTAATTGCATCTATATTTTCATTTCTTTCTTGTTAAATAAACAAGAGCCTCAATTGGCTGAAAAGACATATCAAGCTTGGTAAAAGAATGCTGCAAATTTTCTTCCTTTCTTCTCTTTCTCATCCTTCATACTAATCAAAGTGTACTGCTGTCTATGTGTCATTCGTCATCGGCTGTTTTTCTTGTGTTTGTTTCAAGTGGGTATGGCCCTTCTGCAGCTTGTTTTTCCTTCTGCTACTTCTGTTAGTGTTCGTTGTTTGATTTCCTTGGAAATTATAGCATGCGTCAAAAATATGTCTTCTGCTAATCTTATCTGGTTTGAAATTTCATTTATTGGACTCTTACATGGCTATTTTGTCTTGCGTACTGAAGTGGTTTTACTCTGATGCTCTTAAATATTTGGAAATGCAATTCTCGCTCTGCTTTATCGGGAAATTCTTGTTCTTCTTAAATGGTTAGCTCTTGTGCTAGATTTATGAGCTGTAATGGCTTCATCTTTGTTTTACTTTATCTATTGGCTATGTTTTGCTAAGCAAAAGAACTATATTGTGTAGAGTGTTGAAGAAGCTGAGTGCAGGAGGGGCTATGATACAGCTACTGAAGAGTATATGTCTGCCTTCGACCGTTCAAAACCACCTGAGGAAGTAAGTTAACTCCTTGGCTAAAATATATTTCATTCACATCCACTTGTAGTCTAATTCTTTTGGTTTTAGGGAGCACTAAGAGAAGCACATGAAGTGGCAGTCCAAAGAGCCTTGGACGCTTTTAATGCCAGTGCTGTGGGGGCTGGTTCAGCTAGGCAGAAGTATGAGAAGCTCCTCCAGACCTTCTTCAGGAAGGCTTTTGAGGTATATGTTTGTGTCTTCCATGTAGCATTGAAGATTTTCTTTTCTGTTCTTATGAATTTTTAGCCCCAGCTTTGTCTGTCCTCAGAATTGGTACTGTGTGTCATTTGTGGTTGAAATAGTTGAAATATGAGTTTAACTATTAAAAAAATGTTTCTTGAAATAAAGTGCAAATTTATTGTGAGCACCAAAGTGGCAGCTAGTAGGAATTCTTGGAGATTCTTTTGCTGCTCTGAGCAACTTAATATATTGCTCTTAATGATAAGCTAACTTGTAGAGGCCTTTGTATAAAGTATCCCTTGATATGAGTTGTTTTAGTCAGGCTTGGACCATAATGGGATGAAATCAAGCAAAATTTTACTCATGAAAGCTATAAATTATGCCTGTTCTTTCATAATTCCTGTTTTGTACCTGTTTGTGTTTAATTAGTTAATCAGCTTCTTTCATCTGAAGTCTGGCTAGAATATAATCGGTCATTTCTGAATTCTTTCAAAGAGCTGATTTATCTTTGCTTCCATTGCAGGACTACAAAAGAAATGCATTTATGGAAGCAGATTTGCAATGTAGAAATGCTATACAAAACATGGAAAGGAAATTACGGACAGCTTGCATTTCTGCTGATGCAAAGTTAGAACAGGTCCTCAAGGTAGATTGTCTCAGCAACTCTGTGTGCCACTATTTCATTATTCCTTTAAAAGAGGGGGTGGGTGGGTTTGATTTCCTTTACCAATTTGCTTTCCTCTTCATTTGTCCCTTGTCTCTTCTTATATAATGTTCATAAGAAGTGAAATAATTATGTGACAGCTACTCTTTTGTTTGTCACATTCGCCTGCATTTATCTTCTTGTGTGCCATGGATTGGGATGAGAACTTAGTTCTTTGGAAGAGAACTACATGCTTAATGGCTTTAATTGGTTGAATTGAAGGCCAAATGGTTTGTGGTGCAATCTACTCTCTGCGCTGTTTACTGGTATTTAGTGTCATTTGACATGATATGATGATCTCATCAAGTGTTGTGGCTTGGCTCTTCCAGATCCTTTTTTTTTTTTTTTGCGACTGGAAAGTTATAAGTATATTGTATATGCTAGGATCAAATTTACTTGAATGGAAAGCAGACATCTTTCTACAAACAGAATATATACATAATCGATACTGCCCTAATAGATACTACCAACAAAGTCAGTAACTTGAAAAGAAGAAATGAAAAACATACCCATTATCCCAAAATAGAGAGTCTTGGCTCTCCCATTCTTGAAACCTTCTAGCCTTTGTTAGATGGAAGGTTCTGTGTGGTGTTAGTCTTCAATTTGCAGGATTTTTTTTTCCCTCATGGTTTGGTTTATTACTGTTTGGGCTCGTTTGAGATGCCCTATTGAAGACCTCATTCTTTCTGTGTGTCAAGAATATAAAATGTCCAGAGAACTAGAGGAGTGATTCAGCCACTTAGATTTCATTGTCTATGACAAGTCCTTGATGACCTTGTGACAACTTGTCTTATCTTGTGAACTTGCAGATTCTTGATGACCTTCGTTCCGATTATGAAAGGTCATGTTATGGTCCAGGGAAATGGCATAAGCTGGCAGTATTCCTACAACAAAGGTTAGCTCTGGTGTTCATTTTCCTCTGACCCCCTCCCCTTCCATTTTTTTGGTCTAACACAAATTTTTAGTTTGGAAGGTCCAATATCTGACCTTGTGAGAAAACAAATCAATCGGGTCACCTCAGAGCAGAGTTCATTGAATTTGAAATGTCGCTCAATGGAAGATAAGATGAATTTGCTGAACAAGCAGTTAGAGGCAAATGAGAAGTACAAAGCTGAGTATCTGAAGCGTTATGAGGATTCCATAAATGAAAAGAAGAAGCTCTCTGATGAGCACATGGGTCACTTGACTAATTTACAGAGCAAATGCAGCTCCCTGGAGGAGAGGTGTTCCAGCATATTGAAAACATTGGAATCAACCAGGCAGGAATCTGCTCAATGGAAGAGGAAATATGAGCATGTTTTATCAAAGCAGAAATCTGAAGAAGAACGAACCAGTGCTGAAAGGTCTGCTTTGAAGTCCAGGGCTAGTGCTGCTGAAGCACGATTGGCCGCAGCACGTGAACAAGTTCAATCTGCTCAAGAGGAAGCCGAGGAGTGGAAACGAAAATGTAATATTGCTGTTCAAGAAGCGAAAACAGCCTTGGAGAAAGCAGCTGTAGTACAAGAACGCTCAAATAAGAATATGCAAGCACGGGAAGATGCGCTTAGAGCTGAGTTTGCTAGCACTATGGCCAAGAAGGTCATTTCTCATCTCATAGCTTTGTTGGTCTTCTGTCTACCTTTTGCCCATAGTTCACGTTTGCTATGAAATTACCCATTATTTACTCCAACCACCAAATTGCTTTGTCTTAAATAGAACTTTAAATAGCTTGGTTGTTTTAATGATGACGTACTTGTCTTGTGGAATTTCAGGAAGAGGAAGCCACGGATAAGGCAGCGAAAATTGAACACGTGGAGAAGCATTTGGCAACTTTGAATTTAGAGTTGAAGGTAGGACATTATGGTATTCTGGTGTGCTATAGTCTACAGACTAGACATCTTCTGTTATACTGTGGGCTAGGAAAAGATTTTTGGATTCATGAGCCTCTCTCTCTCTCTCTCTCTCTGCTGTGTGTGTGTGTGTATGTGCGTGTGTGCGCATGTATGCGCGTGCGCACCTGCATGGGTGTGTGTGGGTGTGGGTGTGGGTGTGGGTGTAAATTCCTACTCTATTTCTTGGGTCCATAATGTAGCTCATTGAACAAATTTAATGTGACATTAAGCCATTGTGGTCGTTGACAGTTCTTGTCATGCGGAGGCAAAATTCTTGCTGTTGCTTTAAAATGTCTGATTTGGAATCTGGTCACTGTGTGATGTTATCAAGGTTGCTTGGGAAGGAAAATTGCTGAAGGTAAGGGTAAAGGGAATGAGAAGATGAGAAGTATAGGAAAGAATCTACATACAATCTTTCTCAAGTGCTCTTCCTTTGTCTCAATATTGTAGATGCAATTACAGGTTTTGAATGCTTTCTAAGTATATATACCTCTCCATAAGCATTAGTCATATTTATTCTCTTTCGTTATTGCAGGCTGCTGAATCCAAGATAGAAAGCTATAATTTGGAGATAGCTTGCTTGAAATCTGACATAAAGGAGCTAAATGAGAGGCTCGAAGCTGCAAATTCAACTGCGCAATCATATGAAAGAGAAGCTAAAATACTTGAGCAGGAGAAGATCCATTTGGAGGAGAAGTATCGAGCTGACTTCTCGACATTTGATGAGCTGCAGGAGAGGTACAAAATTGCTGAAAAAGAAGCAAAAAGAGCATCAGAGATGGCTGACAGAGCACGGTCGGAAGCAGCAGCTATTCAGAAGGAAAAGAGTGAGATGCAGCGCATGGCAATGGAAAGACTGACACATATTGAGCGAGCCGAGAGGCAGATTGACAACCTGGAAAGGGAGAAAAATGATTTGGTTAATGAATTAAGAACTCTTCGTGCTTCTGAAATGGATGCCATTGAGAAAGTGAGACTACTGGAGGCTCAGGTTGAAGAAAGAAAGGAGGAAATTGACAAACTGATGAAGTCTAACAATGAACAGAGAGCTACTACAGTTCAAGTACTTGAAAGTCTCCTTGAGACAGAACGCGATGCCCGAGCAGAAGCAAATCGAAGGGCTGAGGCTCTCTCTCATCAGCTGCAGGCTACTCAGGGAAAACTCGACATGATGCAGCAAGAACTAACATCTGTTCGTTTGAGTGAATCTGCGCTTGATGCCAAGCTCAAGACCACATCACATGGAAAACGGCTTAGAGTGGAAGAGCATGACATGGGTTTTGACTTTGTCCACGATGTGGATGTTGATGATGGAGGCGACAGGGTGAATAAAAGAAGAAAGAGCACTACAAGCTCAATACAAGACGCAGCTTCAGCAGGTGATGGTGACTCAGGTGACGAGGATAATCACAGCCAGCAAGTTGAAACCGAAGACTACACAAAGTTTACCATTCAGAAGCTCAAGCAAGAGCTCACAAGACACAATTTTGGTGATGAGGTGCTCAAGCTCAAGGCTCCCCCAAGAAGAAGGATCTAATTGCTCTTTATGAAAGATGCATCATTAACAAGTCCTGATTTGTCAGGTTAGTGAATGCATCAGTAACCATCTGTGGGGGATTTAGCTGTATATCATGTCACAGGGCTATACTTTCATCACTTAACTGACTTGGGGATTCCCCCAGTGATTAGGATGGTTCTGTTCATACTGAAGTCCCGGTTTCACAATTCTTGGACTTGGTCCTTTTGGGGGTGTAAGAAGGGATATGTTTTTCTGATGTAATGGTTTGCTGTAACTATCATTGGTCTAAAATTACGATGATGATGGTCTTGTATAGTCATCCTAGTTCAACAGTATCTTTGGTAGTTTTGTGTTAGAAAAAGGGGACAGAGATCTCATTCCAATATCTTCCTGTGACGTAACTGAGAAATGTAAGTGTAATGATTTTGAAAATTTTGCTGCTTGTTCAGGGCATATTGGAATTGTTGATCCACTGAATTTGTTGTATGAAAGGGTTTTAGTGTTGTATGTATTTGCGGTTTATACTGTTTATTCTTGAAATATATGAGCTTCTGTTTTCTCTCAGTTATTACTCTCTGAGTAACTTCATCAGGTACCAATCTAGTGTGAAATAGTTTTGAATTTAACTGTCATAAATATGTGAAAAAATTTCAAGTTCATAGCAGTAAGGATGAATTAAGCTAATAAAAATGTGATAACATATTGGACTGATGTGGGGGTTAATGTGGATACAATAGGCCTCTTCTGATATGAAAGATATATTAACGATCAGTAATAATATCCAATTGTACCCATGAAATAAGGTATAATAAAGTCTAAAATTGGGCTGAGCTCATTTGAGCTTGGACTAATCCTGAGGCAAAAACATCATAAATGGACTTTGTTTGAATTGCAGATTTAGACTTCTTGACAAGAACCAAATTCTAACCTGATGTCCTATTTTTGAATTTGAACTTTTGTGAATTAGACCAATATTAATAAGTTATGTATATGACTGAGCCTAGACTTCATTTTTTTTTAATTTCTAAATCTGCTTGTCAAAATTTTTTATCGAAAATTTAGAGATTTAGACAAAAATATATCTAGACCCGATAGTCTAATGTTTGAATTCAAATGTCCAATTACTTAAACTTCTCTGAACTTGAATTCATCATAAAATTCGGTAAACCTGGACTCAAGCTAATCTGAATTTTCAATTCGAATATAAGTCGTTGACCAAACTTGAAATTTTCTGCTTTGGACAATCGGACAATAAAATTGGACAGATTTTTTAGAAGCATGAATGCCTCTTCCATGTCACATACTGTGGCGAGACTTGCCAACCCGAACTTAAGCTACGAGCATCCACATTCATGATCCAAAATTTTGGATTATATGTGAGAGCTCGAACCCTCCACATCATCTTATAATTTAATATTTTGGAATTTAATGTATTGCTCATGAAGCATAAAAATATACATATTTAATTTATTTTTCTTCTTTAAATATGGAAATGTTGGTAAAAACAAAACAAAAAAAAAAAAGAAAAATGATATAAGAAGGAAACGCGAGCAGATTGAGTATGTTGGCGGATTGACCTGGGGTTAAATGAAGTATGCATTGTAGTAAGATAAATTGGATCACATGGACAAAATTGGATCATACGATCTTGCATGACAATCGCTCTAATGTGTCTTTCATATTAGGCCTCTTTTTCTCTGTCTTTCTTTTTACAATAAAAGAAAACTTATTTTGTTCTGTTTAGGTTTACATAAATTCAACTCAGTACAGCACTTAAATTTTAATTTTAGTTCAAATAAGTTCTTTTTCAGCCAGTTTGTGTCAGATAAGATAAGTTGAAATTTTTTTATTTCAACTTAATCCAATTGTAAAATTTCTAGTACAAATAAGGTGTAAAGCCGTCAAAAATTATTCATGATAAGATTGTTATAATAAACCTGTTAGTAAAATTTTTATATTAATTATTTTATGTTATTTATCTTTTTTTTTTTTTTGAGGGGAGGGGTCTAACTTTTTAGATACCTTAGGTTTAAAAAAATGAAGTACTTGATACTAAAAATTTCAGACTCTAATATTATATTAAACTTCACTCTTAGATAGTGTAGGGGAATCCTTCATTAGTCGGAATATATACCATCTACTAAATTAATTTTATCCAAATATAATGGTGCTCACAAGGTGGCTGTCTCTCCCATTCTCTCTTTGTTCTTGGGTTAATTTATTTATCTTGCCTTTAATCTGCTATTCCCTAACAAATTAAAGGGGACAAAAGAAATCATACTTTATGCCAAAACATTGCATAGAGATCATTGCATCTTGAGAGGCAAAATGAAGAATAAAGATGGCACATCTTCATCAGTTCTACAAGTTTGATACCTAAAGCTGCTCAAATTGCATGCATAGAATCAAATCTTAACTTCCTTTTCTAGCATAATAATATAATGTGATCCTCTTCCAAATTAGAACCGTCTAATTCCCCACCATTTTCTAATGCAAATTCCGGTGTATATAGTGTTAGCACGTAAAATTATAGCCTCTTTGAAATGTTTTCCGAGCTGCCATCTTGTTTAATGTGGGTTTTGATACCGGTTCACTGCCCAATGCAACCCTCTACATAGATATAGTTATTATCATATACGAGACACTCTGTTTAAAAACAAAAAAGGAAAAATGAAGAGTAAAAAGATAACATTTTTATTTCCTTCATGGTAAAGCAAACAAATTAAACCCTAATACAGCTAATTACCCAATAAAGTGTCATATATCTCTGTACAGGAAAATTAAAGGTCTATGAATTAATGCAATTTCTCCTAAACTTAAAAAGTATTTGAGTATATGATCACAATGGTTTTCACCAACATAGTAGAGCCCAGAATTACGTCTCCCTTTGCATGAATCTGAAAACCAATGTTTTTATTGGTCATATATCAAAGGAGCCTTCTTCTAGATTCATCCAAGAAATGCCCACCATCAAAATATTATTGTTCTCTTTTCTTCTTCATCTGGGTATAATATCAACCTAATCTAAGTTACCCATTGACAAATCTGATCTAACCACCAAACAGGTCCTTGTCATGGGCTCCTCAATGTATGCATTTTATACCTTCCAAGTTTCACCAATTCCCAATCTTATTTTCTAGCATCAAACTGAACCAATGATGACGCATCACCTTGTGCCACCAAATTAGGGATCAGTTGAGGTGGGCTCTCTCTATTTTGTACCCCAACAACATGATCATAAGGGATGAAAGATGGGTGGTAATAGTTGAGAGGTCCCTTCATCAATGGATGATGATGATGATGATGATGATGAAGAACATGGTCATCAAGGGGTTCCTTGATGTTTGAACCACATTGTCTAGGTTGTGTTTGGTAGAACACCTTTGAGAGAACAAATTCTCCATCCTTCTCTTCCTCATTTTGGCCCTGGTGGTATTGATGCATGACCCAGTTCGTCTTCTCTGGCTTCTTCTGCCTTCCATAGTTGGTGTACAGTACTAATATCTTCTTGAACCCTTTCACCGTGCCATTAACCAGTATCGGTCTAGTTTTACCTGTCTTGTGCCATCTCGTCTCCCCACCTTCTTCGTCTGTGTGCACCTTCCTCCGTTTTCTTGTTCCTGTCGTGTATGCCTTCGATGGTCTGTGGAAGAAATGTCTCATTGCACCATCTTTGCTCACACCTTCACAATGCAATTGAAAGTTTAATCACAAATTAATCAGCATTGATAATTTGGAGGAGCACAACAAATACAGAATGTGTTTTGCTAAGATCTACATATATGAAAGCTATATATACATCACATTGATTCGAGAGCATTAAGTACTGAGGATAGTATGCTTTCAAAAATATTGCTGTCTTTTCCAAAGTTCATGATGCAAAGGTTTTCCACATCCCCAAAGTGTAAGAATTTCATATATGTATGTATGTACGTAGGTACATATATATATAAAATCTGTAGAGCGTTCTTCACCAAGACAAAACAAAACCCTAAATAAGGTCGTTCTAAGATAGACCCCAATAATTGTATAGTATAGTAATTACAATGCGTAGTATACTAAGATGTGTTTTTTGATGTAAAAATAACATATAATACAACTAAGTTATACTATCAATGCGTATGAAGCTTAAAAGGGTACTCCTAGTAGATTTCTTCGAAACCTATTAGGTTAACTGCATGCGATATAAATTTGTGTATTCTGCAAGTCATGAAGGATTCCATTTGAGAAAAAAGTTATGCAAGTTGTGCATGAAAGACTTTTAATAGAAACTAGTTAGATGGGGAGGGAACAATTGTTCAATTCCCATAAGCTCTGATCTAGTGGCTAGTTATATATACATATGCAAGATTCTTTACTTAAACAACACTAAGTGATCTTTGCCTTTCTTTCTGTACCTTTAATTTTCTTCTCTAACAAGATCCATAGCTATGACACCAATCTAAATTATCATCAACCTTTGATTAATCAACCAAGGGAATTGAATATATATATATATATGTCTCCTTTAGGGAATAAGAACTTCAAATCTAGCATCAAATATATGCATGCATGTGGAGGTGATCTCTTTAGGGATAAGATCCTTAAATTTAGTATCAAATCAAATATATATGGTTCTCAAAGTCTTCAACTTGGAAGACTATAGGCAATGTGGAATTCAAAGATAAGCAAAAGCTTTATGTCTCAATTGACCATTCATTTGATTATAACATGATATCGAGGTTGAAGTGAATAAATCTATTCTTGAATTTACAAATTTTACAGTTACTTTAGCGCCAGATATGTGTTACAACATTGTCTGTCCTACATCAACATACCCTTTTTAATGCTGCATTAAAAAAGACAAAAAATTTAAAACAGGTGGAGTATGAACCGTATTTGTTCATAATAAGACTTTATATTAACCCATCAAATCATCGTATGTATACTTAACCAACTAAAATTTGAGCGTAAATAAAATCTTAAGTAACAACAGCCCGAGTGTAGCTTGTATCGGGTAACATATGTAGCTAGTATCGGATAGATCGATGTGGCTATTTTTCATTTTATTCCAGTATCTTTTTTGACAGTAAGAGTCATGATATTTTTAAAAATTTTGATGAAAGTATATATCGAAGACTTAGAAATGGACGCGGGGGGAAGAAAAGAGAGTTTGCTATAAATTTTCAAAATTCCACCAAATATTTTAGGACTCAGACCAAACAAACTAATGAGCCTAACAAACACTATGTGGTGATCAGTATGTCAACTAATTAGCACAGTAAGAGGCCTTTTTTTTTTAAAAGAAAAAGTTTTCACAATCTATAATATCACTTTTTTTAAAAAAAAAAGAAGGAAAAGGAATAATATGAATATTTCATTTCATCCATTTTGATATCTCATCTCATCCTTCCAACAACCTCTGTATAAGAACTCAGAGCAAGTATATTTTCCCCCATTTTTGTATTATTTTGGCATGTACTTAATGTAATAAACTTGCACCCTTCAGAAGAAACCTCTGAAAATCAGCAAAATTCCAAGAACCATTAATTAAAACTTAAATAGGATAATGCTTCCAATGAAAGCAATGAATTAAATAGGTATAGAGAGTGACATGAATTAGTTGAAAAAAATATATATTAATTACTAACAATTCAACATGAAAATTACTACTATCTCACACACAAACTCATTAGATCCAAACAAGTAATTTAGCAGATACATGCTAATTATTATTAGGATTATTAAATTTTAATATCCCGAGCTTTGAATCATGTCTGCTAATATTTTGAGTTATCGATTTACAAGTAACATACCCCAGTGCTAGCTGGTATTCAGTGGAAGGGAAGGAGCCTAAATTGACATCCTCTTCTTTCTTTTTTGGGGTATGAGTAACATGACCCAAGATTCGGGATATTAAAATTTAAAATAATTGTAATCTAATAGCAAACCCTAAGTAATAATCAACCAACAAACTGACCTGGTAATTTCTCGGGATGAGTGTAACAAATTCCGTTTTCGCCCTCGATAGTGGGTATGAATTCATGAAGAAGAGGATGCAATTTGCCCAAATCAGACTTGATTTTGGCCTCCAAATGCTCTAAAATTTCTGGGTCTGTTGGATCAAACTTCACCCCTGATGGTAGCCCAGGTAAGTCATTTATACCCCCAGTACCCTGGCAATTTTTATTAAAAATTATATTAAAAACTAAGCAAAACCTCAAACTAACAGATTGCAAAATGAATTGGGGAAAGAAAAAGTACCTGGTCTTGGTGGAGGGGGATGTGGTGGCCACAGGAAGGGCAAGAAATTGTGTGAAGTTGAGTGATTTTGGAAGTGATTACAACCCTATCTTTGGAAGAAGATGAAGGAGAAGGAGATGGAGTAACCACAATCTGATTCGATGATGATATCTCAATTATCCCATCACTAATTGGGAGACTATTGGTGGTGTTGTTGTTGCAGCATGTCATCTCTACCCATCCCTTTGAAAATCCAGCCTACGTCGCTTTGATTCGTTTTTACGGGTGTTAGAAATTCGGTTCGGCTCGTTGCTCGGAAGTGGAGGCGTCAATGGTCGGGAGACAAATCGATCGATCTGCTGCTTAAGCTCTTGCTGAGCTGCTGAGAGACAGAGAGAGAGAGGCGGGAGGAAAGGAGAGAGAAGAGGGAAGGAATGAAGGAGGGGTATAGAAAGCGTATATACTGAGACTAGCTACAAATATGAGGGGTTGCTTGGACGTCAAGGCGTTGGTAACTATTGGGTGTATGCGCTTCCACCGTCATATGATGGAACCTAATTTCTATTTTCTGATTTCACCCCATCGCCAAACACGGCACAACCCCCTCCCTCCCTAACGAAAAAGAAAAGAAAAGAAAAGACTATCTATGTCGTATATTTTTGTTTTTCCTTTTTTCTTCCTAATTAAGTCTCAACACAAGGTTTGGGCTTAAGGGAGAAGGAAGAAATAATTGGCTCAGAGAAAAGTTCATTTCTTTTCACATTATTCCTCTTGCTTATCATATGTATATTTATTTTTATCTCGGATCTTCCATTTTATTGGAATCAAGCTACTGTTTGATCATTGTATGTATATAAATAAATGACTATGATACTACTCTCCTGTAATAAACTCAATATATTTATTACGTATGTGTATATGGTACAAATCAAACTCCCTTAACAGTTTTCCTCAAAAGCCATTGACCAAAAATGTTTTAGGTAAATATTTGTCCACCTTTTACATATAATAATGAAGACTAAAACCTTGGTTGTTAAGGCATATCTTGCTTTACACGACTAGCACATTGATCATGAGATGAGCTTCTATGGTAAGGTCAATGTGAATTTAATTGGTGACCATACATACCAGGAAAAAAGCTCTATTGGCTAGCTGGTGATGTAACACCCCCCAAAAAAATCGTAAAAGAAACCCTAAATATGTAACATCCTTGTATTAGATCTTCAAAATGTATGGCTCGAAGACTATCGAGTCACTTTTAACTATGACATGGACATACCGAAATTCATATTCAAGTTACGCGCTTTTGACAAGAGGAAAAGTAGAAGCGACAATTATTTTACCCTACTTGTCTTCCCGGTTCCCCTTATAAAGGACATCTCAATCTTATCCTCAATTATACTCAAAGGATCCAACTTTTAGAATGTTAATAAGCATTTGAAATGTTATAGGGGTTGTATAAGAGCTCAACTCCGATCCTAGTACTTGGTTTCTACGTATAGAACTATAGGAGACCAAATTCTAATCATGCGAAGTATGTTTTAATCTATATACAATAGTTTCGATGAAATGACTGGATAATGTTTTAATCAAATTAGTTATACTGAATTTTTTCTTTCCGGTATAGGATCTAAACATCTATTAGCTTCTCGTATCATGAAATATTTTTAAATAAGTAAAATAATATTACTAAAAATAATTTAGAAGAGTGGAGTAGAAAATGAGCAAGGTGATTCTACTAGCTTGTAGGGACATTTCACCCACAATTTCTTTGGCATTTTGAGAAGGAGAGACACATTTAGATGTAGTGTCAAACTTAGGTTTAAAAGCTTTCTTGAAGCTTTTGCATGGGTAGATGTACATAAATATAGGGCATATATAGTAGGGAGTGTAAATATAAATAAATATATAGATACACAAATTTAATATTAATCTCTACAAAATCCTCAAGGCTACCAATTGAAAGGGAAATTACAGCTACATATATAAATATTTGAATATTACACCAACCTCTTATATTTTTATTCATATATAATAATATTGTTTTGTTATATTATCCCTTTCCTTCACTCTCACTTCTCATGCTAAGCAAGGAATCCTCTCTCTCTTTCTCTAGGCCGGGGAGAAGAGGTGTCCAAGTCCAATATCAGTCTACCCACACAACTCCTTCAAATAACGAAGAATTTGCTTTTCATTTTTATAGCTTAGCTTGCACATTCTCCGCACACCCATTAGGGGTGTGTAAAGAATCGGAAATCGAAATTGAAAAATCGGTTCATCAAAGAAATTTTGGAAAAAGGTTGGCTTGGTTAACTGAATCGAAAATAAGTTTTATATTAGTATTATATCTGCAGTTTGAAAGATTGAAACCAAAAAAATGTAAAAACTTTTTAACTTTAAAAATAAAAAAACTATAGATATAAAATGTAAAATTTATATTATTTGTGAACAATTAACCAATAATCAAATCGAAAATCTGATTAAGTGATCCGAATATCAGTTGACCGATTTTTCAGTTCGATTATGATTCAAGTTTTGGCAGAATTGAAATTTTCAATTACCCAAAAATTATACTTTAAAATTTTCTTAAATCGAAAAAATCAATTTACCAATTTCGCACAACCCTAAGCCCTCTCCCACCAAAAAGAAAAAAATAGAAACGTATGTCTATATACCAATGGGTGGAATATAGTGTAGGGGATTCTAGTCAGCTTCCTGCATGAAATGTAAAATAATTATATTTTTATAAAAAAAAAAAAGTATTTTATGATGCTATTTTTGAAAAAAAACATTAAATAATAGGGAGTGTTTTGGCCGACATATAGTGGATGGGATCGGGGCGCATGTCTTGAGCTTGTCAGACAAGCCACGCAACAGAAGTTTTAAAAGGAAAGTTAAAGCTTACCCTATGAGCTTCTAATTAATACTATTCATTCTCATTTTCCTTCTCGGAACTTACATTTAAATATCACGATTTTAGGTCATCTCCATAACGTCAATGTTTTTTAATATTATATATTTAAAAAAATTAATAATTAATGGTTTGAAATTGCGGTTAAATAACGTTAATTTATCTAAGACTCTGTTTAACAAATCCACTTATTTGATCTGCGGATAAGCTGTTAGACTTTGACCATGCTCGGTAAAATGAGTTGTTCGAGTAATGGATATTTGTTTAACTAGCTGATAGCTGTTTGATTTATAATTGTTAGCGGATTGCTTGTTCAATTGAGTGGTTGAATATATAAATGTGTTCGGTAAATTTCGTGGTTAAGTTAGTCGATTATTATAAATTAACATAAAAGGATGTAGATAATTTGCCAAATATAAATTAATGAAGGAATACTTGTATTAAAAAATATGAAACGTTACTTTTAAATGTGAAAAGTTAATATTCTTAGATTATCATAAACGCTATAAGATACTCGCAAATGTTAGTTAAAACGGTAGCTTACCGAACACTAAAAGTTATTCCAAACACTCGCTACAGAATAGGGTCTTTAGCTATTAGCATATACCTATTCAATTGAGCAGTTAAATAAATATGTTAGATAAATTTAGTAGTTCGACTAGCTCATTATTATAAATTTACATAAAAGCATATAAATTATTTGCCAAATATAAATTAATGAAGGGATTTTGGTCAAAAAAGTATAAACCATTAAATTTAAATGTGAAAAACTAATGTTCTTAACTTTTCAAAAACATTACATGAAACGCTATAAGATATTACAAATGATAGTAAAACACTACCTTAACGAATACTAATATTTGATTGATTCGAATTTTAACTGATTAAAACACTAAATATTACTCCAAACATTATTACTCAACATGATCTAAGTATAAGAGGATATTAAAAGTATTAATGCCGAAATTAGAAAAGTTACAAAAAGTGGCCTAAATTTTGAAGCACTATAAACAACATGACTTAAATTTCAAGATATTAAAATCTTGTTTGTTCTTATTCTTTAATCAATCTATTTAATTTACTTTAACGTGCAAGTTTTAGGGTTTTTTTTTTCTGAGATAAATATTGTGAATCCATTGCTTTCTCTCCAAGCTATACCCCTAATTAATTATTCAAGTTTCCTTTGTTGGAAAGATCATCTCTCTCCTTGCTACTCCCTTTGGATCTGGTTTTTTTTTTTTTTTTTGTTATGCATATTAGTACTTTGTCTAATTGAGTAATGCCCCATATTGAGTATTAGGTTTTTGTTATAGTATAAGATTTTTGTTCGATAAATATTTATTCGGTTTAAAATTATTCAACAATTGAATATATATAAGTCTGACTTATATATATACATAAGGAGACTTATAATAAGTAGAAAAGAAAACCGAATAAAGGGGACGAGGATTGAATCTTTTGTAGCTTTAAGTTAATAGCATGTTATTTACTTAAGTTAAACATAAATCGGTATAACAATTTCAGTTTTATATAATTACTTTTACTTATTAGCTTATAATCAGCATGTTAAAGGAAGTACATATGCAGATTTTTGCTTATGATTTCATAAAACTTGCCTACACAAAGAACATTTTTTTAAAGAAAAAAGAAGTAAACAGTGTTGACTAATTTTTAGTAAACTCATTTAAAAAGGTGAAAAGAAAAGGGATTTAAAACATATTCTTTTTACTTTTTTGTAGGTAACTTATTACTCAACAATACTAATTGGTCTTGATGAGTATTTTTAGTGTTTGTGTAGGCTATTGGGAAATTATAATTAAAAAAAATATAACTAAGTGCTAATAAGTGTTGTTAGCCAATATAATGTGTGTATCTTGAATAGCAGAAGCGATGTTCTATGAGTGTCAATTCTTTAGCAAGTTCATAGTTTGTATCCTCTTACCTTTTCATTGTGTGAATTCAAACCTCGGTGGCTACTAGAGTCACCATGTTAACCACGCTTTAAACCCGTAAACTTAGGATGGTAATTTTTGTGAAGGAGAGATGGAAGAATTCGGGAGAGAGAGCCAACAGAGCAATCGATGCATCTTACTTGGATTTAATCTCGTTGTGTGTGTAGTTCCGTATTTCTCAAATACATCGTTTAATAGGAGATGTGAACTCCTATTGTGTATAGTTGAGAGGTTGAGTCCATCTCAACTTTTTCCAACCATCCCACTTATCTAGGACCTGGATAAGTGGGAGTCTTGATTAATGGGGCGCAATGGGCCTAAGTGACCGTATATTGACCTTGGTCAACAATTGTATATGAGTGTTACGTTAATCGGTGTTGACTGGTATTAATCTATATTAATTAATAATGATTAGTGTTGAGTATATGATAAGTTGAAAAGAACATGTCATATTTGACCATATATGTCGGTTTAACTAACTTTTTTCATTTAAAAATATTGTCATTTTACAATCTTAATGACTAGTTTACGAAGTTTGCTCTTCTTAATTCTTTTTTTCCTCTCATTTTTCATTGTCTTTCTTTATTTTTAATGAAGTTTTAGGGAAACTTGCTTTTTAAAATCTAAAACGGAGGGATTATATCCATTTCATATATACCTTAAAGGATATATAAGAAAAGTGTTAAAGATTTGGAGGGAAGAAAAAGCATCTTTAAGTGATAATAACAATCATGACTAAATGACTTTTCATGATTAGTCAACAGGATTAATTTAAGTCATCCACTAATTTAACGTTATTCGTACGTAAAACTTGGATAATCTAACGTGTAATTAGGGTTGAGAATGAGATCATCCTTCAATTACTATTTCAACCTTAATTACGAATTAAACTACACTTTATAAGCTATAATTACTTGTAGCTAATTCTCGTCCTATTTGTATAATTAAAAGCACTTAATTTTGTTGATTTATTTATGTTGTCAAATTTAATATTCCGTGATATAAACAATTTGTGATGTTCTTTTCTCGTTTTTATTGTCAGAAGCATTTATTTTTTGTTGGTCTATTCATGTTGTCAAATTTATTTTTCAATTATATAAATAAATAAATAAATAAATAAATAATGCTGCTATTATACATAACTGAACTTTTATTTTTTTGGGCGAGATTAACAAAGAATTATTAGTCACAAGGAGTGGTTGTCGAATGGAGATCAAGAACATAACGTTATTGAAATTAGATGTCTCGAGTATGTATTTAACTTAACAAGTTACTTCATACATATAATGGTAGTTGAGTGCTTAAATTCGATACCCTTATTTGACATAATCTAACACGAAAAATCATATATTATGACATTAATTATCTCTAACCTCTAGAATTTTCCTTTTTTCGTACTTTTAAAAATTTTAATTTTAATTTTGTACTCACGATGTCGCTTTAGCTTGTAGTATAAGAGATGAGCATCTTAACCTAAATAGCTCAAGATTGCAAGTATATATGACTTGAAACAAAGAAGCTTTTCTAGCTTCAATTCCGATTGCGTATGTCCTTGATCTCCGGTTTTGACATTACTTCCTACAAATTTCAAGTTAATATTTTCACTCATATCAATTAAAATATATGTAACTTGCATGAATAAGCCTAAATTCATGCATCATCAAGCTGACTTATTATTATTATTATTATTATTATTATTATTATTATTATTATTAGACTATATATATTGCATAAAATAAAACTTATTCCGAAAGTATCTAATCATCAATTTTTCACTCAAATTATTTACGCTTTCAAATTGTTGATATGGTAACTATTTAGAGCCAGCTTCTTTCTAACATAGACATCTCGAGTACAGATTGGCATGACCAATATATAAAGATGTAACATGTGATCGGTTTGAATTTGGATGAGTCGAATTGATGAGGTTCGGTTGGCACATTGGTCGATCGAGTTTAGCATGAGTTTTGTCGTATAGCTCTGAACTTACCAATGAATGAGCTCTCCATGGCCAAAGGTACATGAAAGCTAGAGCTCTCCATGGCTCATAAACTTTGTTAATTTGTTGACGAATTGAGGATTAATTTGATGGATAGTGAGGCCAACCTCCACCAGTTGGGGGCTGAGAAAGAGCAATCATAATCAATTCCTTGACTTACTTGGAATTTGTATGGGATAAAGAAAATTGAACAGGCAAAAATTCGCATGAGGGTAATCAAATTCTAGCCTCACTACTCCTTTGTGTCCTTGGAATCAAACAACTTGAAACTAAATTGAGTTGTTAGATTATAGATTTAGTTTTGTGCCTTCAATCATCAGCGTAAGTTTTTGGTTAATTTGATTCTTGAACATGGTATCAAACTCTTTCTAAACGAGAGATTTCATGTTCGAATCTTAATAACCCCAATATTGATTATTGAGCAACGTGAGGGAAACCTTATCGCATCCACGCTTCAAACCCAAAGGGCATTTACGTGAGTGGGTGTGTTAGAGTATAAATTTATTCCTTAGCATTCAACTATCGGTTTAAATTTTTAGTTAAGTTGGTTTTTAAACATGAATACATATAATGCCACTCAGGCAATGTCTACCCTATGAATTTTATTTTGGGTTCACTCGAATTGTTTTCTATTGAACCCAAGGCCTAATTGAACGACCCGTTCTTTAACAATAGGAGGAAAGTACAACAAATATTAAACAAAATGAGTAAATTCATACTACTTAATAGTTTTATTTTGCATATTGTATTTTGATAATAAAACTTATTTAGGTAGGCTTGAAAAGAAGGGATTATAATTTGTAGAGTTGAGACCAGCAGCGTAGGCTGAACGCTAGATCACATGTTATAGCTTTGAAAAAATAATATGGAGAATTGAGAACAAACTCATATTTCACAAGAAATTAAATTGACCCGACTCAAATCGGTCATGACCACATAATATCTAATATTTAAGAGTAACCTAATTCTAATAGATTATTCTGAACCCAAATTTACACAATACTTATAAACACATATAATGATGCGAACACGTATGGGTTAATACAAATCCAATCCGATTGACCCAATAGTCCATATGGGACTCTCATATTATGAATATAAATATAGATATGACTATCAAGATCTTCCAAATGAAACCATGCAATTCCTCAAAACATATATTGGGCATCACAAGATGGGCTATTCATAGTAGCCTGTTTTGGTACAAGACTGCACCAAACATAAAGCCCAAAACTAGCCCATATAACCCATTATGTTTACCTTTTTCCCCCTCTCATGAAAACTTACTTGATCAAGCTCAAAAGCACTCGGTTGAAGAGGAGTTATTGCTCATAAACAAAACAGCGTGTATGGCCTCCAGTTCGAGGGATTTATACGATCATCTTGAGTCTATACATTAAGAGAGACAGAAAATAAAAAAGTAATTTGATAAATGAGGAAAAACCTCAAAATAGGATCTAAGACTTGAGAGATTTATGCGAAGATCTCGAGTCTATAGATTAAGAGAGAGAGAGAAAATAAAGAAGTAATTAGACGAATGATGAAAAACCCTCAAAATAGAATCTATGACTTGGTTCATCCTTAGTAAGTAGTAGTATAGTATATGACATTAGTATACAAGGGTTGATAATTGATATTATAGAGCAAAGAATGATTTCTATCAATCTAGAATCATCTCTTTATATTTTTCGGGTCTTCGATATGTGTCTAGATGTGGTAATTTTATTTTTAAAACACTTATTATATATGAGTCAGTCTAAGACAACTTATCTTTACATTATTTAAAGAAAATTGACCCGTTAGTTTAGTAGGTCGGTTGAAGATATACCTCATCATTCTTATAATTTAGGATCAAATTCGAATGATAAGACTCCTATGCCTAAAAAAATTCTTAATAGTACCACTATCCTTATGGATTGAATTGTCTAATTCCACTTGTGGATATCATTAAGTAGAATTTTTGTTTAAATCTTGTAAATAGACAAAATCTGTGCTATAAGAACTCTATCTTTTATGGACATAATTCAACCTATGTATCAATATCGTAACTGCCCCTTTGAGGAGCTCGAAGACAATATGGGTTCTCAACTTCTCACTTACAACATGTATCAACGAAAAAAATGAAATTAATTTGAATCTTATGTACAAAGATCGATATCTAACAAACTATCCAAAATTCCAACAATTTCAGAAATTTTAGGCCTAGTCTTTCTAGAATTTCCAACACAAGCCGATGCAACTTTAGCCAACCTAACAAGGGGATTCATATTGGAAGGCAATGGAAGCCTTGGGTCCAAAAATTGACCAAACTTGCTTTCTTTGACCAAAGGCAATGCCCATTCAGCTAGCAACCCTTCCTCGTTGCTCCTACCACTCAAGAGCTCCAACAAAACCACACCAAACCCATAGACATCGCTCTCTTTGCAAGCACCCACCCCTCCTTTTCTCTCCCTCTCCCAATACTCCTCGTCTACATACCCAACAACCCCTTCTTCTCTTGTCTTGAGGCCAAGAAAGACAACCCAAAATCACACACCCTTGCGTTGAACTTGACATCTATCAAAACATTTGAGGGCTTCATGCAACCATGGACCACTTGGGGTGCCATCTTCTCGTGTAAATACTCAAGCCCTCGAGCCACCCCGGCTGCGATGTTTAGCCTTCGGACCCACCCCAAGATGGATGGTCCGTCAACATGTTGGTGCAAGTAGAACTCCAAGCTCATTGTGCCCACAAACTCCATTAGGATGATCCTCTCCCCGGGGCCTCGGAGAACCCGATGATGGGCACTATGTGAGGGTGTTGGGCTAAAGCTAGCGACTTGATCATGGACTGGAACCCTAGCCCTGCCTTACTCAGTACCAACCACGGGTGTATTCGCTTGACCGCCACAAGCTCACCCTTGTCTAGGACCGCGACGTAGGTGGTCCCTAGCCGGCCTTTCCCAATGATCTTCCGTGGATTGAACCCATCAGTAGCCGCATCAATTTCTGACAAAGACAGGTTTCTCGCGGTGATTCTGATGTCGGAGCAAGCAATATCTCCACATTGGTTATGAACCCGTTGCTTCCTACAGAGGAGAAAGAGCGCGATCACTAGAAGCAGGACGAAAACCGAGAGGAGAGAGAGAGTGAAGGCATAGGCTATGTGACCCCCATGAACACTCATTGTTGAACTGAGTTTATATCAAGTAGTCTCTGTAGGAGAAGACTTCAGTTCAGAGAGCTTTATGTACAAAAATGAGGAAAGCCTATTATATGAAAGAGAAAGAAAGAGAGAGAGAGTTTGAGGGTAGAGGCCTGGGTGGTGGATCGATCTATGAGGTTGACTATTAGAATGTGTACACATAGAAAAGTTTGGATTTTCTGGTTTAGAGAGAGAAATTAAAGGTGGGATCTCTCTCTCTAGATTTTGGTTGTGTGTAGGTGATGAATGGTTGGCCGCCCCTCCAACTCCCTTGATGGCAGGGAACATTAAAAAGTCTACCAACCATTAATTACACATTTTTTTACACTAATTGAAGTGATTATATTCTATTGAATTCTTAATTATTGTACTAATATTATTATTGCAGGTACTCACTAAGGTTGAGTACTAAATACTCCTAAATGATACAATTAAGCGGGCAAACACGTAATTATGTTTAGTCTTAAATTTTGTAATCGGATCATTCGGTCCTAGTTTTGGGTTTCAGGTTAGTGTTGATAGAAGAGTGCTACTCTTGTCTTTGTTAATTTAAAATGGTTTAAATAATCAATATTTATTTCTCCTTTAAAAAATTTATTATAAGTTTTTAAAAGTTTAATTACACTCAATATTATATGTTTAAAACCGTCCAGAAAATATAAAATTAAAGATATTACATAAAAAAATGCTCAATTTGCAAATGAGAAGGATCTTATATGTGTATGACAAATTAAATATATGTATAGATTTGTTTTCTAATATTATATTCGGTCATATTATTCACATTGAGATTATCAGAAAGAGAGAGAGGGTGGGAGAGGATAATAGACAAATTAGCAACTGATGTATACTAATAAATAAATAAATAATATATTTTATTAACAAAATTAAATGGGCACATGTTAATGACTGATAATTATATTTTTAATCATGTCCATGTGTCACAAATGGACAGAAAAACTAAAAATCCTCACATGCATATAACATATTAACATCCCATAGTAGAAATAGGGTCAAAGCAGGAGTGCAAAATCGAGTTTCGGTTTATTTTTTTAGAAGGAGCTAACTAGACGGTCATTAAGGTTGTTAAAGGAAAAACTCAAGTGCGATGGAAAATCCAAGCCCTTATTCAAGATACGCATTATTTTCTCCGAAAGTGCGATCATGTTTTTATCCATCATATGTACGAGAGAAGGAAATCAAGTTCTTGATTGGGTAGCTAAATTTGACTCGTATTTCTTCTATTTTAATTTTATTTTTTTCCCTTCTACTTCATTTCTCTCCGTTTTAATGGAGGATAACGTAAGCAAAACCTTTGAGAGAAAGGTTATCTACTAGTTGTACTTATCCTTTTTTTAAAAAAAAATTACATCCTATATTCACATGGATATTAGTAGGTTATACATCGTAGTTCAGGAATTATTTCACAAATTTTATCGTGGTCTTAGAGTTATCTAATATGGTACGTAATTTCACAAATTATAACTTTGTTTTTTAATCTCCAAACAGTATTTTTCTTTTCATTTTATCATCAATTAACAAATGATCCAGAAATCCAATACATTGTAATTTAGGGATTATTAATCCAACACTCATTTGAACTCGTAACCCTTCTTTATAACCTCTAAAGAAACAAACCAACATTTTTTGATTCCCTAAGATACTGTTACAAGTTATATCGAGTTAATTTAAATTTCACTTTTATATATATATATATATATATATATATAATCTAATGAATGATCATGCATATATTTCATCTAATGCATGAAATAATTGGGGGCAAAGAGCGGTGGGAGGGTTCCTAGAAGAAGGGTAGGGTATGTTTCAAATTAAAGTAGTCATTTTCAGAATAATTAATACTAACAAAATTTCGATTGTCAATCTTGTCTGTTTTAATATTAATAATTTTGGTGATCGATCAATGAGCCCATCCCCAAAATATGTCCTACTTCATTCAAGTTTTCAACAATGGACCGACTCTTCTTTTTTTTTTTGTGTCCCCACTTTTTCCTTGGATCCAGAGATGTTAACAACACAACCAATAGCAATTTTTTTGTTAGGTTGTAGCAAAAAAATTGGAAAAAATTGGTGCCATAAATTTGGATGTTGGGCGGTGGATAATATTGGATTACCCATTGAGCAAGGCAATTTAATTTGCTCTATTTTGAAACCATGTTAATATTGATCTGGAGAAAATTTGGCTAGGTTTGTAGTGGATATAGACTTATGTGAAGTATAATGTTAAGTGATTGTGTCGGTTTGAATTAGCCTGATTTATACGTCATTTATAAATGGTTGTCTTTTAAAACTCTCTTTTTCTAAAAAAATATAAATACACTCTTCTTGCACTCTATCCAAAACCTTTAAAACAGGTGTTTTAATATATGATAAAAGAAGATGATCTTGTAAGCAGAAGATATTAGCCACCCGTAGGACTTGTGCCCTTTGGGTGGCTCGTAAGAGTAAACACCCAATTGTTTAGTTTAGGTTGTTTGAGCTTTCATGAAAAAGCCAAACTTTATTCAAAAATAGATTAAAAAAACACGAAAGTTCCGTCTAAACCCAATTTAAATTTAACTTATGATATTAAACTCCAAATGGTTCTCAAAAAATAAATAATTAATTTAATAAATTATAAAAGAATTTACCTACATCAGTCTTTGTGCTTCATGTTAAAAAAAAAAAACAAAGGATATTAAGAGGAAGGGGGAGAAATGAGGAAAATAGAACAGTGAATGGCCCAATCCAAGGACAATCTTGGGCTCAAGGCCCACTGTGTGCCTGTTCTAGTCAGATGCCCAACCTAGTTAGACATTCTTGGTCCAGCCTGTGAAATATGGGGTCTTGGGATTATTACTGTTAGTAATTGAAACCAATCCACAAAAAAAAAAAAAAAAACCTACCTTAGACATAAAATTTCTTTTGATAAAAAGAGCATGAATTATATGAATGTCAATAAACTCAATTCATGTTTGCTCGAGTTCCACTTACATCGACCTTTGTGCCTCCTTTGTAAAAAAAATATAATTATGGATAATGTTGAAACGAACAATTAAATTTCATTAATTGTTTTTCTTTAAAGGACGATGTAGATGTCGATGTATATAGGATTTTAATCCTAATATTTAATATGAACCTTGAGAAATTGCATGAATTAAAACTAACTGAAATCGACATTACATGTTCGTTGGTTAATAAACAAGAGATCTTGAAATTATTCACAAAATTGTGATTCAAATTTAAATGTCAAATTCCGAGCCTTCTTTTTCCGCCCAAAGGAAAAAAGAAAATCCAACAAATATCTTCATAAGGTCCCTTTGCAATTCAGAATTGGACATAAGTTAATGAATGAGTGAGGGTGAGGCCATTTTCATGCAACAATTTCCTCCACCTATACATGAAGAATGAGACAAGAATTGATGGCCAAGGACATTTCCATAAAGGTGTTGGAAGGATGAGGGTCCATTCCTACAACTAACATCACCATAACTATTCCCTTTTCATGTCTAGTCGTTAATCATACTCTGGGCGGCTCTGTATGGGCTATGCTCACCTTCTTTAAGCATTTTAATTTTTAAGGGTAACCACCAACAAAGAAATTTCCGAGTGATACAAGAGAAACCTGAGAAAGACGATACATATCGTGTTTCATATAGCTGTAAAGATGTAAGACTATCAGTTAAAGATAAATGGAATTGGGTCTCAATCTATCATCAAAATATGAATGTTTACAGGAGGGCAGGGCATTAGTAGGAACTGGCAGGCCTTAATTTGTATGGAATTACCTTAGTGGTAAAGGTTGTACAAAACTGACATTGGCCAGTACAGCTGATGTGGGAAAAGGAACAGAACGGTGTATTTTTCTGGTTGTGTATAGATCAGTCAGCACCTCAGAAACATTTTTGGGCAAAGGAACAAAAACAGAAATTTCACTGCAAGTGCTGTATTGCTGTAGACTGTGTAGTTGTCTTCTCATTCTTGGAAAGACCTCCTATCATTGGCCAAACAATTTTGCAGGCTACATTCTCTCTCTCTCTGTCTGGATCTCACTGTTCACTTGCTTCCCACCTCAATGCCAACGTTATAATAAACTTGAAAATTCTAAGACTTCAAACAAAATAAGACTAAAACTTCATTCTTGCAACAATGAAAACTAGACTACACCTTCTATCATGTACTTAAGCCTCCTAATCAAGCTACACTTCCTGTTTCTGATGCATCTTCTGGGTAATATGGTGTCAATTTCCCGTCTTTCTTGATAGATTTCGAGTGATTTTCACCGCTCACTTCTACCAACATCTTCACCACCCGTCTCATCGATGGACGATTAATAGGGAGAGAACTGGTGCAGAGGAGTCCTATGTTGAGGACTTGGCATATCTCCTCCTTGAAGCAAGGATCAAGGTTCGGGTCCAACACATGGTCCACACCCTTTAGGTCCATAGTGGCACAAACCCACTTCACCAAGTCCTTCTCACCGTATTCAGGGTCCACAGGCCGCTTCCCCGTGACCAATTCCAGGATCACCACTCCGAAACTGTATATGTCGCTCTTTTCATTGACTCGAAGGGTATATGCATACTCTGTGTTGGAAACAAAGCACATCCACACAGATAAGTTAGATTATTCTTCTTCCCCTTTTTGAATTGAATGATTGATTGAATGATACAGTTGAGGAAATCGACTAGGGTAGCTAGCAATCAATCTCAAAGAGAAAAGGAAATATTTTGTCATTAATTGGCCAACATGGTATTTCTTCCAAAGGGATAATAAATGGCATTATTGTTGATAGAAACGTGTATTTGAATTGTCAAACTATGAAAACTTTATGTTTTTCTAGACATCATTTGTTAATGAGCATTGATTCATTAATATTTTACAATAACTTGATAAGACTTACAACTAAAATTTTTGAATCAAGCAGCATAAACCGGCGTTTAAAGTAATTGAACAGTGTTATAATGACTCGACAAATAGTAAAGCTTTTGTCCTCGAAATATGACCACTATATCAAAACATTACATACTCTAAATTTACCGCATTTTTTAATCACCATAACAACCGATAAGATGGATGTTTAACTAGAGTATACATGTATTTTTTACATCAACTCATAAAAAGAGATTCTAGAATGCTAATTTTATACCGAGAAAATTATATTTTGTCTTGATGATATGTTTTTCATAGCAATTTTTTACCATTTGTCTCATCAAATACTTACAAAACTACTGAATATTATTTCTGAAGTTAGGTCCAACCATCAAGATGTATGAAAAGATAAGGGTTCGGTAAAGTTAGAAGCCGACTCTAACCCGGCCCATTTCTCACCGACCACTTCCCTTTCAAAAAGAAAGTATCGAATCCTATGTTCATACTTGAATACTAATGAGAAGGAAGTTGATATGCCTTTGGGCTCTTCAACTACTCAGCAAATGATACATTTAGAAGTATATGCACTATTTCCCTTTCTAACATGTCTTAATTTAGCTTTCATTATGAACATTTATGCCAATAAGTAATGACAGATTATATACTTCTATTCCAAAACCAGATAGCATAATGCAAAAGAAGCAAAAGGCACAAAAGAACAGCAATCAAAGGCAATAGTTCCAAGGACATGAATACTAACCAGGAGCAATGTAGCCACAGGAACCGGCGATGACCGACATCGATTTAGTCCCTTTTCCGGCAGCCTCCACAACCTTAGCCACCCCAAAGTCGGCCACCTTAGCCCCGAAATCTCCATCCAAGAGGATATTATTAGACTTGACATCTCTATGCACAATGGGTGGCACACAATCATGGTGCAAGTAAGATAGACCCTCAGCTGCATCAAGGGCAATTTTATACCTAGTTGGCCAATCCAACAGCAACCCACCTTTAGAGCTATGCAGTAAGTCCCCTAAACTCCCATTTGGCATGTACTCATAGACAAGAAGCTTACAGTCCTTAGTTTTGCAACAGCACCATAATCTCACAATGTTTTTGTGCCTAATCTTACCCAAGGTCTCAACCTCGGTATCGAACCCATCGTCTTGGACGGGTCCCTTTTCCGGATCACCTCCTTCACTGAGCTTGGTTGAAGCTCCCCAGAGCTTTTTCACAGCGACAACTTCGCCATTGCTGAGAACTGCCTTGTAGACTTTACCAGACCCTCCGGTGCCGATCACATTATCTTCATACAAGCAGTCTAGGATCTCATATTCACTGAACCCGAGTTTGTGGAATGATGTTAAAGACCATTTCGATTTGTCGATTGCTCGTTTTGCTTGCTTGAAATTCTTGTATTTCATGTAAAACCAGACAATACCGACTACGAAGATCACCGCTGCGAGAACAAAGATGGACCTCAGAAGCCATAGATACCCCTGTTTCTTCACCTCTACTCTGCTTTCACATAGACCGGAAATGTCTCCGCATAAACCGGGATTGCCCAGGAATGAATCCTTGTAAATCTCCCTAGCAAATAACGGGGGAGTTCACCGGTGAAATGATTGTTCGAAAAATTAAACTTATTCAGCTTCAGATTCTGTAATTCGTAAGGTAACTCGCCGGAGAACTGGTTCCCTGATAAATCGAGATAATTAAGGGATAAACTCCCAATTTCCACCGGAATTTGCCCAGAAAATTTGTTGTTTGCTAAATTTAGCTCGTTAAGCCTCTTCATGGACTTAATCCCACTTGGAATTTCGCCGGATAATTGATTATCGTTCAAAAGCAACGTCGCCAATTGATCCAAATTAACAACCGACGATGGCAGTGGCCCGGAAAGTTGGTTGTTCCCGGCAATGAGTTTGACTAAATTGCTCAACAATCCCACTTCGACCGGCAATTCTCCGGTGAAAGTGTTGTTGGAAATATCTAGCGCAGACAAGTTCGAAGCCGAAGAGATTTTCTTGGATATCTCGCCGGTGAGAGAATTGAAGCTGAGCTCAAGAAACGAAACATGAGGGAGACCCCAGAAATTTTCGGGCACATTTCCCGATAATTGATTGTTACCCAAACGAACCCGAATCAGGGTCTTGCATTGGGACAAATTCTGCGGGATTTGACCCGTGAATGAGTTCTGGGTAATCATGAGCTCTTCGAGCGTCCCTTTTGCGCACAAAAATGGCGGAATTTCACCGGTGAGAAGGTTGCTTGTCACATCAAGTATAGTTAAGGGCGAGTTCTGGCCGAGTGTCCGAGGCAACTCGCCGGAAAGATGGTTGGCGAAGAGTTTGAGCTCGGAGAGATTCGGCGAGTCGGCTATGCTTGATGGGATTTCTCCCTCCAATGAGTTCTGGTAAAGGTTGAACGAAGCGAGTGGCAGCCGAGTCAACTCGCCGGGAATCGTCCCGTTCAGTCTGTTCATTGACGCGTCGAAGCGGCGTAACTCAGTGAGTTTGGACCACCCGGAGGGCAGTGGCCCACTAAAAGAGTTGCTGTAGAGCTCAATCTGGACGAGACTGGTTAAATCAGTGAGCCAACTCGGGATCGACCCTGTTAACCCATTTTCCGACAGGTCCAGATTGATGAGCTTCTTGAGTCGACTCAGCGAGTCGGGAATCTCCCCTACCAAATTGCACTTCGCCGCCCACAGAGTCTCCAGACTCGTCAAGTTCCCCATCTCCGGCCCGAGTCGACTCGGCTGGAACGGGTTATCAGTCAAATTGAGTTGCCTCAGCGTCGCAACATTCCCCATAAACGACGGAAACGGCCCATCAAGCAAGTTCGAAACGAGCGAGATCACCTCCAATTTCTGGAACCTTCCGAAGCTCGCCGGAACATCGCCGGAGAAGTTGTTCCCACTCAGGTCCAAGTACACAAGACCGGGAATGTCGGCGAGTGATTCCGGCAGGTCGCCGGTGAGGAGGTTCTCGGAGAGGTCGAGGTAGGTGAGATTGCGGCACGTGGAGATATCTGAGGGGAGGGAGGCGTTAATGTTGTTGTTGGACAGAGAGAGGGAGGAGAGAGAGGGGAGATGGCAGAGGAGGAGAGGGAAAGGGCCGGCGACGTTGGCGTAAGTGAGGTTGAGGGAGGTGACTGAACCGGTGGAGGTGTCGCAGCCGACGCCCTTCCATGAGCAGGGCGAACTGGCCCCGTCTGTCCAGGGGGAGAAGAACCCATCCGGGTCGTCGAGGGCGAGGGTGAGGTTGCGGAGGATCTGGGCTTCGTGGGGGAGAGAGAGAGCGGGAGCGGGAGGAGAGAGAGAGAGGAAGAGGAGGAGGAAGACGATCATGGCGACAGGGGAAGACTGGGAGTGGGTGGTTCCATCCAAGTTTGGACGTGGGTCATATACGTACTCCTCTTGAGATCTTTTTAGTCAAAAGAAAAAAGGAAAAAGAAAAAACAATTAGAGAGGAACTTTTTTTATTTATTGTTTTTTAATTTTTGGAAAATGTAGGGGCAGAAAATTAATTGAGGTGGTAATTTCGAAATGGGAATGGAGAATTGAGGTGGCCTTCACTTGGTATTAGTGTGGACTACGACTGACTACTATTATTAGTGCCACTAATTACTTCTTTGATGAGTCAATTTACGAGATCATTTTCATGCTAATCAAGGGGTCAGTCAATGCTTCTCAAGGGTCTCTATCTTGATTCCCACTTTCTTTTGAAAATTCTAAAAATTTAGTATCATAAAACTAGACACATAGAACCCATTTATTTTCATACATCGCTTACTGCTCCATACCATTATTTACCGCTTTCTATACCTCTTTACTGATAGATTATACGGAATTCAGGTATACTATAAAAGTAATTAAGTTAGTTGTAAGGAAAATTTGAAAGTATATTTGACTTACTAGTACTAATTAGTCGAATCAACCTCGTATTCTAATATATTTTTGAACTGGCTTAATTTGATTTGACTTCGATCTCGTATTATATATATGATTCGTACTTATTCGTGTTATAAATAAAACCCTCGAGAGTTTAATACATAAATAGATCAACTCATTGATTATATTCATGCATATAAACCCATGTAAGAGGTATGTTGGGGAGTACAAAATGAACCTAATTAAACCTAATCCAGTTTTTGAGCTGGTTTTTTCAATGTCCAGAGGGAGTTGGCCACCAGTATGAGAAAAATGAGGACAGGAAATGTAAACCGTTGTGCATGTTACATACCCATGCAGCTCATGACCATGTACGTAATCAACCCTACCTTCAGCTTGCATCCATAATTAGTCCTTTGAAAATTATAATTACACTTTTATTTTATTATTTTTTCATAACTTATTTGTTAAAATATTTGATTCCCAGTTTCGATTAACCAGTAAATCGAAAAATCCAATTTATTCAATTCCACTTCATATTTTTTCGAACCGATTAATCCGAAAATAATCGATCAGAAGAGAACCATAAACAAGTCTAATAAACACAAGCATAAGTGAAATGAAGTTGCTTAGAAATTAACTAAAAGTATTTTAGTTATTATTGTACTTGAAAAGGCAAGGAAAGAGGTCAAAGAAAGCAGGTGACCCCAAAGTCCACGTGCTTTTTTAGGCTGCTCAGTTGGCGTCCAAATGCAGATGTTCCAAAATTCCTTTTGCTTTATTTTTTTATTTTTTTTTAAATTTGGGAATGGGAGAGAATGCAATCTAAGATACATATGTATGTATATATTCGATGCTGTGGCAGAAAGAATCAACTTACCATATTTTCTTGAGGGTTCTCTTAAAGCATTATACAGATTATAAAACATTTACTGTTCTTGATCAAGAGGTTTGAATTCTTCTTCATGCAAGTATGATAGATTCGGATATATATGCATCACATAAGTATTGTACTATCAGTTACATTCCATGACATATATTATTGTATAGATTAGTAACAGTTCTACGTTAACGTATTTTTCTACAAGTATACACTATCATGGGTATTTCTTATTGACCCTCTACACCACCAAGAAGTAAAACATCATATCACTCTTATTACATCCGTTGATTGGAAAGAAAAAGTTTATTACTTATAGAATACCAATCTCACATTCACCAGATACACAATATATACACATATCTCTTCAAATTTGAACATTCTTTGAAATCAAATATAATTTATCTTTTTTTTCCCACAGGTACAAGTAGAGGGAGAAAAGGAAGAGAGGTGTTTGTCGTCCTACACTATCAATAAACTTATCATTATGCCATTTATCTTGATCTTTCTCCTAATATATTTACTACCTATACTATCTCTAGTTTTTAAGACAATATTCTTTACAAGCATATATGTCTACATTTTTAATTTAAGTTGTTATTTACAAAGTTGCTAATTTTATTATCAGCATTTTTAATTTAAGTTGTTATTTATGTTTATTTTATTAATTATTAATTCATTAAGATCCGCAATATTACTCATATATAGCACGAATCCAGTACTAGTATTGTATACTTATAATATTCTAATATTCAATACTTATTAACATTAATAATATTAATAACACTAATCTAACTGTCATCAACAATATATTAGTTATGACAACCATTTTATTTGGGTTAAAACAAGATAAACATGCCAAATCATCACATAAGAATCCTCCTTGAAGATAATTATTAAATAAAAAAAAAAGTTTACCAGCATTTGCAGTTTCCCAAAAAAGGTGATCTTTGTCCCTACTTTTTTTTTTTTTTTTTGAATGACTCTACTTTTTTTTTTAGAATGAAAATAATTAGAAATTTAATTAACAATGATTCATATACGCATAATATAGTTGAGATTATATTTTAGCCAATATGAATTATATAGGGATACTTCATCAATCTAAATATTCATATTATAACTTCTTTTTTTCTTTTGCAAGAAAGACTCATTTATATATTAATGTAGGAAATTAAAAAATTATTTATTTTTTCCTTCCCTAAATTTAAAATTAGCCTGAAGAGAGTGATCCTTAGCTCACTTAGAAGCCATCTTAGATCTCAAACTAGCAAGTTTTAAACTAATTAAGGCTTAATTTCTAGTTAATAGCTAGGCAAGCTTAGCCTTTACTTTTAAGGTTAGTTTGGCCTAGGATGAGATAAATAACTTTTTGAAAATATACATACAAAAATCGCCCCCCTCCCCAAAAAAATTACAAAAAAATAACCTGAATGAGTAGATTTTATACAAACAACAACAATTTTTATTATGGGCTCTGCTTAGATGAAGTCCGGAAAGATTCAAATGTAGGCGAGTCTTATCTTTACACACATCTCTAATAACAGAGAGATCGATTGATTTTACACAAACAAGGTACAAAAAGAAAAACTAAAACATAGAACAAAAAAATATTCCTTCTAGAGCCATAAGATGGATCAAATAAAGCAAATCAAAAAGGTTTAAAGATGTACAAGTCCAACTGAAAAAGGCATAACAAGGCAATAATTAAGCTGCCACTATGCCCTTTGATTATCTAATCTTTACAATAACGACATTGATTTAATTTTAAAAAATAGGATTAGGAAATAACATAAATACAAAAGCAATAGCATAAGTTAATTTTTAAGGGGGCTGTTGTTGACCAATGACCATAGATTTCACAAGATTTTTTTAATAAAAAAGGGTAAAATCATGCATCTTTAGGCTCCACTTTTTATAACTTTTTGCAAACATTTGGGTCACTATAGGATAATATATTTGAGAAAATGAAATAAAATTAATTTTATGGTTGTTCCAACCCATTTGAGCTCTTGCCCATATCTCAATCATAATTATCACCTTATGGGTCTAGAAGGCCTTTTTACTAGCCCACTTTTTTTCGATAATTTATTGGCAAAAGGCCAAAGTAAGTAAACATACAATCATAATAATAGTTGTAATTACAAGAAAAGAAATCAAACAATAACACTATAAAACGACAATAAAATAATTCTTATCACTTATTGTCAACCCTTTGTATATTCTGACGGAACTCCTTGTCGTGGCATGGGTACCTTAATTATCCTTTAATGTTCTATTGAAGTAAGAAAACTAAATCTGGAGCAAATTTTATACCCCGAAAAGAATGAATCTCAAGCAAGAAGACTTAATACTAGCCTACTTACCCCAACTAATTTCTCCTCCAAACATTTTAGACTTTTTTTTTATAATTTCATTTATTTTGAGAGAGGGGTTTTCTTTAATTTCATTTATTTTGAGAGAAAATTTCTCTATGTTTACACACTACTACTTTGTGAATAATTGGTGACAAATGACTAACTAGGAGACCAAAACCCAAAGGACCTTTTCAATAAAAAAAAAAAAGAAAAAAGGGAGGAAGACTTTGTTGGTGTACACAATCATTTTCCCCTAAGAAAGTTCTCTAATTATTGTAATTAGGGACTAAGGATAGTGTTAGGACACTTTAATTTGCCTTTTGGACCTCTTAATTCCTCTTCTAGTATTAGAAAAAAAGGAGCAAAGTTCACCCTTCAATGCTATAATCATGTCACATTAATGGAAATTTTGGACATTGAATTGGCTTGCTATAATATTATTAGATCATTAGTAAGAGGTCATATCGGAACCCATTTCAAAATTTTCATATATAATAATATCAGAACTGAATTAAGAGGTCATATATAACATAATTGTCGGTATCTCTTGTTATATATTCTCAAATCACAACCAAACGTCATTAGGTGGTTACTTGCAAAGTTTCAAAGCTAAGTCTTCCAAACTTTGCTAAGGGAAGCCCTTCCCCATTAGCTAAGTTAGGTTTGCCCAACTAATCAACAAGCTAGGGTTAATTTAATTTTTATCATTGATCTCGCAATTAATGATATACTTTTAAGTAATTTTTCAAAGATTTTGATCACATCACAAGGGTTGGTTAGGGCAAATACAGTCATCAAACATTAGGAATTAAACAGCCATAAAGAGGGGTAGCTTACCAAATGAGCTAGAGTAGTTATTATGTATCTATCGAAACTGTGTTCATCGTACTCATAACTGTTATTTAGATTTATCATTTGAATTTTCTAATTAACCCAATATTCTTCAATTCTAACTATATTAATGATTTGATAGCACTCACATAATGAGTAACATTTAAAATATAATGTAAATACGGGCACATTTAAAGTCTATATATATATATATATGTATATGTAATCAATGTAGAGATATGTGTGCAAGGTTTAATATAAGCATAATTCACACCAATAAATACCCAATAACATATTACCTTTTACATAAAGGATTTATATATCATTTTGGTGGACAAGGTTTTTTTTTTGGTTGTTGTAGTAAAATATATGTAAAAAGAATTAATAAATATCGAGAAAAGATGGTCTTAAGGACCGTTTTAGAGCACGCGGAATTGAAAATGGACCCTCTTTTCAACCAATACATTTAAAAAAAATAGTACATGTTAGATAAAAGTGACAAGTACATGTATTAGTGTATATTATATAATAATATAAGTGGCTTAAATTCATAGGTTAGGACTTATAGAAGGGTTCCAATATAAATGAAAATTATAAATAAATTATGAGTAATTCCAAAATAGAATTCAAAGCTTTTTTTTTTTCTTTCAATTAAATAAAAATCCACAATTTAATTAATATTCAGAATTCCACTACAACAAAGGAATTTGATGCTAACGGTGCCAACCACGTATACAAAGTTGGTCCATTTTAGTCAACTCTCTCACTGTTCCTTTTTGGACTTTCTCACTAATCATACAGATTTATTATTTTTTTGGGATTTTTAATATGGTTTTGATGTTTTCTTATTAAACCTTTGGTAATATTTAGTGTAACATGAACTTCAAAAATTTTAAAAGTAAAAAAAAAAATTTTATATGTTTCTTTATAAATAACGTATTTATGTACATAACTATTTATAGATGATATTTTGTAAAAGTGATTAATTTGCATGAACTAAAACTGAAACAATAAAGAAAAAAAAAAGTACAAGTACACATAATTTCAAAATGTCGATTAAGATACTTTGAGAGTTGGTCTAATCTTTAGTTGAAATACCTTAAAGTTTTATTTTTTAAAGTCGGATCAAGTTCGAACCGCATTGAGATCGGTAAGTAAATTACGTCGTCTAGAGGAACAAGGCAGGGGATCTAGGTGAGGTCCATTAACTGTCCGACAAATTGTCCAAACTAGAGAGAGTGTTGCCCTCCCCCCTTCAAATTTGAACCTAGAAAGAACGTATAATAAGCAAGTCGGATGTCAGCCGCTCCATAGCGACTTCGGCGAGACACCTTTAAGTTATACTTCTTAAAGTATATTTTTTTCTTTCCCTTTTTTTCCCCTTTCGAGGGTACTAAGCTAGCTGCTTAGGAAGTCTAATGGGCGTTTAATATGTGAAATTAAAGAGCCTCAGTTTTTGTTCCTACTATACTAAGAAAATGGTGCCCAATATGAAAGGATAGACTTTATGAAAACATGTCATGGAATTAATTTTGTAAATTTAAACAATTCCAACACATTAACTTCATTTATTTTATTTTAAAAGTTTTGAAACAATACTCAATAAATATAGTTAAAATTTTCAATAAATTTTCACACCATAATATGACATATATAAAAAAACTTGTACATGTACTTCAAATTTTAGAGAGTTATAGGAAAAGTTTATAGGGGTGTATTGGTAATTTTAGAATATGGTTTTGCTTTCTACCTTGTTTGAGAATAGGAACAAAATCTTGGGAATATTATTAGAATTGAAGGATGGGCTTTTGGGTAGAGAATAATTTTTTTGTTTTTGTTTTTTTTTTTTTGAGGGTGAGATGTGAAGAAAGAGAAACATGTTCTAGAAGTAGGTCTCCTTGTCTCTCTCTATGATGTTTTTTTATAAAAAAAAAAAAAAAAGAGTCAAATTAAGGTTTTGGCATTTATACCATGCTTCAAAGGTCTTTGTTGTAAAGAAATTGACATTGAAAGAGACTAATGACTTCCTTTTTACCTTTTGTTACTTTCAGATTGACAAACTCAAGTCTAAACCAATAACATGTTTAGGGTAATTTGGATTACTATAATTACTCACACACCATTCGTATTCCATGTCAGACTCGACTTTAAAAGGGGTGTCGATTATATATTCTTGTATTGTGTATTGGTTATTTTTATGTATAAACTATAGGTATGTAATTATTTATATATCTTTATCTAATAAGAAAGATGAATCTTCATCCAAACTATCGAAAAAATAATAGCATACATAGTCGTTTTAACTATCATTAGCTGACATAAAGTCTATGCAAGGATAAAAACAGTCATGTGGTCACCATGCAAGTCTATCTAATACAAAGAGCAAAAGCAAGGGTTATTCCACGGAGATTGAGACGCAAAGGAACTGGTAGCATACTATTTAGGGCTAATTTTTACCGTTGTTTGCCGCTCTATATCGAACTTGAATATGCTTTTTACACTACTTTTTACAATTGTTCATTTATTGCTCTTAATCACAAACTGATGAAAATCCTACTGCATGCTTATTTCTACCCCTTATCGTTTATCGCTCATTGTTTTTTCTTAATATAAGTTTAAGTTTATCGCTAGTTTATATTGATGAAACGAATATCATAAACATTTATCATTTAAACATCCTTCAAAACAAAAGGATTTAAGAGGCATTAAACCCCAAAAAAATTCATGATTATTTCAAAGAACATGATTGTATATGAAATGTATTAGGTCGTTTTTTGCTCAAAATCATGTGGGTTTTTTGTTGGGGTAGGTTTTGGTCATTTCAGAAAATTGCAAGCTTGAATTTTTGTTTTTGTTTTTGTTTTCTGGGTTAGACATGATTGTAAAATGTCCCCAGTTCGTAAATTTTGGTGTTCCCTTTCATTTTTGCATCATATCAATTGATTGATTTGCCAAACTTTCCGTAAATTTGGACCAATTTATATTCAAGGCCATAAAATTCAATTCAACTATCATTATATGATGTGATTTGCTATTGCTACACTCCTTCATCAAGCTAAAATAAATCTCGATTTTATTTTATCAAGGTAACATAATAAAATTTTTATTCGAAGTTGTAAACAAAAATATTATTTAACAGCACGGTTTTATCTAAAAGATATTATAAAATCGAAGTTTAAAATTTTACTTTCAGTAAGTGGATGACTAGATATTTGTCTAAAGGTGGTGAGTTTATAAAAGAGAATATTCACATCTATCCTCCCTCCAGTTTTTTTTTTGTTTTAATTTCTTTAGCCCTTAATTTTTGTATTAATTTTATCCCCTCCCCCTCAACTTCATATAAAATAATATTAAACACCAAACTTTATAAAAATGCCCTTCATCATTGATTTTATAAATTACATTAGGGATAAAATATAAAAAAACCTTATACATAACAAGAAATAAAAGAAAACAAGAAAATGAGAATATAATTATTATAATTAAAAAAATCATATAGGTTTAGTTGAATTTTGATATTAAAACATATAAAAATTATTAAAGTAAATGAACTGAACATAATTTTGAATCAAATAATGTTACAATAATGTTGAAATTTGAATAAATGAATTAGAAAAATAATTTGATAAAGTTAATTAAAATAAATTAAATATAAATTAAAGAAAATTGAACTAAAACAATAAAGTTTCCTGAAACATATCTTTGTTTTACAAAAGCCTTACTAGATCATAAAAATAATATTATACAACACACTTAAATTTTAACATAATTTATTTAAAATAAATAGATGTAATTACATCATCGTAATCTAATCAAAAGGAAAAAAAAAGCCTAAGTACATAACATTAATGAAAGGTTTCATGTTTAATTTTTAGCCAATATTTTATGTATTAATATTATATTTTTGTAAGTTAAATGAATATGATTTTATTTTTAAAAAAATAATATTTTTTAATGTAGAATTTTACATGTAGTTCTTATTTCATAACTTTAATAATTTAACCAAAATCAAATATATAAAAGATAATTTCATAAATTTTTGTATTTAAGATCATTTTAAATAAATGTGAAGGGGTTTAAAAATTAATTAAAAAAACTCTGGGTCAAAGAAACTAAAGCAAAATAACTCAAGGGGTGGATAGATGTAGATATTCCTTTATGAAAGTCACCTTTAAATATATAATTAATCACTTCTGAGTTAATTTAATACTCTTATACACTATGAATAGGCAATCTAATTATAAAATTTTTTTGCATAAGATGGTCTCATTAACTGCTTATTTAATATTACAAGAATAATAAAACCGTGATTACTTAAAGAAGTTTTAGCATAGAAAAAGTGACAGTCAATAATCTCTCTGTTCTATTTAGTTGTAAGGAGTTGTAAGTAAAGTTGTAAGGGGGCCTGTAAGCAATTGTGAGGAGTTATAAGGAGTTGTAAGCAATTGTAAGGAGTTATAAGAAGTTGTAAGGAACTGTAAGAGCTAAAATTAAATAAAAATATTATTTTATTTTATTTTTTATTTTGTCTATCCTTGTATAACCCTTGGTTGATCACCTCCCCCTTCCCAAAAAAATAAAATAAAATTTAACAACTAGATTGTGATGACATGTCCTATGATTTTTAGGTTAATTTGTGTAATATAGGCACAAGTCTATTACATGATTTGGTAATAGGCCCCTATTAGGAGGAATTAGGCAGCTACTAGAAATTTGATGAAGGCTTCTAGACATTTCAAATAATGATTGTCCCATATTCATATGTTGGTTAGATTTTCCTAAATTTAGTATATATGGAGTAGTTGTTAAAGCATTTTTGTTTGACTATATGGCGATTTTTTAATATCGTGTTCATTTGTTTTTAATTGCAGATAATTAGATACATCGGTTTGACTACTGGTTATGTGGATTATAATAAGTTTTTAAACATTTTTTTGCTTCTTATAAGGCTATTATGAGCTGAACACACTTACGGAGTTAAATAAGATATTAGCTTTTTAGGACGAGAAGTAAACTGTTAGGTGCTATTACGACATATTAAACAAAATATTTCGATAAGTTTACGTTAATTTAATTGGTGAAGTACCTAAAAACATAACTGAATAAAAAAAACAAATTTATAAATTATTTCGGAAGTCAAATTTTAAAGGGTCAATGGAATCGAATGAGATGGGTTTCTGGAGTGGCACACTTATAAACTCAAGTTCACAAAAAGTTAAAAGCCCAGAAAGCCCATTATGATTTTGGATAATTTCCTACTTGATTTCCAGCCCATTTAGCTACAAAGTTTGTTACATGTTAATTAGATTTTAAAATTGTTGAGAATAAATATTGCGTGGACAAATTTGTCGACTAACAATTAATTTTTCATAAATGTCATTAGATTTTGAAGTTTAGATATATATTTTTTTAATAAGAGTCACAAATGACAGTATAATATAATAGAGGAATATGAAATTAAATCCGAAATCTAATATACTCAAAACCTCGCTCGACTACTAGACAAAGATCTTACTGATTATTTGAATTTAGACATTACAAAGACGAAAGATCAATCCCGTAGTTTGACATTAATTCAATGTTGAAAGCCCTGAGATCGGAACGTAACAACACATCGTTTAGGAATTGATTTATTAGAATAAGTAATTAACAAAATAGATAATCAATCAGGCAATTAAGGAAATGAGAAAACGAATTATCAACTTAATGATCATTATAACACTATCATCCAAACAAAAAAAGAAAAGGAAAAAGGATAATGCCTAAAGAGAAAAGGTGGATTTCACATTAAAACAAAACCAAAAAAAAAAAAACTAAAACAGAAAGAGTGTGAGATTGCTTAAATTGACAATTTAAAGGTAAAAGAAATAGTTAATAGTACCCCCCAAAAAAAAAAAAAAAAGAAAAACCCCATAAATACAAGTCACACAATTTAGCTGACACATGAATGCAATGGCGTACAAGGTATTCTACTACCCAAAATAACATCTAGGCACCCATAACCTAAGTTCAAGAAACCTAAAAATTAGAGTAATAATAATGTCGGGATTCAGTTTGAAATCGGTTAAGTACCTTGTTACGAACGTCCGATCAAATATCAATTAGATATTGTAGATAATATTATATTAAGTCTCAATCTTGTTGAGTTTATAGTTTGACGAGATAATATAACCAAAATCAATAATAAAAATTTCAAATTACTTCGTTTGGATTCGATTAATTTAACTTATAGTTGTTGAAATTTTAATCTACAATTTTTAATAATAATTACTTTTATGCATGACACAAAATGTGAATATGGTTGACAATCATCTTGATTGTCAAGTAACAAGAACACCGGCTCTTAAATAATAATCCAAATAAGCTTAGCTTTCCATTAAATACAACTCTTTGGGATGCCTCTTTCTTGCAAGGGATGACTAGAAAAGCTACTACCCTTCCCTTTTCCCCCACTCAATGCATCATCTCTTTTGCCATATAAAGACATTCTCTCCAGCACCTGTTAAGGCACAACAAACAGCAATCAAAACAAGATATAGAGATCAATCCAAAAGACACCAATGGATATCAAAGTAAGCGACACCCGAGGAACCCATCACGAAGATGATGATGACCAGAAGCTCCCCCTCCTCGGAGACTCGAGCAAATCGTTGCCTGATACAGTTGAGAGAAACCCAATTCAACAAGCCATGAGTCAGACATTTCAGAGCACGGCTCACTTGGCCAAACTCCTGCCCACCGGTACTGTCCTGGCCTTCCATCTCTTATCCCCGGTTTTCACAAACCAAGGTGACTGTGACACAGTGAGTCGAGCCATGACCTCTGCCCTCATTGCCCTTTGTGGGTTGTCGTGCTTCCTGCTTAGCTTCAGTGACAGCTTCAAGGACAAAGACGGAAATATCTGTTATGGGTTTGCCACAATCCATGGTCTCTGGGTTATAGATGGTTCAGCAAACCTTCCGAAAGAGATGGCTGATAGCTACCGGCTTAGATTCATGGATTTCGTGCATGCTTTCATGTCAGTGCTAGTTTTCGCTGCAGTTGCACTCTTTGATAAGAACACGGTCCAGTGCTTCTATCCAACGCCATCAACAGAGATCCAAGAGATTCTTACCGCGCTTCCTGTTGGAATTGGAGTCATTTGCAGCATGGTGTTTGTTGCATTCCCTACAACACGCCATGGTATCGGCTTTCCATTAACTGCTAATTGATACTTCATGCTTCGCATCATGTTGTGTATCGGCCTATACATGCTCTTGTTTTTCTGTTACACATTGTGTTAATATATGATCAGTACTTTCTAATGAGTGAGTTCTGTTACACATTGTGTTAATATATGATCAGTACTTTCTAATGATCACTCATTTGACAAAAAGTTAACAGGCTATAATCTTTGACAGCAAATTTTTACATACACCCAAGTGAATACAGCCCACGAGTGACGGATCTAGAAATTTCATGTACCTGATGTCCTATTGTTAACTTTCTTATTATAAGAACAAAGATTGTGTCGGTAATATTCATCAAGTATGAAATCAAATATGCAAAGTCAATGTGAATCAAGTATCTTGTCACTAGCTATACCTGAAAATGTCATGATTTGCTTCATATCAAATCCAAATTCTCACTCCCAAAACCTAAAAATGTGCAAAACCATGCATTAATTCTTTTCTTAAAAAGAATAATCAGAACTGGTAAATAAATATGGAAGACAAGAAAAAAAGAATATTTCAAAGCTATTAAAGCTGGAGAGGTATACGCTTGAGATTGACAAGGCAATTATACATAATAAGTATAGAGAATTACTTTAAAGTTATACAATATTATGTTAGACAAGTCATCCTGTACTGCTAAGATATCGAGGACATTGAGGGGAGGATGAATATGACTTTGACAATTTCCTCTCACCCAAAAAATCCATTCATCAACCAAAATTTGACAATTATTAAAATAAAACCAAAGAAACTAAGAAACCAGATATATATATAGCTTTAAGATCAGATTGTTATACTTTGCATCAGGCTGACTAAGCAAGCTGAAGAGAAAAGCCAAAAGCCGTGCCTAATCTTGTGTGCAATTGGCGAGGTAGCTCATCTAAGATATGCATCTTATAAGGACACTGCCCTATTACAGATACTTCATTGTCATCATCATCATCATCATCATCATAATCATCCTCCATTACTTTACACAGTTGATTGTCAAATGCGTAAAACTTGAATCTACATAAATACATATTACAGAAACATTTCAATTGCAATGGAGTCTGTCAGTAGTGAAATTATACCACAATTGAAAGCACCACATAATTGATCGGCCATATATGGATTGGAAAAATATTGAATCAAGACCCTGTTGAGTCAAAGCATTGATCTTTACAGGGAGAGCATTTGTAAGGACTAGTTCAAAATTGCACTGGTTGAATTTGCACATTCTCGCTTTGGACGGGTCATTAACAAATCAAACCAACTTCAGGTCAACCCAATTTTAGGTTGTGTTATTTAAGGTTGCAGTTCAAAATAGATAGAATTATTTGGATCAAGATCAAGTCAGATTTTGTGGAATTTTTTCACATAATTTGATATGAATTCTATAGGGTGGGGGTTCTAAGGTGGTCAACTTATACAAAGAAGCCCATCATTTGCAGCTAAACCATAATCTCAAACGTCTGTGCTTTTTAGGGTTACCTATTTCTTACAAGACGTGACTAACCAAGGTGCCCTCCCTTTTGCTGCACTCATCGCAGTCTCTGAAAACCCTGCCACCATAAAATAAGGAGAAATAAGAGAATGGACCAAGCAAGAGAAACCAACGACATTGAAGTACACAGAGTGGAAGACCACCATCAAAATGAGCAAACACTTCCCCTCCTCCAAAGCATACCTCTACCTGATGCAGGGGACAGAAGCCAACTACAGGAAGCCATCAACCAGGCATTTCAAAGCACAGCTCACTTAGCCAACCTACTGCCTACTGGAACCGTCATGGCCTTCCATCTTCTGGCACCTATTTTCACAAACACGGGTGATTGTGATGATGCAAGCCAACTAATGACTTCTATCCTGATTGTCCTTTGTGTATTCGCATGCTTCATACTTAGCTTCAGTGACACCTTCAAGGACAAGGATGGCAATGTGTACCATGGCTTCGCCACCTCCAAGGGTTTGTGGGTGATAGATGGGTCAGTAGAACTTCCACCAGAGCAGGCAGCAAAATACCATCTCCAATTCATAGATTTTGTGCATGCTCTCATGTCAGTACTCGTTTTTACTGCCATCGCATTGCTTGACAAGAATACTGTACAGTGCTTCTATCCTGTACCAACAAAGGAGGACCAAGAGATTCTTACTGCACTTCCCTCGGTATAGGAGTCATATGCAGTATGTTTTACATTACGTTCCCTACAAAGCGCCATGGTATTGGTTTCCCACTAACTGGTACTTGATTTCATGGCTTCCCACTGACTGGCAGTTGATTTTTTCGGGTTGACATGTCTTCACTCCACCTCCATTATGGACATTATTTTGTTTACAACACTATCTGTTGCTTCTTTTCCATTGTCCTTGTATGGTGCTTATCAGATTAGTTACGTTCCTGCTAAAAGTCTCATCATGATAAAATGTAATTATCACTGTACATAACTGCACATGGAAAGGAGAAGCTTAGCTGTAGAATGAAAGGAGTACAACTGAATATGTTACAGGCTTACAGCATCATAAAGCAATGAAATAATGGGCAAAGACTAACTTGTATATATTGTTTAAGAAGTAGAGGAAACCTAGAGCGAACTAATTCAATTATCAATGATCAACACCAATACAAAAAGGAAAAAAAACCAGTATGTCCAACCCAAAAACGACGCTGAGGTACTCCCGAGTTATTGTAAAATTATTTTTAGACCCCAAGTTCCGAAAAATGATTCTAAGTCCCCTAAATTATGTGAAAACTATATTCTTGGCCCAAATCCGGCTGATGACGTCGGAAAACCGGGTGGTTAGGCGGGATTTATAAAAATTTGATTTGAAAGCCCCAAATTACCCTTTCGGTTGAAATCCCTAAAATCACTCTCTCTCTCTCCAACGGTCATGTTTGCAAATTATAAAATCTTTCCATTCTTCTTCTTCATTCATCTTCTCCATTGCTCTTCATTCTTCTCCATTATTGCTCTTCATCCTTCTTCTTTTTCTCTGCCCTCTTCTTTCTTCTCGCCTTAGTGTTTTGCTATGTGAAAGCTAGCTCTGTGAAAGCTTGAAAGCTTCATCAAAAGTTTCAGAACTTGCTCTGTGAAAGCTTGAAGCTCACTCTTCTCTTCTTTTGTCCGTCGTTTTGCGTACTTGCTCTTGCTTCGTGAAAGGTTCAAAGGTTTTCTGTTGCACTCGTGAAAGCTTAAAAGCGGCTCTGTTCTTAATGCTTCAAATTTCGAAAATTGGTATAATTATTGTTTAATTTTGTAATTTTATAATCGTGTTTTTGCAAATGCAGAGCAAGTTTATATAAAATGGAAGAGATTTCTTCATCAAGGAGCAATTGATTCAATGTAAATGAGGAAGACATATGTCCAAGATGCAATATGATGGGAACAAGAAAAGTGTCTCGTTCGAAGCAAAATCCAGAGAGAGAGTACATAAAGTGCATGAGATGTGAGAAGTTCTTGAAATGGGTTGATGAAAATCCTGAGTTTGAGAGAAGAATCATAAGGATGTTGAACGAAATCAAATCTGAATTGGTTGAATTAAAGATAATGTACAAGTTGATTGAGAAAGGCTTGAGCATTGTTAGCATGTTATTAATAGGTTTAATTGTTGTAGTTGGTATTGTCCTTGTTATTTGAATATGTTGTAGTGAAGAAGGTATGGGGGATGTTCTTTGAATAGTATGTCAAAGTTCTTGAAATGGGGATGTTCTTTGAAAGAAATGTGTAAATTTAATGAATGTTAGCATGATATTAGCAATCACGAGTATGTCAAAATTTAGTTGAAGAAGCGCACGGCACCCCGTGCATAACGTGCATGGCCGTGCAAAACAGAGCGAAGCAGGAATTTTAGTTAAAGAAGCGCACGGCACCCCGTGCATAACGTACACGGCCGTGCAAAACAGGCAGAGAGCAGGAATTTTAGTTAAAGAAGCGCACGGCACCCCGTGCATAACGTGCACGGCCATGCAAAACAGGCAGAGAGCACGAGTTTTCGCACAGCCAGTCATGTCTGAACCCGCACTGCTGTGCGAACTCACGGCAGATTGCGCACGGTACCTCGTGCGATTTTCGCACGGCCGTGCGTCTATCTGTATCGGCTGTTATTTAAGTTCCCTAATTGTAATTTCTTGTAATTAGTAGTAACATTCTTTTAATTCAACTTTGACATCACAGTATGTCAAAGTTTAGTTGGCATTAACACTCACTTTTAGTAAAAATTTAGTAATATTCTCTTAATTAGCGATAACATTGTAAATATGTCAAGTAAAATTAATCCAATAATTTGATTAGCAATAACACCTACTAAGTACATCGAAGAGTTTAGTTGATGATTCAATCCGTACATATGTCAAAGTTTCCAAATTACATCACACTACTTTCGGTTTGTCAAACTTTCCAAAATAACAACCCTAGATGCATATGTCAATTGTCAATCCAATATGAACTTCTAGTAGCAATTAATGTCCGAGTAGAAGGTGAGGCTGGAGATGATGATGGAGCTGATGTTTTTCGGGTACGAGGTCTAGCAGTCTTGGTAGCCGAGGCACGAGATGTGGACTTCTAGAAGTAGGTCGAGTAGAAGTTGAGGCTGCAGAAGGACCCGCTGGTGTTGGAGAGTTGCTGCAATGTACTTTCCTTGGCCTCGCCACGAGGCTTGGGGTCCGTATTCTCAAGATTTTGTTTTCTTTTCCTCAACAATCTGCCAAATTCATCTTCGGGCTGACCACAAGTTAGAGCATTATGTCCTAACTTGTGGCATTTAGAGCATCTATTATGAACAAGGATGAAGGAATTTAGTTGAAGAATAAAATAAGAAGAAAATGAAAAATAATGGAATAAGTGCTACCTGGTTGTGCCGGACCCAACAAGTAGAGGTGATATTTGTCTGTGAATCGGGATACGATTCGAACTCCCTTCTTTTATGTTGAGGTGGTCCGCGGCTTTAACTTGGTGCCGTGGAGGGTCTAACTCGGGCAAGTTCCTACTCTCCCACATACAAGGATCGGAGATTGGATGAACAATATTGTTGTAAAGTTCCTTGTAAGTGTCCACACTAAAACAACCCTCTACATAATCTACCAAAGGATGTTTCATCCTTAAAATACACCTAGCTGCATGCTTACAGGGAATTCCAAGTATGTTGCCACTTTTTACAATCACAAAACTTATCTTTCAACCTCACTCTGTGAAGTTTGTGTAACCTTCAGTGACATCAAACTCCCCATTGCCTGCATGAACAATACTTGAGCAATTCCTTATATCCCCCTCAATGAATCTCGGTTTCTTGTCAACATTATTAGGCACAAGTGTACTTTGCCAATTTTGTGCCTTCTTAAACCTTCTCACAAACCTATTGCCTATTAACTTCCTAATCTCCTCCAACATAATCAAACATGGCAGCCCTCTAAACTTAAGTATAGCATGATTGAAGCTCTCCACAAAGTTGTTAGTGTTATCCTCACATTTCAACTTTTCATCAAACTTGAACCTAGCCCAACGCTCTAATGGTTCATTGTCTTTCAGCCAATGATATCGTCGTTGGATCTACTTCCTTGATTTTTTCATACCCTTTACATGAACATATGGGGCATATGCATTTGCAGCAATATAAAAATAGGCATGGAACCAAGCACCTAGGTAAAGGGAAATGAATGAAAATTGAAGCAAGTGCAACTAATTGAACAAATGCAGAAATTGAAGAAATGTAAACCGAGGCAGTGGCTTACCTGGAAAATGTGCAGCAAAGTTTTTAAAATAATGTATGACGCAAATCCTCCTTGAAGCAGTGGGCATCACTTTGCTCAAGGCGAGATATGATCCCCTTAAGAAAAAAAAGAAATGAGGGGAAAAAACTAAGTAAGAATTCTTGCAGAGGATGGAGAAGTTGCAGGTAATAAAATAAGTAAGAAACTAACCTTGTGCCTGTCTCGATATAATGGTATATCCGGATTGATCATCTCGCTGCATCAAGAGCCCTCACCAAACAGTTGAGAAAAATACTCCATTCTTCTTCATTTTTCATTTCAGCCACTCCATATGCTAATGGGAACCGCCCATTATTTCCATCCAAAGCCATGGCAGTGAGAAGCACTCCCTATACACTCCTTTTAGGTGAGTTGCATCTATGCCAATGAGAGGCCTGCAGTGTTCTTTGAAAGCAGCAATAGCAGGGCCAACACGGATCACCATATGCTTGAAAACTGGATTCTTGGCAGGCCCTTCATCAATCCATGTTATCATGCAAACCGAAGCAGGATTCTTGGCTTTAAACTCCTCTCGTGTAGTGTGCCAAAACTTGTACCCTTCTTCATGTTTCCCTTCAATTGCAGATTTCATGATCTTCTTAGCCCTCCAAGCAGATGTAGTTAGGCACATAAGTTGAGTACTTCCTCATGATGATCGTTTGCATGCCTTTTACATCCATCTTAGGGGCAGCTATGAAGTAAGGAAGAAGTTTTTCGCAACCCATGGAGATGATGCCAACCTGTTTCTCTCAGGCCTGTCACATACATGCTTTCCACTCGTGTACCTTCACCATCCAGGTTTTTCTCTCGACCAAAGCACTACAATGAAACCTCCAAGTGCATCTACGATCCTCACATCTCTGCGTGTATCTAGTTTGCTCATTCTTCGGCTTTTTCATGTGAAAGCCTTCTTGTATGGAGTACTCTTTCATGACTCGCAACCAAATCCTTCTTGCACGTAAATATGTCACCAGCCATAACATTAATCTTTCCATCCTCGTTCCTTTTCCACAAGGTTCCATGAGCCAATATCTTAGCCATTTTATTGGTTACCAAATCCATATCTCCATCACTCGTCCACAATTTCTGCACCTAATTGCATTCTCTCTTCGACTTCAACCTCATCTACTCCTTCCGACTCACTTGAAAAATTCTCCTCATCCAAAGAAACTTCTTCATTATCATCACTCGCCAGCAGAATCATTATCATTACCTAAACTAAAATCCTCATCCTCACTACTGTCATCAGTAGACAGTTCATCAACACCCAATGTCATAGCATTGCCATTACCTCCAACAAGTGCAAGATGAACCTCCTCACCATCATCCCAATCATCTCCATTTTTATCCCACTCGGGTTCTTTGGCTAGTGATTCTACATCAAAATCATCTAGTCCAAGTCCATCAAATTCAAAATCATTGGGTGAGGCAGGCTTGGTTTTTTAGGTTTGAACTTAGGCTTGGGTAAGGTAGGCTCGGGTAAGGCAGGCTTGCTTTGTGATGACCTAGTGCAAGGCTTGGGTGAGGCAGGCTTGCTTTGTGATGACCTAGTGTAAGGCTTGGGTGAGGCAGGCTTGCTTTGGGATGACCTACCGCATGGTTTGGTTTGGGGATCTCTAGTTTCTTGAGGTTTGGACTTAGATTTGGGTGAGGCAGGGTTAGGGATGGACTTAGGTTTGGGTGAGGTAGCTTTGGGTTGGGAAGACCTGGTGAATGGTTTGGGTTGCACATGAACTTCAGTCGAGGCAACATCTGGTTTGGGGAAGTCTTTTCTTTAGGCTGGCCTTGAAGGCTTTCTTTGGGCCGGGCTTCGAGGATTTCGTAGTGGGCTTTGTTGGGAGTTTGCTACAGACCTTGTGACTGGTCTTCTTGGTATTAATTTTGCAGGCTGGGATGAAGGGGTCAAAATGAGTGTGTCAGCCCAAGTATTTATGAAGACTCGAGACATCTGCTCAATATCTTTCCGAGTCATGCAAAAGGAATCGGGTATAACGATGTCATTCTTATAGAGTTTTGATTCCAAGGCATTCTCTCGTGTCTTAGAAACTTACTTGAGTAAAATAGTATCTTCTCTAAGTGATTCGGCCCTCACTCATCTCTCGTTATCGCTTTCGGTTAGCGACTCGAAAACCGGTTCTTTATTCCGAGTCCACTCTCACTCGGATTAATCGCATTTCGAATATATCGGTATTCCGCCGTTTCTCACTCGTGAATCGACTTGTGGTTATTTACTCTATTGTTTGCATAGTCAGCATTCGTAGTTCTTTCCGTACTTAGTCTATATCAAGTTTTTCCTCTCTCGATATTCGTTACTGTAACTTGATTCTTTGCTTAAGACTAAGTCTTATGAAATTCCGAGCATCATGGATTTTAGACTCGTAAAATTCCATTTCTTTTCCGACTCGGATAATCTGTTAGTTAATTATCATGATTATTTTATTATCTCGTGTCTAACCTTGGACCAAAGTATTTTATACTTTGAAAACCAAAGTTGTTTTACTTTTGTAGGTTATCCAATCGAGGATATCTTTTCAAACTACAAAAGTAGCCGACTTCGTAACGTCAAATCACCAAGCAGATATGGCTTTTCACCTTCCCTGCTTTAGTCCCGTAAGATTGTGTCGAAGTTGTCTCGCTTCCATATCTGGAAAAATGGAACGCTAAGCCTAACGGTGGTTTCCACCTCATTTTTCAAGACACAACCGATGGTTTTGGGACTTCCAAGAGAGTTAAACCGTTGTTCAACGTTCATATTTCAACGGATACTTTCCGAGTGACTCGAAAGCTTCTACCAACGGTCACGAGAGGACTCTCGGTCAGCAGATGAAGATAACGGCTACTCGCTTGGTTATCTATAAATAGAAGCCACTTCACAAGACTTGAAGGTTGCCGAACATATTGTCTATACACTTACTTGATCAAAGTTATTGTATTTACTCTCAATCTTCAACTTACAACTCCCACTCTGTAATTCATTACTTTCGAGTTGTAAGGTCTTGTACTTAGTTACAAACTCTTCTTACATTCTTTGTAAGGTCCCTTGACTAAGTCTGTAAAGGTTAACTCAGCTTAGTTGTCCCTAGCTGTAAGGGTTATCTCGGTTAGGAAGTACTAGATCGGATAAGGTAACTTCGAGTCTAGGAAAATTTGTATAGAGTTGTCTAAGGGAGAACTCGGGTTACGTCAAGTTCACGGTATTTTGTGGACTCAAAATAGTGGATTTGACTTCGTGTCCGGATTGACACGGGCCGTGGTTTTCTGCCCCGGGAGGGTTTCCACGTAAAATCTCTGTGTTCTTTTTCGAGTTCATTCTTGACTCGGACGACCTTAGTGCTCTTGCTTCTTCGATTCATTGCTTTCGAGTCCAATCTTTTCGACTCTGTTATTAGACTCGGATTCTGTCTTTGCCTCTTTTCGCGCAAAGTGTGTATTTTCGAAAGAATTTTCTATCACCCTATTCACCCCCTCTAGGGTGACTCGGACTCTCCTTGAACCAACCTTCAATTTACTTGGCTAATTGATAAAGGCTCATCATCAACTACGAGCAAATTCTGTTTTTGTTTCACCGAGGCATTCAACTCATCAATGCTTTCAATGGTCTCATTGTGCTATCGAAGGTTCCCTAAGTTCAACCATGTAAATGGGAATGCTAACAAAATGTTTCGACCTCCCCAATGCTTGACTAAATTCAGCCATTCAGGATCATTATTCACCGACCATCTTTGCCCTTCTCTGTTTGGAGGGTGCCATTGAAACCCAAGCATATTTAGGAAAATCTATGCCTAATTCCCCGTTAATCGTCTCACATCCCTATATAATTCACTACCATTGTACTCATCCAAAACAATATCATGCACTCTTATAATTTTTCTTTAAAATGAACTATAATACTCCTATCGTGCTTCCCTGTTCCACACATATCACAAAAATTCACCATTAAAACAAAATTACAGCAAATAAGGCCTCACAAAACACCAACAACCACATCCACAACAGATTCGAAAACAAAAACATCGCCAAACATCACCAAACATCACTTCATAATTTCACGTAAACCCTAAAAATTTTGATTTTCAAAGATAATAACTTCATGCAAATCCACGAATTATTCATTATAATTTCAATTAACTTCATAATTCTCATACGTGATCCTTCTAAAACACATTATTCCACTCAATCAAAACGAAAAACCCACCGATTTCATAAAACCCCTAAAATTCGAAGATGAAATTTGAAACTGCTCGAAAAAAGAATGAAATCGCATACCATTTTCATCTTCCTAATCTTCACTTCTGCTTAACTTCAACTTTCTTCTTTGATTTCGCTTGCCAGGCTTGATCAACAATGGCGATCGATTGATATTTCTCAAACAAAATCGTCCACCCGTATGAGAGAGAGAGTGAAAGATAGAAAGAGAGAGAGGCAGAGTTAGAATGGAGGGGAAAATCGAGGAAGTTAATGAATCTAACCGGACAAAATTAGTTTCTCATTTATTCGCGCAAAACGTCATGGGCAAAATTGACATTTCACAACGCCGTTTACCCTCCGGGCCGGATTTGGGCCAAGAATATAGTTTTCACATAATTTAGGGGACTTAGAATCATTTTTCGAACTTGGGGTCTAAAAATAGTTTTACAATAACTCGGAGTACCTCAGCGTCGTTTTTGTGTCCAACCTTGTCATTTTCAAATTGCAAAAGCCTTGACAGAGGCATTAGAGATACAAAATCCAGACAAAGAAAAATGCCAAAATAAATAAAAAATTATTCACAAGAAATGGGTCAAAAACTCTAACAGTACACTGAAGTTCAAGAACCCAACAGCTTCTTGAACCCTGCCTTTTGGTCAGATGTTAATCTTGTCGGGAATTTGATGTTGAATTTGATTCTGAGGTTACCCCTCTTGGAGGGCTCTTTTGGTAAAGGCATGCCCTCTTTTGGTACAACCTCTTCATAATCTGGATGTATCACAGTATTGATGGGGATGGTCAGATTCCTTCCATCGAGAGTGGTGACTTGGATGGTACAGCCTGTTAATGCCTCAGCAAGGGAAATGTCCCGAGTCACAACCAAATCGTTTCCATCCCTCGTGAACACGCTGTGTGGTTTCTCGTCAATGATGAAAACTAGATCCGCAGGAATCACTGCTGGATGCTCATTCCCTTTCTCAGGGAATGTGATCTTCGTTCCCTTCTTCCATCCAGGCTTGATGTTAATCGTTATTATCTCTTCCACAGGAGTGGTTCTTCTGCAAGGTTGGACACCAAATAACCATTTCAAAAGGTTTGTATAACTATCAAGGTTAAGCAAACCATGCCTCACATTAATTATGCACATACCAGCTACTATGTGTTTAAATTCACTAGTAAGAATACATTTTTATCTTCAATGCTCATCCTCAAGTGTCACAAATGCCATTGGGTTTGATAGCATTCTATGATTTCCTTTTCTACATCAATATCAAAAACTTAGCTTGCTTCAGATATACCCGACATCCCCCCAAAAAAAAAACACATAATTGGGAATGGGGATCCACAAACATGTTTTGTAGCCTAGCGCAGAAGTAGATCTGGTAAAAATTCTTTTCAACCTCTATAAACACATTAGCATATTCATGAACTAGCAAACGATGACATTCTTTTCAACCTCCATAAACACATTAGCTTATTCAAGAACTAGCAAAGGATGACAAGTGACAACGTAGAAAGGAGCAAACAAGAGAGAGTACATAAGCAAGATTCTAAGGTGAGGGTGTAATTTGGCCCAAGGTTTATGAAAGACAAACTTTTGCATCTCCCTCGGTTAATTAGTTAACATTCATCTCCTGTTCCCTTCAAGCTTTATCTTTTGACTTTTGAGTTCAATAATCTTGGACATACATATGTGGCCGAGTCTTATGTTTCTCTTCTTCAACTTAACTTTGTCGTTACTATACTGTACACTAACCTAATAAGACAGGGACTCCTCATAACAAATCACAACTGAGCAACCATGGTCAAGAACTGTATTTTGCAGAGCCTGAAAAACCCTCTACTCCATTTGCTATGACAACTAAATTCACTCAGCTCGTGTCTCCAGACTCCACCAACGTGAGGTAGAAAATTGCAAAATCTAGCTAATCAGACAACATTAGAAAGGAAACTCAAAGCTTACTTGCCAACTAGAGTACAATTAACAAGAATCAGAGATAGAGTTCAATGCAGGAGGAAAATACTCACCCATTAGCATCACAAACTTCCCTTGAGATCTTCATCCGCTTAGTCGTCCCTTTATACAGCTCTTCAAGTCTACAAGGCAGTGGATTCTCAATGGGAGATGCTTTCCTGGGTCCCGAACTCATAGGCCTTCCATCACCAAAGGAACTAAACATGTCTTCACCAAACATGCCCCCAAAGCCTGAACCACGGCTGCTGCCCCCATCCCACCACCAAATGGACTTGAGAAGCCGAAAAACTCAGCGAAAATGTCATTGGCATTCCTAGGGTTGAACCTAAATTGCATATTCGGTCCATCCCCAGTTTGGAAAAATGTTGACCCACCAGCATCTGGGGGCACTTGCCCTTTAAGCCCTTCTTCACCATACTGGTCATATATTGCTCGTTTTTGGGGATCACTCAGAACCTAAGAACACAAACACCCCCAATTTTCAACATTCCACAATATGCAAAATTGCTACCGAAATGAAGGAATTTTGCAATTTCAACATCAGAAAACGAAATGGGCAACCTCTAGTTGGCTCCAAAATGAACAAAACAGATTCAAATACCTCTCAATTTATAGCTATACTAGTACTAACATTGCCAAGCTTGAAACTTTTGGATGAAAACAGGGTAACACAAGTCAGGAAAATCTATCCATCCTCTCACCTAATGGTCAAACAGATAAAGTTTGCATAAAGAATCATATTTGTGAGCAAATTAAACAGATAAAAGTGAAGGGTAGGGGAAGAAACCTCATAAGCTTCAGAGATCTGCTTAAATTTGGCCTCAGCAGCTTTCTTGTTGTTGGGATTCTTATCCGGGTGCCATTTCATAGCCAATTTTCTGTAAGCTTTCTTCAAGTCATCATCTTTAGAATTCTTGTCAACCTGCAGTACCTTGTAGTAATCCACACCCATTCTCTGTCTCGGGTAGACACTGCAGCGAAAAGGAGGAAGGAAGAGAGAGATCGACGAAGGCGGCTGGCTATTGCAGGGAAATGGGAAAGAGGATCTAGAAGGGTGTCGAAGTTTCTGGATTAATTTAAGTTCCCTCACATTGGACGCTGCTGTAGTGTTCAGTTGTCTCCTTCGTTGCACTGCTGTCAGAAGAGGGCGAGGGGAAAACGGATGAAAGAGATTGGCAAACATTTTAGTCCAACTGGTAAAATTTGTCGAATCAGATTATTTGAATGTATCCGATTTAATTTTTTAAATTTGTTCAATATACATATCTGAACTTATTCGATCCAATCAAATTGGGTCTCATGCCAGGGTCGCTCCTAAAGCCATACAAATTTAGATAAAAAATTGTTATTAAATTTGATTTTGACTCGGATATAAGCTTATTCGATAGTATGCACTTAAAAACCGGATATCGGACATAAAATTTCGTTCAAACTTCGAATTTTAGTTATTGACCGATTTATTCGATCCGAATTCGACCCAAACTTAAATTTTTATTAGTGCTAAGTTTATCTTAGTTTTAATTATTGGAATAATTAATCTTTGGATTGCCCAATAAAATCTGGGTTGAAGCCAAATTGTTTTTTATTTGATTTACTTTTAACGTGTTAATAAATGATTTCACACGCTTGTCTTACAAAAGAAAATGGGTGATCAATAGTTGGACAAGGACAATAGTTCATCAATAAAGGGTTCAAAACTATACTCCATCGTTATTTTTTATTGTTTTAATTAATTTTTTTATTTTATAATATTTATCATTATACAATTTTAATGCTATTTTTGTTGCTTTAATTAACTTTTTTATTTTATAATATTTATCGTTCTATAATTTAATTGATATTTTAATGACTAATTTATCAATTTGCACTTATTACTTTTCTTTGCCCTACTTACCTCATTTCCAATAAAATGCTAAGACATTTTCATCTTTAGTCACTAATTTGTCTAGAAGTCAAATCTACCTTAATATTCCCTCAATAGCTCAAAACGATAAATAAATTAAAATGGGGGAATATAACTTAAAAGTTGAGTTACCAAAAATGAAAAACTTAGACTTTTTGCCAATTAGTTTGAACACCGTATCTAACTAAAGTAGTGATAGCCTAGTTGGCTTACTGCCTCCATCTTTCATACTCACCACCAAGGTTTAAATCTTGAATGAAGCATTATATTTCCTTGTGAGGAAATTGTAGGGTTGATGGGTTAGGTTTTATCCTAACAAAGTTGGCACCTACCCCTCCCTTAAGATCGTTGTGTGGCTCACTAGACTGCCCGATATAGCAGCCTGGTGAAATTGTGTCTAAATATTGTGTGGCATCCACTTCTTCACTCATTTTTCGTCTAATAAACTATTTATGTGCTAGATGGCTAACATTGTCCCATAACTTTGATTCGCATTTAGAAGCTCGAGTACGAGACACAATTGAGGGTCAATTCGAATGAAAATTTATAAAAATATTTATAACTCGCTAACAGTTCATAATAGCTATTACATATGTCCGACTCTATGTAGTACACTAATTACAAGTTTTTTGATCAAGTGATGCTAATCAAAATTCTTGCTAGACTTTATATACATCGGTTTTGACCAGTCAAATTTGTTGATAGGGAAAAGGCTCGCTGGCAAACTTCATTGTGATAGCTTTGATGAACCAATCAAACGAGCTTAGATAACTTCATCTACCCTATGTTGTCTCTCTTCTACCTCTTTGTTAGTTCACTCATTCGTCAATCAAAATGGGCTCCCAAATTTTGTAATCCAAATCCAATCAATCCAACCTTTGTATTTAGTCAGCATTTAACTTTTATAGGAAAAAAATTAAATTGGACCGTTAGGAGAAATCGAACGATATTTATAGTTGGAAAAAACAGATTTTTTATTGTCGTTTATTTCAGATCGAATAAAATAAAATATAAATAATGATAAATTATGTCGTACTGCAACTGTAAATATTTTCAAAAGTCACATATTATATATTTACCAAAATATATTTATCATAAACACAAATTTGTTGTATAGGAATTGAGATACAATAAAGTTAACAAATAAAAATAGACTTTTCAAACACCATAAAATTGAAAAGTTCTTAAATCCAACATGAAATTAAAATAACATTATCAATTAATTTTCATCCGATAAATTCGGATAATCATATTACACATTCACCAAGACCATAGTCCGTTGCTTTCGCTTATGCTTGTTGTCTTACGGTGAAGGCAGGTAGTCTCTCTCTCCGCTCATCACGCGAGAGCTGTCCTCCAAAGCCTCCAACCCCAACAAAACTTAAAGCCACAAACCCTCCCCCACTCCCAAGTCCGAACCCCCGCCCCCCACCCTACCCTCCAAAATGCTTTATCTCTAATCAATCAAGGTGGTCCAAAAAAAAATTTCATTAACTAAAAAAAAATCAAAAAAACGATACAATAATAAACTCATCCGACTATATCTCCTTAGGCTACAAAGAAAAAGTATAACTTTCATTATAAATCGACAACCACCCTAAAAATGTCCTAATTATGTAGATCAAGCACCCTCATAATAACAAGCTATATATATGTACATTAGTATATTGTTTATTACTACGAATAAAGTGTTGGCTGAGGTAGTAGTAACCTCATTCCAGTAATGGGGAAAACACAAGTTCAAATCCAAAAAGTTCACTTACCGGAAAGACTTTTATCTTAAACACTCACGGTTCTAAAGACAATATATCCTCGAATAAACCAAAATAATATATTGTTTATTACTCTCTAAAATTAATAGTTAGTTTAGGGATGTTGAAAATTAGGTTCAGAGATTGCATGGATTATTTAAATTAGGGTTAGTTGATCACCTAAACACCTGCTCATCGTGCTCGGAAGTCTTCCAGTTTGGGGACCATTTTACCAATCTAATTAATGTCAGTAATTTTTAGTTGATCTCCTACTATATTTGCGCTAATTATCCCTCCTAAATTATGTTTAATGCTCCAACTGTGTGTGTAAGTAGGTGTATCAGCAAACTGGAATTCTAACCCCCAATAAATACAGATTTATTTGTCAAATAAGGCTTGGTTTGTTTTGATTAGGTGTAATTGTGTCAAAATCTCTTTATGCATCACTGCTTTTCTAAATCGAGCACTCAATTAATAATCAAAAACATTTAACACTCTCTCGGTAATTAGCACCGAGTAGGAGTAAGGCTGCCTACAGCAGAATCTCTCTAAATACTATGTGAAACCAGAATCCGTATTGAAATATGTTCGTGTTATTGTTGTTGTATAGAAACATTTAAGAAGATGAATAATATGGATTAGTAAACATTTAAGAACATTTAAGCATCATTTTATCATTATATAAATTTAAATATAAGTTTAAAACATTAATTAGCTAATGATATTAAATGCTTTTTTCCGTTTTAAATTGATAGTTCATTTTAAAATAAAGAGCCTTATTTATATCTTACAAAAAGTGCTCTTTATTTTAAAATGGACTATCTTTTCGGGATAAAGGGAGTATTTATAAGTCATATTAACTTTAAATTTTATGTATTACAAAATATAATCCTAAATTGATGAAACATTGATCACTTTTTGTCTCTAAATAAAAGTCACCCCCAAGTTTTTAATTTTTAATTATATTTTATATTTGTCATCAAAATACTTAATCCAGGAAGTGTAATATAGGTTTTGTTTTTCAGTCTTATATCCTCCCTTTTATTAAAATCGAAATAAATATTATTAATTTATATAAATAGTAGAGCACTTTTATTGTAAATTTTTTCAAAACTTCGAAAAAATTTGAAAGAAAATCCCTCCAAACCCTCCCCCCAAAAAAAAAAATTCCAAAAAAAGCAAGCTGGAAAAGGAGGAAATAGGAAAAGGAAAGGTGCGAGTGACGCTAGGCTTGTCTATATAAGGAGCTCTTCTTTATCATCCTTTTCTTCACTCGCTCACTCACTCACTGAAAATGGCTTCTGCTTCCTCGCCAAAATTTGCATGTCTCTTCTTCTTCTTCGTCTTCACAACCCTAGTTTTCTCTCTCCAGATTCATGCCAGAGACAGCCGGTTCTTCAGCAAGGTCAACCCAAACCCTAATGAAGTGAAGGAATTAGAAGAAGAAGAGCCCACTTTCCTCCCTCAAACCACCGGAACCGGCTACGGTCTATACGGGCATGAAACCGGGTTAGACCCGCCCACCACCACAGACAACAATAACAACAACAACAACAACAACAACAACAACAACAACAACAATGAAGAAGAAGAAGTGGTTTCTCATCATGATCAGAAGAACTACGCGACCGAGCTCAAAGGGTTGAGTGTGAATGGCTTCACAGATGATGGTATTCCTCCCAGAAAGAGTACCTACTACAACAACAATGGAGGAGAGAGAAAGTTTCGTTACCATCACAACTATTATGGGGGTGCAGGGTACGATGGTGGGATGGAGAGGCAGGGGATGAGTGATAATACAATGCAGTATGATGATGACGACCATCATTATCAGTCTAATTACAAGTCCTACCCCGACAACTACAACAAGAATTACTATCACAGGGATGGGTATCTCGGTCATTTCAATCATGGGAACAATAATTATGGGGAGTTTTACAACAATAATTATTACAACAACGAAAATGGCATACACCAGAACCAGATGCAAGAGGAGGAGGAAGAGTTTGATTTTCATCCTTAATTAATTACATAAATTGCTTTATTTTTCTAATATAAGTTAATTAAGCTCAATATTAGGGTTTTCAAAAGGTGGATTAATGCTTTGATATATAATTAATTGTATGTTTTGTGAGTTTAATTTACATAGTTAAGTAGTGGTGCTTCACATATGAAATTTGTCTGGGTTTTTTTAATTTTAAAATAAAAGTTCACTTATGTATTGTCCTTAATTTGTCTCTTCTTTTCATGCATGGGACTATGATTGCTCATTACACTTTAATGAAAATAAAGAAAAAGAAATGAGTGTACACCAACCCCTATTTTGTCAAAAAGTTTTAAAGGCTATTAGCAAAAATAAATCGTTAGTATTCCTTCTGTTTCACAATATATATTTTTTTAATTAATTTTTTTATTTCATAATATATATCATAAAAAAAATGACAACTCAAAAATTCAAAAATGGAGGGAATATTTAATTATTAGCTGTTTGTTTTTGCTAATAGCCTTTATCATAAATTTTATGTTTTTTTTATTAATCTCTCATAACTCAAAAATGACAAATATTGTAAAACGGAAGGTGTCACTTACTTAAACATTAAAGTTTTAAAAGTTAATCTCACACAAGGGATTATCACAAATATTTATTAATAAAATTACTGTAAATTGTGAATACTTGACTTTTAAAATGCAAAGTTGACTATGAATATGATGTCACATTGATGATAATTGACATATTTTTTTATTGAATATATGTGAGGTTCTGAAAGGGTTTGTGTCAATTTAAATTTATATATTATATAATTTTATACTATCAAAATTATTAATAATTCCAAGAAGCACAGGCGTGATATAATAAGGTGGATTGTGAGTATGAAAAATTATGGATATAATAATTAAGGTGATCATTTTATATAATTTTCAAACAATAACATGTCTTTCTACTATTTTATTTTATAATATAGGGCTTTTTTTTAAAAAAAAATTATATAGTATAAGACAATTATCATTTTTCTTTTTTGTTTTTGCCCTTCTTGGGGAAGTAATTATGATGAAGTTGGTGGAAGTGGGACAAGGAGAGTAGATGGGAATGAATTAATATTGTCGTTTAATTATGCTTAATTATTAACACAATGATGCTAATTATGTCTACCCGGTGGGTAGCTAATTGGCCGATTAAGGTGAGAGAAAAACAGCTGGAGATGTTTTATCAAACAACTAATTATCTTTCAAAAATCACATAATAAATAATAACCCCTTCATTAATTCTCAACAGCTGTGGAGCAAATTAAAAGCCTTACCAAGAAATGTTAATGTCTAATAATTATCCGTTTTTAAAAATTTTATCGGTTAAACCAAACTTATAGGCATATACTGAATACTGTTGATTTGTTTAAATATTTCTTTACTACGATTTGAAGTATTATCCCTAAAGTATATTCCCTACCTAAAAAAATTAAAAAAAAAAAACCTAACTTCCTACGTGTTTAATAATACTATTAGAATTTTAGCTTAAATCTCATTACGGGCACGTTCGAAATTACATAAAAAAAAAAAAAACCAAACAGAAACAGAATAAAGTAATAGAAAAGAACATAAACAAACAAAAATAAACACTAGAACAAACGAACAAAAATAAATAGAAAACATAAATAAATAATAGTTTTTATGTAACTTCGAACAAACCCTACATTAAATAATTGAATTTACAATTCTTATATTGAACATTCATCTATACTCCCAGCCTACTAATGCAACCTAAAAACAAGAGCTACACGCGTATCTTGATGTTATTGTGTGCATGCACACTGAATATATAACTTATGCACACCAAGTATGATACTTTTTTTTTTTTTTATAAAAAAAGTATCATGTTTGGCGTGCATAAGTTATATATTCAGTGTGCATGCACGGAATAACTTCAACGTACACATGTATACCAAATATGATGATGTAACACCAAATATAATATTGATACATACCATATATTTTGTTTATGTATAACAGTATATATTTTGGGTGTTTGGTTTGTTTCTCTATCTTCTTTTTGTTATTAATACTATTATTTATAATGTTACTTATATCATTGTTAATATATATGGAGCAAAAGTTCACATTATATATTTCAAGTTATTGTTTTTGTGGATTTTAGTTTATAATTTTTTTTGTTTAGTATTATTTTATTATATATTTAGGACCTTAAATTATTTATTTATATGTTATTAATAATATTCACCAAATACATACCAATGCACACAAAATGTATTAATATTTTACTTGGTGTTTAATAGACTCATATTTAGTGTGAATCAGTTATATATTTGATGATTAGTCATATTATATTAGCCAAACATTTTCCTTTTCTTTTTAATGAATGCATAAAAAACATGAATTAAAATATGAATTGCTTAAGTCATTTATATTTATGTTCAATATATTAGTGAACATTTGTATTATATTAGTGAATATTAGCATTATATATAGTGAGCAAGTGAATTAATTTAGTGAGTATTAGTATTATTTTTAGTGAACATTATATTATGTTTGGTGAATATATTAATATCATACTTGTTCATCACTATCTCAAACATATATTATTTTGGATATTATTAATAATAATACTGTTAAAGAAAAAAAAGTTAGATAAATATAAAACCCATAAAAATAATAACTTGCAATTTATATGGTAACTTTTGCTCTAAATTTACTGATAATACTAATATTATAAAAATTAATAACAATAAAAAAGAGGGAAGAGAAACGAGCCAAACACAAGAAATATATACTGTATAAGAAAAATGTATATTTTGTATCAACATTATGAATTATTTTATTTGTATTAATATCAAATTTGGCGGGCATAAGTTATATACTTAGTGTACATTACACACATATGTATACCTAAAACAGCAAACCGATATTGAGCACCTATACATCCTGATTGATCTCTACTCCCGAGCACCTATTTGTCCTCATTTTCAACACAAATGTTTTATGTTTATTGACATATAACTCGAGAAATATAATATATCGTACTTTATAAACTATAAAATGAATAAATAGCTATAGTGATATGTAGTATAGGGCGGGCCATTTCACAATTCTCTAGTGGATTCAAATAATTGTTGGGCCAAATGCTTCGCCAACCCAAATGTTTTTCCTTTCTATTGCTGCAATTATGAAGTAATGCAACTACAGCCCAATCCAAAGCATCTGCCTCATGTAGTATATATAGTTTCCCTAATTAACAATTATATTATAGACTCTGGTGTGTAGGCCCGATAACTTGACACAATTTAAAGAAAATAATTCATTGGTGGAGGTGAATTTTTAAAAATTAAAATTAATACTTTACAAGATAATTAGGGTTTGTAGGCCTGAATCTACAGTATAATTTATAGGATACATTAATACGGCAATTAAGCCTTCTGTAAAGAAAAATTGTATAAGAAACGGGCGAAAAAGAAAAACTCATATTTTTCGTGGTGACCCAAATAGCCTCATGAGACTTCTCGAAAGACCGATTTGTTCGATTGTTTTTAAACAAAAAACTCGAACCAGAAGCACAATGTAGGGGTAAAACTGGGATTTAAAATTCCAAGCCACCAAAACTCAGTTTTGTTTGCCCCTTTCGATTCTATTTACTCTCTGCTTCTTCGTTCCCAGCAAACGCTCTCTCTCTCTCTCTGTTTCTCTCTGTATCTTTCTTTATCATCCGCCGCCATAGGAGTTTCCGTTTGAAGAGAAGGTAATTATCGAGCTTCCCCTCTCTTCCTCTGATGAAGTACTGTTATATTACTATTCACCATGCTTACGCAGCAATTTCAGTCGTTGCATGTTGTGGGAGGTACTGGTAGCTCTAGCCCTAAAGAAATCGGGGATTTGAAGAATTCATCGTTGTGGAGAGTAAACCTAGACATGAACAGTTAACTTTTGTGTTTTTAATTCTCATTTGTTACATATTAGGAGGTTGAAATTGGGATTTGGGATGAATATTCAATTGTCTTGGATGAGTTTGCATTATTCAATTATTGTTATCTTGGGTCACCTTTCACTGCCTGCTTGATGAGGTGGTTATGGCTTCTTGGGGAAGAACAAGGATCATCCCTGAGAACTTTTGGTTTGCGGAGTGGGTCAATAGGAGGAGTTATTAGAACTTTCTTAGCGGAATGGATTAATGTATTCCTGGCATGAGGAGAAGAAGAAGAAGAAGAGAGAAAATTTTGGCCAAAGTGGTGGTTGCTCGATGTTAATGTGATACCTTCAATTTAGTAGTTCAGTCAAAATTAGAAATTAGAGACATCCAATTATTCATAAAAAAAAAAAAAGAGCAATTTCGGCCGAAATAGTGGTTGTTGGATGTCAATGAGATGTCTTCAGTTTCTAATGCAAAGCGACTTCGGTTTGTTGAATAATTGGATTGATGAAGGTGACTTTTATTGTTCTGTTGGTTGGTCATTGGAGAAAGAGGAGAAATTATAGAATGGGCTTTTAGGTTGAATTCAGAACAGGAAATTGTCGTATTTTTGGAAGGGCATTTCAACTTCAACAATGTGGATGTTTTATTGGTAACTCTTGAGTTCGGTGGATATGCCATCCCCCCCTCCCCCATTGTTTCTACCTTTTTGGTTAGCATTATGTCTTCTAGCGCCTAAAAAGGGTCGTTTGACATAACTGTGAAACAATGGATCTGAAATAGCTTTATATTTCTTGAACGTTCTGATGTGTTAGCATTGAAGACTCCATGGCTCCATGTGTTTTGAAGCCCACGACTAATTCCTCCATGGGAAATATCCTTGAGGGCCTTAACTGTGTTTCTTACCTCTGTAGAGATCTTAAATTCCTTTTCCCCCTCATTGTGGTGATAAAGAGTTCATGACCAATATTATGTATGGAGGCCAGCACATACTTCATGATTCTGATGTGTTAGACAATGAGAACAATCACATGTGATGTGGAGCTTGTTAGATATGTGTTATTTTAAGTTCTTTTATCTATTTTTGGTAGTAATGCATTTAGTATTCAATTTAAGCAGATACCTTAGTAGAAACTGGATATTTCTGTAAAATCGAAATGTGATGTTTAGTTTGATGTAGTGTAACATGTAAGCAATTGTAAGTAGTAATCTTGATTACAAGATATTGTTCTACAACAATACGCTCATACAACCAAATAAGGCAATGAAAACCTAATTACAAACTTGTTTGTATTACAAGGTTGATGACACCCAACCAAACATTACATTTAGTATTACATGAGGAAATATGACGATCTGTTTATGATTTATGGGTTCTTAATTATGGTCAATTTTTGCATAAGATTCTTGTCTAGCGTCACTCACTATAGTTATGACATCCTCATTGCCTGCCATTAACAAAATGCAGGATATTGGTGCAATACCTTCCGTCCGCTTTTACAGAATTTAATGGCCACTACAACTTCTGGGACCACATGGACAGCTCATTGGGGTGTTCGCCCACTATTTATGTCTAGATATTCTCTTGAAAACAAGATATCAAAATTTTTGAGCTGGTGAGATTTCTGCACATAATGTTCATGTTCCACCCATTGCTATGCTTTCTCTTTCCCGTTCGAGTTTTTACCACTTCTTGTTGGTATTGCCATATGGAAAAGATTTTTGGGCTTTGGATGGGGTAGAGCGGTCAAGAAGCAAGAGTTGGCTGTCAAGTACCATTTACGTAGTCTAGATTTGTGTTGTTGTACTGGCGTAGTCTAGATTAATTACAGCAGCTCTTTTTCGCAATTGCATTGATATATCTGGTCACATTGTGTTGTTGTTAATGACTTAATGATAGGGTCAAAGTTGGAGAACCATATGGATGGATATCCTGATTTCGTCTTTTTATGCTGTTAGATAGCTGAATGCATATGGGTACAAGTACTTGTAAGCAGGCATTAAATGTTCGACAATCTTGAGAGGATGATGAATGTATATGGACAGCTGAAACTTTATGTTATTTTAGTGCATGATTTTACTTACTGAGATAATGTTGCATAAATCAGCATAGTTTCACCTATTGATCCCCTGGAGTAGAATAACATGCCTCTTCCCCTAATAAAATACTCCAAGAGATCATATCCTTATTATTAAAGGCTGTGACTTGCTGGGTTGCTGTAATTGCAGTTTGGGTCATTACTCATTATGACTTACAAGTTCTGCCCATATTCTATCGTATTAATGCGAAGCTTAGGTCATATCAGGGTGAAACGTAATCTAAATCAGGGTCAGCCAATTTTCTCACTGGGTCATAATCTTTTTCTGCTCTTTGCAATTCTGAACAGTGGATGTATAATTCAATTTTTGGACTAAATTGGGTGTGAATGAAGTCATCTTTGGTTCGGGCGAAGATCCCATTGGTTTGGTTTTGGATGTAAGTAGCTTATTTTTAACTAGGACAATGAGCCTTGTGATGCAGCTTAGCATATCCTGTAGCTCATTCTGAAGAACCAAAACATGCACACACGCTCCCAAGGGAGAGAGAGAGAGGGAAAGAAGTGGTTGGGAAAAGTACATGTAAATACGAAATCACTGTGGTAAGAGTGTGCCATGCAGGCATGGGATAAACAGGGAGTTTCTTGCAAGTTTCTATCATGGTTGAGAAAAGCAAAACAGATTTGGAGTTTTGAGAACTAAGACAATGTTGCTAGTGATGTTCATAGTAGTACACCCCTCCACCTATCCCCCTGAAAAAAGGAATAGTGGAAGAAAACGGTGGAGCTTCTATTACTCTGCCCTCCACCTATCCCCCTGAAAAAAAGGAATAGTGGATGAAAACGGTGGAGCTTCTATTATTCCCAACTTCCATGGTGCGTGTTCTTCTACATGTTCTCTTGTCAACTGCTCTTCAGACTGAATGACAGATCTGCATGATAATAATTGAAACATATGACTAGGTTTAATGGTATCATATGTAAGCTTCTAATCTTGTAAATTTGAGTGAATGATAGAAAGGAATGTTCTTGGTAGTTCTGCACTCCAATTTTTATTTTTCAGGCAGTATGCAAAATTGCATTTTGTTCAGCTGGATACCACCAGTCATGATTATTGAATCTTGTTTTGTATTTGATTGTGACAGTTTGGCTGCATTGTCATTATGTTTGCAGTGGTCCATGCAAGACCAGAGCACTTCAATCTCTCAGCTCAAGCATATGTTCGCCATATCCCGTGTGTTCCTTGTTTAATGTGAGTCCAGCTAGTAGTCCAGGCTATAAAAGAGGCAGTCGCCTTGTCGTAAGGGCTGAAACAGTGAGTATCTCTTTCCGTTTCCTGTATATAGACACACGTGTGCACATATTTGTTTTCACTTCAGCCTGTTGATAAATTTAAATTCACAGGACTATTACTCGGTCCTTGGAGTGTCAAGGAATGCCAGCAAATCAGAAATAAAAAGCGGTGAGTGGCTTACTTCGTCTTGTAGATTTTTGTTTTGAGTTCTTGGGCCTCCCAGTGCTCTCACAACTCCAACCTTGAGGAAAGGATGTTGCAGTCTTGAAGTCTTATGAGTCCATTTAGTTTTAACTCGTAGTACAGGGAAGGTTAAGATATTCAGTGTGCAGGACAAGAGTGCTACGAGTATCTTGTGTACTAGGGTACTGTGTATGACGAAAATATGTTAAACAAAAGGAAGGAGGGGTGGGGGGAGGTTGATGAGGGGGATCATTGAAATGGTTCACAAGTTTGGATTGACTGGAGAAGGGAAGTAGTCTAATTGACTCTCCCTTAAATTTTGTTTACTTGCTGGAGGAAACTAGTAGCAACCTCCCCTTCCCCAACCCCAACCTGGCAGTTCCACCCCACGTGCCTTGTTTTAGTTCCATGGACGTGCATCCGAACTAGAATCCTCAAATGAAAATGGAAATGACCCCCATTCGAGCTCTGATTTAGAAAGAAGTCTTGCAGAAGTAAGTTTGAGCTCTGTTCACAAACTATGGTTTTTGTTTCTAAAAGAAAATGGAAGGAAGAATGTACGTTATATTGATCGGCGAATTTATTCAGAATAAAGTGTAAGAATTAGAGGAAAAAATGGTGGAATTATTACAACAGTGGCCTTGTGGAACATGTCAAAGCAGCGTGTCAAGTCTTCAAGGGGGCAGAGTAGTCAAATAATGGGATCCTTTTGGAAATGCTTGATGTGGTGGAAAGGCCTTAATAGTTCTTAGTTGTATTTCTTTGTGTTTTTTCTGTTATGAAGATGCCATATGCTGCAATTTCTAATTTGCATTTTGTAGATAAGTACCTTTTTTTCAGAAAAAAAGACCCTGTAAAATGTTAATGTTATATCTATGTACAGCTTACCGGAAGCTTGCGAGGAGTTACCATCCTGATGTTAACAAGTAACGTCCTTTTTCCCCCTCATCATCTTTCCTTTCTGGATGTACATTCAGTATGGCTTATTACTTGGTATCCACCTTGATCGCTATAATTTGTGGCGTTAGAGACCTCATGCTCACACCTTTTATAGATTGCTTAAGATTTAATTGCACAATATTGCTGCTTTGTACAGCCTATTTATGTGCCTAATTTTGTGTTTTTTATTGTCCATGTGTCCTTGTACTTTTTAAATATATGCTATGTTGTATGATAATCCTTACAATGCAGCAGTAGTATGTGCAGTTGAAGTGACGTTAATTTTGTGTTTCGTAAATTTGGTTGCAGTAGACAAATTCGTTGGTCTCTCCTGCTATTACTTTCTATCTTCCAAAAGTTTATTATAATTGGTAATACTGTGCAGTGCAATTATAAAAGCAAGATACGAAGTAAAATTAGCTGCATTTGTTTTGCTTCAAGAAGGAACACGATCACAACTTATGAATTTGTTACTCCCAGACATTTAGATAAATTGAGCTGCACCTTTCCTTCCGACGTGTTTCGAGACCCAAATGATCATTAGCTGCTTTCATCTAATTACTCTATATTAGGAAATCATGACCTTGCAAGTATTTGTGAATGGAAGCCATTGATAAAATGCTTTTGGGACTATGAGTTTTGTTGAAGAACATAGTGCACTACCAGCTCGAAGGCGTCCTGGAAGACATGAAAAGGGACTTGCCACGTCTGTAACTAGTTTCCTGCAAGGGAAAATCATTTGAATGATATCAATTCCCCCCTCCCTCGGCCTTCCAACATCTAGTCTGCAACCTCTGGATGGCATATAGGACAAACAAGACTGAAATGTTGCTATCATGGCTAGTTGGACGTTCAGTTTACAGCTTTCCACTTTCCAAATGTCATATTATGAACTTTTGAGATTCCCCTGAAGAAAAATATATAGGTTTCTGTAGGCAACCTTTCCTCTAAAAGTGGAGAGGAGGTCTCCAAGAGACCAACAAAAAGGTTTTTGGAAAATGGTTTGAAAGAGTAAAAGACTCTGGATCATAAATAGCAAAGAATCTAGAAAGAAATAGAACATGCGCGGATAGTTCTGTAGTAATGTTAAGAAATATTACATGCATATTAAAGACTAAGATGGTGTAGTTCTAGACATGGGAGAATGGGAGAGGGGCAGTTAAAGTCAACAGGTTTGGTGCAACAATAGCAAGTACTAGAGGAAGTTATGAGAGAGACTAATGCTGTGCATGAGAAACTAGAATTAGCAAACATATACGTTCTGCAAGCTCTAAGATGACAAGTATCTAGTGAGTAGTGACCAAAAAAGATGCTGAAAGATGTCCTCATCTAACGTCTTCGGCCCTAGCTCTAGACTCTCACATACTTCTGTCCTTAGCCAGGTTGTCATTATGTAGCTGACCCAAATCTTATCTGATGATTTCCGTCTGGTTTTCCTTTGGTGCCTTTTGTTTACCAAAGAAAAAGTTCTGAGATTCATTATCACAGTTAGGATTCATTCTTGACGGTTCTTCACCTGTGAATATTTTGGGAAGGCTTAATATGTTTTCTGCAATTGTTATATAAGTTTTTATTTTTACCCCCTGCCATGCTTTTGACTGTAGAGATCCTGGGGCAGAGCAAAAATTCAAGGAAATTAGTAATGCTTATGAGGTACGATGGGTTCTTCATAGGCTGTTTTCATCTCTGCGTATTTTTGCTCGATCCTTTCTGATTTTCTTTTCCATTGTGCTAGACCTGGTTGGTTGACAATTAATAGAATAATTTGTAGGTCTTGTCAGATGATGAGAAACGCTCTATCTATGATAAATACGGTGAGGCTGGGCTTAAAGGTGTTGGAGCCGGCATGGGTGTAAGTCATCTTTTGTTTCTTTTACCCTGGCATCATATGAAGTGCTTTTTTTTTCTTTTTTTTTTTTCTGCTGTGATTATGTGTTCATGATTTGAAATTCATTGGATTCGCAGGATTTCAGCAACCCCTTTGACCTGTTTGAGTCCATCTTTGATCTCGGTGGTATGGGGATGGGCATGGGAATGGGAGGAAGAGGCTCCAGAAGCAGGGCTCAAGACGGCGAAGACCAGGTTTACAATCTAGTCCTGGATTTCAAAGAAGCCATTTTCGGTGTTGAGAAGGAGATCGAAATAAGCCGGCTGGAGACCTGTAGTACTTGCAATGGTTCAGGAGCCAAACCCGGTACTCAGTCAACCAAATGTAGAACATGTGCCGGTCAAGGTCAGGTTGTCTCTTCAGCCCGAACCCCCTTGGTGTATTCCAGCAGGTGTCCACTTGCTCAGCCTGTGGTGGGACCGGGAAACCTCAACCCCGTGCTCGACATGCAGTGGTGAGGGTCGGGTCAGGAAGTCAAAGCGGATTAGCCTGAAGGTCCCAGCAGGGGTTGATTCCGGGAGCCGGCTTAGGGTTCGGGGAGAGGGTAATGCTGGAAAGAGAGGAGGGGCCCCTGGGGATCTCTTTGTGGCTATCGAGGTCATTCCAGACCCCGTGTTGAAGAGAGAAGACACTAACATCCTGTACTCATGCAAGATCTCATATACTGACGCAATTCTAGGAACAACAGTGAAGGTCCCAACGGTAGATGGCCCGGTGGATCTGAAGATCCCGCCCGGCACGCAACCCGGGACAACCCTAGTGATGGCTAAGAAAGGGGTGCCCATGTTGAACAAGCCCAACATCAGAGGAGACCAGCTAGTGAAAGTCCAGGTTGAGATTCCCAAGAGGCTCAGCAATGAAGAGAGGAAACTTATTGAAGAGCTTGCAAATCTAAACAAGGCCAAGGCTTCAACCAGCAGAAGGTAACCAACCAGATGCAGGCATTCTCTTATTGTTCATTTTCCTTCCAAATTGCTGGTCAGTTTGGTTGGAAGTTTTTGAAAATGGAAGATAGGACTATGGGTTTTTTTTTCACATCTTGCCCACCCCAATTTCTAGCAAAGAGAGACACACATTCCTTATATTGTAGAAATAATTGTAAATCATGGGCAGTTAGGCAAATTAGATGCTGTGTATCTTTCTGGCTAATTATACTTCACAAGTTGAATATACTGGCAATTAGTGAATGTTGGGGGAAAAAAGAGAGGTATTTTAGAATACCTCATTTTTGGTTTAGCTGTTTGCTGTTTGTTGTTGTTTGTTGTTGTCATCCAGGATATACTGAGAGAGAGAGAGAGAGATACCAATGCTCGAACCCCGGACCTGAAGTTTGAAACCTAAAGCCTCAACCACCAGTCAAGGGGGCATCGGTGTCACAAGCTGATGAATTATTTATCATAAAGGTGAAAATTATTTTCTAATTATTTTTTCATTTTTATTTTTAAAAAAAAATCTGATTCTGACCATAAGCACAAATAAAAATAAACCTCTTTAAAAAGTACATAATTTTGTGGGAATGTGGCTAGTGATTACTAATAAATTATGAAAAAATTAATTTTTAATATGTTTTTTTCTTTAAATTTTTATTTATCAGTACATAAAAATAGATAACAGTTGAGATTAAGTCAGTTAAGAGTCGACCATTAACCCGTAGATTGCCTGGAGTGGGCTCGATTGGTATGACCCAATTTCTTAATAAAAATAGAAGAAGATGAAGTTGGGGGTTGTTTCTTAGTGTTTTTCATAGGATAAGCAGATTAGGGGCTAATTGATGCAGATTTGCGTCAATTACGCATCATGACTTGAGGGGTAGTCTCTCAAAAGTTATGCTTATGCTTATGCATTAATTACCATAATTAATTGATTCTTCTTTGATGAGAAGGCATTAAATGTTTAACTTTCTGGGTTGTTTCTCCTCCAACATTTCCCACATGCAAATGTGTAAAGATGCCCATCCCCCCCAAAAAAAAAAAAAAATAGTTCACTTATTAATGTTGGTTCAAGTTCCTTAGCCTAAAGGGTAAAGTAAAGTGCATGTTAATGAGAAAAACTCCTAACCTTAATTATGAGAGTAGACGGTAAATGTTAGATACTTAAGTATAGAACAGATAATTGTTGATATCTAAGTAGTAAGTCTAACCTCTAAGATAAACGCTCTCAATGTAATGTCGTTCATCAGCACAAGCTCCTCTCAATACCCATTCATTCTATAAAAAAATTACTTACGATCAATATTGTTAGATCTCGATATAATGGTTTGAGTAAAGAGTCGGGACATATATTATGAATTCAAATCCAACGGTATAACATTTTTCTTTAAATTTCATACTAATATCATTTTCATTTATGTTTGTATGGTTTTGGGTGCATGAAAGCGGTCGTACGAGTTTAATTTTTCCTGTTTTCTGAGAAAACCAAGAAATTTTGTTGATTGAGAGGTTGGATTCTTTGCCATTTCATGCCACACGTGCGACGACACTCAGACAAGCAGAAGCTTCCAGAACTCCATTTTGTACTATTCACTATTGTAATATCTATATTATTTCTGATTACGATATGTTTAATTTTTGAATTTGTCCTCGACTGTACTACTTCATTAAATCAAATAAAAAAAGTTGCTCGGTAACTTTTGTTCAATTTTAGATTGGGTAAATCTTATTTTGTACGGTCTTTCAATTAATAATTCAATTTATACATTGTCCGATAAACTTATATTTAAAGAAAAGTTATCTTACAATGAATTTGATTCGATTCGAGTCAATTTGTGCTAGGATTAAAATTGAGTTAGCCTATTTTGACAAATTATTATTACTATTGAATTAATTTTTACTTTTAAGTACAATTTGATTGGTGTCTTCTTATATTGTGTGTGCTCTCCATGTGTGAGAAGATTTGAAAATGTCCCGAAATATAATTTTCAAGTATGTATTCATTTTCTCTCTGTAAATTTTATGAATCTTTTGGTATAAATTATAGTCTAAGTTCCATAGTTCTTTCAAAAATTTTAATGTCTCGAAATACAAATTTCACAAACAATAATAACTATAAATATAAGAGTTATAATTAAAAGATTTAAAACTCAACTAAAACTTCGTCAATTCCATTTAAACTTCTTAGTAAATCAAATGAAATAAAATTTTTTTTTGAGGACGTGCTCTTTCTAATTTTCATTATAAGTAAAATATTACTATTGCTATTGATTAGTGTTGGTCGATATGCTAATGGATGTTCAATATTAAGATTTTATGACTCAAAAATATGATCAAATATTAACTAATATTAAGCGATATTTATAAATATTGATAAGTGCTGATTACGAATAATAAATATTAAAATAAATCAGAAGACAACATACCTTGACTAGGAGTAATTTGTTAATAAAGTGACAAGAACATTGAATATTAACATACTATAGGAGGACAGACACAAGTAGTAAATTCAAAGACATAATAATTTTTAAATTTTTTCTCTTTCATTTGTTTTTTTTTTTTTTTTTTTTTTTGTTGTTGTGGGGATTTGATAGGTGGGATTACATCTTTAAACCGTTGAACTAACCTGTCATTAGTTAAGTAAATGAAATGTAAGGGTGAACAACTTATTATGGGCTCTAACTTACACTTTCATGTAGGGACAAACTTATTAGATGGGTTAAATTTTTATGGATATTTTAAAATCGAAATATATCTGTCTAATTATATACACATTTATAATTTATAGTTATACTAAATTTTGGATACTTCTAACATAATTTTAGATCAGCACTAATTTCGATTACACCAACATATAATAAACCTATCATAAATTCCGTTCATCAATATATAATGAGCTCATCGTAAAATCCCGCTCATTATACATTAATGAGCCCAACATAAAATCCCGCTCGTTAACATATAATGAGCCCACTATAAAATCCAACCACGATCCAAATAGGCACAAAAATTCATTTACATGCTTGAAATTCCTCTTTTATAACCAAATTTTGCCATCTAATTGCCTTGGAAATTCCCCCTTACCTTCCTGCATCATATTTATTGCCCCTGTTTCCACCCTAAAAATAAATTAAAAAAATAGAGAGAGAGAGAGAGAGATAAATTCTCCACCTGCCCATTGCCAAGGATCCCCTGTTTGCAAGGTGGTTCTTCATTTCTCTCAGAAGAGAAGTGATTACTCATCTTACTTTGGCTATGGAGGTATCTCTCTCTCTCTCTTTCTCTTTCTCTCTCTAGAAAATGAATGAATCATGCCCACTTTTGATTTATGAGTTTATGTTTGTTTCCCTTTCTGGGTTTTAATAATCATAGCCATTGGATCTGTATGTATGTGTTACATTTTGTTTTGCTTGATAATAAGAGAGTGTTTATGTTGAATCAAAAAAAAAAAAAAAAAAAAGAGAGTGTTTATTTGTTTATAAATTTTTATCATAAGATATTTCCTCTGGATTTTACTTTTAATTCCCTTTTGATGTTTATTTTTTACTATTTTTATCATTTAGTAATATATTTGTTAATCAATGATTAAGATCTGTCGGTGAATGATTTGATTTGATTTCCAAAGGGAAAATAAATGAAAACTAAAATAAATATATGGGTGCAGAATAGTAGCAGAGAAATGGGAATAGGATGGCCACTTGGGCTGGGGAGCATCTACTTGAGGGTTAGACTGGTGGAGAGCTTCCCTGTCGCCGCCGCAGCTGCCGCCGCCGCCGCCGCCGCCGCCGAGCCTCGGTCTCTCTTTGTCAATGTGCCCTCCAGCACCTTCTCTTCCTTCTCTTCCTCCAACCTTGACACTGAGGTATGCATATGCATTCTACTCTCTGAACACTCCCCTCCTTTCCCCCACCCCCCCAAAAAAAAAAAAAGAAATGGAAATATTAATATGGTTAGATGGGGAAGAAATCTTTTGCGATTGAGTTGATCTAAGTTGTTTAAATTATAGGTAGATTTAATGATTTTAAATCGCACCGGTTTATAAATTGAACATGTCTTAAAAAGTTGAGTCAAAATAATACCATTGAAGTGAACTAAAATGACCAACCTAGATTGGCTCAATTGATCCCAAGTTGAACTTGTCTAACAAATTAACTTATGTGGGGATAGTGGGCTAAGTTGACTGAGTTACATTTTAAATAGGAATGGCGGGTTAAGTTGAACCGGTTTATAGATAAGAAATAATATGATACAACTTGACTAGTTTTCCTTTGAAGCTACACTAGCCTTCAAACTCAGAAGTCGAGTTGTGAATGAGTCAACCAACTCATTTAAACATCTCAAGGTTAGGAACGACATACAAACCCAAGAGTCTAGACACCCAAAAATGACGGAAATTTAAGTCTTTGGTAATAGATCGATGTATGTATTTTCATTATTACTTTTCAATCTCAATTAACTGTTAACCTAACTCGGATAGTTTTGGTGTGAAAGTCAACAGTGTCATTCTTTCAAGACAACAGCAAGACACTAGGCCGCCTAATTGGGCTGAGACCACCAAGAAATAACAGAAGACAAGAAGTATACTTGGGAAACTCCATTGATAGATTGGAAGAAGCACAAAGGAGAAGTTTTCAAGACCATCAAAATCAATCTTGTGATGATCATGGAATTGACATTCAAATGTGTAGTGGTTTTTGTGTTCCTCTTTGTCTTCTTTCCAAGACCAATTCTAGCAAAGTCAAGCCCAAGGAGTTGAACTAATCTCAACTTAGAAAATGACTTTCCCATTATTTTTTCTTTTGGGGTAGCTTTTGAAAATGGAGCATGCTATTTGCCTCTTCACATGCATGTCAATCCATGTCCATATCATTTTTTTCTCCCATAGAAAGCATCGATGTAGGATTGTACAATATGATCGTATACTTGTTGAGAAGGAAATATAAGAATATGAGACCTAACGTATTTAGGCTCTCGATTTTAAGAGGAAGAGTCATATACTTTACTAGATTATCTCTTATTATTAAAATGTGTGAGAGTGGATTCTTTTGAATTGAAAAATACTTGTTTCAACTTATTATCTAATTTAATGATGTGATCAATCAAAAAACAAGTCTAATCCATATGTTAATTAAGTCGATAACTGAGAATCTCGTCAAGCCCTTGTATCCGACTATACTTTGAGACTTATAATCAGTGAGAAATCGAATGGAATGTATATCGAGAAATCAACTCCGACGATAACCTATGCTAATACTTAAACACCCGCTAATACGTTTTACAACGACTTCTTACTCCTAATCTTTAAGTCATATGTTAAACTTTATTATAATGTGATCTTCACTGATTAGGTATTGATAGTATGATTATTGTGAAATTGTTTTTATGTGATTTGATCAAAGATGATTATATCTGTAACTTATAATCGTGGAAAATTATAATTGAATTGGGGGAGGGGGTGTTGAATTTTCAAGGGAATCACGACCATAAATTTCACATGGAGACCAAGGAAGACTTGGGCATTGTAGAGAGCAATCATGGACTGACCATAACTTTACAACATAAATGCAAAGATATAAATATTCCATCATGACATGATGTCTTCACCAATTCATTGTGGAAAAACCAATGCTGTGAAGACTGCTTCAGAAAAAGCTTCTCCCTCAATTCGACCATCGCATTAAATCATCTTAAGGGTGTGTTCTTTTCAACGTATTATAAATTAATAATTTATTTTTGATTACCGTAAATTGATACTCTAAATTTATTTATTGTTGATGACCGTAAATTTACACTTTCTTTATTTTAAAATATTTGTTACTTTAAGGTTATAAGGGAATATAAAGGAAATACAAAATTTATGATAAAATTTGTATTAAAAGATTAAGTTGCCCCAAGATTTTATTAGAAATGAAGAAATAAATGAAAAAAAGCAATTAATAAGGACAAAATTGGTAAACCTGGTCATTAATATATCATTGGAATTACAAAGTGACGTATATTGTGAAAAAAAATTGGTAAACTAGCTTTTTTATTTCAATGACACATTCATTAGTGACTAATTTACCAACTTTATGTCCTTATTAATTTCTTTTTACTCTCCTTTTTCATTAATTTTTCAATGAAACCTTGGGTCACCTTAGTCTTTTAACACAATTTTTATCATGAATTTTATATACTCTTAGTATTTCTTCACATATCAAAATAGACAAATATTGTGAAACAGAGGGAGTAAATATTAAGAAATTATAAGTAGGAAATATGATCGAGTATTCATTAACGCCTATAAATACTAATCAGTGTAAATTACTACTAAATACCGATGATAAATACTTATAATAAATTTAAAATATTAATCTCTAAACTTGCTACTGATCCGTTTTAAAACTTACATAAAGATTAATATATTTAAAAATTATTATAAAAAAATTGGGTTATTTTCCTCTATATTAACCTCCTGTCCCACGTATAACAGGGGAGATCAATTTTGTGGGTAAGGCCCAAGCATTCAACATATTCTCACTTTTCCCTATGGGCCTTGCAACTGGGATTCACTGTCCAGGATCGAAATGGGCCTCTCCCCAAGGCCCAAAGGGCTCAATATAAGGTAATTTATTCCATAAATCAGATGCCATGTATACACAATATATCTACCCATAGACTATAAATAACCACCTACCGACCTAATTCAAGTATCTGAATCACGTCACAAATTCGCACGTTGTCAGAATTCATACTATTTTTCTGGAAAAGTCACGTCTTAATTAGCCTCATTCTCCGATTCCGGAACTAGTTTAACTGTCGAAGGGGCTTGACTTGGACAATCCCGCATACTTGAGCCTTCTTGACAGACTGTGCGTTGCCCAGCGTAAGCTAGTCTTTCCATTCATCTTCACTCATAGTTTCTTCAGAAATAAACTTGACATTGAATTGTTTGTATAAGGATTTTGTTTTCTCTCATTGCCATTGTCCTTCTATTAGGATTGATACTTGTATCTACAATTGCCATATTTGATATTCCCGGTACAATTGGACTTCCATAGATAAGTCATGTATCTACATATATAAAAAAATTTTTACATGATCTCGGGTTTATGGACTCAGGACTAATAAAAAAATATATATATTTTTTTGTTCTTCCCTCCCCCAAAACCCACCTATCTCCCCTTTCCCTCAACCATTTCTTAACATGTGTTTTGGAACTATATGTCTCATATTCACAGTATAAACGGTACTTTATATATAATCCGTAAGGTATTGCTAACAATTACAACCCAAAAGAAGTTGCAAAATTAGGGTTGCTACTTATACTTAAGATTAAAGACATTATCTCATCATAAGAAAAGACAAAAGGGTTATATTTTTTTCCTTTTTTTGTTTGGGAACATAGTGAGAGGAGGAGAGGTGATGACTAGAAGTTAGTTCTATTATTATATCCCTAAGCTACCTAACATTTCTTCTAACCATGGTTTATTAGTACCCTCTCTCTATCTCTCTCTATTTCCCCTCACAACCCCACTTTAATTGTTGTACAAATCAAAACAGAAGAAGAGGCTCAAAAGAGAAAGGGACAGAAATGATGGTGGAATTATTTGTGTTGGGATGCACAGGAATGGTGATGGTTTTCCATGGGGCTCACTTCCTCTTCCACTTCCTTTTCTCTCATGTTGCCCTTCGATCTTTTAGGTATTCCTCCTTGAATTTTTCTCCTCCTCTGATCTCTGTTTCTTTCTGGGTTTTTTGCTCTGTCTCTTCCATTGAAATTTAATCAAGATTTTCCTTGCAGTTTTCTGGGATTTGTTGGGTGGTAATTCAGCAGCTCAAGATGATGATTGTATTCTGTTCCTGAGAGGCTGCTGATTTCTTGGATTAATAAAAGCAGAAACTGTGTAATTAGCCAGTTGAAGAAATGTAGATAACTTGCTATTTTACCACTACATAATCAATAACATTCTTCTCCTTTCTGCTCCCTCCCCCTTCCTTTTGTTGGTATAGGTTTCTTATCAATGATATTTTAGTTGAGTTTGGGTTCAAATAGGGTGATCTTTAGTTAGGGTTGACTTTGTTTAACTGATGTTTGTTCCATTAAATTGATCTTGTAAAAAGAAAATTTATAAAGAATTTTACATTGAATTTACTTTGGTTAGGTCATATTTAAATGTCGGATCCACTTTTAAGTGAGTCTTGAATTAGAAAGCATAGATCGGCTACTTTTGATAAAAAGTAGGTATTACGGACCAACGGATGATACTTTTTTCAAGGCTTGGCATCCGTTAATATACGTTCGTTGTCCTAAGGAAAGGGGGAAATATGCTTTTCGTTAAAGTAATGGCTAATTTTTGCTAGTAGGGTCTTCTAATTGTCATTAGACATGGGTTGGACCAGACCAGCTAAGAGATAGATTCGATAGAGAATATGCAACTGTTGTTCCATAAGAAAATGCTTTCTATAGATCTTTTGTTCAGAGTATCTTAGTAGGTTGAGTGAAAATAAAATATTAGTAGAGAAGACCAATACTCCTGTCAGTTGGTTGGTGTAATTATTTCTTATCTTTTTACCTCGGCTATTCACAAACTCTTGTCAGAGCCTTCATTTTGGAAGCACTTTTCAGATGTCAAATTAGATATAGACACATATTATTCCATCTGAGTCTCAAATTTAAGTCATTTTTTCCAAATTTACCTTTATTAAATACAAGTTAGTGGGGATTGAGTTGGATGTGTGTGGTGGAGAAATGATGCTTGCAGTGTGGGGCATAGTATTGTGTATACATAATACATGGGTTTTTATTGTCACTTGTGTCCATGAATGAGTTGATGCTGACAAGTTCCAGGATTAGGATTATTATCCACATTAAAATCTACTACAAATGATTGAGACATGAAATTAAAGTAGGGCACCTAACATGTGCATTTGAGAAGGGTTGGAGGATCAACTATTATCCCTTCATCTTTTTCAACTAACCTAACTATTATCTCTTCATCTTTATCAACTAACCTAAGTACCTATGAATTAATGTGGTTGGTGGAGCATAAGAACTTGAGAAGAGAAGGTTAAAATAAAGGGATGCTCCTCAATATAATACAAAAGGCAAAAATTTCAATTTTTAGAGATCATGTTGTTATATTATTCATTGTATAATTCATTGATGTTTTAATTACTCAACCGATTAACATGTAATATACAGAAAGTTAAAAGTGTAACGCATCATCATCTTCTCTTAAATTTGGTACCCTTCAATTAAGTCAACATAAGGGGAAACATTAGAATTAAATAGCGAAACTATTTCTCAAACAGTCTTAGTTATTAATATAAGGATGATCAAAAATTACTTATACCTTTTATTTGTGAAATTTCTTTCCATATTTTTGCAAGATATAGAAAAGTAACCAAAAAATGATTTAATATTTTTGAATTCTATGTTTGATATTTTAGACCCAAAATTTTAAATTTTAAATAAATTTGAGTAGCTTTATATATGTCACGTGGGATTATTAGCTATTTAAAGGAATATGTATAAAACTTCAACATATACGGGTCAATTATATTATTTATTAAAGTTTAAATTCACTAGTACATCTTATCTTATAATAATTCTTTTTTTTTTTTATGACCTTATGGAAAATATGTTTACTATTTTATGGATTTTCCTATACTTTGGTTGAAATTGGTTCTAATGAAAAAGAGATGAAAAGAATTTTTCTTTCTTAAAAGAGGGTGGGGAAAAAATCCCAGTAAAAGAGCCTATTGAATAAGCGAAGCTGCTAATGGACCATGAACATTCATCGACTTCTTTCCCTCCAAAAATCTCTCAACCCTCCCCTTTACCGGCCATTCAAACATCTCTCTTTCTCTCTCTTCTCCGATTTCATTTACCCACTTAAACATACCCAAACCTTATGCAGATTTTACCAACAAGTTCAAACTGATTCCTTCCTAAACTTTGCTGAAAAGAGCAATCTTTATCCAACGTTCTCCATATCCATACCCTTCTCAGAGCATTTATCGCGTTGCTGTGAGACCAAGTCCCTTGGTCCTGGACTACAAGTGCATGCTCAACTAGGTAAATCTGGGTTATTGATTGATGCGAGGCTCCGGAACCATTTGATAAGTTTATACTCAAAGTGTCGAGCTTTTGGGTATGCCCGGAAGCTGCTCGACGAAAGTCCTGAACCAGATTTGGTGTCTTGGTCGGCTCTTATATCTGGGTATGTTCAGAATGGGATGGGAAAAGAAGCCCTTTTGGCTTTTCAGGAAATGCAGTTTCTGGGTATCATGCCTAATGAATTTGGGTTCTCAAGTGTGCTAAAGGCTTGCTCACTTAGGGAGGATTTGACCTTTGGGAAGCAAATACATGGGCTTGCACTTGTCGCGGGCTTTGGGACTGATGTCTTCGTGGCAAATACCTTGGTGGTTGTTTATGCAAAATGCGGTGAATTTGAGGATTCTAGGAGGTTATTTGATGAGATTTCGGATAGGAGTGTTGTTTCATGGAACGCTTTGTTTTCTTGTTATGTGCAGGGTAATTTGTTCGAGGAGGCAATCAGTTTGTTTAATGAAATGGTTTCAACTTCTATGAAGCCAAATGAGTTTAGTCTCTCAAGTATGCTGAATGCCTGTGCAGGAAGTGGGGATGGTACATTGGGAAGAAAAATCCACGGCTACCTTATAAAGCTTGGACATGAGGCAGATCAATTCTCTGCAAATGCACTTGTGGATATGTATGCAAAAGTGGGGGATCTTGAGGATGCCCTTGTTGCATTTGAGAATATTATAAAACCTGATATTGTTTCATGGAATGCTGTTATTGCTGGTTCTGTGCTCCATGAAGACCACAATTTGGCCTTGGAATTGTTCAGTTGGATGAAAAATTCCGGGTATATCCAAATTTGTTCACAATATCGAGTGCGCTAAAAATGTGTGCAGGGTTGAGGTTGAAAGAGCAGGGTCGACAGTTCCATTCTATTTTGATTAAGATGGACGTCAATGCTGACTTGTTTACAGGAGTTGGCCTGCTTGATATGTATTGCAAGTGTGCTTCAATGAAGGATGCAGAAATAGTTTTCAAATCAATGTTAGAGAAGGACTTGATTGCATGGAATGCAATGATATCTGGCTACTCCCTCAATGAAGATGACGAACAAGCTTTAAACATCTTTACTGAGATGTACAAAGCAGGAGTAGGGTTTAATAGGACCACCTTATCAGCGGTCCTGAAATCGACAAGTAGCTTGCATGATATCAAAGCTTGTCAGCAAGTTCATGCGCTTTCAGTAAAGTCAGGCCTCCCATCCGATGATTATGTGGTGAATAGCCTTGTTGACTCATATGGTAAGTGTGGCTACATAAAAGATGCTGCGAAAATATTTCAAGAATCAAGGATAGGAGATTTGGCATCTTTTACTTCTATGATCACAGCTTATTCTCAATATGGACAAGGTGAGGAGGCCCTGAAGCTTTTCCAGACTATGCAAGTTATGGGGCTGTGGCCAGACCCATTTGCTTGCAGTGCTCTCCTAAATGCTTGTGCAAATTTATCTGCTTATGAACAAGGGAAACAAATCCATGTTCATGTCTTGAAGCTTGGATTCATGTCCGATGCTTTTGCTGGAAATTCCCTTGTTAATATGTATGCCAAGTGTGGGTGTATAGATGATGCAACTCATTCCTTCTCAATGCTAAGTGATAAAGGAATAGTATCATGGTCTGCTATGATCGGAGGACTTGCCCAACATGGACATGGGAAAGAAGCCCTTAGACTATTTGACCAGATGATCAAAGAGGGTGTTCGCCCCAATCATGTGACTTTAGTAAGCGTTCTTTGTGCGTGTAGTCATGCTGGTTTGGTTAGTGAGGCCAAAGAATATTTTGAAACAATGGAGGATTTGTATGGCATAAAACCTTCTCAAGAGCACTATGCTTGTATGATTGATATCCTAGGCCGAGCCGGGAAACTTGATCAAGCGATGGAGCTCGTAAACACAATGCCATATAGTGCAAATGGAGCAGTTTGGGGGCACTCCTTGGCGCTGCAAAAACCCACAAGAATGTGGAGCTAGGGGAACGTGCAGCAGAGATGCTTTTCACCCTTGAGCCTGAGAAGTCTGGGACCCACATACTTCTTGCCAATCTTTATGCTTCAGCTGGAATGTGGGAAAAAGTTTCTGGAATGAGGAAACTGATGAAGGAAAATAAGGTGAAGAAGGAACCCGGTATGAGCTGGGTCGAGGTAAAAAATAGGGTCCATACTTTTATTGTTGGAGATAAAAGCCATCCCAGAAATAAGGAGATATACGTGAAGCTAAATGAGCTGAGGGACCTCATGATTAAAGCAGGGTATGTGCCCGTGCTTGAGATGGATCTACATGATGTTCAAAGAAGCGAAAAGGAGCTGTTGCTTCTCCATCACAGTGAAAAACTCGCTGTTGCTTTTGCACTTATAGCAACCCCTCCAGGGGCACCCGTTAGGGTAAAGAAAAATCTTAGGATTTGCGTGGATTGTCATACTGCTTTCAAATTCATCTGCAAGATAGTTTCCAGAGAGATTATTGTGAGAGATATCAACAGGTACCATCATTTCAAAGATGGTTCGTGTTCTTGCGGAGATTACTGGTGATGTTAGATTGTGCAAGACTGCCATTGTTCATTTGTTGCTGCTTCACTCTACACGTAACGTCTCCTGTCCTTTTTGGTGATCCAATAGGTCTCCTTGTGTATTGGGCATATCTTTCCTGTCTTAACAGAGTACTTGCAGTCTGGCATGATAGATGGAATTGAATAAATCGTGTCCCACTCCCGGGGTGGGTTTATATGATGTTCTGACATGCATGTGAACACAACCTGACTTGATATTCTTGACAGCTCCACTAGCAAGTAGAGAGATAGAGCTCAGTTCATTACCTACCCTGGAGAAGAGGGGGAGGCAGTAGTGGAAAATCATGGCAGGAGAGGGGTTTTTTTGGGTTGACAATTTATGCTTATTGGCAATGACCCTTCAAAAATGGTTTTTCTGAAAACATTTGTAGGTCTTTTGGAATTAGGCTCTCTACCGGGTAAAATGCTTGTAGAGTAAGGTTGCTTACCTATGGATCTCCTCAGACTGTGAAAGCGGGAGAACAAAGAGTTGTTGGCAATGATCCTCAATAGATTGTGCAACTGTACGCGCACTCATGATCATTGACAGTCTTTGTAGATTAAGAAAATTTTCTGACCACCGTGTTTGATATGATTTAAATATTGCATCCTGTTAAAAATGAAGCTTAACAAAAAAACACTTCCATTGCAGGACAGGATATTGAGGCTGTTGCATGGCTCAGGCACCATGGGCACAGAGAAGTCGGTGCATTGGGATAAATTGTGCAGGAAACCGGAGGCTATTGTCACCTGAGCATGGACTCTTGTTCAAGATATGTCAACAGCTAAGGAACAAAGCTTGCACGGGGGCAGGAACAAGGATTCCAGGGGCAAGTTCTGATGCTCTTTGGCATGCCTCGGTTTGTTAAGATCAATGGTGCTTCGTAGCAAGAGGTGAAGTGCCAACACTTTCGGGGCTGTGGTGATGGGGAAAGAAGGGGACCGGGTGATTGTCCCAAAGATAGCCGATGCACTGGCAGTCAATCTGGTAGGCAGTCGAGCAAGGTTGGGAGCGGGTGGCATCTGAGTCTTATCGTCATTCCCTGGCTATTACCTCCTCAAAGGAGAATGGATTTGATCTGTCTCAGTTCTCCTGTATCTTGAATTATTGTTTTCTTGCAGTTCTTTTTATGACTTACCATTTTGTAGGAGGGAAAGCCTACAGGCTATAGTATTGCTCACGGCTCCACCCACTCTACCTTTATTGCTGGGGAGCTTTTAGTGGTGGGGTTGTCCGCCTTAAATAATTTGGATGAGCTTCATTATGCTGGCTGATATGAATAAAAATTCAATGTGGTTTTTGCATTTTGTTGATCAAAAAAAGAAGAAAAAGAAACAAGAAGACAGAGAGAGAGAGAGAAATTCAAAAATAACCCAGATTCAAACTTTTACCGCTGTGCTCACTCAAACGAAGAAAGCTACTAGTACCATATATTTCGATCCATAATACAAAACCCGAACCTATAATACGAGTGTCGTCTAAAAATAAAAAAGTGGATATTACTAGCATAGTAACGGTCCATGTGATGGTGGCAAGGCATTTTCTCCCTTTTGTTAATGTCAAAAAGTAGGGAGATTTGGGCAACTATTGAAAGATTACGTTTGGGAACGTGTAAAATGGACTCACTCAACTTTATCCACAATATTAATCACAAATTATAAAAACATTATAAAAATTATAAATTATAAATTATATGAATGAATGAATGTGTACACCAAAACGAGACATGGCAGATTATAATTTATAATATTCAAATGGAATTGAAGGGGAAGATTCTCTCTGCTTTATCTTAAAAAATAAAAGAAAATATGCATAAGATTTTATTTTATTAAATTAATTTAGAGTGCAAGTAAATGTGGCGGCAGATTATTGCCCCTATCCCTAACGTCAATCACCACAAATTGAAGGCAGCTGGAAAGAATTTTCCTTTTTTTTTTTTATTTTGATTTTATTTTTTTATTTTTTTTTGGACCCACCACCTCCTCCACTACCACCATCTTTTTTTTTTTTTTTTTTTTTTGGGGGGAGGGATTTCTCTCTCTATCCTCCTACCTGATGTACGTATGAGCGTAAAATGTGGCTTGCTTTTGGCTGCTTGATGTTGATGTTGCTTTTTTGTGAACAAGGCAAAGGCAAGGCTGCTCCTTTGACAACAAGACAAAACTCACTCCCTTTAAATATCTCTTTGCTCGCTTATGTACTATGTTTATCTTCATCTTCTTTCTCTTTCCCTTTCACAAAAGTAGTTAAAAAATTTTATTTTATATATCTTCAAAATTTTAGTAAAATTTTTTTATATAATAAAAAAATTGATCATTTATTTGAAAGTTATGGATGATCAATAATGTTCCCCTTCCGACCCATTCCAATCCTTTAAACTTCACTCGAAATAGGGGTTCAGGCAGGTGAGCCAACTTACCGTTCAAGTTATATACTCTATAATATAGGCCTTATCCACACAAATAACGGAGAACATATAAAAGTTTTAGAATATTATTTTCGGGCACTAGAACGAAACCCATTCTTACCCCAAACCGAGGAATCAAACCGTATCAATTGTTTTATAGATCGTTGCGCTAAGTATTTTTTTAATAGTGTTTTTAAAGATAATAATGTCGGTTAGCCCTTAAGACCGCTATTCCTGACAACTTTGTAGGGGAAACTATAGAAAATGAATATGCCAATGAAGGTTACTTCGATGGCGATGACGAGACGAACGTCACAAGGTATCGCAAAAATATATCGATAATTCAAGTTGATTAACATACAACTTAGGATCCGTTCGAAACCGTTGTCAAGATCAGTTATTATACTTGTTATAGTGAAACGAGTTAATACGATTAGTTGTTAAACTCGTTATGAGTTGAAATGAACTTAAATAATTAGATGTTATAGGTAAAATGAGTTGAAATGAGCTTAAATGATCGAGTATTATAGATGAAAAGAACATAAATAAACTGAAAATTGTTGTAAATACCGATATAAATATCATTTCGAATAGTTTTTTTAAAAAAAAAAAAAAGGGAACTCAAATAGTGAGAGGGCATTAGCTCCTAGATTCATTGGACTGGCCTCGGAGAAAAAGAACAGAGATAAAGAGTGTCAAAAAAATTGGACAAAAATCAGAGGATGGTTTTATTTGATAGTGAAAAATGAAGCATATCTTTCACAAAAATACTTGAATAATGATGATGGCAGTCCAATGGAGTATAATTATAATTATACAAAGACACCTTCTTTAATTTATTTCTTAATTAATGTGATTAGTGGGACAGGACAAGCCGGCATTTTGCTGTCTTCATTGCCATGTTTACGACTACATAACCCAATTTTGCCGCTATGTATTCCATTCTTAATCCTCCAATTAATGATTGATCCCCAAGTTAGATCTATTTTAAATCCAATGGATCATATGGGTTTCATAAAGATTTTATTTAAGCTTCGATGTATTTAATAGAACGAGTTACATTGATCCGTAACTTATTGATTCTGGGCTCGAATTGAATTTGACACGGGTGCTCCTCAATAGTTATGTTCAAAATTATCAGGCTGATGCTATTTTGGATTGAGTCGGGTGATTTTTAGTTCGGATCAATTAATGTTTAATTGAATAAGTTTGTTTTGAAAGAAAGAAGCAACTTTTTGGAAATTTTGGACCAGATTCAATTCAATAAAAGTCAATTTGGTTTAGAGTATATTTTTGAGTGAGTCCACTTCAGATATTGAATTAAACATAAAATCAAATCATTTAAATTAGATTTTAGATCTTCGAGTCGATTTTTTCAAATATAAACAATACAATCTTTGAAAAAAAGGAAGGGGTGTAGGTGCAAATTCTTATATTTATATGAGAGTATATATTCTCGTAAGATAAGTTATTATGTTAGATTCATAAAATCGTCTATTTTTTATTTCATCGAATTATTTATCGACATATATAACGAGTAGATAGACGTTCTGGTTTCGAAGAGTTACACCTATAAATGAAGAAGTGATTAGTGATACAAAACCCAAAAAGAGCGGTGTGTGTTGCGCACGAAACCACGTAGCAGGTGGGCCGCACTTCCTCTGTCGGAGAAAACCCATACCATTCCATTCCTCCGCTGTCAGTTTTCCCAAACCCACTCCCTTTTCTACCCCTCCACTCCATTCTCCTTTTTTCTTTTTCTATTTTTTGAATTCATTATTCATTTCTCGACACGTGTCTCCACACCACTGGGCTCTAGGCCTGGGTCAATGCACTTGACCGCTTCCTTCTCTTTCTCTCTCTTCCCCTTCCCCATCTCACGCGACCACACCCTTTTTGCCGACACCTGTTTCCCGACGGCACGGCCCTCTACGCTTCCACTCGCCACGTGTCCTGCTTTCTGAACGTGGATCACACGCTCTTCTTATAGAGAGTGGTCAAACTCTATCCTACTCCACGCCGTTTACTGTGGTAATAATGCCGTCTTGTTTGTAGGCCTACTTCCGGACACATTATCCACTGCATCACCCCTACACAAAAATCCAATCAATCACACTCTTCCATTTTCTCTTACCACCCCTGATCAAGCAGCACCAACGGCTCAGATTCATTTAATCCAAAGATTAAATAATATTTACCTGAAAATAACCTAATCTATCCAATAAGGACCGAAATTTATAAATTTGTGTCATGTATTATTTAATTTGAACATAAAAAGAAGATAAAATTAAAAAAATTTAATAAATAATATGAAAAAAAGGAGAGCTATTTTTTAATTTATTTTTTTATTTAGATTAATAAGTACAATTTGCACCTACTTAGGAAGTGTACTGGAAAGAATAATGGGCTGCAAGAAGATGCGACTGCGCCACGTAAAGAAAAGGGTAGGATGGTAATTTGGGAGGGAAGAGGATGGGGCGGCTACGCCGAAATCGGTCAAATCCCTGGCTGACTCTGCCGCTCCCATTCTCTCTCCTCCATATTTCCCCTATAAAACAAACCCCCCACGTCCCACATCTTACCAGCAAACCCAGCACTCTCTCTCGGCTTTCCTTCCGTTTTCTCTCTCTTCCTCCCACTTTGTTTCTGGCGAAAGTCACATTTTTGAGATCTATATCTATATATAAATCGAGATGGCGCCGAAGGTTCCCGGGGGCAGTGGCGGCGTGACTGCGGCGGGAAAGGTCGCCGGCAACGGCGGCGGGAAGGAGATGCATTTTAGAGGAGTTAGGAAGAGGCCGTGGGGAGGTATGCGGCAGAGATTAGGGATCCGACGAAGAAGAGCCGCGTGTGGCTCGGCACCTTCGACACGGCGGAGGAGGCGGCGCGTGCGTATGACGATGCGGCCCGCACATTCCGTGGGGCTAAGGCCAAGACTAATTTCCCTTTGCCGGGGAGATCGCTGACGGTAACGTCAATACTAACAACCCTAACTTCAAGATTAACATCAAGAGTAACTACAATAATCAGAGTCCGAGCCAGAGCAGTACCGTGGAATCGTCGAGTCAGGGAAGCCGTCACCATCGCCGTCGCAGTCGCAGTCTCCGCCGATGGCGGCCTTGATGGTTGATTCTCTGCCATTAGATCTCAACCTCGCCGGTAGTTTCTCCGGCGGCGTCAGATTCCCTCTCCAGCAGCACCAGATGCGTGTCGCTTCCTCTCCGATTGTCAGAGGAAGTTTTCCGACATCGGTGAACCAGTTTTTCTTCTACGACGGCGCTGCTCGTACTCATCACCTTCCGCAGTACAACCTGGGTCAGCAGTTCAGGCTCCACCACGTGGCGAGTGAGCGCCACGCCCCGGTCGGTGGCGGCGTCCAAAGCGACTCAGACTCATCCTCCGTCGTCGATCTAAACCAGGATCTCAACAGCGCTCCGAGAGGGCTCGAGATCGATCTCAACCAACCTCCGCCGTTCGATCTGGCCTGATCATTTTCTCTCTCCTTTCGCTCCTCCTTGGAGGGAGCGTTTCACGATCGCCGGAAATCGCGATGGTTCGGTTCAGTAAAAAAAATTGGAATTTTATTTTAATTTTTTTGCCTTTCATTTAGGGAAATTTGGGTTAAAAAAAAAGGGAAAAAAAGTAAATAGAGAAGGAGAGAGAGATTAGAGAAGGTGGTGGATCAGTCGTGTTTTTGTGATCCCCGATTTTCCATTGTATATAGCTTAATCAAATTTAGCTCAGCTTAATTACAGTATTAATTAAGTATAAAAATATTTAATCCACTTTTTTGAGGCAGAGATTGCAAAGAAATTCATTTTCTTTTTTTTTGAGTTAATCTCTGCTGTTTAATCAAAGCAATCACCTTTTTTTAATAGAGTATTATAAATAATCTAGTGCAAATAAAATAGATAATTATGTTCCCTTAATTTGTTCATCTTTGTCAATGCCACCTATATCTCTAGTCCGAAAGTTCGTTTAAACTTGTTGCGTAAATTGCATAATTACAAAAAGATTGCTCGGAATCGACCTTAGTATATTGTCCGAGTCATTTGAGATTGAAATGAAATTTAGACCCCGAGTTTGAAAGCTCGATCTGAATTGGTATTATGAAAATCCGACCAAATCTCAAAATTAGAAAAAGATTGTTCGGATTAGACACCAGTATAAGTTTAAAGCTTTGCCCCACCTTTTAAAAAAAAAGGAAAATAAAAGGCTAAAATTAAAGCAAGGAGCCGCCGCGGGACAAGATTGTGGCGTAGTCTCCTTAAAATTAGGCCCACTTTTTATTATCAGGTCAATTGACCTACAAAATTTAATTAATTAAATTAATAAAACAGTTTATTTATAGAAGTATTCTTTGTTTAAGAAATTACTCCATAATTAGTAATTAATTAAAGAAATAAATAGGCCCCTCTCTCTCTCTCTCTCTCTCTTAGGGAGTGGAGATGGTCGGAAACGGACAGCAAAAGCTGGCCCACAAAAGACGCGGGCGATGTGATGTGAAATGACAAAAAACCGCGGCTGCCGTTTTTATTTCTTATTTTTAATTAATTTTAAATATTAAGGTTTGGCCCGAGTCTTTGGTCCTCCACTCATCCAAATCTATTGCTCAAGATTTGCTGCCCCCCTAATTTAAGTACTTTATCAACATAATTATTTATAATATAATATTACGAGAATATAAAATAGTATTTTCCCCTTGTTTAATGGAAGCCTCGAAGTTATATTTAATTACATTATTCGAATATTATTTGAAGGTTTGTTTATTTTAACTGTTAACTTATTACGAGACCGTAACGGGTAGTTATACTTACTCGTTATGAGTCGTTATATGTTATTATAAATTATTATAAACTGTTAACTGTTATTAAATTGGTTGATATATACATAGTCTGAACAACTTGATCACCACGTCTAAGCAACATCTGTCCGGCAAAAGAAAAAAAAAGGCAAATAGTTAACGCGCTTGCTAAGTAATTAATTAATTAGTTAATTAAGTGTGTGGGAGTGGGAAGGTACCTAAACTTATATTTTCTAATAAATAATTTGGAAAAAAATTATATAGGCATAATTTTCTGATTTAATTATTATAAAAAATGGGACCTCTCACACATGTGTTGAGAAAATAATATCACAATTATCAGCTCCACTTCGTTTTATTTAATATACAGTAATTAAAAATTGGGCAATAATTGACAGATTATTATATGGAGAGAATCACAGGGTGCCACGATCTTTGTTGCACTTGCACCATCCTGCTCCCTTAAACAATTTTTTTAAAATAAAAATTAATTAATTGAATTATTTTCTATGAAATTATGGGCAGATTTTGTTTTTTTTTTTTACTCAAAGTACAATATTAATGGGAAAACATATCTATCAAGTATAATAGAGTACATATATAATTTAATGTCAACTAATCATTTATTTTTCTCTGTTACAAATTTTCGAGACAAATCCTTCTATATTTATGACGATGATTATGTTACTTGAACTCGATTACTACACTTGTATAGTGCTCGACATAACTATCGTGTCGGATTTAGCAAAATTTTGAAATTTTTTGTCTAAAATAGAATATCGGGTGTCTGTATTTATATCTAAATGTTGAATGTCGGATACGAATATCTCTCCCAATTGACGGAGAAAACGTTTTTGGGATGGAGGGAGAAAATGACAAGAAAGTTGATCTAAAACCACACAAAAAAAAAAAGAAAAAGAAAAGAAAAAGGAAGAAGAGCGAGTGACGAGAGAGAAGTGTAGGGGAAACGGCGGTGAGTGGGGATTAGACAGACACTTGTTACGCCGCTGAGTCGCCGTCCTCTCTCTCTCTCTCTCTCTCTCTCTCTATAGGTGGTGGGCCCCCACAGCTTGGCTGCTTGGAATTCGGATAGAAAGAGAAAGACGAAGACGAAGACAAAAACGACCTCGTGAAAGTCGTGATTCGCCGCGTTTAGTGCACCTCATCGTAACACACACTAAGTCATCAACCGCCAAATATTTATTTAATATTTAATATTTAAAACTCTCTCCATCCACCTCATCCTTATTTTATTTTTTTATTTATTTGTCATTTTAATTAAATTTTTTACTTTTATAATATAGACGGTTTTATCATACTAATGATATATTAATTACTAATCGCTAAGTATATCATTGATAGACACTAATTATAGTTGATTGTACCCTAGTGATCGAACCGATATCTTTTGATTGTAACTCGCTAATCACGACTGTTAGTAACGATACTAACCGTTAGTCGCTAGCCGCTAATCGTGACGCTAGTAAATGCTGATAATTGTTCATTATTAATCATAATTGTTAACTTTTAACCATTAATTATAACATTTGAAATGAACAAACCTTAACTTGTCTTAAAATAAATCTACCTTAGTATTCATCCAATCGTCCAAAACGATAAGCAAATTGAAGCGGAGAGAGCATATTATAATTTAACTTTTTTATTGACTTTCAAATTTTAAACTATAAAATTAATTAAGAATATAATTAATTTTACGTTTTTAACATATTACGACTTAGAAAAATTTTATAAAAGTGTTCCTTCATAATATATTTTCTTATATATTTCAAGAGATAAAAATTGAAAAAATTAACCATGGTATATGATGATGGTAATTTTTATAGGTTGATAGTTAGAATACTATTTAAAAAAATTCTCATACGTGTGACGCTCTACTCAACTACCGTGTTTAAGGGTTGAGAGATCGCAGTATAATTTTCGATGACGACGACAATAAAGTATTGAAAAAAAAAAAGAAAGAAGTGGGCGGCAGCTTGCTGTGTTGTTTGATTGAGTGGGAATTTGTTGCCTTTTGAGGTGACACTGACTCATCTCTCTTTTCCTCTCCTCTTTCATATTCATTCACTTTCTTATTCTTAATTATTTTTAATTAATTTTAATTAATTAATTTTTTTAATTAAAGTAATTATTGGTAGGTTTAAGTATAATAATAAGAAGAAGAATAATGATGGTTTAATTGGGTACTCCACCATATAAAGCCTTCTTGAGGCCCCACTTTTTGTCTAAGTGAGGCAAGAAACGAAAATACTCGAATTTTCTCACTCCCTATTTTTAAAAAAAAAAAAAAAAAAAAGTGGTCACCACCAAATCCACAATCAAATTCATGGGAGCCTTCTTTCTTTTTTCTTTTTTGTTTTTAGGGCATGATGTTGTTTATAAGTGGAACAATGAGGTTAGAGATGAGGAGTTGGAAGAAACTCTAGATATGATAAATCAATCCCTTGGTTTAGTTTTGATTTGGGTAATATCAGGTCGGGTTATGTTCAAATCAAAAGGTTTGGGTTGATTTTACGTTTAGATTTAGGTCGTTTGATGTTTGTACTAATAAGTTTATCTTATATAGAGAAATAATTTGGGCTTAAAAATGTTCGGATCAAGTTCGGTTTGTTTTGGGTTAACTTCGGGTTAATAGTTCATAGAGTCGGTTTAAGTATAAATTTGGATCATCCGGTTTCACTTTTATCAATTGTACATTGTAAATTACATGGAAAGAAAAACAAAAAAATATACATTAATAGATAAGAGAAACTTTAGAAATACAAGCTCCATGTTACTTGTAGAAAGTGATTATTTCGTTACTTGTAGTAGACAAACATTAATTACGTTATCTTAACATTATATTGTGGAATGATATTGAGTGTCAGCGAGATCTCATCACAGTAGTTAAAACCAAAGTCTCGATATATTAGTTTTACGCTTGATTCTTTTATTATTTTTTAATTATAAAAAGCCCTCTTGCTTATTTCAAATAATTAATGTAACCCCTTGCTTATTTACTAATCTAGTGATCTATAAAGATGATATACAAATACCACTACATGAACGCATACCTCAACCTCAACAAGTTGCAAAAATACACTTAACAAGTTGCAAAAATACAAGTTTATAAGTGTAAGTGGTAATTTCATATAATTAAGAAACTAATCTCAATTTTCAACAAAAAAGCTTGTCATCAAAATATTAAGTGGGGGAAAAAAAAAAAAAGGTTGAAATACAAACAAGAAGATAAAGGGTTGTGATTAAAAAAAAAAAAAAAGGAAGATTAAAGGGTTGTTCCATGAATATTTAGGATAAGATGCTAAGAATAAATAGTGTTACCAAATCAATCCACCAATTTGAATAATTATATTTAAGAAAAAAATTAGTTTAATTGGGGGTTTGATTAATTTGATATCTAATTTTAGTTTTAAATAATTTTTATATATGATTTTTTTAGTCTTTTAATTCTTCATTTAATTTGAAAAATATATGCATTATTATTGGACATGCACATCAACAACCAGGAATATTATTGATATCTTACAAAATCAGTGAATCACTCGTGCCAATAGATGCTTGACACACGTGGGAAATTCCATGGAATATTTAATCACTCCTCTAATTTCAACAACTTGTGGAGCTTTGTCAAGGAATCTGAGGGGGTGGAGGACACATGAATGAATATTATATACTTTTTTTTTTTTTTTTTTTTTGGTCCTGTTTTATTTATCTATAAGGAGCGGTATGGTTATAAGTTGTAAACCGTAATACTGTAAGGCTGTAAAGAATTGCAAAGAATTGTAAGGAACTCGACGATAGTTGTAAATCTTAGTTACAAAAGGTTGTGAGGAGTTATAAACAGATATAAGAAGTTGTAAACATTTACAAAGATATAAAGTAAAGTTAAATAAGATTGGTTTTACAATTTTTTATAACTAATCTTATAACTACCTTATAAATATTTACACCTAAAAAACAAAAATATCATACGACATATTGTAGGAGGGAGACGGAGTGAGTGCATAATTGGGGTGAGAGAGAATTTGATTAATTGAGTCATGTTTGGGTTTAATGGAACTAATGATCAAATTGTCACAAAGCATTAGGGCTTTATTCCTCCACTCATTTATAATATTAACCTCCCCAAATAGAAACTAATCAAATTTGTAATTGTAATTAAAACACCCACTAATAGAATTTAGAAGCATTGAGTCCTCTCTTCTCTTGCTACAAAAAGAGGGGATATATTCTCAAGACTTGTCCTCCATTGGGTCCTATAAAAGTGAAGAAATAATGGATGAAACTTTACCCTTTTCTTCTTCCTTGTTTTTTTTTAAACAAACGATAGGCAGTATAATTAATAGGCCATTATATTTTTATAAGAGTTCTATCTAAATTGTCCTTGACGAGAAAGAGAAAAGGGAAACACAAAGACAAAAATATTACCACAAAGAAGAAGAAGATGATTGCCTTCACGAAAGATATGTTGAATAATAACTTGATATCAAACTTTAAGATATCATCTTATATCTTGAATTAGAGTTTAGATCTCCCAAGGGGCATGTATCTCACCCTTCAATGTTCGGATAAGTACTTGATTATCATCTTCAAGAAAAATCGAATGATATCCCGCCTGTACAACAACTCGTACTCTATTTCTTATAGTTGTTGCTTCGCTACAAGAACCGATGTCATCTCTAAGTTACATGAACCAATTATTGAATGAATCTTCCATCTCAACTTCTAATTATAAACATGTCTACATTTGACAACGACAACTTCAATCCATCAAAACGATGGAACTTTACTTAAGTAGCGTAAAAATGTCTTGTGTTTTATTAGGATCAGACCACGTTCGCTATCATTTCATTTAACAAGAGTTCTAATTTCGTTTGATGGAAGATTTTTTCCTAGTTTTTTAATTCGATTTTCAACGTAGTTCTAAATATTGCAATATATACCACAATTTTACATGAAGCGAGAAACAACATTACTATTTTTATTGAATATATAATTTCAAAAATTGATCAAACACTCAAAATATCGTAACACCAATCAATAGGATATGACATCCACATTTTTACTGAAATTAACCCGAACACAAGTTTCTAACGACTTATATCCGGTACGAAAATTGACAATGACTGAAATAAGTGACTTATATATCAAAATTGATGAGAGTTAAGACAAACCATTACTAAATTAGTCCTAAAAAACACTCACTTGTGTGAAACTAATTTAAACTCCAAAATGAAACCACCAAAGAACTTGCTTTGTTGCTTGGAACATATACATATAGATAGATGGCTTACCTAAAAATATCACCTTTAATAATATATATGGATGGCTTTTTCCAAAAAGTCAACAAAGTTAACTCCTTAAAAATTACTGTCCTAATCATTACTAATTTGGTTTAAACACTACAATTATGCACAAAGATGCTGTTAGGTGCTACTTTAATTGAATGGTAAAAGTGTACTTTCTTTTATAATCTATTTCTACAAAAGGATCTAGGTGGAAAGAGTGTACGATCTTTTCAGTGATTTGTCGTCTAAGGATATGTATATTTTCGTTAATAATCAGTTGATATAATCCCTTTCTTGTTGATGATAAACCAATAAAAATTAATTAACCCATGAACATTGACGAAGTTAATTAATTAAAAGGTGATAAATTAAGTAAAAATTGTAATGTTCCTGCTTAATTTCTTTGTTGAAAGCTAATTACTTTGGTGAAACCGGACATGGATGGGGAGTCTGTCGTTAGGGATATCATTGGCAGCTGCTCGCTGTCTGCAGATTACCCAAGGATTGGGCTTTCTTGGGGTCGAGATGGAGGAGGTAAGAGCATGTTGGTTCGCTTTGTTAGAAGTTATCAAATTGGGTATCAAGAATGTGCGTGGAGGGCAACTGCTTGGCCCTAGTTTCAAAACTTAAAGAGGGTGCGAGACTATCTTCGGACATTGGTCTTTGGTGGACGATATTCTTTCGCTTTATCTTTCTTTTGATTATGTTGCTTTCTTGTTTGTGAAAACGCGAGGAATAGAGTAGCTCATTATTTAATTTTATGTGTTAGGATTTGTTTGAATGATCACTTGGATTGCATCTTAGAACTGACTTTGGACGGCTAGTGTTCATCTTGACTCATTAACTAATACAACACCCCGCCTTTTCTATCAAAAAAAAATTCTTTGTTTTTTTATTTGAAAAAAAAGAATTTTACTTTTACTTTTAGAGGCAAAAATATCCATCATGATATGATGACGCATGCATGAATCATGATCATCACCGATTAAGCCCATGACTTAGTCAAAGACTCGTCATAATATAAAAAAGAAGAAAAAAATTTCCCTATCACATCCATCAACAACATCATCATCAATATCTCCTCCTCATGATCATCAAGCTTTTTTTTTCTTTGTTTTTTCCCTTTTGGGTCAAATTGCATGGATGAATGTATCTTTTACATCATACATGCGATCATCCACATCATGTATGCGAGGCATGGTTATCATGGTCATTAGTTAATTGACTCTAATAATTACAGTTAAAGTTCGGGTCTACGTGACATGACACAATTTAAGAGAAGAAATATAATATTTTTTTTAAAACGAACATAAATAAATTGTTAAAAAATAAATAAATAAATAGAAACGAACATAAATAGATTATATTTTTATGTCGAACATAAAAAACACAAAATTTTAAAGATTTGGAATAAAATAAATTTAGTGAATGTGAATGACAAAGGGTGGGGAAAGGGAGAAGAAGTTGAATTGATTTGTATGGCTAAGAAGTTGTTTGAAGAAATTGTGAATGGGAAAGAATGAAAAATTGAAGGAGGCATCCATCACCAACAACAACAACAACAACAGCTCATGTTAAATATGTATTTTCTTCAACACGTAAAAATTAATTGGTTGAAGGTTCAACGTCAAAGGGAGGGAAACACAAGATGACATTTATATTCATGTTGACGTTGATGTTGATGTTGATGCCTGTGACTGACTGTGAGAAGAGAGAGAGAGAGAGAAAGGGAAAGACTGGAATTGAAGTGACTGAAATTGCGTGTTTCTTCAACGTTTTCTGCACTTGTTAAGCAAGCTACCCTCCTGCTTACATTGACTGTCCATTTTGACCAAAAATAATAATAATATCTGGTCGTGGGTCCGATTTTATTTAGCTGTAACAAGTTAGAAGGTTGTAACGAGATGCAGAAGTTGCAAGAAAATATAAACAAGTTGTAAAGATATAAGTTAAAATTAAATGGAGCAAGTCGTTGTTTTCCACTTTTTTGTAGTTTCTTATGTATAGTTTATATATCTTTTTGTAGTTGTAAGTACGACTATTTCATATGGAGTACTACATAAAAGCTCCTTGCAACTTTTTATATGTAGCTTCTTACAATGCAGTACGACAAAATGATGAACGAAGATTTGTTATTTGAAATTGTTTATACAAAATCGTGTTCAAAGACTGCATTAATATGAAGTGTAAACGTTATTATGAAACCCATATGATGGGGTATGAATATGAGCAGTTTTATAGATGGGTCAAGGTTTATTCTGTAATAAATGGTAAAAAACAATAATTCTAACAACAGTATACGGTAATAAATGTAAAGGAATTGTATAAAGAAGCGATAAAAGAATTGTAAGTAACAGTAAGCGATTTATTAATGCCCCTAGCTGTTACTTACAATAGAATGCAAGAAGGAGAATCGAATATAGGATCTGACGTACCCATAACGTCAACTTTGATATCTAGACAAAGACTTCATTATACGCATGTGTAGAAAAGATTTGAACTTCTTGATTAGGAATATGATGTGCTACTAGGGTTGCTGGTCCATCCCCACCCACTTAGAAGCCTACAAAATTAAAAGTGATTATGCCCTTCTTTTCAGGTCACCTTACCTCCTACTATTAGACAAATCCAAATTCTTGTATGAAATAGGTATATACAGCAATTTCAAATAAACTTTTTTTTTGGGGGGCGGGGAGGAAGAAATACACCATCTGCATACTTACCATTTTTTCATCCCCGCTACTTTGGACATGTGTCTATATCTTATTGTGCCGAGTGGCAAAAATGAAGAATCCAGGTAACATAGCACATTGTGGAGAACACTAAAAATCAACTCTGTTTTTCTGCAGATTGCTATAACAGTTAGTTCCTATTGCTGTGTGTGTTACACTAGGCTCTGCCAAAAACCAAGGAGAAAAAAGAATGGGACAAAAATATACAAATACAGAATCAGTCAAATTTACAGTGTTCAAGGGATATTGACATTTTATCAAGGATCTCGGCTTCCAACTTCGAAGTAGTGTCACTTAATGATCATCTCCCCCACAGGAGAATTGATCGATCGCATAATACTGGCTGCAGTGGCATCTGACGAGTATATCCAGGATCATGTGAATAAAATGCTCAAGTTTGTATTGGATGCGTCAATGGTGCTCGGCTACTCAATCAAGATAGCAAAATCGGACCATTTTCGGAGGCTGTTCGAGCACCTTGCTGTATTGTCATCTGAACATCACGTGAGAACTGAGTCCTCTTTTTTGCATAGGGTGCTTCTCCTCTAGCTGTCAGAGAAGAATAACGTTGAAATATGTTATTGATACGATGATAACTAGCGTGAAGTAAACAGTATCAATTTTCATAGCTGAATCCACTTGTTTAAAAGAATAGACATACGCATGATATTCTTACACATTCAAGACTTTTTATCCCTTGTTTTTGAGAGATTCTAGCATGAAAGTTTGTGGGGGTTCTTACCAGATATTCTCTGAGCCCGGAGAATGTTCTGCCGCCTCTTCCACCAAATCATTGAGCATCCAACAGCAAACAACAATCCCAAGCATGCAGCAAAGACAATGCCAACTTTAGCACCAGCAGAGAGATGAGGCCCACATGTTGGCAAGCCAGGTATACCACACAACCCTGCATTATCCGTGAAACTGAAATAACCGAGTTAACAATTTGATGTCTAGGAGGGAAAAAAGGGGAGGGGAAAGGAAGAGATCATAGGTACACACTTGAAGCTAGCTCTGTGCAACAGTCTTCCACCAAGTGCAGCTGGAACTCTTCCTGACAGCTTGTTGCCATTGAGATTTCTGAATAATGATAAACCAATAATTAGTTGCTCTAATTGAAAATAAATTGGAATGTTAGCCAGTCAGGTTTTGAACCTACAGAATCCGCAATGAGTTCAACTGTCCAAGGCTTTCAGGAATTGAACCATTGAAAAAGTTGTAGGAAAGATCCCTGCCATAAGTAATATAAAGTTAGAAGACAAGAGAACCCTAGTAAACTGCTGATTTATCTATAAAAGGTAGACTATGATGGAGCAAGTTTAAGCATTTGCAATGCACTTACAGCTTTTCCAAGCTCTTGATCGTCCCAATTGTCGGAGGAATAGGTCCATGAATGCTGTTTCCGCTAAGGTTTCTGAGACATTTAAAGCAATATTAGGACATGAACATCATGCTTGGGATATGTTTATATCCCATCTAACAGTGTGAAAGATGTAATTCAACTTTATCTAAAATGTCAATAAGCTCATAGGTATATCAAGTACATGAATGATTCAAAAGCTCACAATGGAAAGAGTACTGATTCTGCAGTATCATGACTTACATGCTCTGTAGATTAGATAACTTCGATATATCTCGAGGGAGGAAGCCACGCAATCCCTGATTGTCAAGACCACTGAGAATGCAGAAAATAAATTTCTTCACTAAAAGAAACAATAAAGAGTCAAGACTGATCAGATTAACTTTCAATGTTAACAAATCGACGTGTGAAAAGTTTTGCCACACATTGTTCAGGATTCATCGCTAGATGAAGTTAGTTTGTTCACTAAAAGAAATAATGAATAGTCAATACTGATCATATTAGCTTTTGCGACACAGATTGAGCATATGTTCATGCTACTCTAAGGCAAGCGAATGAGGCTTTGTTGAAACTTGGACAATCAAGAAACCTATTTTGGCTGAGATTACATATGCATACTTTATTTATATGTGGAATGACAATCAAGAAACCAAAATTCAACATATTAAACAAATATCAAGAGAATACGGACCTGGCAAAGTTTTAACACTAACCATGATCCCAATGACTTGGGAATCAGGTCTATACCCAGTCTGACACCAAAAAAGGTAACCTGACTTCAACCCAAATTCAACCGAAATTATCCTACCAGTGTAACTTACATTTCCAAGATAAACTCAGCCATCAACACCATAGCCAAAGTTGACCCGGACTGAGTGACCTGACCCCTGCCCGACCTTAAGTTACTCCAAATGATGTAGTTGCTACCAAACCAAACAAAACATTACCCCAGAGCCCACCTAGGAAGGCTGTATCCTGCTCGCAAGAAGTTGACCACCTTCTAGTTCTCAGGTCTAAAGATCACAAAGCTAGCAGCTCCCTCGGCAAAGGTAATCAATGCCATATATGCAGCCAGTAACAGTTACTGAACGAAGAAATCCATAGCTCAAAGATAGGCATACAGGGTATTTGTCGACAATCATAAATTTATGCATGATAAAAGCCAAAATGTATTAGTTAGAACATAAGAAACCAAAAAGAAAATAGGAAAATGTTTACTACTCACAGGCCATCGATGAACCATCTATTCTTAGCACTATCAAATTGACAATCTGCTCCTGTCCATGGATGTTGCTGTGGAACACATGGATCGCCATTCCATCCAAGACGATGAGGAAGTTGCAGTGCATTTTTTAGAGCTTGCAAAGCACTAACTAGAAAGAATATAAACAGATAATTAATAGATGCCCACATAGGTTTAACTTCAACAATGATATAAATAATAGCAGGAAATGCAACGATGAAAACAAGTTTAAAATGTTTCTTGTCTTTTCCCGGTTTTGCATTAACAAAGGCAGGTTCGGTGTAAAGAAATTAAGAACATGCAGCTCCATCAAACATCTCCTTGCATCAGTATATACGAAGAAATGCACCGAAGTTAGTAAAAGATTGGACTTTTTTGGGAGGTCAATGCCAGGTTGATTGACAAGTTTCTCTCACATACAGAAGAATGGGATTTCTACATAGCAACTCTTTGCTTCATCCATTATCTCGTTTCAAATATAACACCAATTTTACTAGAAGATAACCACAACCACTATACCAAACTATGTATTGAGTCAATGCAAATAACTATATTGCTAAGTTGGAATCAATCACAAACATTAATAAAGGAAACTTAAACCTGTATGGAACGAGAGAGAAAGAGAGAGAGAGAGAGAGAGAGAGATCACAGAGGAATATACCTTCAACAGCTAAAGTTTGGGCCTCGGCTGGAATAAGTTGGAAGACCTCAATAGCGTTTATCAGGGCATGACTTCCATTGGTGGGGCGGAAACTTATAGTCAAAGTTCGGCCATCAACAGCAACAGTTGTGTTCAGAACCAAAGCAGTATTAACACCCCCACTCATGCTAACAATGTCTACAGCTTTAAATTCAATATCACCATTTATCGAAATGTCAAAGACCCTTTGCCCTGCTTTAGTTACAGAAGGATCAATCTCAGCAAAATGTAGCCAGACAGAGTAATTACTATTGGGTTCCACATCCATTGTATAAGTTAATTCAGGCTCAGTATCAGTACTAACTAGTGCTGATTGATAAAGAGCTTGTGGGTAAAAATTTGGAGCTACTGAAACCTTGTGGATATTTGTTTCAACAGCAATAGACTTGTCAGAACTTTCGCCAAAAGTTGGCAGTGCGTTCCAGAACCTATCTCCACCCCATGGGTCACTTCCATAATCTTCACCAAACCTTGGCTTCCCTTGACCACAGCTAACCCTTTTGACTGTTTTCAGAATTGACCCTCTACCAAATCGAGGACCGAAAAAGTAAGCCTTGTTATCAACTTGAAGAATTTCAACTGAAAGGATAGCTGGATCACCATGACCTGTGCTGTGGAAACAAAGAGATGCTTTGCCATCAGTAAGAAAGACAATGGCTTCAGTGAAAACTCTCTCATTATCTTGATTACTCCACCCAGCGCTCAGAGAGTCCACTAGAGTTCCTTCTACAGAAACCTCAAATAGAGGTTCATTGTCAAAGTTTGGATCGTCAACCAGCCCAAAGAATATCCTCACTACATAACGTCCAGATGGTACACGCTTGATGATGTAGCAGTTTTCTGGACCCTCAGATAAAGGGAAAAATCGGAGTGTGGACAGTGGAGGGCTGATAAAACTGGGGCGTGTAGCATTAGCAGGTACTCCCCGTATATGCAAAGTCCTTGTACCACAGTGTATTGGTTGGCTTAGTGTGGACATTCTTTCTGGCTCCACAGCTCAATCGCAAAGCATAGGGAGCTGTAATTCAAGAAAGTTATCCAAATAACATTAAACAAAAATTAAGAACATATCCAAGTCCATTCTTTAAAAAGCATACTGCTTGTATATAAATACATGTTATTCCAAATTCATATATTTCCAAAACACATTACAATGCGATCATATGAACCTCCCAACACCATCTAGACCTTCTAAACTGATCGCATGAACTCACAGTCCTCAAAGGGCATGCATATGTAGGGTGCCACCGTTCCACTGCCAGAAACTCCCTTGCGCAAATGCACAAGGATCATCCTAAGGAATACAACCTTTCAAAGATGCAAGCAGATCAACCACAGCATTGGCTGCCTGGCCCACCGCCATTCGATTCCCCAACCCAACACCAACTGATTCCCCTTTCAAACAGAAAGCATAACCGAGGACAGAAACCAGTCCAATGTAGTCCAAACACTGGACTACGCCTCTTTCCTGACTTAGGTTGGAAGAGGGGGTTGACTCTTGCTGGCAATGGTGACACTCTAAAGCTCATTAAGTAATTAGAACACAATCAAGTGTTGATCTTGGCAATTGTAAAATGTCTCAATAAGTCTCCCATAAATTGAAGGCTTGGTGGTTTTATTTCAACAAAAGCAGGTCAACTACTGAAGCAGAGAACGGAATGCCTTTAAGACCTAATCATGACAAGTGGTCCAATGAGAGAGAGACTAGCCAAAAGCCACAGCACTCGGAACCAAAATTAGCATTCATTTTGCAGGATTGAATCAGAATGAATCTTCACACTCAATGAACTGCAATGAAAAGCAGAAATACCCATGATAGCATCGCAATATAACATAAACACTTGCATTAGTTCAGAACAAATTCAACCCAGGAAACATCAATCTTGTTCCAAAATTCCAGCAATAAAGATCGAAATTCAGATATCCAGACTTCTATGGAAGCTCATACTATTATATTCGAACCAGATCAACTTAACTTACAGATCTATCTTCCTCATAATTTGAAGTTAAAATGAACCCATCAATGAAATTGAATTGAGTACATAAATGCCCACCGACCCAAATCACAGAAAGGGCTCAGAATGGAAACCCGCATTAATTCATTAAATCCACTAAAGATGCAAAGAAAAAAGAACAAAATTTTCACTACCCAAAATCAGATCCTCAAGCAGGAAATGAAGTAGAAGGATTGACTGAAGAAAAAGAAGAAAATAAAACTCACCAGCTGCGTGAGATGTGAAGCAGGTTGAGAAGAAGCTAAGTAGTAACAGCAGAAGAAGAAGGCGAGTAAGCATTGTGAAGAATCCAATGCCTAACTTTCTCACTCTCTCTCTTCCTCTGTTTTGCTAAAGCTCCATAGCCCACATTCTCAATCTCAAATGTGCGGCTTTTTCTGGCTTTTTGGGGATTGATTGATGGGGGAGAAGAGAGAGAGAGAGAGAGAGAAGGGGACGTGAATGCACTATGATGCAGGTATAAAGGTGCAGGCTTTATGGCATTTTGCTTTTATGTCCGAATCATTTTTAAGTTTTTTTTCCCTTTTTATCAAGAATTAAGTTGACCCGTGATCACAGATTATATGGTTGTTCCCTTCAATTCCAATCATAATTCATGCCTCCATTTTCTACCTACTCTCACGTGATCAGATCTAATTCTACTTCTATCCTTTAAATTTTCATCTCATCCAAGAGTACTATCCTCAAATGAAAGAACAATGTTAAGTAATTATTATCCCGTAATGTTACTCTTTTAATAATAATTTAGCGTCGGATGTATAATTTTATCAATAAATATCATAATATAATTTGCTCGAGATAATATACATATATAAAATTAATCAATTAAAAAATTCATATTATCGGTGCAAGTCCTTCTACGTCTATAGATTCAAGTGAGTAAAATTTTGGAAAGTAAATTATAAAAATTAAAAAGAAAAAGAGAGGTAACCGTGATAATAGCTTATAGATTTGAAACTATAGTTTATACATATCATTATTATTTAAAGAAGGTATTTTTTAATATAAAAATAAATAAAAGAAGGTATGGGAAAAAGGATAACTTTGACTTCTCAAGTTGGAAGTTGCCGCCATTGTTGGGTAAGGTAGTTGAGTTTCGACTGAGAGATAGAGAGGGTAGCTAGGGCTGCATTGATTACTGCATAATCACCGGATTAGGAGCCTTAATTTCTTCTGTTGATCAAAACCCTCGACACCTAAATAGGAGAAAAAAGGTTAGCCACTTTCTCTCACTTTTTTTTATAGATCAATAATAATTTAAAATATAAAATTGAGGCTACTTAGTTTAATCTCTCGAGAAATCGATGTTACGCGGAAAACTATCAAGTTTCGAGTAAATTTCAGCATAAAGTGTGAGTTATCTAGTATTTTTATAATTCTATGGTCCTTATGAAAATTAAAGAAATATATAATTTTCAATGAAAATGAATGCAACTCACACGAGCTTATGTGGAGCAACAATTTATGGATTGAGTGCTCGATATATTGTGAGGTCTTTAATTGTATTTAAATGCTGATATAAATTCATAAATCTCATTATGTATCGTTTTACGAACTTTTTAAAAATTTATTAATAATGAAAAAATAACACCAAATCCAATGAGTAGAGAGGGCTTGGTAGTAGAAGTATTAAAAGGGAAAAAAACTTAAAAAAAAAAAAACAATGGGTGAAAAATTCCATGATTGGCTCAACAATAAACCAAATGAAGATTTTGGGTCCTAGAATGTACTGAGAAAAAAATGGTGGGCCATGGGCTGGGCCGTAATTACGACGCCGGCTAATTAAAATTCCCTGTTGAATTTGGACATGACCATGGTCACGTGTACGTGGGCCCGACCTTACCATTTGTTTTGGGCCCTACCTTTTGTTTTCAGCCCAACTTCAATAATCGATGCAAATTACAGTAATTAAATTAATTTTTTAGTATTTTATTAATATTTTTTAAAAAATTTTGCTAATGATTTACCAACTATTAAAAAGTTTTTTTTATAAAAATGCTGAGAGATTATGTTTACTTGATTTAGTGAAAAGGACTAATGTGAGACCATTTTAACAAAAAACATATACTTAAAAAAGTTACTAATCACAATTGAAAAAAGTAATTAAGAGACATAATGGTGTCATTAACCATGTCATTTAGAGGTAGTCATAATCATTAATCAACCAAAAAATAAGGGAAGGCCAAGTATCGTTCTCAATCCCCGTGAAGCCACTATTAGGACCCACTTTCCTCTCTACTTGTCTTCACTATCCACTCTCCATTTTGATGTTCACTTGGCCCTTGTTTGGATTCAAGTAGTTATGTATACATGAGTCAGTATAAATATAAATAAGTCGAAGTAGCGTTCGCTGCTCCCTCGGGTTCGATTTCGGGTAACTTTTTATGTCTCCTCAACTTCTTATAATTACTTGCAACAATAATGTCTTACATTTTTATCTTTGCAACCAACTATAAGAACTTGTTGAAGTGTCGGATTCAAGCTTAAAAGTTTCTTTACCTTTCACATACACAAAAGTTGAACATATTTGAGCAGTTTGAAAGTCGAACTTTTCACATTTTCCTTCGGATGAGAAATTTAAAGACTATAACTAATGAAAATATACTAAAATTATCAGAGAATAAATAGCAAGGTTAAAACATTAATTTAAAATCATTTTTTCTCCGATTTTTACTTGTTTTATTTATCTTAAAAACACTATTTATGGAGATTTACCACAAGCTTCTCTCTATATAAGCAATTAACCAACCATTTACCCCTTTAATCCCTCTTTGAAGAGAGAGAAACAGAAGAAGAAGAAGCAACAAAAATGCTAGACAAGCTATGGGACGACGTCGTTGCAGGGCCCTTCCCTGACACCGGGCTTGGCAGACTTAGGAGACTCAGGACCGAAAATTACAAACCTGGTTTGTTCAGAATTTGCAAAAAGAAAAATTTCCTACCATGTATTTTGTTTTTACACTAATTACATAGAGTTCATTAAAAGTCATACGCGATAGATTTACGAGTCTATTATATGCCGCAACTTTCACGCAACTTTCATTACAAATTGCGTTACGTTACAATAATATCTGTTCGTTTCTTTTATATCTCATGATAAATTTTTTTAATCCGTATGAGTATGATATTATTGGGGTATAACTTTATGCATAAATCAAATTACGAGATTGGGTTTAACTGGTAGGTTAATTACAATGACATCAATGTTGACTCTGTTATATATTAAGCTTAGCTTATTCAATATATTTGTCAAGAGAAGTGCTTATATTAAGAAAATTTCGAATTGGGTTGACTTAAATTATATAATTTTAAATCAAGTTGACTTATGTTTTTAAATTAAGGCAATATCATCTTTAAATCATTGATTTAATCAATAGTTCTGCATAGACTAAACTTATTGAGTCTAATTTTTTTCATATATCGAACCTTAGCCTACAACATAATTTGAACGATTGATAAAATTATGAGCAGATGAGGAGAGATCCATGCCAAGATACCAACGGTCAGTGTCGATGCCATCCTCGGGATCGACGCCGATGAGTCCCGAACGCCATCCTCTCCGCCGACACCAACGTCGGGCGGACGGAGAGCGTGTGGAGGAGTGTTTTCCACCCGGGAAGCAACATCAACACTAGGAATATTGGGGCTCAGATATTTGACAAGCCCTCCCAAGCCTCCTCTCCTACAATTTATGACTGGTATACTCTATTTGTACATACATACATATGCTCCATCGTCACTAACTAGTTAACCCAATTTTTTCATCCAACCAAAATTTTATTTCGAAAGTCATCTTTATTCTATTAGTAGTAATAAAATTCTATATTTTATGATTTTTTTTTCAAAAAATTTTAAATTCGTTGACGAAATTTATATATATACTTTATAAAGGTTTATGTAACAGTGGGGATAGCAGGAGCAAGCACTGCTAGGAGGAGAGATAATTTTATTTTCCTTACCTTCTTGGCTGTCTCTCGACATTACTGATAATAAAAAAAAGGAGGAGAATTAATTTTATTATGGCTTTAATATAAAACACCTTGATTCAATAAGTTATACTATTTTTTTACCCTAGATTACATCTTTACATTGTATAGCAACTTTGTGGTAGCAATCTATTACGATGTACTTAATGTTTTTGTTTGGTTTAGATTAAGGTATCTTCGATTTTGCCGAAACTAATGGTGTAATTAATATTAATAATGTAGAAACTCTTTAGTTATTAATGTGTGCTCGAGATTAATATCCGTTACTGTTCAATTGAACGCTCGAGAGTTATGATTGTTTTAAAATTCGTTATTTTTCTGTTATATCTGTGGACACATATGATAAAATTAAAATAACGCATAAATTTTTTAATCTTTTTCAAAGAAAGAATGGATATATTAATCTGCACGATGAACTAATTTATTAATCATGTGTTCGATCTCGAGATTATGAGCAACAATTCATGAATACCGTGGACACTACAATTCTATTGTACAAGACCTATCTCAACCAAAAGTTTCAGAAGATGATTGAAGGTTTAAAAATAGATTTTGTATTTTAACATTTATGACTTCTAATACTAACTATGTGCAATAATTTTTATTTTTCTTCCGATTTTTTTTTTTCCAAGCTCTTATTGGTAGAAGATTTTCTTTTTTTTTTTTTATAAAAAGATGGTTAAACAAATTATTTTCTATATGTTTATGCTATAAATTTAGGACTTACTCATTTCAGAATATTTGAGTGTTGGTTCAATTAATCAATTTTTTTAAAAAGATTTTGGAATAAACTTTAAACCCCTTAAAATATAGTCCAACTAGAAAATATGTTATTATCCTGCCACATGAGACCATTGCAATAAAATGCTATGTTAAGACCTTGTGATAATCCCTCTATTCGACAGTGTCATTTATATATCACAAAAATGGATTCTTTAGGACAAGTTTTTTTTAATTTTAAATGGAGGACTATTATCATTAATTATGACACAGTTATAAGTTATTTTTGAAACAGAGGAAATATTTATCAGTAATTAGGACAAACAGTCGGGTTTTCTGCAGACAACCATTATCATCTATGGTCGTAAAAATGGCTTCACAATTGAAGCCAAACCATAAAACCTTCAATTTAAGCACGACTCACTGGAGCTCTTGGATTAGCATTACACCACAAGTTATAAGCAGAAAATTTTATAGGTTGATAAGAAAAAAGCAAGTAATCACCACGACTCACTGGAGCTCTTGGATTAGCATTACACCACAAGTTATAAGCAGAAAATTTTATAGGTTGATAAGAAAAAAGCAAGTAATCACCAAATTCAACTGAGTAAATTTGTAAAAGAACGTCCAAAAATGGATCTGTAAGCCCAGCCAATTCATTGACTAGAGCTGCAAGTTTACACAAAATCCATTTTGCATGGCAATGGGTCTCAAGTGTCCATCCCTCCCTGGAAACTTCTGTCTTTTTGACTAGATTCTGAGCTGTGTTCATTGAGAACTGTCATAACTTGCTAGGAATAGTATCGCGAGGTAGGTCTTGCACGGTGCTGAGGTGATGTGATTTTCTGAAAAGCTCCTGTCTCTCATTTATGAATTTTGCAAATCGAGAGCCTTTCACTTGTTTTTCCTTGTCTTTCCCCAATAAGTCGTCTACACCGGGTAGTGAGGGGTCCGGTTCAGGTGAAATTGGTGGCATCATGGCCCACACTGAAGCTATTTCCTTGTTCGGTGTATCCAGTTGATGCAGGAGCGAGATGTTTTGCATATCTGCAGACAAGAAGCAAAGAGTGTAAGATGATAATATGTGCCTCTGAGCTAGACGAAGATGCATGCCATGATGTTCAATGGCAACAAGCATCTAGGGTAGAATTCCATCAAAGCAGGGTCTAGGGATATTCAAATTAAACCTCCTTACTCTTGGAAACTGATAATGTGTCTGTACAAACACACGGCACGAAAATGTTGATGCAACTCCCAAACAGCATGTAGTTCAGTAGAAGTTTATGACTGATAATAATAATGTGTACACTTTTTAGTGAAAAATGTAGGTAGGATTTGGTCCGGGTCTAACACAAATCCAGGCCAACTGGAACCAGTGTTCCTTCACAACATACGTGAAGAATCACTTTCCAAGATGTTAGGAAATTTGAAAATCTTATGTTGAATCAGAACAGCTCTATTACTGCAGTCGGGGGTGCGTGGGTGTAAATAAATATTTTTGGTTCCAAAGGCTTCTCACTCAACCACGGTGGAGTAAAGTTAGAATCCTGTTTCCACACTGTTGTTCCACTCACCTTTAGCAAATATGAAGACTGGTTCCAGAATGGCAGATGGAATGCTGAAATTCATGTGTGGGATAACCGTCCCTCCACCATGTTTTGCATTGCTGCATCAAGATATATCATATTTCAGTATTTGGGCATCCATACCAGCAGAAATAGAGGGATTTTATTGTAGATGTGCATTAATAAACGACACTAGAAACAAATTCAAACCACATACAAAACAAAGAAAGCTGGTCTAGGAATCAGCTAATAATACCTTGTCACAAGGCCTATCATATGGCCAGATGAATTTACAATGGCACCCCCACTACCACCAGGGTGCACTGAAGCTGTTGTCTCCAGCATTACCGGGACCTCTTCAGTAGGACTTTCATGTGAAATCGACAGATGAGGCACACCCTTTGCTTTCACAACTTTTGCAACCACGCCAGAGCAAATGGATGGCAACATGTCTGACCAAGGAGTTTTGAAACATGCATCAGACGAAAATCCAGAAGGGAAGACTGGAGTGAATACCAATCTTAGCTAGTAGGCATTAGAGAAACAGGGATATAAGTACACTATGCTGGTCATAATGCAGATCCCCTGCCTATGTACTACCATTGCGACCCCGGAAGGGGGGTTAAAGACAGAACAGGACTTCGACTCTGGTGGAATTGGGAATGAAAATGATTATGAAGTTCTTGCAAATATAACAATTAACATACACTAAACAGTGATCGCCCCTTTTGAACCAGGTTATTCAATTAACCAATCCCAAGACTAGTACATGTAAACATGGTTAATCTGGAATGACGATGGAACTGATGAACTCTTATAAACAGGTGATTAACTGCAAACATTTTTAACCCAGAAACACCAATTCCACCTTCATCACACACATAATTTCAGATGAACAAACAAGAGAAAAACTTACCACATCTAGGCCCTAGTAAGCCATGTCCAATGACAAATGCTTTTGATCCTGGAGAAGGGCACCTGAAGTCCACGCTAACAGGGCAAAGCTGATGTGGAACAGATTCCAACTGCAGCAATGCGATGTCTAGGGGTCCTTTGGAAACATATAGTACTTTAGCATCGCACCAGACCCATGAGTTTCTAAGATCAAGGCGGACACTTATTCGCCTATGAAACTGACGAATTTGATGAGAACCACGTCCCTTATGCAAATAATCAAGGGGCTGTGAAGCATTTGATTGCAGAACTTGATTCATTTGTTCCCTTGCATGCCTAAAAGATGTAGAATCCTCACGTAGAGTGAATGGAGTTTTGATTTTAGTTTCATCACGGATGCTTTGCATAGTCGTTCTACCAAATCTCCAGGGCTCCAGCAAGTGGGCATTTGTGAGTATCAGTCCATCCTTGTTGATAAGAACACCAGATGCCCATACTCCATTTTCAAGGGTGATGAGACATACAGAACTCCTTGCCTCTTCCACTGGCAAAGGTGGAGAACAATAGCTAACAGGGAGCTTCTGGATACCATTTGGCAAAGCTCTGCAGTTAAGACAGTCTAATGTCTCCATTTTTTCATTATGAGAACTCCCGGCATACTGTCCTGCCCCTACCAACTTTTGCTGAACAGACTGACGCAAGCCATGGCAAGCAGTTTCAATTGCTTTCCACGGAATGACTATCTGTAGTCCAAGGGTAATTCCTTCCTTCAGGCATTCAGTTGGGGAACTAAAGATTCAATATGCAGAAGCAGCCACAGTGACTTACCTGAATTTCAGCACCCCGGTTTGTCTTAAAGGTCTGCTGAGGATACCAATCAGGCATGCATGTTGGCCAAAGATTGGGCTCCCTTCCATACCTGTTCTAGGTAATGAATAATCAGAAAAGGTATCCATAATTTTCTGATGATTACAGGCAAAGTGTGCTAGGAAGAAGGCACCACACCAGGAAGACACCGAATATCAGCCATCAAAATTGACTTATCCAATGACATGGCTGGATAGTAGTTGGCAACAGAACCCATGGATATGCTGTTTCATGCAGAGAGACACAATATATAGTTAGGACTCTCTTGCAGAGAAAATGCAATTTATGAATTAGAAGCCTTTAATTTATGACATGATATAGAATCAAGCACACAACCAAGAAACGACTTTTCTGCCTATAACTTAAGTCCAGTTTGGTCCTGAAGATACCTTTTTTGGGTTTGGGGAGGGGGGTGGCTTTGTGGATTTGTAGTTGCAGACTTGCATAACAGTAATAGTGACGAATCCATTGTTCTCCTACAATCCAAAATTTCCATGCACAACCCAATAATGTTGCACTCATGCAGAAGGGACAAGCAACTCGAACACAGAAGACACCTCCACAAATTCATTTAGGATAAAGCTTCATCCTAGAAGGAAACAAAGCTGTAATCTACTTGGAAGTATATAGAAAATGTTCATCCAAAGCACAAGGTTTTCACATTTAGGGCTGTGATTGCATTGGTCCCTGCATTATGGGAAAGCTTTGTCCACAGTCATTCCAATTGCTTCTCAGTAACTAAATCATAGATAACACACACAGCACAGCCTCTTAACCCTTTTATAGGAATCAAAAAGATGAATGAAGAAAGGAGTAATATACCAAAGCCAAAAAGAAAACAATTCTGAACATATTAACTAGTGTAAGTCTTTGGACTCTACCTATTAAAGAAATGCTGTGGAGAGAGAATCCCAAAGGGGGAACCCATAGCAAGAAGAATATCTCCTCTCTTATTGCATGGTGAGATCATTACCTCTGGTGGATCCTAGAAAACAGTAATCCACCCTGTCATTCCCATGAGCGCATGACTCAAAATACACAAAAGGCAACGAGAAAAACAAAGGATTTACGGTGGCACTTGAGTTCACTGCATAGAGATACTTCACCTTATTAAGTAATGCAGGTACTTCAAGAACTGCAATCCTAGTAGCAAGCAAGGCCATCATATTTGCATTGCTTGACTTCTGCCCTATCAAACTCCTATGGCTCTCAGAGGAGGATGCCAGATCACTGGTTTCCTGAAAAAAAAAAAAAAAGGGTCTTGTTCAGTAATAGTTCCAAAGACACCAGATGGTTCACAATGCTGATAAAAGATGTATACTTCACAGCTACACATTGCACAATTAATATTTTTATCATTGGAGGCAACATCATTGTCATCCTCTCAGATCAATCGAGAATTGACAGGTGCGGTAGGTCGTCAAGCCAAGCAAGAATAGTCTCATTCTTGCAGTATGAAACATATGTTTATTGATGTAGTTGTTGCATAAATAAGATGACTATATCATATTAGCATCATGGCTGTAATGACAACCTTAGCCAATAGCCCGATACAGCAGGGTTTTGGCACTTTGTAAAGGACAAGCAGCTCCCCATGCCTTAGACTACATGACCAAATTCAATGCTTCGAAGTTCGAACCATAGTAACAGACACAAGATGCGAACAGGCACAAACAGATAAGCCTGTTACTTCCCTAGGCTCTAGAAGTTTGTTTTGAACTTGAATCATAAGAAATCTCACAACTGGTTCAAGGGCGCTATTAGAGAAATGCCTCCAAAACAAATGCAAAAGTTGACTCTAACCCTAGAACAACTGTCATACACTAATGATCATAGATTGGAATGTATAGTTAATATATAATCCTTATCTGTTTATATAGATTCATTTTCAAATAGAAGAGTTTGGTTTCATATGAAATGCAGCAAGTACTCATATTAAAACAATATCAAAATTTATGAGCTAACCTGAGTTAGCGCATCATCTGTAAGCTTTCGAGGGCTGTTAATATGAGCTGCCAAGGTCCAACCAACCTCCCAACTGTGTTCTGATCCAGAAGAAGCTTCAAGTAGTGATTGAATAGCAGCAGAAGATGCAGGAACCTCCACCTTCACAGGTTTATGGTAGATTGTACTAAGATATTACCATCAAATCAGAGAATATTCTGGACAAGAAACTGCATCTAAACAACAGTAATAGAAGAAACATAAGGCACTCATCTTAAACCTGAAAACTGCCAGGCAAGAAATCAAATGCCAAGAAAATTAGCAGCAGTGTAACATACATTAAATCATTCGGGCAAGACAGCATCTAAGTGCGCTAATCCTTTTATTAATAACTTGTAATTGCCATTGAATTTTGAATATAGAAAATCAGCTAACAACTTAAGAAGCACATATTTCTTCATTTATCACAGAAGCAAAATGGGATCGCCATATAATTCCTTATGAGAAAGAACATGTTATTCTATGTCCATTTAGTTCATTCTAGCACGACATCAAACACCCACCAATCTTAGAACTCGAGCAGCAAGCCACTTTGGCTGTTCATTGCCCAATGATTCTGAGTTCTCCATTCCTTCTTTCACCTACAGATGAAACAAGCCAGTATAACACATTAAAAACAACATTGAAATTTCTCATGACCAAACTCATTCAAATCACATACACTAAATACCTCAGCCATTACATCAATCTCAGCACCAGGAATCAATTCGGGTATCCCCTAAAACAATAATTACAATCATTTAAGCATAAAAACCCAAATCTCAAACAACAAAAAGATCACAATTCGGGTACTATAATGGCACCTGAGAATTGGGCACTTTAGACTTTTGTGATAGGAAAGGCTCAACTATTGATGCAACGGTAACAACTAGAGCACCACCATTTTCACAATTTTGGGCATCCATAAAGTTGAGAAATCTTCGAAGGTTCTGAGACAATAACATCCCTGAAGCTGAAAGAGTTGTCTTTCCAGAACTGTGCATCAATGACGGGAGTTTATACAAACAAATTACAAAACCCAATTGGGATAACTCATAACTTAGCAGGGATTGGAAAAAGGGACTAACTGATATTGATGAAAGGCGTGATTTTTCATCTTGAAACCTTTTGGGTCCTGTAATTAATTGATTAAACAAAGGCCGAGAAAGTCGGAACATTTATTAAAAACTACAATTGAACAAAAGAGATATAAGAACTTACAGGGCCATTGATTTTGACCATGACAGAGAATCTTCGAGCAAAATCAACGATTACTGGGAGCTCCATGATTGAAATTGAAGAGCAGAAGAATTTTGAGATGGATGGAGAAAGAGGGGAGTTATGTGAATCGAAACTACGTTGTTGTTTTGATTCACGAATTCAAACCGTTTGATATTATCCAGTATTTGGCTTCTCTTTCCTGGAAAGTGTGCCCTCACCTAGGAGGGACTCGTCACATTTTTGAAAAAAATCAAATAAAAATTGATACCCTCCAACTCTTAATTATTTCTTTTTGTAAATTCTAAATTTAAAAAGGCTTTTTTTTTTTTGTCTATAGAGAAAGATGTCTTTGTTTTGGAGAATTACAATAAATTTAAAGAAGAAAATAAAAAATCAAGCAGTCACTTAAAATTGAGTGAAAAATAGTGTTTTTTATTATTTGTCAGCTAATTTATTATGATAAGAATGTCATATTCGATAACACTATTTGGAGTAGTTTTTCTAATCAACCAAATATTAGTGTTCGTTAAACTAGTGTTTCAACTAAGCATTTGCAGATAACTTATAACGTTTCAATTAGTGTTTTTGAAAAGTTAAGAATATTAGCTTTTCACATTTAAAAGTAACATTTCATATTTTTTTGACAAAAATATCCCTTCATTAATTTATATTTGGCAAACTATCCATATCCTTTTACGTCAATTTACAATAATCAATTAACTCAACCACTAAATTTATCGAACATATTTATTCAACGCTCAATTGAACAGTTATCCACTAACAACTAAAATCTAATCCGCTATCGCCTACCTAAACAGATTATCGACTATACAAACAGTGATCCGCTACTCAAACAGACTCATTTTGCTAAACCTAGCCGAAGTCTTTTTTTTTTTTTGTTTTAGCTAGTTGTGTTTTACTTAATAGCTAATTTGTTACATTTTTTCTCAACATTTTTTAGGTTTTGCCCATTTCCTTTGTTTTAATTATCAAAAAAGATATATTTTTGGAAAAATAAAACCAAGAAAAATTGGTAGTAGGTAATGGGATCAAGTGGGGTCGGAAATTGGGATAAGATAGGAGAAATAATGACATTTTATTATTATTCGAGATTGTCTATGATTGAATGCTGATAATGTCATATCATAAACTATCATTTTTCCAATTAAGTTATGGATTTGTCTTTTAAAATATAACTAATAATTTTTAAATAGCCCATTAGGTAGTTTTTGTAAGGCTCCTTTCAAATTGTGGTCATATTAACGTCACATTTTAAGCACGATTTTTCTTCTTTTATTATATTGTATTAACCTTATAACCCACAAAAGTTTCAAAAATTATTGACACTATATAAGTTAGGACAATTCACGGATGTAATGTGAGAAAAATCATAGAATACAGAAAGTATTATTCTCAATAGTAGACTAATATCAGTCATAATTGAAAAAGCGTATTTATAGGAGAAATACAGAAAAAGTCTCACTCGGAGTACAACGATATAAAAAATTAATCCGTTATTTTGACTTATAGATAAGTTTATCACGCAAGTTGAATCTCCGATATTTTTTAAAACGGTTTACAATAGCTCGATCCCAATTAACAGATAGTATTTCAAAGAATACAATTCAATGATCCTAACCCTGCCCAACAACGGTCAAGCTGGACCAAACCCGTACTTGCTTGATCCACAGGACGAGTAGGCCCAACCCACAGCCCACCACTCGATCTCTGCTCAGGGGGCGGGAGGTAAATGAGTAAAACTGTAAAAAACAAACTCAAGCACCGTAAAAAAAGGAAGAAAAGGGCTGATTATTTCATATGGTTATTGCCAATTGCCATGTGATTAACAAAATCACAAATGCCATAAAAAAAAAATTATAAAATTGCCCCACCGTTGCCGCTTCCTCCAACGCGTCTGTAGTTCACTTTCCAATAAAAAACCCCACGTGGCGATGCTTTATTGGAAGTGTCTCGCGACTGCAGTACACTTAACTACGTGCGGCTGCGATTCATTTTTCACCCCTTACGGTTTTTCTTTTTTATCAGTAAATAATTTTAAAAAAATATATATATATATGTTAAAACATTATATTTTCTGAAGGCAGGGTAATTAGAAGGAGCTCTCCTCTCTCTCTCTCTCTCTCTCTCTTCACCCGCACATCTGAAAAATTCGTCGTCGCTGAGAAGCAGCAGCACTCAACCACCACCCCCTCCTCTCTCCCTCCTCCCTATTTTCTCTCTCCTCGCCGTTGTCTCCGCCGCCTCCTTTTCCGGAGGAGCCAACGAGGCCGTGGTGTGGTGTGGTTTGAGCTTTTCGTCGAATTTTCTCTCTCCATTTTCCGTAGGCGAAAACTCGGGAGCAATGCCAGCGCAGAAGCGCTTGGAGGAGAATACCGACGATGATCTTCCTGAAACCGACGCCGAAAATCACGATGAGGAGGACGACGATGAGGAGGAAGACGACGACGAGCAGAAACAAAGCGGAGAAGGTCTGTATTATTCGTTTTGTTTTTATTTTTATTTTTCTGCTACCTTTTTTCTTTTTCTGGTGTAATTCACTGTAGATGAAATTACCGGCATTTGTGTCTGGCTCAATCGAAAATTAATTATTTTCTCATTTGGTCGTTATTTTTGGTGTTTCAGAGTCCGATGGAAGTGCTTCACCCAGCAGCGATGAGAGCAGCAACAGCGAAGAAAAGGATGAGTAAGTTTTTGTGTCATTCATTGCTCTATCTCTGTCTCTATCTCTTGTTTCGCCTCTTCGTGGATTCATGATTCTTTAATTTGTTTGGGATGATTGTTAGAAGGATATCGTTAGTTTGCATATTTGGCATTTTGTTGATTGTTTGGAAGCTCATAAATCGAAGTGGGCAGTTCTTGATTTTTAGTTGGTCGTGATATTCCTTTGTATATTCATGCATTAATTGCGGAGAGTGTAAGATAATATGAAGTTTCTATATATACAAGGCCTTTGTACGGCTCCAAATGGGCCAGATTCTATACTATAGGGAGGACCAAGGGTTGTTGGGACTTGGGGAGTCAGGTTCTGTATGTAAACAGAACTTCTGTTTCGTGGGCATGTTAAGTGTGAGTGAAGTAGTACGTGGATGCTGGATTTTGGTGAAACAATTTGGTGTGCTATTGAAATTTGCTACTCCTTCGAGCCTCTAGTTGCAGAGGATTAACATCCAACTCTTCCATCTAATTTTCTCAAGTTTCTTGAAAGGTATGATCAAGTTATATCTTGGTTGAAGAATTGTTTTGGCACAAAGTACATTAGGTGATAGGGAGGCTTTTGTTTATCATAAACAGCAGCATAAAGTAGAAACTTTTGGCCATGATTCTCCCTTTTGTTAGAAAATTATTATCCTTTCTAATTGAGTATTGGGTGTTGGATAGCGGATCCTATGCAGTGTGTATATCAGGAGCTTCAAGTTCTGATCTGCAATCCAGTTTATTCCTGTAAACCTGTTTTTTCAGCATACCCATATATTCTCTTGTTTTTGATGTTTGCCTTATGGATCATGTTTCTCTAGCATAGTCTTTCATTCATCTGCTTGGCATCCCTTTGGCATGTAGATTCTCAATGATACAAACATGTATGACTTAAATTGTTTATACTTACTTGATTGATATAGCTTGGTGGAAGGAATCAGATCTTGAATCATAATCTCCTCCCTTGTTGACCCAATTTTGAAGTACTTCTATTATGTTTGACCATGTGTTGTGTTTAATAGGCATATTTGCATGTTGACTGCCATAGTGGAGCTTATTCTTGTTTGTCTATCCATAGTTTCTATTCTACTCTGTAATCGATAAAACTGGGAAGGTATGATGTAGCAGGCTTGTTTAGACCACAATAATTCACTTAACATACTCGGACATGCAACTTTCTTAGGCTGTGATGTGATCTTAATCAAGTTTTTGGAAATACATGTTTCTAACAAAGTTTCTAATTGTACTCTTTCAACGAAAGATATTCAGGATCAGGGAACACCGTGGTGTATGCTATTTGATGATGATATTGTTTTAATAGATAAAAGAGGAGGAGTTAACTATAGGCTGGAAAAATGGAGAGATACTTTGGAGTTAAGTTATGTGAAGTGGAAGAAGAGGCAATAGAGGAAGTTACCATTAGTGATACGACAGTACCAAAAGTTAAGAAGTTTAGGAACTTCGGTTCGATTATACAAGGCAATGAGGACATTGATGATGGCATTGGTCATCTGTTAAGGATAGGATGGAATGGAGGCATGCATTTGGAGTATTATGCAAAAAGATTCCAATAAAGCTAAAGGGAAAGTTTATCGTATGGTGGTTAGACCACCATTGTTATATAGTTCAACGTGCTTGCAGAGGTTGATGGTAGCAGACATGAGGATGCTTAGATGGGTGAGTAGACAAAAAGATACAAGATTGGAGAGAATAGAAATGTAGTTATTAGAGAAAAATGAGGGGTTGCACCATTAAAGGATAAAATGAGAGCAGCTGGACGTAGATGATTTGGTTATATCAAGAGAAAAGATATAAATGCTCTTGTGTAGAGATGTGAGATGATTGACCTTCCGGATTATAAGAGGGGTAAAGGTAGACCAAAGAAAACAAAGTGATGAGACAGCAGGACATGAAACACTTTACAGAGGGCATGGCTTAGGATAGGAGTTTATGGAGGTATAGGATTAGAGTAGTAGATGTCAAATAGTTCATGCTCTAGGCTTTTGTGTCTAGTCACCTAGCGAGCAATGTTGTTTTGTGACGTGCGTTGTAGGTTGTCAGCGCCTCCATAGTCTTATTAATTTTATTGTGTTGCATTGCTTGTTTATTTATCTAAGATTTTATGACTGTATTATTTGATGCTTCTATTTTCAAATATTTTCCACAAGATTTCAACTTGGCAAAAAATTTGTTTTGAAAATTATTTTTTCAATGGATCTCGTGGAACCGGCCTATTGGAAATGCTAGCTGGGTAAGGCTGATCTCTCAGACCCCGTGAGAGTGGGATCCGCATTAGGAGTTGTTGTATTATATATTGCAACGAAAGTGCCCTATTAATGTGGATTTTTAGATTTGACTCCAAGAAGAAGGATGCGACAAACTCCTGCTGATTCTTCTTCTCCCTGAGCCATATCATGATAATGCACTTCTTGATGGGTGATCCATTCGGTGCCTATCAATCTTCGATGCATGCATTTTCCATTGAGGACCCATGTAAATATGTATCTATATGAGTTGATTACAAATTACTTGATCATGGAAGTTGATGAGGCTAGGCTGTCTACTAGTAGATGGTAGCTGGTGCTAATGTTTTTGTTTCATTTCTTGGCAGATTCATTGTTGTAAGACTATCAGATATACGCAAGGAAGTGCAATGTCCAATATGTCTAGGTAAGCTTCAAATATCTGTCATATGGGCATTGCTAACTTAGGATGTCAAAGTCAGGTGTGTAGATTTTATTGACATTAGGAAGTGCAGCATATTGCATGCCATAAAAGTTCTTGGATAGGGCTGGCAAAAAACCCCGTACCCGTTTAAAACCCGTAAAACCCGCCCCATTTAAAACCCAAATGGTTGGTAAAGTTTTTAAAAAATGGGTATGGGGCGGGTATGATTAAAATGGGTATGGGGCGGGTATGGATATGGGTTTAGGCTTCACCTGCCCCATACCCGCCCTATACCACACCCACAACCCGTACCCGAACACCCGCCCACTTAACACCCACAACCCGTTTTATTAAATGTTAAAAAAAAAAAAAAAAAAAAACTAAAGGTTGAATTTTAGGCTCATTTCAAAAGAAAAAGTCTTTGTTTATGGGTGTCTTTTGCCTACCCCTATCTTCACGTCTCCTTCCTCGGTTTTTGCTGTCTATTTGTTTGGGTTGAACGGTGAGAAATATTAAATATGGGTATCATTATTTTTAGTCTATTTTTACCCGAATAAAACCCGCATACCCGTAAAACCCAGTGGGTATGGGTATGGGTACGGGTATGAATTTTTAACACCCGGTGGGTATGGGTATGGATATGGGTACGCATTTTGAAAATGGGTATGATGGATGTGGGTATAGGAAAACCCGCCCCATTGCCAGCCCTATTGTTGGATTTAGAGTTGCTGAACGGCAAATGCTGTTTCCTAACCGAAAAGGTCATTTTGATTTTGCTGCTACTTGCACTTCCGCTTTAGATGGATTTACCGTAGGCTGAAAAACAGATATTTCTCTGTTGTTTGTGAAAGACATCTCACTTGTGTTTTGTGCTTATACACATTAGCTAAATTCTAGAGAAAGTATTTATAACAAGGGGCTCCATCTAGTTTTGCTTTTAAATGCCCTTGCTTTGCTCAAAAAGTATGCTTGAGATGTTTGGTGTTCACATTGGAAATAGCATGTTCTATAGTGCAAAATCGTATACAACTAGTGCTTTTGCTTTCCTAAAAGCTAGAAATGGCACACTTCTCCAAAAGGCATGCTTTAAGTGCAGGCAAAGGTGTACATACCAGGCCTAAGCTAGAAAAACCACTAGCTATTTTCTGTGCTTGTGAATATGCCTTTCTTTCCCTAATCTAAATCAAACACCTTGTATTTGCTATTGCGCAAAAAAATTTGCACTTTTAAGGAAAATTCATACACAATATTAGATGAGTTTTTTTTTCTTTCTTGCGTCCCTTTTCCCCTCCTTTTAATGTGAAACATGGGATCAACCTTTTAGAGAAGAGCTGAGGTTCAATGTCTCTAGGAAACATTTTTTTCTTGCTGTCTTGTGAAGTTGTGATATTATGTTGCAAAAATTAGATTGATGAATGACATATTCAACGAGATTGATCTGAATATAGTGAAATTATGTAAGATCTCCTTTAAGATCAAACAATTGCATTTACTTTATATTTTTTGTTTTATTGTCGTGATAGTGTTCACCGGTGCATTATTTGAGGTTATAGAGGTATTTGTGGATCTTCGCAGTTGTAGCCCTATGCCCCCCTCTTTTGAGATTCGAACAAAAAAGTTGATATAGTTACAATCTAGACATATTTCTGCAGTCTATACTGTATATTCTTGTCACATTGTAATGCTTATTCATCTTTATTTTCGTCTTGTGCACCCCCGCTCTCTCAACACACCAAACTCCACATCTAGGGTTATGAAAAGAATTGATGATGTTTGTTTATCCTTGTGTGATAGAATGGGGTTTATGAGGAATGACACCCTTTTCTCAGTGATTTTCATTTGTTTGTCCTGGGGCCCATCCAACTAGGATGATGGTTAATCTCATCTTTTGATCTTTAATTTACAACCAGTGTTTACATCTGCCAAAAGCAGGATAAATGACTGATAAATTGCGCAGCACCCCTGATTAATCCTCCATAACTGAATGTGGTGCTAGTTGCTCAGATTGATGGAATTTGTATTTAAGTTAGTTCATGACCTCAAGGAATGGTTTATATGTTGAGAAAATGTCCAACCCAATTTTTTTAACCTTGTGGAATTACTCTGTTTGAGGAACATGATGTGTTCATGTTTATGCTGTTGGAGGAAAAGCTAGAACAGAAATAATAATGCTGAACAGCATAAGATGTTTATGGCGATGGCTCTTAAGAGACTAGTAGTCCTTATGTGGAGCTGAAAGAGGGGGCAGGGGTTGGAATTGCAGAATCTGTTTTATTGCTGTGCCGAGTATGCTCCCTGTTAATAGGTGGTGGAATTAAATTGTGGTAATTGTTTTTCTGTTCTATTCTATTTCTTATAATGCAGTCCAAGAGAAGGAGGGGGGACCGGGGACCAGATTGCTCTTTTCTGTACTTGACGATTTCTCAGTTGCTGTTATTCATCATAGTTGCTAAGAAATATTCTGGAAATTCAGCGGCTGAAATGTGTTAACAACTGTACGTCTTGCTTAAATTCATTTAGCGCCCCCCCAAAAAAAAAAAAACCCTGCTGTTTTTCTGTTTTGGTATGCATATATTCATCTATTGCTGCCTTTCTGTGTGAATTCTGTGTTTTCCCTGGTAGGTTTTTTTCTAGATAGGAATCTTAAAATAGTGAGCATTTGCCTAAGATGGCTTATAATAGTCGCAACTCTGCTATTCAGAAACTTCCTTTTCCTGTTCTTTTGTTGGTAATGACGCTTTCCTCTATGTGCTAGGGATCATTCGGAAGACAAGAACAGTTATGGAATGTCTACATCGGTTCTGCAGAGAATGTATTGACAAATCCATGCGGATGGGGTATTTTTGGAGAGGCTATGATATTTTTCTTTACAGATTCAATGTTGAGATTTAGTCAGATATTGTCCAGACTGGTGATGTTATTTCTGACGGATAATCAGCATGCTTAACAACTTTGTTTTAAAACGAAAACAGGAACAATGAATGCCCTGCTTGCCGCAAACATTGTGCTAGTCGACGCTCTTTAAGAGATGATCCAAATTTTGATTCACTGATTGCTGCGTTATATCCTGACATTGATCAGTATGAAGAGGAGGTATATTTCTCCTATAGCCTTTTGTAGTCGCTTATTAGTGTTTTATCTGTTGCAGAACAACTGACATTCCTCTGCTACCTTACTCGCCAAATCTAATGAGTGCTTGTTAACAGGAACTTGCTTTTCAGGAAGATGAAAAAGCTCGAAACAAGCAGGTGAGAGATCTCGTTCAATTATGTTAGCGGCTATGCTGTTTTGTACTTATTTTTAAAGTTTCAGTCAGCTTGGACTTGATATACTGATGCGATGCTGTTGTTTCTAGTCTACATATAAATTCCACCTCTCTGTTGCGTCAAATTATTGTAACTTGTAAAGTCTTTGGGCAGATTCAAGCTGCTATTGCTCAAACTTTTAGAAGACAATCAGAAGCACTTACCAGGAAACGGAGAAGGTCACAGGGTAATTATAGGAGGAGGAGAAATTGCCGATCCGAAGACGAGGATGATGCCAACGGTCATGATGGTGGGAAAGATTCATCTTCTGCTGATGAGCGTTGCACAGAGTTTAAACCAAAGAGATCAAAGAGGTGGAGAGGTCAGCCATCACCAGCTGCCACAAGTGGAGATGGAGGAGGCGATGAAAATGATCAAGAGGGGCACCGCGATTCTGGAATTGTGTCAGCAGGGTTGGTTGGAAGTTCAGAAATGCTTGTCTGGGGCAGAGGTGGCATGCGAAGTCACACTCGATATGGCAGTGGGAGTGGTGGCAATGGTAAGCATTCCCGTAGCCGCCTCGCAAAGTTGGGTGAACATCTTCGAAATCTAGATGAGAATGAGAATGAGAATGAGGTAATGGCATTAGATGTGGTTGTTTTATATATCTACTAGGGGCAATTTGTCATCTCCTGGGACTATTAGTCAGGAACTAGAAGTTGGATTTCAGCGGTCAGCCAAGTTAAATTGAGTGTTTTATAATGAAATGCACATGGGAGACTTTTGATGATGCTAAAATATAATTACATTGTACATAGTTCTTTTTGCCTACCAAAAATAAAAAAAACTTGCTCATGTTAGGTTGATATCAGTTTTTTGGCATGTGTTTTGAGTATGGTCCTTTGGCCAGGTTGCTGAAATTGGTTCATGTTGTTTCAGTTGGATATGCACGTGGTGCTTGTTTCTCTTGATGAGCAGAAATCACCCATTATACAGCACTCCTACTTGTGCAGCAGGCCAACACTATCTGTGGGACAATTATGCCAAGTAAACAATCTCTGACGTGTGGCCTGTGCTTGCTTCTTTCGTTGTGCTACTTTCTAAGGCACTGATGCATTCATGTTCTTGCAGTTCGTTGCTCTTCAAACCTCATTGCCAGCTGAAGAAGTTGAAATTTTGGCAGCAAAAGGCCTCGACTGCAAGCCAAGCTCTTTAGCTCAGTTGTCAAGTTCTGCTGTATTCGATTCATTCAAAGATGACTTGCTAGTATTGAATTCAGAAGAAACTCTGGCAGGACTTAAAGGCGTGTGCGGTTTTAGTCAAGGCCGCTTGGTAAGTTTACTTCTTCCAAAACCAAATCTTTTCAGGAGATGCATGTGCATCAACATGCCCTTCCTTTTGCCCCTGCTGACTTTTTAAAATTTTTTTTTATAGCTAAGTGTTTTTTTTAAAAAAAAATAAAAAATCGGGAAGTTGTGCCATCTCTTTCATTCAGCTGCTTTTAACCAGATTTGACCTGAGACCTGAATCAGGAGGCTGGAATTCAGTCTGCAGTCAATGACCTGATTCTGCTCCGCCCAGGATCTTAAATAGGATGACTTGACTATGATTTGAACCCAAATTAATTCGATGTAAAACTTTACTGGCTAATATCTTTTAGTTATTTTTAGACAACCTGTGGGATCAACTAATAGTAGGCTTGATGTAAACTTGAACTCAAAGTTATCACCCCTGGATCGAAATTGAACAGAGCTGGGCCCAAGACAGTAAGACAGATTGAACCTGTAAGTTCCATCAACCCAAATATGACCCTAACTGACGTTAACCCAACTTGAGCTCAATCCATTGACCCATTTGCTATGAACCTAATGAAGCTATGCTACTGAAATTAGGAATTTTGCAGTATCTCAGTCTTTCAAAGACGATGGATAATATATGTGAACAAACCTCCTCTTTTGGATAAACTAGGTCAAACCTAAAACAGAATACTGTGAGGGGAGAGGGAGTCTCCCATAGTCCTCTTATCTTCAACAATTGCTTACTTTGCTTATGGTTGATTTCAGATGTTGGCATATCGGCAAAAGTTGTCAACGTAGGATGCTTCCGAGGAAGTTACCACTGGCTGTCACAAGGATCGAGTGAAGACATGGCATCACATACATGTAAAGAGCACATTATTTAGCATACACACAAGATTCTGGGATATATTGTAGGTTATAAAATCATGTATTTTTCTAGAATTTGAGGAAGGATTTTAGGGATTCATGTTAGCTGATGTTTTTATGATTGTTTATGTCTTAAATGTTTGGGTTAAGGTTTTTCGCTGACAAGTATCTGTGTTAAGGTGCTTATAAGAAGCTTATCTTGTATCTTCTCACTGTCAGTTGGGTGAATGCCCTTTGGAAATAAGTGTCAATGCATTTATCAGGTTCATCTAATCTAGGCCTAACTAAATCTTCATTAGTCTAAAGTTAAGTTATTAAGGTATAAGATTCATGCATAATTGTTAGAGTATAAGTGTAAAAAGATTTCAAAGTGCATTTTATTTATATTTTTTGTAAAAAAAGATTTAACCATATTTACCTTAAAAGAACTCACCTTCCTAGTTTGACTTACTAATATCACTGATCCAATATAAATAATATTACAGATACTATTTTGTTTTAATTTTTTAAAACACGCTCCTTATTTTTCGTGGTTTAATTTTTTAAAAAAAAATTAGATTCCTTATTCTAAAATATATCATATAGATACATTTATTATCTCGGATCTATATTATAAAGGTTTGCTGACCCACAACCCAGCCAATCCATCCTTGACCCACCCCACTCGCCAACTTTAGTGTCATAGTCCACGTAAGAATGTTCCCAATTTTGAACCAAACAAAATGGCTCGTGGGAGGTCCACTGTCGATTAATTTTTAAAAAATTAAGTAGTGTAATAAATAAAGCATAAAACGAAAACAATAATAATTTGAGCTGTCTAACTTAGTTGGATTAATACTTAATAGTCCCAGTTTTCATGCTGCGAGAAGAATGACCAATAGTAATCATATAAAACCATCATGCTTTTCATATAAGTTCACCCTATGGGGTGGGGTTTGTTAAAGATGAATAATCATACAACTTGATCATGCTGAAAAACTCTGAACTTTCACCCTCTTCGTTAGGTTTCGAACTTTGGTGGTGACAGTTTGGTCGGGGACTTTAGGAGAAAAGTTCAGTGAGGGGATTACTCCGAGGTGTCCTAGCAAGATATCACATCCTCAGACTGAGCTATCACATTCTTAACTTTACGACAAAGAACTGTTGTATTTGATCAGTTGGCAAGAATAGCAGTTGAGATAGATAGATAGATAGAGAGAGAGAGAGAGAGAGAGAGAGAGAGAGAGAGAGAGAGAAATGGAGGTGGTGGATGCAGGGCAAGGTTGGAAACACAAGGAGCACATGGCGGGATTTCTCGCGGGTGTAGCCACCGTGATCATCGGCCAACCCTTTGATACAATTAAGGTCCTTATCTTCCCATCATTCAGCTCTTCTTATGCCAGCTGATTCTGTAATTTGAATTGGGCAAAAGCTCTGTTATTTCATTCAAGTAGCTTCAATGGACTTTTGCTTACACGGTAATGCTTCTTACCCTGGCCAGTACAGATCACGAAATCATGTGTATTGTTCCCGAATACCCCAGTATGTTTGATTTTTGGATCCGCCACGTACCGCTTCTTTTGCTTGGCTTGAATGTTCTATATACATGCTTTCTTTTTATTGTTGTTTGTCAAATGTGGGTGATATTGTTCCTATTAAGATATGTCAACTTCTTAACTGAATGCTTTTCAGTGGCTTTCTTCTCTGTTGCAGCTCATGTTTTCTGTATTTTTGTGATGGACTTCGCCTCTTACTCTGCATATCTCTTCGTGTTAGGTAAAACTGCAAAAGCGCAACACTGAATTATGCGGCATGAAGTATAGAAATGGCTGGCATTGTGCTGCAAGAATTCTGAAAAATGAAGGGGTATGAATCTCTAGCCACCCTCCAACCTTTGAGGTTAGGAATGTCTCCTTCCATGTATGTTAATAGCAAAAAGATAGCTATATCGTCTATTTGGCTCTTGAAATTTTTGCTATTGGAATCTGCTTTTTTGAAAAACTACAACTCATCTCTGATCCTTTGGATAATCCTATGTCAAAGAGGATCCTGTTTTGGTCAAATGAGATTCGGGCGGTAAGTTTGCTGAATAATCTCTGTTCTAGGATCAACCTGACATTACAAATTACAATTAGCTTGAGATTCATATTCTGCAAATTCTTGTACTAAAAGCGTCTGTTTCCGATTCTTACTAGGTAAGAGGGCTTTACCGGGGCACAGCTTCTTCATTTGCTGGGAAGGGTTTCGAATATTTACTTGGTTTCGGGTTGTATTTGCAAGCCAACGAATCACTCCAGGTAAGACTCTTTATAGGAGAACATTTCTTACCAAAGAACATGGACTTCTTTCTTACCCTTCTTGTCTCTTTCGATATGGGAGAATGAGGTCTTCTTACAGAATGTAATTTGAAAGGTACTGAGCTACTTCATTTATAAATCTCCTGTTTTCTTGTTTTCAAGGGGAAGCTGCAGGGTTCTGGTCTGCAACCCCTGGTCATAATGCCATCAGGGGCCTATTCTGGAGCTGTAGTGAGTTTTGTGCTGTGCCCAACTGAGCTAGTGAAGGTAAGTTCATAGGCTGTTCCTGAACCTAATAATGTTTTCTTGCTGATGACTTTGAGTGTCTCCAGTGTAGGATGCAAATCCAAGGGACTGATTCTCTAATCCTGAGGTCCACCAGATACAATGGTCCTGTTGATTGTGCACTTCAGACTATAAGAACCGAGGGGGTGAGCTAGGACGAATATTTGAATGCTTGCTCTCAGCTAGGTATCTGACATTTGATTAGTTAAGCTAATGGTTTTAGCTGTCCAGGTGATGGGGATTTTTCGTGGAGGAGTGACAACCTTCCTAAGAGATTCTGTGGGAAATGCCATGTTCTTTGGTGTTTATGAGTACACCCGACATTTCATGCATTTAAAACTCAAAGACGCTTCTCAACAACATAAATACTTAACAGAGTTGGGAATTGGGATCTTAACTGGCGGCCTTGGTGGTGTTGCCGTATGTATAATCTTGCTCAAGAAATCTTTAAGTCTTAAGGCTATATATGTTATTTGGACTCCCTTACACGCACTACCCCACAATATGACATATAACTCCTTTTTGTCTACGAAACTTGTGAAGTTTCAGTGTCCATGGTGGAGTCTCAAGTGTTTGATTTTGGGTACTGAGTGAAAAGGAGAATCCAAGTAACATAGTTCAGAGAATTATCTTCTCTTCTCTTCCTTTTCTTTTCTTCACATTACCTCTCTTAGTTGCCTAAGCTGTTCTTTTGCCGAAAATTTATACAGTACTGGTCTACCGTACTGCCCCTGGATGTTGCAAAAACCATAATCCAGACCAATCCAGATCGAAACTGTACAAGAAATCCATTTCGAGTGTTAAACATGGTAAAATTTCGCTGGTGAATTTCCGATAGTCCATCATCATTGTATAGCTTTGTAACTTAACTGATGAGCATGGGACTGGGTCAGTACGGATAATGTATATGGCTTGTTCTTGCAGGTCTATCGACAGGCAGGTCTAAGAGGATGTTATGCTGGATTAGGTCCCACTATAGCAAGGGCATTCCCGGCCAATGCAGCCGCCATTGTCACTTGGGAGTATGCCATGAAAATCTTAGGTGTCAAACACGTTTGATTATATATTATCCCTCTACCTCGAATCATTTTTGCTGCAACAACAGCCACCCGACGTGGATCTTGTCAGAACAGGGTCCGTTGTGATGCTGTTACGACAATAATCCAATAAGGATCTCATCGAAGCAGATGTTGTGATATCGTTAATTAGTTTATTCATTTGATGGCTCATTTGTACACAAGTTATTTGTTTCGACTCGTCCGGTGGTTAAACCTGAGGCTCTAGGTGTCAGATGTTGAAGATCGAATTCCTTTAACGAACCTTCACTTAGGTTGGGAATTGTACAGCAAAATGTTGTCATAGACACATGCATAAGTGGTCGTAGAACACTTGATAAAAGTATATGTTACATGTAAAGTAGCCTCATATTGTAGAACACTTGATGAAAGGATTAGGTCAACACAGAAGTTTGCTTGTTGGTTGTTGGATTGAACAAAATCCATTGACCTAGATTTGATGGTTGTTTTTTCCAGAGACCATGTAGTTTCACTATTCTTTTACAGGATGTATTATCAAGTTTAGGGCTGTCTAGTTTGATAGTCCATGGCTATGGTGACACACTGAGGAGGCTTAGCTCACTTGGCATCGCTGCCGCGTGGTGTTGGTTCCCACATCTCTGGATGGATCTGCTTCCAAGGTTAGCACACCTGCTCTCCTTTGTAGGGGTGGCGTGTGTGTTCGGCAGCAATAGGCCTGGACCTCCCGGACCGGTTGGCCCACTAGATTCTCCCTGAAATAGGGAGCTATAAATAGTCCAACTTGGTTACTATATGTAAAAGAATTGTTTTTTTTGGGAGGGGGTTGTATTGATGACTGTGCCATATTTGCTTTCAATGCTCGTCACAAATTTTCATATTAAGAAAGATGTAACTTTCTGTAAGGCATGTTCAGTAAAATTAGTTGTTTTTGTGTAATTAAGAGATTTTGTAAATTATAATTAATATTTATGACAGTGATTGTTGCGCGTGGTGTGCTTACAATTTTTTTTATATTAAACTTTGAATTTTGATGTATAAATAACACGTTTATAATCATAAATAATGAACATGTGTTTGGAAAAATTATTTTGTTTATCCATTAACCTTGTTTTTTTTTTTTTTTCCGATTGCCACTGTATTAATTAACAAAACATTAATTTTGTGGCCGTAATGACATGTGAGATAATTTATAGACATGGAGCACTATGGATAATGGGTTATATCACCTTCAATGTCATTACTGTAGCTGAAGAGATCAAATGTGAAATTATTGGCGTTCAATTTAAAAGGTATTTTATGTATATATTCCTTCAAATCTAATATGTCATTTCTAAATGTCTTGAAAATTTCTTACTTCATCATTATTTTTCTTTTAAAAAATACCATTCATCAACTTTATTTAACCTTTAATTTATGTTACCTGCCAATTCCTATGTCCTTCAAGAAATATCCAGAAAGTTTATTAGAGATAATTAGTGTATCATGTACTAATTAAGGGAAAAAATGGCAGTACAAGGAAGTAAGTATTCATAAATTTCATGATCCCTTTCGGGCCATGAGCTTTTAAGATAAAAACTATAATTATAATCTTATAAGTACGGAATTTCCACAATAATAAAAGGACATGGTGGCCTATATATAGTTTCTTTCGATCTATTAGGATGGCTTGGGTTGGGTTTTGGATCCAATTTAACATTGATTGATAATAATTGATGATATTTATCACTAATGTAGTGGGATTAGCCCTTAATACATTCATTATTTCATGGAAACCAATTAAAAGACAAGAAATTGTGGTCACGATTCACGATATATGAGATATTTAGCACTAATCTTGAAAATGATTGAACATATAGTCTATCCAATTAGCTGCAATTAGAAGAAAAAAAATACCTAACCAAATAAATAAGAATCTAAATATATAATACCATTCTCATACTTAGACAGAAAAAATCTTGAAAACAATCGATCTCTTTATTACATAATTTACTTTGTTCCGTTTAATTGTAAGAAGTTGTAAAGTTGTAAACTGTAAGTTATAAGGCTATATAGAGTTGTAAGATAATTATAAAATTAGTTATAAAAAGTCTGTGAGGTCTGTAAATTAAACCCGAATGAAATATGACCAATCAAATACGTCTTAATTATTTTAAAAATTCATTTACAATTGAATAGAATGATTAATTGAAAAGGTAAAAGAAGGCAGAAAAAGACCTAGGTGGAGATCCAAAAATAAACAAATAAATGAATAGTAAACAACCCAAAAATGGAGCGTATATATATATATATATATAATATAATATAATATATTAAAGTAATTTATGCATGCATGCTATTGAGTACGTACGAAGGTACGTAGAGCAGAAAAATCTTAAGTATTGAAATTTAATCTGTGGGTCGAAATTAATGAAAACCAACAACCAATTATTTCGCATAATTACTAATTTATAGAGTAATTAATCAGATCAGGTTTAATTAACTGACAGAAGATAGAGAGCATTAAGAAGAGAACCATGATTATCCATCAAATCTGGCTATTAACCTCTGCTGAACCCTCCATTATCCTTCAGAAGGTGCATCAAAGGAGCTCTTCCGCCTCCGCTCATTGTGCCCCGCCAGCCTCCTCCGGCAGCTCCTTTTGGTGTCGTCAAACTCCGACACCTCATGAAACCTGCATATGCATAATTCCAGTCTAGTTATTGTGTATATATATCGAATTTCGACCGTCATTGTTGTTCAAATTTAGGGTTGTAATGGTAACAAGGAATAACCTATCTCCAATTGAACTTTGCTAGAGCCTATAGAGTATGAATCAAGCTAATAATTTTTATCTAAAAATGTCGAATTTGCGCTACCCTAGGATGAGAATTCGATACCCCCTAACCTTGGGTACCGGTCATATTAAGAGTAAGATTATATACATTTTGAACTCTTCACATCCGACAATGACAAAATTCACAAATGTTCGCTTCAACCCTACTCTGATACAATGTGAAGATAAAATTGTAAACAATTAAGAATCTATCCGACATATATATTTAGGCCAGTCTTGACGCTTTATATATATCTGAATATTTTTCAGACTTATAAAGAAATTGAGATCGAATTAAAACACAATTATATATCCTTTCTATGTGTGTATTAGTCTTAAAATTAGAAGGAATTAGGGAAACAAAGATAGGGCATACCTACTACATTGCTGGCAAAAGCGTTGGTGGATTCCGGCGACGATGACGATGGGAGCCTTGGCATGGAACTCACAGACCTTATGGCGGCGGTGGTACCGCTTGGCGTCGGTCAGGTCAGCCGTGCAATTGTCCGCTTGGCAACACACCACATTGGATGCTCCCGACCCTGAACCTGACCCCGACACCGTTCCTCCTCTTTGATCTTCATTTTCCTCCATTAACGATGGTATATATGGCTGGTTTTCAAAATTATGAGATAAAGTTTTGGGGGAGAATATATATTTGTAGAAGGATCCAATAATAGTCCAAAAATAAAAAATATATAAAAAGGATAAAGTTTTGGGTGTTGTTGGAATAAGAACAAGGCAAAGAGAAAAGAATTGAAAGGTACTACCAAGTTGAAAAAAAAAGGAAGGACAATAATGTGATTAAGAGGTTGGACCACATTTTGTACAATTATTTTTGCACCTTCCACTACGGGTTCTTTGCTCATTGGTCTTCTACCAATGTATCTTTCAAGTGTTTGAGCTCTTGGGTACCCTATGGCCACTACCTATAGTCTCCTACTAGTCATGTGTTAATTCATGGTAGGTGGCTTAATTAAGTCATTAATGTCACACGGACGCCCCCACCTTATAACAACGGGTAAGGTAACAACAACGTCGACTGTACTGTATTTTTGTTCATACATATGTGATTTCAAGAGCTCCAAATGTAAGCAGTGTTATTTCTTAAAGAAAAGTAGAGCTATCTAAAGTCAGTGTACTTTTCGATCATTCACTATTTTTTATCGTTGCAAATAGAATTTCTCACTAAAAAGAGCATAACAGGTATCCATTATCGGGCACATCACAACTACGGGTGATATATCTAATTCTATTTCATTGCCATCCAATTCAAAACTTATAAAAAGATTTTGATAACGATTTTATAGATGTGGAAAGCAACGATGCAATACATATACATATACATCTTATAACTCTAACTATTACCTTATTAATGATTCAATTAACTTAAGTTTTGTTCTTAAGCTAATGCATGTTACATCATTGTTAAGTTTAATTTCCGACGGTCTCTTTTATTTTGAAAAACAATAATAAATATTTAACGATTGAGATTTCAAGTCACTAAAAAGTCTTCAATATTGAATTTAAAGATAATAAGATTACAGTTTTCTTTCTAATTAAAGAGAATCCCTTATAGAATCCCGATCCCAATCGGGTCTATAATATCTTTCTAAAAAGAATTTAGCATTTAGTTTGGCAAGTTTCCACTAGAGGTCAAATCAAATAATTGTGATGGTTCACATGAATATATAGGACCATAACACAACAGTGACTAAGTTAACTAGTACGTCAACAGCATGTGGTTTACCAGGTGGAATTTAAGTAAACTTTGGAATTCTTTGCCACTTTGAATGCCTTTCATTAGGTTGGAATAGAAACAGTAATTTTTTTAATTTAATTAATATATCCTATTTTTAAAATTATCATGATAAGTCCCTCTGTAATGGATTTTATATTAGGAAAATTAATTATTCAAATAATTTAAATCCTCATCTGTTAGTTTAAAGTCTCGAGTTTAAATCTTATCAATGTGAGAAAAATGAATTAAACTCTAATTATTGTACGATGAAAGAAAGACAGAGTCATTATCATGGTAATATTAAATTCGAGCGAGCTAAATGGTCAGCTAAAAGTGTACTAATTATAAGCTATCTAGTCAATGTGTTACATTGTAAATAGAATCTTCTTGGAAAAATAATTATGCCATACATTTTCCATGTCGTGAGAATTTTTTCCAACATCGCCGAATTGTTTTGGAGGTATTAAATAATTGCAATTCATTTCCGCCATCACGTCTCTATTTATAAGATTTGAATTTAATTCTTTTTCAAAAAAATGTGTTCGTCCCAACATTGTTACTCGATTCAAAACAGTAGAGCTTTATTTCATTCCTAAGAAAGAAATGTATTTCATAATATCGAAAGACATATCTTAGTTATTTTCTCTTAGGACTGCTTCGATGATATTATATATTTAATATTAATTTTATATCGATTCGAATATAATTTATTTAAATTAGGAGCGATAAAAAATAGGTGAAAAAAAAGGTTGGAAGATGGTCCAAATGATGTAACCCAAAGTAGGAATCTCCCACGTACCACAATTAATTGCGGCCAATAGATAGGGAGTTAAGTGGGTACCTAAGAGTAAGGTAAGCTGCCAAATTTTGGAATGGAGTTTTCTTGGTCCCTCCCAATTCTCTAAAATTCGTGTCCCTGTTTAGACTGCCATGATGTGGACCTCCAATCTTCATAATTCAAAGTTTTCACCAATAAATATATATATGCTGAGTAAATTATGTAACCTTATATCGATACAAGTCGGTTAAGTACATAGTTAACTCTGATATCTTTGAAAATTTTATGTTCGAGTTTTTGAATGTAGAAATTTTATGACGAGAGATATTCGTCTTCATGCTTTTGGGTTAACGTGACCAATGCTCGAGTCTTTTTTTTTTTTTTTTCTTCAAGATAAAGAATTTCATAATCCTCCTAGTCTTCCAAAATTACCATTGTTGATATAAAAATATTGCGGGGTCTTTTTTTTTTAAAAAAAAAACAAAAAAACAAGTTCTTAATAGGGGCATCTACTTTGTCCCTTTTCAAAGAAATCTAAATGGGGTAAGCCCAAAGGGAGGAGAACCCATGAGAAATCAGGCCGTACAAAGCCCATTAAGCACCCCACCATTGCTCCAAAGTCCAAACTAACGGAAATCGGGTTCAACCAAAAGTATGGGCTGAACCATGATGGTTAAGGTTATAGTTGAAAATACTGTTTAGAAAGTATAAAATAGATAAGAAAAAAATCGTATTATTTTTTACCAATATCCTCAAAGTTTATATTATTCTCATTCAAAAATTCTTTAAATAAAATTATAAACAATGCATACAATCATTTTAGAAAGTATGTAAATAATTCATATTTTTTATATCGAACAAAATACACTACTCATTATTATACATTTATAATTAATTATTATGGGTCTATACATAAAAATTGATTATTCATATATTTAATTCTCAATTATAGTAAAAATAAAGTTATCTCTAATTAACACTATCATTTAAGATCATTCAACAATTTATAATAAATTTCAGTAACTTTCATTAAATTTCAACAAAATTCAATAACTTTCATCAACATACTTGTTATAAATTGAAAAAAAGAAGGTCATCTAGAAGGAGGGAAAGAATATAACCAACACTTATACCATTGATCCGTATCTATAAACTCTATGACATGATACAATTTGGAGGAAGAAAATTTAATCTTTTCAGAACACGACACCATGAAAATAGAGGACTTAGGTTATAAAAAATTGAAACCAAAATACCATATATAATAACTTGAGTATATAGACACAGGTCCGCAGGTCCATGGAACATATATACTCTAGCCTCGTTACGAAAAATGAGTTGTTTGAATAGAGCGAGATAATCTGTTTAGGTATTTGTGTAATTGATAGCTATTTAAATAGTCGACAAGCTGTTAGATTTTAGTTGTTAGCGGATAGTTGTTCAATTGAGTGGTTGAATAAATGTGTTGGTGTTTTTAGTGGTTGAGTTAGTTGATTATTATAAAGGGTTATTAGATGGGAATAATACAAACTTTGGGGTATTGGCCAAATTTAATACGAACAATTTCCTTGGTCGCAAAGCAGAACCAACTTTGGGGGTATTTTCCAATATCGAGAATGCCACCGAAGTTTTGTGGGCGGCGACTCGTTAGAAAATTGACGTGGCAAATTTTTGGGACGCGTGTACGACAGAGTCAATATTTTGGCTAGATTTGTGAAATTTTAACTTTGCTTCTCTCTCTCTTCCCCTGCTTTCAACTATGCTTCTGTCTCTCGCTCTCACTCTCTTCCCTTGCTTTCAAACCCCTCTCCTCCCTCTCTCTTGCCCCTCCTCCTCCTCGCTCTCATTTTGGCTCTCCTTCCTCCCTCTCTTTCTCTTTCTCTCTCCCCCACGCTCTGGAACTTCAGTCATCAAAAAAAAAAAAAAAAAAGAGTTGCAGATCTGAATACACCAAACTTTCAACCATGGAAAGTTCAGTTGAAGAGTAAGGGAAATTTTCAAATTGAAGAATAAGGGAAAATTTTAAGTTCAAGAACAAGTAAAGAAAAGAACTTTCAAACTTCATAAATTCGGAAAAAAAACCTTCAAATTTTGAAAATCGGAGACAAAAATTAAATGAAAATTCAGAAGAACAGGGGAAGGAGAAGAACAGAGGCATGAAATGAATGACCAACAACATCTACGCTCATTTATATAGTCATTCCACAACCACAAGTTTTACATTCCTAATCAGTTACAAACACTAAGTTTTATCCCTTCAAGTTTGATAATTTTTGGATAAATAAAAGAGTTAAAAAAATTAGAATTTATGTGCTATTCGAAGACTTCTGCATCTTACTTTGAAAATAGGTGTCACAAACAATTCCGAGTAGAATTCGGCTTGTGATTCGTCCAATTTAGAGTCTCCGTGAGCCTTCCACTTCAGAATTCGTCCTCCTTTACTTCTCTTTTGACCACTGTTACCTCGAAGATGAGAAACCCTATGGAAAATTAAATAGTGGAGGCGCCAACATAGAGCACAGGGAAGACCAACAGTCATCGGCGTCGTACAGGATGTCAAGTCGGCGGTGATGGCGAACGGCATCACCTCGGATGCAAAGCCGCCGTTGGTGGATGAATTTGGGCGAAAGATGGTTCGGTGAGGGCACAAAAAAAAAACAAAAATGGAGGAACTTTCTTCATCTCAAAATAAAAAATGGAATCCCAGGATTAGAATTATATTGAATCCACGTCCATGTCTACTAAACCAAATTCATCTGTAGCGGGAAAAGAGAACCACAAAGGAAACAAGTTTGGAATAGATCTCGTGGGGCCACCGCTGTCAAATGCGTTGCCGGAGCTAGTGTTGTCCCTGTCGATGACCTGCTTGGTAGAGAGAGCTGGCAGAAGAGGAAAGAAAGCGTGAGAGAAAGAGGAAGCCATGGAAGAATTAATGGAGAGAGAGAGGAAGCCATTGAAGATTTGGTGAGGTGAGATAGAGACCCACGACTCAATTTTACAGCAAGAGTTAAGAGAGAGAAAAGCAAAGTTAAAATCTCACAAATTTAGTCAAAAAATTGACACTGTCGTACACGTGTCCAAAAATTTGTCACGTCACTTTCTCGACGAGTCACCACTTATAAAAGTTGGTGGCTTTCGATATTGGAAAATAACCCCAAAGTTGGTTCTATTCGCGATCGAGGAAATTGTTTATATTAAATTTGGCCAATACCCCAAAGTTTGTATTATTCCAGTCGAATATTCCTATTATAAATTGAGATAACGAGGATATAAATAATTTTTCAAATATAAATTAATGAAAGGATGTTTTGTCAAAAAAAAATATGAAATGCTATTTTAAAATGTGAAAACCTAATATTTTTAGACTTTTCAAAAACAATACTTGAAACGTTATAAGCTATTGTAATCGCTAGTTAAAATACTTATTTTACCGAACGCTAATATTTAGTTGGTTAATATTTTGATTAAGTCAAAGCGTTAAAAGTTACTCCAAACGTTATTGCTTAATCTTTGTCCTCTTAGCTAGTACTCTCTTATTGCATATCACTAAATACAAGTGATGACCCTACTTCTACATATATATATCCATTTCTTACCAAATCCCAACCTAACTAGTGGTATGAAATTAGAGCACCCACACACACACACATACACACACACATATATATATATATATATATACACACAAAACCCATATAGTGTATGATAGAGTAAGAGATGGGGACATGAAGACTTGTCTAGTCTGTCCACCCCTTCTTCCCTCCCTCCCTCCCTCTTTTTCTAGCTTGGAGTGGGCAACGTGGTCAATCTTTGATGGGTAGAGTAGTACTCATTAGATCCTTGGATGCCTTTAATTTGGTCCCCCTCCTCTAAATTGACATCTCTATGACTTGAAAATCATGTATTATAACTACTACTACTACTATTTTCTCCACAATATTATTATTATTAACCAATCTAGATGAAAGAATACATGCATGCATCTAAATCTAATGTAGCTAGCTAGCCTTCAATTTGGGTTTGGGGATTTTGTTCTTGGGGTCATTTTCATGGTGGGATTCTCTTGTCCCTTTAGTGGAGGTTGGTGGTACTCAATCTCCACCCATCCAAACTTCCCTTTCAAAATTAATTTGACCCATTAGGGGTTTCGACGGGCCAGAATTTTCATCCACGTTTTTATATCTAAATGTTATAATAATAAATATCGATTAATGTAGATTCCAATACAGGATTGAATTTACTAATTTGAACAAGGTTATTCTTTAAATTATCAAGAAATTTAGTATTCGAAAGATTCACCAAAATAGCTTTAAGATCAGATTCGTTTAAAACAGTTAAAATTAAATGCTATGTATTTTATAGTTAATAGTATGTTTTACCATCTAATTTTCTAGTATTTATACTGTACGTTAGCCATAATTTATAATAGAAAATATTAAATATTTCATCTGATTAAAGATTAACTACTTCCCAAATTTAAATATTTTCTAACCAAGAGAACATAAAAGATGAGATGACTACTTTGGAGATTATAAAAACATGAGTTCTCCAGCTTTTGCTCATAAGACAAAATTTAGATCTTATAGCAATCTATCTTAACTGAGTGCCGAAAAACTACCCGTTTTATTTATTCGATGATTATATATATTAGGGTTTTATCGGAAAACTTAACACTTCAATATCATATGGTGTAATCTCGTAAGAGATTGGATCAATTGAAAATTAAACTTTGTGTGTGTCAGCTAACACAACTGATAAAGTTTTTAAAAATTGTTATGAAACGATTTGGGTTTATATTTTACCTATATCGATCTTTATGTTTTATTCGCACGGAAAATGAAAGAGACTCCAGAATCCAAATAATTGTAATCGTGTCCTTAGATACATAGATTGATCTTATCAGTAACTCATGGGCTTTGACAAGGAAACTTAAGTTCACTTATAAAATTCTAAGACATTTTGAAAAGAAAAGGAAGAAGGCGACAAAATTTTATGGACAAGAGGGACTACTAAATCAACAAACCCTAAAACTAGCTATTCAATTATTACTTTTACTTCATTAACTGCGTGGCTAGTCTTTGTGGTTGAGGGTAATCCATGATGAGCACCCTTCCTTCTTTATTTTCAAATTTTATTAGCCAAACAATTTAATTTAGTGTCTATTTTATAAGGTGTAAACCAACAAAGTGTTAGTTGAGATGGTAGCGACTTTATTTCGTTAAGAGGAGAATGTAAGTTTGAATCCTCGAAAGTACATTTATTAAATGACTTTTTTTAACACTCGCGTCCCGAAAGAAGTTATACCTTTACTATTTTTTTTAAACAAAAAAAGGAAAGAAAGGTATGAATGACAGATGTAGATGAAACCTTTTTGTGATTATAAGATTTCAAACTTGTACTGATTTACTCTGTAACCAGCATATTTATTTTTTGGATAAAAAGTAATGCATGTAATTTAAGGATCTATATTAATTGGATACAATGACACCCTATGTTAATTAAGTTGATTTCACAATTTTATTAATTCTAACTACCGGCTCTCTTAATGCTATTAAAGGATTATTCAGCCCTAATTAAGACCATGATTTTGCAACTCTAATAGATTAGCAATGGGTTACAATCCAACATAACTTTCTAATAAAACAAATGACATTGATCAGCATGGGTAAAAATTCGGATCTTGGTAAATAGTAATCGTGGCCGAAAAGACTATATCCGAACCTTGTCCAATATGTTCAATTCAGAAACAATTGTTCGAATTTATGATTCGAACTTCTAGAAGTTCATTCTAAAATTATGTTTTAACCAAATCTTGCCCTAAATTTTCAATGTCCAAATCTACTTGTCCGAATTTTTCATCATAAATTTTATACCGAAGCTATATTATATACCCAATATTATCTTATGTTTGAACACTACTATTTGAATTTTTCAATACCCCCAATCGTTATAAATTTCAAAGAATGAGCGAGGACCTAGATTGCATAACCTTGACGCAACCTAGTTTGAATTCGAATATTTTAAATTTAGATGAAAATTTTGTGACCAAACCCAATTATTTTCGAGTTGGATAAATTTTAATAATCAAATTGGACGGATTTGTCAGTTTTAACATTGATGATTGTCTGATTCTTAATTATGACTTTATATTTTGTTAAAGAGCCTTCTTTATAGGTATATTTTATTTATTGTAGATATTTTGGGTCGTTTATCTTTTTTTTTTATGTTAATACTTTTTCAATGAGTATTATTGAGATATATATATAACTTGATATGTAATAATTAATATGCATAAAGTTGGGTTAAATTTTTTTTTTTTTTTGGGATCATCCATATATTCTAGTTTAATAAGTAAACCATAAATCCTAATTACCTAAGGTGAAAAATTTAACATAATTGATATTATTCGTAAGCTACTGTAAGAACTAGGGTCCGTATCTCCAGCAGCATGTTTCGTATAAAATTTTTGCATTAATTTTTATTGGTATTTAATTATTTATTTGTCTTTTAAAAAATATTTCTCCTCCTAGAACAAAACCCAAGATCAGATCACAAATATACTATACTTAACTAATAAAGAATGATAAATTAGGAATAAATTATATAAAGATGATCTTTGCAAAGGACAAAGCAGCAGCCCTGGCCCCTAGCTATAGCATGCATGATCAGCAGTCAAATTTACCCCAAGAAGTTATTATTTTTTATTTTTTTATTTGTTTAAAAAAGCAAACTCCAAAGAATGAGTATGAGTACCAATAATAAAAGAAGAGAAGAAGAAGAAAGTTTTAGTAACAAGTGAAAAAGAAATTTTAAAAAATAATTAAAGATCTGGGAAGAGGAATATGAATATGACTGAGAATGAGAAGATCCCTTGGGAGTCTCACAAAATCCCACCTCCATCTCTCTCTTTTGCTTTTCTTGCCCCCCTACTCTCTGTCTCTCTTCCCTGCACATGCCTCTCTCTCTCTCTCTCTCTCTGTGTGTGTGTGTGTGTCTGTATGTCTGTCTCTGACAAGCTCCAAAGGAGGAGGAGGAGGAGGAGTTCTGGAAATGAAACAGGAAAAAGAAAGAGGAAGAAGAAGAAGAAGGAGCAGGATGAACCCTCGAGAATAAAGGGGAGGTGTTGGGTTAGAATTACAACCAAAAAAAAAAAATGCATGTAAATTTGTAATATTTACAGGGTAATTGTTGGTCATTGGAGGGGTTCCCAAGAGAATGAGATGTGTTACTCCCCACATGCTCCCTCTTGTCCCTTTCTCCTTGCCCTTTTCAATACTATATATTATAATGTGCTCTTCATTTTATATATCGTGCATTAGGTTTTTTCTTCTCAATTTTGCTGTCTCTAAATTTTTAAAAAATGATCCCTAAATTGTATTAGACATTGAATAGAGATTGGAAATACTTCGTCACAATTTGAATTTAGAGACAAAAACTAATTTACACGATTTGAATTATATATATATGGGTTGTATTTGTATTGTGTACATTTTATGCGTAAATTAGATACATGTACGGACTATATTCTTTTGCTTGTAAATGGTTTTTTTTTTTTTGTTGAAAAGTAAAGTGCATTTATAATTCGACCTAGTTGTATCAAAAATAGAATTTACTTTAAATTTATCGAATACTATCACTGTTAAGTGATTTATGTCGAGATGAACAATCAAAATGCAGTTAAGGTGGTATTGTGTATGTAAAGTTCATATTTATAATTCGGTGTAGAAATTTTTATTATTGTACCTGTGATGTGTATAAGGTTTGTAAGCTCCATATTCTTACTGGATGGTAAAAAATTTACTAGAGGTATTTGGGAATGAGGGATTTCCCTCCCTCCCCTCCCCAATTAGGGTAATTATCATTTTTGTAGTATTTATTTATTTCATTATTTGATTTATTATGTTATTTTAGTGTACGTTGTGGAGTAAGCAAGTTAAAGAAAAAAGAGAAGAAAAATATCATATGCAATTTTGATTTATAAACTCAAGACTTGAATATAATTTACATACCAATAGAAACAATTGCAAATTCAACTCCAATTTTTGAAGTGACTCATTTGTGTGATACATAAAAAAGATTTAAAATCACAAGTTTTTAGAGTTATTATTATTATAACAATAATAACAAGCTGTTATTATGGGTTCTATTTACACGAGATATGGGAGATTTAAATGTAAGAAGTTTTATCCCTGTAAACATCTATACTTATAGAGAGACTGATTCACATCAAAAATTTCGGGAAACTATTTTTAAATAGATAATCTTTGAAACACAACTAGTAACTAAAGCCCCAACTACGAAAATCAAATAACAAAATATACTCCCTCCATTTCACAATACATGTCATTTTAACTAATTTTTTCGTTTTAATATGTCACTTTTCAATTTCAATGACGTATTAATGAAATTTTAGGGTAACTTAGTTTTTAGTATAAATTTTATATTTCTTTAATATTATTTTATTAACTTAAAACGACAAGTATTTTAAAACGGAAGAAGTATACATAGATGTCAGTGGATGATAAGAAGACAAAAAGTTTTTTTATCCAAGAACGCAAAGAATATGGATGATCCCCAAAATATTGAGTCTCATGATGATGATGATGGTGGTGGTGGTGGTGGCATATAGCTAGCTCATATAATCTATGTTAAAATTAAATATCGACTTACTTATTATTTCCATTGGCCTACTACCTTGGACCGTTCTTAAATTAGACAATATATATATGGAGATCGATGTTGGCTCCACCACATCAAAAATAATATTCCACTTCTTTTATCTTCACTCTTACTCTAAGCTAAGCTACAATATTATTGTCATATCTCATTTGTCGTTTTTGTGGGGGTACTTTGAGGAAAAATACTTTAACCTTTCATTAATTAATCAAACAAGATTAGTGGATAAACTTATTTCTTCTAACAAGTTGTTTCAGGTAAGGCAAAGAGGAAACTTGAAATAATTTGAATTTAATTTGCTCCAATTCTTCGTGATTGCCCTATAAAAATTGACCAGTCTAATCATAATTGTAAAGGTTTTTAATCATTAATAATAAATTTTAAAAAATAAAAAATAATATAATAATTCGAAAGATCGCTCGAGGAGCAAGCTCACTCATGCCAGCTAATATATACACATAAATATATCTAATGTATACATACAAACAGTATAAGAGAGAGTCATTTATATCTTAATATCCTCGATTTCACAATACATGTTATTTTTATCAATTTTTTTTTCATATTGTCACTTTACAATCTCAATGACAACATATTAATAACTAATTTACCAATTTTGTCCTTATTAATTACTTTTTTCTTTGCTTTCTCCATTGAATTTTATTATAAATTTTGTGTTTGCTTTGTATTTCCTTGCAAATTAAAACCGACTGAAAGTATTGTGAAACGGAGGGAACATTAAATATTATTATTGTGTGATTAACTAAAACAAAAATAGAATATTCATGTAGAAAGTCCCAAGACATAATCCAACTTGCTAATTCCAACAACAAGTTAGTTAGCATTAATTAATGATGATAATAATCCTAATTAGTAGCTTGACCGAATGACAAATTACCTAATTGACTGTCGTTAGTGCTCGAACAAGTCGTTGCTTTTAATAGCCAGACAACATAGTAGTAATAATAGTTAATAATATAATCCAAGTTAATATAAAATTTATACTTATAATAATGATCACATTTTTTATTTTTTGAAAAAAGGGACGACCCTAAACAAAATTATAGTTCAAATGCATACACAATTTAATTAGATAAATTATTAATTACTACAAAAAGTAAATAAAAAATATATAGAGTAATAAGATTATATAAAGTTTTGTCTCCTCCTCGTAAAAACTTATATAAAATATTTAACATTTTTTATCACAAATTCACAACGTGATGTCAACCATTGCTACCTTATTCCATTTAAATATAAGAAGTTAGTCTGAAAGTAACAAATTTATATAGTTGGAAAATACCAAAACAATAGTAACAAAGATAACAATAATCTCATTGTCTTTTTGGGTGTATCAATTATTTGACGGATCTGTTCAAAATAATTGTTAAAATCAACTGTTATAACTATTATAGTATAAATGAGTAAAAATGAATCGAACGCAGTGAAATGATTAGTTATTGTAAGATAAAATGAGTTAAAATAGGTAACTATTATAACCGTTATAATTAAAATAAATTGAAAACTGTTATACATACTGATCTGAACATCATTTCAAATAAGACGGTGTAAAGAACTCAAACAATAACATAATAATTAAGGGGATAAAATGATGGAAACAAGGATCATTAAAATAAGTGAAAGTGGGATTTGCTGTCTAATATGCATCGGGGAATGGGCCTCCTCCTCTAGGGATTCCCTCAATCTAATTCCCCCAAATATTCTAAATCCAACTAAAAGGAATGTTACGTAGTGAATGAATGCCTAGTCGTCCTCCTCATCCTCCTCCTCCTCCTAGCTAGCAGTGTCATGTACTGAAAGAAATTCCCTTCTCTCTCTCTCTCTCTCTCTCTCTCTCTCTCTGTCTGTCTCTCTCCTCTTTCTCGAACCCAGTGAGATTCATTCATCTGTTAAAATGCCTGCTTTGCTTTTTCCCTCTGTCCTCTTCTTGGATTTTTGAATGTCCCCTTCTTCCATTCAAATCTAAAATCCACAGTTGTACTCTTTAATTTTGATTCCCATGTTCAACTTAAATTAACAGCTGAGCCCAGAACCATCACGTGAATTTTTCATTTTTTTTAAAAAGGGAAATTTCTATTTATTATTATTATTCATTCCCTACATATATACTACTTTATCTTCATTGAGATGACAACTATTTAAATTCCCCACATTCTCCTTACTACCTGTTCTTTGTCTGCTTACTGCTTGTTTCTTGAGAGAGAAAGTGCTGGGAAATTGTGAGAAAATGGCACTCATCCCTTCAGCTCCTAATGAATGGCCACAGGTTCATCTCTCTCTCTCTCACACACTCTCTTTTTCTGGTTATTCTCTCTCTCAGGCATTTCGTCGAATACAACACATGCATTCCAAACCCACATAACCCACAATAATTTTGGGACCCCATTTGCCATTTGGGGTTTTTTGTTTGCTAGCATTTGGAAGAGTATCTTGACTCTTTATGTGGGTCTGAAATTGTTTAACCCTAATTCTCAACTTCTTCTACTTGTTTTCTTCTCTCTCCTGCAGAATAATCAGATAGATGATCAGAAAAGAGGCTGCTTGAACGCCTCCTCCACCACCATCAACAACAACAATATGGGTTCAGTTGGAGGCTTAGTGATGGATCAAAAAGTAGTTGCTATTACCCAAAATCCTCATCATCAGCAACATCATCAACAGCAGCAGCAGCAGCAACAACAACAACAAAAGCAGCAAAATCAAGAGCCTTTGAGGTGCCCTCGCTGTGACTCAACCAACACCAAGTTCTGCTACTACAACAACTACAGTTTGTCTCAGCCAAGGCATTTTTGCAAGGCTTGTAAGAGGTACTGGACTAGAGGTGGTACTCTTAGGAATGTTCCCGTGGGTGGTGGTTGTAGGAAGAACAAAAGGGTTAAAAGACCCCCAAATAACTCCTCCTCCTCTTCTTCCTTGACAAATTCTAGTCTTGAAGCTGCTAATTCTGCTACTAATTCAGCTTCCTCTGGTGTTGGCCACAACATTCATGACTTGATTTCCTCAGCTTCAAACCCTGTAAATCCCCTGTTTTTTGGGATGCCCACTAATCATCATACACCTAATTCTGACATCAGTTTCCCCTTCTCAAGGTACGATCTTCAGAACCCATCTCAGATTCACTCTCTTGGATTAGGGTTTTCATCTTCATCTTCTGGGTTGATCCATAGCATGAATGGGTTGAGTTTCAATGTTCATAATCATCCAACATCCAAGCAGATTTTCCAAGATCTGATCTCTTCAAACCCCTTGATTTCATCTTCTTCCAACTACACCAACCCCACCACTACTGCTACTGCCGCTGATTCTCATTCTCCAACGCTATCATCCCTTTTGGCTTCTACCCTTCAGATGAAGGGGGCAAGCAATAATTTTCAGACATTACTGCCCTCCTATGAGGATGATCTCCAAATGAAAGGAAGTGGGCAGGGCGGGATGTTCATGAAGGATGTGAAGATGGAGTTAGAGGGGCAAAACAGGTCACTAGACCACCATAGTTGGAGTGCTCCTAGCCAAAATCATCAAGTGGAGGATCAAACATCATCTGATCCATCTCTTCTTTGGGGTGGAGGAGCTAATAATCTTGGAGCTTGGCTTGATCCCTCAAACAATATAGGGTCTTCAGTCCCTTCTTTGATCTGAAAAGTTACCCTAAAAAGTTTAAATCTTTTGTCGCCATTCTATCTCATCTCCCTCTTCTATGATCATCCCACAAAACCCAAAAAAAAAAGCTTGTTCCTTTCTTCTTAAAAGGGTTTTATTTTTCTTCTATTTTTTTTTTCTGGGGGTTTAATTAGTACTTAGTAAAAACTTTACCATACACAAGGGGAAGTTTATGGGGAGTCTATGGAGACTATGTGATGGATTTGAATCGGGTCGGATCGGATCAGAGTGTTCATGTCGGCAGCAACAAGAGTGAAGCTTCAACCTCTTTAGAGTTTCTTTTTTTTTTCTTCTAAATCCTCCTGGGTAATTCAAAGGTTGAATGACCCCGATTGCGCTGAGAGGAACCCTCGGATCCGATCTTCATCCTCCTATACAAGCTGACCCGACCCGGTTGGAGATTCATCAGCATCAAGAAGTACAGCATGGATTGGAAGGCAAGGAAGAAGATCCAATGGCTAAGAGTTCATGGAGATGATCAGATCAGATGCAGTTTGGTGGATGGATGCATATGCAGGCGATGATTAATGGCCTCCAAGTATTTGTGAGTTGGGTTTTCCTTCTCTTGATATATGTATATATAGATATATGCATGACACTATTTTCACATTTTGCATTGTATTTGTTTTTGACTTGATGGGTATTTGTTGTTAGGTTAATTAGAGGATTGGGGGTTTACTGGGATACATATGGATATGAGGTCCTCAAATTAGGAAATTAGCATCATGAGGAGCTGATACCTTTTTTTTCTTCCCTTTTTGTAACTTATTTTTCTTCCTTGTTTTGGGCTTTCTTTGGTTGAAAGGTTTGGTATAATGGTATAGTAGAAAGGGGGAGATTGGTTATTCAATGTGGGTGTTTCTCTTGAACTAATTATGTTGTGATTCCTTTATTTAAATTGCTCAAGTTTCTACATTTGCCTCAAATTTTATTGTCTCTATTTCTTTTGGTGTGAAGCTGTGGGTATTCAAATTTATGGTAAGGCTGTCGTAGATAGTTTAATGGCCAACAACCTAGTCTCGAGCCCCTTAACAGTATGTGGTTCTCACTCGGGTTCGAAAAGGAAAATAACTCGATGTTTTAATAAGCATCCTAATAAATTATGAACCATATCATGTTTTCTTAATCTTTTGATGTATAATAGGGGGATGTTGTGAACAATGTCGATGGATAGGGGTCTATATACTTGAACTTACCTGAGCTTATCAAGAAGCTCAAAACTTAGGCTCGTCACATTCGGGCTTGAGTTTGGCTCGCGCAAGGCTCAAGCTTTGCTTATTTAAGGTTTGTCTAAGGCTCATATATTCCAAAGCTCAAACTCTAGCTTGATTTGTTTGAGGCTCAAAGACAAGCTTGCCTTTTCGAATTTGGATACGTACTAAACACAGACAATGACACAAGTCACAGAGATAGATAGAGAGATTATGGAAGATTGGATTAGGAAATGAAAACGCTACCATGTTGCTGTACGTGACCATATGAATAGTAATTCACATTTATACTCGGTTTATTTATGATCGACGAGCTCAATGCACTCACAAGTGCATACTCATAAACCTAGGGTTGGGTTAAACTCTGATAACTAAATGAGAACTTAGCTTGGTTTAGCTTCGATTCAATCTCCACGAGCCAACTAAGCTAGACGAGACCAAAAAAATCGAGCCATCTTGGCTAGACTACAACCGAATGAATAAGCACCTAAACTCAAATGACAATTGATAAACTAAACAAACCCACAAATTTCACGTACACTACTATTAGGGATTGGTACTAAAATTGTTTCATAAAATGAGATTTCTTATATCGATCCCAAAAATCATATAAAATAATTATCTGATTCTTTTATTATATATAATTTAAAAAATTAAAATAAAAGAGCATATATTATTGGCAAAAGTAACAATAATTTCTGAAAGAGACTAAATCTACCACGTACTCACAAACCACATGGTCATGAAATCCAGGTTGGTAATATAATCATCACATAAACTATATAATATATTTTTTTCTCTTTTTTGTTTTTGAACAACTAGGACTAGGTAATCTTGATTCATGAGTAGTAATTAATGCATAAAACATTCCTTCATGGAGAGCATAATCATTTTGCTTTTCAAGTGTATTGTTGGAGCCCATATGTCTCAATTTACAATAATTATTCTCCAATAAACAAAATCTCTATGCCAATAATTTCCCTCCCATAAAATCACTCTATCATTATTTTTTTTTACAATGGGTAAAAAGGTACACGACAAAACTTAAGTAGTTCTTCAAACAAGGATTCTACCTAAATTATCATTGTTAGAATAGATGAAAGAAGTGGAGAAGGGGAATAGCCACAAGTAGTTAGAGAAGGGATCGAATGCCCAAAATGTATCAGCCAATCAACTGCATTATTAGTCAGCATCGTATATCATATTACATATACATAACGAATGTCATCGTCGATGAGTATTTTTAAAATTTGAAGGTTGAACCCATATCTATAATTGGTTTAGAAGTTTTGGGTTGAATTGGGAATGAGTCCTTTGAAATTGGTACACTTGAATTTTGTACTTGACGTTGGGTATCACAAGCAAGGCCAACAATTCTGAAGCAAAGCATGCATATGAATTGACCCATGTTTGCTCTTGCAAAACTAAAGCTGCCCACTTAAAAAGCAAAGTGACTGAGCCTCTTCATGTACGTATTCTACATTTCTAACCTGGGGGCCTCGGCTCATTGGGAGGCATCTATCACGCCTTAGCCTGACAAAGGACCTCCTCTTTTCTGCTTTCAAACTCGCTTCCCTATTCAAAGTCTTGTCATGCTCGATCATTTTCTTCTCTTATAGTTAGGATACATAAGGGATGCTATCCCGAGTTGCATAAAGCGCAAAACGGTCATAAGGGTACATTAAATTAGGGAATCATATCGGTGAGACGTTTGATCTTTTTCTGTTATTTATTTATACATGTTCACTCTTTAATCAGTAATAAATCAAAAGGTCATATTCTAGAGTTGTTTGATTCTACGATCGTACTTTTATAAAAACAGCAACAACAGTATATAATATGGATCTCGCTAAATTGAATATGATTGAATGAGAATACCTTATAAACACATGCAATCTTGGTTATGATTGATTTGTGAAATTGTTTTTGGTGAGGTTGGCCACAATTTTAGGGCATTGGGTATGGAAGGAATTGAAGCACCAATGCCAAAGTGACTCATGACAGAGAATGCACGTTTAATTTCATGTTTTTTTCGCAAATGACAAACAAATTGGTGTTAGTTCATAGATTAGCATTTGCTAATTGTGTTATAATTACTCCAATTCCTCTCATCATGACTAATTTATTCCCTTGCTAGTCATTTCTACATGTCTTTCATTAACACAAAGACTTCTTAATTATATGATTAGTGTCAGCTTATTTTTTATGTAAAAGGATATATAGAAGAAATAACGATAATCGTACTATGTAGTACGATGTTTTAAAAAATTATTAGAATTTTATGTAGTCAGTTATCACAATTAATATATATAAGTTGAAATTTAAAAATTCGATTGTATATTCTTGTTTAAACTACGTATTGTAGACACTAGCGCGGAAAATAAAAGTAAGTTTTACCTTCCCGGGCCCTTCGATAATTGAATTACTATGATACACACATGTTCAATTAAAAAAATACACACACATAATCGACTTTTTAAAAAATAAATTATTATACTGATAACACTTATAATGTGATGCATTATTTTTCATAGTCCATGTAAAAATTGATATAAATAAATAAATCCGAATCTTCGATTTGAAAAAGAAAACCTCTTAAATTTAAGAATTAACACTTATAGCATAATAATGGGCCCAAATTAATGCCTAGTTTTAAGTCTTAATCACCAAGATTAACAGAGACTCTCTCTCTCTTCTCCCGATCGACCGGCGACGACCATGATCAGTCAGCTGCGACAATTAATGGCAGCGTTTCGGTAACTAATTCTACTCTGCGCTTCTTCAATTCTGTGTTTTTCTTGATCGATCAATTGTCGCCTAGAATTGTTCGTAGTTGCGCTTGCTGTTAATTAGTTTGTGAGCTCTATATTCGTAGAAGAGGCAGATAGATGATAATTTGGTTAGGGTTTTCATCAATGTGCTCGAAATTGAACCTGTAAGAATATGAAAAATGTAGGCCTTTTATTGGAATGTAATCGATAATATGTTACTTTGGTTCATCAACTACATAATCTGGCTCAGAGAACAACAATGGCCTAGAGATTTTTGTCATGGTTAATGTGGAGATGATAATACTGTGGTCTATGTTACTTCGACTCTTCAGTTTACTCTACCATATCCGTGTCAGACCCTTAGACACATATCTGTATTAGACTCTCGTACCTGAGTTCAAGTAACATAAACTTTGGTTTACAGTTATTCATGCCCATATTTAGGGGTGGCAGAGCCTTGATGTGAATAGTATAGATTGCAATGCAATGGTTATATCATACTGTGGCTGGGAATAGGGATCCTCATCATTGAGATTAATAAAGTATAATATAGAAAATGGAAGGTGGGATCTACATTGACAACACCGGGGACCCCATGAGAAACATAATTTTGCTAGTATATTACCAATACAAATGCTAGTGGTAGGTAATGAACAAAAAGTAGGGCCCCAATATCAGAGAGGTGTAAGTGGTTTGGTGGTCATGCTCATTTGGGGGACTTATTTTCAACCTTAATTTGGGAGATTGAAACTTGGTACTAACAGTACTTCTTGCTTTTTATTTGCATTTTTTTACTGAATAATGGATGCACTTGTCAAGTTTCATTTCTATCAAATGATTTTATTTTCTGTAGGATGAAGATGTTCTTAATTTTGTCTTTCTATCCTTATTATTTTTCTTCAATGTGATAAAGGCAAAACCTAGGAAATCTATTAATAGGAAATTGGTTTTGATGATATAACTATCTATAAATATTTTAAATTGTCTATTTATACAAGAGGAGACGAGTATTATTATTTGTGTACATATCGAAAATTCCGATTTATTATTATTATTTACTACTACTATGGCTGTTGCTACTGCTATTGTCATCCAAACAATTTTCTCCTACTACCAAACAATTTGCTGCCCAGTTCCTTCTGCAGGTGCCACTCTGTCCCCTTGATTGACTCTGCAACCTGTGGAAAGGGAGTCTTGTCAGAATAGTCTGCACCAACTTTGTATAGCCTAGTGCAAAAATTGAACTTCAAGTGTTTGCCCATGATATTGCATAAAGTGATAAACATGTTGAAATCAATTAAAAGGTTCATGGACATGGAATTTTCTGCTGGTAGGTGTCGATAGATTCTCCAAATCTGCTATTTAGTCTTTGTCTACTCTACATGAACTAGGAAGTTAGATTGGGAAGCTTGGGTATTTATGTTGGTCCTGATCATTGAGTTGATCAAATGTTGAAACATGGTGAATTTGTAGGTTGAAGAAAGCGAAAGTAATAAATACTGTATTAAGTTCACAAACCTTGTTGATAATCACATATATATGATGGGCTATTAAAGATTTGGTTTACAGTGCAAGTGGGTTTACTGAGTTACATATGCCTGGAAAAGCAATTATAGTGAACAGCAGCATAGCTGCTATATGAAGTTCAGCATTGAAGGGTCTTTAAATCACCTTCTACATATAAGGGTTTGTTTAATGGAAAAGTTGAGAGAATGAAGGTTTGAGTATGTCCTTAAGGTGTTAACTGTTTAGGGTGGAATGCCTTTATCATTTAGCTACAGGCTGTACTCTTTCTTTTAATTGTCTCCACACCCCTCTGTCACCTCTTTCTTTCCATTGCATTGCTCCAAGTTGGCCATCAACTGAGGAATGCGAGCAATAGACATAGCAATAGTAAGTTAATTTACTTGGAGTCTTTATTTCACCTTAAAGAACTCCATTTTATTGTTGACACCAACATGGGTGTGCTACACTTACACTTTACACCAAAAATTATGTATGACTTTGGAAAAATGCTCCCGGACTTTTTTTTTTAGTGTTGGAGACATATATTGAGTCATAGTTACTTAGATAGCAAGTAGGGTGTATATCTTCAGCATCAAGCAGTTCTGCTCTTGCCTGGAAATGGTGAAAAATAACAGTACTCAGAAAGCTTAAAGAGGATTAGTATAAGCTTGAACTGAGTTTGGGCTTATTCAAGAGGCCTACTTTTTTGCGGGTACAGATTTCTCTTTGGTGGGGATTTCTCAGAATTGAGTTCCATTTCTGCGGGGCCATGAGTCACCTGTAGTCATGGGATCTGATTTCCTCGCATTGCTTATCCTTTTAGCAGTGGATAACCGTTGGCCAAGGTTGGCTTTTGGCATTTTTAACTACAACTTTGGCTGAGTCTGTTATCACATGCTTATTCCATATGCATACAGGATTTGGCTGTTAAAAAATTGCCAATGTGACTAACTACAGGCTGCTCAAGAAAAGTTATCAGGTGCTGTTCGATATGTGCTTCTGTCCAAAATGCTTTGAGTCTTTGACTTGCTACCTTTTGCTTACTTGAACAATCTTCTCAAATCTGCCTTTAGTTTGAAGGCCACTGTAAACCTTGATCCTAGAATGGGTGACAGCTTTGTAATATGAAGGAGACGACAAATTAAATGGTTATTGAAAAGATTAGCTTTTTCACTGCAAACTTGAACAATGATCAGTGGTTTAGGCTGGGATTCTCAAGGTATTTATGACTAACTAAATGAAATAAAAATAAAAAGCAGAAACAGAAAGATTTGTTACTAATTGTTGTATTACTGTTCCAGCCTTCTCATCCCATTGCCACAACAATACATGGACATCTTCCTGATTGGATTTCCTTTCTATGGAAGAAATTTGGTCTATAGTTCTCTCTGGTATGGCCTACTTTACTTCGAATATTGAGCATTTGCTTCCTCTTAACCCCCCAACCCCACTCCCTTGAAAAAAGGAAGAAAAAGGATTTTATTTCTTTCCACTTAATTTTGATTCTAGTCTGTTTCTTTATTATTTCTTGTTAATTAGAGCTTCTTTCTATACATGTCTTTTGCATTACTAGAAAATTTAAGAACTTGCTGATACATATCAAGAGCTGCAAGATGAAGCAAAGATAGAAAGGATGAAGGAAGTGGCTGGAAAAAAATACCTGGTATAAATTAATACCTTCTTAGGGGGAAATTGGTCGGTTAAACAAATGTTCTTTGTTCTGTTCTAAATTAGCACATTGACTGGCTTAGCGAAGAAATCATTACTCACCTGCACAGTATGTATTTTCCTATTGCGTCCTGATTGACAATTTCAGCCCTAGAGATGGTATTATATTTGTTCCTGGAAATCAGTTGTATTATGGTCATGGAGTTGGTATGGGAAGCTTTCTCTGGCCTTATCTGCTTCCATGGGAAGGAATGGAGCTAATAACCGTCTAGCATCTAGTCTATTCGATGCATTGATAATGCCTGCTCTGTGATGTAGGAGGGTAAGTAGAGGCAGGAAAGTGGATTGGAAATGGTGATTTGTTGTATCGATATAAATTGGTGAAGCGGAGCAGATGAATAGGAGTCTCTTGGAAAGAACAAGGGCTTAAATCAGATTTTAATGTCAGAGGATCAGGATTAATTGTCAGAGGATACGTTGACTCAGGCTTCAGGTTATCTTGATGAGAGAAAATCTACTAAATGATTACATTTTAGATAGGGAACTTCTTTTGTTATGTATAGTTGCACTTCTCCATTGACAATGGAGCTTATCTAAGATGAAGAGATTTAAAGGAAGCATACGATTAGAGAGGAAATATTGTTTCTCCGAACAGTTCTTTTTAATGCTAGCATTTTCTCCTTGTATTTACATAGTCATTAAATTATCTCATTCTTGGACCAATCCTCCCTAGTTTTGCCATTGATTTTATCTCAATTTGTCAAGGTAATTTCTACAACATATTTGTGAGCCAATTCCTATTCCCTCACCTCCCTTTCAGCAGTATGGGATACAATTTTCTGTACCGAATAGACACTTTAATATTATGGCTGAATTAGAGAAAGAACTCCAAAATTCCACAGCATCCAACTTTTCTTTTATATATAGTATAGACAAGCAAGTACATAACATAGAACACAACATACGACATGAGATGTCTTCACTTCTTGCAGCCTTAATATCAATTAGGACATCAAAAGAGGTTTTTTAAAGCACATGAATGAATCAGCTAAAAAATCAAGTCTTTGAAACATGTTACTAAGTATTAATCTATTTCCTGCTATTGACCCATTCAATGCCCGAAGCTGTCCCTTGCCTTGGAGTAGCAAACATAGTAGAATTCTGAGACAATGGCGGTAAAGAAAGTGAAAGCAGCTCCAGATGCAAAGACTCCTTTCCTTACAGTTTCGCAGGAAGGAGCCTTCTCTTCGTAGAAGGGCCTGTACTTTGTGTGGTACGCATTCCTGACTGAACCCGCCAATAAGCACACCTCAGCAATGAAAAATGTCAACCTGAATAGGGAAACATCTATGGAGTTAACAAGATGAAACCATACAAGATACAATTTTTGAGTAAGCAAAATGTTGATAAGCTTTAAGATGAGCTACAAAGCACCCAGACACTCTAAGCATTTATGTCAAAAACTGATCAGTTTCTCATGAAAGATGAAGACTAGCCTTTGGAATTCCATGTAGTGGAGGGTAGGATTCTATTTGTGTCGTGTTTTGGGGGGTCCTCGCCCCAATCATTCAATGGCCGTTAGAAGCTAGATTTAAAGAAATGTTAGATTTACATATTTTTAAATCCATCCTTGTGTTGCTTGAGAAGATACTTCTCAAGGCAACACAAGGCTAGTTTAGTGAGACATTTTGCTGCAAGATTGAAGATGAAATTCTACTCCCAACCACCTAAATCATCTATGAAATACTTATTAATAGAATAATTCCAACCCAGACTAAATTTGTAAATGAGCGGCCGACCCTGAAAGGAGGAGAAGTGACTCATCTGGGGCATGGACTCATCACTTCTGAGCTGAGCACATGGGTAAAAGTAAGCACCAATCTTTTTTCCAATGTAATTCAAATTTGAACTTGGGCAAGTATTGTACATTGGAATAAATTTGTCCAACAAAGAAGTTCAAAATCCCACCGGTTTTATAACTGAAAAGGTGATATCTAAGTGAACTTACCAGCAGATGATGAAAAGAATGATAGCACACGCCCTCGATCCTCCAGGGCTCAAAGCCTTTCCGCAGCAGAAGCAACGGCTAGCTGCCATTACAATCACTTGACCAGCCAAAAGACAGAAAAATGCCCCAATCCCATATCCTGTTGCTATGTCTTTATCATAGACACAGTACCTGACGTTCGCACCTGGATCTTTAGTGAGTGTGGCCTGTGATCGAAGGACATAACCATCATTTTCTGATAGATTTTCACTCGATAAATCATGTAATCACTTGGAGAATTCAATTCCTCAAGATGTCATTAGAACATTTACATAGAAACTAATTAAGAAGTTGCTCCTAGCACTGGGTTCGAAACATCAAGAAACTGCATCATTACCCTTGTGCTCAAAAGTCCCTCGCCTAACCGGACCTCGCAAATGGGTCACTGATTCGGGTCGAATTAAGGTATGTTATTTTTGGATTGTGGTCACTTTCAGGTACAACTGTCGAGAAGATGCAATCGACATTGTTCTTACAAATCAAACATGTCGGAAGTTGGGAGCTAGATTTGGGGCAAGATCAGCTTGTCCAACTTTGGGTTTTTGGGATTAAATAAATGAAGCTATATGAGAACTCCAAGATCCACTGCAGAGCCTACATTGTGGATTACCAGATAAAATAAAGTCTCCGCAGCTTCAGGAAGAGTAGAGGGTCCTCATTAAGCAGATACATGATAGGAGAGAGAAAATGTACCAGATCTATCAACATAATTCAAAGAGTTTACAAGAAATTTCCAATGTTACCACTCTCAGATTGACCCTCAAAGCAAACTAAAAAGGGTAGAACAAAGAAATTAAGCCGCATAAGGAGTAAGTACACGAAATTACAGTTGACCCACCAGCTTCACTAACATAACAGGATTTATAAAATCACTAAAAAAATCTCAATCTGAGTTCTTTCCTGATCTACAGATTATGGGTTGCCAAGAATGCGAGAGAGAGAGAGAGAGAGAGAGAGAGAGGCATACAGTGCTTCTTCTTTGCTCAGCAGCAACAGCGAGTCCAAAAGCGATGACATCGAGAACTAGAACTGCCAGAATCACCAGTTTGGAAGCCATAATTGGATTTTAGAAAACTCCCAAGTCAGATCTGGGTTTATTTTCTCTTCTCTTCACTCTCCCTTTTAACTTTCTTTGCTGCAGAGTAAGCTTTGTATGGCTCTCCTGGGTTGTTGTTGGCTTTGTCGGTGGATCTGTGCATAGACATAAATGTCAACGCAGTTGGAGTGAAAAAGAATTCTATGAATTGACTGAAGAGGGTTTGCCTTATTTTTGAGAGTAAATTTAGAAGAAAAATGAATTTAAGTTAAAAATAAATAAATGTAATTCAATTTAACAAAAATAATTTAGATAAATTGAAAAAAAAGGTCGGAATCCTATACCAGCTGAGTTAAAGCTCGTTATTAGGAGCTTTTCTTTTTATATTTTGTGAAATTAGTGAGTAAATATTTGCAATTTTTAGTGGTTCCAAACAGTGTGGTGTGGTAGTCTATCTTCTGGAAACAGCTAGCGTTCACAAAGTACTCCTGCAGTTGTGTTTTTTTTTTTGGGAATTTCAGAAAAGTGAGGAACATCTATATTCTTCAATTTAAAGAAGTATACGTTATGGTTAGCATATTATGGATATATTCTTTGAAACAACATGGCTAGATATACTACAAAATGATCCTTGTTCAATGTTAAATTGCAGATATGGGTTTTTCCCCTCTTCTCTTTTCTTGTGGGGAAGTTAGATATTAGGATTTACTCATATATTTCGTTGGTATTGATGGTTTAAAAAAAAACATTTAGCTAGTATTTTTTTAATTTTTATATTAAGTATAACCTTTAATTGTTTTAGAAGCTTTCAGGTATTTTCAAGTCTCGATGTCATATTTTGGTCAAGTTTGATGCAACCTCGTGAAATATGCCTTTTCTTGTGCAGTAACCTTTGGTTGAGTTTTCTTTCTTCTGTTAGTGCCACCTTTAATCCTAGTGGCGTAATGCAACCTTGGCAGCATTGGAAACCACATCTGTTAGTCGCAATTTGTATGGATGGGAGTCTTTTCGATTCTCAAATGATCTTTTTATATCCAGGTCTATTCCAGAACTTTGTCTACTCAAATTTGAAGCGTCATTATGGGATCCCCATTGCGTTCTGAAATGTGAAGTGTGACTGATTTGAGGCTTCCATGTATCTCTAAAGTCCTTTGCCAACATTTGGTTCCAATTTGCGTCAATTCCATGAATTATTGCCTTCACTTTGGAGGGTCCGTATCTGACCAAACTGTGAGTAGCCTTTTGTGGATCCTTTGCGAGCTTATTTAGCATCCTTATTCCTAGTGGTGTAAGGTAAACTTAAGAGGTCCAGTTTAATTGGGAATCATCTCCATAAGTTGTAAGTTGCATTAAAATCATTAATCGTAGCCTTTTGTACTCAATCTTTTTCACTCATTCCTATGAGAAATGCAGCGAATATTGTTCCTAGAAATTTTGAAATCTATATCAGGACCTGACTTGATTGCCTAAGGAAATCTGAAGTACGCCCTTTGATTTGGGGTTCGTACGTGATTTCTGAGCCGCAATATCATCCTTTTATCTTTGAAGCCAATGGGGACTTATAGTAACTCCATAGAGATGTCCACAAGAAGAAGAGCTTGTTTAACCTTATTTGCAATTTGCATCAGAAGTCAAAGCATTGAAATGCATCACTTGAAAGATTTTTCTTGCATTGAATGGATATTGGAAGGACTTAAGAAATCATCTTCCATTCAAAACCAATTTGTGCTGTCATCTTGGAGAGGCTACTACTCTCTAGCAAATCAAACTATACCTTTTAATTTGGGATCACATAGGAGTTTGATGGTCTTGGTTCCATTTTAATGTCACGAGGCACCTAGGAGTCTAGTGAAGGACCCTGTGTGATTCTAGGATTATAGCCTTGAATCATGTCCTCACTTGTAATTTGCATTCAGACCTTAAATCATACAATTCTTGTTGTGTCTATTAAATGAAGGCCTTTTTTTGTGATGAGCTCTATGTAATCTCAGATTGAAACTTGTATTGATAGTCTTGGTGCCTTTTAAGTTGTGGATTATGGCTTTTCCCTTGAGTTGCTTTTTTGTACTATACCTTAAGCAACTCATTGGCTCTAGGGGCCTAGACACTTGGTAAAAACTGCTTGTTTATGGAAAGTTGGTATTTGCAAGATGAATCAAGGTGTCTCCTGAAACATGAACTATAGCCTTTGATTTGGATTGCTTGCTACCCCTCCAGCCCCTGTGTCGCATCTTTAGTCTTCGGGGAACTAGGCCATCTATGTGGAGTATACATCCACTTAGAACTTTAGAGTTCAGTTCCTCTTGGTCATAATTTGTGATGAAATTCATGGACTAGAGATCTGTGCCTTACCACTAGACCAACAATCTTTAATCTCTAAGGGGCTGAGGGTTTTCAAACTTCAACGTATCCTACGAGAACTCTTGTCTGTTCATAAGCAAAATTTTTGTCCAGGTTGCTGAGGTGCCACCTGAAAGATGATCCGTTGTAACATTTTGGTTTTGAGCCCTTATCATTAATCAGGGGCTCCTCTAAGCCCTGCCAACTTTAGGAGATCTCCTATTCTAACATTGATTAGATTTCTGTATTGGTATTTTGTTGAATCTCGAGCAATCTATAGTCATGGAGCCATCAAAGTCGACCCTGGAGTAAGTTTTATTTTCATTCACAGCTAAAATCGGACTTGACTTACAGGTATGATTTATAGTTGCCGGGGATTTCCAGGTTGAGATGCAATCTCTTTTTCTAGGGATCTAATGATGACACCGTGAATCACATGTCCACTCAAAGTTGTTATCCGCTTCCCTTAGTCACGATTTGCATCGAACTGTAGGTTGCAGCCTTTCCTCTTGAGGGTTAGCTGTAAGCATATTACAAAGGCTGCAGGAATCTTTGTTCTCAGGACTCAAAAGTCTAGGGAAACTCTAGTGCAATATTTTCAAATTCAACATGTTCCCAAGTTCCAAGTGCTGAATTTTGAATAAATTGCATTCTGTCATGGGCAGCCATGAATTTGCAAGTTCTGGTGTCATTTTTGGTTTTGGGTGCAGCTGAGGATCTAGGAAAATTCATTGCCATTTTGTTGTCAGACCACAAGAAATTTGTGACCTCGGTCCCCACTAATCCTAGAGGAAATAACGACCCCTATCCACTTGGTTGTAATTTATTCTTCTGCAGTCCCTAGATATAAATCCTTTATTTTGTTGACTGGTGGGTCAGGTACATTGCTACATTATGTCAGTAAGTGGTGTTTGTCCTGCTCAAGAATCAAAAGGTTCAAGGGCAGGGGCCAGGTATCCAGACTATAGCTTTCCTCTTAGTGGCCGAACCTTGTGATGTTTCGCTTACCAGCACTTCCTTGAAAGCAGTGTCTTATTCATGGGTGAAGACATCGATTGGCACTCTGAAGGGCACATCAGAGTATGTCTCTTAATTACTGTTTATGGTTCCTCAATTGAGATTTTGGTCAATTGTATAACATACCTTTCATACTCCTGCTTAATCTGACCAGATATAGTGCAAAGCGAATGGAAGCAATTTCAATGTGAACATCAAGCTGCATATGCAATATTGTATGGAAGCATTGGTGCAAATCCTGTCAGTGAATCTCAGCAAGGAGGCTACAACCATATGCGAGATTTTGTATCGTTGTCTGACGTGCTGTCCAATGCTGATGCATCTTGTCTGTGTCTTGGTGAGATCCCAGAGTATGGCTTAAAATTGAGGCCAATTGAGGCCGTGAGTACATCAATGGAAAGTTTTGAGTCTTCAACTGTGTTACTGCATGTATTGGCTTTTATCTCAAATTTTGATTCAAGGAACAGAAAACGGTGTTAGGTTAGTTCAATCTATGAATGTGATTGAGAAAACAAATAAAATTACATCGTCGTTCCAAGTCTCCTGCAATAATTTGGTTAATATGTTTGCATTGTATGGATTAAACCTAGCAAACTGACCTGAAATCTAAACCAAAACCGAGTAGATCCATAACCAACCTGGTACACAAAACAACAGGCTTGAAATCGACCCAAAACTAAAATTGACCCGACCTGGACTAAATCAACCCAAATAATGCAAGACAACCTTATTGGACAGTCAATCCAAATCAAAATCGTACCCAATCCGAACTTTGGTTACCCGAACATGACCCGACCCAAACGATTCATTTGTTAGGTCTATTCTAAGTTTAGATTAGAGAATTGAAAGGAAATTTTGGCGTGTTATTTTCTACTTATCACAAGTAAGTTATTACCGATGAGCAACGATGAGTGCCGAATATTGAGAAATTATAAGAAATATGTCTTAGCGTTAGTAAGTGCTAATTACTGATGATAAGTACTTATAATAAGTTGACAAGGACATCGGTTTGATAAATTATAAATGAAGTAAAAATAAAAATTCAGTAACATATGAAACAAAACAAATTATCTAACTAAAAAATTCTAAAAAAAGTGTCTAAACACGAGACTAGTTAACTGGACCAAGTTGCTACAAACTTTCTGCCCAATTTATTTAGGTTAGAACCGACTTATTCTCCAAAAAGAAAATTTTCAGTATATGGACAATTTCACCAATAGATTATTTACTTTTTAGCATTGCTTTTTTCTTCATATGTCAATAATATGGACCTTGGCTTCTTGGCATTATAGTTATTTCTTCATAATATTAATGTTATATAGACATTGACTAGTATCATTTTATTTTTTTTCGATCATTGATCGAATCGTGCCCTTCACCAAAATGAATAAAAATATAAAAAAAATTTAGGTTGAAAACTATATCAAAATATCTAATTTGATCTAAAATATCATCGAAATTGTAAAAGAAAAGATTCAGAAAGACACAATGCTTGCGTTGATACATCCATTTTAACTAATAACTTCAAAAGAAGATCGAAAATTTAGATTTAAATTTCACGTACGGTAACGGTGGGTGAGTGTCCCTTGTTATACCCGCAAAAAACAAAGGAAAGGGTGGACAGTAGAAAGTGGAAGACCAAATGACCAAATGATGAAGCAAAGCACGATAAGTTATGAGATGTTGCATTCTTTCCCCTCCCAAGCTGATTACTACTGATGGGATATGTCTATACTCCTTCACTTCTTCAATCTCCCTTTGATTTGGACTTCCACTACCTCTCTCTCCAAATCATATGGGACTACCCATTTTCACTTCCCCATGTTATCTCAAAAATTTTAGTCCGTATACTGTAATCCTTAGTCTATATATACATTTTTCACTTAAAGTCTTCGTTCCACAAATTTTTACGTCATATATGTATTGAGCGAACAAGTTATAGATTGTCTGTTTTACGATACCTAAAACAACACCTTTTACAAAGATCAACTCCTACACGAAAATCTCCCGTTTAATAAAGTCATATAAGCTCGATCGAAATATAGATATGGTAGACTGATTAAAGACCCAATTGCTTCTCACCACAATTAATATCATTGCGAGTGGCGGAATTGGCAAAATGTAATGTTTTGTTTAAATTATTCTTTACTTTTTTCAACATCATTGGCATGTGAAAAGTATGTTAATATGCCATCAAATTCTATATTTGAGGGTATTTGTTTTGTTTATATATGACCATTGAGCTACACGCACGTTGATTCATCGATTTGGTAATGTGGCAACATGTGTTATCACATTTACATGATATAATTCCTTCACTTTTTCCAATGTTATCATTATTCATACTTCCTCCGTTTTAAAATACTTGTCGTTTTAAAATTATAAGAAAATATAAAAGAAATATAAAATTTATGATAAAATTTATGTTAAAAGACCACATTTCCCAAATATTTCATTGGAGATGAAGAAAATTAATTACAAAAAGGAAAGAGAAAACCCCAATTAATAAGTATAAATTTGGTAAATTAGTCATTAATACGTTATTAGAATTGTAAAGTGACAAGTATTGTGAAACAAAAAAAGTCGATTACGCTCTATTTGATTCTAAGAAAATAGGTTGAAAAGAAAATTTAAATGAAAAAAAAAGTGATCAGGAAAAAAGTTAAGAGGAAATTGATTTTTTTCTTGTGTTTGATTCAAGGAAAAAATAAAGGGAAAAAAATTATAATTTTTTTCCAACATCTTACCCATCCACCACATTGTCATGGAGAAGAGAGAGAAAATATTCAATAGTATTGATTAATTGAGAAGAGAGAGAAAATTTTTAATGTTATTTCTTAATAGAAGTCTCTCTCTTTTCTCCATTTCTCTCTCTTTGTGAGTTTTTTCTTCCATTTTTCTCTCAATTTTGGAAGGAAAATATCATTGACTAAATTGACAAAAGTTTCCACGAGTTTTTCCATTAAACTTTTTTTCTCTCATTTTTCTTTAATTCAAACATGGGAAATAAATTCATTTTCCACATTTATTTTCTTTCCTTCTAATTGTTTTAGAATCAAACGGAGCCTTAAAGTTACATGTATTGTGAAACGGAGGGAGTATGTGATAAGTAAGCTACCATGTTATAAAATCAATGAATCAAAGTACATATGTTTGACTTGGCATAAAATAGATAAAGGTTTTGTTCAACAACGAGTGTTTGAAGTAACTTTTAACATTTTGACCAAGTTAAAATACTAATAAACCAAATATTAGTGTTTGGTAAGCTAGTGCTTTAATTAGCATTTGCAATAACTTATATCATTTCAAGTAGTGTTTATGAAAAGTTAAGAATATTAGTTTTTCACATTTAAAAGTAGCGTTTTATATTTTTTGAAAAAAGTATCCCTTCATTAATTTATATTTGGCAAATTATTTATATCTTTTTACGTCAATTTGCACTAATCGCCTAACTCAACTACTAAATTTACCGAACACTTTTATTCAACTACTCAATTGAATAGCTATCCGCTAACAACTAAATCTAACAACTATTATCTACCTAAATAACTATTAGTTACACTTACACAAACAAGTTATCCGATACTCAAACAGACTTCATTTTCTTGAACATCGTGAAAATAAATCTCATGAAAAGTTAGGACGATAAGTGCTATTTCTTAAAGTTCCATCTTCCCAAAAGTTGCTATTTTATAAAATCTAATTATTGACGTTTAGTACCTTTAAAATTAGATTATTGATATAAAAAGTCATATATATATATATATATATATATATATATATATATATATATATATATATATATATATATATATATATATAGGGATGTATTCAATAAGAGAAGAGGGATAAGGTGAGAGTGAGACATAAATATGGGCTATTGGATTAAAATAAATGGTTGAGATCAATCTATCAAATAAAAAATCTTAAGTACTTCCTCATCCACTATGCCACCCTAAAACTACCACATTGGACGTCATCCTAATTACCGGCGAATCCACCAGTGAGGATTCCGTCGAGTCCACTATTGTCCAAGCCCAGTCCTCTCCCTTTACACTCCATTGCTTTCTTTATTTTTCTGGCGGCAAAGCCACTCGGAATTTATAAAAACCCTATCTCGAAATGCATCTAATTTAAGGTATGTTAAACCCCAAATCGAAAATTCATAGCTTACATCCATGAATGATAGAAAATAACTTTGTTTTAATCTTAACCTTTAAATTTAAAATGAATGATTGAGATTTAATTCTCTCAGTCTCACTCTATCCCCTCCTCTCATTTGATATATATATATATCTATATATATATATATCTATATATATATATATATATATATATATATATATATATATATATATATATATATATATATATATATATATATATATATATATATATATATATATACACACACGTGATAAATGTGAAGATGATAGATAGGTAAGTGAAATTAAATTAGGTTAGATCATTTCATGTAATTAGAAGCATGTTTTAATTATACGTGGCTTGAATTATGGGTTGGGTATAGTTATTAGTTTGGATTCGAATAGATTTAAGATGCATAATATTTCAATCAAATTGGGAGATTTAGCTAGATTAAAAATCAATAAGTCAATTATACCTAGTTTAAATGTAAACATTTTGTCATAGTTTCTAAAATATCTAACAAAATCTACTTTCTTTTTGCATCTTTACCGCTAACTTTCTGTCTATTTTTTTATTTTGTCCAACTATCTATTAATACGTGAATCGAAGGAATAATATATCGTATCTAACAATTACAATCAACCGTGATTCAAACCATTGCCTTTGGCATAAATAATCACTTTTTTTTGGTAATAATAAATAATAATTTCTTCTTTTTGCAAACAATAAATAAATAATCCTTCTTAGACATGTAGAATCGGAACCATTGATTTGGTTTAGCATATTTGAATCTTTGCTTAAATTGGTGTGGTTATTCCATAGTTGACTTGAAATTGATCATTATTATCCCTTTTTTTCAAGCTTAAAGGACGAAGCACCTTTAATTGGCATCTCTAATAATTAAAAAAATATTGCACCCATGAAATTAAATTGATCTTAGAAAAAGAATAATTTTACTCGTGCTTAATGATTATATATTTTTTTGTTTTCTTTGATGCAAGAATCAATGCCTTGTGTACTAGATGAAGGAAAAATAAATACTATAAATATTTTCAAATTGTATAAATGTACAATCATCTTGTTTCAACCATAAATATTAGTCCCGCGTCTCTTAGAGATTTTTCTTTCCTATAATTATTTTTGTCTCAAAATAATATTCTTAATTGGTTATAAAATACGCTGATGACCAATAATTTTATATCATTTTTACCAAATTATTCTTCTTTTGGTTAATATTGAACATTTTTAAAAATATATTTTTAACATTTAAAAAGATAGATATAGAATGAAGAAAATATTTATTTCTACGTTGATAGATTCTCCAAATCCATACTTAATTATTCATATTATGGCTCTTGTCATCGAATTGCATTTTTTAACCATAATAAAAATTGATTTGGGCTAAACAATACTACGAAATTTATTTTTTCTCCTAAAATTTTAGCACTACTTTATTTTTCAGATTTACAAATTTCATTTAATAAACATGAAAAATTCAAAATTGATATGTTGCCTATGCATTTAAAGAAGGTAAGATACTGTTCCACACAAAAACTATTACTACTATTCTCATTATAGGTTCGGTGTGCGTAAGGTTTGGAGAGATTACAGTCTTATACGTGCAAACATCTTTATTTACAAAGACACTAATTTCAAAAGATCCACATTAAAAATTTGAATATGGGAAAGTTTGCATTCATCAAAACAAAGTGTGAAAAACACAAAGTCATCAAATGGAATTTTTTCTCAATAGAAAAGAAGCAGCAATCTAGCGAGTGTGTTCTGGAAAAGCAGAAAGACGATGAAGGCTACGAAGGAACATCAACAGTTCCATCGTCAGTCAGATTCGATAGCCACATGCAGCCACCACCAAACCATCCTGTCCATCTGCTTTCCCAAAAGCCATCTCTCTCTCTCCCTCTCTCTCTCTCTCTCTCTCCTCTGATGAATTCTGAATTCTGACTTCACCCATACATACAGACTCTCTTTCTTCCTTCATCATCATCCCACCCCACCCTTTTCTTCGTTGGTGGGATTAGTGAAGTACTCATTGAACAACAACCCCACCAAAGCTATATATTTATCATCAAATCAAACATAATAACCACACAAAACACTATTTATTCAACGTACGAGATCCATCCATACATCATCATTACCACTAATTTAAAACCTTCAATTAAAATTAAAGTTACCATTACAAATTAAACCCAACACCCAGAAAAACCCAAAAAGAATTCATTTTCATGACAACAGTAAAAATATCATCAAGACCTACATCGACCTAGCTAGCTATATAACTCTCACTGTCCTTTCCCTTCCTAGTATACCATGCCCCATAAGATTAGCAAAAAAAAATATTTTTAAAAAATTGATTTCAGTCAACCCCATTTCACCAAAATTTACCCCAAATTAATAGGAATAAGTTTTTACCACTAACTATGCAAATTAATTCCTTAGTAATCCTCTTCACTATGGGTCTTCAAGCCCATGGATGGTACCACTGCTGCCCACCTGGAAATCGGGCCATTGATTCGGGTCATTGTTATGGTTGTTGTTGCTGTCGTTGTTGTTGTTGATGCTGCTGCTGTCGTTGTTGGTGTTGTTGTTATTGCTAAGGACCCAATCCCCGTCGATGAAGGAGCCCCCGGGAGCGTTGATATTAAACCTGAGTGTAGATTCTGATTATGCTGATGAAGAAGCTGCTGAAATGATATGATGGGCTCTTGTTGCTGCTGCTGCTGCTGTTGTTGTTGTTGTTGAAGCCCATGATCAAAGTTTTGATGAAGTCCTAGCCCATGCAACAAGCCCAAGTTGGGCCCAAAGTTGACCGCGGGCATCCCCGCCAGCGAGGGCAGGAACCCACCGCCCCCGCCACCGTAGAAAGTGGTGGCACCACCGATTGGCGTGCCCAACAAACTGGAAGTGTGTTGACTAGTACTATTAGTATTGTTGAGCTGGCCGGCCTGCTCAAAAGGCGGGTTCGGGTTGGCGGGGGCTGCGGAAGAGGGCAGCTTGGGGCGCTTCCTCTTCCGGGAGCCTCCACCAACCGGTACGTTCCGGAGGGTGCCGCCGTGGGTCCAGTAGCGGCGGCACCCTTTGCAGAAGTACCTTGGCTGAGCCAGGCTGTAGTTGTTGTAATAGCAGAACTTTGTGTTGTTTGAGTTGCAGCGCGGACAAGGCTGTGGTGGTGGGTGCGCCTGATTCTGACCCCCGGGTGCCGCCATCCGCCTTGTTTGGTTCTGGTTCTGGTTCTGGTGCTGCTGTTGCTCCTGGCTCGGATTCTGATGATTCATTTTCTCTCTCCTAGGTTATTGTGACCCTCACCCTACCCTTTATGTATCTTTTTTTTTTTTTGTGCATGTAGGGTTAAAGGGAGCTGATTAAGATGCTCACCTACTTCTCTGCATGTGGTGGGATTTATTCAAACACCCACAATCTCATCAAATCTCCTATGATGATAAGACCATCAGAGGGATTTATTAACAGTTTATAATAAACCCAATTAAGATAATGATCAAGCAACAACAGCTTAATCTGCCCAGAAAAGATTAATTACAGGGATAATTTGATACTCCCACAGATTAACTTTGAGAGGGAGGGGCGGGGAGCAAGCACCTGGTTTCCTGTAGAGAGAGATTGAGGGATTTACGTCCCTCTGATCCAAAAGTGATGATTCTCCAACCACCAAGAAACGATCATGATCAAGAGATGATCACAGCCATAATTCCTACTGAGACAAGAAGTCAGAGGCAAAACTGTGTTCTGATGGATTGGGAGCTAGGGAAGGAAAGAGGAAGGAGGAGAGAGAAAGTAGGGAAAAGTAAGTGGGGAAAAAGGGTTTATGGTGGTGGCAGGGCGGCGGAGAAGGGTGGCTTTGGCGGTTGTCAAGATGGGGAAGTGGGGTTTGATGGGTCTCTCTCACTCTCTCGTTCTCTCTGATCTCTCCCTCTCTCTCTCCCTCCCTCTCTCTCTCTCTCTCTCTCTCTCTCTCTCTATGTAGAATGAATCACTATTTGCAGCTGCTTTCACTTTTTCTCTCTCTACCCACTATCTTATGTCTCTCCCTCTCTCTAGAGGAGCGTTCAGGTTTCTATTCTAAAATTCTGTTTTGCTTCTGTGACATCATTTCAATCACTTAACTTCAGTAACCCCATTTCCTTTCATATATCTTCTTACGTCCATACGCGCTTCAATTAGGACGTGTAAAACCTGTTAATTCGAGTTTTGATTCACCCAAAACTAACTAATCAATTAATCAAAGTTTCTCGATTCGGTTAATCAAAAATTTTTTATTGACTGATTTTTCAATTTTTCGGTTCTGTTTTTCGATTTTGGACATTTTGCGCAACACTATCTTCAATATAGTCCATGAAGTCCTTGCTCAACTCACATAGATAGATTGGCTCATTGGATGTTTTAAAGTTTCATGATGGTCAAATTACATAGATAGATTAATGGAAGGTAGGACTAGTCGAACATGTTGTGGATGCACTTTTGGCATTGACATTGGCTCATTGGATGGACTTTTGGTTAGTGCGCTCACCAGCTTTATTTTGAGTCAAGCCCTATCCCTTATTTTGAAAAATTATTATGTAGGTGCATATATCTACATTGAATCATGTAACATACATATATAAGAATCTATTCACTTGTGTGGCATACCATCTTATTACTAATATATATTAGCACTTACGGTATGGTAAGTTAGTCGATGATATGAATGCATAAAATTTATATATGTATTATAAAACCGACTATTGAATGCCTAAAACCCTACTACCTTATAGGTGAATTGAATCTGCCCTTGTAAAAAGTATTTTCATGTGGTGAGTCTTGTTGATCAACAGAACAACTGCATACATATAAACTTTTTACGATTCTTAAAAATTCAACGGTGCAAATTAAAAAGTGAGACATAGTTGAAGTTGATAAATTCCTCTTCTATATACATGAACTTTGGTGAATCTTTTGACAATAGACGAGGGAAAAACAAAATATTTTCCAATGAGAATGACCACTCATCTTTATTGTTTGCTTGCTTGACAATATTTTTGCTATGAATTAAGTGGCATGCATATTTTAGAGAGAGAGAGAGAGAGACAGTAAGATTAGATGGCAAGTACAAATAGTAGTAGTAATAGTTATAAATGAGGGCAGCATGGTGCCATCGTCTTCAATGTTTATTCTTTTGGCCTCAAAATCATTCAAAAATGAATAATAAATATAAATATATATGGTGCGTGGCTCCCTTTAGTTTAATTCATCACCTTCAAATATTCTTTCTGTGTTTGCCTTGTCGGTCGCCAATAAATCATTTCTTCATCTTCAATATTTTACTTAATTGGGTTCTTTTATTCATTATTATTTTGTCTACATCCATATGTATATCATCTATGCTTTCCAAACTTTATATTTATATATATATATATATATATATATATATATTGTTATAATTTGGCGGACAATTTAATTTGATGCCTGGTATGACAAATCTTCCTTACATATTATGAGATAAATCTTTTTGCTCGACTTAGTAAGATGAACAATTCACGAGTTTGGGGTTGTATGAGATACAACCTAGAATATGCCTTTTTGTGCATATTGTTGTTTCATGCATTCGGAGTAGGCATATACATATTCGAGACTTTTAATTATATCGAATATGTATTCCTTGAACATTATCGAAGCAAGTGACTGGAATGTTCGTCAAATTACAGTTCATAATAATAATCGACTGTTCTAAACATTTTTTATTTATCTAATTTATATAATGCTAATAAAAACACATGAATTAATCTATCTTTTACTTATGTGAACTAAAATGAAAGCATAGTCCAAGTGAAGAAGTCGGTCAAAATGGTTGAATGTAAATAAATATTTTAGTCAAATATGAGACTTTAATTCTGATGTCTCTCCTTTTCTCTACATGAAGAGAAATACAGAGGCTGACCACTTTTAATTTTTGCTTAGTCATTTAAAGTCCCCCTAACTTGTAAACGAAGGCTAAAAATGGTCCATTTTGACCACAAATAAATTTTAAGAGTGCAACTTTAGTCAAAAAGTTATTCTGTCAATATAATTTAATGTCCATTCCAAAGACTATTTGCTATACAATTCTCAACCATGAATTCAGTCTTTATGACAGATATTTCAAATTACATACTATTTTAGACTTATAGTGTATGCTATATTTGTAGGGTTTGTTTATGTGTTTGATTACTATTCATTTCAGCGTTACGTCCAACAGATTGGACTTTTTATATCCCACGAATTGACCCGAGACTCTGTTTCGTTTATTTTTAACTTACAACTTCTCACAACTCATTAACAATTACTTATAATTTTTTATAACTAACTTTACATAATCTTATAATTTTACTTACAACTTCTTTTAACTCCTTACATCTAAATAGAACATGACCTATTTTAAAATTATAAATCTGCTTATTTTAACTGTTAAAGTTTTAACTATTAATTATTACGAGTTGTTTTATTTAGCACAACTTGCTATAAGAAATATATTCATGTGTCATTTCTAGTCTTACAATTTTATTTTATTTTTTGATAGAATAGTCTTACAATTTCCCCCTTAACTTTATAAAAATTTAAAAGAACATCTAAAAATTTAAAAGAACATCTAAATGAAAGGTCACTATTTTTACTCTCTTAGAAAAAGATTGATCAAACTTTTGAGTCTAGCGTATATTGATAATTTATTATATTAAAATAGTTGTATATTGCTAATTTATTATATTAAAATAGTTAGATATTACAAGTGTTATAGCTGAAATAAATTAAAATAAACTAAAATAATTAAATATTATAAATAAAATAAAGCTTAAATACGTTAAAATGAGCTAAAAAAATAGATGTTATAACTAAAATATAGGATATAACCGTAATTCTGAGAGACCCTAAATTTAATTGCCAATTATTTTAGAACAACTCATGTTCATTTCCCCGATATATTGAATCCCAATTTATGTAGACAAATGTGATGCTTGAATACAGAACAATTGTCCATTGGGCCCGTTTTTGCTAGTTTAGATTGTGGGCCTTGGGTTTGGTTTTCAGGTCTTGTGGGCCTTAAAATGGTCCATTCGGCTCATAACATTCGATATTTTTCGCCATCTCTCTTCCACGGTATTATCCCTTAATTTCTAGGGTTCTGCCATAATTTTGTGGAATTTTTTCCAAATTTAATTTTTTAATTTCACCAAGCAAGCGAGAAAATTATTCTAATTATTCTAATTCACTTATTAGAGAACCAAATTTCAATATATCAAAAGGAACTGAAACTTGAACCCGCTCGTCCATTTATTTAGCACCTTTTCTCGAAAAAAGAGCAAATGCCATGAATAATAAAGTGCAAAAACCTAAAGCCAAAACTCCTCGAAACATAGTTAAAAGTCCTATGTAGCCACATATTAGAGCGAATATGGCTTACTATGAGGAAACCCACCTAGCAAACCACAAAAAAACGCGGGGGTTCAAATCCCACCAGAGGCATCGAGAGGTATGGGGATCGAACCCAGTTCCGACCCTCCTTAGCCTCTTTCGCTCTCCCTCCCAACCCATGGATTCAGAAAGGGGAAAAAAAACTCACGGGCCGCTCCTATGCATGTTTTGGTCCTTGTTCCCGGCATCAAACGGGCGCTTAGGCAAGCGATCCTCTATATAATCCTCCGGCCTAGCATACTTATCCTCGTCGTCCCCCACCACCGTCTCCTTGATCCTCTGTGTCGCGTCCTTGGCGGTCTCCCACGCGCCCTGAGCCTTCTCCTTGGCCTTCTCCCCTACGTTACGCACTGCCTCGGCCGCCTTCCCTGCCCCTTCCTTGGTCTTCTCGGCAGTCCACTCCGCGGTGTCCTTGGTCTTCTCCTTTGCCTCGTGCATCCTCTCCCCGGCTCGGTGGGCTCCCTCTTTCACTCTCTCCTTAGCCTCGTGCATGGCGTTGCCGGCCTGATGGGTTCCTTCCTTGGCTCTCTCGTTGATGCTTCGAGCCGTGTCCTTGGCTCTCTGCTTTATATCTTCCACTACTCTATCAGCTTCGTCAACGTCCTCATAGGCTTGTTGAGCCTCCCTAATTCTTTGAGCACCTTTTGCATCTCCTTCTCCGATGGCATCCTCGCTAGGATACCGATTCTACATGCATTTTACATAGAAATCAACAAAACTACTCAGACAAACATACCGAGTCTTGGTGAGACAGTCTAACACAAGACATACCTGGTAAACTTTGGATGCAGAAGTGAAGGAAACGCGAGAGACATGGTGGGGAGGGAAAGAAGAACAAGTAGTATGAAGCTTATTGAATCGAAAAATGGTGTTCATCAATTGCTTCATCATCATCGACATCGTTGCTGTAATTTTCTCTGTTCTTCTCCTTCTTCTTCTTCTTATTGAAAGGTGGGGGCGTTGAAGGAGCGAGCGGTGATTAATATGGTTGGGTTGGTTGATGAGTATTGTGTATGTTCTTTGCATGAATGCCACGTAATGTGGGAAGCTGCCACATGTAGGATAAATTTGTGCCTCTAAAAGGAGAAAAACAGAAAAAGAAAATAACTTTCCATATAGGGAGCTTGGGCAGTCAACCCTATAACTCCACGTGTATATTATTAATTATTTTTTTCGAAATTTTCATCCTATATTAGCTTCATATTTGAATTTTTGCAGCTGTTATATTAAATTATTGTATAAATTAAAAAAATTTCTTTTAAAAAATACAAAATTTTTTAAAATATTCCTACTTTTGTATTTTTTAAATTAGGTAACTTTATGTATATTTTTGTATTTATAAAATTACGCATATGATACACCTTATGGGTATAGTTGCTCGAATTAGGGTATCATTTAATACCTGTGAACATAGCCAAATAATAAGTAAAGTTTTATATTTATAATTAATCATAATTATTAAAAAAAATAGTGCCTTAGATCATAAAGATGGTTTCCTCAAAAAAAAAAAAAAAAAAAAAAAAAGTTGGTTCATTAGTGATTATGGTGAATTTGTAGATTAGTGGGCCACAGCAGCTTGATCCATCATAAACTCAGAAATGGGCTTGAGGCACCAGTACTACAATTTTGGCCCAATATTATCACCCCTTGTATAATTGAGGCCCAATAGTTTCTTTTTTCCCTAAAAAAGAAAAAGAAAAATACTCCCAAAAATTTAGGATAAGCTTCCATAGCTCAATCTATCAGAGCTCACAATTCCTCTAAAGCTCCTCCCTCTTCGCCTCTCAAATGGCGACCACCTCTGCAACTACTCTCTCCTCATCTCTTTCGTCTCTATCCCTCCAGACCCATCGTTTCTCTCTCTTCTCCAAACCTAAACCCACTTACCTTCTCTCCCTACCCGACTCCAAACCTCCAATTCTCTCTCTCACCTCGGCCACCGCCAAACTCTCCGCCAAGAAGGACGACATTGACATCACCTTCTTCGACGAGGTCAACCCAGAAGAAGAAATCACCTTCGACCCGCCGGAGAAGCCCGAGGGGTTCGTGCCCCCGCGCTCCATTGATGAGCCCCCGTTCGAGTCGGAGGATGAAATTGCTCGTGCTTATGAGGAGCTCTATGGTCCGGGTTACAGTGGAGAGTCTTACCTTGGGAATGACGTCTATGTTATGGATCCCAAGGTGAAGAAGACTACTGGGTTCGGGTCTAAAGCCAAGAAAGAGAAAGTTCGTGATGGGTTTGAGGAGAGCGTTGTTCAGGTATGATTTTTCAGTCATTTTGGCTTTTTTTCATTGGTTTTGTTTTTGGGTTAATGTTGATTGGGAATTGGATGTGTTTTTGTTTGTTTGAGTTCGAATTGGTAGCAATTTCGATAGGAATTTGAATTGGTGATATCTTTGGTAGTTTGTTTTGCTGGGTTTAGTCTGTTTGAGCTGAAAATGGTATTGTAATAGTCAATTTTTGAATTGTAGTTTTGAAGGTTGAATTCGGGATACATTTTTTGATTTAGCAAGGTTTCATTTTTTGCGTGGATTTGTATGAAATTCTTTTAGTGATGATAACTGTTAAGTTTGTGATTGCACATTTAAATTAGGAGCTGAATTTAAAGAGATGGGTTCAGCTGGTTTAACCCAGTTTAAATTGAGTTGATTGGTTTTTGGATGATCCAGGTGAGAAGAGTGACAAAGGTGGTGAAGGGAGGGAAGCACCTGAGGTTCAGGGCAATTGTGGTGGTGGGTGACAAGAAGGGGCAAGTCGGGGTTGGAGTAGGCAAGGCCAAGGAAGTCATTGCTGCTGTTCAGAAGGCAGCCACCGATGCTCGCCGGAACATTATAACTGTGCCAATGACCAAGTATCTAACATTTCCTCACAGGTATAGTTCATTGCTTAATGCTTATTTCCTTATAGCATAGGATTCGGAGCTTTAGTACTCCTATCTGGTCGTTAGGCAAATAGAGAGTGTTGAAGGCCTTCAGCTGTGGTTCTACTATATACTCTGCATTGCCCTCTACAGAACATTTCCATGATCATAATCAATGTGGAAATAATATATTGGCTTAACTTGCTCTAAGTTATTTACTAGTCTTGCGATTTTTAGGTATTTCTCAATACTTGATTTTGTTCATGTCAATTGAAATTGGGTCTAATTTAATATTCTGTAAAGTGGCTACTTTAAAGGTGAAGGTAACGGTAAGGTTTAACTGTTTAAGGTTAAATACTGAGAAATTATTGAACAAAGTTGGGTATGCTCTATGGAATAACCTATTTTTGGAACTATAAATGCCCATCATTGAGAAGTTCCAACATATTAGCCTGGTTGTGCATTCAGCAAGAGATTATCATGGTCTGAAGTGGATGAGCTTCTTCTTAAATTACTGTATTCCCTAAGAGAGTTAATATGTGTTCGTCAGCAACTGAAAGGAGGGGTGCTTTCATTTCCTAGCCTCTCTATTCTCCCTGTCCTTACCGTGAACCCTTTTGAGGTCAGATCTGAATCCCAAACTGATTGGCCACTTCACTAATCTCTGATGGTTGTTGCCGTAAGACAAATTTTGCGAGGGAGGAGCCTGAGAAACTTTTAAGGGACATTCTAATGAAGCTCTGAAAGGCAGCCAATAGTAAATTAGTAATCTTCTTGCTTTCGCTTGGGCGAGTATTTGTGTGCTCCTGTCAATTATCACTGAAGCCCTGTTTGTATTGTCTTGTAATAATTGTCTTTGTCTCACATTTTTCACTTTTGGAAGGAGACACTGGAAGCGGTAATTCTGAAACGACACTGTTATATCCTATACTAGGGTGGTTTTGCCTGTATGAGCAGGCTTTTGCTTTCAGAACTCTGAATTCAGATGCCAGTCTGCAGCTGAAGTTATCTGTCATGTCTTCCTCATTTGGTGAAATTACGTGTTAACCTAGATCATTAAATTGTTCTTTCCTAGTAAGCAATACAACTCAATTGATACGATGATTGCATTTCCAAGAACTGTGGGTCTTGTAAGGCGTTTATCTGTTGCAAGAGGGAAGTACTTATTGATATGATAATGTCTACTCTGTAAAGGGGAAAAAATATTGAACTGCAAGCTTTTCAAGCTCCTTAATTCTGTTTCCAGGGGACAGTCTAGTGGCTGAGGCTTTAGGAGGGAAGGGAAGATGAGGGGAAACGTCCTTTTTCCCAAATGCCTTACTGGATTTGAATCCCATCTCTTTTGTGGGAAGATAGGTCAAATGTCACTAAATCACCCCTTCAATGTTGCGTTCTAAAATTTTGTTGGGTGCTCACTGAGCTTCTTGAAGTTATAGTTGAGATGGTCCGATTGAGATAATCCTTGAATATGATGTCAAAGCGGGTTGCTCTTGGATTTGCCACCATTCTCATCTGTTTAATTGTGTGCGCATGTGGGCTTTATTTAGTAGCCACACATGAAGAGGCATGTTGTAGCCATTGAAGTGAGGTTGTCCCCCATTGACACGGGACAAAGTTTTAAACATGTATATAATCTAGCGAGTTGCTCTATCCATAGGGCCATAGTCAATTGGTTTCGCGATGGAACCTCACTCCACTTACATGCATTGATAGATTGGATTAAGGCCCAATTTCTATCTAGAAACAAATTGAGCATTTTATGCCTTTTACTTGGCAAAATCAAGCTGACACCTTGTTTTCCCTTGCTGTTCAGCTTACATGAGCTCCTCTTTCGTGTCAATTAGCCAACCACTTTTGTGGGTAACTTGTTTATAATTGCTTGCCAGGATTCAGGCTGACTATGGGGCAGCTACGGTGATGCTTCGACCAGCTGCTCCTGGTACAGGAGTGATTGCAGGTGGTGCCGTGAGAACAGTGCTAGAGATGGCAGGAGTTGAAAATGCATTGGGAAAGCAGCTGGGAAGTAACAACGCTCTCAACAATGCCAGAGCCACCATTTTGGCTGTCCAGAGTATGAGGCAGTTCAGTGAAGTCGCCCGCGAGCGAGGAATCCCCATGGAGGAACTCTGGAAATGATTATCAAAACTTCGTTTAAAGAAGCCAATTCCTGTTGATTCCCCACTTCATTATTGCGACTTCTAATTGTAAATTTTTGTCTTTGTCAATGCTTTAGATTATGTTTGATAAATTTCGGCTATAAATGTTGATCAAGACAGCATTGTTGCACCAGGAGAATTGAATTCATCGAGCTAGTTTCATGGAGTTCTATAATACGTTTCATATAGTCATTAAATGCAGTCTTTCCACTGTTTTGAAATGTAATGAAGACTATGAGTAAAATCCACATGGATACAATCCTTGAATCACTTTAGGAATTATGATCTGGGTTCAAATCCCGTCTACATCCCCGTCTACATCTAGACACGGTTATAGCTGGCGGAAAAAGATCGAGATACGGTTATAGCTGGCGGAAAAAGAAAAACACACAAGGTTTTTCTTTTTTCTTTTAAAACCAAACTTTGTTCCCACCATATATATTTCTTGAGTTTCAAATTATATAGTAGTGTCACATCATATTTATAAAGCTACAAAATTAATATTTCTTTTGACCCAAAATCACCATATAATTACTGTTCGTAATCACTCATTCACTCAAATGAAAATTCGTACCAATTTTTCTCAACCTTTCATCATCACCCAGTAGTCCCACTACAATAACAGGCCCCAAACCTCACTTTCCCATGTCTCCCTTCACATCATGTCTTAAGTTTCAAAAGAGGTACAAGAAAAACCCTTTGTCTTTTCTCAATGAAAAAAAAAAACAATAGGCACAAAAGTTGAAGAAAATCAATTCTTATTCTCTTTTTCTTCTTTTTGATCTTTTTCCCACTTTTTTTACACGTAGAGTCTGCGGGAAAAAGTGGGCCTAATCAATCTATATGTATATCAAACTCAATCGGTCATCCAAACTATATCAATGAGCCAGCCCTAGGCGTAAATTATAACTCCAACCCATGAGCCAATAATTAATCTAATTGAGACGGTATTTTATAAACATGTAAACGAATCAATTTCTTTAGTTTATAAGAACGAACAGTTTATATAAGAAATAACTTACCTGTAATATTTGAACTAAAAACCTAGGTCGTAATTAATTATATTAGCACTTCTCTCAATTTAATTTATTTGACACTTGAGAAAATATTTAGTTGGAGTTAACTTCAAAATAAATTAGTTATTAGATAAAAATGTTCCTATAATTTCATTTAAAAAAAATATATAAAAATAAATAATTAATAAATATAAAATTAATAAACAACTAATAAATATGTCATTAAAATTACTATAAAACAATAGATATTATAAAAAAAAAAATTTAGGGTCAAATCAAATAAATTAAAATGGGGGAATATTAATGAAGTTAAATTGGGCGGCTTGAAGTCAGGGTTGCATTAAATTATGTATTAAAAAGAGTGAGCCATGGAAAACTGTAATGAGTGGTGATTTATGGCTCATGGCATGGCATGGGGTCATCTACTAGTATTATACTTATATTTCAACATGGGGGTCCCCTTTGGCCCCTTACCCCCTACTAGTCAAAGATTAATTCTACTCAATGCCTAAAATTAGTCCAATCATTATATGCCCTTTTTGTTGAATTTATTTATAACTAGACAATGACCCCATTAATAAAAATCCCATAAATCCTCATCAAATGCAAATTATACCATAAAACTGATTATATAAAATTAATATTTATCGTTACGAGATATAAATTCAAAATTATGATATATTTTTCTCCTCGTTATTCATCAAATTTACCGAGTAGATAGGAGTTATCATAGCCCTTCTCCCTCTGAAATCTTCTTCGTTTAAAACATCAAAATTAGGTTATTATGTTCCATTTTGATGTTATATTTGTCCACCATAGAAACCCGAAGGAGAAAAACTATCTTTATTTTGTTTACATAAGAAGATATAAAAGTTAACCTAAACAGAGTGAACCTAACTCTTTCTAATATAAACATAAGTTTCACATATTTTACCAGCCAAACTAACCGATAAATATAGCATATAAATACACAAGATTCGTAACTTTGCCTAACAAAATGAAACAAACATTGCAACTTAGATGTGGTGTAGGTTAAAATAATCGGTAGACATACCATATGAGGCCAAAAACTTAAAAAGACGGATGAGGATATTTTTCAAAGTGGGCATACATTCACCTCTCTTTCTTGAAATGTAAACTAAATTACTATGAATAACAAGAAAAGAGGCCCTAAAAATCAAAGCACACTATTGAATGAAAGTTGCCACTTTCCCTTACTCTTCTTGAAGAAGAAGATTGTCGAGAGTCTTTTCTCACCATTTCATTTTAGACTTTGAGAGGTGATGTAATAAAGACAACATAGGTAGACTCTTGCAAGAAAAAGCTATTACAATTTTTTTATTTTTTATTTTTTTGTTATTAAACTTTTCAAAGAAAAATAGAACTTAAGAAGAACATAGAAAAGTGATTTCCTCTCAACTTGTCCTTATATGGAAATTGCCCAAGAGAGTAAATAAGATTATAATTGTTTGTGAAATGAAGTGGAATATTGGCATTGATTGGGTGTACAACTATACGATGGTTTGGTTCCGCGTATCTATTATATATGTGAAAATTTATACTCTCATAACATGTGTTAAGAAATGATAGGACGGAAGAGAAATTAGAAGCGTTTTGTGGGTATTTGTTAATAATGTGACATTCGGAGTATAAGCTCGAGCTTGCATATAAAAATTTGTCTGATTTGGATAATAATATTCTTTATAGATATGTTTTAAAATGTTAAATAGTTACTTTATAAAATTATGTATACTTTAATCCAATCTAAAATACGTATTTCGATTTATCGAGCGTATAAAACAGTTAACAAAACCATAAAAAAAAAAATTAAGACGACATAGGTGTACATCCCAATTTTTTTTTTATTTTTTATGGAGGTGTACATCCCAATTTTAAAATATCATATTTTTAAATAAGATGATTCATGAGTTAACTTTACTATATTTTTCACTAATTTTAAATCACGCTTTCGTCTAAAATAAGCTCACTCGTTTACAAATTTGTGCACCCAATTTTATTATTATTTTTTGTGATCATTGCACCCATTTTATTATTAGGATAGGTGCTTAACCACAACAGTCATGGCAAATAATACTGGAAAAAAAAAAACTACTATCCTAACATATCCGAATAATCAAAACATCAAACTAGCTCGACTAGATAAAGTAAGCAAAAGTATTGCCACATATCGAACAACCTAACTTGAATTTGACACAGTACTATAAGCCCTCCGATCTAATTGTTTGGTTCTTGAAGATGTATTCATTCCTTGAGTTCGGAAGAAGTTCGGTTTCAATGAATTACAATTAATAAAAATTGAACATAAAACCTAATATATTTAGTTGTAATATTTTATCTTAATAGCTAACTCAAAATCTATTGGTTGAACTACAATAATTTGATCCACGAGGCTGAGACCACCACTCAATTAAAAAAATGAAAACTTTAATTTGTTGTTGCCCTTTTTCCCCTCCCACATTTTACTCCACTTTCTCACCACAGCATGAGAGTTTTACTCATTTCAACCCCCCACTATTCCCTCCCCTGTTTCTCTCTCCTCTGTTCCTTCTCCCCTGTTTTCCTTTTCGCATGAACTGTCATAGTCCTTGCAGAATTAACTCAAAAGCTGCTGTACAGCCAACAATCTATCTACACAGTCAGAGAAAACCCCTTTTTTTTTCTTTTTTGAGGTTGGGAAAATTTCTTCTTTTTTTTATTTTGTTTTTGAAGTTTGAACAGCTAAATTTGGATCAAACCCCACAAATTCAGCAAATGTATAATCACAAAAATCACACGGAAATGAAGAAAATAAGTCATGAAAAACCAAATTCACATACCCAGATAATAAAATAGAGCTCAGATTTTACAATTGGTGCCCGATTTCCTCTCTCCGTCTCTCTCTATTATTACTGATATACATACATACTACACACAACCATGAACCACCCTCCTCCATGGAAATGGATCAAAGTGGGCGAAGACGCCCCCAATTCAAAATCCGAAAATTGCCCAAATGAAAATTCGAGAAATTACCACTGCCCGTCATGATTTAAGAGCTGGGTTCCGAACCTGAGATCCGCGGCGAGGTTTCCGGGAACAAGGGAAGCAATCGGGGCTCTGAATCACGAGGAGTTGAAACCGGCGACGGGTGCAAGAAGAACCCTTTTTCCGCAATCGCCTTCTCCTCCGCCGCCTTGTCGACCACCGGCGGCGCCGGTGACCGGTTAAACGGGTCGGGGATAAGAGGCGTGACGGGGCTTAGAGCGAGGGAAGGGAAATCAAGTATACTAGGAGATAGAATTTCGGGATTATTATTCCGAGGCGAGAACCCGGATCCGGATCCGAACCCAGATGGGCTGATGATGCGGAGGTTGTTCTTGAGAGAGTTACGGCGCTCGTACAGCTTCGAGGGTTTGGACTTCGAGGTGGTTTTGATTGGGGGAATGGGGTTGGGGTTGGCGGGTTTCGAGGACCCGGTGAGCATTTGGACTACCTGTTTGAAGGAGGAGGTATCTGCTTGAACGAAGGTTGTCGGGTACGGGTTAGGGTTTGGTTCGGATCTTGTGATGGGTTGTGGACTCTGCTGTAAATGCAATCTGTGGGGGAGGGGAGAGAGTGGTGGTGATGGTGGTGGCGGAGGACGCCATTGTTGCTGCTGCTACTGCTGGAGGGGGAGGGAAGAGGGTTGGGGTTGCCTCCTCTGTCTTGAGCTCTGGGTGAGGCTTCCATTGTAGAGAGAGAACGGGGGGCAGAGAGAGAGAGAGTTGGGAACAGAGAAGAAGGAGAAATGGGAAGTGTTTGATGATGAGAGAGATTTGTAGATGAGATGAGAATGAGTCGAAGACTTTGGCACTTTGTATACAAATTTTCTTTTAAAAATTAATTATTGGAGTGCTTGGTTTGGTAAAGAAATGCTTCAACTCGGGTACTTTTCTTTCAGTTTGTTTCCTCTCTTTGTCTTACTTACTCTCCTATCTAAGAGCGTGAGCCTCACCCTATCCATTCACTCAAAACTAATGATGACGAGTAATAAGATTTATCAAGTAACCAATAAAGGCTCTGTTCGAATTTATATACAAAATAAATATAAATATAGATATAAATAGAAATAAATATAAACGAATATAAATGAGTTATTAAATAATAAATAAACGAACATAAATAAACATAAAACATAAATACATTATGTTTTTCATATAAAAACTCACACGAACACAAAAGGCAACAACCATTAAAAAGTTATATATATATGCGCAAGCAACGATAAAAAGCCAACATCAATAAGTGATATACTCAGTAGCGAATCCAAAAATAAATACATGTAACTTCGTAATGTATATCGTAGTCATTATGTGCATATTTAGTTTACTTCGCAAAACGAAATCAAATAAACCGGACTACTAATTTGTTTTAATATTTTACCTCACTTTATGTGAATAATTATGATCAAGGTTCACTCAAGCAATTTGCTAATTGATTTTTTCATTTTCATGGAGTGCAACTTAGGTAGAATCTTTGCGAGAAGCGCTCCTATAGTTGATGTACTTATCCTTTTTTGAAAAAAATTTGCTAATTGGCGAGAAAGTGCAACCCACGCGCTATTCCTGAAGGTAGGATAAGTTTGGGCAGTGGGTCTGAACTGGTAGCATGTAAGTGGTGTTGCTTGGAATATGAGACCAGATGAAAGGGGCAGTAATGTGGGGTTGGAGTGACAAGGAAAACTTGCCATTTCCCCCTCACATAAAAATTCAATAAAAATTAATTAATTAAATTATATTTTAAAAAACAATAAACTACTATTACTAGTATTTGCCCATTTGACTTGGCAAAGACATTGAATTAAAGGCTTCAACCTCATTTTTGTAATATATATATATATATATATATATATATATATATATATATATATATATATATATATATATATATAGAAAGCTAGAAATAAATTATGAAAATGTAGGAGAAATAGTCTATTTTTCATCCTTTTTCTCATTTAGGGAAATTCTTGTTTTAGATATCTCCTAAATCTCTCTAAATACTTGCCCTATGGAGGGTGTAACAACTAAATTGGTCACATTTATGAAGCAAATCTTTGGATTGTCCCTTGGGTTAAGCACAAATTATGGCATTATTTCCTCTTAGGCATTTTTACAATTTGGTGAGGCCAATCATGATAAAGAGGAAGCAGAAGGGCATTAAAAAAATTAAATTAAAAAAAAGGTGAAATATCACTTATCTTAGCTTCCAATGTCAACCAACCCAATAATTGGTTTTGTATTACTCATTAAATGTTGCCCCAAAATGTTAGATATATTTGGCAAAACCAAAGGGTCATTGATTGGTCCACATACATTTTCTAGCTACCTTCTATTAGTCAAGTCTTCTACACCATTAATCCAATCTTAACAAAGACTTCTTCCTTCTTTTTCTTTTTTTTTATTTTTTATTTTGGTAGGAAGGTGTTAGTCCAAGAAGGTGCAAAAATGTTAGACATATCAATATCGATATCACCTCAAAAAGTGTTGATATAAAGACGTTAGTATAAATGTTGACAGAGATAAAACCGTTTACATCCGAATCTTCCTAATTATCATTGTTATCGATAAAGATTAACTTCACTGGCACACAATACCGTGTTAAGATTTACATTTATGTTTAAAAAAAAGGGGAACAAAGATTCTTCCCAAACATAAAACAAAGAAAAGTCAACAAATGCATGCTTGAATGCCTAACTACACAGTCAAACAATTAGGAAAAAAAGAACATAAAATTATTATGTTTAATTAAATAAATAGTGTAGTTCAAACTCCACCAAGTACCACCTAGTCTCACCCTACCCAAGAAATAATTATAATTAAAAAAAAATGTACACTTAATTAATGTTTAGATATGGTCACCTAGGCTTAGACCAATTTTTCGGTCACGCTTAAATATTTATTTGTTATATTCTAATATTTTTTATTCTTCTAAAAAATTATATATTGCGGCTATTAAGAAACACTTTATGAAGTAATGGACGGCCAAACACCCCTAAAAAAAAAATTTCAATCAATTTTTAATTCATAATTAATTTTATTTTACCGATATATACAAATAACAGCTAGTATTTTGTCAATAATTATTATTTAAATTGTGCGGGGATCATATAAACTATTTAGCAAAGTACCTTTTTATTTTCTTTTACGTGTAAAGGGCTGAATAAAAATTAGATATACTTCAATTCAATTTTCAATATCAATCATAAACTCTTTTAAGCTAACATCGCTCGTAATTTTAATCATTTGATACACGTTTAAATTATAATCTTACATAATAGATTATATAATGGGCATGGAAAAGAAGAGAACTACTTGCATAATATTATTGATAGTATCTGATGTTCCTCCCACAAAGTCGAGTATAAATTGATGCCCAAAATTCAAAATATTTTATACCCATTTCTTTAGAGAAAATGTAACCACTCATATGGGGGTAAAGTGGAAAGAGATAGGGAGTCGGGACGAATTAAGTTTTGAAGTGGTTTGAATGCTGATTAGTTAAAATATTTCCGACTTCATAAAAATCTATAGAGATTCTGATAAATTGTTCACCAATAAGATTTGTATATTAATAATAAAAATCGATCATATTTCTGATCAACTAATGTCACCCGTGTTATGAGCGGTGAATCAAATCAAAATGATAATTATTAGTGAGAATCCTAGAGCAAATGCCCTAATATGTGGTGAGAAGGGTCCACTTTTCCCAGCATTTGCCCCTTGTCTTTTGTTTTTGGTCCCTTAATTTTGGGCGGTGAGTGCTCACAGCACAAATGAGGGGAAAGATATTCCTGCCCCTCTTGAATTTGAAATGTTGCCATTTCAGAAAAAAGTCTCCAATGATTCCCAATCCCACTTCCATTAGATGAATATATGTTTGTTCTTTAATCGATTTTTAGTATCGGGGCTTTGTTGTTGATTTTTTTGGGTCGTATTTGATATTGTATGACTGGTTTGTTAGTATGTAATATCAGCTCGAGATTTTTATAATCGAAAAAATTTACTCATTAGTTCTATGAGAATTAGTAGTAAAATTAGTTCGACATAGATGTGATTTTCTTTTTCGATTATGAATTGGATATGAACCTGATTTAGAGTCAATACGATTCAAATCATGTTCTTAATATATTATTCAGGTCATAAAAATGAAAGGTTAGCATAACATACTTTTCATGCAAATTGTTAGACGTCCAAAACATGAAAGATTTCCAAAAAAGAAAATTTAAAATAAAAATGAAAGGGTAGATGCGTTCCATTAAAATAGCACAAAACAATAATGTTTTTAAAAGTCAAAGTCTCCCTCTTAAACTATACATGACTAGTTTCATGTGTTATCAGCAAGAAGACTAAGCCCAACACTAAGAATGGAATTAGGATATAATCACTTGCCTTATTGTCAATTATCGCCAAAGAATGAATTCTTTTATGCAGTTATAGGTATAGTATAGGCATTTTACAGGTACAATGTAGACATAACTTTTGAAAGAACGATTGTTCATTAAGTTACGAATTTCAAGTAGGATCCGAACCCTTCAAATCATTGAATAAATTATCTCGAACCAAATATCCAAAAAATTATTAGCTCGAGTACCCAAAAATTGAGTTGGGGTATTAGTGTTTTGGTTCAGGTTTTTGGATTCGGATATTTTTAACGGCTGGAGATAGACTTAATGAGAAGTATAAAGGAGGTGATTAGATAGTACATGGTACATTTGCATCCGAAGGAGGGCGTGACTCAAAATATTAGGTTTTAGAGCTTAGGAATGACCATGACCGGTTACCCGGATAACGGTTCTCGTCTTAATTTCACACTTTCATGACCCAATCTTAGAACGGTTGGAACCCTTGTATGAAGACCTAAAATAAGGTGATGCAATTAAGCAAAATGCATTTTTTTTAAAAATCCGGTAAGAAAACTTGGCTAATGAGGTGGACCCAAGCTCATATACATTTAAATAATTCTTACGAAAAACGTACCCAAAAAAAATAACTATATATCTGACAAGTGAAAATACATACTCCCATAAGCATATAAAAAATTATTATGCAAACATGATCTTTAAATCTATCCATTAAGGGGAGAATTTAATGATGTGTTGAAGGAGCATTGGGCCAAACTTTGCCATGGTCAAGTAGGCCCAATGGCCCGATCCAGTTTGGGCTAAGAAAAAGCTCAAGTGGTGTGACAGGTAACTACTTGTCCAAATTCCAAATGGACTTTGTCATTTGAAAATTAGTAAATGTATGAAAAATGGTTGGGTCATTTACATAGCAAACCGAAAAACATATCGTCACAAATAACGGCCGAAAAAAAACTGTCATTCGAAAATTAGAGAACGAGTTCAAATATGAATTAGGGTTAGAAATGAGTTGAGCAAACTAATGAGAACCCGCGAGCTAACTTGGGAGGAAATTTGAAAAGCTCGACTCAAGAAAAAAGCTTAAACTTGTTTTTCTCATGTATCTAATTCGGATTACGATAGTAATAACTAATGAAGGTACAACAGAGGCAGTAATCGGAAAATTTTATCTGGGGCCGAGTGGTGAAGTAGATAATATTAGTTATATAAGTTACAAAATAAACCATTATTATATATCGAATATTAGTTACAATTAATTTATAGAGAGCATTATGAAAAAAATTTGTGTAATAAATAAACAAGCAATCATATCCAAAGTCAAAAGTTTGTGGCCACTACACTGTAGCATTGGACAACATAAAAGTATATAAAAGAAAATTGTCATGGAGTTTAAAGAATTGCTCCATTAAAAAGTCATGTTAATGTTTTATGCATAACTAACGAGAAAAATATGAGAAAAATAAATAAACAACAACAACAATAATAAATCATAGTCATATTCCGTTTTTGTAATTTTATAGGAAAAGTGTAATATTAAGGCTGAGAGACATAATAACATAAAAAATATTTAATAATCTCATGACGTTATATATTACAAAATAACTTGTATCATATGTTTGTCCTTCCTAATTTGTTAAATGTTCAATTTCTGTTAGGATATATATCACTAAAAGTTTCCAAATTCTAATTTGTTAAATATTATTTTTTTTAGATTAGATTTTTTTAGGTTGAATATCACTAAAAATTTATTAAATATTAATTTATTAAATCTAATTTATTAATTTAATTTTTTAAATCTAATTTATTAAATATTATGTAAAATATTTTTTAAAGATCACTATTTTTTTTTTTTTCAAAATCATGGGACCTTGGCCTCCTTAGTTCCGCCGTTCAGGTACGAGTAGTATAAGCTTACACAGGTTTATTGAGGGTAAGTGAGCTTAGAAAAGTCGATCTCTTAAGCGCATATTTTCATGCTCGGTAAGCTCACGAGATGTACTGAGAAGAAGATAAGTAGCATATAACATTAAGAACTTAAGAAATCACATACCTCTTAATGTTACTATAGTGTTTATGTCCCAAAAATATTGTCCGATTTATTTTTTAGTGTATTTTAACAAACATTAGCATATTAATATTTTAAAGATCATTTTCCAACAAATCCCTTTAATAGTTTGAATTCAAAAATGTAATTCTTCTCAATGTCAATTCTTTAGTAATTACTTTTGAATTTAAAAACAAAGATTGTTTCATAAATTGTACAAATTAGAAACATCCAAATTTAGAAGGGGACATTAATGGACATCCCAAATAAAAAAAAATAATATTTTCTCGGTTCCATAAAAATTGTCAAAAGTTTGTATTTTGGATGTCTAAAAAGTATTGTCAAAAACTTTCTATATAATTAAAAAAAATTGATGTGAATGATAAATGATATTGCCTTAAATATTTATATTCTCAAACTTTGACAAATTTTTGAAAACGGAGAAAATATCCTTTTGGAACAAAAATAATGACATATTAATAATTTTTATTTCTTTTTGAAGCGAAAATAATAACCTAATATACTTAGATTAACAGTTTTAACTAGTAATTAACGACGTCATTAGTAGTAATTTTAATTTTTTTGAGCATACTAGAGGTAATTTTAAAGTTAGGGGTCCATGTTATTATTGTTGTTGAGTAGTTATAGATATGGGGGTGGGGCCTACTAATTATTATCTTCCTTATGTTAGCCACTATAGTCTTGTGTAGTACAATTTATATTAAGAAAGGACTTTGGAACCCAATAAAGAAAATAAATTGGACCCACCTCTACACACCATACCAAGGGGTCCACAACACCCCATCCCTAGGCATACCATAAATTCTACTTGTACTTTAATTCTATGTTCCCTTTTTTAAAAAATAAAAACTTTTTTTTAATTCTAATTGTTTCTATTCCATATAATTTATTTTGAAACAAGGTACTTCTCCATATTAATATTTAATATATGACAATAATGAAAACCATTAATGTCATTTATTGTTGGACCAAAAATTAAAGTCATTTATTGAAATTTCGCGTAGATTACAATTATAGGAGTACTAAATATTATTATTATTTGTAGATTGATTAATTTTCTAGATACGGTGTTTAAAATAAAATTATTTCAATAAATATATTTTTAAATTTTTATTTTTTTCTTTGTCGAGTGAGACCGTTAACAGGCTATCATCTTAAGTAACACTTCATTTGTATGCTAAATATTATCATTATAGTTATAGATCAAACATATATGATAGAGAAAGTGAGCCAATTTTGTTTCTATATTTTACGGGGTCACATTCAAATACCTTATTTTTGTACATGCCATGTATCACACATTCAAATACCTTAGGTCACATATAAATACCTTAGTTTTGTACGTGTCATGTGTTATTCTCTCCTATTTTATAATACTTATTATTTTTAAATTGTGAGAAAATATTAAGAAAATATAATAAAATTTGTGCTGAAAAAGACCAAGTTATCCCATATTTTATTGAAAATGAGAAATGTTGATGAAAAAAGAAGAGAATAAAAACAATTAATAAGGACAAATTTAGTTATTAACATTATCAAATGAAAGATACTATAAAACAATTAATTTTAGTCAAAATAAATCAATTACTTTTTATTGATATCGCACCTACTTTTTCATAACAAAATTGATAAAAGAGCCCTTACATTACATAATTAGTAGATTTTTCAAGTAAAAGACAATTTCTTTTTAAAGGTAAGTATAAATAACATTAGGTATCCCTTCTCCCAAGGGTTGTAACTATATTATCATCAGTGAGAATACATGACAATTCCTGCGAAGGGGAGGATTTGAAGGTAATTGTATAACTCATAACACATCCAAATTTGGCAACGCAATTAGTTGTTATATTACCATCTTCCAAAAACATGATTAATTTAACAACAAGAGAACAATGAAAGCAAAAGCTTGTATATCATGAACCAACGATTGAATTATCCACAGAGTATGAATGGTACCTCGAACAGTCCGAATAACTAATTTGTTGTCATCCTCCACTTGTATATGTGAAAAGCCTACATGTAATGCTCGCTTTAATACTCGTCATGCATAGCCATAGTTTCAAATACAATGATAGGAATGTTATACATGAATCTATTGCTCGCTTGAATGAGACCGCCCTTCCAATCTCATAAAACATAACCTCGTCGTCGCTCCTGCTTTTCACGAAGAAGTTAGGGTCATATTTAGGTTGTTCTTTTAGGGGAGTCCGATGTTTGATTTATTTCAAACTTTACTCATAAAAGGAAAAGCCAAGCTAAAGAATTGGAAGGCTAATTCTCTCTCTAAAGCGGCGAAGGCGATTATGATTCAACCGAATCTCGAGTCCTTGTTGACTCACACCATATAGTGTTTTAAACTCGTAGTGTTTGTATCCCAAAATTTAGAACAAATTAATCAATAATTCTTTTGGAAAAAGGACTTCCTCTATTCGTTTGAGACCAAATTTCTCAACAAAAAAATATAGTGGTTTGGATCTGACGTGTGCTATCTCCACAGCGTTCATGGCATAACGTTCATTGAAATACCTCACTAAACCAAATAATTTTTGGGTTAAGAAGATGAGGGTAAAGTATAATCCTGTATATACTCTTTTTTTTTATGTATAGGAAAAAACTGATCAATCTTCAATTTAAAAATGTATGTTGCCCACTTGTAAATTTATTCGACCGACAAAGCATGAGATGGCAGTTAAGGAATGAAAAAAAGTTAATTTTTGAACCGATAATTGATGTGATGATTTTAGTGTGGCTGATTTATTGCAACTAAACCCTTAAACTCTTAATTATCTTCAAATTAAGGTTTGTATTCTTTTAGTTCCGATCCCCCCAATGGAGGACAAGTGACATTGCTTGTAGAAATAATAATTATACCACTTACCTAGGTTTCAAATTCATAATATCCAAATCAAAATCCATGCAAAATTCAATTACCCCCTTTTCCCATAAACATGCAACGATCAATTTCAAATATGATCAATCATATTTAATTCAATTTTAATTTATTTTCTCTCCTCAGGAAAACACAGTACACCCTGCTCCATACTAAAACTGACTCTCTCTCTCTTTCTCTCTCCTGAAACCAACAATACAAACACAAACGACAAAACAAACACAAATCTCTTTAATTCAAACTCTTTTTTTTCTTCTTCGGGTAATGGGCCGGGCCTAGTGTTTGTAGCACTTGATGGGCTCGTAAGCGAAGGGGCCCACGTTGTAAACGGAGAAATTTGGCAGAACGGCAGGCTTTGACTTGTTGTTTGACTGGAACTGTGACCTGTCCAGGAAAAGGAGCCCCCGGTGACTCCGCCGTTGAGGTTGGTGGCTTTGCCGCACGGGCCGCCGTGCTTGGGATTCTGGGCCAGGTAAGCCCGGCACGTCCTCACTCCGTACGTCGTTATCTGCGGCGGCGCTTTCAGGAAGAAGTACCCGTTCTTGTCCGTCGTCGCCGCCGCTTTGGTCAGGTACTTGGTGTTCCGGCACCTCAGCTCTACCGTCGCCCCTACAAAAACCAAGTTCGAGTTTACACCCATTTTAGAGACTGATTTAAAAAGTCAGAGAGAGAAAGAAAATACGGTACCTTGGAGAGGGAGGCGCCTAGGAGGGTGTCAATGCCGGCGTAGGTGCAGTTTTTGCAGTAAACGACGCCCTGAACGGCGACGAACTTCCTAGGGTACGATGGAGTAGACGGAGGTTTCGCCGGAGGAAGAGTGGGTGGCTTCACTGGGGGGTAGGCGGGGGCTTAGCTGGAGGAGTGGTGGGGGCTTAGCTGGAGGAGTGGGGGCTTAGCTGTTGGAGGAGTGGTGGGAGTCTTCACTGGTGGCGGAGAGGGGGCTTAGAGGGGTATGTGGTGGTGGGGGTTGAGCTGGCGGGGAATAGGAGGTTGAGAAAGACGGTGGTGATGGCGGTGGTGGCCACCTTGGCCGGGCTTGTGGGGGTGGGGGTGGTGGATAGGGGAAGGAGCAGGGGAAGGGAGAGTGTAGCTGGGGGAGGAGGCTGCATGGGTGGTGGCGGAGGTGGTCAGAATTAGGAGAGAGAAAATCAGTGCATGGGAGGGAGCCATTTTCACAGAGAGAGAGAGAGAGAGAGGGAATCAGGAAAGTAGAGGGAGGGGGTGAAATTTATAGGGGAAATTAGGATTAGAAGTGAGGGGAAGTGGATAAATTTGGTTTGGTTTGTTATGAGTTATGGGGGTGGTCAGTTTGGATAACCATGGTTAACTAACTATATAGAGTCTATAAGGGGTAAAAGTGTCAGAGTGGCAGCAAATTGAATTAATCCAAGTTCCAAAAAAGTATGGTATTGTAAATTGTCATAGCATTAGACATTCATCAATAATAAATAAATTGGAATGCTATTCTAGTTTTAGGCCAATCTATTAGCAAAATTAAATAATTGTTTTATTATCAAATTTAAAGGCTCAATAAATACTACTATTAGGATACCATTTGCATTTCAAATTATAGCACGTTGGTTTTAACGTTTATGACAATGTTTGTAACTACTAATAATTGATAGACATAAACAATTACTAATCGTTGATAACTATTAGCAATTAATTACAGTGGCTCATAACCACCGATAACAATTACCGATAATACTGGTAAATACCGATAACCGCTAACTATTGATAATTGTAAATCATTCATCGTAATCGCTAATAACTCTAAATACTAACTACTAATTATAAACATTGAAACAAACAAACCCTTAATAATATCATACCAACATTAGCGCGCGTTTATCAAATAAAGATAAGAATATTTAACCTTATTTATGGTCGATCCACAAAAAAATAATAAGTAAAAAGGCTTTTTAATGATTGTAATAGGGATATAGCACAACCTATTTTAAAATTTACACACCGGATTAAAAACTTATGTTGTCAATGTAGAAATTATATTCGTTAAATTATTTGGTATTACAACCAAATCGCAAGGCCGCTTGAGTTATAGAACGTAAACTATACATGTGAGAGTATATGTTTTCAAAATATATATCAATTAATAGTTGAACTAAAAGAAAAATAAGGAGATTTTATATACCGAACATAACGACGTATTATGTAGGGGTATATATTCCTAAGTAGATATAAAAATTTGCAGTTAAGTGACGAGTTCACGGAAGAAAGGACCATAAAAAGGTAAGTAGGGGGGACTAGGGGCTTGTGCTATGCTTAGTGCTTGTCCAACATCCCATAAATATTTCAAGGTTAACTCAAACCCACAAAAAAAAAAAAAAATTAGGCCTAGCAAGCTTGAAAACTATGGAAGAGAACTAAAGCTTATCACATAATCCAATATTATGATCATACTACTAATAGAAATTTAATAACTTATCCAACAATAAAATTATAGAGGTGCCTTATTTATTTTTAGAGTTTGGCAAATTCGACAAGCTTTAAACGTTTGAGTTAATAAGTAATATTAATAAACCTCGACGTATAAAAAGTATACTTTATTTTTTAATATATATATATATATATATATATATATATATATATATATATATATATATATATATATATATATATGTCCTGTTTTGTTTAGATATAAGAATTTGTAAGATTGTAAATTGTAAGGAGAAATAAAGAATTTTAAAAAGTTGTAAAAAATGTAAAATAATTATATAGTTAATCAAGAGCTTGTTCATTTCTCCTTATAAAAAAAGATTTATTAATTTCTTTGGGCCTGGGGGTATTTTTGAGAAGATATTAATGAAAGCTTTAATTGGATTTGGATTTGGAATTGGAGATTCAGGGAATCAAATAATCAATATATCCTCTGTCACAAAAATTATTATGAGGACAGACCTTGGTATTTGTCCTTTAAAAAAAAAAAAATCCTCTATCAGAAGAAGCTTCCATGTTCATGAATTTTGGGATCACTGTAAATAAATTCCTTTTTTTCCTTTTTAAATTCAATTATTGAGAAATTCATATTTTGTATAGTAAATATTGATTAATATCCCATATTTTATAAAACGAATGTTAGCTGCCCTAATTTTGGGACATCCATCATTAATTATTCAAAATATTAGATATTAAAAAATATTAATATTAAAGATAAACTAATCGTCCAGGATATTATGAATAATGTAACTAAAATTCGGGATATTATAATCCAATAACTCTTAATTTCATTTATTTTGTTTGGAACAACGGTTTTCCTTAAATGGGCCGAGTTGGGTCTAGTCTACTATTAGTAACACTTGATGGGCTCGTAAGCGAACGGGCCCACGGTGTACAGAGAGAAATCAGAGACAGGGGTGGGCTTTGACTTGCTGTTTGACTGGAACTGTGACTTGTCGAGGACGAGGAGAGCGCCGGTGACTCCACCGTTAAGATTGGTGGCTTTGCCGCACGCGCCGCCGTGCTTGGGCTTTTGGGAAAGGTAGGCTCGGCACTTCTTTACTCCGTACGTCGTTATCTGCGGCGGCGCTGTCAGGAAGAAGTACCCGTTCTTGTCCGTCGTTGTCTCCGCCTTTGTCTGGTACTTAGCGTTCCAGCACCTCAGCTCCACCGTAGCTCCTGCAAATGCAAATCCATTTTACAGAGATAAAAATTAGAGAGAGAGGGGGAGAGAGAGAGGGAGGGGACCTTGAAGAGGGGAGGCGCCGAGGAGGGTGTTAATGCCGGCGTAGGTGCAGTTTTTGCAGTAAACGACACCCTGAACGGCGATGAGCTTCCCCGGTTTCGCCAGTGACGGAGTGGGTGTCTTGACTGGGGGTAGGTAGGGGGTTTAGCTGGTGGTGGAGTGGGGGCTTTGAGGGGTAAGTCGTGGGCGGTGGAGAGGGGTAGGTGCTAGTGGGGGTTTAGCTGGGGGTGGAGTAGGAGGTTGAGACTTTGGACTACGGTGGTGGCGGTGGTGGCCGTGGCGGGGCTTTTGAAGATAGTGGTGGTGGGCAGCGGAAGGGGCGGTGAAGGGGATAACTAAGTCTGGGGCGGAAGCTGCATTGGTGAGGGTGGAGGTGGTGAGAATGAGGAGAGAGAAAATGAGTGCAAGGGAGGGAGCCATTTTGAGAGAGTGTTCGGGGATTGAAGAGGGAAGGGGGTGTGCTTTATAGGGCAATGGCGGCAAGTGGACAAATTAAAATTTTAATCATGGTTAACTAACTTAACACTTTTTTTAATTATTAAATGGATAAAACTGCATGATATAAAAGATAATTAAATTACAATTAGTTAGACAAATAAAAACATAACTAAAGAACTAAATTATAACTATAGGATAAATAAAAATACCTCAAAATCACAAAAATTAACTCGAAAATAACTACAAACTATACGGTCAGCTATAACTAAGACATTTAAGAAGTATTATACTCCCTCCGTTTCAAAATACATGTCACTTTAACTAACTTTTCTCGTTTCATAAGTACTCATCATTTTACAATTCTATTGACATATTAATTATTAGTTTACCAACTTTGTCCTTATTAATTGCTTTGTTTTTTTCTTTTTCATTGATTTTTTTCATTTCCAATAAAATATAAGGACAACTTAGTCTTTTAACATAAAATTTTTCATGAATTTTGTGTTTCCTTAATTTTCCCGCATAACCTTATATACTACTCTATCCGTTCAATAATATTTTTAGTTTTTGAAATGTCGGAAATACCAATAAAATATAAAATTCATACTATATTGTTTTCAAAAATAAATTTTTCGAAGGTTTTATTAGACATGAAAGACAGTTAATGAGAAATAGAGTAAGGAAAAAAAAGTAATTTTAATAAGAAAAAATTAGTAAACTAATCATTAATATGTTAGTAAGATTGTAAAGTAACACATATTATAAAGTGACAAATATTAGAAAACAAAGAGAGTAAATACCAATTTTATTGGCCGAAAGCAACTCTTAAATGTTGAGTGTTATATAAGCTATTATAATTTTACATATAAGACAGATTTATTTATATAATTGTTGTATTTTTGTTCAGAAAAAGTCCTAACTCTCAACCCTAAATTCAGACTTTCCTTGGAATTGCCCTATCTTCTGCCGTACATACTTCTCTTTTGTTTCCAAAAATATTTTTGCCTCAAATAGTTATTGTCATTTCCTGTGTAAATTTGGGTTTATTATTAAATGGTTTATCTTTGTGCCAGCCGTATATATTTTCGTACCACATTAGATTTTAAGTCATAACTATCAAAGTCAACAAAGTCTCGACAACACTCCATCCATTTCATAATATATATCACTTTAATTAATTTTTTTGTTTTAAAATATCTATCACTTTACAATTCCAATGAAGTATTAACGTATAGTTTACTAATTTTATCCTTATTAATTGCTTTGTTTCTCTCTACTTTTTCATTAATTTTCTTTATTTTTAATGAAATTTTGAGACAACTTGGTTTTTGACACAAACTTTGTCGTGAATTTTACGTTATTTTGACATTTTCTCGTAATTTTAATACAACATGTATTTTAAAATAGAATAAATATTAATTATAGCCATAGCTAAATGCATTAATTAGAGCTTTAATTGGAATTAAATAAAGATTCAGGGAGTCAAATAATCAATAGATCCTCTTATCACAAAAATTATTATCACAACAGACCTTGGTGATTTTCTTAGTCTTTCATAAAAAAAAAATAATAATAAAATTGTCTAAGTCTTTTTTTATTTTTTCCCCTATGATCAGCAGAAGCTTCCCATGTTCGTTATCTTTTTGGATCACTGCTAAGAAATTCATGTTACTATATATATATATAACATTGGTTGACTTCGTTGAATGATTTCTCAAGAATCAAGATCCAATGTAGTAATTACTTGGCTTCGATTTAGGGAAACTATTTTAATAATAATTCGAGATCTATAGTTTTTTTTTTGGGGGGATAGAAATAATCCAAAGTGTCTATGTAAGATAAGATAATTTAAAATCACACGATTAATTTTAGTGCATAAATTTTTATGTTAGATTGTGACATTAAATGAAAAAAATTCATTAAAAAAATAATTAATAAAAATAAAAATAATAAAATAGTTATTAATATATCATTAAAATCGTAAAATGATAGATATTATAAAACGAAAAAAATTATTAAAGTGACAAATATTATAAAATAAATATAGTACCTTGTGCATACTACATTGGTCAAATTATAAAATCAAAACAAGAAAATTCCTTGTAGATAATTAAATTTAATTAACTACAATATTGGGAGGTGAGTTCTAGAGAAATTCAATGCGATTGAAAGGCCCGAGTTTTTTTTTCTTTTTTTTTTTGCGCTTATGGAAAAAGAAAAAAGATTCCCAGAATTTGCAGCAGAAAAAGCTGAGAACCCAATGTTGCCATTTTGAAGTACACAATCTGACCCCATTTGACGAGGATCCGAGGTAAGATTCATCAATCTCACTCAATCTAACGGCTATGAAATGGCCAAGTAATACGATTGGATTTTGGTACTTCAAAATGGATAAATCCTGCCCTTCATTTAATTTATCTTTTAGTAAGAAAGAGGGTAAATCTAGGGGTCGTAATAAATAAGTATGTCCAAAAATGTACGTGGGTCCGCCACCAACAACGGCCATTATTGTGTTTCAATTTTAAATGTAACATCACATTTTTCACTTTGATTCCCATTATTAAAAATCATGCTACTAACTCTAGATTCTAATGAAATTGTCTATTTTAATTTTTGAAAAATATAGTTTTGGTGATAAAAAAATAAATAAATTTTGTGTCACATAAATGAGTTATTGACTCCGTTTTGTCACTGTGTTTTATTTTTTAATATTCGTATCACTATAGTACGGATGTTAATCCTAAATGTCACAAATTTTAGATTTTTTAATCCTAAATGCCATTGAGTTTGATTTTTTTATTTACCTTTAACCATATAAAATATAAATTAAAAATTTGGCAATGATATTTTGGATAAAAATCCTAAAATATAGTGACATGCAAGTATAAAATATAAATATAGAGAAAAAAATAAAAAAAAACTTAAGATATAATGGCAAAAGGAGCCAAGAACTCGCCAGATTAACATCATAAACAAAATATTTTAAACTACTATATTCCAAAGGGATTTTAGAAACTAATTATCTCAACTTTAAAAGTATTAGACGCTAAAAATAGTACCCAATGTCTCAAACTTTAAGAGTATTTATTTTTAAGATCTTACTACTAAGTTGAGTTATTGGCTCACCCGAATGTTGACATGGATGTGAATTTATTAAACGTAGACGATGACTATCCTTTTTTAAATGATATAACTACTACTTATACATGTAGTATATCTATATCATGTTATTATTCTAATGAGTCAAATGTACCACAATTTGATAGTCGACTATAAGAATAAATACACTTAGAGTTTGGGACATCGTTACTATTTTTAAAATTGATATTATTAATGTTCAATATCCTTAAAATTGCGATAGTTTATTTGCAAAAACCCGGCATAGAATATAACCGAAAAAGAATTATGAATACACGAGTCCATTGATTTCAGTCTATCAAGAAAGAAGGCTAGGAATTATTATGTACGATAGAAGAATAAATGAAATAATCTTCAAAAATAATGGCCAAGATTCGTAGGTATTCTTGACATAAACAAAAATTGTTACTCCCATATCTTAAAAAATTTATTGTTGAATGGAGCTTCGTCTTCTGAAGACGAAGTTCAATAAATTTGGATGTCATCAATCGGAAGGCTTGGTAAAAATCTCCTGAGTCGAAGTTGAGCTCTTCTCACCTCTTGACATACCCTGGAAGCACATACACAAGATATCAGAAAGTCGAATTGCAAAACCTAATTACAGATGGGAAAAATACATCCGAAACAAGCGCATATAATGAAACCAAACTAACCTGGAATTCATCTGATGACCTTTCAAGTGATTTCCTTGATGATCTTATTGGATTAACTAACACAAACCTGCATAAAACACACAAGCCAACTGTTTGAGTTCGACAGCAAGAACCAACCCTGAGAAAGTTAAAAACTATGTAATGCTCAGTAAAAGCATAAACGGGAGCCAAAGCAGGCAACATGTGGTCTGGCTTTACAGCCCCTAGCACAGATGATCAATGAAGACAGGCGCAAGCCCAACTGCAGAGCTTGCTGTGAAGGATGTAATGGCATAACTGGCCACAACTTATCCGATGAAATCAGTGCCATGGTCTCTCAACTATAGGAGGAGAAACACAACTACTGCCAAAGGTCTAGAGATCAATACATAGCATTGCAATCATCATGCAAGGAACTTCAACTTGCATTATGCAAAGCCCATATGATTACGTAACAGTATGATTCTAGAATCACCCTATGGTGACTATTATTCGTTGGCTGTGTAATAGGGAGTCGATTTGTATGGCTAAAGCCAAACTTCTCATGTTAATCAAATAAATTTGGGATAGTGACTCCTGAATCCTCATATAAGAGCCGCAAAAATATGAGCTTTGCAACTCTGCCATCTTAATATATTTTCATGGGGAAGACATCTGGATGGGACAAAAAGAAGAAAGTGAGGGCACAATCTAGGGATAGTTTACACCCACCCACCCATCCAATAGACATTTCCTCCGCATATAGAAATGAACGAGACATAGAAAACGATTGAGCATTCGATAATCGATCAAATTTTCATCTTTCTACTTCTCATAACATAACGAGTTAAGCATCACCATAAAGTAAAAGATGCAACCTTCTACAGCATATCAATCAGATATGACACTTGCGATTAATCTACACCAGTGATCACAGAAGTAACTTACTATTTCCCTGAATGCAATAAACTACTAAGAACACTTGCTATCAAACAGACCATAAATAAATAGCCTAAAATTAAACGCAACACAATATAGACACAATGACAAAGAAAGTATTAGAGAGAAAGGCTAAATTGAAATCCATACCCTTCTAAGGCACAACATCAATCTCCTTGTCCTCCACATCAGTGGCGGCAACACTGATCCCTGAAATAGCATTTGCATCCTCTGTAGGGGGCTGAGCTTGCTCCTCCTCAGGCAACGGCTCCTCTACGTAGTCATTTTCGAAGGCATCGGGAGGGACCTCATAAATCCTAACCTGGGGCTTTGAAGGATCCTTAACCAGCACATACTTGCCCTCATTTAGTTTCATACACAAATCAACAATACTCTTGATAATCCCCCACATATTAGCCATGTTCAAATTAATCTGGGAAGCAAAGTCCTTCGGCTTATACCCAACAACACCCAGAATCACATGATTGAAATGATCCCTCGGATGAACCCTGGAAACATACCCCAACTTCATCATATCGGCACTAGCCAAAAGCGCCTGGGCCGTCCACTTAGCGAGCTTATTGGCATTGTTCTTCAATTCAGTAGCCAAAACAGCACCCCTTTGAGTCTCCAACTTCTGCCTCCAATCAACCCCAGTATACTTGCAATCAAACTCATTCAAAGCGTTCACAGTTAAGAAATGCTTTTTGTTATTAATCTCAAGCACACTCTGAAGCTCACATCGAGCCACTAAATACATATCACCATCAAGCTTCCACCTTCTATACTTATAACCAACAGAAGCCACCTCTTCCCCTTCACTAGCAAACGGGTTCGGCTCATCGAACCCGACCCTTTTCCCATCACGAAGCAGAACCTGCTGAGAGAAATTCTGATTAATATACGCAGCCTCCACCCCGAGCGAATGGGCAGAGTTGATATCCTCTTTAGACTCAGGAAGAGGCTCCTGGGAGGTCTCATGAACAGAGAGAAGATCAAGCTGAGACCCATCACGCTTGTCGAAAAACAACTTATTCCCAACTCGTTGAACAACAATATCCCAACTATACACCGACCTAGGGGAGCACATAAGCGTCGCAAGAATGGCGTCCGTGGCGAACACCGTCGCCTTATCCTCGTTCGCCAGGCGGCGGATCACCGGATCATCGGTGGTGGTGACCTTGAAGAAGTTACGATTCTTGAATCGCTCCAATCGCCGCTCGTTCTTCGGAGTCAATCGATCGCAGGAACGATCGTAATGCTCGAGATTGCCGCAGAATAGGAGATCTTCTGGATCAGAGACGGAGAATGAGAGCTTCGTAAAGGTCGAGAAGGGGATTTGATCGAGCATATTCCACTCAGGTTGAATCTCGACAGAGGACTTGAAGATGGCCGATTCTCTGCGCTGAGAATTCCCGCCACGATTGAGGTGGTAGAGGCGATCGCGGCGAGCTCGTTCCTTCTCCGCCTCGCGCTTCCGCGCCTCGACCTCCTCATCGCGCCGCTGGGGCAGCTGCCGAGACGGGTGGTTATGGTGGAAGCGCCACCGGGGGCCGAACTTAGGGCGGGGAGGGGGCTTTCCGTCGACGAGGCGGAATGAGGAGTCCTCGTCGGCGGCGAGAGTGGTAGCGAAGGAGTCGTCGCCGCTGAAGTCGAACACGGACTCCGACGGGTTGTTGCGGCGGTTCTGCGAGTTGTTGAGGTTGCGAGTCCAGTCGGCGATCCGGCCGAGCTTCTCCGACCGTGAGAATGGCGCAAAAGGGACGTTAATAGGGACAGCGCCGGATGGTTTTGCCGCCAGAGAGGTTGTTTCGGGCGGGCCCCAGCCGTCGGGGTTGAAGGGGACTGCGCCTACGTCGAATCCCACCATTGTCGTCTTGCTGTTGTGTGACAGAGAGAGAGATCGTTTGTGAAGAATGGAGATAATGGGCTCTTAATGGGTTAAGGTCTGGATTGGGCTATTTCATGGCCCAATCCAATCTTAGAGGCCCTGTATTTTGTCATCAAGAAAAACCATATGGGCTTTTCTTACGGATCATGACCCTGTTCTTATATAAGTCTAAATATGATTCACCATCGTTCAAAAATTAACGTCGCACTTAGAGCTAACAAACAAGTCGATTCATATTAACTCATTTAATAAATCGATTAGTCTCGTATCAAAAATCAAGATAGCTCACGTTTACTAGAAAAATGGAAAATATCATATTCGTGCATTACACTGTCAAATCGTGTCATCTTCGAGTTAATAAATCGATTAGTCTCGTATCAAAAATCAAGATAGCTCACGTTTACTAGAAAAATGGAAAATATCATATTCGTGCATTACACTGTCAAATCATGTCATCTTCGAGTCAAAATCAGCCGGTGTTATATTTCTATTGCTAATTTAAGTTGGTCAAATAGTGTTTTTGTGTAAGATCAAAATTTTCTAGTTTTACGTGCAATCTCAAAGAGAAAGTTGGACTTGTTTCTTACTCTTAATTTGTGTTGTGGAAGAGATAATGATGTCAATAATTTATTAAATTTATATATATTAGTCTCCTAACATTATTTCATCCATGTTGGGTAAAACAAAATTTTCATTATATGAGCGGACACAAAAATAATACAATACAAAGAAGGAGAGGGAATCGAATTTGAGATTTAATATATCCAAATTCTCAATCTTGACCATTAGACCGAGACCTCATTGGTTAAAAGAAAAGACCTCAATATGTCAATAAAAGTTTGTAAAATAGGTAACAACACAAATTAAATGATTTTTTTGGATAACAAATTTAATGCAAATTTAATGGACATTTACTTAGTCGCTCAAACTCAGTTAACCCAATATGGATGCCATAGTAATACCTATTGCGTATTGATTTTTGTTTTTAAAGCTCTTTAAGAAGATAGTGTGATCAAACCAATATTTTGCCCAACCAAGCTAAATATTCCATCAACCAATTCATATGCGAGTTAATATCCATCAAGTCAGCGAAACCCGGGTTTAGGTAGATCCAAATGTAGCAACCTAAATCTCATAAATAGAGAAAATGTTTCCTAATATACAACAAGAATTAACGAAATTGATATAAACATCCATATATAGAGAAGAACTCGGATTCAAGCCCGCTGCAAGTCCAGTCATGGACTACAAAAGTGGGTCCAGCTAGGACTACATCCTTGAAATTTCAAGAAGAGATGAGAAAATTTTGCATCAAAAAGGGGTTGGATTGAAATTTGAAAGATTACTGACAATCCAAGCAATGTAAGAGCTAGGAGAGCAATGTGAAAAGAGCATACTCACTTATCTTCTATCCCGTTCCTGTAGCTTCATGTTCTTCGAAGCTCAAGCAGCCATTCCTGTCAATGCTAATAGACAGAACACGATGACATGACAGAATCTGAAAATTCATGCACCTATCGATTTGAACATATGTAAGTATCCTAATCTAATGAAAATGAAATGAGCAAAGCCTGCAAGTCAACTAAAGGTCGCACTGATACTGAATTCCTCGAAAGGAAAATGGAACTGTCCAGATCTATCACAGCAACACAATGTTAAGAGGTGCAGATCTATCCCAGTTTCACATCCAGAATGAACTCTCAGAGAAGCTATCCCGAGAAGATTTTGGTAAAGAACCTCTAAGGAAGCACCATCAGCATAAAATGTTGATGAAAGTGAGGGAGAGGACATAAAAATAACCACATAAAGCATGTACAGAACGTGTTACAAATCTCACATGGACTCAGAGTGCCTTCCACAAGACGGTTCACCACCCTGATGTTTCACGTACATGTAAAAATTGAAGGCAATTATTCAGAAGATGACATAACAATCTAACACAGATAAGATAAAGATTGTGATACAAGTCACGATGTTATCTTGTAACAGCAGCTCTACACGTACAGATACTTTAGCGAGCTATAATCTCCTGCAACCCAGATTAGTAATGCCGACGTTGATTCTACAGCATAATGGGATGTTACCGAGAATGGATACCAATTAATAGGCATCATCGTCATCATGCCAATGTTTTCCAGTGGAATAATTTATATCTGCATAGAAGTGCAGAACTAGGAGAACTCGCTCTGAAATCCCCAATGCATACGTCAAATACCCCCCTCCACCATTCTGAGTGCTGATAAACCCATCAGAAACAACTGATAATCCCCGCCCCCACCCCCACCCCGGGAAGTATCTATCTCAGAGGTCCAAGTGTACATTTCACATAAGTTGTCAGGGAGGTGGTTTCCAAAAGACCCTTGAAAAAAACATGGGCACAAAAACTCTTAAGAAAGAACCATAAGCACAAAAGTTGCCAAAGAGGACGGAGACTTCTCAATGAAGCATGTATAGAAAGATGATCATAAGGAACCTAAAATGATTACAGAACAAAAAGTGCTTTTCCACAAAGGTAATAATTAACCACCTTCATACATTGCTCCTGCGTAATCGTAAGGCATTCTCTGAGAAAATGAAACAACAATCTGTAAATATGAAAGAAAGATCATGATTCACTTTTTACAGATTATCAGAAAAAAAGATTCACCTTTCCCAGTATAATTAAAATGTCAAAGTACATAAGATCGCATGAATAAAGATCTTCACCACCTATAGGACAATATTATTCCAGTAGAATCATTCCATTTTTATAGGACTAGAAAAGATCTTAGAAGAAAAAGTAAGGGCAGCACCTGATTTGGTAACACGAACAGATGACTCTGAAAGCAGGCAACCTGAAACAGCATCCGCTTTACATTTACTATGCAAAGCTTAGACTGCATGAAAGTTCAGCTGTAAAAGCTCTCTCAAGACTCAGCCAAACACTACACTCAAATCAGCAAAGACACTATCTTTATATAACAGAGATGTGTGCTAAATGAAATCCCATCAAACTAGAATGTTCTGCTGACAAGCACTCAAGATGTCAAAGCTTTCAGCATCCATCACACAAAGCACTAGGCACACATGATGTTGAGCAAAAAGCATAAGTTAAAACAATAACTAATGCAAAACAGAAAGACAGTTATAGCAAAAAATAAATAAAAAGAAAAACTATATTAAAAAAGCCATTTACTATTTGGCCTTTTAGAAACCAGCAGCATTTGCAATCAAATGAAAATTAATAATTATATATTAATATTCAAAAGTATTAAGAAATGTTTACTAGAAAATATATATATTTTGCGACTAACAAATGTTCAGCCTCTTTAAGGGGCAGCACTAGTTGCAAACAAAACCAATAATTTCCTTTTCAATATCCAAAGTTTCTGACAGTGCACAGTGTGCTAAAGGCATTTAAAGCATGCTTAGAAAGCTACTGACTCCACTCACATAGAAGTGAAATAGATGATACAATCAAAAGAAGCACTAAAAACAAGCCTATAATTACAGTGCAACCTGATTGAACTACAAAAGCAGCCCCATCCCATAAAGATTCAAATGAACTTAGGTTTAGGCATGGACTTAGAATTAGAATCAGGGGAACCAATCTTGTGAACCCAATGGAGAAAGCCCTTCTTCTGTTCATCACAAATAGAATTCTGTACCATCTTCAGGGTACCATCTAGGGCAAGTGAAGCTTCAAACTGTTCTAAAACCTTCACGACCTGCCAAAACTCGGGCCTCTTCTCTGGTTGTGTGGACCAGCATTGTTCAATTAAAGCTCTCATGGCAGGTGGGCAGTCCTTTGGGAAATCAGGGCGCAAATTCTGCAATCCCAGATTCCTTTTGTGTTAGAAAATTGTACATTGCATTTTCCGTTCAAGGTTAAAAATCAGATAGAAATAAGCAAACATAGAGGGCCACAAGAATTAGCTTTTCAACAACACTTAAACTCATACCATAAGTGATAACGTATTTAACAAAATCCTCGAGTTTCTCAAAATTATTTCCTAATGCTGCTCCGTTAGATCATTTTTTCCAACTTTGGTAGTACAACAGCAAAACTTGCCTCCAGATTGCAAGCTAACATTAATATCGCAATTGGTAATCATCAATAGTCGGATTCCAATATGGAAACTTAATACAGCTGAGACCGCTTGGAACCATGTGTCAGCAGTAAGAATATCTAATTCCTAAGCTAAACAGTATCCACATTGAAGAGCAATGTGAATTAAAATAGGTGACCTTAAAAAGCAGATATTGATGTTTTGGTATACTGACGACTTTTTCAAACCCATATTTAAGAGTTACAAGTTGCAGTTGTGCAAGGAGAAATAAAGCAATAGCAAAAACACACAGAGAACAGTGCAGAAATCATGATAGTATACACCATAGTATAATTAAACATGTCGTAAATAAAACATCCAGACAGACCTTATTCACAACAGCAAAAGCAGCTTGGATAGGAGTCATGTCCTCGTAAGGAATAGCTCCTGACACCATCTCCCATAACATGAGCCCAAAGCTGTATACATCAACCTTTCGTCCATAAGATTTATGTTTAATCATCTCCGGAGCCATCCAACGGTAAGTCCCAGGATCATCAGCAAAAGGATCACAATAGACTTCCTCACATGCTATTCCGAAATCAGCAATTTTCATGTGAAAATCCTCATCAATCAGTATATTTTCAGGTTTAAGATCCCGATGAATGACACCTTGTGAATGTACATATTCCATTCCACGAGCAATCTCAAGAGCAATGGGGATTAATTTATGTAAAGGAAGAGCATTATGCTCAAGCTTGTGCAAGTATGCCCTCAATGACCCCTGTGATAAGTACTCTGTGACAATGCAATAAACAGGTGGTTGTCTACAGGCCGCCATGAACTGAAACACAAACGTGTATAATAATACATGAGAAATTGGCAAATTAAGGAAATGCATAAGTTATTATATACCAAAGTTTCCTTATCATAGATGAGATACTATGCATATCAAACTACCAATTATACAATAGTGCATGGTTAGCAAATAGTTTACCAGCTTAAGCAAACTAAATTCTCTCTACGCGGTTAAACCTAGAGAGTACGAAGAATATATTACCCGAAAAAATACCTACTCCGTCAAACAACACACAATTGAGTTGACAATTTGAACCTCAATTCTATATATAGCAACTGAGCACCCCCCTTCTCTCTCTGAGGCGGGAAAGTAAAAACTTGAAATAGCATAGAACAAAATGAAGATTTAGACATGCAAAGTAATTCACTTTCGATGTTGTGCTCCTATAGAAATGATGCAGGCAAATAAAAGACAAAGAATACATATTACCTTAATTACGTGAGGATGGTGGAGACGAGAGAGAAAGGTAACTTCTCTGTTAAACTGCTTCTCCAATCTAGCTGCTAATAATCCATTTTCGTCATCATCTGGTACTCGGATAATTTTCACAGCGACAGCTTCGCCCTTGTATTTTCCATGGTAGAGCCGACTATGCGCCCCATGAGCAAATTTAAGTCCGAGAAATAACTGCGAAAGATCAACCATATACTCATCTGCTGCTTCCAGAGCTGTAACCTTGCCCCCTCCATGATCAAAGTACTTTGTCCAAGCCGAATCCTTTTTGCTCTTCAATTTCCCAAAACCTCTTAATGGAGATAGACTCCGCAGAGGGCTAGTATTTGGAGACATCTTCATATTGGACGGCATGCCATCAAAAGAAACCTTACTAAAATACTTGCTTGTTCCCTTATCTGGCTCTTTCCTTCTAGGAGTTGGTGTTGAGAATCTCTTTTTATCAGACCGTGCTTCCTTAAATGTATCTGAAAGAGCAGTTGCCGGCAGAGGCGATATGGATCTTTGTTTATTTGTCAATGGGTTTCGTTGCATCTTTGAAGCAAATGGCTCCGGACTTTTATATACAATAGCTGTTTCACGCCTTGCTCTTAATCCTGAAGTCTCATCTGACCGAACTCTAAATGAAGCGGAGGCCAATCGAGAGGAATCCAATCGATGGCATACGGTGTGTGAGAACTTTGTTCTCCTAATCCAAGAACCGGAATCCTCATCCATTGGCCTCCCAGAAATCAGAACTCCCAAAACGCTATAATCTTATCATCAAAGGCCTGCTTGTACTCAACCTCCTGAAGATAAGAAGCAGAGTTGGACAACGTTCGCTTTGATCCCTCAACCAATTGGACATCAACTATATAATCTAATACACAAACTAAACCAAATCCATCAAAACCCATCAAAGTATAAGCATCCAAAATCTCAACCAATACACATCTAGCATTGCAGCCCACCCAGCAAACTAACTAGAGTATCTATTCACAAAACCCTGAAAGAACTTCAAAGCCAAAGTCTTCTTCACTGCATCCAAAAACCCAGCAACCAACTAATCAGAGGAGATCAAATCTCTTCAGTGGAAGATTATCATTAAAACCTCATCCAATCACAATAAAAAAGATGAGATCTTTGAGACCAGAAGGATATAAAGAGAAGAACCCATTTCATACCCACAGAGGAGGAATCACCTTTGATAGACATCAATCAATCAATCAATCCTTTAAAAAGAGGGAAAAGGAAGGTCAAATTCCACCTTCTATAAAGCCCTGGAAAAACCTCACTGAGATGACAAGACCAAAAACACATTTAAAAGAACACCCACAAAGAAAAAGAGAGAAATCTAAGGTCCAAAAAAACCATAGACAACATAACTTGAAAATAAACCAACACCCATGATGATAGAACTCCACTCAACCATGACAAAAAGCAAAAAAGAAAAAAATACTACAAAACAGCAAATTTACTGCCACAAATCAACCAAAGAACAATCCCTCCATATGCATATGCTAAAAATAAGAAAGATCCAGAAGCACAAATTAGAGAATATTAACAAAATAAAACAAATCAACAGACAAGAAAGGGTGCCATACCAGAAGGGTATAAACGGACTAAGAGTCAAATAAACAACCCATGTTTATGAGCTGTGATACCAAACTTCTGTGCTGTGTCTCTCTCTCCTCTTTCTCTCTTGGCCTTCAAGGAGGGACAGGATCCACCAGGGGAGAGAAGAATTTTGGGCCAAAAATCCCAATCAAGGCTCCTGCGTGTCCTTTGAAGTATACGTATTGTATACGGCGGAAAGGGGAGGGAGAGAGATAGAGAGAGAGGGCAAAAGCCAAAAGGGATGTACTGGGGGCGGGGGTGACCGTAGATTCCGTGGACCCGATATTTTTGGTGGTGTTGGTGTTTGAGGTTTTTTTTTTTTTTTTGGGCAAAGTTGGTGTTTGAGTTCGAGAGCTCGAGTTGGAGGCATAATTATTTGTTTTTCCACTCTCGCCCAATAATTGAAAAAAACAACTAGTAATAAAACGTACTCTCATTGATAATTAAAATAAATAAATAAATTTTTGAACGCCAATAATTTTAATTTTGGGTATTAAACAATCAATAGTTTAAACTTTAAAAAAAGTAATTAGTGGCATAAATTTTGCAAATATTTATTTTTAATATTCCACCATCGAGTTGAGTTATGCTTGATTAGTCGGAAAGACAATAATCATAATTCGTTAATATGGGATAATTTACCACCATATTATTATTCTAACAAGTCAAACCTATCTTAATTCAGTGGTGGTATATTAAAAATAAATACTCTTAAGTTTAGAAGAGTCCGAGTGTAATTTTTAAAATTTAGATTATTAATATCTAATACGCCTAAAATTGAGATTATTTACGTTTAAAAAAGCCCCATTGAGTTGACTAGCCAAACCTATGAACTTGTTAGGGTTTAATTCAGCTCTTAATCTTGTCAACCTTTTTTTTTTTTTTGAAAAAATAAAAAGAATGATCAATCACAAATAAATATCTTTTGGTATTTGACCCCCAAAAACATATATTTTAATATTAACTATTAATTAATTATATGCATATTCACATTTGTGGCTGACTTCTTATTAATGTGCTGAGACCATAAACTAAAAATGACTCATTAAATTTTATGTGGCTCATATGTAATTATGGAGTGGACAAATATTCAATGGTCCAATATAATTTTTTTTTCTTGAGTAATACTATATATGATTTTAGTTGAGCATCTGCAAGAATATTCTTTACAAAATAAATTGGAGATAAAATCACCCATACATCCATTCGTTAGGGCTAAGAGTCCCAAGAACCTTTTTATATATTTTGATGTAAAAATTAAAAGAAAATACAGTAATTATAATAATATTATATATATATATATGAATATGTTTGTCTAACCAATGAGGTCATAGTCCGATGGTAAAGATTGAGATTATGAAGTACATTAGGTTTTAGGTTTGATTTTCTCATTCCCATTAATTGTACTCGTCGAGTTGAAATATGAGATATTTCGTTTTAAAATAATATGATACCATATATGAGAACCAATTTAACCATACATTAAAATTTTATAGAGAGGCTGATTTTTTTATATTTAAGACATGTTTGAAATGACATTTATAGCAGTATTTATAACAGTTTTCAATCATTTCAACTAATTATTTCGACTCATTTTACGTATAACAGACAAACTATTTCAATTTTTTCAACTCCTTTTAATTGCAACAATTTATTTTAGCAAACGTACCATATATTTTAAAACGGGGAAGGCAGCTTGAGTGCATGGCACTCAAATTGCATATTAAAAGTAGTTAGCTCAACTTAAAAGCGCATATATAGAACTTTTAATAAATAGAGCAACTAACATACTATTACGAGATGACATGAAAGATGGAATAATTGATAAAGTAAGTCATCACGAGATAGCGTGCAAGTCAGAAAAGACGGGAGAGAATGAATTAGAGGTTAACGTACACATAGGCCATGCTTTCCTCTCTCACGGGTCTCTTCTCTTTTGTTTTAGGGTAGGGAATGGCCTTCTGCGTATATTTTTATTTTTAAACTCTTCATTTTTTCCTGTCTATGTTCCATTTAATTATAAAAGATTATAAGTAAATTTGTAAGGAGTGATACATAATTGTAAGAAAATGTAAAATAGTTGTAAAATTAGTTATAAAAAGTTGTAAGAAACTGTAAGGAATTATAAAATTGTAAGTTAGGGCATGTTCGAACTTACATATAAAATGCACATAAACATAAACATGAGCAGAAACGAACGTAAATGAGTTGTTAAAATAAAAAACGAATGAACATAAACGAATATAAAATATAAATAAATTTTATTTTTCATATAAAGTCGAATAGATCCTAAAGTTAAATAAAACAAGGTCTATATTTCATTAAAAAATAAAAATAATATGGTTCAAAACTGTTTACCATCGAGAGCTAGGGTTTTTGACATTATATGGGAACTTATAAGGTGGGGGTTGTTGGGGATGGGCTAGTGCTCACTGCAAACATACAAATATATACATGATAAATTTTTGTTTGATGTCCACATTTCAAATGTGGCTTTTTTTTTTTTTGTGGATATTAATTAAATTATAGCTTATAATAAAGGCCAACTATCCCCATGTACAAAATTTTTTTTTTTTTTGAAGGAAATGGAAATACTTTGTTCTTTAAGAAAGAGATTAATTGGCTTTAATTTTAAGTAGGAGGAAAATACAACGGTAAGCTTCTATATTCATTTACATTAGAGCTTATATAAGAGGATCTATTTATCAACTTTTTAAAAAAAATGTTAAAAGTCTTTGAAAATTTGTACATACTCTTTCGATTGAAAAAAAAAAAAAGATCAGTTCGACTGATTCATTTAATAATTCTTCAAGAACGAGATTTTCATCCAAAAAAATATTATGCTTAAAATTATGTGTCAATTGACTCGGCTAATAAAATTTCGTTGAATTGTTACCATAAACCTAAATTTAAATCTCGCCTAAAACTGAAGTGATATTGTGGACGAGCACATGAATGTGGCCATATGCTTTGTGGATTGAGGGCTAATAACAGAGTTGGGTGGCCCTAAAATTGACCCATTATTTTTGAGCCATAGATTGATAATAACATTTGGCCCACATCTCCCCCAAAAAAAAAAACTAACTAGATTTTTTTAATAAAAAAACGTGTACCAAGAGTTCCTCTATTATTGCACAAAAAGCAAAATTGTTTGTCTGATGGGTTAATAATAATTCGACTCTATTAATATAGAGCGTAAATATTTTTAAAAAATTATAAAAGTGCTACACAGACAAAATAATCTATATTAATATTTAGAGACAAAAGATTATTCCTAATTGTTTTATTTTTGGAAAAAAGGTAAGTTTTCTCCATTAAACCAAACAGTTTATATACAATCTGCAATCCTTTTTGATATGGGAAGTAGGGGTTACAGTATCTCAATCCATAATCTAAAGGTTTTCTTCCTTCCATAAAGATGTATCTTCAGCTCCCTTTTAATTTACATGGTTATCTGGCCTTGTGATGTAGCCTTGTCTTGAAATAACCTTGCATTTCTTTCTTTCCAGACGTGATAGGTAATTGCAACAATCATAGGTATTATCACTGCTAGTTTTGCTCGTGGTATTCTGGCTCCAGTGAGATATCTGTTCCATTCCACCCATTAGTCTCATAAATTTTCAATTACTGTCAGACCCTGCATGATTCCTTGTGCAAAACTGCACTGAAAGAACAGATGATCAATGCTCTCTTCTTCACTGCAAAATACACACTTTGTATCAGGCAATGTGATCCACCTACACAGCCTATCCTTGGCAAGAATTTTCCTCTTTAATACCATCCATAGACATACAGCATGCTTGGGGATATTGTTCCTATGCCAAGCCGATTTCCACCGGCCCGCATCCATCCTTGCTGGTTGAATCTTCTTGTATGCTTCAGCCACCATGTATTTTCCTTGGGGTGCAACAATCCATCTACTCTCTTGGTCTTCATGCCAATGAGAGATGTATGTTTTCAATCTCAATAATTTTCTAAAAATTAAAAGATTAATTTTGAATTTTGAATTATTCAGTAAAATATGAAGAGGAAAATATTCCTTACAATTCTCTTTCCCCTCCCTTTCCATTGGTTCTAAGGATCTATTTTGCAATTCTCTAATTTAACAAAGAAAGGAAATTTTCAATTAAAAATGAATTTATTAAAAAAATAGATTTCCATGAAAAGGAATTTTCTCCCCTCCCCCAACCCAAAACCTAAGATCTACATGCATACTCTAAAACTCTTTTCTTTTTCCCAATTTTGTATGCCACCGAACTCCATTGATTAAGATTAATTATTAAAAATTAAAAATAGTGGGGATAAATGAGTTTTTAAGTTTTCCTTTTTTTCTTTTCTGAATGAGGCTACTTTGTAACCCAACACATAGATTGGGTTGGGCTCCTCACAGAGTTTGTTATAGTCTTAATGAAATTTTCAGTCCTTAGCCCACTATCATTCCACTTCAAGTCCAAGATTTATACTAGCCGCAAAGGTTAAGTCTAATGATCTGTTCCATTTAATTGTAAGAGTTAGTAACATCTGTAAGGAAAACAATAAAGATATGTAACCAAGTAGTAAGACAGATTGTAAAGTTAGTTATAAAAAATTATAAATATTTATAAAAGTGTAAATTAAAGCTAAATAAAATAAAACCTTAAAAACTTCCCAAATTCGAAATCATTACGAGCCAATGTGAATCTCATCCTCAATCTCCCTCCTTTCCCACTTGCTTTTCTTATTAGGATTAGGACTTGCATAATAGTACCATATTATGCATTTGGTGGGGGGATAGGGGTCGTTCATAGCGAAACTATATGACGAAAATTCTTACATACAAATTGATACTTTTTTTTGGAGTAGTTTAATCCGAAACTATATAATTTATTTTGTCGAACATGGCTTTTCACCCTATGCTTCATAATAAAAATACAAAAATACAACACTGATGATCAAGGAGGGAGGTGGGCTAAGCATTTGTACATTTGAAATCTCTCTCCCTAAAAACTTCAACCAAGCAAACCCAAAGAGAAAAGAAGACCTACTAAAACAAAATCTCCTATTGACCAATTCATGCCGCAAGTGATTTCTATACACTCTACAGGCCCAAAGGGACCCTTCAACACCCCATACTACACCACCAAGAGGATCAAAAGCCACAAAGTACTGCTTCAACTAGACAACTTCAACTACTTTACAATTAGGCACATTCAGCAACGCCATGGTTAGCATCGAGGCCCTCGGGCGCCTGATTGTCTCGTTGGAGATTTTCCGGTCCAACGAGGCGTTCCCCTTGGTCCTCTCGCAAGTGTTGAACCACTTTGCCTGCATGTACTTTTGCTTCCTCCATGGCGCCATATGCATCTTCTTGTCCTTCATGCATTTCTTGGCGGCCGCACACAAGATCTTGACTAGGGCGCGTAGCCGTTCCACTTTCCCTACGAACACCTCCGGCAGTCGACTAATTAGTTGGTTGTATTCTTCGCTTGCTCTCGCCATCTCAAACTCTGCCCTAAAGTTCAACTCGATTATTACCCTTATTTCTCCTTTCTTCGGATTAGAACAGTCGATTACATCCAAGTATGTATGCTCGCTCTGCAATAAAAACAAATAGATGAGATTTTAGTCAGTCGAATACAAGAGATTTTAACAAATAGATGAGATTTTAGTCAGTCGCATACAAGAGATTTGACTTAAAATCGTATAATTTTACATCGTGTAGATCACATTAAGTCAAGCAAATCAAACAAAGCGAATCAAACAAAGCGAATTCTAGTCAAAATCGAGTTAAGAAAGTTTCAAAAAGACACCAGACTTGAAGGGTCGACCAAATAGACCCTTCAAACATTAGCCAAAACTCTAGTCATTTCCTAGTCAGATTGGCATCAGGATGATATGACAATAAAGAGAGAGAGAGAGGAAAAATATGAAGAACAGCTACCATTCCTACCAACCTTGCACCTCAAATATTTTAATACAATTTCCAAGAGGGGTCTCCACAATTCACCTAAACCCACACACGGAATTTATTAGAATATTAGAATTTTTTTTTTACCTTATGAAATAAAATATAAAATTTAGCAGCAGATTGGATCTAGACTTGGTCAAGACGACTATAAAAATGATGACACTCATCCAGCTCATTTCAATACCAACTTGAAGATATCAACACACTTATCTCGTTTTATGACCATGTGATTTAGTTTACTAACTAATAAGTTACATCGGGCCAAAGACGTATAATGTATGAAACAACGTCCGAATACAGATTGGAAGTAAAATATATGTTCGAGTATTGTGAATGAAGAAAATCTGCCAAAAACAAAAAAACTCTACGTCTTATCAGACAATCTCTTATAGGCTTCTAACACGTCAAATAAACCGCCTTATACACACGTAGATTGAACAATGCATGTGGTCTAACATTTCTTTACCAATCTAAACCTAAAACCTTAGTTGAAATTTGATGTGCCAAAAGGGAAAAAAAAACCATGTATAGGTTTAATTATATTATACACGAAATACAACATTTTTCTACACTGCATAGGCCCAAAATACAAAACCGAAAGTCCTGGATGCATACCGATTTGACACCCTGAAAATCTAACTTGAGATCCTGAACTAAAAAAATTGAACCCGAAGCAAACTTTTTCCTCGTAGGTTGTTATTCTTTCTATGACAAGCTTACTGAATCAAACGCCTGTGTATTGAAATCCTAGTACGAGAATTTCGAATCGGACAAACTACAAACACCAAATTTAAGTATATAACTGTAGTTACCTGCAGGGATTTCAGGGGAACTTCTCCACTTAGACTTGCAAATAGCGCAGTTGTACCCAGCATTCTGGAGCCTTCTACACACCTCTCTCATCAAGCAACACCGGCAATTGTTCCCGGCGGCAGCCACTTTTCCGCACTGACAATAATTCCCTTCCTCTTCTGTCTCCTTCATTGCCTCCTTCGTCACTTTCCTAATCCCCATTTCGAGAGTCGTCGTCCGGCACAACGTTGCCTGCAAAACCATACATGAAAATTAGTAGGGTCGAAAAATTTCAGGTTAAGGTTTCCCTTTACCTGAAAATTGAATAATGTCTAAGTTCTGATTTTGTTCGGGTCAAATAAATTGAAGGGGCCCGGATTTAAGCCAAATTTAGATTTATGACTATACCTCTATTTTTTTAGTTCTAGTCAAATAAATTTTTGACGATAAAAATTATTAAAGTTTAAAGTTGAGGTTCCATTTATGCTCCTCTGTTGAATTTTACTGTCCCCGTAATTTATTAAAAAAATTAGATTATTCATTTAAAAAAACCTTAAATTTACTGTAAATTGATATGTAACGTCTTACCTAAAAAGTTAAAGTTCAAGAACTTTCAAGACAAGAAAAAGTTGGTACCTGTAAAAGATTAAGCTGGTTTTCCCAGAAATTCCTGTTCTCTTCAACTGAATTCCCAGAATTCTCCCCCTCACCTTCATCTTCCTCCTCTTCTTCCTCCTCAACCACACGATGAACCTCGTCGCCGCTCGCCGAGCTCTCTACCGACCCAGCTTCGAGGAACCCGAACACCGAGTCCGACGAGCTTACCGTCAACTCATCCGACGACAAGTCCGAGCTCTGCCCTCCGGCGCTATCTAACGTCAGGATTCGCCGGCCGGCAGGGAACCTCGCCGGAGCTCCGGTGATCGCCATTTTTGATTTCTTTTTTCACGTGCGGATATAATTTAGCTCAGTCCAGGGAGGAAAACTGAGAGGAAATGAAAATTCTCCCCCTCTGTCTCTCTCTCTCTCCTGCGATCGTGATTAGAATTTTGAGGCGGTGTAGGGGAGCTCGAGAGAGGGGGATTATATACGGGGAAAGGGAAAAAAACAGAAAAGAGAAAAGAAAAAGAAAAAGATTTATGAGGGATGGGGTGGGGCCCAGGAAGCCTAACATGGCTCGAGTCGCCGCGCATATGAAGTTTTGGACCAGACAGCTAAGGTCCACGTCAGTTTTTTCCCCTAAAGTTTATTTATTTATATTTATTTTTCTTTTGGATATACTCGGATATTCTCATCTTTATTGAGTTTTATCTGCTTCTTTTTTTAATTTTAATTTTGGGGAAATGCCAAGGCAAAGGCAAATTAAATTGAATTTAAAAAAAAAAAAACAGTTTTATGAGATATACACAAAATGCCATTGGCCCCCAGCATGTGAACGGTTGTTTATGGCCATATTCCAGCTAGCTTAGGAAAATTAACTGTTTTTTTTTTATGAGGCTTTTATAAAGTTATTTATCAACGATAATGAGACTTTTTTTACCTCAAAAATGGTTAAATATAATTTCAATAAATTTGTCAAAAAAACTACTCTTTTTACATTATAAAGTTGTGAGATCGACAAATTTGTTGGTCATTTTCAACAGATTAATTTTTATCCATATTTATTTAATAAATGTACGGGAAAATACTAAAATAAAATTTATGATTCTGACGGTATGAAAACGTTATATATATTTATGTTGCTAGTAGAAATATACATTTTCTTAAGCAAGTTAAGAGGTTTGATTCCACTACAAATCTTTGTATTTATTTGGGAGTATATATACTTTCAGGTGACGAGTAATTATGTTAGACCTACAAAAATCATAACGTCAATTATATACCCGAGATTTTGTGCAAATTTTAAAATGCTTGTTGAGAGCATATATTTCTAGAGAGAGAGAAAGAGATCAAACCCACAAAATTCCTATATTTTTTCGTTCGTCCCATCATCCAGTGAGTGTGTATTTAGACATGAGATTATATACTCTCAAATGAATATAAACATTTACCCATAAAATTCTTTCTATTTTCTGTTTTATATAATTATTTATTGATATATTTTCTGAAAATATATATTTCTAAATATTTAATTTACGTGTTGCGATTCCACGAGTATCTCTGTGTGTTTAGGCAGAAAGGTGGGGGTGGGTCCACGAAAGCAACATTACCAGCTAGGTAAGTAGAGAGTGGACAAATATGATGTGATCTAGATTTCTCTTCTCCTACGTGTCACCTCTTCATCCATTTGATGATTAGGTTAATTTATCCAATTAGAGAACACTCAGCTCCTAATTAATCTCTCTCTCCATCATTAGCGAACGAAGGATTAGACAGGCTGTTAAGGGAAATGGCTTACGCGGCGTCTTGACCTAGTTTTGCTTCTTCGGACAACGAAGCCCCTCGCTTGCTTCTTCCATCATTTTCTTACACCCTGTGTTTTCTGAGGGCATTTTCGTCATTAACTATGTGTGCTCAATTATTCTAGGTGCTATGATTGCAATCCAATATAATATGTAAAGGAAATCTTTTTATATATATTATAAATAAAATGAATCAATCTTAATATAAGTGGAATCTAAATGCAGCTTTTTAATAATAATTTTTTAACAAATATGGTTCAGATTTTAAAAATTTTGTCAGTTGAGATAAAATAATTGATCCGTAAAAAAATAAATTTAAATCTACTCGGATCAATCGTTCTTTATATTAAAGGGTGTTAAACTATATTACATTTTCTTAGTCTCTAATCACAAATTTAAACTTTTTATTGAGATGGCTTATATATAGTATTAGAGTCTTTTGTACTACTCATACTTCAAGTTCAATTGTCGATTGTGTAAGAATATGTTAAAATATAATAAATTTTTTAAATTTTCAATCACTAGCTTAAACTTTTTGTCGGGATCGTGACTATGTATAGGAGACAAAAAAAAAGAAGCAATTAATGGTTGTTTGCATTACCTTTACAGGCCAGGATCATTTTGTCAAATCTTATGTTAATTTTTTTTTTTTTTTGCAAAAATCTTATGTTAATTTAAACAAGTAGGTTAAAATTTCATGGACTGTTTTAATTATATGATTTCATAAACAATGGGTATAACTTTTCTGTAGGCTTTAATCCCTAGCAATCAGTAGGGAATCTTTTAAGTATTTAATTAGAAAATGTTTAGAACAAACTAATCACGGGATTTAATTACTTATTTGTTTGATTACTGATGTAATCACACCTACCACTTAGCTGCGAATTGCCTTGAACTCGCAAATTATCAGAATGTCTTATATGCATCCGGGGTATCCGCTTCTCACCATATGTGAATAGATGGTGGGACAAACAGAAAAATACGGAAATTTTATGGACCTAATCTTTCTCTTTCTCTCTCTTCTAAAAGTATATGCTCCTAGAAACATTTAAGAATTTGTACAAAATATTCGAACCTCATACTCTGAATTAACTCCTCCTTAAATTGTTTTTAATAAATATTCATAAAATTTCATTGGTTTTATCAAATTATAAAAAATTTATTAAGTACAACAACATCAAAAATAAAAAAGATGCACTAATCAATCACTCTTTTATGATACATTATTAAGATAATATAATTTTAATTTTAATTTAAAATTACTTTTAAACTTTTTTTCTGCATCCATAATATACTATATATAAAAATAATCATTTCAAATTTATTAAATGGTGGTCTAAAGATAAATTTAGGAGCTTTATATTATGTAACATTGATTAAATATAATAAAATCCTTCTCCACAGTAGATTAAATAATTCAATTGTTAATTATTTTCTTCAACTTGAAGCATCAATACTATTATCAATCTCTCTGTTAGCCCTTTTGAGGTTTCTCTTCCTTGTTCTTAGTTTCTGGGGTTGATAAGTTGTTTTCTAATCCTCGTCTTTTTGTTGATCCAATTGGTTAGTGAAAGAGATGCGATGTCTCCAAGTATGCAAGCTGAATTTGGTTTCCTCAATGATAGGTAAAACTTATGCTTTTGTGTTTGATTCATTAATTGTTGTCTACGCATTTTAATGATTTGATGATCGATACTTTAAACGTTTTCCCTTAGTCCCACCCTTTGAGATAAATAAACGTGAAATGTGTAGTCTTTTTCCTTCTCATTATTTTCTTCAGCTAGATTTTGCAATTAACTTGATCATTGGTTCATGTAGAGCTCGATGAGACTTCAATTTCAAACAAATTTTTATTTTAATTAGTGGCTTTAGGTTTTTGAAATGATTAAGAACCTTTCTGTGGTATTAACGTTATGATCTTTTGCACATAATTATATTATTAAACTAATTTTATTAGATAACTTTATATATTTATTGGATTGTAATAATTCATAAAATAATTTAATTAAAAAGAGCAAAAGAAAAATTGTGATTTTTCTATGTTGGTGCACATAAATGCTTTAAAAAAATGTGCACAGTTGGTATATATATCTTTTTTCTTTTGAAACCATAACCGATATATACATGTATTTATATTTGAACCATACACATACTTCAACTTTTGTCGATAAATATTCCTCCTTTGTTTTTTTTTTTTTTTGGAGAGGGACGGAGAGTTGAAAAGGAAATGGTTGATTATCTAATTTCTTTGTCCTTTAAATTTTATACGTGCATCAACAATATATCTAATTTAAATTACATACATGTTTATTTTGTGAAATATATATATTAAGTATCAAGATACTCCGCGTATACCACATGTCTAACTAGTAAAATTAATACGAACCATAAAAAAAAAAACTAGTGTTATTAATTAATTCTGTCACGTTTCATGGATTTTCCTCCCTCCGGCCTATTGCATTTTTAAAATTTTTGCACGTCGTGCAACTATATAAATTGATTTCATGCATTATTTCTTTGGATTATATAACTAATGATTTAAATATATTCGATTTCAGGATTTTATTTTACTCGTTAATATATTTATCTTATCGTGTCATACAAGTCTTTACGATTCATCTAATAATTAAGAAGACGATAAGATATATACCGATTTTAACATGGTGTGATTGCGATTTCTGAAGTATTTTTATGTGTACAATTCCAATAAATAGTGATTGTTTGCTTCTATTATTTTTGGTGAAGTGCCTAATTTCTGTTATTTATGATGGGGAGAAAGAGGGTAACTGGGTTTTTCCTTGATAATTATATTTTCTTTTTTGTACTTCATTTTCTTGTCTTATGGGACCAGAAAGCCACTAATTCCTTCCTATCATTATATGTATTCGATTTTTAGGGGCAGTTTGGTCATTTTCAGTGCTCGATTTTTCTATATGATGGCTTCACATATATAGAAGGCTTTGTCCTAATGTGTTGAAAACTCAAATCCTTATCAAGTCGATGATAAAGTCATGACATCGTAACGACTAAAATAAAGATTTGAACGTATTAGAATTAAATTTTCCTTTTCTTATATTCAATAAACGGAGAATATAGTTGTTTAGTAATTTGTTTGTTTTTCTTAATTCATGGGTAAAGTACGATAAATAGACGTTTATAAACTAATATAACAGCTTATACAGGACAATATTAAACCAATTTTAGAAGCAGAGTTTAGTTCATGCAAGTTGAAGGTGACAACCACATTGTTATTCATGCAGTCGCATTCCATAGTGTATTCGGACACTAGTTGAGAACATCAGAGTTATGTTTCCAATGCTTACTTGTACGTTTTCTCATTACACGTATTTTTCAAGAGGTTAGTATGATAGTTGATTAAATTGCTATATATATGAGATGGATTACAAGGTCTACTAATCACACTTTATATCTCTCCCGGTATAGAAACTTGTTATGTATATTCAATGATCAATATAAATAAAATCTTTAAGAAAACAGTTGCCTAACATTATTTATATTCATCTCTACCTATAAATATGCACCCCTGCATCCTACGAAATATGAACGAAGATCGCTTTGTGACCTTCTCTCCATGTCCTTAAACCGCATTCCGTAAAAGTCACTACAAGATGAGCTATCACCAGTCCATGTCACTCTAAAACATTAATATATTATGTGAGACAATTTCACATAAAAATTTATAATTAGTTAACTATATTATATAATCGGTTCAATTATTAGTAGAATAATTAATTGCCGCATGTTTCTTAAATAGATAACAAACAATATAATATAATTATGCATTGTGACAAAAGGAATCGCGAGATAGGACTATTTATATGTTTATTAAAACAATTAAACATCATGATTATTATTGCACATCAACAAGAACGTGATTAATAATAGGGGCACACAGTTTTGGTCTTATCATGCCACGCTAGGGTAACCAATCAATCCCATATATGCTTTTTATTTTTGTAAATTTTCATATGTATATTTTTCCCCAAAAAAATAAATAAATTTCATGTGTATATATACACATTGGCAAGACAACCACAAAAAAAAATATATATAAAAAAATTAGGAGCCAGAAAATAACATTTTAATTTGTAGGTCCAAATCCAGGGGTTATGTCATTTTCAGCCCTTATTCCAGGGTTCAAGGATTTCGTTCTAGTGGAGAATGGGCCAAGGGTTTTCTCATCCGAGTGTCTCGAGAAACCACCATAATTATTGAGTAGGTACAAGATTAGGGTGTAAGCTACATCGTTATCTTGAATTCGTACTCCTATATCGACCTTTAAACTACTTGTTTAACTCTAAATTATGTCTTGATCCAATAGTTAAGACATGTCGAAAATGTTATGTTTTAAAATTTTAAGTTAATATGGTATTGGAGGTAATCAAAGCATTAATTATGGAAATATTTATAAACTGAGTCGATACTGATTGTGCCAAACAACATTGTTTGTCTTCGAAGATTGATCAAACTATAGATACATAACACATAGAGGGACTAATTAATATATAGATACATATATACTTCGCTTGAGATCAATTCATTTATGACGATATTTCATCTAGACTTCTTTACAACCAACTTTTTCTTTCTTTTTTAAACGTGTAACTTTTGAGGTACAAAATCGATATGTTTGATAAAATTTAACCCCAAATGTTTGGCAATAATATCAAAGATTTATCAATTGTATTAGTTAATGGTCACATACATAATTCTTAAACTCTTCAAATTAAGTTGATTTCTTAATATACATAATCCTCCTCCCCTTTTTAATAAGAATTGTATATTTTATTATTAATTTTTAGAATTTTTACTATTAAAAATGCAATCAATCTATATAAATATTAATGTATTAGACCGAAGTATTTTCATCATAATATATATATATATATAGTAGTGAAACTTTAGTCTTTATGCCTGTAAAAGTGCTAATAAGACTACTTATAACCGAATCTTCCTAAACTCCATGAAAGTAAGATTAACCTTAGAAACAATTTTTGTCGTTGTTATGGTAGCTAAAGTCAAATTTAATCTTATCGTTTTTTAGGATATGATGCAAAAATTATGTTATTTTTCTTTAGTGTAGAAGCCAATTTTAAATAATAATGGGTCTTTTTTTTAATCGGTAATCTGGTACACCCCTTATACCTCTTATCCGAGGAAAGCCAAAAGGCTATAATGGGACGGGAGAAGAATATGTCAAGCCCGCTACCTCCACCCCACAAATTCCTTCCATATGAGAAATTTGTACCCCAAATTCGAACCTGGGAAGGCATGTGGAAGATAGGGTGTGTGGTCACGGGGCCGACGATGATGGGTCAATGGATCCATGAGCTATAACTACTCACCCAATAATGCATCTTCATGTTTGAGTGATATTTTTGTGACTTCTAGATGAAATGAGAACTCTTGAGAGAGAAGGAGGCCTGCCAATTGTTGAACTTTCCTTTGTTTTTCAAATTTGATAGAGGGCTCTTGAATTGCCCCTCTCCAATACAATACAATGATATTTATGTATTTCCTCCTTTTTCTCTGAAAAAAAGGAAATTTTTCTACCAAACAAATAAGAAATGGGGCTACTTCAGTTTTCCAGATGCTTCTTCTCCGAGTATTTACCAGATTTTCCAACTATTTCAAAGGACAAATTTACCAATTTTATTTAAAATATACCATTTCGTATTATCTTGTTATGTTTAATAAGACCGTAGCCAAAGTTGTTGCAAAAAAAAAAAGCCTAGAACCCACAGTATCGTTTTAGATAGCATTGGTAAAAATTCAAGTCTAGGTTAAAATCGGGTTGAACAAATCGCGCGTCGGACAAATTTTTGTCCAATATCCGGCTTTTTCGAGTCGGACAATTCGGACAAGTGTAAATTTGGGTTAAAATCGAGTTCGGACAATAGAAATATGAAAATTTTATGTCCGAATTTAAAATTTGGACAAAAACATACCTGAACTCGATTTTTCGGGTGGAATAAATTCGGATAATCGGGTCGAATAAAATTTTGTCAAAAGATAATATTTCAAAAGAAGATGTAATTTTCTAAATGATGAATCTTAACAAAGAAGTCATCAAGCGCAGGAAAATTTGAGGTAGGAGAACAAAATTTCTTATGCCTATATTATAAAAATCCCAACTAAACTTTTACAAGGAATTGATTTTCTTGTAATAGTCTATTCTTTTTTAAAAAAAAAAAGAGATAAAAATCAATACAGACGGAATTGTTTTTATAGGTACTACAATTATAAGGTTGCTAATATATGAACTATGAAGTATGTGGTGTGGGAATTATGATTTAAGCTTTAGAAATTTAAGACCGTTATATTTGACCCGCACTTCTTTTAAACCTTATTTTATTTAGGCCCCATTTGGTTGAAGAGAACCGGAATGGAACTTGATTCCTCTAGTTTCAAGTTCCTTTTCAATTGTTTGGTTGGTTATTTTGAAGGTGGAACTTGAAATTTACAGGTTTCAAGTTCCCTCAAAACAAGGGAATTTGAATCCCCCAAATAGAAGGGGAATCAATTCTCAATCCCTTAGGGATCACTTTATAATTATTAAAAAAAAAGAAAAATTAGCCTATTTGCTATATTATTATTATTATTATTATTATTATTATTATTATTATTATTATTATTATTATTATTATTATTATTATTATTATTATTATTATTATTTTGGTTATTGTTATTATTTTTGTTATTAGGTTGGGGTATTTTTTTGTTATTATTTATTTATTTGTTATATATAATTTTTTTTCATATTGTTTGATAGAACATTATAGTTTGAAAATAGGTTTACTAAAAATTATAAATAAAATTTGTTAAATATTGAAAAAATTACTAGATAGTTAATTAAAAAAATTAAATAAATATAAGACTCAATATCAACAAATATGCTAACGAGCTTCTTCAACTTTTATTGAATCAAACGATAATAATAATAATAATAATAATATTTAAATAATAATAATATTTAATAATAATAATTAATAATAATAATAATTTACAATGATATAAAATAATTTAAAAAATAAAATAATTTTAATTTTATTCCATGATTAACAACCAAATAACAAGAACTGGAACTTGATTCCATTCCTATTCTTTACCAAACACTTGAAGAGAATATTTGAGTTCCATACCTAACCCCTCAGGTATCATTTCTTGATTTCATTCCATTCCTGTTTTGTATACCAAAGGGGCCTTAGTCGTAATGAGTTAGAAGGTCTGTAAGGAATTGTAAGATAATTGTAAAGTTACTTATAAAAGGCTATAAAGAGTTGTAAGGACTTATAAGAAGCGGTAAAATTGTATGCATGCTAGAGGTAAATGGAATAGAGGGTTGGCACTTGAATTGATATATTTTACAATTGACATCCTATCTTTTAGAATTAAAAAAACTTAAATTAACTAATTTCCCTCAAAATTAGAATTGGGCCTTCTCATGTTCTCATCCATCATACGACCCGCAAGAAACCGGCCCATAGTCTTTTCATTAATTTGGACCTGGCCCATAAGTCCATGGACCATTATTATTATTTTTTTACTAAAGTCTACAAAACTTTTACATTTTTTCTTGCGTACCCAAGTCAAGAAGCTTTTGATAAAAGAAATGTATATTTTTTCGGAGCGTTATCAAAAGTTATATCACAAATTTGGGGTTATTGACCAGATGACATGGTGTATTTGAGGACCAAGTTTTTTTTTTTTTTTTTTTTAAAGGAGAATTATAAAAATAGGGTGAATTTTAAAAATTCAAATAAAAACCTGTAGATAATAACTGGATTTATAGATTTGAGATTTCGATGGGTTATCATGGGATGTAAAAATATGAATCATGGGCTCTAGTAGCCGTTGGTAAGGATTTTATGGCAATGTCTATTATACTTTTAGAAGTACTTACTCTTATAAGCCACGTGACACTCTTTATCCACGTGTATTTGTTATAAAGGGTAAATTTAATATATATACATTTATGTGCTTGCGTGAATACATACTTTTATTAGTATGGTATAAGAATTTGGATTTTACGAGTTGAGCTATCTATTTATAATAATTCATTCTAAAAAAAGATATTATTTAAATATAATTTTTATTAAAAAGTGTGTGTTTATTTCAAAACTTATTTTGAAGTAAGACCATTTAAGAAGAGTCGTTTGAAGTTCGAACCATATAAATGGCTTTGATGTAATTAAAATTTTCAACAATTTTACAACTAATAAAATGTATATGATCTAGTTGAATTTTTGCATGATGACATATATTTGATTTTTAAGAAATTCTATTATTACTAATAAAATTATTTTAAAAGTATACCAACTTATTATTGTGATTAGTTAATTTTAAATTTTTTAGTCAAAATTTCTTAATTTTATGATTATATTTTCCATCTAATTATACCATATCGCGTTAGTAAAAGTTTAATATCTATTTAGTCGGTATATCTATATATGTTGTTGAAGTGATGGATTGGAGGCTTATGAAACTTAGGATAAATAAAAGCTACTTATAAATATGTTTTATATTTTTTAAAAAATGCTTTCTATTAAAAGGTTTTTTTTTTTTTTTTTTTTTGCAAAGACATTATTGTTTTCTATTAAAATTTTTTTAAAATAATTTGTAGATCTTATTTCTGCAGATCGAACATGTCGTCATTAGTCTATTAGGGCGTACATTAATCAATAGTTAAATATAAATTTTAGGATGTAAGATGTGTTTAAGGTACAATTAAGAAGGTTGTATATTCAAAATCGGTCAACAATTAAGAAGAATAATAATATATTGAAAGTTGGATTATATAAAGAAAGGGACAGAGTGAAAAAATATTAAAAATAATTAATTATTTATTTTGGTGATGAATGATTGTATCACATGAGTGCTTAAATATTTATTGTATTTTTCTTCAAAAATAACAGATCCAATATACTGTAATGAAACTTAGATCACCACATTGGTCAAGCTTTACAACTTTTTTTAATATTTTTTTATTTGGTAGTCTTAAATATAATTTTTGGAATGTGAGGACGGTAAAAATAAAATTAAAAAAATAAATTTTTGAAGATTAAGAAGAATTTTCGATTGAATTCTGTTCAATGTATACTTTCGAGATATTATTTTTATTAAAAATTATTTTTAGATAATTAAACTCTATCGTTAAATTATTTCAATAGTAATTTTGTCTGTTTCGTGGTTAAAAACAAAAGAACCTCTATCTACTTTGACGAAGGATTGTCATCAACCTTTAATTTTCGTATTTTTTAATAGGATTTTTATAAAAAGTTTACTAGTCTTCAAAAATAAGTGTAAAAACTTGAATTCAATTTTTTCCATTATTAAATTTCTGTACCTTCTTTCAATACACAAATTTAAACAACTAATAATTGGAAAAATAACTTCACCTAAAGTAGACCACCATTTGTACATGCCTCTTGTTAACCAGACTACTCTCAATGATTTAAGGAGGAAGAAAGTCAAGGTGTAAATGTCAAAGGAAGTAGGCCTTCCTCTATGCCAACAAATACCAACTAAGCTTAATTTAATCTTTTGTCCAAACCCATAAGCAAAAATGTTTATAAGGTGCACTAATTAACCCGATACAATATAGTTATCGATAAGGTCTTAGCATACATAGTGATTTAGAGATTGAGACCCTGGATATTTTAGAATTTAGTTTCGGTTATCTCGTTTTCGCTTTATTATATCGCTTCGCCGACCTTGATTTTCGTGGCTCATTTAAACTAAAAAATAATTAAAAAAAGTTAAATATAATATTAATTGATGAGCAGCAAGAAAAAGGTCTTATCATTTCTTTTGAATTTGTATCCATTAGGTTTTTTTTTGGAGAAATTTGATAAAATTGAATTTTCAACAATTTAAATTTTAAGGGATAATAAACTATTGCTTAAACTAGGGCACCCCTATTTGTCTCCTTAGCCTTTTCTTCTAACCCATGCTAATGTGCTCCCTCTAGAATGATGAGTGCCCTCAATTCCATGCTAAATTAAGGACAAGTAGTTCAAGTCTTGTGGGTGAAATAATTTATCTTAAAATCAATTTGTTGTGGGTGAAATAATTCTTTCTATAATACATTAATACCCTTGTAGTCCTTTGTTGGTAATATCCTATTTTAAAATTACCAAAGTAGCATAAATTTTCTTTTGTATTGTATTGTTCTTTTAAGTATGAAAATGTTTTTTCTTTTGTTGGATCTCTTAAAATTGATATTATTAATAAAACTCTATATATGTAGATATTCGGTTAAAGTATATCCCCCATTAGATGATAGTATTGTGATTTATATCAATAAGATAACATAATTCGTAGGAATGAAACTCTATATATAAGCTTTTGGTTGAGTTGGTTCTTGAACACATTTTATATTTTCTCCATTCATAAGATTAAAATATAAGATCGAAATTAAAAAAATAAATATTTAAGTTATTTAAATCGACATGTATTAATACTCATACTTTTTTTGTTTTTTTGGATTCAAAATACTCATACCTTTTCATTTAAAGAGGAAGTTTTATATTTTGAAGGGAAAATAGAACATAACAATGCCTTGAATTTGTGGGGGGACAGTCTAAATAAAAATGTCCAAAAACTGAAGAAGGCAGGTTCTCACATGGCGCAGGTTAGCAGTCAGCGGTACTCTGTATTCTGTTTATCTCTCCTTAAATTACACATGGTGGTAATAATAGTAATAGATTTATGGTAATAAATCTGATTTATACTTAAATAATATCCATTGAATTTCTTGCTGTTTCCTGCTAAGTTCAAGCACCCCCTTCCCAAATTTATGGCACCAGGTCCAGGACTCTCATTAGCCTAGCTGGTGATCTTTCAGATTTGCTTTGCGTCCCTTTGATCTTTATTTATCTCTGATTCCTATAAACCCTAAACAGCCCCAAAATAAATATACCCATCATCAGTTACCCATAACCCATCTTTGTCTACGTCACAAACCCTTTTAGGGAAAGAAATTCAATGATAATATGATTTAATGGGCATCTTATTGTGATTGGTCAATTGGGGTGCGTATTCTCTTTCATCGTTGTTGTTACTCAACTGGGTTCTTACTCAATTTCACGACAAGACTACATTGATTGATCCAATTCTCCTAATGTTGAGGCCTCCCCACTTGATTCCTTGCTGGTAAGAAGCTAGAAAGGATTCAGTTTTTTCTGGGTTTGGATTCTTTTTGCATTTTTTTCTTCCGGGATTTTGTCCTGATTGGATTTGTTCAGAACTTAGCAAGATCCCATTGTTTCAGTGCTACTGATACTAAGAACTTGGGCTGAATTTTGAGGTGGGTTTTTGACATTATGAAGCTGGCTTTCTGATTGATTTGGCAACTTTTCAGTGTTTTCCTGACTTGGGTTTTGTGCAACTTTCAGTGGATCGCATTGCCTCAGTGAAACATAGAAATTCTAGCTAGATTTTGAGGTGGGGTTTCTGAGATTGGAGATTGAGGTGGCGTTTGTTTGATTGATTTGGTAAATTGGGGGTTTCTTGAATATAGAGAGGGGAAGAGGGGCAATGAAAATTGAACCTCAAGGGTTACAGACACAATGAGTGGAGGCTCATTGGGTCTGGGTCTTCGCTCAGCTAGTTATGGGTCATTGCAGCAACACCTTCAGAACAGTTTGTTGCCTAACCAGCCACTTTCATCATCGCCACCACCGCCCCTTTTCCCTCGAAAACCTGCCAAGATGATGAAGGAAAAGGAGAGATTTGTCCATTGCATTTGCAAATTTGCTGGCAGGAAGAAGGTTGGCATGCTCTTCCTATGTCTGGTTTCTGCTGTGGTTTTCATCTGGGTCGTGTATGTCGGCAAAGGTTAGATTTTGTTACTTGAGCTCGCTTTCTTACACTGTCTTTCTTGTCCTTTTCTGATCCTGCATTGTCCAATTCTGGCTAGTTTTCTGCTTGATGATTTATGTTGAGAGTGAACTTGATTCTGTTTATTTTATGGAATTGGATTAGTGCACTGGTTGGGATTGGGTTGACTGTGAATGGATCCATAGTTCGCATAATTAAGGAACTGGCTTTGTGAATATGAAATAGATATCTCGCTACTGGCATTCTTAGTTCAAGCGATATTGAATCTTCATTCTATTCGTTACATGATTTGCTTGGTGAGGACGATCACTAAATTTTTTTCTAGATCTCATAAACTTTTCAAGGAGTCTCGAAATCTGTCATGAGTGCTGATGCTTGCCGGGGAGCCTTGCAATTTAGAATTTGTAGAGTAGAGTTGAAATTTGTAGATTAGTTCTTAAATTTTTTAGTAAAGCTTGAAAAATACTGTTATGGTGCTATGAAAATTTTCTGATAATGAGAAGTTTGCTCAAAGATTATATAATGAAATGAAGGGGGTCATTTTGCAGAAACTCTTTATGTTTATACAATACGCTGGGATGTAATTCTTCAAACTTTTCTTTGTTTTTCCAGTACTGATTGTTTGTTTAAGACACCCTCGTCCCACAGAGTGTTGTCCGCTGTAATGGCGACCCATATGTAGGCATCCTTACCTTTGCGAGTAGAAACACTAATTCCTCCAATGCTAATAGTTGTTGTGATGAGAAATTGAGAAGGCATATTCAATTCTTACTCGTTGGCAGATTTCTTGGACTTTCCTATCATGTTTGGTGTTTTGATGAGAGCGTGATTGATGAACTATGGAACTTTTGGAGGTTTGACTTGTGTCAATGTCTTCGATGAGAGCAGCTAACATATCAATTAGGTCATTTTTCAGGTGAAGATACAGCAGAGCGTCCACCAAGTATGAGATTTAATAACATCACGCATATGAGTAATGAGCCCCAAGCTCCAATTGCTGTGCAATTTACACCTCGTAGATACTTCACAGGTTACACCCTTCCCCTGGAAATCCTTGTGAACATTTCGCATTACCCCCTCCTCCAGCTGACAAGAAGAGAACTGGACCCAGGCGTAAGTTTAATGCATTAAGATTTCTGTGTCACTTCCATTGTTTTAAACTACTGGTTCGGAATCCCACAGGATTTCAAACTGTTGAACTTGTTTAGCTTATAGTTCTGTTTTTTGTGTTTTCAGCTTGTCCAGTCTGCTACCTTGATCAAGAGCAAGCTATAGCATTAATGCCGGATGCACCATCATATTCCCCTGTGTACAACTTAAGCTATGTTTATGAAGAAAATCCTTCTAAAACTGAGTTTGGAGGTTCTGAGTTTGGTGGATATCCTTCTCTTAAGCAAAGGGATGATTATTATGATGTAAGAGAGTCTATGAACGTGCATTGCGGGTATGGTTTCTTACATGTTGATTGCACTTACTGCTTGAGCTGTTTAATTGACTACATTTTTTGGCACCCTTCGGTTGAACTTTTATGATGGAATATTTACTGGAGCTATGCTTCTTCCCTGTGTTTTGGCAGATTTGTCAAGGGTCCAAAGCCTGGTCGCGGGACTGGATTTGACATCGATGAAGCTGACCTTGCTGATATGGAACAGTGTAATGGGATAGTTGTCGCATCAGCAATATTTGGTATGATACTATGCCAGGTTTCATCAATTGTTATTCTCTGTGTGAATGAGGCCTTGCTTCTTTACTTAATCCATTTCTTCTTGCAGGAAACTATGATTTGCTACAACAGCCCAAGAACATCAGTGAAGCTGCCAAAAGAAATGTATGTTTCTTTATGTTTTTTGATGAGGAAACAGAAGCAGCTATGAGGAATGCTAGTATTCTAGATGGAAGTATGAAGGTTGGGCTGTGGAGAATAGTTGTTGTACATAACCTTCCTTACACAGATCCACGGCGCAACGGCAAGGTATGTTTCTGCTTGAGTCTGAATCTCTGAGATCAGCCTTTTGTTAGTAGAAACTTGTGCTGTCTCTAACCAAGGTTCTGATTCTTTTATGTTTAAAATTGGCCTCATCTGGGCCATGGGGGAATAAGAGGATACCTGCTGTTTTCCCCATATTTTGAAGATAATTCCTCTTTGTAATTTATAGGAAATACCCAAAATTCTTTCCCCCGTTCCCCTTCTGATAGTCAAGGGATCACCATTTCTTGCATTGTATGTGGTTTCTGCTCTATATCATTCCCATAATTAGCATACTTGATATTGATATCATATACTTTTCAACATGCTTGATTATTGATAAGACTTAATTTGTTGACAAGTAACCTTAAGAACTGTATGATGTGGATGATAATGCTATATGAGCAAGTTTAGCTTTAGCCCTGAGCCTTCTCGTTATATCTAACATTTGTTCTTGTTAATTTTTGACGCGGGTCTCTATTCCCACGTATGGTTTCCACTAGTGCTGTTTTAATGCAGTATCTGTTAGTCATCTAGGAGGTTCACAGGCTAAAATAATATGAAATTCCCTTGTGTCGGTATTTCATGCTTCTACTGATAGCTTCTCGTCTTTTATAAGTGGGAGGCTTTGTCAGATCCCAGTATCTCACAATCAAATCTTGAAAAATCCAAATTAAAGTACATATCCTAACTCCAGCCTAGACAAGGTGGTTGGGGGAGATGTAAGTCTGAATTAGTCTTACCCCCTTTTTTTGTGTGATGAGCTTAGTCTTACCGTGAATCACAAAGAGCCTTTTGTTGTCTGATCTTAGATGACAAACCATTGGTTGCTCACTACTTCAACAGAATAAATGTCAATGACAGTTTAGTGAGGCATTTTGCTGTAGTCCTCTATTACTGAAGCTGAAAAATTGTGAAAAGTGAGCCATTTAGCTGCCCAGAAAGTGGAGACGTGATGATGAATTTTGTTCTTTGAAAATGTAATTGTTTTTGAACAATTTCTGTACTTAGCACCAAACCGCAACTCAACTTATTCTGTAAGCTCACCATAAGTTAGATATATTTTTGGGGACTGTGGAAACAACCTCTCTGCGTTCCATGGGTAATGTTGGTCTCACTTAGATCTCCCTAGAGCCTGTTATCAGGATCGACAATTTTTTTACTGGTTGTTGTTGCTCGTCATAAAATAAAGTAAATATGGTGCCATGGAATTTGCTATCAGAACTGTGAAATTGATTTTCCACTTTCAGATACCAACATCTGTTTGTGCTTATCTCCCTTGGGTTCTAGGTGTTTTTCTGAATAATATCGCCTTTTGCAATGTTTCAACAACAAATATCAAAATTTTCAGTAAATTCCACCTCTACTTGTCATGTTTGAGAAGAATCTCTTCATGGAATGCCACGTATACATGGAGCTAAATATAAGACACAAGTGCAAACATACATTGGAGGAATTACTTACAAGTGCTCTCCATTCATAGGCAGTAGGCGGGCAATCATGGTCTTAGTATGGAAAGTAGTAAATTCATATTTTCTATCTGTACAATATAAGCATGATGAAGGATTGCCCTCAGTAAATAATTTGAATATCATGGAATTAATCTGTCATCTGATATTATTTTTCTGTGAAGCTACTAGTTTTGACTTTTTACATGCAAAAGTTTGGTAATTTTCTGTTGTATGGACAAGTGAATGTACTGCATCTTTCTGCTGTTCCTAAGGATTAATTAAGGACATCCATTAAGGTTGGCCGATTGTTTGTATCCTCTTTAGACACTGATTTTGTATTACCCATACATATAGTGCTGTCCTGATTATCACATTGGTGCTCTAATTCTTCTTGTTACCTTTTCTTTTATTTAAACCTTCAACTTCTTCATGATGATGACATTGAATTGTCGGTTCTCTTATTGATTTGACATATACACCTTCTAACCAAGTCCCCTTAGGTATTATTACCTCATTCTCTTCCTTGTGTGGACAGGTGCCAAAGCTTCTGTTGCACAGACTGTTTCCTAATGCCCGGTACTCCATATGGATGGATGGAAAACTTGAACTTGTTGAGGATCCATATCGAATTCTTGAAAGGTGAGTCAGCTTTGAGAGAATCCATGCTTGTTTGAACATGCCAATGTTTTCACTTGACCTTCCAACCAGGTCATTCAGTTCGTGTTCGAGCTGTCTTAATTTTAGGTCTGGTCTTGTTCGGGTTGATGATGTTCCCTTTTGGTTTGAATTTAGGTTAGGTTATTTTAACTTCAAGTTAAGTTCTGGTCAATTTCAATCAAATGTTGATGTTTGGTGTGATAAATTTTGTTTATAAATACGAGCAACCTTGTAGGAAAATTCAGGTCATGTTTGCTCTTGGTCAGGACAATTTGGGTTTGGGCCAAAAGCAAGTTGTGGCTCTTAGGTTGGGTTAGATAAGGGTCAGTTTTTCTAGGTCTAGTTTTTAGCATTAGATTGCTTTATCAATTGTGACTTACAGTGATGAGCTGTTCCTCTTAAGCTCCCTAATGAATTTTCAGTGAGCTTGTCCTATTATCATCTTTAAGGACTGATAAGGGGCAAAAGTACGGTGATCTGGAAGGGTTTTTTTACAAGGGTAAAATATCCTGCTTCCAGTATGTTGCTGGAAACGATCGAAATAACGACTTGGGTACGCCTCCTGCGTGCAGTGCCAAATCAAAAGAGCTAGAAGTTCAACCATTCCACCTTCAGTTGCCAGGAACAGCTGATAGGGCATTAGGAGAAGTATTTAGGCCCTGTCCTGTCATCTCTACATTGAGAGAGCATTTTTTTAAAAAAAATTTATATAAGAGATGACAAGATTGTTATTCAGGGTCCCTTGAGATTCGAGTTTGTTGTACTCATTCTCCTGCTTTTTTGTTTGAAATTTTACTCCTTTAGTTCTATGACATATAAACATACTCTTAGATAGGAAAAGTTCATTATCCTAACGTAGGTTATCAAACTTTATATTAGGTCTCCACAACGGAACAACTGATAAATAGCTGAGGAATAACGAAAGAGCCAAATGTTTACCCAGCAAGGTCAAATAATCCTGCTCTAGGAAGAGCACATATAGCCATGGGGTCAACCTTTTAATGCTTCATTTATTCCCCCACCCTTGTCCAAGTATACAAATATTCAGCAGGGTAGTGTGCTGAAATCTGTTGGCTCACCACTGTGGAGCGTATGTGGATCCTCCATTGCTGAATTTTATCTTTGTATTTTTCACCTTTTCTTGGTTTACTTTAGAATGGATTGAGTAATATTTTCAAAATGTTTGGGTAGGTAATGGTGTGCAATTTTTCAAATATGATATGTCAGGGCCCTTTATAATATGAGAGCTTGAGAGCATGATAATCTTTGTAACTGCCCCTTTTTTGTACGTGGGTGCCTTACCTTCGATGTCATTTTAATACAACTTTTGGTTACTCTCCAATAAGGGATTCCATATATAATAAAAACTATTGTCTACAGATTCTTGTGGAGGCAGAATGCAACTTTAGCTATATCCAGACACTATAAACGCTTTGATGTATTCGTTGAAGCCGAGGCTAATAAAGCTGCTTCAAAATATGACAACGCCTCCATTGATTTCCAGATTGAGTTTTATAAAAGGGAAGGTTTGACCCCGTACACGTCAGCTAAGCTTCCCATTACAAGTGGTAAGGGCCTAGTATATGTACCCCCCAGTGGGTATATGCTCTTTCCTTATGAGATGTTAATGCAATTTCAATCACTCACTCCATTCTACAGATGTCCCTGAAGGATGCGTTATCATCCGGGAACATGTCCCAATCTCTAATCTCTTTGGCTGTCTATGGTTCAATGAGGTCGATCGGTTTACTTCCAGAGACCAAATTAGTTTTTCAACTGTAAGGGATAAGATTAGGAAGAAGGTGGATTGGACTGTAAGCATGTTCTTAGACTGTGAAAGGCGCAACTTTGTTGTACAGGTGAGTTTTCAACCATTATTCTTGCTTTGTTGAGATGGTGTCTTTGCAGTGCTTATATTAGAACCACTTTAGTGACAGCAATTTGGACCAAGCAAGTACATTGTTCAATTTCAATTTGGGATGAGTTAATTTTTAAACAAGTCAGAATCAGATTAACTTGGTCCTTTGTCAAATCAGGTTGTTTTTATTTTGGGTCTGAGTCAAGTTTGGCTGTCAGTCATTCAGGCTGCATAATCAGGTTATGTGCAATTCAATATTTAAGGTTGCATACATTCGACTCCCCAACACTTTGGTTCAACTAGTGATATATAACAAGGCTCAGGTAGTTTTTACTAGGTCTAGGCACAAAGTTGGGAGAGTATGACCCGACACGAGAACAAAACGCAAACCATACATGAGGTTACTAAGAGAACATGAACTTGTCATGAATCAAACATATCTTGACTCAAAGTTGGCTTAAGTTGAGTGTTTAATATCAAAACATGTTATTATCAGTTTTTGAGTAAATCTAAGCTATTTTCAAGATCAACATGAAGTTGACCTGATTATTAAATGGGTCGACCTGAACGGACTAGTTTGTTACATTAATATGACAATTGACATTTAATCTCTAATTAGCACATCTGAGCATCAGTCTACTTTTATATGAATTCTTGTTAAACCATGTTTTTTTCCTTCCCCTAATAATGATAATCAGGGTTACCACAAGGATGTGTTAGCACAAAAGGCTGCACAAGCAGCTGCTAAGGCTGCTGCTATTCATCCTCCTCAACTCCCACTTGCCCTGCCACCACCTCTTCCACTTCTGCCACCACCTCCTTTGCTCTCTCAACCGCCACCCGCCTCTCAAACCGAAAGCCCTCCAAGGCGGAACCCAAGGCGTGGACGAGGGAGGAGGAGAAACCGCAAGGTATCTGCAGGGGCCACAGAAGCAGATAAAGGCTCAGGTTGAAATTTTGTCTAGGGCAAAAATTATTTATACGGAACATCAGGTTTGCCTTCCCTACATGGAAACAAAAAGGGGAAAGAAAAGAATTTGTGGGGCTGGGTGAACTGTTCTGGACCAAATTTGTTGTAACTTTATCATTCCACAGAACTACTGCTCATTTTTTGAAAAGAAGAGAAGATTATTTAAAAAAACAGAGACTTGGTATTCATTTATTGTTGTATATATAGGGGATACAATTTTTAAAATAAATTTGTGATTTGGGTTGCCATAATTGTCAGAAATGGCAGCTGGTTTTGATAGTATTGTGTTCAAGTTACTTTATAGTTCTTTCAGATCGTTGACAGCTCCAATCAGTTCAATCATAGAGATTCAATTATTGTTCTCTACTAGTTTCTTTTGTTGACTTCCAGTTAATAAAGATGGTGTGTTTTCTAGGAGGGACTTGTTCAGTAATCAGCTACTTGTTTAGGTTAGAGGTTGAATGCTTAAAAATACGATGTATTTGAATTTGACGCATGGATACTGTACAAATTCTCCTGTCTTAAATCATAGTCCGTATTGAAGGTTTAAAACTCGATATGGCCGATGTGTATGATAGGGTTGAATGGACTGACTTGGAAGCCATCTTGCGTAAGATGAGCTTTGCTGATGTATGGGTGGCTAGAGTTCTGACTTGTGTGGCCTTGGTTTCATTTGGAGTTCTGGTGAATAGGAGTAAAGTAGGGTTTGTATAAAACATAATATGCAGACAAACATAATTCTCCATTTTGATGAACTCTTTCTTCCCTCCTGTCTTTCCATGGATTGATAGCGATGGAATTTTCACCCGAACTCGACAAATATGACCTGAACTTGTTTTGTTTATAACGAGTTTAGGTATGAAAAATGTAAATAAAATCGAGTATTCAGATATAGGATTCATCCGCACCCATACCTGGTTATTATAATGTGATGATGTTCGATTTGCCTTAAACTTTGTACCATATTGTTCATAATATCCAGAACTTTCGATTTACTATATAACACCCCCACCTGCAAACCTTTTTCCGGTCTGTGTTTTTTGCAACATAACTTTGGAAATTACTAGTAAAAGGATCTAAATACTCAAATAAATATGCTTTAGCATATACTCACTGATATCATATGTGATTGATCTTGTCAGGTGTCACTTTGTGACACAATAGATGGGTGTAGAAAAAGGTCAACACAAAAGAAACTAATTAACTGTTAATTGGTGTGCAACTATTTAAATAACATCAGAATACGATTGACGATCCATATTACTACATTATTATTATGGTATTATGGGGTGTTTATTTGATTCTATTTATTTCCTTGAGACAAGGGTAGGGGCTAACCTTACCTAATAATTTCTGTGAATTTGTTACCTAGAAAAGTTTGAAAAGTTTAGAAAAGCACTCATATGTGAAATGATAAGTAATTTTACAAAATTTATCGGTTTTAAGTTGCGAGAAAATATTAAGGAAATATAAAATTTATCACAAAATTTGTATTAGAAGAATAAATTATTTTAAGATCTCATTGAAAACAAAGAAAGTCAATGAAAAAGGAGAAAAAAACAATTAATGAGGACAAAATTGGTAAGCAAGTCATTTATAAGTCATTGGAATTGTAACATATCATGTATTATAAACCGAAAAAAGCTAAGCAAGGCATTTCTTTTGAACTCGTTATACCGAAAGACCAATACTCCTGTCGCTTGATTGGCTTAGATTCTTTCTTATCTTTTTACCTCGGCTAATTGTTAAAGTGACATGTATTGTGAATCGAAGGAAGTAAACTATTGATTGCCTTTCATATATTTGAACAGAGTTAAAAAAATTGTGCAATAAATGAACATTATGACAATAAATTTTCAGAATCATAAATATAAAGGACTGTAAATTTGTGATCATTTTAAAATTAAAAAAATGGTGTTAATCTTAAAACAAAAAAATATATACATAACTTGTGATTATTACATGTATTTAAATAGTATAAATATTTATATTTTTTAACAAATATTTATACTCAAAAGATATTTAATTTGGGATCCATTAATTAAAGTGAAATGACAAAGGCACAAAGCCATTGACTCCACTACTAAAAGGTAAAATTAAAATCTAAAAAAGCATTTAGTGGAGAATAGAAGATATATAATTAGGTTAAAGTCACTTTCAAGGGCAAAAGTTCCTTTGGTTGTATTATAGTATGATGCACTTATGTGCCTTTCAAAACAGTAATTATGGTTGGTGTTTAGCATATTGTGACTCTTCAAGCATTTCCAAAGTTTAAAAGGGACCAAAATTATAGGTTATGGGTCATCATCACCATCACATGTTGTAGGAAACCAAGATTTGTACTACATTTTTTGTTCATTTCAATTTTTTTGTTAATAAATTTGGAATTGGCCAATTGGATTATTGGGAGTCATAATCAAGAGTTGAGCTTAACTCAAATAAACATTATTATTAATAATATTATTAGCTAAATAATCACCATTAGAGGAGCATAAACAACCTTTATTGACCTAATCTTAAGAGTGATTCTACCACTAAACCATGTTGCATAACCTAGCTTGTGCTTTGTTGGATATTCTTAATACAACCATTTGACAATTTTGGTTTTATTTAAATTTTAATGATATGAGATTAGATATATTATGCGAGTGACAATGATAGTTTTATTTTTGTTAATTCTTATTTTCTTTTGTTATCATTGGAGATAAAAGAAAAAAAAAGCAAACGAGATCATCATAATAATATTTTTTAGATGTAAATTAACAATCTTTAATTATCGTTCATTATCTTATGCCATAAAAGAGTAAGAACAATTAATTAGTAGAGACTATTCAAAAAATATTTTAAAATAAAGAAAACACATAAAATAATATGAAAGAAGCGTAAATAATTCCAATATTATTTTATGAACAATAGGAAATTATTTATATTTACTTTATGTGGGTTTATGGGAGCGGATTTATTTGCTACAAAGGTTTACGAATACTCGTAGGAGCAAGATTACATACCTCTCTTAATTCTCGACCTTGCTAAGTTGAAACCAAGTTGGATGTTGTTCACTAGTTGGCATACTATAGTAAAAATACAACTTTGGGAAGTAATGTATAATTTTCTTGTATCCATCGTTTTCACAACGAGGAGGCTACCACAAAACTTGTTAGTATTCAACTATTCATGCAGGGAGGATTCTGTTGGTATATGCGATAATATTCTCCTCGTACTTTTTATTTATTTTATCATCCTTTTCAGTATATCAACCTCTGACATGTGATGCCACTCTTTTGCCCACTAAATTTTGCCAAGCATCCTACTCCCAGAAATTCGTACACCCAGAGACAGAGAGAAAGAGGGGGAGAAAATTTGCAAATTCTGTCATGGTTGAACTTGAATGATGATGGAATCAATGATGGGTGGGATTCGTGGTGGGAGCTGTTGATTCAACAGCCCAAAATTTCCTGCTTTTTCTAATTTTCTTTTCTTGTGTTTAATTATTTTTAACCCCTCCCTTTCTGCTGGTGGTGGAGGCGGCTGCGGCGGTTGTTGAAATTTGATTTAATAAAGGGGAAAAAGAGGGCAATAAAGTGAGGGAAGAACATGGGCAACCAGCCAATGTCAGCATTTCAGCATCTGGGTGTGTTTCCTTCAATCAGATTTGGAAGAATTTTATAGGGTTTTTCAGCATCAATGGTTGCCCTTTTGCTCATTCCATGAAGTTCAAACCTGGTAGGTTGGTTCTTCTTATTCCAAGTCATATAATATGATGTGGGGATGCTTTGTTGCTTTCAGATTATTTGCTCATGCATTTGTTTAATTTCAAGGGATTATGATCATACTGTTACGGGTTTTCTCTTAGATTTTGACTTCTCTTGGGTTTGGAGTATTGGACTATATAGGTTTTGTTAAAACCTTTTCCAAAGTTTGAGCTTTTTTATTTATTTTTTATTTGTTATGGATTGGTGTTGATTCTGAAGTTATTGGAATGAAAATGTGCTCCTTGAACCCTTAGTTTGAGGTTTAGGCTTTTTGGCTATCCCTTGGGTTAATTGTGACAGTTTTGAACTTGTATGAGGTGGACATTTTGTTGTATATGATCGAATTGTGACCCTCGCCCCAACACCCCCCAAAAAAAAAAATCACGAACAGAAAAGAGGAATGAAAAATTGAGCTCTAGTGGTATCTAGGATAATTCCTTGCATATTTTGATAGCAAAAGTGAGAATTTAGTAGGGTTTGATAAAGTGGAGAGATGCTTAATTCTAAGAATTCAGATTTCCATAGAAACACAGAATTTTCAAGATATTCTTAGTGTGGACGTAATGAATTTCCTCTTAATTTTGTCCGGGTGCTCCTTAAAACCTCAAATAACATAGAGGTTGTTCTTAATGTTCAGAGAATACCTTTACATCAATTATAAACTTTTCTGCTCTTTTGCTGGGTTATTGTGGCTCGAGCCAATTTTAAGCAACATCTCTTGTGAAAAATAGTTGAGCTTGACAATTAATTCAAATTTCTGAGCTTCAGTTATTCATAATTCTTAGAAAATAAAGGTGTTATATGTATGATGAAGCAAAAAGGAAAGTTCGCCTTATTTCAAATGTTTGGTTTGGACAGATAGGCTTAAATTTGCCAATTTCGTTTCTTGTTTATTGTCAATTATTTCATTTGGTAAGTAACAAATATAATAGATTTCTCGAGATACTAACAGCTGTGTTTGGCAGGTCTAATGGAAGTTTTAGTCTGGTTGCTATGGTTGTTTTATTGTGGGCAACTGGAAGTGCTTTAGTTCTTGAGCTTCACTGAGCTAATCCGAGGAAGAAACAAGGAAGTCTTCGAAAGGGGGAAAAAACAAGAAGAAGAAGAAAAGGCAGCCTTGGTTTCTGAAAGTGCTTCTGAGCAGATCCTCACCAATGGTGTCCTGTTCACATAAGTGCTGACTCTATTTCGGAGCAAATCTCCTTTGGCAATAAATTTTCTGGTTTTCAACCTCAACATTATTGTCTGAATTCACTGTTTATAGTACACGCCTGTCTCTCTGAGGATTCAGTTCTTTCGGGCTAGGTTATGAAGTCTTTCTGATCACATAGATTCAGATAAAGATACATACAGCAAGACTAGCTGTTTAGGGAAAATCTCCTTTGTTAAAATGGTATCTACATTGAATTTGGGTGACTCGGTGCTGGGTAACCTCAGGAGGGTTCATAATCTGTTTGGGTAACACTGCTAGTCATAACCTGTTTACTGCTCAGTTGTGCTCCTATCAACTGGAATTCAGCATTATCTCCCGAGGCATTTTTTTTATTTTTTCTTTTTGATCTAGACTAGTTTGAAAATTGTCATAACCTTAGGCAAACTTGTTGAATAGTTTTCCTAGCTAAAATCATTTTCTAGCTCAGGGCAAATCTCCTTTGGCAATTTTTATCCACTTTGTGGGGCAAATCTCCTTTGGCACTTGGGGAGTCTTACATTGACTCCTACTATAGGGGCAAATCTCCTTTGGCACTTGGGGAGTCTTACAGTGACTCCTACTATAGGGGCAAATCTCCTTTGGCACTTGAAGTCTTAAGGCGACTCTTACTATCTTTGGGGTGCAAATCTCCTTAGGCATTCTAGTGGGAGACACATATCTATCGTCTTTAGGGGCAAATCTCCTTTGGCATTCTATCTCCAGTTGGAGAAATCTATTTATTATCTTTACGGGCAAATCTCCTTTGGCATTCTTATCTCCAGTCGGAGATATCTAATTATTCCTCTGTAGAGGAATCAGGTCAGCAAGGAACAGATATAATCAGATATCTAATTATTCCTCTGTAGAGGAATCAGGTCAGCAAGGAACAGATATAATCAGCTGACTTGGGAGCGAATCATAGCCATCCCACCCAAGTTCTTTATGTGGCGTCTGACAAGCAAACATTTGCACAATCAAATTTATCCCTTTATCATTTGGCAGCTGACATATTCTTTCACAAAATTGTTCTAGAAAACCTATCGAATCTCCAAAGTATGTTCTCTTTCCCCCTCCTAATGCCTCTCTTATCGTTATGTGACATCTTATGTCATATTTCTGATCATATATCATTGTTTGATCACACTTATGATCCTTTGTTCATACATTCGAATTCTTGTGCTATATGTAGATCGATGGAACTCATGGCAATGGAATTATTTGGTGATTCTGATGTTGAGAGCTTCAGTGATACCAGCACAGATGATCAAGATGACGTATTTTCCATCTATGGCGGACATGCTGTGAGTATTTTGTCGAACCTTGAGGATAGCATGGGAAAAATAGATGATTTCCTCTCCTGCGAGAGAGGGTTCATGCATGGGGACGTTGTACGCTCCATTGGAAATCCATCAGGGCAAATGGGCAGAATAATGAACGTTGAAATGCTCGTTGACCTAGAAAATGTTCTCGGTACTGTTATAAAAGACATCCATTCAGAAAGACTTCTGAGAGTGGGCCCCATTTTGGTCGGGGATTATGTGGTTCATGGTCCATGGCTTGGAAGGGTAGAGAAAGTGGTTGATAACATTAGTGTTCTATTTGATGATGGAACAAAGTGTGAAATCACGGCAACTGATAAATCAAAATTATTGCCAATTTCTCCAAATTTACTTGATGATTCTCTGTATCCATATCACCCTGGACAAAGAGTAAAAGTTCTCCCTAGTAGGTCAATATCATCTGGGTGGTTATGTGGCATATCCAAAAAGAATCAGAATGAAGGAACGGTTACCTCAGTGGAAGCAGGATTAGTATATGTTGACTGGATTTCCTCTGCTATGATTGGTGTTGGCAATACCTTACCCCCTCCCCTCACCAGCAGGATCCCAAAGGCTTAACTCTGTTGTCATGCTTTTCACATGCAAATTGGCAGCTTGGTGACTGGTGTATACTTCCAGAGAAATCAGAAATTGGATTGCAAAGGTGTTATGGTACAAAACTTCACGAAATGTTTTCCATTGTGAAGAAGAAGATTAGGGTAGATGTAAGGTGGCAAGATGGTAGCTATTCAACAGGGTTGGATTCTCAGTCTCTCTTCTCTGTAAATGTTGTCAATGCTCATGACTTTTTTCCTGAGCAGTTTGTTCTGGAGAAGGGTAGTTCAGATGATCCAATCTTTTCTCCAACTCGAAGATGGGGTGTTGTGAGATGCGTGGATGCAAATGAGCAGACTGTCAAGGTAAAATGGAGCACCACAACTGGAGAAACTGGAGATGCTACGAATTTGGGTGTGGACGAAATTGTGAGCGCTTATGAACTAGTTGAGCACCCTGACTTCTCGTTTAACATTGGTGATATCGCGTTCAGATCAGATGCATCTACACTCAAAAGAACGGACTACGTTGCCTGTTTGAGTGGTGACCAGAAGGACTATTTCTTGTCCTATATTGGCAATGTGATTGGCTTCAAAGATGGAGATATTGAGGTGCAATGGGCTAGTGGAATCACGACAAAGGTAAGAATTTTATAGTTCTGTTGTGATTATTAACTGCTTTCTGCTTACAAACCAAGGATTTATGATGAAGTGCAAAGTGCTAGCACCTGTAGCTCATTTTTGGTAAACCTTGCTAAAATCCCTTTCGCATTTTTATTGTTTCAGGTTGAGCCTTGCAAAATATTTCGCGTGGACAAAGATGACGGGTTGGTTGCCAGTCAAATTCTCCAAGAGAACTTTACTGCAGTCAGTGATGAGATGGACAACTACAAGGGGCAATCTGAAAATCATGAGGTATCCTCCCCTTCCAACCTCCCCCAAAAGGGGGTAAAAACAAAGAAAATTCTCTATTTTTGTTGTACGTTTGCCTAAACATGTGTACTTTTATTTTATTTGATAACTTACGCATTTTGTTCATAAAATGGAATTGGATACTTGCCAAAGGCGTTCATAGTGATCCCAGATGTATGTAGTTATAGTTACGGGCTCAGTCAAGTGGTGTATACTTGTAAAATCACTAGCAAGTTTGAAACTACATACTGCAGAGCTTGCTGATAAGAGCTGGAATATTTCACCTTTAAATTTTTCCTTGTTTGTTGTATACTTGTGGGTTTCATCATCCATTCAAAATGGATACTGAGTGGCTTTTTTACAAATCGAATTTTGCTTCTTTTTTTCTTCTGAATTCCCCTATGCTGCAGTTACTTTAGAATTTTATCAAGTTTGGTAGCCCTACCAAAATGAAATATAGCACTCTAAAGCAGATCTCTATTTTCAGGATTTTTCAGATCCCACTGGCAATGCCTCAGCGGAAGCTCAATATGACCACAGAAAGTCTCGTTTCTTCAGCCTTTCTCTAGCTGCTATGGGTTTCTTCACCAGCATTGCTGCAGATATCTTTAAAGCACATGGATCAACATCTCCACCGCAACCAAACTCCTGTACCCACGAAATAAATGAAAACACTATTCGGGATTTTGATGGGGAAGACATACCTGCATCTTGTGACGTGTCCTCAGCCAATCCCTCAACCCCAGCAAATGAATTGGACGCATGCAGGGTCGTGAATTTTGAGCAGGAAATCAGAGGCAGTTTTGAAGTTGCAGAATACCCTGCCTTCGCAGAAAAAATAGGCTCGATACATTTTAGACAGTTTGATGTGCTGGGTGATTGCTCTGAACACCATTTCATCGATGGTGTTGGCAAAGGAGTCACATCATCTCAGGCAAGGCAGTTATTTAGCTTTTTCTAGGAGCTCAATTAGTTAGACTTGTTAACAGTATAATCATGTTTTTGTTGAAACGGCTTTTGTAGATGAAAAAGGTTGGTTGAAGAAGGTCCAACAGGAATGGAGCATTCTACGGAAAGATCTTCCTGGTAAGAGCATTATCTTGATAACTTTTAATTAAATTTATTATGTCTTTTTTATATACACTTCTCAATAACTTCAAGTAACCACTGTGTGCAAGATATATATAATATTAAATTGTTCATAATTGCTCTTCTAATAATATTATTTTGATTGAAGCAGAAACAATCTATGTCCGTATCTATGAGGAAAGGATGGATCTGATTCGCGCTGCCATTGTTGGTGCTCCTGGAACTCCCTACCATGATGGCCTTTTCTTCTTCGATATATTCCTTCCTCCTGATTATCCTCATGTGCCACCAGTATGTTTTCATATGCTCTATTTATTTATATATTTAATACATTCGCATACTTTTCGCAATTTTCTTTTTAAGTCCTTTTTAGCGGGTCTTCAAGAAACAGCTTCACTGCTCCTCAAGGTTAAGGCTGCATACACCTTGACTTCCCCAAACTGTGCTCCGAAGAAATATGTCTTGTGTTCATTTGCTTTTGTTGTTGAACCCAACGCCACTTTTTTCTTCCATTGATTTTTTAATGTATTATGAGTAGAATCTAATACAACATTTTTGCTCTACTCATTAATGCAGTTGGTGCATTACCATTCTGGTGGCTTGCGGCTTAATCCAAACCTTTACGAGTCAGGAAAGGTGTGCCTCAGCCTACTCAACACATGGACCGGGAAGGGCTCTGAAGTATGGAATCCAGGGAGCTCCACTATTCTTCAAGTCCTCCTCTCCCTTCAGGCCCTAGTTCTTAATGAGAAGCCTTATTTCAATGAGGCAGGCTATGATACACAGATAGGGAAACTGGAGGCAGAGAAGAACTCTATCAGCTACAATGAAAACGCTTACCTGGGTACCTGTAGATCCATATTATACCTGCTGTGGAATCCACCCAAGGTACTATTATCACTCCCAAGTTGCAAGATTTTGTGTTGCCTTTTTTGCTTCTTGCCTAGGTTAATCACGTTTGTATCTGACAACTGTGGGGGAGGGTTGGGGGCGGGGGTTCCTTCATACGGTGTGTATTACTTCAATATTCATTTTTCCCTGGTAGCTTTATTGTGTGCTTTACAGTGGCAAGGGCATGGACGCTTGGTCCTGATCCTTTTAATTTAAGACTACAAATGGATGCAAAATTTTTGGAAATGATGTAATCTATTGATAGGCCAGTGTTAGATATTTACATATTTGACATGATTGCGGCTAAACCAAACCAATAACAACGAATGTAGCTTAGGGCAAGGTAGGCTATGTAACTTACGCCCTAGTCTGCTGTAAATTAAGTGCAGACAGGAAGTTTTTGTTGAAGCTAGTTTCATATCAAACTTTCAAGTTTTTTATTCCTAATGACATTGTCTTCATTGGATAACCTTTGGTGGTACTGTTCTATCATATCCCTCTTGTTAAAAACAGAGTTGTTTAGGAACCCAATCCGATAAATTTCGACGTCTTTCCTCCGAAGTCACCTATTAGTAGTACCCATTCTTTGTGCAACTCATAGGGAAAAGAATCATCAAAGAGAAACCAGATAATCTCACCTAGAGTCTTTTGACATGTTACTGGTGATAAGATCCGTAAGATTACTGATGATTCTGAAATGTAAGCCTATGCTGAATTTTGCAGCATTTTGAAGAACTAGTTCAGGAGCACTTCGAAAAGCGTTCACAGCACATTCTGTCAGCTTGCAAGGCCTACATGGAAGGGGCTCCAATTGGTCTCGAGACCAAAGCCGGGCATGAAAGAGGAAACTCCACGGGGTTCAGAATTATGCTAGCTAAACTCTTTCCCAAGCTCATCGAAGCCTTTTCCAACAAGGGAATTGATTGCACACGATTTACTGAACTTTTGAGATGAAAATTTTGAAGTGAAAACTCTCTTGGTAGCATAAACAACCTTCTGCATTATTTTGTAAAATCAGAAAACACATATTCTGGGTAATTCTTCACTGGAGTTGCTGGAGATGTGAATAAAATCTTGATAATTTGTTAAAGAATACAAATGGAAGTAGTGATGGCTTGAGAAGAAATTATGATTTCCGTTGTGTGCTATTTTAAAAGTCTTGATGTCCTCCTGAAAATTATACCATAAACTTGGGTCTGTAAACCCAACTTTCATGGTATTCTGTTGTAATTTTTAAAGTTCACCCTCTACTTCTACGGTTTGTATTTTCAAAAAAATTAAATTTTTAAAATTGTGTCATGTCATAAGATCTATAGACTCCAGTCTGCCCCCAATAAAAAGAAGCAAGAGAAATGAACCAAAGAGTTGTGTGCTTCATAATGTATAGTCTCCAGTCCATAATTATGAAGATAATGCCAGGATATGCAAAGAATTGTCAAGTTATACATATCATCATAGAATTTTATGCGTAAGATATATGAAAATATAACCCTAGAGTGCAACATTATAAACAAAAAACCAAAAATGTTACAAGTAACATAAACAATTTATCAAATTTATGGACAAAATATCATAAAGGATGAGATTTTGGTCTGATTTATTCCCCACAGTCGGATCTAAATCAGATTTTAAATTTGAAAATATTTGCTTCATAATTGAATAGTATTACCATTTGCTCATTTTTTAATTTTTTTAAATAAATATGAGGCATAATAGCCAATGTAGGAGGGATTTGAACCTTTGGTCTAAAAACTTCACGAACTATGCTACTTGGCACCCATTTATGTAGAAGCTCAGTTAAATAGCTACAGATCAAGTGATTGCATCTGCTTTAACGCAATCTCATTTCTCAAGGGCATGAAGATACACAGTGGAATACTAAATACATCAAAAATTGGCTACACTGTACAATGACTGAAAATCTAATTTTCAGATGGGAAAAGAGAGAAAAGCAGAAAATAAAAAGAATTAATACAAAACATACAACACCCAAAAAAACAGATTTTCTTCCTTCTGACTTCCAGGCTACTGATTGATGCTGGAAAAAGCCATATTTTAGAGCTGAAACACATCCAAGTGAACTGTTTTTAAGACTTAAAAGAGGAAAGAGAAAGAGCTGGTAATGTCAAATGAACTGAATAATGTCAAGAAATGACATTCGCTAGCTATGCAGAATTGGAATAACACATAAATCATAAGCCACAGCAAGAGAAATAAATACCTCTATCTGCGGTGTTCGACATGAGACTTAACCCCACTAAGAATCTGAGAAATCTGTAGTCCTCTGCTGAAAGCCTCATTGAAGAGGATCCTAGTTTGCATTGACTGGAAACCGGGCATCCACGCAAGCAAAGCCACAGGAGCCATGACAATTATCCCAAACATCAAATCATAAATTCGAGCCAATGAAACCACTGTATCCCACACCACTGTGGTCACCAGCAAGGGCCGGAACACCTGAGCAATCAGTATCATCCCCCACCCCGTAGGAATAAAAGCCAATGCACTAGTCAGGAGATCCATAAACTCGAACTTGGTGAATTCCAAAAGCATGATAATAACCAGTGTACTAGCTGTTATTACAAGGAACTGAACTAGCCTGTAGTATATGTGTTCTGTGGCTGCATACTTGTCCTTGGCATATGCTATGATCACATAGATCCCGACGAGGGTAAAAAGTAAATCCATGAAAGCAAGTAAACCGCGATACTTGTATTGTTGCTAGCTATATTTAGCTGGTATACAATACCATACTGGAAGAAGAAGAACCGCAGATCTAGTATGATCTCCAACAGCTTACCCCAGAAACTGCTTGATCTGATATGTTCCTGTTCTTCATACCACCAAGTTTCCCAGCTCCTTTCTGCCTTGCTCGGGACCCCAGCCCCATACCAAATCCAAGTTATAAAATCATCAAAATCGTAGACTGTTTTTAGCCAATCAAACCCTAATGGGTTGAAGACAAAGGGGACATCATCCATGAAACCACAAGGAACCAGCTTGAGATTGTCATGGCTATGTAGACAAATGTGTCCTTGGCTAAGGGACTATGAGAAGCATATACAAGTAGGATGACTCCAAGCTCGATCCCCTTGACAAAGTGGCTCCGGGAGTAGAGCCTGTAGTTCTCTGCAAACTTCATGTGCTCCACCACAAAGCCACGCCCAGTGGCTCGATATTTAGCACCCCCGTGGAGTATGGTTCGACCAAAGTAGTGGCTTCGAGTTCCCATGGAGAAGGTGTAGAACAAGGATGCAAGCTGGAGCTGCATTCTGATGAAATCCCCCACTGCTCGAAGAAAGCCATGCTCAAGGGAGTTCTCCATGATCATGGGCAGAGCTGTGAACATACCAATCTGGATTATGAACTGCTGGTTAAGAACAGCTCCTAGGGCTGTATTGTTTGCGCTTTTTTCCATGGCTATCCCCTCAACCCCGCTAAGAGCTAGATATAGGCGACCCCACAAGAAGGTGTAAACCGAAATAACTACCATTAAAGTGTTGAAGTAGAACCCAACACTGGTGTAGAACACCGAAAGCATCCTGAAAAAGTCGAGCCGATGGCCCAATCTATACACGTCCCTGCTCAGAACTTGCTCTCCATTGCCACTAGCAACCTTGGCCTCGAACATGGAGATTTGATTCAGCCCTACATCCCTCCCTTTACCCACCTGTATGTACTCATGGTGCGTTACACTGCCTCTTCGGAGGGTGCAGTTGAAACCCGCGAATATGTCTTCGCTCAGGTTGATCTGTTTTGAAGCTTTGCTCACTCCTCCTCGAGTCAAGAACCAGAACCTATCAAACACATCTGGGTGGCCATAGTGCATTCTGACTCTGAGAGGATTTGCCATGACACGTTGCCCAAGAGTGACAAAACTAGTCTCTTGGGCAGACATGAACCAGGCTAGGGATGAGACTGAACCAGTGAATATGTTTTCACGGACACCTAAAATGGTCGGCTTCCTTATTCCATGGAATGTGTTGAACTCCTCCAGGAGGTTTCGCATCTTAAGAGCTTCCTCGAAGTAGTTGTCTTGATTCATGTCGATTGTTTGTACAGCATCTCCTCGAGTGAAGATAATGGCATGGTTTTGGTTCTCGGGTTTTCCCTCCCCAAGCTTTACAGGGCCAGGGAGCTTGATCCTGTATATCTCCACTTCCCTCTGTAGCTGCTGATCATACTTAACAAGAACCGAATAATACTCAACTTCATCTCTCCCTAAGTGGACCTCATCAACATAAGCAATTCGAAGGGCATCGTTGTTTTTCATCAGAAACAGGATTTCCTCAGCACGGGGGTCCCCTGCCATTTTGTGGATTCCGTACACTTGACAGGTTACCACATAAGTAAACTTCATCATTGCACTGCCAAATTCATGACCCTTGTAGAGAAGGCTCACCCCATCGTTGCTCTGAGTATTCAATGAACCTTGGGAAGCAATCTCTTGGCTACAGGTGTTTATGTCAAATTCAGAGGCTGAATCCAAAAAGGCAAGCATCTTCAATGCCCGATAGTAATACATCATTCCCTGACTGTTCGAGAGAGTGTTTGGCCTCGATAAGATGCCCAAAGGCGGAGATCTTTCACCTTTGTAGTCCAGAGATCCCGTTCATCCTCCAGCCCTTCTCTTCTCATCCTCTCCATGAAATTTATCCACTCATCCTCAAATATTTTCTGCAAGTAGAACAAAATGGATACCCCGTCCTCATTAGGAGTTTGAAGTTTAGTACTCCCATAAATCACATCTTCATCATAGTAAGGGGTCAATACACTAAAAGCCATCATCTTCTCCACCGGAGGAGCATGGGGCATATTCATGAACAGAGAGTTACTGAAGAAGGCTATTCGTCTTCTAGCCTCTTGGTTTCTGGGCACATTCTGCAAGGAATCCTTACAGGTCAGAACAGTATGCAAACGTCTCAGCTGTCTATAGAAGAACACATCCCCAGAGTTGGGCAAGTCAATAGAATTCTCAAAAAGAAACACGGCAGGATTCTTAGGAGCCAAGCCTTCCACCCTCAATTGCCCCATTGTTCTCTTAACCCTAGGAAATTCCCGAACAGCTAGCTCATACAATGCCTGCAGTACATTAACCATCCCTCTGGGATCTCTTTTGGGTCCATCAGAAGCTCCACAAGAGTCACCAATTTCCTGTGAATTTGTGGCAGAAGAGTCAGATTGTAAAAGATAGTAAATTTCTCAATGGCAGCATAGTTTTCCATCTCGAGGAACAGTCTGGTTACAATTGAATGCTCTTCAGAACCATATTTCACTACCCGGTTAAGGAGCAGATACCTAATGCTGTCGTAGGCTTCAATAATTGCACACCTTCTGTACTCACTCTTGCATATCTTTGACCAGAGCCGCCTATCAGAATCATTCGCCAGGGCTTCAGCATGGCTTAGAGAGAGAAGGAGCTCATCACAGAGAAGAATACAAGGCCACCGAATAACTCTGATCTCCCAACAGTTGGGTGGGAGCTCCAGAAGTTCAAGTTCCCGGTCACTAAAAAGATCTTCTTCTCTCATGCTTAACATTATCTCATTCCAAATCATGGCAAACCGGGTTGCCTCCACCTGGCTAGATTCGATCTTCCTGTAAGGTTGCCCGAGGCCATAACGCAACTTTACTCTCTGCAATGCATCCTTGAACTTGTTCAGTAGATTGATAACTGGCTCAGTAGGGTGGTGATCCTCAGGCTTGAGATTAAACTGGAGTGCACTTGCAAAGAACTGAAACCGAAACCTTAACTGCCAAATATTCCTAATCTCACCCAGATGGGAAAATAACCCAATTGAAGCACCCACAATTGACGAGTAAACAGTATACCATATCTGCAAGTCCACAAGGTAAATGATGATAACAGGAAGCCACAGCAATACAACAGCTGTTCTGTTGGAGTTATTGACACTGAAAAACTCATGCCATCTATACTTGACCCCCTTGAGGTTCAGAAGAGCCCTTGTTGGGTCAATCAAGGGCTTGATCTGAAGGAAGTAGCTGAATGAGAATTTCGAAATCAGCACCACAACCCAGAACAAAGTGTACCTTGTGCTGTTGACTACCCCTTCCCTCAACCCCGACCAACAAAAATCCGGGTCTGAAACCACCACATTAGCCAGTAAATTGGTGGGAAATTGGCCTCCTCGATGAAGTTCCTAACCCATGGGAGAAGAAACAAGACCAATGCCAACACTTCAGGGATGACATACAGGAAAGCAATCTTAAGGAAAAATATTATCCTCTGGTTTGCCTCAACCGACCACTCCCCATCTTTATCCTTCTGTGTCCAAATGCTAGCATAGAAGATCGAGAACACAACAATCCAACCTAAAGCCACCGTGCTCTTCAACACCATCCTTACACCAACACACAAGGTCTCCCTAGACACAAGGCTATACTGAGTCCCAGCATCGATGATCGACTTAACAAGCCTAAGGGCAGCCCAAGTGATGAAAATTGTCAACATCTTCACAAGAACATCTTTTCTTTCCAATGCCTGCCAAGGGAAATCAGTGCCCTCCAATGCCACTACGATCATAACTTGCAAGAATAACATCAACAACACCCACAACCGATCAAAACTCCGATACACATTCCAAAATGACCTTTGCTCCACAAACCCTGTCTTTTTAACCTTCCTACCCTTTCTCGTCGAGTAAAAGTAACGACTACCCAAATCCACTGGCCACTTAAGGGACTTAAAACACCTCCTACTCCAAAAATACTCATTCAAATCATCATAGTTTCTCCAAGCTGAATGAGGCTTAGTCCCCCACTACTTAAACCCACCTCATACTTGATGTTATCATAAAGAGGTTTCACAACATTGTCCAAAAACCCATTCTCCCCAAAACAATATGGAACATAAGGTCTACCAGTATCAAAATCAATATGATTATCAAGTATGAAATTAAGCTCACGAGCCATATTGTGAAAGATGTAGCAAATACATTCAGGCATGAACCTTAAATTTGCAGCTTCACCCCAGATGAGGAGATAGAGAGAGATATAGAGAAGCTCACGCCGAAGTTCAACGGGGGTCCGGCGGAACGGATGGATCCGAACCTGGGTCCGTTTCCAGAGGTAGGAGCACCAAGAAGAGTAGTTAGAGAGAAGCTTCTTCCGGAATTTACGGACGACGGTGAAGTCCAAAACGGCGGCGTTTGGAAGAGGTGGGTTGAGCCGCATTTGGGCATTGGCCAGATGAAGAACGAGGTGCTCTCGTTGGTTCCGAACGTTGTCGTTTTGGAAGCCAAAGAAGAGACCGAGCCAATCAAGGAGGTCAAAGCGCTCATCCCAACTGCAGAGCGGCGGTTTCCGGAGGTCCTCTACGGCGCGTAAGGCCCACGCTGCGGCGCGTACTTCTGGGTACTGGTTGGACGGGTGATCAACGAGGATGTCGTGAATGGGGATTATGTTGAAGGGTTTGGAAGTGGTGGTGGGATGCGACGGAGGGGAGATTACGGCCGGCGCGTGGTCGTACGCGCCAGTGGCCACCCGCGTCGGGTTTGGCCTCTGCCGGAGATTCATCCCTTTTTTAAGTGGTTTTTTTCTCTTTTTCAGAGTGCCATGAAAGCGAAGTGGGTGTTTTCAGAGGAATCCCAAATGGAGAGAGGGACTGGAAGTCGAAACTGAGAACGGTGAGTTTTGTCGTTGGAATGATTCTGGAAAGAGCGGGAAAGAAGGTTACAGAAACCGTTGAAGAGGAGAGAGAAAATACATTAACTTTTAATTTAAAATTACTAGTAAATATTTTGGCTGCTTCCAGTCCAAGTAGATGTACTTACCCTTTGACCTCTCCTTCGAGGTTGATTAAATTCCCTTTGACCATCTATTAAAAATGTTTTCTTTATTTATATCCCTTATATATATATATATATATATATATATTATACAATTTTGTTAAAATTTATTTTAATCCTTCCATAATAGTATAATTTTTTCATGATAGTTTATCTTAAATGAAAACATTATATTTTTAAAAAAGTTATCAAAATTAAGGAAAAAATTTAGTAAAAATTATAAGTAGTCCAATAATAAAAAAATTAGTCTAATGTAAAGAATATATGAGATTATTAATATAAGAATTGCATTCCTAAAGTGCATGATGAAAGTTTATTTTTAATATTTTAACAAACTAAAATATACTTAATTGGGTGGTCCCTTGATATAATATCTAATGTATATGGTATGATAAAGTTTGAAATTCCGGGATAAATCTATATGTTTTGAGAAATACATCTAGCATATTACCGAATATTATTATTAAGTATTTCCTATATTTTAGTTAAATTAATTGATAAAGCTTTTTATGAGAGTATTTGTTAAGATGACTTTTACTTTAAATGTGCATGGTTTAAAAGAGATTACATCCTTAATTAAATCAGAAAAAATAATAATAATTTTTTGCTGAGTAGATCTCACGTATATACATTTACTTTCAATCTATGCCCCCTATATGCATAAAACCAACAAAAAAAAAATAATTCTAGGCTAGTGATTGAACTTGATATTACTACCCATCTTATTTTAGTTGACATATTATTATCATGACATAAAATTTCACAAATGTAAATATTAACCTTGCATTTTGAAAAATTTGAAATAGAGGGTAATAATAATAAAGAACACATTTATTAGGCAACTTAGACACGAATTCTTACTGAAACATACTAACAAAAAAATGAAAAACTTCATTTTTTACATAAAATACAAGATGAAAAGTTTATATTTTTATCGACACTCGTTCGATATCTATTATTATAGTGTAATCATATATAATTTTCAAAAGGAAAATAGTCTAACATGGCATGATGATGTAGAATAGATAGTGCTTACTATAGGGTAGACACTAGATAGTGTTAGAAGGAAAAAGAAAAAAAAAAAAGCAACCCTTTGAATAGTTTTTGGGTTTGGCATATTCAAGAATAGAAGAATGACACCCTCTTTACCATATATTCTTTGAATATGCTAGAAAAAGTGCACTTCAATATTAATGAAGAATTCGAAATCAAGACTCAAGAGTCTAGTACCTTCTTTGTTTGTCATTCATTGTCTTTTTTTCTTTTGTCCATTTTTCTATCTTTTGATTTTTATTGTGAGAAATGTAGAATTCATACCTTTATTTATTTGATATTTTGTTTAATATTTTTCTCATATTATATCTTTTTAACAATTGCATATTGTGAAAAAGAATTAATAAAAAATATAGAGAAAAATTAGCTAAAGTTATAACGAGTCTTGTCGAGTCTAACTCTGGTTCAATCACGGTCTACATAGTCCGACCGATGATTCATTGACCCACTTCCTCAACCAGATTGATTCTCTTAACATAGGTTATAAGTTGTTACGCTTAACATTTAGTTGTTACAAATTGTTAGTCGTAATAAACGATGTTATAACTAGCTAACACGAATAGGAAAAATGTCGCATTCAAAATACTATGTTTTAGATCGATTTGACCCCTTATTTTTTAGTAAGTGACATTGTATTCTTTGAACTAATCAAACTACTTTATATCGTTTTATTTTGGATATTTCGGATGTATAAAATTAAATAATTATGAAAATTTCATATATTCTAATGATATCTCATTAGTTCCAAATTTTTAATACTAAAATGTCATCAACACTACTGTAAAAAATCTGGTGAAGTTTTTTTTTTGTGAATATAACATTTCTAAAACTTTGTATAATAGCTTACCTCTTTTAAACTCTCCCGAATTTTCTAGGTAATAATTAACACCCACCAAATCCTGAGGTTCAAAACAAAAATTGTCCAAAGTAACTTTTAGATTGCATGGAAACTGGATAATCTAACCTACTCTTAGCTTTCAACATCCCAGAAGGCTCTTCTCTTTCCTCATCCATGAACAAGAGGCTTAAAGAAAAGGGTTCCGAATGGTGAGTAGTTATATAGTAGTTCCAAAACTACCTTACAAAGCCGTCCGGAGACACTTTTGTTTTTTATATAGGGACTGATAAAATTAAGGGGATCTTATAAATTCAGAGTAGGGAAGGGGGACGAAGAAAAATGGGGCTCATGTCTCTATACGCTCCTTACAAGGTAGGTCAGGGACTATGTATGAGCTCCCCCCCAAAAAAACAAGAAACAAATAGATTGTTTCCATTTGCAAATGCACAATGCCAAAAATGCACCACAATCAAATCCAAACAACCCAGGCTGAGAAAGGAAGCCATCCTAATCAACAACTTTAGCCATCAAATTCACCTGAGAAAATGTTAGCCCCAACCCCACCCGTTAAACAGTCTTGAATATTTGATAGCCAAATGTATGATTTCTCTATTTGCAACACCAGAAATGAACATGGTAGCCAAATGTCAGTCCTTAACACTAACAGTTCTGATAACAGAGACACTCTCAGCCTTAGAGCAACTTGGGTTCAAATCTTCCAAATGCCTGAGCCAAAACTCAAGCAATAGCCATAGAAATGTATAAAGGAAGACAAGATTGAATTATATAACTGCATAAATCATTACAATTATGCTCTACTTGGGCACATCAGTCAAATCTCAGTGGCCCATTCTGTATACAAATGGTGAGTTCATGAAAATTGCTCAAGGTATCCCATCGCTCAAAATCAAGCTATTTATAAACCTTTTCTTTCATGCAATCCCGTTTCTGAAGGTTGCAACGAGATTCAGATCCTGTAAGTGACATCAGCATACATGTGGGCTGTCATGTTCAGAGATTGAAGCATCGCTTCTCCTTTTTTGTTGAAGTTAAAGACAGAAATCCCTCCATTGTTCACATCAATTGCCCGGAATCTGAATTGCCAAGAGTTTTAACAGTGTAATATTACTAATTATGCTGCAGCAAGGGCATATGAGGCAGAAAAAGCTCCTAGTGGTGAAAATTTGAGTTTCTGGATCATAAAGTTAGCATTGCATACCTTTCAGGCCCTAGCCCTAGAGCTATGCAGACAAGCGCCCGCAATATTGATTTGTGAGTGACAACTAAAAAGCTCTCTCCCTGGTAACCATGAGGGAAAAAATTAAGAAAAAAGAAAGGAAAATTTGCACATAAATAAAACAGTACGCTGTCAAACTGTATAATTAAACATACTCCCTCCATCCCATTATTTTCTTCTTAAATAGGAAAACCATGCACTTTAAGAAACTAAAATGTTGACCAACAGACGATAAGTTTAGTGGAAATAATGAAGATAATTGATTGAAATTGCTTTCAGTGAGTATAGGGAAGTTAATTTGGGACAAAAATTTTGTTCAGAAAGAAAAAATGGCACGAAAAGAGTGTTATTGAGCTTCCAAATATTGTCCTCAACTTCAGCTTGAGTTGGCTTCTGATGTAGCGAGAGGTTAAGTTCAATATTGAAACACAACATAGCAGATGCGAAAAGCCATTTAGCATCCCTGGTTTAAGCCCAAATGCCATTGGCATAACACATAAGTCGGGATGTCAGGGTGCATAATAAAACACATTCTAGAGTTTCGAATCAATAGGTCAAGCTCTGGTTAAGTTGTTTCTTTGACGTATGCGATTTTTATAATAAGGAGGAGAGGAAGCTCCTACCGGAGTTGACAAGATCTGGCTCCAAGCATCAGCAGCAGAACCCCATAATCTCCGGATAGGAAAGACACCATTCACACTGAAGTTAACGGGATCTTCTCTCCATGTATTATATTCCTTTGGAAATCTCTCCTTAGCGTCCTCTGCCTCCAAATGCTGAATATGATTTAGCATTTCTCTTTTCATCCAAAAATAATTAAATTTGAGAGTTATTAAAATGCTAAATGCATTGCCATCCCTTTTGAATCCTTTTAAAGCTCCGTGTTTATGGGAACTAACACAAATGTGCAAGTTCTTACAGGTTGATTGAAATGGAAATGACCACAAGTTGCTGATCACAGAAACTGACCATTTTTCATGCCTTCTAGGAAAAAAAGATGGGCCTCCTTCAATGAATCAAGGTAAATTACTGGATCCTCTCTCCCTTGCCACAAAATCTCAGCAGTAGACTGCAAAGAACCAACGCCAATGAGACAAATTCTTAAAAAACAAAAATAGATCAAGAGAAACCACACATAAATTGTAGCTATTATTTCAAACCTTTGCACGAGAAATTGGGCTCGATAAACACCTATCAAAATATACATTTGATAATGCTTCCTTGCATCTTTCAGCTTGTTTTACTCCTGTGTCTGTGAGAGTGGACTCATCTGAACTTCCCTGGACGTGGACACAAGCACTAGGTCACATGAATTGACAGCTATACATAATTCATTCTGTATATTTTACCTGACATTAAAAAATGGAGCCGATCCCCAATGAATTGGATACAATATTCACCTTAAACATTTCCGTTCCATAAGAATTGATGCTTAAGAAAAGGGGACTGAGCCTAATGAGAATTTTGATGAGATGTTCTGATCAATAGCAAGATAAAGTTAGATATCCCAAAATAGCAGATGTTAGTACCTTCACTTCGGGTATGGTGATAAGACAGTGCACACCTAAATCTTTTCATACCCAGATACAAGCAGGACTTATACGAGGTGTAGGTGTTGGTGGAGCTTGTCGATCAAGCCGAAAATAGAGAGAAAAGCATTAAAAATAAGCTCAATTATAATGCTGTATTTTCCCACTACCCACACCTAGAGCCAACTAGGAAGGCAGACAAAGAGAATGACCTCCTCCCCCACTCACTCATTCAAAGTTTCAACAATATAACACGATTTATAAATCTGCTATTAGTCCAAAACTAGAACATGGGTACTTTCCTGAAGACTTCATCTTTGATGTACAGAGTACTTTTCACACAAATGAAAATAGGACAAATCCAGAACTCCCCATAAGTAGATGGATTACTGAAATAAGAAACAAGCAGAAAGAAAGCAACAAACCTGAACTCTGCTTTCTAAATTCCATTGGCTGAGGCCATGGCGGACAAAAGTCACCTTCTTTGGTGAATCGAGTGGATGGGGAGCAAGTGAGATAGTTGATTTTCGAAAATCCCATGCACCACCAGTGAGAGGGAAACCATCCCCAATTTTCTCTGCGAGAAGGACAATAACTTTTATTTTAACAGCTATGTACAACATCAATTATGCCCTTTTCACACTAAAACACCGCTCACTTTTTCAAATTTCACATATAAACCAATGACCTTGAGCGCCGCCTAAGTAGGGCACCCCAGGGTGGAGGGATATCAAATATGTGCAACCTTACCCATAATATTTCACATCATTTCTCTAACCAAATCATGAAAAGTTGGGGAGGATAGAAAGAAGAATAGTTGATGCTAGGACGAAAACAATTGGCAAAAGAAAAAAGATCCACAAATAAGGCTGCTTCATCATTATAACCTCATGTAGTGTAGCAATAGAATGTTACATAATAAAGAAAATTTAATTGCCTCTATGAGCACTGAAGAAGCATAGGTTCCAAGCAAGCTTTCAGAAGCAGGAGTACAAGAAATCCTCAGAAAGAGTGAAAGGGGTGAAACTATTCTATCCCGTCTTCAGGGATACAGTAATCCGAAATGACAAATGACACCCATGTCAAATACTTGACTCTTGAACATGGGTATGGCTGAGTCCGAGTAACATGGACACCGTATTATCAGAGATTCACATCCCTTAATAGTAAGTGTGAGTGAGAACAGAATGAGACGCCCTCGATGAGACCATCCTCAAGAAATACAGTGAGATGAATGCATCAAGGTTAACTTTGAAAAACAACGGGAGAGGCTAATAGTTCACTCAAGAGCAAATTTTATTTGTGTGTTAGAGTCATCCAAGTGTCATAATCCCCCAAATTAAAAATTCATCCTAAAATGACTTGCTATTCAGCACAGTTGCTTTAGAAGGGCACCCCTAAAGGAGGTTATCTCACCAAACCTCTTAACTAAGATGGTCTCACTCAAGAATTGGCATACTATACTACCTATTCTAACTCATATTACTATCAGCGTCA